>CM069079.1:43629222-45057816 GCA_035578085.1 Solanum pinnatisectum | reverse complement strand
GTTGCCAACAAAATATAAAGCATTTAAATATATGGTTAGGGTGTCGTCCAAATTGGTACATATATATATAGCACATAAAAGTTATCAGCTAGTTTTCTTGTCTCATTGATTTGTCTGTGCTCACAGTCTATTTCAAGGCTTGTGAAATAGTACAAACTTTTATTTTAGGGTTCCATGATTGTTATACACTTAGCTCATTTAGTCTATTTTGGTGTAGTCTTTCAGTTTAAAAGCATAATAGTTTTATAGATTTTATCATAACTGTCACTTTATATTCCTCTTATATTCAGCAGATTCAAAAATTCATTAATCTTGAGTAGCCTCTTTATTATCCACATGTTTGGGAGCATTTGTGTGTCAACAGTAACTCCCTACCCACAACTCCCCGGTATAATATATAGCACCACAGATCCATAGTCAATCTTTTTCAAGTAAAATTTCAAAAAATGTTTACAAGTTGCAGCTCTATTCCAATCTGTTATATTTAAGAATTCTAAATCACCAACTGCTTGGATTATAATCACTTTCATGCTATTAATAAATAATGTCTTTGTTATATTTTAATGGATGAAAACTATTACTGACAATTAAGATGGATCGTCTTTTGATCCATCCCCATATATAAAGCCCATTTTCAAACAAAGACATTTTTTCTATTAGAAAAATTCGAATTTAATTTAAATATTATTCTTAGTTAGTGATTTTAGAAATGTCAAGTTCCCTTCTAATCTATATTCGATTTTCGACTATACACTTTAACTTTATTTAAGAAATTCTACTACCTTCCCCTTCGAACCTGCCTAAAATCAAAATAATTACACCCTTGAAAAGCCACGCTGTAAACTACATCTATAATATTGGATTCCGTGAATTTCATGCGCTTCGATACGTGAAAATTTAATTAATTTATTATTTTTTCAATTTTCTTATAATTCCTTTCCCTTTTTTCCTATACTCTCCCAATTTCTCAAATCCTAAAACAACTTTTCCCAAATCCTCAAATTTCTAAAGTAACTTTCAACTATTACTTTAAAACACCAAAGTCCATCAAAATTGAATTATGAGGAACAAGAGAGAGATGAGAGGAGGGGGAGGGTTTTCGCTGGTGTTTTGGTTTCACTCGAGGCGCGCATAATGGTGGTGTTTCACCGGGTCAGTCGAGCAGCGAGAGAGAGGGAAACCCAAAAATAACTTAAAAAGTGAGGAGGAAAAGACAGAGGACCGCAACAAATACAAATTCTCTCGGGACAATGAGGAAGAAGCATGTAATTGATTGCTTGAAATTTGAGATTGATAATTAAAGGATCTATAAATAAAATAAAAAAGAAAAAACATTTTCATTTGGGAGTTCAATTGGATTTGATGTAAACCTAATTTGATTTTTTTTTTCAAATTTGATCCAAATTCTTTTTTTAAGTGATATAAATACATCTCATTTTATTTTTAATTGATTTGATTGGTTTATAAAAAAAATTTACATGAGAGTTTAAAAGCTTGTATGAATTCAACAATGGTGAATCCGGTGAAGATGGTGATGGCAATGGCGGTTTAGAGATGGTGAATGGTGGAGGAATTTGATCTTTATTGCTAATGGAGAAGAAGGACAATAAATAAAAAATAAAAATACATCTATTTATAAAAAGAGATATTAAAAATAAAGTTTTGCATCAGCTCACTCTATCAAAGAGAGTGAAATACACTCACTTTCAAGCAAGATTCACTATGTAATTATTTCAGTTTAGATAGTTCTGGGTGATAGGACTCAGAAATTAAAGCAGAAATAAAATCCGAATATATGTTGGGGACTTTGGCCATTTTCTCTTAATATTTTAATAAAAGATAATATTTAATACAACACTGTGTAAGAAAAAATTGCTGAAAACATTGTTATTACAATTTAAAAAACCATGACAGTAGAAAGAGTTAGTTTAAGAATTTTATATACTCACATATACAAATAGTATATTACATATTTTATGAATGAGGGAACTAGATACATAAAATGAAGTATATGGAGAACATATATATCCCAAAAAAAATTGATTATTGTTTACTCATTTACTATCATAACATATATTATAACTAATTAATGTATCAGTGTCTGAATAAGTAGATGAGAGATCTTAATCATAACCTAAATAACATATACAATCAACAAATTATCAAGAAAGATTGTAGGAAGAAGAACTATGTAAGAACAGACCATCAACAAAAACTATTATATAAGATGAGCTCTTCCTTGACTTCTTAATATAATCACCGAGGAACAATAAATATTAATAAATTCTGGTGATTCAAAGATAGTTTATTTATTGATGTCAAGATAATTAAAAATTGTATAAATCTATGAAAATGAATAATTTTAAATTTAATTAGATACATATGATTATTTTTTATTTATTTGTTTATTATATGTTATTTTAGTAATCATTGAGTTATTGCAATTAAAGTTGCATGTGTTGATTATAATTATCAGCAACAACAATTGCACTGAGAATGAGACGGAGTATAGAAAATAGAGAAACTTACTAGTTATTTTCATCAGAAATAGAAATAGTGATTGATAGAGACTCGTCAACTAGAGAAATAACGCAGTTATTGAAAAAGATTTAAGAGTGGTTTTGATAAAAAAGTAACTGAGTAAATTGATTTCAAGTTCGAATAAAAATAAAATAAGACAATATTCAATTGCCCTTTGATAATTGACTTCATTGAGCAAATTGGTGGCAATTATTTTTTCACTAAATAAATACTATTAAAAGACTACTTTGTTATAGACTTGATATCATTGTCTATATAGTGACTAGTTTTCGACACATGTACATCGAGAGATGTAATACATATTTGTGTAGAATAATATGAATATTATTAAAATAAAATACTATGTAAAATAATTATTGGAATAATTAAATACAATTTTATGTGAATAATCAAGATAAATCATTATTGATCTTTTAGAGCATTTCACTATTCTAAAAAATAGTTCATATTGAAGTGTCATAATACTACATTACACTATATGAAATTAGTGACTTGTGTTGAAGTTCAGAATGCAACCTTTCCAAAAATCATTGGTGACATTATGCTCCTTTATATTTTCTCGATGATTTACTAAACTAGAAATATCCCTAAACTAGAAAATGACTATATTGCCCCTAGTTTATAAGCTTCTTCTTAGTAGTCCAAAAATAATAAAAGAACAAGAAGCATGAGAGGAGGAGGAAAAAATGTCGAATAAGTTAAGAGGAAGACCTGAAATTAGTGGACCAATAAAACTTATTTTCAAGTAATTTTCTGCATCATTTTATTTTCTATCTCTTAGTATTATAAATGAGTAAGAAATCTCACTGCTAAGTGCAAAGATTGTTGAATTTTGAACATGTGATGTTACAATTCACACGATGATAATATTAAGAGTTTTATTGAAGGTCCTTTTAACTGTAATCATCTCAAGTTTTTAATTGAATCATTTTGACATAATTTTGTTTAGGATCTTTTAAATATTTTCTTTGATTTACCTAAGTATATTATTGTTGAGATTAATTCATACTATTTTTTCAAATTTTTGATACATTCGCTTATGATTCTACCAACATTGACAGCTTTTTCAACTTGATATGAAATTCAACGCCTTCCCTTAAATTAGGCTCTTATTGTGATCTGTGATTTGTCAACAAATTTTTACTTAAATCGATGTTGGTCACTTCTTATTAAAAATTATGTCCTGGCCAAGTAGAAGAAAGTAGAAATCATGCAACATATCTTTCTTACTTTATCCCAAATTAAATTTCTTTACTATGATCTCACAGTGATTATGTAATATATACATTTTCTGAAAGTTCCAAGTCAAATGAATCATCATTTGAAGTAAAAATTCTAAATAGGCCACTCGATTTTGAAATTTATAAATTGTTCAAACTCCCACGATTTCCTTTAACGTTAACGGCCCACCTCAAATGGTCCCTCGCTTGATCATGGGCAATTTGCCCTATTTTTTAAAAAATATTTTTTTTTAAAAATAAATATGAAGCACCTCGTTGAAATTTGAACGATTTTTCAAAAATAAATAAATAATTCACATGCTAAATGACCGTTTGAGATAGACTGTTAATGTTGAAGGAAATCGTTGAAGTTTGGACAGATTATTTGTTTTTGTGAATTTCAAAATTGAGTGGCCTATTAGATTTTTTTACTTTAAATTATGGCTGTTTAAACTTCAAACACCATTTTTTATGTGTGATTTCTACTTGGGTGGATATGGTATGGTATATACAGATACCATATTGAAATCAAATTTTTTTATATCATGGTATGGATATTATAGTATTTGGTATGACTTTTAAATTTTTTTTGATATTCGGTACGGTATTTGATATTTATAAAATGAATACTGAAATATCGTATACCATATCTAAATTTTATATTAATATATAAAATTAATATATATATTAATCATTCACTAACATATAGACTCTAACTTGACATAGTGGTATATATATGTCAAGTTAGAGTCTACATGTTAGTGAATGATTTCTGTGGTGTAAAATTATATAGGGTTATGAATAATTTTAGATAATGTTATTTTAACTTTGCATCTATGACTACTCGATTGTTATTGAAATGTTCTTTTTGTGAAATTATTTAACAAAAGTAGTTGTTGATCTAATATGATTGAGACTTGGGCTCTTGAATTTCTCATATTCATGTTGATCATATTGGTCTTGCAAGAATACTTGCTAGAGGACAAAGAGAATGGTTCTAACTTATTTGCTAAATGAATTGTTTGGAGAGTTATAAATATATGTCAGTCGAAGTCAAACAAATTATGGTTACCGAATACCATATCGTAAAATATCGAACCCGAAATTAAATATACCGAACTATACCGAGCTAAATTGGTATAGTACTTTAGATACCAAATACCGAAATTACCGTATCAAATTTTTTAAATACCGTACCATGCCCACCCCTAATTCCTACGACGTTAAGTTTATGTTTAACCTAAAGATGTGCTCATTATAGGCCAGTGTATATGTATCAATTTTTTTCACATAGACTACTAAAACACGATAATTGATATCTAAATGTTGTATTTTACTTTTTATGTCATAATTTATATTAGCATTATTCGTTTTTCAAGAACCTACTTAATTAATTTATTTTTGAAATTAAATTGATTAAATTACTTAATTTTTTAAATTCAAAATTTATATATTAAAAAAATTGTAATTTTACTCTTATTAATATATAGAATAATGAAAACATATATTTTAAAATTTTAATTGAACTTTAAACTTTACGTAATTTGAATCTTAAAAAGAACAAAAATATCACATTGATTGAAATAAACAGAGTAACGATTAGCTCACACGTCTTCATAAAATTTTAACTTTAAATACGAGCGATTCTAATTTTAAGCAACCCTTTACATTTTGTTAAATGCATTGTATAGGAGAGTGAAAATTTCTCTACTCCTTTGATCTTTATTTATATTTTTTGGACATCATATACCAAGGAGGAGGAATCGTGTAAGAATAGAATCACTCTATTTCCACAAAACAGGAACATGTTCACACACCTTAACTAATTTTATAGGTATTTATTATCGTCTACCAACACAAATATGATATAATTTGGACAAATAGGGACTATATTTCTCAACTAGACCATGAGAAAAGCAAATAATGCTCTTTATAAACCTTTTTTTTTTTTTTTTTTTTTTTTTATCTTTTACCAAAAAATCAAACAAAAAGCACATGGCTGTTTTAGAAAGAGACATGATAGTTGAGCTCAAGACCTTTATCTATTTTGGTGAGGAAGTCGGCAAAAGTAACCATAGTTGTAGTTTTGTTTTTATTATTACTCCTTTGAATGGATCTAAGTTGTTGGACCATTTATTAATTAATAATAATTCTTTTATCTCACTTTATTTTTGGAATTTGTTTAAAATTATACAATATTTTTTAAGCGATTTTAATTATTTTTTAATCTCAATTGATCATTTCAAAATCGTTGAAAATGTGATCATTTCAGCTGAAAACTAATATACGATTCGATCTAACTCAATAATTCCCGCTGCATAAATAAATTAAGAGAAGAGTAAATGTGAAATGAATGAAGAAAAATTAATTTCAGCATAAAAACAAAAAAATGTCTTGCTGGAGAAGAGTTGCATGGATGACATGTAAGTCATGTAGTTATTAAATATGACATTTGACAAAATATATCCTGCTTTATTATTTAAGGAAAATTTATTTTATTTACTTTGGACTATTTTATTATTTCCCACTCATCTATTTATCATCATATCATATTCCTCCACCATTTTTTCTAATATATCAACAATGGCATTGTTCAACAAAGATGCAAAGAGTTTCACTAAATTAATTTCAATCATTTGTTTCCTACAAATAACAGCTCTAAATGGACAACTTAGAGTTGGGTTTTATTCTGAAAGTTGTCATAATGTAGAGTCCATTGTTAGCTCTATGGTTAAAGAAGCTTCACAAAGAGAACCAAGAATGCCAGCCATCTTACTTCGACTCCATTTCCATGATTGCTTTGTCCAGGTTCTTTCTTATATTTTTTAACCAAATTTTAGTATGTCAATTTTAACTCTTTTGATTTTCATTTTGGTTGGAAAATGGACTGATATTTTGCTGACATGATCTTGGATAGTTCTTGTTCTGAGTAAGACATAAGTGTCATATATAAGTCAGGTTCATTCATGTTTAACTTCTGGTCCACACTCCAGTTGGGTCTGGACATGAAAGATATTAGAGTGGGTTAGACATTAATTAGTGATTAGACTTATGGTTTGTTTATATATGTATTTGAGCCACTTTTTTATGAGTTGACATATGGGGTTGAGTTAGACCTAAATATCACATCTTATATGGTATTGAAGTCCGGTCAATTTCTATTTTGACTACATACTAGTTCACGCTTCAGTTGAGCTTGAACGTGAATAATGGTGTGTTAGAATTCCACATTGGTTAAAAAATAGACTGATGATTTTCTTATATAGAATAGGAGCTATTTTTTGTGGTTGAGTTAGACATAAAGTTGATTACATTAATTTATATTATTTGTACCAATAACCTTAATTCTTCTTTTTGAAATGTGTTAAAAGGGTTGTGATGGATCAATTTTGATTGATAATGTTAAAGAAGCTGAAAGAAATGCATTTGGTCATGAAGGGCTTGGAGGATTTGCTGAGATCCAAACAGCCAAAACTCAATTGGAAGTTCAATGTCCTGGTGTTGTATCTTGTGCTGATATTGTCGCTTTAGCTGCTAGAGACGCTGTCGTCATGGTAATACTATACTGTTTTTTAAAATTTTAGTTTTATGTATATATACGAGTATATAATTTTTTTTTAAGATACATTTATATATCCCTTAATAAAATTTCTGATTCCGTCAGGCTGGTGGAGAATCTTATGAAGTAGAGACAGGTAGAAGAGATGGAAGAGTATCAGATTTGTCATTTGCATCCAAAATGCCAGATGTGGATGACTCAATTGAAGTTCTCAAAGAAAAATTCAAAACCAAAGGCTTTACAGAAAAGGATCTCGTCATTTTGAGTGGTATTTATGATGACCATATAATCAACTAAGAATTTTTCACCATTAACTATAGATTTCAGGTTCAAATTCTAGGAATGGATCGGACAACTCTTGGTAGGAATTAAGTGTTTTCTTCTTTAATGAATCTTACGCGATGCAAATATGAATTAGTAACTCAGGCTAGAAGGTATTAGATATATTAGATTATTATACACAATATAACTGACAATTAAAGTATCATAAATATTTGACCAAGACTAAAAGTGCTTTTACTGAAAAGGACAAAACTGCTAGAATATATTTAACGTAACAGACCACACTTTGAACATAGTCTCATACATACATTTTGTTTTCTAGCTACAACAATATCATACATTTTTGTCACTTTATTAAAACTTTTTGACATGTTAAAAGTTTAAATATCTTCCTAATCCTGACTCTGCCTCTGTGTTAAACATCTTGCAGGGGCACATACAATTGGCACAACAGCTTGTTTTTTCATGCCTAAAAGATTATACAACTTTACTGGAAAATCAGATGCAGATCCATCTATCAATCCTAAATTCCTCCCAGAATTAAGAAGCAAATGTCCCAAAAATGGGGACGTAAACGTTCGAATATCGCTCGATAACCTAAGTGAAACGAAATTTGATGATCAAATAATGCACAACATAAAGAACGGATTTGCAGTTATAGCATCAGATGCAAGACTTTATGATGATAGTATTACAAGAGCAGTGGTTGATTCTTATCTTGAGATTACAGAGAAATTAAATCCTAATTCATCATCATTTGGGACTGATTTTGGTTTGGCAATGGTAAAATTGGGGAGGCTTGAGGTTAAGACTGGATTACTAGGAGAGATTAGAAAGGTTTGTAATTCTTTTAATAAAATGTAGTAGTTTATAACATTTATGAGTTATGATATTACTTAATTAAGGTTGAAGATCATATAGTATAAGTAGTACATTTTAATTAGTATTAATAGAATGTTAAAACTGAAGTTATGTATAGTTTATATGTATGTTTGATGTATTAATCTTAGACGCTAACATAATAATTATTGAAGAAATAAAGGGTGTCAAAAGAATAAATAAATTTGGAGCATGACTTATTTAGTATGCCTCCCATCAAATAAATAAAAATTCGAGCATGCCTTAATAACACGGTATAAAATTTTAAAACATGTTCATAATATCATTGAGGTACTAAACTACTAGTACATCAAGTGTTTTAATTAATAAAAAAGAATGTAAAATAATTGAGCTATGTGTATTGAGGTTTGGATTTTATAGCTTTAAGTTATTATGATGTCTTAAAGTTCATCAAGTATTTTAATTAATAAAAAAGAATGTAAAATAATTGAACTATGTGTATTGAAGTTTGGATTTTATAGCTTTAAGTTATTAATGATCTCTTAAAGTTGTCTCTATGTTTCTCTTAGATATCCAATTCAATTTTATATCTATTAAACACTCAAGTATTTTCTATGAAACATTTTTTGATGATCATTAAAAAATAAAAAAAAAATATATATATATCCGCAGTGATATGACAACGATTAAAAGAAGACAAGTGCCATCAACATCCAACTTTAAGAGGCTATTAGTGACTTATGTTGAGGCTATATAATTATGTATGAGTAATTCATGTGTATTTTCTTCGATTCATGTTAATTAATACTCATTGACATAAAACTTGACACCTATTGACTTGACATATTTTTTAAAGAAAATTTTAATTAAATATATTTATTTTCTAATTAATCTTATTATTAAAATGTTAAAACTTTAATTTAATAAGTAATAATTATTTTATACTAAAAATAATATAACAAAAACAAATCTTTTAGGACCCATTTGACCACAAATATATTTGAGAAAAGCTTGAGAAATGATGTTTGACCGTTTGTCACTATTTAGTAAATATGTTTGTCAAATATCCCAAGTTTCCAGATACTTGGAAAAATTAGTATTTGAGTTAAGTTTGAGTATTTGAGAATTTTTAAAAATGAAAAAATTACCTCAAACTTTTATATTTTATAAAAAAATACCTATCATTAATTAATTCCAACTGTATTTATCTACCAAATTACTCCATTAATAGTTGATAACAAGACTGAGAAAAAAGAACAATTTATTATTAATAAGTCATAATTCATTTTGAATTAGTGACAAATTTGAGTATGCGATTAATACATTTTTCATATTGTTAATTGCTGTTGATTATTCTCCATTATGTTATAAAATTATTTTTTAATGGAACGTGCTATTTATAAAATGATATTACAAACTTAAAGATATTTCTAAAAAAATTTAAAATTTATGGCTAAAAATAATTTTTTTCGAAGTATCAAATCTTTAATGCTAGCTTAATTTGCTAAAGGCATAATACATAAACATGACCCTTAACTTGACGTCAGCGGACAACTATGACTTTAACTTTGAGTGTGCATAAATAGACACTTAAATTTGTATAAAATTGAACAGATAGGCACATTCGTCCTACATGACACCTTACATGACAATTTTGTGTCTTACGTTATCGTCTTAGTGGGACATGTATCTACTTATTCAATTTTATATAAATTTAAATATCTATTGGTGCACACTCAAAATTACAGGACATAATTATGCACTGAAATCAAGATAAGGATCAAGTTATGTATTATGTGTTTACTAAAATACACCAAAGTACAACGTGCACGGCTTCCATTTCCATCTTCTTCGTTGCGTTTACATTTTAACACTCACCTCACTGCTCTGTTCTGCTCAGTAGCAACAACAACAATGGCAAGCATACACAGCAGCAAGACCAGACCTTTCGCTTCATACCACTCTGTAACCCCATGCACTCGCACCCACCAGATCGGCGCTCTAGCTCTCGTAATCATCACTTTCTTCCTCACCAGAATCTTCGACCAGTCACTCAATTCCTCTTCCTTCTCACCCCCTACTTCTGGACAATACAGATCCAAGAACGACGTCGTACGGTTCTCCGATTCCGGTGGGTCCATCTTTTGGCCACAACGTGGGTATGGGACCCACCTTTCCCTGAAGATTTATGTGTATGATTGGAATGAAATTGATGGGTTAAAACACTTGTTGTATGGCCGTGATGGGAAGATTTCTCCTGATTCTTGCGTTAAAGGACAATGGGGTACTCAGGTAATTTCCCAAATTTTCCAGTATATGAGAAACTTGTTGAAGTTAAATTGACAGGAGTTGGCTAATTGCTGTGAGTTTTTGTTCATATAAATAAATATTAGCTTGAATATTGTTCTACCTATCAGATTGGATTCGGGAAATGTTAGATTTTTTTTAGGATAATCAAGTATTCTAGTGTAATATAGTAGAAGTTAATCATTTTAAGTTGAGAGCTTATTTGGTTGCCATTTTGGTTTTCAAGAACTTGGGTGAATTTGTATTCGTAGACCAGTCAATAGCAGCTCCACCCATTGATTTTTCGCAACTTCTAGCATATTGAGTTCGCTAGCATCCACATATTAGTGAGAAAATGGCGAATCATCAAGGAAGTTATCATTTTGTTTTAATCATGTATTAGCTATCTTGGAATGAAGATGCTTTAGAGTAGTTATGATTTTGAGGGCATGATTTAAAATTAGTTGTAACAATGTAGATGTGATTATCAGAGCTAGTAGCAAAACTAGGTAGCGTGAAGTAACTTTCAGTCTGAAGTCAGATCACTGATAAGACTAGTGCCTTGGGTGCAAGAGAAATTTTCATAAGTTGTACATAAGTTGGAATGAAGAGCCTGCATTTTGCCCGCACATCGAAGTCTAATTTTTGTCAAACATTACATTTTCCATGTAATGTTTGACAATGAGGGTAAATATTATTTTTTTTGAGGCTGGTAACATTAGTCTATAGATATCCACAGGTATACTACAACCAGAAGTGTAGTTCCCCTTCAAAAAAGTATTACATCTTACAGAATAATCAGATAGATGCCTATAAACAATCTAGTACATCAAAGATGTCTTCTGTTCTAGCTAAAATATCTTGTTTTCACCAAAAATAGAAAAGAGCTAAGCAATTCATTCTAATCTTCCGAAAGGCTATTCTGCACATTCTCAAAGCTCCTATTGTTCCTCTCTTTCCAAATCGTCCACCAAATGCATGCTGGGACAATCTTCCATCTCTCCTCCTTCTTTGAAGCATTGCCACCAAATGCATGAGGGTTAATATCTAAGAGTCAAAGTGGTGTGAGGTGGTTGTATAATTTGTAACTATCTTCTTTTCGAATTCTAAGTCTTTGTTGCAATGGAAGGGAAATAGAAGAAGGAGAAAACAGAAAAGGATCTTAAGGGAACATATCTGTTTTCTTCATTTGCTTAAGAGACGTCTGAGGAACTATCAAGGAAAAGCACATTTGTCCCTCAACTTGTGAAGCGACTTGAAGTCCTTCCTTGTAGTTCTCTATCTTCATTTGAGAATTACTTGTAAAGTTTCTTGACTACTTGAGATCCTGTTTAACCTTTCTACTCCAAATCTACTCCGGCCGTGGAGAAAATCTGGAAAACAAAGCTCCTTATAAGGTTAATTGTTCTGTCTAGTTAGTTGCAAAGGATGCCTGCCTAACCCAATACAATCCCCAAAGGAGAGGCTACCAGATGTGCACAAGATGTCCACTTTGTGAAGGTTAAATGGAAGTCAAGCGTCTCTTCTTGCACTGTCACTTCACACATCAAATGTGGCCACTCTTCTTCAATACCTTAACATTAAAACCAATCCTTGACTTTCGGAAGATTTGGCACAGTAAAAAGAACTCAGCGAGGCAATTATCAGTATTTGGCATTCCATCCCAGCAGCTATATGGTGGATTCATTGGAGGGAATCAGGGAAAGAAACCATACAGTTTTTGAAGGCAAATTTGAAAATGTCATTACCCTTAAGCATAGTTGTATGCTTTTGCTTCACTTTTGGTGCAAGTTGGCATTGTAAATGATGTCGAAGCCATTCTTCATTTCTTCAGAACTTTACAGTATATGTGACTGCAAATCCTCCGCTTAGTCTCCAAATCATCACTTTCTTACTGATGGAATAAATTGTTCTTTACTTGTCAAAAAAAGTTCTCTATCTTTATTTTTTGGAACTGGTAACTTGTATGTATAAATAAACAAAACAGTACATGGGTTGTACTGAAACTATATTTACAATTGAGATTCTAAGGAATTAGATGGTACCTAGAACATTAACTATATCAACAGAATCCTCAGAATAGGTCTGTTTACACCAAAACAAAAAAGCAGAAGGCAATTCTGTTTGATCTTGTGCACTGAGTTACTCAAAACACCTGGAATTCCTTTCTTTCCAGACTGTCCACCAAATGCTTGCAGGGACATTTCTCCATCTACTCCTGTCTTCTGCCTGAACTCCTGCTTCCTCTCAACTATGTAAAACTTCAGTGACCTTTTCGGCATTATCCGCTTGATATTCTGATGAAAGTGATATCCCATCCATGCTCTGTCCTTATTTCTGCCATGGTCTTACGTTTGATGCACCACTAAGTTGAATATGTCTGGGAATCTCTCAAGAAGACTAGTTCTCTATCTTTATTTGGAAATCAATAAAGAGGTTTCAATATTTTCTTCCTTTTATTTATTTTTCTTTATTTCATTTCCTTAACTTCAAAAGTTCTAGTGACAAAGATGACTCGTTGTATCAATAAATTTCTCCGTCTATGCAAGGTACTGCTAGAATTTACTCTCCACTTTTTCTTCAAACTATGGATAAATCTTGAGTATTTTTATTTTGGCTCCTTTTTCTTGAGGGAAACTAAGTAAAAGCCTGCAAGTATTACATTGTTGCCACCCAATAATAGCATGAAAATTTTCACTACTAGGCTTCTTGTTATAGACCCTTGTAGTCTGGCCTTTCCCCGGACGCCGCGCATAGCGGGAACTTAGTGCACCGGCATTCCCTTTTTAGGCTTCTTGTTATAGTTTTGAATTTAACTATCTAATGCTTCAATATCTTGTTCTTTTGATGTGCCTGTAGGTTAAGATACATAGGATGCTTTTGCAGTCAAGGTTTCGGACCAGAAAGAAAGAAGAGGCAGACCTTTTCTTTGTGCCTGCTTATGCTAAGTGTGTCCGAGTGATGGGCGGACTGAATGACAAAGAGATTAATCAGACCTATGTGAAGGTAGTAAAATTCAGGACCTTAAAATTACATTTGTGCTGTCAAAAAACTTTCTAAGTTCTATTTATTGCTATGGTTGAATAATTGAGATATTTTGCTTGGCTTTAGAGCTTCAATTGAAATATCACTGTATCCATTTCCTCTCATATACGTTTTCCTTATGTATGATCTTCTCTCTCTCTCGAAACCTTTTGCTTGCAGGTCCTAAGTCAAATGCCATATTTCAGCTTATCCGGTGGCCGCAACCACATATTTGTCTTCCCAAGGTATAAGTTGTCATATGGAGATATTTTAAACTCATGGATAGGAAAGATGACCCAATGACATATGGAATTTGTAAGAGCTGGTAAATGAATATGACAGGCATAGCTAAGTTCTGCATGGGCTTAGATGTAGATATAAAGCCACAACCTCAAAGTTGCAATCCGATAAAAATATCGCCTAATGGTAGTTGTGCTGCATTTGTCAAAACTGCCATTTGAATAAGGCAGGAATAACCACCTTATGAACTGGGATGTAGATGTGAAGCACAACTTCAATATTGCAGTCAGATAAAATATTGATCATCCATTGTTACTTGTGCTAAATGCTGTTGCAAATAGACGTGCAACTAAATTTCTCTTAGTAGCATTTTCAATTGAAAGAATTACACTTTTTCTAATGCGTGTTACTTTTGCTGAACTGCAGTGGTGCTGGAGCTCATTTATTTAAATCGTGGGCGACATACTTGAATCGGTCTATAATACTTACCCCTGAGGTAAGGTCTTACAAACTGTTAGTCTATAATCCTTACCCCTCATATGCAGTCGTAGAAAATGTCTCATGGGTTGCTGTGCTGTCATTCTCATTCACTATGCAGTGATCAATTTTTTTTCTGTCTCTCATGGAATCTCAACTCGCTCTCACTGTCTGTATGTTGTTTCCATGGTCGGTTCACTGTGACAATTTAATATATCATGCACAGAACCTGCCTAAAGAAAATATATTATAATCTTTCTGTCTAGAGATATGAGGCTATTAGCAGGTTCATCAAGTTATTCTCTATGTTTGTTGTCTTAACACGCTTGCATCTATCATGCCTGTTATCTTCAATAAGTTAATTCTCATTCAGTCTTCCATGTTGAGGAATATCATTGCATCTAATGCAGGGGGATCGCACAGATAAAAGAGATACTAGCGCCTTTAATACATGGAAAGATATTATCATACCTGGAAACATTGATGATGGGATGACTACTCATGACTCTAGGATAGTTGAGCCTTTGCCTTTGTCAAAGAGGAAACATTTAGCGAACTATTTAGGTCGAGCACAAGGAAAGGTGGGTCGCCTTCGGTTGATAGAACTCTCGAAGCAGTACCCAGACAAGGTAAGCTTCTTCTCGTCTCCTTTGATGCATGTAGCTTCACATCTTGGTTGAGAATGATGGCTTCACTGGCAAAAAGTGTTTTACTCAATGTCTAGTATAAGAATCATCATTTTACTCTATGTGATGTCCTGTTTAAGTTCTTCCAGTTTCTCACATCTCCCTTAACTGGTCCCAGCCAATAAACATCTCACCAGTGTATCTTCAGTTGAAATGGGGTGTAGAATTAATTGTATGGTGAATATCTCTAAAATAGTTTTTTCCAATGGGAAAATTTTCTGTACCTCCCAAAAGATATAATCGTTCACAAAAATCCTGAACCCTCCTAATTTTCTCAATTCTGTGTCAAATTTCATCTTCCACTGCTACTGCCTTAGGTTAGTGATAACAACCTTTGTCCTATATGTTGATAACATAAGCGCCGCTAAGTTGTCAAGCAGTATTCTGTCGATTCATTACCAGGTACATGGATTTCTCAGTTTATCTGCATGTGTGAGAATCCTTTAGTTCTCCAAAACCACTAATTATATTTGCTTCCAGCTGAGTTCCATATAATGTCTTTTTTGTCCAAAAGATGGTCCTTTTGATTCTATCAACAGTTGGAATGTCCAGAATTGAAATTCAGTGGTCCTGACAAGCTAGGAAGGAAGGATTATTTTGAACATCTCCGCAATGCCAAGTTCTGCCTGGCTCCACGTGGTGAATCATCATGGACGCTTCGCTTTTATGAGTCCTTCTTTGTGGTTAGTCTCTCATATCTTGTGTGCATGACTAAATTTTGTCAAATTGCACTTGCCTAAGCTGCTTTATGCTATTGTTGTGTTAAACAGGAATGTGTTCCAGTAATCCTATCGACCAAGTAGAGTTACCCTTTCAGAATGTGATCGATTACTCCCAGATATCAATCAAATGGCCATCGACTCATATAGGAACTGAACTATTAGACTACCTAGAATCAATACCAGGTCAGCACACTGCCTATTATTGTTCTTGCATCTTGCGTTAAAGTTGGTAGCAAATAGATTTATGACACAACTTTCTTTCATTCTCAGATAAAGACATCGAAGAAATGATAGCTAGGGGTCAAAAGATCAGGTGCTTGTTCGCTTATACACCGAGTCTGATTCCTGCTCTGCATTTAATGCAATTATGTGGGAACTGCAGAGAAAAGTAAGGCAATTCCACCAGTCATCAGAAACTTTCTGGCTCCATAATAGAACTATAGTCAACAGAAATTTGGTGGAATTCAGCAAGTGGAAACCACCCATGCCTCTGCCTTGAACACGTTTTTCACGACTTGTAGATCAATTGTGTTTTTGTTATAGTCCCATCTGTAATTGTTCCAGAGCTTATAAAGAAAATCTCGCTAACTATTCTTATTATTTTTTCACACTGATAAAAGAAATTTGCACTTTCTTTTTTTCGTGTTTTCTCCTGATGAATAGGTTGTCAGTTGTCACAGGAATTGTGGTTCCTTAGGCTATTCTGAAGACTAAAATGTTAAGCTCCTCTGTTTACTAGTTTTTGATATGTTTATTGTGTTTCGTCTATTGCACTATTTTGTTGTTCGTATTACTGTCATGTAGGCTTTGCACTGCTTCTCTTATTAGTTTTTATGGTTTCTTCATTATTTTCTTCTATATACTTGGAGTTGGCCTGCGTACTGTAGACCCCATTTGTGAGATTTCACTTGGTATGCTGTTGTAATACATATAGATTTATTCGATTCTATTTGGTGTTACTTTTGGTTTCCTTCACAAAATGTAAAAACTTGTCTTAATTATTTGGTACGGTTAAGTATCTATTTATATTGATACCTATGACTATATTTAAGTAAATCTCATACTCAATTCGATGATGCGGTTTCCAAAATACATTATTTTTCATCAAAATTTGCAGAATTGTAATAACCACAAACTATGGTTTTTATTGGCGAGACGCAAGTGACAAGTGAATAAGTGATAACATGTAAAGGCAGAACTTTATTCGATGAAGCAAAAACCAAATCTTTAAATCAGTGCCACCACAACCACAAAAAATCTCAAGACATTCTAAACTCTGTGGACCTCAGATTTTGCTAGGTGTAAACCCAATCAAAAACTCTTTTCAGTTTAGCAGGAAGAATTCATATCATAAGTTCAAAAGGACAACTCAAAAACATAATCAAAGAGGTTTCAATCTAGTATCTGAAATTTCCCATATTGAATAGAATTTTTTTCTCAAACCGCATTTCTTTCTCTGTTGGAAGGAAATGGGGACATTTGTATACAGCAGCAGCTGCCTTTCTTGGAAAAATCTAAGCAGACAGACGAATCCCTCTCACCATGTGGTTCCGCGAGGTGTTCCAGAAAAAGGGTGTTCAAGAATTGAAGCTGCTGCTTGTTCTAAAGAAGATGCTCGTATGAACCGGGATTGTGAGATATCTGCAGGCTCATTGAGTAGGAGATCAGCTATTATATCTGGTGCTTCTTTGATTTCATCAGTACTGCTTTTTCCTGGAGAGGGATCTGCTGTAATTAAACAAGGTCTCCTAGCAGGGAGAGTTCCTGGACTTTCTGAACCAGATGAAGAAGGTTAGTCTCATATATAACACTGCAGTAAGCTTATTGATATTTTTACGAGTGATGTTGAAAAACTTGGACAATTAGTAGACTCTTACTAAGTCAATTGGTATTGTTCATAGCTTTGGATTGCAACAAAAGATTGTCTCTAAGCCAGAAAATGCATGTTGACACAGACTACATCCACATAATGAAAGAACACTTGTTCAACGTGTAATCTTATCAAAAACACATAAATCCAGCAACACTTCCTTACATGATTGGAATTCTTAGTGTCTTTTTCGTTTGTACTTTCTCGCTTTCCAAGTAAACGTTCATTTTAACAAGGACAAAATTGCTCAGGCAGGTTGGAGGACATACCGAAGACCGGATGACAAGTCAGGTGGACATGGTGTTGGATGGAGTCCTATGATTCCTTATACTTTTTCCGTGCCTGATAAATGGGAAGAGGTAAGAATCCATTTATTCACAACTGCACGTATTTCAGTAGTTGACAATGTCAGAGAAATTACCTTAGAGCTTGATATTAATCAACTTCGCATGATTGGACATACCTTAATCAGGTTCATTTTTTATGTTTTCACCTGTTGAACAGGTCCCTGTGTCAATTGCTGATCTAGGTGGTACAGAGATTGACTTGAGATTTGCGAATCCCAAAGAAGGGAGAGTTTTTGTAATTGTGGCTCCTGTTAAAAGATTTTCAGATGGTGAGCATCTCATGTTTATCCTTCCTTCTATTCTAGTACTGAAGCTAAGAACTAAAACAAGACGTGATCTTAGGTGAACATAGGGATGAATGTGTGAAAAACATACTGGCAATAAATATAACTAGCTCAATTTGTCTCTAATGGATTCAACGCAAAATATGATGTAGAAATTGGTGAAGAAGCTACCATAGAACAAATTGGACCTCCAGATAAAGTGATTAGCGCATTTGGGCCTGAAGTCATTGGAGAGAATGTTGAAGGTAAAGTCTTAAGATCTGAAGTAGCAGAGCATGAAGGAAGAACATATTACCAGTTTGAATTAGAGCCACCACATGTAATGATCACAGCAACAGCTGCTGGAAATCGCCTATACTTGTTCAATGTTACTGGAAATGGTAAGAACCAAATCAACACTTCCTATCTTCAGAATATCTGCTATTATAAATTGTTCAAATCCTACAACTCGCTGTGATTTTACAGGTCTTCAATGGAAAAGGTATTACAAAGATTTGAGAAAGATCGCTGAGTCTTTCAGGGTTGTCTGACTTACATCTACCCCATGCGTGATAGCACCTTAGCAGAGGTGGAATGCACAAGGAAGAAGAGTTGGTCACTATAATCACAATTACTTACAAGAAGCCACGTCACCTCTAGTAGTATATACCGTTAAATATGTGAGAGGAGAATTTCCTCTAGAATGAGTTTTGTAACAAATTTTAGCTACCAATGATTATTGTACACTGTTTACCTTAACAATATTACAAATCTTCAGAAGGCACCTCTCCTGGATTGATCGTGACATCAGGCATTGATGGCTCTATTTGATTGTCACTACAATCACCTTAACACTGTTTTAGTATCATCTTAGTATCATGTTTTAGAAGTTTATGCTGTCAATACTTGCATAAAACTAGTCTCTGGTCCATCGAGCATGACCACACTACACCCTGGTGTCTTCTGAGACCCTTTATTTGACAAGGCAAACCTCATTCTTTCAGCTTTCTCCCACCTTTCAGCAGCAGCATATATATTTGAAAGAATCACATAATGTGGATCATCACCGGAATCACTAATGTAGTTCAATTTTTTAACCTCTTTCAGCACATTTTCCACCACATCTGTGTCCGAGTGAACCCAGCATGCTCCCAGCAGAGCCCCTAAAACTGTGTCATTTGGTGTGACAGGCATCCCTTTTATCAAGTCACAAGCCTCCTCTAATCTTCCAGCCCTTCCCAAAAGGTCTACAAGACAACCATAATGTTTGATGCTCGCCGTCAATGCATATTTCTTCATCCTGGAGAAGATCTCTAAACCTTCCTCCACAAATCCACCATGGGCACAAGCCGATAGCACTGAGAGAAATGTTATATCATTAGGTTTCACTCCTGAACTAGCCATTTTTTCAAAAAAAAAAATTGCCTCCACACAGTGGCCATGGTTAGCAAAACCAGATATTAGTGAGTTCCAAGCAGCATCATTCTTAACCAACATTCCTTCAAAAATCAATCTTGCGTTACTTAAATCCCCACATTTTGCATACATGTCAACCAACCCATTAAGAACATACTGATTCAATTCAATCCCTTCCCGAATTATCATTTCATGTATATCCTTGCCAACATCTAGCAATGCCAACTGGGCACAAGCCGATAAAACACTAACTACAGTAACCTCATCTGGTTCAAGACTCTCATCTTGCATTTTTGTAAATGCTTCCAAGGCTTCTTCACACAACCCATTTTGTGTATAACCACATATCAATGAATTCCAATTCACCAAGTTCTTCATACTCATCCTATCAAATATGGCCTCGGCACTCTTAACATCACCCTTCTTAAAATAACCAGAAACCATCGACGACCAGACATAAAAATTCCTTGTTGGCATAATCTCAAACAATTCCCTTGCAGCATCCATATCCCCATTACTAGCATACCCATCAACCATCACACTCCATGTAACAACATTCCTCAACTCATCTGGTACCCGGTCAAAAAACCTCCTAGCCATCACCATATCTCCATTTCTTGCATACCCATCAATCATTTCATTCCAAGTCACAATTGTCTTCTCAGACATATTCTCAAACAATAAAAAAGCAGTCTTTATATCACCACTCTTTATACATCCTCCTATCATAGCATTCCATGTTATCACGTTTCTTTCAGGCATATAATCAAACACTTTCCGGGCACTCCGAATTTCACCACATTTCCCATACATATTCAATAGCGCTGTCCCCACCATTACATTACAATCGAATCCTGATTTCACAGATTCAGCATGTAAGGCTTTGCCAAGGCTAAGCATAGAAAGTGAAGCACATGCCTTTAGCACCAAAGGAACAACACCCATTATAAAACTTCCATTAATACGATTATGGGTATATGTTAAAAGGGCTTCTTTGAATTTTCCTTGAGATATGCAGTTCTTTATACTGTAAGACCAATTCTTTAATGGGTTTGTGATCATTTCTGAGTTCTTGAGAAGCAAGGATAAAGTTTCTTGCTCTCACTGCCATTAACTGACTCGCAAAATATGTCTCTTTTGTGTTTTAGTCCTTATATTTTCTGATAACTATATTTATGGTCCTTACGTATTTCAAATTACTCTATGAAATTACCTAAATAGAGTGACAAAGATATGGATTACATATTGTAATTAAATCTAATTAATTTGGATCAAGACGTAATTAAATAGTAATTGTTTTGTACAAAATGCGCACCGGGTAAATCCCCACTACTACATAGATTTCCTTTGCCCTTCCCTTTGCTTGAGCACTTTGTGTGCACCCATTGTGTAATAGATTACCTTTGCTTATGCCTTCGCGTGAGCACTTTGTGCGGATAAAATCTCCATTGCGCAATAACTTGCAAACCACACATGAGATGTAAATCACATTAAGCAAGACTTATGCAATAAACTCGATTCAGAAGGCATTAATGAGGATTGATCCCGGTGGATGACCACTCTCCAAACCAATTGAGTCATCCTAAGGAATGTTTTAACAATACTTCTATCAAGTGAATAGATAAACTTTTTAGACCTTCATAATACAAGAAGTTCAATTAATGATTTGAAAAAGGGTGTCAATGTTAATGAAAGTTAAAATTTAAATATATTATAAGTGCGATTAAATAAAAATTAGGGAAAAGGGTCAAAATTACCCCTCAACTTTGTTTTATTGGTTGACTTTGCCCCTGCCCCTGCCGTTAAAAACAAGTTATTTTTACCCTTGCCGTTAATAAACTTAACAAATATACCCTTTCTTGGATGGAAAACCCCAAATCAATCAAAATTATCCGATTTTACTTAAATTACTCAATTTAACCTGACCTGACCCACTTAATAATGTAACCCATTTCTTTTACCCAAATCACCTTTGCTTTCCCCGCCACCACCACCAAAGCCACTACCCTCTTCGAGATCTCCTTCACCACCACCGCCGAAACCACCACCTCTCCCACTACTCTTAACTCCAGTGTCACCTTCATGCCTATTCATTATGAATCATAACACCTCATAGGCCACCTTTATATTTACTGTAAAATATGTATAATTAAAAGGTATAGTTGCCACCAACCATTTGGTTTTTATTTAAAACAACCTAGCCAGTTGGAACTCACAAAACTACAACATTCATCCTTTCACTCTATGCACATCTTCATTGCAACAGTCTTGCCATTGCCAGAACAAGACTGCACCCTTCATTCGACCCGCTTCAAGCTGGGAATGAAGTAAGGTGAAAATCATTGTGCATCCCGAAAAGAAGGAGAGCAGTGGTCATTAGGGGAATAAAAACATGCATGTGATAAAAAGACTTCTCTTATCAATGGAGACTAAATTTGTGCCAAAGATGGAAAATATAGAGTAGTAAAATTTACTTGCTTTTGCTGGGAAACCCAATAAAATTACTCCCTCTGTTCCATTTTTTATGTAGCAAGACATTGGCCATCGAAGTTTAAGAAATAAATGAAAACTTTGAAATGTTTACCAAATTACCCCTTCAAAAAATAGTCAACTTTTCTCTTTTCTCATAAATATATTGGAGTACTATCTTTAAGATTAAGTGGAACCAACAAGGATAAAAGAGGAATTGTACATTTAAATACTAACCATATAAATAAATGTGACATTCTTTTTGGGACTGACAAAAAAGAAAATGGTGCCACATAAAATGAGACGGAGGGAGTACAATTTTGGTTATGTTAACTTTTGCTGGAAACCCAGAAGGGATTTGGTCTTAGAAAGCAAGAAATTGACTCTTGATAGGGCTGCTGACTTGGAGGAGGTAGAGTAGTGGGAGAGGTGGTGGTTTCGGCGATGGTGGTGAAGGAGATCTCGGAGAGGGTGTGGCTTTGGTGGTGGTGGTGGGAAAACAAAGGTGATTTGGGTAAAAGAAATGGGTTAAGTGGGTCGGGTCAGGTTAAAATTGAATAATCTAAGTAAAATTGGATAATTTTAATTGATTTGGGGTTTTCCATCCAAGGAGAGGTATATTTGTTAAGTTTATTGACGGCAGGGATAAAAATAACTTGTTTTTAATGACAAGGGTAAAACAACCAATAAAACAAAGTTGAGGGGTAATTTTGACCTTTTCCCTAAAAATTATACTAATTCAAAATTAAGCATAACAATAATAAGAGGTCCTAAATACAGATCTTAAAAAAGTGAGGTCCTGAAATGCAATTTCCTTAATTTCCAAGAACTCACCTTCCCCGTTATTGGCACTCTATTAACTATTAAGCCTTTTAACTTTCCAAAACCCACACAAAAATGCAGCAAAAATTGCTCAAACTTTTACAGAAATCCAAAACTAGCAAACAATTGAAAGAGACCCATCTTCAGATTATTGTCAATGGCCTCATGAATAACAACTTTATAGTGCCAAAGCTCATAACTTTTTCCTCAAACTTCATTTCACTTGATTATGGACTTCATGTCTTTGAAAGCTTACAAAACCCAACTCTTATTTCCTACAATACATTGATTCAATTCTTCATTGGTAAGACACTGAGATATGCATTATATACTTATAATCATATGAGGGTATCAAATATTACACCTAATAGTTTCACATTTACGTTTCTCTTGAGGTGTTTTGAGTCTTTTGATGCTTTACAAGCTGGCGAAGTAGTTCATAGTCAGATTGCGAAGATGGGTTTCGAGTCGAGTGTGTTTGCTAAGAATACCCTTATGGATTTTTATGCTAAATGTGGTGGGAATTTGGGTTCTGCTCGTAAGGTGTTTGATGAAATGTCTGATAGAGATGTTGTTTCATGGAATACGATGATTGGTGCTTATATGATTCATGGTAATCAAGAATATGCGCTTTGTTTGTTTGAGGCTATGCCGGAGAGGAATCTGATTTCGTGGAATTCGGTTATTGCTGGGCTATTGAAGGTTGGGAACATGGAGATGGCTCGTTCTGTTTTTAAGCGTATGCCGGAGAAGAATGATGTTTCTTGGAATACGATGATTTCTGGATATGTGAAGTTGGGTGACGTAGAGACTGCTAGAGCTATTTTTGATGAGATGCCGGAGAAAAGTATAAGCTCTTGGACTGCAATGGTGTCAGGATATGCCACAAGTGGTGCTGTGCAATCAGCAAGAAAGATGTTTGATCGAATACCCGAAAAAAATGTTGTTTCATGGAATGCCATGATTGCTGGATATGTAAATAACCACATGTTTGATGAAGCTCTGTCACTGTTTCAGCATATGTTGATTGATGGGAACTGCAAACCCAACCAGACTACTTTGATTAGCGTACTCTCAGCGTGTTCACATTTGGGATCTCATGAGCATGGAAAATGGATTGATTCTTTTATAAGAAAGAACAAATTTGACTTATCAGTTCCGCTAGGAAATGCTTTAATCGACACATTTGCAAAATGTGGAGATATGGAAAATGCAAAAGCAGTTTTCTTAAGGATGGCCCAAAGATGCATAATTACTTGGACTACAATGATTTCAGGATTAGCAGTGAATGGACATTGCAGAGACGCCTAGAACTCTATGAAAAAATGTGCTTGGAAGGAGTAGAGCCGGATGATGTTGTATTTATTGCTGTTCTTTCAGCTTGCACTCATGGAGGATGCTGGAAGAAGGGAAAGGGTATTTTACCAGATGGTGAATAAATTTGGCATTAAACCACGGATTGAGCATTATGGATGCATGGTTGATCTTCTTGGCCGAGCTGGAAAGTTCGAAGAAGCACTGATTTTCATTAAGAGCATGCATTTGGAACCTAACGTGGTCATTTGGGCCACATTGCTTTCTGCTTGTAAAACTTATAGAAACGGGGAGTTGTTAGAATCCTTAACCAGGAGGATCCTGGAGCAAGAGCCTAACAACCCAAGTTATTTAACATTGATAATGAATTTAAGCTCTTCTGTTGGGCGGTGGCAAGATACCTTGAACTTCCGTATAGCTACTAGAGACCAGGGAATAGTAAAAATTCCCGGTTGTAGCTCAATCCAAATAGGAAATAATGTCCATGAGTTCTTAGCTAAAGATACAAAGCACCCACAGAGGAAGGAAATCTATAGAGTTTTAGGGTGTTTAAATGGACACTTAAAATCATGTGAGGTCGAATGAATTTTAATGGCCATGGCTTCTAAAAGAATCTATAGATAGAAAGATTTTGTAATGTCCGTTGCTCAAAGGCTACTGTCTTGAATACGCATTATTCTGACATGGGTGAAATCTTACATCACATGTAACTTGAAGTTGCATGATCACAGTGGATGGACTACTGATCTGAATTAAGTACTCTCGTGAAATGAAATATGATAATTCTCAAAGTACGGCTGCAGGGAGAGGAATCAACTCGGAGAAACTGTGATGTCCAATCACGAGAGTAAATTTTGCATTGAAAATTTTGGGCAAGATGAGATGCATGAAGGTACTATTTCTCAGGCCGTGGAAGAATTGCTAAAGTATGTTCCAGAACAAATAAAGGGACATCATCAAAGATTGGTCTGCTTTCCATTTTTCCTCTCCTTAGTCATCTTGCTTCCTGATGAACATAAATAATGAGCATTTAAAATTATTGGATGGGGGGATAGACTCCTGGATTAGCTTAAGTTGAAGCTAATCCCCTTTTTGGGCTTTGGAGGATTATATAGTCTTAATGCAAAAAGTAACCACCCTAAGGAGAAAATTAATTTTGTGGTAAACTTGTATGTGCTTAGCAGAAAGCTAATAGTCCTTTTGTAGAATTTACTTGCATTTTCCAACAATTTAATAATTAGTTCCCAAAGGACATCTTCACTAAAAGATACGATATGTTGGAGTCAAATGTATCCGAAACATTGTTCTTTCTACTCCAACCATTTTAATACATGTACTTATACAATCTTTTCTCCAAGTATATTTCTTAGCTCGCTGAATCTTCTATTTCTGCTCCAAACCCATTTTATACCTGTTGAGTCTTCCCTTTCTGCATCATTCCCGCTCTTTAACTTCTTGAGCTCACTTTTTCTTTCCAGGCACACCCAAACTTGTTGAGTCTTCTCTATATGCTGTACGTCCACGCTTTAGCCCGTTGAGCTACTCTGAACTTCTGAAAGATCTGGGTCTATCAGAAAAAATAGTCTTCAAGCAGAGGCAGAGTCAGGATTTTTATTAAGGGAGTTCAAAATCTGAAGATATAAACAGACGAACTAGTCGAAGGGGGGGTTCGACATATATACATTAGAAGTAATTTTAACCATGTATAAATAGTATAATTTTTCGCCAAAGGGGGTTCGGATGAACCCCTTACCATAAGTTGGCTCCACCCTTGTCTTCTAGTCCTCAAAACTGGTCACAGGTGTGGAGGATGTCAGCTTATACTTTAAAGGAGTTTATAATGGTCCTATTTCATTTATTGCCTTATTTTGAATTGGATGCTCATATTCTTTCGTAACGTACTTTAAACTGAACGAAAGATAATATCAAAAAGAGATTATATTGGAGCATATAAACAAAGGGTTGAACTTAAACAAAGGGATCCTTACTCAAATAGCTGGCTGGATTTCCTCTTTACTTTTCCTAGTGTATATACGTAGATTATACTCTAGTAGTCTGGTTATACACGACTACACTCAAAATATACATGGATTATACATATAGTATACATCCGCTGGCTATTTTTAATTGAAGTGGTTTGGTGGTGGCTATTTAGGTTAATTCTTCAAAAAAAAAAGGGAGTGGTTGGTTGATCAGAAAGTTGAGACAGATCTACAGGATGGGAGGATGGTGGGTTGGTCGGGAAGGTGTTGAAGGATGGCCAAATTTGCACCAAATCTAGAGTTTAGCGGATGGATCGACTGCAAGATTCTCATTTTTTTATTTGTTTTTGCCAAGACAACACAACTACTGTTACTACATCAATAGTTTCATTTTAAGATACCTTTTTCTTACTATACCAACAGTTAATCAATATACTGATACTACTGTCATTGTACTTATTCAGATAATGTGGACATGTACAAGATTCCTTCCGAGAAGTTAAGCACAAAGTTGAGAAGTGTTCTGTTTGGAGGTCCTCATTTGGATTGGTGCTCTGTTAACATTCACTTCTTGATGGTTTGTTTTCCATATTGATATGCTTTGCTTTTGAACATGCTGTCTTTTTTCTCCTGTGAATCCAATCCATTTCCACATATCAAACAGCAGTTTTTGTGTGCAAATGCTGTCTCTTTTGCTCGCTGTGCTTCCAACTTTCTGTTGAAAATATAGTGCTGAAAATGGAAGCTGGTTGGAAGAAAATCTGATGCCGACACTAGTATATGGAAGTTGAAGTACTTTCACTGGCTAGTATGCTGTTCACCAAGGTAATAGTAAGTCACAAATGTTTTTAGCTTTAAAGTCATCTGGTTTTGACTCTGCAAGTGCATTATAAACTACCAAACTGTGATGCCTGGGCATATTCTTCATCATGTGAAGCCTGATACTTAGGTCAGTGGTGCACTGCTATAGTTACGGGCGAATGTAGGTTGCAACATTTTTTCTCCAGACAATTAATATTCCTGGTCAGTCAAATTGATTAAGAAGTTTTAATTTAACCTTTTCCTCTTCTGTAAAAGTACTCATCCACTCCCTAGGAATTCCTAAATAATTACAATAAAATTGAGAAGACTAAAGAGACAAAAGTAAAAGAGAGGATAGTGGTGGAAAAGAGAGAATAAATCCTTCTCTTTCATTAACTGAAAAATAAAAGAAAATTGTCAATATAGGTTCCATTAGTGGGCATCTTTTTATTCTTAGTTCATCTTAATGTGGATGCCTTTTGGTCATATGATGAAACTTTATTAAATAGTTTTCTGTTTTTATGCTTTTTCTGAGAATAAATATCACCATCCAATAAATCTCCTTTCTTTATACTTTTTACATGTTCTCTGAATCCAAAGATGTTGAAGAAGCAAAAAAGAGGTGATAGCGATTATGCAAGTATGTTTAAAGGTCAATCACTTTTTTCACCTAAATCAGAAAAAATGTTAGTGACTATAAATCTGTAGTTATTAAAGTAAGAAAATTGGTTGCAACTCAAGGGCGTATGAATTTTTTTTGTCAAACTCATGGCATGTGAGAATATTTTGTAACAAAATATCATAAGTATCTTGAAAAATAGTTATTCAACTATGACAAAACTTATATATCTCATTATTCTATGGTTCTTTTAAAATTTGAGATTAGCATCCAAGGGTATAACCTAGTGGTCAATGAAGTGGGTTGAGCACCATGAGGTCTCAGGTTCAATTTCCAGCAGAGACAAAACACTAGGTGATTTCTTCCCATTTGTTCTAGCCTTGGTGGATAGAGTTACCTTGTACCTGTTGCTGGGGAGCCGAGGTATCTGTGGAATTAGTCGAGGTGCGTGCAAGCTGGCCTGGACATCACGGTTATAAAAAAATTAAAAAACTATTTCACCCAGTTGTAGAAAAATTCAATTAATTTTCTGCTGCTTATTATTGTAATACGTGATGCACCTAGGTTTCACCCTTTATGATCCTTTCTATTCATGGACAACAAAAGTTAAAAATAACTTGAGTAAATCTTGGGTGGACTGAGCCCCTGTCGAAGTTAACTATCTTGGTCTTCATACACTTGGCTTGGGTTTCACTCAAAGTTGAAGTTGGACTCACCTACTTTGGAATGACTTGTAAAAGTATACATATATAAAACTCATGATTAGAGTTTGAGTTGCTTGAGTTCATGATGGATTAAGAATATGGGTGAATTATATGTAGATCATGAGTTAAGGCTTGACTCATGGTATAAGATTCCGAGTATTTTGAATTTGCATGCAAGATTTGAGGAGTTTTATGACCCCCGCCTTCTCTACCTCCCAAGGTAGGGGTAAGGTCTGCTTACACTCTACCCTTCTCAAACCCCACTCGTGGGATTACACTGGGTATGTTGTTGAATTTGTGTAGTTTATGAATCCTAACAGATATGGGTATTAAGGATTCTACAATAGTTGCTTGATAGCTATAGATGAGTTTTGTTACAGATTTACAGTCACATAGGATTTGAACCAATAAACTGGTATCAGGTATTGTGAATCCTATGGTATACATACTAGATAAACTTTTTGGGTTTTATCGGTTGTTAACCCTTTGATATGTATTGTCTCCATAATTTGATGAAGGAGTTGAGATCGAGTAAATTGGATGACATAAAATGAGTGAAAACATATAGACTAGCTTTCATTAAAATTGCATTTTTTGACATAATCATAAGCTTAAGAAAAGGTTGAGAATTTCAAGTATCCTTGCTTAGGACAAATGCTTGAGTATAAATGAAATGGTTTTTGGTATATATATGTCAACCATGTTTGAGTATATGAAATGACATAAATGATATATTTACTTTATTCTGTTTCAAAATATGCTGGCAATGAGTGTGTTTCAACAAATTAGGAGTAAGATTTAATATCAAGCTAGTATATGCTTTACTTAACTGGATAGTATGGATTAATAACTACTTTGAGTGAAAAACGTGGTAGGGATATATGTGCATAAGAACCAAATTCCTGTACTACTGCTCAATGAACAAACAAAAGCCAGTTATTCTTCTACAGTAAAAGGATCCTTTTTAGCTCTATATTAGACATACTCAAAAAAAATTGCTGGCCTGCACCATATGCTAACCTTCTCGGGGACATTTCCAGTTTTCTAGCTTGAAAAAAGCATCTCTTCCATGAGAGACATCAAAGTTCTCCGCACTGCTTTTGGAATCTTAGGTTCATGCATTTTAGTTCTTGTTCTCATTCCTAGTTTTCTGTGAAAACTGAATATTAGTTATTATAACTCTTTCTTGTTTTTTTCTTCCTGGAATAGGAAATGTTTTTGGTGTATTACTCTTCATGGCGCCCATGTAAGCCTTTTTGAAATTTTTGTTAGTTAGTTACGTTTATACATCTGCTCTTTTTGTCTTCTTTTTTCAGTTTGTTTTTCTCATCAAAACTAGTTTGACACTACATACAGGATTACGTTCAAAAGGATTATTAGCAAGAGATCAACAGAACAATTCTCTAGCATACCTTATGTAATAGCTCTGTTCAATTGCTTGCTCTCAGTTTGGTAAGTTTCTTCAATTAGTTCTATTGTTACTTGAAAACCATCTGTTGTTTTATTAATACTTTATTAAACAGCCCATTTGAGTTATCTGATAAACATCAAGTGTTGAAAAACACTTTTAGGTATTGAAATTGATTTTCCAAATAAGCATTTACATAGTTGAATAGAAGTGCTGAAACTGATAATAAACATTTAACATGTTAAGTAAAAAGGTGCTGATAAGCATTTTTTCTATTATAATGACTGCAATATCCTTAAAATTATTTACAAAATATATAAATTTTAAAGTACCTTTTTACATAAAGAAGGATGAATGATGGAAATAGAATAAAGAGATAATTAAAAGTTATGTTATTATACAAGTTATTTCTAAAAGTACAAAAGATATCAAGGATAAAATTGTAAAAGGTTTGTTTAAACCAAAAATTCTTATAAGTTGTAAAACCATAAGATAGGGCTGGACCAGATTATGACTTCTTGCAGATCTTGGCTTATAAGCACTACTATTGATGTCATCAAATGCGTAGATAAGCCAATAAGTGTTTATGAGCCAGTTTGAAAAGCTTAGCCAAACACCTTCAAAATATTGTTTTGTTGGAATGATTGAACACGATTAGGTCAGAGCCATTGCAGGAGCTTAATCTTCTGAAGTGGTAAAGTTACGTTGGGAAAAATAAATATCTAATTTTTGCCGCTTAAGCTATAGTCTAGGTTTTACAAGCATCATAGTGCAACCTTCATTGTTCTCTTTCCCCTTTAGCATCCTTGGTTCAAAGGAAAAAAAGAACAATTTTCTATTTTAATTAACTTATATGCTACTAATAAAAGGTTTTTTTTTTGTCACTAGTCAAATTAGGACATGAAAACAAAATCACATGGGTGTGTTTGGTATGAAAGGAAAATATTTTTCACGGAAATTATTTTCTGGTGTTTGATAAGTAAGCAAAAAATATTATTCCATGAGTATTTATATATAATTTAAACAAACACTGTGAGGTCAGGGGTTAGTGCGCATGGGCGGTGAGGAGGGCTTGGGGGGATAGGTATGTGTAGCAAGGATGGGATGAAGGGGATGGGGTAGGGTAGTGAGAATGGGAAGGGTAAGGGTATTTGTGTTGGGGAGGATACATTTGGGGTGGAATGCCACTTAAGGAACTTGTTTCAGGAGAAACGTTTTGACCAACCAAACATGAGAAAATTAGGAAAATGTTTACCTCCATAGGAAACACACCCATAGAGAAGTTGGGTGCAATCGAATGCAATATTTTTTTGACTCTGAAGTGATGGTTACAATCTGGTTAGAGAATTAGAAATAAATTGTATAATGAATTTTAATTTGCTAACCTAGTAACAATGGTAACTAACATGCTATCACATATTAAACTACACTAATAGCGTAAATAACTTATAACTGTATGTGTATATAATTCAGGTCCAAACATAATACTGTCGTTGCCATTTCTTCTTAAAATAAATATTGAGTGTAACTTAGAAATTGGCTTTTGGTGAATGAAAACAGGTACAGTTTACCTTTTGTGTCACCAGACAACCTGCTGGTAACTATCGTCAATTCCACAGGCGCTGGCCTGGAGGCAACCTATGTGTTGATTTTCCTCATATTTGCCCCCAAGAAAGAGAAGGCGAAAATTTGCGGATACCTCTTTGTGGTCTTTTCCATCGTCTCATGCGTGGCCTTCGTTTCCCTGTTGGCATTTCATGGCAATAAAAGGAAGCTCCTTTGCGGCTTTGCTTTTACAATTTCTTGTATTATGATGTATGGTTCTCCTCTCTCTGTAATGGTAAGTTATTTAGTCTTCCACATGTTTAGCAAAGTCACTAGCTGATTCAGTTTTTAGTATACTCAATAGGTACTAGAAGTAAGAATTTACATTGTCATCCTATATGAAATATTTTTTTTTAGAATTTTTTTGAGTTGGGGCATTTCATTTACCTTTAGATTGTAAAGAGTCTCACATCGACTCTTTAAGGGATGGGTGATCTATTTAATATGGTTTGGACAATCCTCATTTATTGAGGTAGCTCTTAGGATTGAGTTAGGGCCAAAATCCATTTCTTTACATAGTATCAAAGCCAAATCCATCCCAATTCATCGTTTCCAAATTCCAATGTTGGCCCTCCCGTCTTATATTGTCTATGCTTTAGATGTCTAGTCTTGGGCGTCCGGGGGGGGGGGGGGGGTTGGAGTCCCACATTGGTGGGATAAGGAGTTATATGGTTTTGGGCAATTCTCCCTCATGAGCTAGCTTTTGGGATGGAGTTAGGCCAAGTTCATTTCTTTATATGGTATCAGAGTCAGGTCCATCTCAATTCATTGTGTTCAATGTTGGCCCTCCCGTCTTATATAGTCCATGCTCCAAATGTCCAGTCTTGGGCGTGCAGAGGGTGTTGGAGTCCCACATCGGTGGGATAAGGAGTCCTTTGATCTCTGAGCTAGCTTTTGAGTTGAGTTAGGCCCAAGATCCATTTCTTGACATTGATATAGGTTGGTATATTTACTAGTGGATTCATTGTTACGGACAGGTTACAAAAGATGTGTCCATCTATAATCTATTTTCTTGTTTGCTAATTTAGCCATTTTATTCACTTTTTGCTATATGTTGACTTATCTATTAGATATATTGGTCAATCTGTCATAGTAAGAAAATCACTGATTTTATTCACATGTTTTTCCAGTGGATGTTTTTCGGTTAAGATTAAAATATTTGAGTGTGAACACATCAAATTATTAAAATCTTTTCTCTCATATGAGCATGGGATATTTAAGATTGTTAATTCCCCAAAGTTAGTGTTTTTAATTGTTTGACTAAAGATGTTCTAAAAGCCAGTGATAGTGGTAGTTGACAGCAACATTGATGGTTCAGATATGGTGCCTAGTGGTGGTTGTATTTGGTAGAGGTGACCAGCAATGCTGATTGACTGGCTTGCAATGGTGTCTAGGAGGTGGAAGTTTTGATGTGGTGATTGGTGGTGGAAATACTTGTGGTGGTGCTTGTGAGGTTGAGGCTAGTGATAGAGGCCGTTAGGGCTGTGGTGGGCAGTGGGGAGGCTGAAAGTGGTTGTTATGTGGTAGTTAGAAAAATGCTAAAAGTCCCCTTCACAGAAAACTTTAAGTAAACATTATCTTAACGATTTTGCACATAATCTGTCATTATGACAAATTCAGAGCAAAAAAGTGATTGTAAATGAAAACAAATGCACTTAATATACTGAGATTTGAATGACTCAGATTTAGACATTCATAGAATGAAAACAAATATGTGGCCCAAATGATCACTGTGTCAAGAGTTTGTTTCTCATCAATGGTACTCTCCTAACAACAAATCCTAATCTCATCCTTATAAATGTCCAGTTCAATCTTCCGAATTCGACATTAGAGCTAAAATCAAGCTTGTATTAACAGTAAAACAAAATTCTCTTTATGTTCTTTTATAACTCTATTCCTTTCTCTCCTTTTGTAGAGGCTGGTAATCAAATCTAAAAGCGTTGAATACATGCCATTCTTCTTGTCACTAGCTGTTTTCATCTGCAGTATCTCATGGTTCATCTTCGCCCTGCTCGGAAAGGACCCTTTCATTTTGGTAAGAATAAGCTTTTATTTCTAGTATTCAGTAACTTCTACGTTTTCGTGACTAGAGTTTTTGTAAGGTTTTCAGAAAATCATGATACTTAAGTCAGTACCAACCAAACAAAGGCATAAAAGATTGATTCAATAACAATGACAAATCTCAGTGAAGTGTCTGTCTTACAGGTACCAAATGCCATTGGAACTTTGTTAGGAGCAGTGCAGTTAATTTTATACGGAATTTATCGTGATAACAGAGTGGTAGTCAAGAAAGATGAAATGAACGAATCTATAGAGACGAGGACTGGAGAACTCCAAGACAAGAAGCTAGCTTACAACGAAGACGCGTGAGAATGGCAATCCAGAAACTGTAACTCCATTTTGATCAAAAGTTATGGTTGCTTGTTTTTCTACTGTAGAGGAACATATTCAACCACGTACCTTTATTTCTCAGTGTGCTTTATAAATTTAGTACAATATGGCCTTTCTAAAGGCAAATTTCTATGTTTTGATTCTTTGTGTCTATATTGAATCCTAAATCAGCAGGCATTACCTGCTTTACAAAATGTAGTACCATAACTTTTTCAGAAGTATTCAAAGAACTTTTGCATAGGGCCTAAATTAGAAGTCTCAAGTATTCATGATTGCATTTTCATTCATAAAGAACTCTTTATTATAGGATTTTATTAATGGAGTTCCTTGCAATTTGCAACCCATCGGTCGGTTCGGTTTTGAATTTTATCAGTAAAAAAAAAATCATTGAAATTCACTTAGAAACAAGGTGACAAACCAAATGAATCATGCACATGAGTCGATAGATTGTATCTTGCTCAAAAGTAAACACTGTCACATTGTAGAATAACATAAGAGTTTGAGACACTTAGAAATAAAAGTATGAAATTAAACTCTAACTTAAGGACTTTATCTACCAAATGGTATAAATATAATTATTTAATTTACTATCGGGTTATAGGTTAACCATTAAGATAAACCTCAAACCGTTAAGAATAGATAACTCGATAATAAAGAAAATTAAAAACTTTTTTATTTGAATTATCGAATTTAAACAGCCTTGCAATATAGTTTTTTGTGATTTACATTCTATCATGTTTTTTTTTATACTATTTACACCCTAATATTTCCTTGCAAAACAATAAAAAGAACATTCTTCTAATTACTTCTTGAGGGCAAACTGAGAAAGTAAATTTAAATTCCATATTCAATTATTCATTAAAAAGTGTAACTCTGAGCACATGGCAATACTCAAATCCCACCGCCCCCAATTAACGGTTAAAAAAACTCACTCACTTCATGAGTTCTCTCTTTATGAACTGACGATGAGATGATAATATATACTTTATTTTTACTTGTTCATTATACTAAAAAAAATTATCCAATAATATTTATCTAGTTTGAAAAATCGAGAGATAGTTTATCCTTTTGGGTCTATTTTATCCTTGCTCTATTCAATGCCTAATACATTTCCCAAAGCATTGAATTTAATATATTCAAAGGCTAAAATAGTAATATTATCCTTATATTGTTTCTTAAAAGATGCGTGTCAAATCAATAGGAAACAACTATTGTTGAACAAAGCGAGTATAAAATATGACAGATAGACATAGAGAAGTTGGTATATATCATAAAACACAACAGAAAACATTTTCAACAAAATGGTCAATATGTATATGTAATGTATTATGTATATATAATATATCTATTTTGTATAAATAGTAATATATACTTATGTATGTATAATATATAACTATATATCACATATATATTATTAATTTCTGTTGTCCTTTTCATTCCAAAGGCAAAAGATTTTGGAACATGAGAATTGAGGTCATAGTGCTTTTACCTTTTTATAGTCTTGCAGGTTTTCGAGTTCACTAACATAATTCAAACATAATCTTGACTTATGAATTAGCTTACCCAATTCTTACGTATGGAGCCTCTAGAAAAAGGAATCAGCTATGAACTTCATCACTAAATTACTCATAGTTAATAGAATTGTTTAATTACTTATATTACTATTGAATAGAATTAATGACAAATTTAGTTGTTAAGTTACGGAATTTATTTGTTAATAATTACTCATGTTTTTTAATAGTGAGGGAATAGTATGATTTGGAACAATGAATAGAAGTACAAAACCATACAAATACCATCTCAAAATTAAATTTGATCTATGGATATAGTAATTATTATAGATAGATAGATTGATCTTTGGATAAATAGAAAATCAAATTAATCTAAACAAATGGCAACAAGTTGTTTCATTGGAGGAGTATAATATTGATATATGTGGATGGAGTGTTTACACTAAATTAAAAAGAGAAATGTACAAATATTCTTTTTTGGAGATATTATTTAATATTAATTCAAAGTCAGTTTTTTTTCTTTTCAAGTTTACCTGCTTTGAGCAGAACTTCAGACATTCGCGTTTGAAGTGTAGCTTTGTGAGGATTATACATTAGATATTTTTGCTTGAAGTTTGGTATATCCAGCTAAAAATTAATTTTGGACATTGTTAACTAAAGTTGTGGAGTACTTGACACGATCAAATATTACAACACTTTTAACCAAATTTATTACTTTAGCAAGACTTCAAATATACAATGACTTATCACGATCAATTTCAGATATTTTTTTGACCAAATTTTTATAACCTTAATAAGAATCAACTTATGACATTTAAAAAAAAAAAATGATTGGCTAAAAAGACAATACAACAGAATAATAATTAAGCAATACCAATTAGTGTTAGACAAGTACAATTGTGCAAACCACATCGAGTTAGCACCAATTTTACAATGATTATACACATAACGTCACTCCTTTCCCATTTTGTTTGGATAGAACGACATACAATTTGTTGAGCTTCGGAGTAACGGGTAAAATTACTGTCATGTGATTAGGACGTTACGGGTTCAAGTTTTAAAAATAATATTTTGCAGAAATACAAAATAAGACGTGCGTCTCGAGCTGCTCTTTTTTAAATGACATACAATTTGTGGTCTGGGATTTGGTAGGTTCAGACATATTATTCGTCCCACATCAAAGCATATATTTGGCTAATTTGTATAAGTGATTTATTATGAAGTTCAGTTGCATATTTTCTTCTTCGAATTTTAATAATTAAATACGCGATTCAATAATAAAAATTAGTTCAAATAAGCTCAAATTTAACATCATATATCGTCTCCTAACAACCCCTCTTAAAAGAAAAAGAAAATGCAATATATTGGAGAAAAATCTTTTGATACTAGATGGAAAAGGCCCGTGGCAAGCACGGGCCCAATAATCAAATTAATATTATTGGAATTTGTTTAGTGAAGCAGCTATGCACTTGTTATGCTTCTGAAAATATTAATATTATTGACGCAAGAGTCATGGCTTCTGCAAAAGATGGTTAATATCATCTACTATTACAAATATCCATAATATGTACAATAGACGTCAGTATGGTGTCTACTTAAACGATCTGTTAATACTAACTAATGTTATACACAAAAAAAATATAATAGATGCTTCACTTTTGACATATAAGATGACTATTTCATTATCTATCATACGTAAAAGACGTTGGAGTTCGCTAGCGACTAATAGGTCTATAGTTGGTTATAATTGTAGAAAACTTTATATTCATTTTTCAGTTTGAAAGTATAATCACGAGATAATTTGCAAATATACTTTAAAATGGTGCCTTTTCATGATCAAATTATCTTAAAACTTGCTGATTTTGATTGATAATGATAATGTTCACATCGACTATTTTACTGGAGGTGTCGGGTAACTCTTACTACAAAACTTAGGTAACTAGAATTTCTTGATTTCTTCAATACGTTTAAACACCTAAGCTAATGACGCTCCTTATCTCATTTGCAAATTCTGTTTGACCTCAAATAATGTTAGGATTTTTGTTGCTCAAATCTTCTATTGCAGTATTTGATTGTCAGAAGAAGAAATTGCTATTAATTTCTATCTACTTGCACGATGTTAAGGTTGGGTCACCTTTTATTGTGTTTCACGTTCCAAATTTACAGCCCACTTTATCTATTCCAAGTACTCAACGGTTCACATTTAGTTGTGCTCCATTATTCCATCTTTAAAATTAATTTCAATTGTTCACTTAACACTTCAAACTCATTCTCGCTTTATTGGATGGACATTCGACGCTGACGTGACACATAAAATTTGATGGTGTTTAAATAATCATTTGTGAGTTAAAATGTTCAACTGACACAATGAAAATAACTTGAGATGTGTATTATAAGTTGAAGTGTTTACTTGTATGGTGAAATTTAAGTGTCACGGGCCCAATATTTAGTTTATTATGACGAACTTTAATTTGTGAGTAAATAATGACATACTTGTCTTTGCAAACAGAGGTACCATTTTGGATTTTCCCTTACGTCACTTCTTCTATTGCTCTACAACATGGTTCCGCATATGCCCTACACATGAGAGGTGATATTTAACACCTATTAACTTTTCGAACAAACTCATCTCAAATATAGCTTATTTAATAAAAGAGTAATCTTTAACAAAAAATTATCTTGTAACATAGTATAAATTAAAAATACTTGTATTTAGAAGGTAAAACCTGAGATTAACTTGAAGGGCTCTTGAATTAATTCTTAGCCAATTAAAGGAAGATGATATCCAATACATGTGAGAAGGGGTGGGTGACAACTCATAAAATCTTGTTGTGCCCTCGAATATGAAGATAATTAAGCGATAAACCTAAAATAAAACCAAAATAATCAAAGAAGACATATTGCTAATAATTAAAATGTAGCCAATTGTACAAAAAATCAAAGCTCATTTTGATTTTTCTTTGCTTTAAATTGTGTTACTATTTGTCAAATATGGTTCCTATAGTGGCTACTTATTTTCCTTTTTTTTTTTTGAGTAAATGGTCACTTTTTAATAATTAAATACATGTTTAGAAGACAATGGGGTAGCTAGCTGAGTTGGTTTGACTCAACAAATGTACCAAAAAAATGCTAAAATATATGCATGAATGAGGTTTTTATTTTTTGTTTGAAGCTCGATTAAATTTAGATTCTCATGAAGAAGTCCTATATTCAGGGTAAATCGCTTTTAAATAAAGGTGACTTCATATACAAGACTTGAACCGAGACTTTTGATTAAGGATGAATGAATATTTATTATTCTATTCTGGTCCATATTATTTATTATATTATATATGTATAATGTTTTTAGTTGCAAAATCTCTTATTGGCGGGAAAATATACCTTTAGTAGAATATTCTTTACTCACTATTAAAATTGTCATTGTTTCCTACAAGGATAGCACTTTCCTTCTTCCTTTTTTTTTGTTCCATATTTTTTCTAGCTTAAATATATATAAAATATATCATAATGTGTTAGTGAGATTCCAGTGAGATTCCATGTCATAAATCATATTATATATTTTCAAAGATTACAATTAATTAGCTGATTCCATTGCGTATCAATGTTAATTACCTATTACGTTTAATTTCCTTAAATAATCTAGTCAATTTACGGTGTAAGATAAACACTAACCTATGTAAGTGGAACTAATACAATGAGATTATGGTGCCTAAAGGCAAACAAGTAAGAGAAGATACATTACCAAATATATATCAAAATGAAATTTGCTCAAATAATTAACCAAAAGAAAAAAAAAACTATAGGAGTGATATGCAAGAGGACATTTAACTACATTAAAAATGATTTTTATCGATAATTAATTAATGATAATAGATTAATTGCAGCTAAATTTGTTTTTTTAGAAGCAACTAATAGTGACATTGTGACAATTACATTTTAACAATCTTTGTAAATACCTTTAAAGTCTATAGTGCTAAAAGTTATTTTTTATTATAGTGGTCAACAATATTCACAAATATGAATATCATAGAAATGTGATAATTATTATGATATGTATACACGTTAACATTACTAGATTCATGAACAATATTAGAATTAATCATAAACGTAACCATATATATAAAATTGCTATTTTTTTTTTCGGTGTTTGATATCCAGATTGAAGTACGATTAAATCCGAATTTGCATCGGGAATTAAAGTCTCAGTGGTAAAACTCTCCCTAGTAAAGGCAACTCTATACCCAAGGAGATTCAAATCTGAGACCTCTGACTAGATCAAGTATTACTTGCCACGAATCTATTGAGACTTCTATGTCAGTGTAAGAATACATCTAAGAGATCTTAGAAGACAAATTAAATACTTCTTCCTCCATTTTAATTTGTTTGTCTGATTTTAATTTGACATAAATTTTTTAAAAAAAGTAAAAAGATTTTTGAATATTGTGAATATATATCAAGGTATGGAGTGTGAATAATTATCCAAATAGGAGCATAGTCAATATGAGATGTTTATTTAAGTAAGTAATTAGTGGAGTTAATTAATTTGTAGGGCCTTAACCACACTGAATATTCTAGTGCTGAACAAGCAAGCAAAATGTAGTGGATCATTCATCAGCAAATCAACAAAATTATGTAAATAAATACCCTAGAAACTACTAATACTTATTATGCTTCTTATTCTAAATTATTATGGCTCATGTACATGTTATCAGAATTCTTCATACAACCTTTGGAATTTTTGGTAGGATTTTTATCTCATTCTCCAAGTTTCATGTGTTTAGTCTTGGATTGATTTCTCCTATTGTAACTCGGCTAATAGTTATTATCTCAGAAAGTCATCTTTTCTTTTTAGTTCAGTTTCTTTCAACAAAGAAAATGATAATATTATTGATAACCTTCTGATTATCTCGTTTATACATATAATAAATCTTGTTTTCTTCATTTGCTTTTTTGTTTAATAGGAAATGTTTTTGGCATATTACTCTTCTTGTCGCCAATGTAAGTCTTCTTCAAGTTTAACTTTTTTTTTTAAGTGTATATTGCATGTGCATTTTTTGTCTTTTATTTCTTATTTTTTTCTCTTATTAAAACTAACTAATATATATCACAATTATAAAAAAAATGACTTTATAGGATTACATTTAAAAGGATTATTATGAAGAGATCAACAGAGAAGTTTTCAGGGGTGCCATATCTAATGAGTCTCTTCAACTGCTTGTTTTCAGCTTGGTAAGCTTCTCCAAATCACATTTCATCATCAAAACAATAAAATAACTTATAGAGGCGGAGCCAGCATTTAAAGTTTATGAAATTTGGATTTTGGCCTTCTCAATTTATCGGCCAGGTTCTAACACTTCACCAAAAATGATCTTTAGCGATAATTTATTAACGACAATAACTTCATTGACGCTAAATATGTTTTTTTTAGAGACAATTACTAGTGACAGTTACATTTTTGCACTCTTTGTAAATGTCGTTAAAGCCTATAACAACATTGGATCTAATGACAATTAACTAATTCTAGTAAAGGCGGTGATACTCTTTATTAATGTCAGAGTTATTTTCGCTAGAAGGTGTTTTTGTTGTAGTGTATGGGTACTTTTGTAGATTTAAAAAAATTATTTTTTTGTACATAGTATATAAACTTGTCATGATCCTTTTTCGGGTCATGATGACACCTACTATAACTCACCAGTAGGGGTAAGTCAACCCATAAACCAAAATAACAAGTAACGGGTGCAAGGGTAGGATAACAACCAAATGCAAAAGAGGAACAATTTGGTTGTTATCCCACACTTGCAGCCGTTATGAGTTGACTTACCTATAGTTGAATTATAGTAGGTGTCATCATGACTTGGGTATCGTATCGTGACAAGTTGAATGATTTTCATCTTTAGTCAATTTTTTTCTTCTTTTAAATAAAAATGTTGAGTTTAACTTAGGATAAACTATACTTTTGATGAATTAAACAGGTATGGTCTACCTTTTGTGTCACCAAACAACACATTACTAACAGTGTTGGCTTCCATAGGTGGTGCCTTAGAGGCAATTTATGTGTTGATTTTCCTCATATTTGCACCAAAAAAGGAGAAGTTTAAGATATCTGGAATTCTCTTTTTGATCATTTCCATCTTCTCAATTGTGGCTTTAGTCTCTGTGTTAACACTTCATGGAGATAAAAGGAAGCTCCTTTGTGGCTTAGCTTTTGCCATTACTTGTATTATGATGTTTGGTGCTCCTCTTACAGTAATGGTAAGTCTCTTTTCAATTTTATTTACCATATATATTAACTGATCGATTGACTAAGCTTATAAGGTGATCAAACTATCTTATAAATATTTTATTTTTGACTTATCTATGTGAATATTCAGTGTCACACTTATAAGTCAAAATCAGTCCTAAGTTGGCTTATATGTATTTTTAGTTTGACCAAATATTTTCTTTTTTTAACTATTTTATCCTTCATATTTTTTAATTTCTCAAGATATTCTTCCCAAATAAAATCCCAAACTTTCTTTTCACCTCATATTTTTTTTTCTTCAAAAATTGAGGGTTGGGGAAAGGGGAATAGGGAGAGAATTACAATGAAGGGAATCAAATCCTCTTCAACTAGGTGGGGTTCAAATATATGCACCCTTCCTCCCACTTTTTTTCTTTTTTTTAGAAAGATACTTTTAAATTTGTATTTTTTGACTAATAATTTTAAGGATATTTTAGTCATTTTAACAAAAAACAACTTATCAGAACTTTTTTCAAACACATTAATTTCTTATTTTTAGTATCAACACATTTTATCCAAATACATAACTGTTTATTATAAAATTATTTTCAGCACTTAAAAATGTTTGTCAACACTTCAACTTACCAAAAAACCTAAACGGGCTAATCTCTTACACAATCAGTATAGCTCAATTAATTACAAAAGATTGGTTACTATATGGTTAATAATTATTATAGAAAGCTCCTTTATATTATGCATATAAAACTTATTTATTTTATTTGGCTCTGATTTTGTATACAGAGGCAGGTGATAAAATCTAAAAGTGTGGAGTACATGCCCTTTTTCTTGTCACTGTCTATTTTCAACTCTAGTACATCATGGGCAATTTATGGTTTGCTTGGGAAAGACCCTTACATTATTGTGAGTATCTTTTATTTTAAACATTAATCATAACTAAATTCCTGTTTCAGTTTACGACACTCTTTTATTTTAAGAAATATATCGATAATCAGTAGATTTATGGTACCTTATTAAGTCATGGAGACTAAATTTCACAAATTTAATATTGTTTTGGTAGGTACCAAATTCAATCGGATCTTTATTAGCATGTGTGCAACTGATTTTGTATGCAATTTATCGCGATAGCAAAAAGAAATTAGACGTTGAAATGGAGGGCTCAATTGAAACAGGGCATGAAAAACCTCAAATTGAGATACAGAAAAATATGGAAACTTATACACTATAGTGTATAAGAAAGGGTGAAGGATATTCGAAATTGATTTGATCTGTATCAAAAGGAATGAAGGAAGAAGTTGAAATATTATTTCGTGATTTAAATATATTTCCTACTTTGCCACCAGTAAAAAAATGTGTATGAAGTTATTTTCAGTGATTAGATTCATTGATGCAGTTATTTTGCTAGGTGTTAGTTTGTAATTGCAATTAATAGGATGAAATATTTGAGGCAATTAATGATGTATAAATAATAGGAATATCCCTAAATCAGTCATAGATCATCCAATCAATTTGCAATTTTAGATTATCAGTAAAACCTCACTAAATTAATATTGGATTAATTAATAATCTCTCTAAAATAATAATTTTCTCATGTCCCGACTTGGGCCAATGGAAAAATTCACACATTTTGATAAGATAATAAGATAATATATTTTCAGAAGACCTTTATATAAATATATGGTCCCATTAATATTATAAATTAATATTTCTTTAAAAGTATAAATATATCTAAGACAATTTAGTAAAATATGATTCTATTATGTTCTTTTTTTGTTAAAATCTAAATTTAGTTGAAGCTCATCTTTAACTTTTCTTATTGCATCCAAAAGTTTCGATGTTGTCTTTTCAAATTGCACCATAAAATTGTGAAGAGTTCTAGATGTGATAAGTGTTTCCTTACGCATAATTGGTTCCAAAGATATTGTATAATCTTCAACTTTATTATCAACATTGTTTTTCCAATGATATCCACAATTTGTTCTAAGCTTTGTACCTCTAAACATGCATTTTCATCCATTCAATAGGTTTTTAACGTCCATTTTATTGCAGTAAACGAGATCAATAATAATGACCTCAAGTTCATGAATGACGTTTTCACAAGTGGGTTCTTTCAAATTCTTTGAGATTTCATCCCTAAATAATTTTTTCGATGTCAAAACACTCTTTAAATTACGAAATATTAATTTATCGATTAAATAATGCATCCACAAAATAATAATATTTCTTGATCTCGCCTATATTAATTTAGAGAGGTTTTACAGTACTTTCTTTTTTATCTGTAATTTCAACCATGTCGAGCATATATTTTTTGTCCTGATGATCGAAAAGACGAAACAATATTGTTACTATCCTTAATAATTCTCTAGCTTGTCGAATTTGTTACTTCAATCCGAACCTAATATCACTTCTCCAGAGCTAGATAGGCCCTTGTCAAAACATCGGATGCCTGATGGTAGCTAGCATGCCGGACTCCCCACAAACGAAGAAGTTGTTTCCTATCGACCTCTCTAAAGTCATTTTTTGATTCACCCACCTACGCCGTCTAGAATTTTCCCTATAGTATTTTGTTTTTATCTCTTGGATTTGTGTGTATGGGGTTAAAATAGCTAAATTCTAAAATGCATTAACTTACTTCTTTCTCAAACTGCCTTCAAATTCCAACAGACAAGATGGGGTGGGGGACCTCATAATATTTAGTTACTGATCTCATGGCCATACATTCAGTGGGAAATAACAACTTATAAAGGAAGGAGTTTTTAAAATTATTTTTGGTTCATCGATAACTCTAACAGAATAGCCAAGCAACTGAGTTATTAAGATTCGTCTTACTCACGCATCAAGGTTGGGACAAATGGTCAAAAACTTTAAGGGTGTGTTTGGTAGAAAGGAAAATATTTTCCACATAAAATAATGGAACTCTGCACTCCCCATCCCATCTGGTATCCACAGTATTTTGTTAGATAAAATATAATCCTCTCGATTCTCCGCCACCAAAATGACCGTTAATATTCACTTTCATATTAAACCTTTCTATGATTCTTCAAAAACAATATGAATATTTCCAACTTGGCAGCTTGTCGTGTTGGGGAAAAAAAAAATAGATAAATGGTAATTAATTATAGTTCTATATATATATTTTAATATTTGTTTCACATAAGGCCACCCAATTATATGGCTTCTTCTCATAAAAGTGTATTTTCTAAATGGAAAAGGATAAAAAATACCCTTAAACTATGTGAAAGGAATAAAAATGCCTTCCGTTTATAGTTTGGCTCAAAAATGTCCTTACCGTCAATATTTTGGTTCAAAAATGCCCTCCGTTTGTATTTTGGTCCAAAAATACTCTTGGCGTCAATATTTGGTCCAAAATGCCCTTATTGTTATTTAATGGATCAAAATTGTTCATTTTCAAATAAATATATTATTATTATTATTTTCTTTTTAATACATTCTTTTTCGAATAATGTTTTTTTAAAATTAGCAAATGTTTATCTACTTCAATTCAGAAAAAATTAAAAAATGAAAATATTTCTTATTTTATTATCATTATTTTTTATCGTTATATAAATATAAATTAATGATGGATATACTATAATCTTATATATATGACATATATTATCTGTCGAAATGGTACATGAAGTTATTCTATTTTAATTGATAAAATGAGATTAAGTTTTCCTACATTTTTTATTTGTTAAAAGTGATTTTAGAAAAAAGAAAACAAGAATAGTGTTCTTTAATATAATTTTAATTAGGAAGAAGATGTTTTTAAAAAGAAAAAATATAATATATTTTTTCAGAAAAGGGCATTTTTGACCCATTTTGTAATCAGAGGCATTTACCAAAAGTATTGATCAGTAAGGGCATTTTTGAGCAAAATATTGTGATGGGACGTTTTTAGCCAAACTATAAATGGATGACATTTTTATTCCTTTCATATAGTCGGAGGGCATTTTAATTTTGACCCCTTTCCCTTTTCTAAAAACCACCAGTTTTCACCCTATAACACAAAAATCACTATTATTGATAAATCCAACTTTCGAAATCGAAGGGTAACTTTATTTAATTAAATAAATATATAAATTTAATTAAAGAGATCTGACCTGACATGAATTTATTATCTTTTTAACGAGTGGACCTGGTGGGGGGGGGGGGGGGGGGATTTTTAGGATTGAACTCATATGTAAAATAAATACTACTCTTTGATGTATATATTATTTGATATTTTTTTGCATTAGGCTCACCCCTTAAGAAATTACCTACTACTAAGAATAGATTTTTGATTTGCATATTTTGAAGTTAATAAGTATAAAGAGCACATAGATTTGAAATATATGATAATTACACTCACACTATGGAAGAAATAATAAGCGTAAATTTGGAAAATAAGAGAGTTGAGATATATGATAATTTCACTTACATTATTGAAGTATGAAAAATAAGAGTTTTTTCATCTTTTTATTTTTTTTATTTTTTGCTCTATTTCTGATTTTTTTTTTTAAAAATAATTTTTATATACATAGTACTAACCTTTTACATATATTGAATAAAATAGTCATTGGGCCACACCAGTTACCTTATGATTATAATAAATAAAAAGTAATAACCATAAATTTTGGAAAAATAAAATTTCACCTTCGTGATTATGTAAAGCATTACTTATTTTGAATCAAAATAAAAAAATTAAAAAAATCAGGTAGTATGAACCAGATATAGTAAAAAGGTCAATAAATTGAATTTTTTTTTTTTTATCACAAAATTAGTTTTTTACATATGGTTTTGGTTTGGGTCAGGTTGTTAAATTGTATTTATTAAATTTAAAATAAAAAAGTTTTTTTTTTTTTTTAAAAATCTATCACTAGTTAGATTTTCCGGCCATAATGATTTTTGTGTTAATAGTGAAAATTCTGTTTAAAAAAAATTCCATAATTATGTTATTTTTATCCTACGAGCTGCACATGGTACAATAATTCTGAAATGACATCTTAACTAATTATTCTTGGATAGTTTATTTGCGTAACGTAATTAAAAATGTATATATTGCCAAAATATCTCTACTAAATCGGAATCAAGTACTTATAGTTGTTTAGGTAATTTTTTAAAAATATTTTAATAGTAATATTAAATTTGAATTTGCGTTGAATAATAATGAAATCAAAATTAATTTGAATATCATAGAGGAATTTCACATTAAAAGTAAGTAAATTGCTTCTTAACAAGACGATTTCGTATCTAAAAGTTCTCGAATAAGTTGACCCAAATACTGTTATATCAGTTATCGACAATGCTATATTGGCTCAAAAGTAATCAATTAAATTCATTCAATCAGAAATTACATTTGCGCTGGGGTGAAATTCCTTTAAATAATTTTTGTATATTGATTGTTAAATTCTAATAGCGTAATTGCAAAAGGGATTCAATTTCATTGCTTTAGTCATGAATTGGATTCTTGGGTGTGACATTTCAGCACTTCGTAAATCTACTTGTCTTCAATCATTTCTCTTCATGTTCTCACTCGATATTTGGCGTCTGTCTTAAAGTTTAAATAATTTAAATTCGTATGGTAAAAAATTTATTAAAGAACAAAATTATCCATAATTACTAAATTTCTTCTTGTATTTCAGAACTTGAACTTTATTTTTTTTTTCAAATTTATGATTATTATATACATTTCACTCTAACCTCGATGATAATCACATATTCCATTTGTATGTATTTAATATAGACAAAAAAAAAAAGAAAAAAGATGAAGAGTTTTAACGAAAATGCAAGAAACCAAAATTCATAGACGAGATCAACTAGAACTAAAAAATTTCTATCTTTTTTTTTTCTCGCCTATCCTTAGTCTGTCTAGTGTCATTCGATTGGGGTTAGGTTGAAGAGACATCACCAAAAGAGATATCCTTAATCTTTCTAGCGTCATTTGATTGGGGTTAGGTTGAAGAAACATCACCAAAAAAGATATCTTTAGTCCATCTAGTGTCATTTGGTTTTGAGGTTTGGTTGAAGAAATAGTATCGAAAGGATTATCTTTAGTCCGTCTACCGTAATTCGATTGGGAGCTTAGGTTGAAGAGACATCACCAAAAGAAATATCTTTAATCCGTCAAGCACCATTCAGTTGAAGGGTTAGGTTAAAAAGACATCAAATCACCATAAAAAATATTCTTAGTCCATCTAACGTGGTTCGATTTAAGGGTTAGGTTGTGGAGACATCACCCAAAAAGAGAAGGATAAGCACCTCATGTCATACTAGCTAGGTACTACTACCAATACAACACGTATACTAACATGCTGGAAAAATACGAAAGCAAAAAGATTGTTCCTTTTTGCCAACCTGTTTGTTTTTGGCTCTATTTATACATAATAATAATAATAATAATAAAACCATAATATATCTCTTCCCTATAATCCTAACATATTTTTTTTCTACATATACACCACCGTTTCCCTTCTCAACACAATATCTTTCTTGAATAGAAAATTAAAAACTTCTTGCTATGGCAATCATCAAAATTCTCCACACTTTGTTTGGGATTTTTGGTATGAGTTCTCATTTCTATTTTTCACTTTACTTTTCTTGGATTTATATTATGGTTTCTTTTTTCATGACTTGTGTTCTTATTGTTTCTTGGAATAGGCAATATTACTGGCTTGTTTCTCTTCTTAGCTCCAATGTAAGCCTCCTTGTAATTTTCTAAGTTTACTTTGTGGACAGAGTTACTTAATTTTGTCCGGGTAGTTACTACAGGATTCTAATGAAATAGTTGAGATGCATACAAGCTGGTCAACAATATTTTTTTATTAACTTTCTTTTTGTTGTTGATTGTATAGGATAACATTCAAGAGGGTTATTATGAATAAGTCAACAGAGCAATTCTCAGGCATACCATATGTAATGACACTTCTCAATTGCTTGCTTTCTACTTGGTAAGTTTAATTTCTTCAATTAAGCTAACATATATATGTGTGTGTGTTCATTTGTTTTAGGAAATTTGACTTACTTTGACCTTTTATTGAAACAAATTTCCCCTGTTGAATAGTAAAAAAAGCAGAATTCTATACAAGGCTTAAAAAGTTCATTACAACTTTTAAGTGACCTTCATCCATACTCTTTTGAAAAAAAAAAGAACTTTTTAAGTTATTTAGTTTTGAATTAACAATTTCTATATAACTTTAATTATTTTTTTGAGATAAATAAAATATTTGGATCAAAGTTATCGAGTTCGTCTGAGTTCCTACCTTGGTGTCTAGCTCTGCCCTTGGTTAAGAAGATAAATAAAATGTGTAACACCTTTTAAGTGTCAAAGTACATATTCAAAAGATATGTATAATGAATATGTATGAAAAAGTTAAAATCAAAGAATTGTCCAAAAAGGATAAGAAACAATTTTTTTTTGAAACCAGTTGTAAAGGAAAGTAAGACAAACTAATTGACGACAGAATGAGTATACATGTTATGGTTGTAAAAAATTTGTGATTGATTTTATAACAGGTATGGTTTGCCATTTGTGTCACCAAACAACATGTTGGTATCAATTATCAATGGGACAGGTGCAGGACTTGAGGCATTCTATGTGTTAGTTTTCCTCATATTTGCACCAAAGAAGGAAAAAGCAAAAATCTCTGGAATTCTATTTGTTGTCCTTTCTATCTTCTCAACTGTTGCATTGGTCTCAATGTTAGCTCTTCATGGCAATAAAAGAAAGGTCTTTAGTGGCTTTGCTGCTGCTATTTTCTCCATCATTATGTATGGTTCTCCTTTGTCAATTATGGTATGTATCTTTAAATCTTACCCCTCTTGATACGGAGTGCTTTATTCCTTAATGAGTGTAGCTAATTAGTTGGACTAGTAGGTTTCAGATATCAAATGACTAACGTGTAGCGATATCGTGTGTAGATAGAACAGGGTAAGAGGTGTAGTAGGACTAATAAATTTCGATAGAAATAGCGCTTGCTGGTTACTTTTTTATCCTATTTTAGGAAAATAAGTATAGTCATGAAGTTCTAAATTTTACAAGTGAAAATTTCAAGACAATATTCAAAAGTTTTACTTGTGAATTTAAATATGACCATTAGTAATTTATTACCCTAATTTTATTTTTTTTTGTTTTTTTTGTTATATCTCTTTGATATTGACCGCTTTATCCTTTTGATTGGACTCAGTACAAATATGATTAGTCGGCCTAGTAAGTTTCAGATATCGAATCCTATGGAAAAAATAAAAAACAATATTTTATCTTGATAACTTTACTTTTTAATTGAATAGACTACTCATTATTGTCCTATAAATCATTTCAAGCTACTTTTGTTGACAATGCTTATCTTCTTGTTTGGTTAAATAACTTGTCAAGTATATTTCATGTAATTTGTTGTTATTAATGTATTTCCTTTTTTTGGCAGAGGCTAGTGATCAAGACTAAAAGTGTAGAGTACATGCCTTTCTTCTTGTCCTTGTTTGTCTTTCTATGTGGTACCTCATGGTTTGTCTATGGATTGCTTGGAAAAGACCCTTACATTGCAGTAAGCACACTATAATCTTACATTTCTTTCAACTTTTATCATATGGTCATGAGGGGTAAAATCGACTTTTTTTAAACTTGTATCCGGTATATACACTCAATATCCACTCAATATCTACATTGTGTATATATATATATATATATAACATTTTATTGGTAAATATGTATTTTCACTTTAATGTATACCATTTAATAGAGGCAGGTTCAGGATTTAAGTTTTATGAGTTCAATTCTCAGGGATTTTAGTATTGAGCTTATACTGTATTAGATTCAGCTAAACTCGATGTCGCTTGCTGTATTATGAATTTTTACAGGTACCAAATGGAGTTGGAAGTTTGCTAGGAACAGCACAATTGATATTGTATGCCATTTATAAGGAAAACAAAGGACAAAGCAAAAAAGGTGAGGAAGATGGAAGAGTAGAGATGGAATTAGAGAAGCCATATGAGAAGAAAATACCTAACACCCAAAATGGTGATGCAAAAGCATGATGAATTTAATTAGAATATTCAATCAAAAAAAAAAAAAAAATGTAATCAAACTTTGTGTTAATTTTTTTTCCTAATTGGAAGGAGTATTCCTCATCAAATCAAGTGTACTTGTTATAATGACCTAGACATCATTAGTATTTTCCTTGTTATTGTGAAAGTTCTTTTAAGAAATCAAAAGTCTTTTTCAAACAATTTTCTTTTTGTATTTCAAATTTATTCATCAGAATATTAAAAGTTGAAACATAAATATTAATATCAGTAAAATAAAGTGGGAATATAGTCGAACATTTCTATAACGGTCGTTTATCTAGATATTGTTTTAGTTGTTATAACGAAATGTCATTAACATATCGTTTGTTCGGATATTTTTTAGCTGCTATATAGTGATATATAGTTAACGTATAATAAATATAACATGAAAATCAGTTCCAAAAAGGACGTGATTGTTATATGATAAAATGTTACTATTATAAAGAATGTTATTTCAAATGGCAACCGATACCAACTTTCAAAGTTTAATAAAAATAAAAATAAAATAAGAATAATAATAAATAAATAAATAAAAAGAATAGTAGTCACCGTTTTATAAACGAATTGTCTTTGTACGTCTACTTCTGATATTGTTGTGTATATCTTCAATTGTTGGTTCCAAAAAAAAAAATCCAAAACAAGTTCAAAGTAAGAAGTATTGAAAACATAATAAAATTTAGTGTAAATTATCAATTTCGTCTTTAAATTATTGATAATTTTAAAAACATAGTTATACTTAATTAACTAAACTTAAATATACCCCTGCAATATGATATAACAAGTGGTCTCAAATTCTTATAGGAACATAAGCCTCTTAATAAAAAGTAGAGAAAAGTATTGAAAACACCTCTAAATTTGACAAGAATTTAGGAATATATATTTCACTTTTATTTCAATATCAGAAGTCTTTTTAAGGCTATTAATAATTTAATAATAACACTAATAATTCGCATCGAATTTAAAAGTGTTTTCGAGGTTTAAAGTAAGCATTTCCTAATAATTATGATTGAAAAGAGTATGATTTTGTTAGGCAGAATAAATTTGTACAAGTTGATATATTCTTGGACTTTAAACAAACTTTATTTTTTCAAAAAAATATTGTCCAAATTAAATGGTGAAAAAGATCACATGATTTTGTGACGAGTGAAACATTGTTTGATTAGAACTTTTCAGACCAAACAAGAAATGCCGTGATTATCTGACGCACTGTAACTGAAATTCAAAAAATTTTGAACCATGCCACACATCTTGGAATCTGAGCTTTACTACAAAAAATTTACTCTAAAAAAAATATTACAGTATTATTTTTAAGCTTCAATTTATTTGTCCTAATCTTTTTAGTTAGATATAACATATATCCGGTAAAATTAGTTGAGGCGTCATTGAAAAAAATATGTATGAAAAATATGAAGGTATCATTATGTATCATTATGTATATTCATTATCATGTATTCATATTAATCAATTGAACTGTATCAGAAATTTTTAAGGAAATGTCTCCTGAGGGCATCTCTAACTCTATACTCTATTTTACTCTCCAAATATAAAGTTCTCTATTTTTTCAGACAATTAACTCTAACCCAATTCCCTATTTTATTCTCTAAATTTTTTTTTCTCTCCTCAATATTATATTATTATTTCTATTTCATTCTTATTTTCTTATTTCATAATATAAATCCTTTATTTCGTTTTCCTAATAATTACTTTATATAATTTCATGTGATATAAAATTTTATTTTTTAAAATTAAAATTTAATCTAAATTTTTAAATAACATAAATTGCAAGAAAATATTATATAATATACAAATTAATGGACAAATTCAAATAAAAATGAAATACAATTACATAAACACTCAATTTTTGAAATTATTACGTTGCTTCCATAAATGCTATATTAATGCATTACGGAGTTCAAAATGAGCATTTTTGTCCTTAATTTTTTTATGTCTAGCTAAAAATTGTTCAAATTGGAGATTTTCATTTACCACATTTTCTGTCGTTGGAGTTGGAGCCTCTACGACATCTTGAATTGATGCATTAAGAACACTTTCATCCTCAATTATCACGTTGTGTAGTATAATACATTTAGTCATTATATATATCATGTAGCACTTTCTTTCTCCAAAAACGTGATGATCACGCAATAATTGCAAAACTCCGAATGCACGTTGAACATCTTTTCGGCACGATTCTTGTTTCATCGAGAAATATTTCTTCTTTTGGAAATGTGGATCACAAATAGTTTGAATAATTTTTCATCTTATCATTTTAATTTTGTGTGTTCTTTATAGTGAAAATTAATAGTAAAATCAAATTATATTATTTACGAAATTTAGAAAAAGTTAAAATACTATTAATTCGGGATGAAGTAGTATATATTAAATAATATATTTTTTAAAATATTAGAATTATGAATATTAGATATTTAATTAATGATATTATATGTAAAATAATATGTTAATTAGAAAGTAATAAAAATAATAATAAAATATTCAAAAAGTGAAATAGGAGAATTACTATTCAAACTCTCTAAATATGAAGAATAGAGAGTGATATGGAGGTGGGTTGAAGTGCCCATTCTCTATTTTACTCTTCAAATACAGAGAATGAAAAGTAAAATAGAGGTGGGTTGGAGATGGTCACATATATTTTTAAGGCTTAATTTGTTAAATAAAATATTTGGTTTAAAACATGTCAATTTTATCGCATGTCAATCAATGTTCTTTAATTAAATTTATATTTATTGAAACTTATGTAATTAAATTATAGTCTATAATTTATTGGATAATATATTTGAATTTAATAGAATTCAAATCATTTTATATATCCAATAAAATTTAAATGATTATAGCGTGTTCCGATTTTCATTGTTTTCTTCTGTGATACTTGGGTAAAGTTTGTTTTTTTTTATTACAAAAATAATAATAAAAAAAAACTTAGCTACTTTTTTACTACAAAAGTTGAGTAACTTTTTTAATTGTTAGTATACTTCCTCTGTCTCATTTTATGTGACATATTTTTTAATTTAATTCGTCCCAAATAGAATGTCTGCTTACTATAATTAGAAATAATTTAAATTAAAAATTTTCTTTTTATCCTTCACAAAATGATTTACTACTACACAAATATCTAAATATTGTTTTAGATCACAAATTTTAAAAATCTTTCTTTCTTTTAAATACTATCATATAAAATGAGACGGCGAAAGTATAACTTTATGTTAAAGTATGAACTTTGTGTCTTTTCAAACTTTTTTATAACATAAAACCCACAAATATCACTATCTTATAGAAAAGAAAAATTGGACATTATTGTGGAATTGACTAATAAAGCACCTTTTGATTCACAAACTTAACCCGACTTTACCTCAAAAAGTTTCAAATCACAAGTGCCCAACTGAAAATCTTAACTAACATGACAAATTAGACATGATTTTACCTAATTTTATGCTCAAGGTAAATTATGAAGGTTACAATTGTTTGGCAAAAATTATGATCTTTGGCCTTTTTCATGAAGTGGGAGGACAAATAAATAATGAAGGAGTGTTGTAAGATGAACGTGAAACGTCCACTTAAAATGAAAACAATTCTTTCTTTAATATGTTTTACACAGTGTAAATCTAAATTAATAAGATCAATAGATTCTGGATATCTATTATATAGTAGATAAAATTGACTAAAACCTACCTTGGTCAAAGGGCATATAGGATAGTGCCTAATAATTAGTGTAGAAAAGATCTTATGCTTCCCCACAAATTGAATGCACAATAACACATGGAGTCCCTAAAATATAGTTCATCAAAAGTATATTGGATGTCATGGTTGCAAAGATTGATGAGAATAGCACATGGAACTCTTATCAAAACAAATTGCTAAAAATGTTTGTATTTCTATTTAGGTGGGCATTTCTTGATTTAGAGATGCATCCCCTATTTGCATTTGCAAATTGCAACCAATTGAATGTTAGGTAGACACTTAAGAGAGACCTCTTTCTTAGGGCAGTGTGTCCTTCAAAGAAAGTACTTCCCTTTCTTTCTGTTAGGTAGTTATATTAATCAGATAAAATATGTTTTCCATTTGAATATACTCATTTATCTCAATAAATCGTAAATTCTTAGACTTTTTCTACTTAAGGTTAATGCATATAGCTAAAGGAGATAGACATATTTTATGTGATTAATATTTTATGTGATTAACCTAATTATCTAATACATGAATAAAACACACAGTTGTTTCCAAAATTTGAATAGAAGGTGTCTAATCATAATGTTTTATATGAATTGAGGTGTTCAATTAATACATTTACTACTTCGAATATCTAAATGGAATATTCAGACATGTTTAAAAAACTAGCTATGTATTAAGCCTTTTTCTTTCGACAAGAATTTATGATTATATCATTATGACGTTGTTTTTTAGACTTTTATGTGTGTATTTGTCTTTTCCTTATTTAATAGATTGTGATTTATCATCGTCTATTTGGTCATGGATGTGTATTTTTAATTTAATGTAACTTATAAATGAGGACTCGTTGTACATTAAAATGTAAGATTTGTCAATAAAACAATAACTACTTGCGGTGGATTGGGGGAGACCATAAATTTGAAATTGAACAACTTATCCATAAACATTAGAGGGAGTAATTAACATATCTAGTATCATCAAAAGATGTGGTGCAGTGGAAGGCTATTTCTTTCTAAATTAGATATTTTGAGTTCGAGTGAAAAAATCATTGGTAGCGAGCGTTTTCTCTCGAATGGGCCCTACATGGCGCGAATCCAAATTAATCGAGCTCCAATTCAAGTACCAAACATCGAATGAAAAAACAAAAATTCGAACAAAACATAAATAGTTGAGAAGCCACAATTACAACATTTTGTTGTGAACTTACATAGTTTCACAAGCAAGGCAAAACCATAACAATAACCTCCTTATCTCACATTTTAAACAATTTACAAAATAGGTGCATTTTGTTGTTTAGAAAAACAGATGGGTAAACTTTTTCTTCATTCTTTTTTAAAGAAAATCTTAGCAACACTAATAATAAATTTATATAATTCTCATCCTAATTATATAAATTCTATGATCCTAGATCTAATCGCTTACTCCCTTCGTCTTAAAATACTAATTTATACTTTCCGGAGTTAATTTGATTAATTTTTAGCATTAAAATAATATTTAATTCATTTAATATTTTAAAAAATATATCAAAAATATTATAAATTATAATTCTTCTAGCTCATATAAGTATGATGAAAAAATATATATTAAAATTAAAATTCATATAATTTAACTCCGAATAAACTAACAAAACATAATTAGTAATTTGTGACGGATGTTTTGGATTGAGTCCTTTTCAAGATGGGAATTGGAGAATAAAAGTCAAAGATTATGGATATGTGATTAATTCTATATCAAAGTATTTATTGTTGAAAGAGAATTTATTTGAAGGTGATATTGGTGAGGTGGATAGAGATGAAGATTAAGTTATCTTAGATACATAACTGTTTTAATAAGATTGAAGGCTTGAGATTTTAACTTTTTTCTGGTTGAAATATATAAAATGAATAACAGTAACATATATAGTGTAGTTTTACTGCTTATGAGTAAAGTTTAGAGACGGCAGGATGTACACAAATTTTATGACGTCATAATATAAATAATGTAATTTTTTAATTAAAAAAATATAAAATAAAATTAGAATAATAACTTATAAGTTTTGGGTCGTCGCCCATGTTGACCGATCTGACTCGATCCAACCAAAGATTGGTTTCTGAAAGAAAAGATAAGCTCTAATTTAGAAAAGGGGTGGGAACAGTTACATAGTAACTGCTCCAACATCAACATGTTCTCCTTTTTTAAAATAAGTTTTTTCATGCTTCTGAGAAAAGAAAAAATAGAGAAAAAGTTTTCTTTCTTTTTAAGAACATCAACAAACAATTAGATATTTAGTTTGTGAATCATAAACTTTGATTCCTTGAGACTCTAAGTCGGATTTGGAGCAACAATTTCACAAGATTCAGTTATCAATCCATTGTTGTTAACATGTACACAATTTTGTTCCTCTTACGTAAATTATTAGAAAACTTGATTCAAGAATTTGAAAAGTTGATATAATGACAATGAAATAGTGTTGCATTGGATTTAATAAATTGATATTAAAAAAGTACTATTGACCGTTCTTGAAATTTGAAGAAGACACCAAAAAGCAAATTAAATTTGATCATTTTATAAATAGACAATTACTAGATTTAGCCTAATGGGGAAGGGTTTCTCTTAAGAATTCAAAATAATTCAATAATAAGTGAACAAATAATAGTGGGGGGTGGGGGTGAAAAAAGTAAATATAAGAACAATAATGTAGGTTCATGTTAATCATCTGGATATAAATGAGGCAATAAAATAGATAGCCATACAAAAAAATAATACTACAATTACCTAAAGATTATTCAATTTCTCAATTATTACCAATATTTCCACATTAGTTATTATATTTTTTACCCAAAATTTCTTTTTCAAATTTAACTAGTACATGGAATATTTTTAATATTATATAACACATCTTTAGAAAAAAGTGGGAGCTCCAAAAAAATTAAGCTCCAAATCATTATTTTGTGCATTTAACCTTATATTAAAGATCTTTTATAAAAAAAGAGATATAAAATTAAAAATAATTTTTTTAAAAACTACAAAATAAAATCACTGAGGAGCAATGACAAAACTTTTTAATCAGCGCAAAAGATAATTACTAATTTCTTTAACAAAATAAATATTATTAGAAATGCTAAAAAGGAGGGACTTGCTAAAGATAGTTACTTAATTATTTATAAGTGAACGATAACTCAATTCATGTAATAATAGAGACTATCAACTTATAGCCAAAATCAGCCATAACGTTCAATGATTGAAACAAGTAATATTTGAAAAGAGTCTATTTTAAGAAATTTTTCTAATCAAATATATGATTTGATCTTTCACATGTGATTTTCTTTATAAAATTGAAAAGGCATTCACATGTTAAAATCTTAGTGGGGTTTCAAACAAAGAGTGTTTTAACACACAAACAAAAATTGTTACCAGTAAAAATAATAAGCCAAAAAAAGATTTTTAATTTGGAAAAAGGAAAATGGTTTGAATTTGCCTTTGTGTAATTCATTATTGTTTATTTTTTCAAACAGTTTTTATTTGTTATTGTTACTAAAGGAGCTTCAACGTAAAGTGAGTAGACTCCACGCATTGTATTCTTTTGGAAAAAAGGTTCAAATTTATCTCTTAAATTTTACTATGATTAAAATTTGATGAGCTTACGTTTGATCTACGTACGTAATTGAAGTATCTTACACATCAATTATGACAACATGTCAGATTTTGTTGTCAATTTTAGCGATTTGTTGAATTGGTGATTAAAATTCTATGTCAAGATCTTGTTTCAATTTTAGCGATTTGTTGGATTAGTGAACAAAATTCTAGTGACCCCTCGGGATTCCAGAATTTGTTGTGATTTATGTGAAAAGTTAAGTTTTATCCGTTATTTGAAATCTTGACGATTCGTTAGGATTTTGCAATCAAATATTGGTCGTAAATCTTTTTAGTAAAATAAATTAAGGAGATCAAAATTAAATAATAATACTAATAAAAAGTTTTTGTACATATCTTTTTTAAGATTATCATATGTTGAAGTTCCGTCTTAAGGGCAAAATAAGACTTTTTCCTAATTACTTGAATAACTTTAGGCTAAAAATCAAGATAAGATTATTCCATCTTAATTAATATTAAAAATACATGAACAAATTTAATGATTTTTTCTTTAAAAATAACCAAAAATAAACTTGGCGAGAGGAAATAATGTTGTTGTTCTATGTTCTACATATTATGAGTTTGAGATCAATAAAAAGACTAAACATTTTAAATTATCCTATTGTAATAATTTGACTTTTCATTTTAAGTATTTGTTTTGTTGGGTTTGAAAGGTGATTAGGGCGTCATGCGGAAACTTACAATTGCATATCATATGGTTGATAACTCAGACGACAAAAACTTATATTAAAAACATAATATTATTATATGAAAACTAATATAAGAGAAAAATATTTAAACTATTGAGATCATAAATCTCCCTATAAACTAAACTCTTAAACGTCTACATTGTGGAAGCTATTCTGTTATGTTATGAGAATAGAGATCTTCAATTTATAGATCTCCAAACTTTTCCTCTAAGGAAAGAATAAACCAAATATGGAAGAAAATTATATTTTTCTTTCAGAAAAAGTTCAAGCATTTATGGTAATACTTTGACTTTTCTTTAAGAAAAAAAAAAACTTCAAACAAATAAAGAAAATTAGGGCAAAACCCTAACAAATCTCCCATTTGGCTGGATTTTCTTGACAAAACTTGATCCGTGCTCTTCACTGCATGATAATCTTTGTTCTTCACATAGTGTCACGACCCAACCCACCGGGCCGTGCAGGCACCTACATACTACCAACTAAGTAGGAGAACCCTCATATCTCAATAGTCAAAACATGCGGAAAAATAAAGGAAACAGAGATAAATATAATAACAAGATTTTATTAAAAAGAACTTTAACACAATTTCGTTTTAAGACTTGCAAATAACTAACACCCCCAATAATCTAGTCTAAACAGGTACAAGAGCTACTAAGAGTACAACAGGACATAATAATGAAAAGACACATCTCCCAGCATGCGGAAAGAAAAGTAGAAGCTGCTGGAGAATTCTTCGTCTTCATCTAATGAAACATCACCAACCTGCATCCAGTCTATGCCCAAAAAGGCATAGCAAGAGTAGTATCAGTACAAAACTACACGTACTGGTAGGAATCATCGGTCAACCCGACGCCCACCACATAACATAAGACATCAACTAGTAAGATCATGCAATAAAACCACTCGCTTCTCCACCTTTATCCTCTCTCGAAATACCTCTGAATTACACTAGTACTATAACTACTAACCACCTTCTCGGTCAACCTACTTACTAGGTTCTTGATCATAGCCCAACCGTTCTAACACATTGAAAAGTCCACCAAATACAACTACAAGTATTCCCACTAACCGCTCACGTCATACACTTACTTCCTCTTCATATTACCCAGTCAGGGCCACATAGTACATTATGCCAAGCTTCCCAACCTCTAAACACAATCCCTTTCTGCAAAGTGAAATCCACCTAAGCCTTTACATCACGTACACTATCTCTACTTCTCACCCTTGCAACATACAGACCACTCTCGCTCTTAACTATTATGACCCTTGAACCCTAGGCATCCCCGATTCATCCAACAACCACATACGCAGCAAGTTCACCAAACACAAAAGAACAATCCGATATAAGTCCTCATAACCACACGACTACTCTGGAGAATTACAACATCATTTATCATTACGGACCATGTTCAATTTTACAATCCTCAAAGTACACAATTATGTCAAATCATTGGTCCTCTCATGAAACCCAAACCCAAACCCAAGCTATTAGCATACCGGAACGTAGTACCTGATCCAATGTTTATGCCGGAACGTGGCAACCCATCCCATATTTATGTCGAAACGTGGCAACCGATCCAAGTTAGTGTGTCGAAACGCAACACCCGATCCATTCAACAAGACATAATCCCAATCACAAAGTACATTCTCATAATCATACAATCAAGTCATGATTTATGACATTCATCATTCAACTATCTTCATTTACAACAAGTGTGATCAACAATGCAACATTTGCATACATACACGTATCATAATGATGCAAGAACAAACATACATCACACAATCATAGAATCACAACCATCCCAACGAATTACTCCTCGACGTATATCATGTAAGCATTAATTCAACTATACCTAGCCCTAGTTCATCATCTAAGGCTTCTCCCTAGGATTTAATCACCATTCCTCCGGTGCATGAAGGCCTACGCATGAATCCTACCATAGATTTACATATATTACGCAGTAAACACAAATTATAACTACTCGATTCATAAGACCTAGCCTACCTGGGTGCCAAGCAGTTGCACAGAGTTTTAGTCTTTGAATCTTGTGTCTGGAACTCATGACGGTGATCTTGATCAAGAATCTGCAAGATATCACCATCCTCACGCTAGAATCTCTTTCCTTCTTTTCCAAGCTTGGAGCAGCTTTTGGAGGGTTTCTGGGTGATTTACGTCTAATCTAGGTATTTTAGGAAGAAGGAGAAAACAAGAATTCGCGTTATTTACATTTTGTCTTACCTATATCGCTCTGGAGCTAACTTACCCCGCCCCGGCGCCGCCACCCTGGCGGGACAGTGGCCCAACAATTTTTGAATTTTGCTTTTCCTAATTAACGACAGTTCGGATCGTTACACATAGTCTTCATCACTGCTACTTGTCATGGTTAAAATAAAGTTTAAAATATATGGGTTAAAAATGGTTTAAAAATATTTTATTAATACTTTCAAAGATGCAGCAACATTAATGTTGAAAATATGGTTTAAATCTCTTTTCCACATGTAGTTGGATAAAAATCTTCTTTATCAGCAAACTGGTTGCAAATTATTTGAAACCACATTGAACTTGTCTTCAACCACTACAAGAAAAACAGTCTCTACGGAAGGGAAATCTAGTCCCTGAAAGTGCAAATCTGGTCCTAAATGCGCAATTGAGACTAGAAAAATCTGGTCGTCACCCGTCCTAGAAATTGTCGTTGCCATTGATCAATAAGGACGAGTTGAAAAAACTAGTCCTTGAATGGTTTTTGAGACGAGAAAAATTTATGGTCGTGAAATCCTTTTAGAGACTAGATATCTAGTCTCAAATAGGTCATTTATATCTATGTATTAAGGTCGTTAAACCTCTTTTACGACCTTCCGCAACCTGGTCCTAATAAATCATTATAGATGAGTGTGACCTCGTTCTCGAATAGCATTAGAGACCATTAACAATCTTCTCCTAGAATAGCTCTAGCGACCATAAAAAACTGGTCCTAGAGAAGTTTTAAAGACGAACAATAACCTGGTCCTAAAATAGCTTTAAAGAAGAACATCATTTCTAGTCCTAGATTATTCATTACAGACGAGCAACAATTTTGGTCGTATATTGACCTTTAAAGACAATCAATAATATTGTTCTCTAATTGACCACCACTGATCACACAAACATTTATATTACAAGAATATATACTCATCAACAAATATCAAATTAATTACCACTAAAAATCTGGATACAAAAAGGAAGGATGATATAGAGAGAGGAGGCAAGACGATAGAAATAAAGACTGCGATTGATTACCATAAATTTGTTAACATCCCATGGTGTTAGTTTCAATATTTGCTTAATTAACAAAAAAAATAGATAACATTCAAGGTTTTGCATAACATTCATAGAAAACTAATATTAATGAGTTAGTGTATCTTCAAAACTTGTATCTTCAGTGAAGGATGAACAAAAGTTGGGTAGAAAACGTAATGCTAAGTCTTTGTCAAGTGATATCCCGAAACATCTAGAAAAACTGCAAGAAATAAGAAAAAACTATTAGAAAAACTTCTAGATACATTAATCAAGAATCCAACATTTACTTTGACGAACAATAACTACATAACATTTAGTAAAACAACTTTGCAGCAATGATAAAATAGAAAATGGGCACGTTCTGGATGAACAACTGGGCAGAAAATGGTAAAGCAGAGAAGTTGACAGCAGCATATGCAGAAATTTTTAAAACAAAGTTTGTATCTTTATGCAACTGTGCAGAAAATAAAAAACAAAACCTAACATAATTACAAAAGTTCTGTAGTTATGTTCTTAATGTTGCACCCACAACGATATTTCATATTCAAATTCCAATCCACAAAGGATAGGGATCAAATCCTACAAGTCGCTCCTTACTTGTCGAAGGACAGTCCTATGGTGCTCAAGCTGTGGGAGGTCGATTTTTCTTTCTACTAGGATGTGTTGAGTATCATTCCTCTATGTGTTAAGTTTCCTGAACTCCTAATTGAATAGTAGTCTGCTGAAGCACTTAGTGAGTGCTGATACAAATATATATGACGCATGTATAACTGAAGACGATGAAGAAGTTGGTAAGGCCGCATAATAAAACAATAAAACAGAGGAAGCTGGCAGAAAACAATGTGATTGCATTGATCTAGAAAACGCAAGTTGTCGTTCAATTAAATCACTTTGTATTTGTTTCAATTCCAAGTTGACTTTTATACCTTTTCCTCAATTTTCTAACCATTATTATTACATATTCAAGAGCCAGCTCTAGGGGTTGTCCTGTCTATAAGAGCACAAATGTGTGGGTCAGAAACTAAACACGGGTTCGAACCTTGCAGCAGATAAAAACGAAAGGTAGAGGAACAAACTCATTTTCATTTATCCACCGAGTTTTGAATTGTATTTCGCTAGCTTAAGAATTTCTAATTATAAAAGAACCTATTGGGATAGGCGGAACTGGGAACATAAGATGAAACTGTTAGAATATCACTAGTAAATGTACTACCAAAGACTGTTCCAGACTTGTCCCTTCTGATATTAGCATGTGGTGAATGGAGAAAAAGAATTATTCTAAATTTTAGAACATGTGGCTGGAAGTTGAAAAATTTATTGATGTAATTAACAAACGCCGGAATCTTACAAATTAAATAACAGACGAAACATCAGAATAGCTAAGAAGTTGAGACTTCAAAATAATGACAATTAAGGAACAAAATGTCAAGGTATTTGAGATATTGGAAGAAAAGAAAACTACAATCCTCATAAAATGATGAATCCACATGAGATGCAATCACATTTTTTATGCGGGACACGCAAGGAAACACTAAGTGAAAATAGCTCACATTCTTTATGCAGATGATACAGTTGTTGCAGCAGTGCAGAAAACACTAAAACAAAAAAGCTGGCAGCAATGCAAAATTTTTTTAAAACAAGTTTGTGTCGTTATGCAGCTGTACAGAAAATAAAAAACAGATCCCGGCATAACGTAAGATAGAAAAATACAAATTTCATTAGTCTAAAGAAGACACATATTGCTAAAATGATTGAACTATAGACTACACCTCAAGCTATCTAGAGGACTATATTATATCAAGAATCATAGCCTTTTGAAGGTGACGAGAAACAATCCTTATATAAAGTAAGATCAACGCATGCACTTAAAGGATAATAACATTAAACAATAAGGTGTTTCGAGGGGTCAGTATGAATACAGACACAGTAATTACACAGATTAAACAGAATTTGGTAGTAAGATTAGACGTAGTGAGACAGTCATAAAAGGCTCATAGTGTGGTTGTTTGATACAAAAGTTCTTTGTGTAATTAGTGACTTGTTGGAGACTTAACTCTTATGATACTCTTCCTAGAAGATGGTCATGAGATTAGGTGCTCTTTAGGTGTATTGTTTTTGTGCTGTTAATGGTAATATTTACATTTGTTTTTTAAAAAAAAATTGGATTCTTAGCTAGAGATGTTTTCGAGATGGCAATTTCTTACTTGAGATATTTTGGCTTCTAAACTTAAAGAAGAAAAAAAATGATGAGCTCAAAGATCCAGATTTTTGATTTAGACTTTTTTCCTATAGCAGTTGGATGCACTAAACGTAATATAAGAGTCTATCAAAAAAATTAAAAACATAACAGATTTGTAAAAAATACATGTTTGAAAAACTCTTACTTGTTTCAACTTCTTGGGTGCATTTCTCAACTATGAAGTTCTTATAAATCGTTTGCATTCCTTGACTAGTGAAGATGGTAGACTTTTTAGGTCCATGTCCTCTCTCTTTCTCTATAGAACCTGGAAAAAAATAATCATTTCTTCGATATTAAAAGTGAAGTAATTCTGAAGATTAAAAGGAAGAAACGAAAGCAGTTTCAGAAACAGGTGATACCTGCCAGTTGGGGGGCAATGATCTACCATACTTGGAGAGCCCGAAACTGAATTTTTTTCAAAGGAGTACATATACAAACAACTGAGATACACACACAAATTAAGATGGAGATTTTACATAGAATAAACATATTTAGTTCATCAAAGAGAGCTAATAGATGTAGTGTTTTTTTGCAAAGGCAGAAAGTGTAACAGAGAGGAAGGAATTTGAGAGAGTCAAGAAGTTATCAATACAAGCAGAATCTTTGTTACTTCAGAGAAGCAAGAAAACATGGATTAGGGGGAAATTACATGTTGGATGCTATAGAGAAGGGCACCGACTTACGATTGAGGAATAACTAGAGAAGGACTAGAGATGTCAACAACTTCTTAAGCTGTTTCTACATCACAAGTTCAGTCATTTGTTAGAGATTAACAGTAAACAATAGGTTCAGTCACTAGCTAAAAATCACTCACAAAGTAAAAATTAGTCATTTTTTTTTACTTTAAAAATCAATAGGTTCAGTAATTTTTTGTTGGAAATAGTTGACATTCCACACCTCCTCTCAAAGATAAAATACAGAAAGCAGGAAAAGATTTTTACTAAATAGTTGATTTACTTGAATCTTAAAACAATACTAAGGAAAGAACTAAGAAAATTACAAATCACAATTTCCTATCAGAACTATATGTTTCAACCTAGAGGAGCAATCAGAAAAGAGAATGTTACCCTATATTCATTGCTACAAGCTACAAAGTTTTCTATACTTTTTGGAACACATAATCGCTAGAACCACACATGGAGTTAGCCCCACGAAATTCATAAGCAAAACTTTCTGGAACACAAAAGTACCTCATATGTAGTTATAAGCCACTGGAAATTCATATAGAATTAAATTCTAATGCTAAATAAATCAATTTTGTTCTTTTCAGGTTCATCATGATGCTTTCTCTTTAAATTTGACAAAGCGGCAATTATAACATGCCCATATTTCTCTTCCTTAATAAGTTATATGGAAAAGGTATGGATCTTATAAATACAATACATCTGTTTGCGAGTCTCGCCTCCCCTTCTTAACATAAGCATTACAATTATGTAAGTATATCTTACATTAAAAGTTACATGTAACAGGTCTAGTTCTTATTTCGCTCGCAAAATAGCAACATGTAACATGAATCATGATCAAATTTCTATTTACAGTAGCTCATGACGCAAATTAGTAACAACAACATGCCAGAATTACAACAATCACACACTTAGATTTATTGAAATATACATGACAACATTATCAACTCATCCAAACAACTATTTGAACCTAAAATTAGTGTTTCCCCAAGAGGAGAGATAAACAAACTTAAAGGAGAGAAAGATGTAATCAAGAGTGCTGCAACTTGAAACATACAACTCAATCCATCAGATGTAGTCTATAACCTTCGAAATAACAACAAGAAGCTCACACGTGCAGCCACGGAGAACTAAACTTGGCAAATTAGGATGTTGTCAAATTGCAAACTTATGCAGAACCTTGAATCAGCGGAAAAAAAATTAGATTTTCTAAACAAAATGAAACCATGAATTATTTCAGTAACCACGTAAAGAGTGCATATGAACCAGAAAGTCATGTTAAAAACCAATCACGAGATACTAAGCTATAACGGGCAGCAAAGAAACAGAACTTAGACAAGTACTAAAGAGAGATTCGAACAATAGTTTAACAAGTAGATGTCTGAGTTAGGATCAAAATCGCAAGAAAAGGTTGAACTAGGAAATTTTCAGGCTATTCTGGAGCAATAAGGACGAAGCTGAATCAACTTGAGCAGAAAAGTGAACAAACAGCTATGCATTTAATTAAACTAGCTGAATGAAATAAGAAAAAAAATTCGAAACATGATTGACGAAAGTTCTTGACAAAAACACAAATCTAAACTAATGATACATAGAACTAGGCTAAACCACATGAATCCCTATACTCGCCATAAAACAACAATCAAACTCGAACAAGAAAGCAAATTACAAGAAGGTGTAATCAGCAGATACTTAAGAAATCTAATAGAAACACAATATAAAATAGAAGGGACAATCAGAAAATTACATGTCAATAAAAGTTACATGTAATACAGAAAATTAGTATATGTTCTTAGCGAAATAACTGGACTTTTCAAATAGAATATGCACTCTATACAAAACATGAATCTTTAGGCACATACAACAGTTAACAAAATCGAGTCACTGCTATTAGAAACTCAACCCAATAATCTTTCACTGATTGTACATAAAAAACAGATCAGAGTAAGAAACTTTTAACCTACCTAATGTTAGAAAATAGGAAGAACAAGAAGCAGAATAACTTAAATAAAACAATAAAAAATCCATGTACTCTTTATGCAATTCGAAACAATAGAAACTTGATTAGAAGAAGAAGCAAACCTATACGATCTGTTTCACCGAGCAGCTGATCGCAGGAACTATACGATGAAGAAGAAAGAGCTGCAATGGAAAAAACTTTGATGTTAAGATTGGCAGCCGGATGTTGTAGTTGAGCGAAGAACAACGATCGATTGTTGATGAAGAAATCAACTAACTATAGGGAAGTTGCGACCAATAGACGAAGAGTTTTTTTTTTTGCTTTTTACGTTTTACAATCAAGTTTTAGAAAACAGAGGAGAGTTTTTCCTTTATGGCTAAAAAAACTAGCGCCTAAATTTTGGTGAAAAAAACAAAAGTTTTTTTTAATACTTTAGTATTACATTTTGGCTAAAAGTCGCGCCCTAAGTTTTTTTATTAGAATTTGGGACCAGTTAATATATTATTTAGGGACCGGATTAAGTATCTTCACAATAGAATATACAAATAAGGACTGGAATATAATCTCGTCCCAATACATATATCTTTAGAGACGGGATTAGCAGCTCGTCCCTAAATGTTGGTCTTAAATAAGAGTTTTTCTTGTAGTGAACCTTGATGAACCTGGGTCATTGAACCATGTGCTCTGATACCACTTGTTGGGTTCGAAAGGTGATTAGGGCGTCATGCGGAAGCTTACAATTGCATATCATATGGTTGATAAATCAGACGACAAAAACTTATATTAAAAAAATAATATTATTATATGAAAACTAATATAAGAGAAAAATATTTAAACTATTGAGAGCATAAATCTCTCCATAAACTAAACTCTTTGTGGAAGCTATTCTATTATGCTATGAGAATAGGGATCTTCAATTTATAGATCTCCAAACTTTTTCCTCTAAGGAAAGAATAAACCAAATATGGAAGAAAATTATATTTCAGAAAAAGTTCAAACATTTATGATAATACTTTGACTTTTCTTTAAGAAAAAAAAAAAACTTCAAATAAAGAAAGAAAATCAGGGCAAAACCTAACATTTGTGATATTGTAGCTAATATTATATTTTGGGAGTTATTAGAATGTGTTGATTAGCCGAGGCTTGTGACATCAAACTAATTGGAATACTTCAACTAATGAACATAAATTTTTAGATGTCTAATGCACTATAATCGCAAGTTGATATCATGATTGTAATTCTACTACTACAATTGGAAGTAGTAGAATTACTGTAAGTAGCTACATACATTACTATAATATACTGCGATAAAAATTATTTGATCAAAGCAATTTCTAGTTTGTCTGCTATTAGTGCATCTATGGTAAAACCATGAGGAACTAGCTTGAAATCGATATTTCAAAAAAAAAAATCCTCTAACATCTTCCTTCACAAACAGGTCTATATTAATGTGTTTTAGATTTGATAATGTGTTTTGTATTTTTCTTAACACTCTTCACCACTAGGCTACTTCCCTCACTTGGATCAAGGTTGTTCAAAACATTGTATAATATGTTCAAATAAAATAGTATTTTATTTATATGCTTCGTACATTTTAAAAAAATTAATGAAAGATAAACTTTGTAGTTAATTAAATAACAAAATCATCGCTTATCCTATTTAGTTACATATTAATAGTAATTAAATTAAAAGATTATGTTAACTACAAATTATTTAGAGAGAGATTAGCTATGCAATTATTTATAGCTAATTTCAATATTTTTAGTGATTATTTAATACAATATATAATATGTAACAAGAATATATGAATAGCAATATTGTGAAAAAAATAATACCCTATTGCTGTTTGGTTGTGGGGACTAATCCAGGTATAGAAATTAGAATGCATCATCACATTATAAATGTTTGGTTAGCTTGTAGAAGGAATTAATCATTGTATTAAAATCGAACAATATTTTCTTAAACATTGTTGGTTACTAATTTATTTCCCATAAATAATACATGTATAAATACTACATAAGTTTATATAATATCTTACGAAGGATAAAATATGAAATAAGAATGCAAATACTCTCAGAATATGACTATATATAATGACTAAATCATCCTCATAAATTTCAAAGCATAGTGCAACCAAAAAGTGAAAAATAATATCTATTTTAATAAATTAATTAGTGTTGAGAGTATTAAAACACGACGAAAGAAAATGTTAATATAGGTATTATACTAAAATACCCATATTTTTTGAAAATGAATTAAATAATTAATATTAAGAGAAAAATATGAAAAAAAAATTAAAATGTCTAGTAACAAATTATCCTTATTGATTACCATCGCTATATTACTATGCGCTGCATTATATATGTACAATCAGTGGCGGAGCTAAAAAATTTATGCATTATATATGTACAATTTGGAGCCAAAAAATTTATTAAGGGTGTCCAAGAAAATGGTGTGTGGTTGTCAAAATAAAATAAAAAATTATTGTGCTACTTGAGGTTCAAACCTGGAACTCCTTCATTCAAATGAACACTCATTACCACTGCGTCAAAGTCCTAGCTTGTCTATATATTCTTTAAATGTAGAACAACGTAATTTTCCGAAAAAAGTGTTGTTAGACACCTTGGGTGGCTATAGCTATGCCCCGTGTACAATCCTGCAATATTCTTTGTACACTAATCCTTTATAGTGGATATGAATATTATAATTCCTACATTACTAATTTCTTTTCTCTTCGTTTCAATTTGATTGGTCTATTTTAATTTGGTACAGAGTTTAAGAAAATAATAACAAAAAATTGAATCTGGTGGTAAGAACGAACCTCAAGGAACATCATTACCCCCTTTGTTCCACTTTATAATTTATATGACTTACTTTCCTTATAGTTCTAAAAGAATAACACATTTTTATATTAAGTAACAATTAACTTTAAAATATTAATTTTATCCTTAATGAAATGATTTATAGTCACATAAATATCTATATTTATTTTAGACCACAATTTTCAAAAGACTTCCTTTTCTTTTTTAAACTCCAATGCTGAGTCAAACTAACTCATATAAAATAGAACAGAAAAAATATTATTCATTGTACAAATATGGGAAGCTTTGTATAATGAGAATAACAATCCAAAATAGCTATATGTAACTATATATAAACTTGACTCATCTTCTCTCATTTCTATCTTTGTGCCCAGCTCAATTTAACACTTCCTGACTTGCTACAATATCCAATTTTAACCATCAATTAACCACCCTAATTACTTTCCAAATCAGAAAATAAAAACATTTTTTAAGCAAACGTTAGAGTTTTTATAGTTAAATTTTTTGCTTGCTTCATGAGATCAATAAAGTTTAGATGATAAAATAATTTTGTACATGAGTATAAGTTATAACATAGATATTTTACACTGACAATATATATAAGTTATAGTTTTCTTTCAAGAAAATACATAATTACCGCATCAAACTTATACCCTTTTTTTGAAATAGACATTTAAAGTTTTTGGGAGTCAGATTACCCCATAAAACCATTTACATCCATAATAAATATATCATTTTAACGCTACCTGTGTTCTCAGGACATGCGCGTGTCTCCCACTCCCCAATTTAATTTTTTATTAATTAAATGACTTCATTGGAGATTGATCCGCGGCGGCAAGCAAGATGAAAGGGGTCTCCCGGTACAATTTAAGGGGATGAAATTGGGGTTGAAGAAGAATAAAAGAGGAAAGACAAAGAGAAACTTCAAAAAAAAAAAAAAACATATACTATTCAAATTTAGAGTGCCACATGGCATTGTTACATTGGTTTGAAGATATATAAATACCCCTTCACGTGCCCACATTTCGTGATAACACGGATACTGTGAAAATGGACCAAAAGGGTATATTTATTATGGATTTAAATTGTTTCGTGGGGTAATATGACTCTCACAAACTTAAGGTGTCTACTTAAAAAAAATGTATAAGTTCGATAGGAGTAATTATGTATTTTCTCTTTTTCTTTTTTTGTTCACATGTATAGACGATTCATTCACCAAATAAAATCATTGTTTTTTTAGGTGCTTTTACTTTATTTATAAAATGCAGATGACACATGCACGAGAAAGTAATAAAACACTACTACAATTTACAATCATGAAAAAAACAAAAAGGCCAGAAATAAACGTGCAAACGAAAACGTTTAGTTAAAATCTTTACAAAGAAAAATTATAAAAATCTTTAGACCTGATCGTCACATAAAATGATATTGTTTTTCATTTTATATTAGTTGTCTATATTTTTTTATTACTCGCTTTTTAATAAATTAATTACGAACAAAAAATAGCTTTACTAATTTACCCTTTTAATTTTTTTTTTTTGAAAATTTACAAACTTATTGTTGGGTTTTAAAGGTGTGAACAGGAAATGAAGGGTTGTAACTCTCCTGAAGAGTTGTGACTATGCCGAAGGGTTGTGACCTTTATGAAAGGTTGTGTCCTTTCTAAAGGGTTGTGACCGTTTGAAAAGTTATGCATTTTCCAAAGTGTTGTGACCTTTCTGAAAGATTGTCTTCTTTCTAAATGGTTGTGACCTTTACCCTTTGTTGGCTATAAATAGAGAGGTTTTCTCTCATTTTTCTGCATCGAATTCTTCCCTTCTTTTGCATACATTTCTTACAAAACAAAATCTAATGATAGTGTCTGTGTGTGTGATTCGTTGCTGTCATTTTGAGTTCGTTGAAATTATCGAAGTTTGAGGTACCGCTACTTCTTTAATGGTTAATCCGTTTTATTTTGGGAGGAATTAATCTGCAACCTCGGGTACTTGAGGGGATTAAATTTCGTAAGGACACACAGTGGGTTCTGTGGACTCGGATAATTCTTTGTGTTTTTCTTTTCATCTCTTATTATTTCTAGTTTGTTAATTTGAATACAGGAGATAACAATCTTAAGAAATTTAAAAGTTTCTGTATTTGAGGTTTTTGGAGATTAAAATCTTTATGGTTTTCTACTCTGTTTGAATTTTTTAAAAATTCATTCGATTAACGATTAAAAGAATATAAAAACTTTATCGTTACATCAGAAACAGTCTGTGTAAGGATTTATTCTTTACTCTTAGTATTTCACATACTAAAATTGTCTGTCATTTGTGACAGAAAAAAAAAAAGACTAATTCAAGTCAAGTAAATGTTGCAACAGTAAGTGCTGCAACAACATCGATTGCACCCAATCGTTCAACTACTGCCCTAGCACCGGCTGAGAAACCTGCAAAGTTTTCTGGAGTCGATTTCAAGAGATGACAGCAAAAGATGTTCTTCTATCTGACTACGTTGAGTCTGCAAAGGTTCATTAATGAGAACGTTCCTGTTATGTCAGATGAAACTCTGTCTGAAGAACGATTCTTGGTAACAGAAGCATGGACACATTTTTATTTTTTGTGTAAAAATTATATTTTGAGTGGCCTGCAGGATGATCTGTACAATGTGTACAGTAATGTCAAAACCTCAAAAGAACTCTGGGATGCTTTAGAAAAGAAGTATAAAACAAAGGATGCCGGAATGAAGAAGTTCATTGTGGCAAAGTTTCTGGACTATAAGATGATAGACAGTAAGACTGTCGTCACCCAAGTTCAAGAATTGCAGGTCATAATCCATGATCTCCTTGCTGAAGGTATAAATTTATTTAATACATATATTGGAAATATGAAGTATATTCTTAATACTCACATAATCTTTAATGTAGGATTGGTTGTGAATGATGTTTTTCAAGTGGCTGCCATTATTGAGAAGTTACCTCCATTATGGAAGGACTTTAAAAACTACTTGAAACATAAACGCAAGGAGATGATCACAAGATCTCATGGTAAGGAGAATCAAGAGGATAACAAGGCTGCAGAAAAGAGGTCATGTGGTAATTCAACAACATCTGGAGTAAATATTGTTGAAGAAGATCCCACAAAATCAAAGAAAAGAAAGAAAGCATCTGGTCCAAAGAGCAATCCTCCTAAGAAGAAGTTCAATGGAAGTTGCTTCAATTGTGGCAAATGTGGTCATAAGGCTACTGAATGTTGGGGTCCTAAGAAGGACAAAAAGAAAGATCAAACAAATTTAGCTGAATCCAAAAGAGAGATGGACGATCTTCGTGCAATGCTTTCAGAATGCAACTTGGTTGAAAATCCAAGAGAGTGGTGGATAGATTCTGGAGCCTCATGCCATGTATGTACCAACAAAGAATTATTTTCATCATATACTCCAAAGACTACAGGCATTTGAAGTTGTTTATGGCAAACTCCGTTGTTGCAAAGGTGGAAGGAACTGGCAAAATCCTCTTAAAGATGACATCGGGCAAAGTGGTGACTTTGAACAGGGTCTCGTATGTTCCAGAATTGCGAAAGAACTTAGTTTCTATACCAGTTCTGATTAAGAACGGATTCAAATGTGTATTTGTTTTTGATAAAGTTGTACTCAGTAAAACTGAAATGTATGTAGGAAAAGGTTACCTCACTGAGGGCCTCTTTAAACTTAATGTAATTGCAGTTGATATGAATAAAAATTATGCTTCTTCTTACTTGCTTGAGTCTAAATGTTTATGGCATGAACGTTTGGGACACGTTAATAACAAAACCTTGCAAAAAACTAATTAACTTAAATGTTTTGCCTAAATTTGAGTGCAATAAATCAAAATGTCAAGTTTGCGTTGAATCTAAGTATGCTAAGCATCCTTATATATCTGTTGAAAGGAATTCATATCCCTTAGAACTGATTCACACTAACATTTGTGACATGAAGTCAACACCAACACGTGGTGTAAAAAAGTATTTCATAACTTTTATTGACGATTGTACTAGATATTGTTATGTCTATTTGCTAAATGGTAAGGATGAAGCAATAGACGTATTTAGGCAATATAAAATTGAAGTTGAAAATCAGTTGGATAGAAAGATCAAAATGATCAGAAGTGATAGAGGTGGAGAATATGAATCTCCATTTTTAGAAATATGTTTGGAAAATGGAATGATCCATCAAACTACTGCTCCTTACTCTTCCCAATCTAATGGAATTACGGAACGGAAAAACCGAACTTTAAAGGAAATGATGAATGCCTTACTTATAAGTTCAGGTTTACCACAAAACTTGTGGGGGGAAGCTATCCTTACAGCAAATCGAATACTCAATAGAGTGCCTCACACAAAGACATATGTTATTCCATATGAGAAATGGAAAGGTAGAAAACCCAACATGAAATATTTCAAAGTGTGGGGGTGTCTAGCCAAAGTTCAGGTTCCTATACCTAAGAGAGTGAAAATAGGCCTAAGACTGTGGATTGTGTATTCATTGGATATGCCACAAATAGTAAGGCATGTCGATTTTTGGTTCATAAGTCTGAACATCCGGATATTCATGATAATACGGTAATGGAATCAGATAATGCTGAATTTTTTGAACATATCTATCCGTATAAAACTAGACTTGAGTCATCTAGTGGGGGGTCTAAACAACCTCGAGAAGAACCAAAAGATAATGAAACCAATGAAGAGAGTCCAAAGCGCAGTAAACGTCAAAGGACAGCTATGTCATTTGGATATAATTTTGTAACATTCCAACTTGAAAGTGAGCCTCAAACATTCATGGAAGCGATGTTGTCTAGCGACTCAACCTCTTGGAAGGAGGCTGTCAATAGTGAGATTGAATCAATCTTAAGCAATCATACCTGGGAGTTGGTTAATCTTCCTCTAGGGAACAAACCCTTAGGATCAAAATGGATCTTCAAAAAGAAGATGAAAGATGATGGAACTATTGACAAATATAAAGCAAGACTTGTTGTCAAAGGCTTTAGACAAAAAGAAGGTCTTGATTATTTTGACACATACTCGCCAGTAACTAGGATTACATCAATTCGAATGTTAATTGCCCTAGCTCCAGTATACGGTCTTGAAATCCATCAAATGGATATGAAAACCGCCTTCTTAAATGGAGAGCTAGAGGAAGAGATCTACATGAAACAGCCTGAAGGCTTCGTAGTTCCCGGTAAAGAAAAGAAAGTATGCAAACTTATTAAGTCACTTTATGGACTAAAACAAACACCGAAACAATGGCATGCAAAGTTTGATCAAACCATGTTGGCAAATGGATTTAAGATCAATGAGTGTGATAAATGTGTTTACATTAAAGACACTCCAAATTAGGAAGTCATTGTATGCCTATATGTGGATGACATGTTGATAATGAGCAAGGACATTGCCAATGTAAAAGCTACTAAGCGTATGCTCGCTAGTAAGTTTGATATGAAAGATCTAGGAGTAGCCGATTTAATATTGGGTATTAAGATTCACAAAACTCTTAACAGTCTAGCATTGTCTCAATCTCATGATATTCAAAAGGTACTTGAAAAGTTCAAGTATTTGAATTTCAAAAAGGCAAAGACCCCAATTGATATAAACCTTAATCTTGCAAAGAATAAAGGTGAAAGTCAGTCTCAATTGGATTATGCCAAAGTATTGGGAAGTTTGATGTATGTCATGAATTGTACACGACCAGACATAGCTTGCGCTATAAGTAAACTTAGTCGATACACAAGTAATCCCAATCAAAATCATTGGTTGGCAATGAAGAGAGTTTTGGGGTACTTAGAAGACACTCAAAACTATGATTTGCATTACAACAAATATCCAACAGTTTTTGAAGGATATAGTGATGCAAATTGGATTACTGGGTCAACTGAAACGAAATCCACGAGTGGATATGTTTTCACTATTGGTGGAGGAGCAATATCTTGGAAATTATCCAAACAAACATGTATAGCTCGCTCTACAATGGAGTCCGAATTCATCGCCTTAGACAAGGTAGGTGAAAAAGCTGAATGGCTTCGGAATTTCTTAGAAGATATTCCATATTGGCCCAAACCAATGACCCCTATATGCATACACTGCGATAGTCAAGCTGCAATAGGAAGGGCTGGAAGCATTATGTATAACGGAAAGTCTCGTCACATAAGACGAAGACATAACTCTGTTAGACAACTACTCTCTAGTGGAATTATCACAATTGACTATGTAAAGTCAAAGGATAATGTTTCGGATCCACTTACAAAAGGCCTAACTAGAGAAGGAGTTGAGAGATCATCGACGGGAATGGGACTATGGCCGAGAACAAGTCATCATGGCGGTAACTCTACCTAGAAGACTGGAGATCCCAAGATCTAAGTTCAAGGAGATAAAACAAAGTCATAGTTGACGGTTCAACATTGTCAAAAAAAAAATTATTTTATGTCTATTCTCATGATGAGACAATGTTCAGTAACCAGAATAAAGGCATAAGGACTTTTTAATGGTTTCTAAGTTTGATATAGGGTATATCAAATAGTGTATCTACGGGATAACACATTTAGAAATCACATATGTAAGTGTGAAGTGTAAGTCGCTTCAAGGAGAATCCGGTAAGGCCAGCTCTCTAAGCACTTATTAACCGAGATGTGTTCATGGTTGAAACGAACAAAACAATGAGAACCAAAAATAGTTCAAGGGTTGATTTTGTGTGACTTATGTTGTCTAGGTATACACCAAAGCTCGACGGTTCAAAGATATCAAATCTACCGATTGACCAAGTATATTCGATATATGTTCACTACGGAAAGTTTAAAGGGAAACCTACTTATGCAGATGCGATTAACCTTTACTTACGAATCACACAATTTTTCATGCATATGTTTTAACAATAGCCATTCCCTATTCATGTGGGGGATTGTTGGGTTTTAAAGGTGTGAACAGGAAATGAAGGATTGTGACTCTCCTGAAGAGTTGTGACTATGTCGAAGGGTTGTGTCCTTTCTAAAGGGTTGTGACCGTTTGAAAAGTTATGCATTTTCCAAAGTATTGTGACCTTTCTGAAAGGTTGTCTTCTTTCTAAAGGGTTGTGACCTTTACCCTTTGTTGGCTATAAATAGAGAGGTTTTCTCTCATTTTTCTGCATCGAATTCTTCCCTTCTTTTGCATACATTTCTTACAAAACAAAATCTATCGATATTGTCTGTGTGTGTGATTCGTTGCTGTCATTTTGAGTTCGTTGAAATTATCGAAGTTTGAGGTACCACTACTTCTTTAATGGTTAATCCGTTTTATCTTGGGAGAAATTAATCTGCAACCTCGGGTACTTGAGGGGATTAAATTTCTTAAGGATACACAGTGGGTTCTGTGGACTCGAATAGTTCTTTGTGTTTTTCTTTTCATCTTTTATTATTTCTGGTTTGTTAATTTGAATACAGGAGATAACACTTATTTACACGGTCAAAAAGAATTAATCGTAAGCGTGAAATTAAAAAAAAAAGTTAATTGATTTTATCTTTCGTACATTGACAAGTAATTAATATGGGACATAATATGAAAAAAGAGTGGAAAGAAGGAGAAAATCGAAGAAAAATTACTAAATATGACTAGCATGTAATTAATACTTCCGTTTTAATTTAAATATGTTAATTTAATTGGTCACGAATTTTTTTTTTTAAAAAAATTGATTTTACTGTCTTAAATTACAGAGTTATGTCATTCGTTCAATCTAAGATCTTAAATTTATTACGTAGGATATTAGAATTAGAAAATTTACAAGACGAAAAAAGACATTTTTTTGTGTCACTTAAATCAAGGAACGGAAGGAATATACCATTTCGCTACTCCTTTTGTTTTCTGTCGTTGAGTGCTTTGATTAGCATTTTGAGAACTGTTTTTGGTAAAATGTTAGAATTAGTTCTTCATTTATCTTTCTTTCTCTTTTTTAATTAAAAAAAAAAAAAGAAGACGTGTTTGATTTTGGATGATAGAAGCTTTGCTTTTATAAGCAGAACATATTTTATTTTTATTTTTTTTTCAAATTTAAGATATCATCAATATGTCACATGTAGTCTTTTCTACTTGATAAATGATCATTTAACCCCGTTTGATCTGGTATTTACTCCCATAGTGAACTTTTTACGGCACCAAACCAACTAACTAATGAATTTTGACACGAAATGGTTAACTAAAAGAAAAAGAAAAAAAAAAAAAGAAGACATGTTTTTTTTTTTTTTTTCGAAATGATCAGAGAGGCTTTTGTACTTGGCTTAATTTGTAAGTTGGAGTCTTGTATTTATGACTTTGTTAACTGAACACTTAAACTCATTGAAGCACAATATATTAAACCTCTTTCTCATCTGATGAGTGTGTGTAGTACACTCATTTTACACGTGGAATTCATTGAGTTTAACTGTTCATTTGGCAGCAATGATGAATAGGAGGGTTCAACTGACAAATGAAACCAAGTACCGAAGTATCTCAGATCATTCCGGTTTTTTTCTTCCATTTGTAACTTCCTATTTGAAACTATAAAACAGTTATTACTGTCAAATAAGTATAAGTACTCCTTTATTCTTAACAAGAGGTTTTTGAGTTCGAATCTCGAATACATAGTCATTTTTGTTAAGGAGCTTTTTGCTGTTATTTTAAATTTTCCAGTGTGAATCTAAATGTAATCGGACGTTGACAGGGATAGTGGACACATAAACGGTTTTCATTTGGCAGAAGGCAGTACTGTGACCCAACTGATAGGGAAGATAAGGACAAGAAAAGGGTGTCTTTTAGCAGTAACTGCCCTTCCTCTGTGCTCTGGCCATATATATAAACCCTTCACTATGACTCAATTTCATAAAGAAACATCTCTTATTTTCAAATTCTTGTTCATTTTTCTCCTTTGGGTATTCAATATTTTGAAATTCTTGGAGAGTTTTGTAAGTTTTTTCACTTGGGTTTTCTTCAAAAACCAGTCTTTTTCATCTCTCAATCAAAGAAATTGCTCTGAACTACTACTCTGTACTGCAAGAGTGAAGAAGACATGGGTGTTGTTCATACTCTGCATTTTATTTTTGGGATATTTGGTGGGTTTTCACTCTTCTTCAAGATTTTTTCATTTTCTGTAATCACATTCTTAGTTTCTTCTTCTCTGTTTTGCAGGAAATGCCACTGCTCTGTTTCTGTTCTTGGCACCAATGTGAGAGCTTTTTTCAACAACTCTTTACATTTCTTAAAAATAGATTCTTTATTTTTTTTGGTTTTCATACTTTAAAGCTTTTGTTTGAGAAAAAATGGGGCTTTTCTCCATGAATCTGTTATTCAACTTTCTAACATTTTGGATTTCTTCTTCTTTTAGAATCACATTCAAGAGGGTTATTCAAAATCGATCCACTGAACAATTTTCTGGCTTGCCTTATGTTATGACTTTACTCAACTGCCTGCTTTCTGCATGGTAAGATTTAAGAACAATGCTGTTTTTCTCTGTCAAGTTCTTACAGGTTTAACATATGTATTATGCTTTCTGTTACCCTTTTTAGTTCCAATTAATGATACTGTTCTGTTAATTTTGTGGTAAATTATAGTCATTTCAAGAATATTGCTTACATGATGTTAAAAATTGTTCAACTCCTCAAATCTTGGGATTTGGTTATCTGTTTTTAGAGATTGAAATTTTTGGTCTATGTTGCTTGGACTATCCAGTGTCGGATCCTCCAAAAATGTGCTACTTTTAAAGATCTGATACGCACCTGTGACATTTTTTGAGAGTTGAAGAAACATTGTTTTTGGTTCATGTTAGCAGTGTACATTATCTCATCTTGATTTTGTAGTAGAAGTGATACATGTTTTCTTGAACTGGTTTGTTTTTGTCTATCAAATTGGATAGGTATGGCTTACCATTTGTGTCACCAAACAATCTGTTGGTGTCTACAATCAATGGGACTGGAGCTGTAATTGAGACCATTTATGTGCTGATCTTCATTTCATTTGCACCAAGTAAAGAGAAGAAGAGAATCTCAGCACTTCTTCTATTAGTCCTTACTGTTTTTGCTGCTGTAGCCCTTGTTTCCATGTTCGCTTTACATGGAAGCAAAAGGAAGCTCTTCTGTGGTATCGCTGCCACGATCTTCTCTATCATTATGTATGGATCTCCTCTATCCATCATAGTAAGTTCCTTAACACCATTTCGTACTCTTTCTCGAGCAGTTATTTATTGTATATTGGTAGTTCTCTTGACTATATACTTCATCATATTCCCAATTTTGGATGGAGTGTTGGGATGAGTTGGACTATTAGATGTTCAATTTTAACATGAAGGGGTTATTCCTACTTCAATTTTTGAAATGTTCGATAGCTTTCAAAAAATTAAGCCATAGTTTAAACTGAAGAACATTTTTTATGCATACAGAGACTGGTAATCAAGACGAAGAGCGTGGAGTTCATGCCATTTTTCTTGTCGTTGTTCGTGTTCTTATGTGGCGCTTCCTGGTTCGCCTTTGGCCTTCTTGGCAAGGACCCTTTTGTTGCTGTAAGTAGCTATTGTTGATTAACTTTTGAGTATACCAAAATATGGATGTTGCTGCCTACTAAACAAGAATATGCTGTTGCATTGCAGATTCCAAATGGTTTTGGCTTTGGTTTAGGAACAGTGCAACTTATCTTATATGCAATCTACTGTGAGAAGAAGGGATTTACCAAGAAATCAACATTTGATGAGTCGTTGACGACGGGAAATGTCAAGTCTCACCAAGAGGAGAAGCAATCTAGCAACAATAACAAGTCAAAGCTTAGGGCATGAGTGCAGTTGGATTGTGAAATGTGTGCATCTTTTTTAGATGCTTGTTATTTGCTATACTGATCTTTGACATCTGTTTTAGTATTGGACTAGTTCATATGTTTCGAAATTCCCAATTATGTTGTTTCTTTCTACTTTTTCATCCTCATTGCTGCTGAAATAAACCCTGATCCTTCTTTTAGTTCTTTGTTTTCTTCTAATGAATGTCTTACTTACTATTTGGAGACTCTTGTAAGTTGAAACTAGGATCCCCTCCCCCCTCCCCCGGCCTTGTTCTTTGGAAGATCTATCTCGTATTTGGTAGTATATGGTTTTACTCTGCAAGAATCCCGAATCATTCTCTTGAAGCTCATCCTCGTAATCATAAATGATCCGCTTGTCCCGAAATGACTTGGACCAATAAAGAGAAGAGGATGGGAGGACTAATTTTAATGGACTAGTGTGTCTATGAATGCTGATTGACATATTAAGATACCAGAGGCCCAGAGTTAATATTAACATATTGGGCTTGAAAAGTTTATAAAGGTCCACTTGTTTTTGGAAAAAAATCATCAGATTGAATTAATTATAATAACAAGAATATCGTAGCTTATTAACATCATTTGGATCACTCAAGCCTCATTTTTTTAAAAAAAACAAATAGATTAAGATGTTTTAATATGTATATTTGAATACTAAGATATGCATTAAGGTTAAGCAACAAAATAATTGGCCGAAAATATTTCTAAAACCGAAAAACCACACTTTTTGTATCATATTATCCATAAGTAACAAACAATTTTTTCGCTGCATAAGTTTATATGTTTGTATCGTAATATCACACAAGTTATACATATTTTTGGGAGGAAGTATCCCACAAGTTATATCGTATATCCAGAAGGTAAAATATATTTCCAAATTAAAAATAAAAAGACAACACAGACTTACATGTATACTCTATCCTCACATCCTTGTTTTTTAGTATTAGGGATGGATTCAAAATTTAAAGTTTATAAATTTTTAGTAATTTTATTTTTTTCTTTATTTTAAATATCTAAGGGGAATTGAACCCTCATCAGAATCATGAGCATCAAAGCTTAAGTGTGTCCAAAGAATAGTAATTTTGTCTACCGTTCTAGTAATTAACTTCCACACATTCACGATCTTTCTCATGATCTTTTTAATAACATTTATGGTTAATGTCATGTTTATAACAATTTTTATATGTGTCTATGTAACAGTATAAACAGAGACATAAGAATTTATATTGAATACACTTGAATGTAACTGAAAGAATAAAAAAGTTTTCCTCTATTGTCTCTCTATCTTTATTGGTTTCAACATTCACTATTTTATTTATGCTCATTTTATAACAAATTCAATATTTTTCTTTTCATAATTTGTTGTTAAAAGCTCATAAAAGAAGAAGAAGACGATAAAGTAGTTGCACCACACGACAAAAGAACAACGAAAGAAGAAAAAATCAAATTGATTTTATTTTAATAATTTAAAAATCAACTAAATCAATTTATTTTCTTATTTTAATTAAATATCGACCCATAAACGCCCATATTTATAGTAGTCATTTCTTTCTATTATTTATATTTATTCAAAGTCAAATTTATGCTTTCTTGATGCAGATTTTATGAATCTTGGCGGTACAGAAGTATAAAATATTGGATCATCAAACGTGTCTCATTTGTATACAGGTGGAGTTAAATTAATGGATAGCTGATGAATGGAATGTCCTATATTGATAAATTAATGAAAAATTTTAAGTTCTATTATTTTGTCTTCTATTATATTTCTTTTTATTAATAAGCACGTATCGTGCACGTATATAAATATCTTATCAATTTTTTAAAAATTATCTAAAATATGAAACTTTTAGTTATATCTATATTCTTAGAACGTTCCTGAAAACTTTATTTGCTTTTATAACTCATTGTACAATCGTGTTTTTAACTTTTTATTGTATTACATTTAATTTGTGAATAAGTACACACTTGTGAGTTTCTTAATTGAAGTTTTAATGTGGTTTCACTATCTCCTTGTGGCCTATTTATATAGTATCATTTACTTAAAATGTTTGTTATTTATATTGACGACTATAGCTTTGATGTTGTTGGAATGCATACATTTACTTATCAGTCAAGGACCAGGTCCCTTGACTCGGCAAGAACAGTAACTAAAAATGTGCATAAAATAAACAGCTGGAAGTAAGATCTGCACAAGTGTTTTACATGGAAACCTCCTTGCTCAAGGGAGACTTTTCAAACTGCTTTTACTAATCTTCTCAAAGCAAAAGTAAAAACAAGTTTACAACCACACATAGAGATTAACCTGCTAATCTCTAAACTAAGTAATAAAACCTATTACCTAATGAGCCTAAGCAGATACAACACTGCCCACTATACTAACCCTTACTGATTAATATAAACTTTTCTAAGTGGATACCACACCGCCCACTAAACCACCACCCTCTGGATGATTTAGACTTTTAGAAATCTAAACAAGATTTGAATCCTTTATAGATTAGGAACAGATTTACAATGTAAACGCGGAAGTATAACTCCTAAGACACACTATGACGCTTGCAACTCGATTAGGTCCTTGTTGCGCTTGTCAGAGAATACTTCACCAAGATGGTCTTTGCTCTTATACTTGAGAATTTTCAAGATGCAAAGATTGACAAAACTCAAACTCAACAAAGACGCTTCAGCACTCTATCAGGTCCCTTTGTTGAGCATGAGTATTGTTCTTCCTTGAAGATGGCCTTCTTTTCAAGATTCTGAATTTTCAGAGAAAATCCAAGTTTTGTTTGCCAAATTTTGAGTTTGTATATTTTGGAAAGAGATAATATAAATCAACACAAACTCGTTGAAACAATCCTATTGGCTGAAGGCTTGCTGTTTAGAAAAGTTTTGCACCTACCACATCATAGGTGACAGCTTTTCTGACAGCCGTCTTATCACCTTTTCACGTAAGCAATCTTGCAGGGACCAGGTCCTTTGCAAACTTCTTTATGAGTTCTTGAAAGGCTTGCTGGCTCTCTTTCTCTTTTGAATGAATGAATTAATTTGTTGTTTGTCATGTTGACTAAGTCAACCATAAAGAATTATTGACCATTGGACAAACAACTGCGTCCACTCTGATTGGTGTAGTACGCTGATGCTTCTCCAACCTCTGACACGACAGCTTTACAGTTGTATCCCATTATAGATCTGGACGAGAGAACTCAGCCAGGGACCAGGTCCCTGCATTTGTGAGGATCATCAAAACACCTAGAATATAACATTTTCCCCCTTTTTGATGATGATGCAAATATTCCTCACACTGAGTTTGTTCATTCATCTCACTGTGAGCAGTCCCAATAACAAGGATCTGATTCCTTGTTAGATCTTTAAGTTTGTTAAATCATTAACACTTATCATCAGCTCCAAAATAATATTTCCCTCCTTTTTGATGATAACAAACTTATTCACCAGTTCCCCCTATCAGTTTGAACTCTTCAGGTAACTGGAGTTTCATCATCCCCAAAGTTTGTCAAAACATAAAAACATCAAAATAACATTTTTCCCCTTTTTGATGATGACAAACTTGTTCAACTTCTTCCCCCTATCGACATGACTATATCTCTTCAAGTAGCTAGCATTTATTCCCCCTATCGGCATGACCATATCTCTTCAAGTAGCTAGCATTTATTCCCCCTATCAGCATGACCATGGCCTCTTCAAGTAGCTAGCATTTATTCCCCCTATTGGCATGACCATGTCCTCTTTAAGTAGCTAGCATTTATTCCCCCTATTGGCATGACTCATGTCTTCTTCAAATAGCTAACATCATTGATCTCATACCTTAAAAATTTTCCCCCTTTTGACATCATAAAAAAGGGTTAAAGCAGTAATCCAAGTTGACAGAAATGCAGTTCAAGCAAATTCATGGCCACTAGGGCAACATTGAGCATGAGTAAAAAATGCATAAAGTAATGAGATAAGCTAGTAGAAGCATGGCATTTTCATTCATAAATAAAAGATCAGCCATCATAGCATTGCAAATATGATTACGAATGAAAACCAAAACAATGCCCACTTAGGTTCGATAGAAAAATAGGAATGAGGACTGACTTAGAAAGTTAGGAAGGGAGGGGATGACTTAGAGGCAAGGGATTGAAAGAATATAATTAGTAGAGCATATCCCTTAGCATGGTATTTTTAGAAGCCTCATTTGAAGCTCACATTCTTTGCTGCCCAGCCTTCATGTTGAACCTTCAGGGCTGCCAATTTTTTTTTTGCCAACCTGGTCCCTCTGATAGTCCTGTTTCAGAAGCTGAGCGTTTAGACAACCCATTTCAGTATCCCAGCTAGCAAGAGCAATTATCATAGCTTCCAACACTAGCCTGAGTTTCTCATAATAGAAAGATTGGTAAAATCAAACTTACTCAAGGCCTCATATATGAATTGCTCAATAATTAAGGAACCAAAAAGAAAATTTCATTTCAATTTTTTTTTTTTAAATCAGACACCCTCCTATTCAAAATACTTTGAGTTCTCAGAATATCTCCCTTTTTGAACATCATCTTTTCCACTTCTTCATTTTGCTTGGTGGACCTGGTCCCTCTTCATACTTAGAAACATCTTCATCAGAAAATTCTCCAGTAAAAACAAAGGGTTTAAACATTTGAGGAGTTTTTGAGAGAGGAGAAAAGGAGGGTTTCGAGAAACTCTGATATTTGAAAGGGAAATTGAATTTTTTGGGGAGATGGAAAGAAATATGGAGTATAAAGGAAATGAAATGATGTATTATGTGGAAGAGAGTGTCATTTTGGTATTCAAAAGATGGGACAACGATCAGATACCTGAATGACAAATATATGGCAATTGCAACGGTTCACATGTATAATTCAAACTACAATGTTAAGAGTGCTAACCTTCGAGAACGGACCAGGTTCCTCTCTGTAGTTTGAATGTGATTGCCTAGATCTGTCCTGACCTCCCTTTTCCTTCAGCCCTTTTTTCATATTTGTATACCTACAAAGGTATGAGACTGAACTTTCTAAAACATACATAACATAAAAATAAGGATACCAGTTCCCTTTGCATTGTCATAAGAGAGTTGATTGCTTCAGGCAGAATCCATTCAAAAATGTTTCATCATTGCAAACTTTAGTTTGATTATCTTGGCCAAGTCTTCTAATAGCTTCAAGTTGTTGCTTGATCCACAAGATTGAGCCCATCATGCTGTACTTGCTACATTCTCTGCCTCAGTTGATGAAAAAGCAACTGAACCTTCCCTTTTAGTTTCCCATGAGTGAGAAATCAGCCTATAGCATAAGCCACTCCTCAGGTACTCTTTCTATCAACTTGATACCCAGCATAATCAGCATCACCATGTACTCCAAATCAAAAAGTCTCCTGATGGACAGAATAGGATCGAGTCCCCTGTCTTCTTCAAATGTCTCAAGATTTTCTTAACAGCCTTCAAATGTGATTCCTTTGTACAAGAATGGAATCTCTGAACCAGGCTCATCAGCATCCAGCTTCAAGTTAGTGCCCATAAGAGTATGAATTGTCTAGGCATCTATAGCATGAAACTTTTTCAGCAGCTTCTCTGAACTGGTATCAGGTCCCTGTCTTTGATCACACATCAATTGCCTTGAACGTTGTGCTATCTTCTTCTCTGTAGTTAAGTTCCTATGAGAGTATACAACCGGTCCTTGCTTAGGGCTTCAATGAAGATGTCAGCCATTTGATCTTCCATTTTGCAAAACTTATGATGACATTACCCCTCTTTATCTTGACTTCAAGTATGTTAAGCCATTTTAGCAGCTCATTGATGTACTTTTCTGGACAATCGAGGGTACCTTTAGAGGTGTATTGAATCTGTAGCTCTAAGAAGAAATCTCCCATCGTGCTCATTTAGAACTCACTACCCATAAATGCAGCAAACTCTTCACACAACAATTCAAAAGGTTGCTCCAGAGATGACATCATCGATATACACTTGAATGATCAGCAATTCCTTTCCTTGTGATTTCAAAAAGAGGTTTTGACAATTTTACCTCTTTTGAAGCCATTGTTGAAGAGGAACTTAGACAACCTATCAGCTTGTTGGGGAACCGAGTGTCATACTTTACTTCTTTCAAACTGAGCTTGATCAACTTCTTCATTCTCACCTTCAAAATCACATTATCAGTTTGAACTGCATTATCTTTGTACAACACTGCTTACAGGACCGGGTCCCTCGTCAGGTTCATAATCTGCATCAACTTCCTTGAGATTGCTGGATTCATGAAGAGAAAGGTTTTTAGTAAGCTTACTATTTAGACCGTCTCTCTGAATCTAAAGTAGCCCTTCCATCTAAGAATCTTCTTTCTTTTGTAACTTCTCAATTCTTCTAGACTCATCAAAAATCACATGACCACCTTTTTATACACCTGATAAGCCTTGCTGGAGGAGGAGTATACCGTAACTATTCTTTCATCAATATTGAGATCAAACTTCTCAATATCATCCTTTTGGTCACAAAACATGTAGTGTTTACTACTTCAGCCCGAAGGTTCTTTAAAAGATTAAAAGCCTGCTTATTCCACCTGAAGGATGGTCTAATATGCTTCTATTCAACACCATTGTCACAACCTTTGTCATATGCAAATTTCATTTTGAGCAGACCGAGGACCAGGTCCCTTGACACAAGTTTGTGCAGTAGAGAAATATTCACAAGAGCATGTCTCTCATGTCATACCTCAGTATTCTCACTTTGAGCACTAAGGCAAGTGAGACTGTCACACCAAGCAGTACTCAGATCAGCAATATACATGTTCTTGCATCTCTTTTCTGTCAAGATCATCACCCGAGAGAGCAAGTTTGTGACCCCACATTTATATAATAAGAACTTGACTCCATTTTTGTTCATCATAAATCTGTGAAACACTTGAAAGAATGTACTTCAACCATTGAATTAGTACACATCCTCAATAGTGTGTTCCATAGATTTTCCAAACACGCCTTCACAAAAAAAAAGTACATTTTCTTGCCATCGCCAAATAAGACACCTCCACCTTGAAGTGCCCTGAGAGAGAGGAAGTTTTATAATTTTCACAGCGCTTTGAGCATCCACTTATTAATAAACCACACTGACTGATGCTACCTCCTCTCACTTGCATAACAAATCACTTGTTAGCCTTAGGAACCAATTTGAGACGGAGTTCCCAACAAGCAGATAACAGAGTGATAAGAAAATTCTTTGTCCAGTGAGGCAAATTGATATTCTTCAACTTAGGACCAGGAGCACGACCAGGTCCCTTCTTTTGTTTGTTCCTCTATTGGTCAGGTTCCTTCTTTTTTCTGTTCCTCTATTTAGAATAGTTTGAGAGGTTATCTTAGGTCTTTTTCCAAGCTGGACAATCCTTCTTCAAATAACCATCATAACCACAATGAAAGCACAACAAAGTGTTAGACACGGACACATACTTGCTATGGAGATTGTAAGAAGGACTTTTGCTTGAATTTCCTAACCCCTTCCCATCATTTTGACCCTTACTAGTAAGATTGGCAAGCAATTTTGAAGAAGTGGTCCATTTGAGAGATTTGTTCAGTTCTTCTTTGACATGGACCAGGTCCCTCAAACTGATTATTTCTCTCTAAGGCCATAGAAAGCTTTGTTTCAACAATATTCAAACTGGTTTCTAGATCGATTTGCAAGCTGCTAGCCTCTCCCTTTCCTCTACCACATTTCTCACTCAGCATCTTTAATTTTTCCCCAAGTTCTAGATTTTCAACTTCTAGAACTATCAATTGTTCTTCCACAATAGACATTTGGTCAACCAAGACTACCATTTCTTCATGAAGGATATCTAGGCTATTGTTCATCAGATCCTTTTCAGTTGTTAACTCATTGATAGAGTCAATCAAAACAGCGACTAGACTTCTCAACTTCTTAACACAGTAAACATGCAAGTTTTGTTTAAGATCAGAAAGGGTTACCTCTTCATCAGCTTCTTCATCATCATATTTTTCCATAAAAACATACGTGGCATCAAACACATCTTCATCGCCTTTAAATGCAAGCATGGATATATCTTTAGGATATTCTGACTATTCTAAGTCACTTAAGGAATCACCCCAGACAGCAAGAGTCTTCTTCACAACATAGTCAACAATTTCTATTCTGCTTGACTTGTCATGGACCTGGTCCCTTCTTTTGTTTTCTCCTTTAAAAGTGAGATCATCCTTTCTTCTATGCATCTCCTGAACTTGAAGATGTTCAAATAGAGCATCCAACGACAGTACTTCAGGATCCCCAGCTTCATAGACAATATCAATTTCATCAGTCCAAGATCTGGGAACATGAACTCATTTGTGATGGTGGAGAATCTAGTACCAATTTCTTGAATAGATTCACCTCCTTTCATCCTGAAACTTTCAAACTGAGTAGTGAAGAGATCTAACTTAGATTTCTTTGTTTGCTCAATAACTTCCTCCACTATTCTCAAGTGATTCCAGATTTCCTTGGCAAGATGAAATCAGATCATATTCATTTGCTCCGATTCCACACATTAAGAGCTTCATAACCTTGTGATTTTCTCAACTTCCCTTTTGTCAAAGTCATTGTATTGCCATCGAATTTTGAGAACTACCCTTGTGACATCCCCATATTTTACTTCTACAGTTGGTGTTTACATCCCTACTTTATTCAAATAGGGAGAAACATCGTGGTTACTCAAAAAATAATCAATTGAGTCGATTTTAAAAGAATTTTAAAAATAAATGAATTTTAAAGGAGTCGCCACCTAATTTTAGGAAAAACTAGAAAACCATTTCAGTGATCTACGAAACCATTAGATTCTAGGTAAGGGATTCAAGTCATTCCGAAAGGAAGGTGTTAGGCATCCTTCGAAATCCACAAATGTTGATCTCGACTGAATTCATTTTTGTTCAAATTGAGGAGATAAAAATAATATAGAAGTAAACAAACATGCAATATATACAAGTAATAAAACAAAATACTAATATCAAAAACGGTCTAAGTTTTGCCTCACATCGATAATATATACAACAATAAATAAAAATTATAATTCGAACTCCGTTCGAATAGCTTCAATAGGAAGCAACTCTAGGTACCTGTAAAGACACTTAGTAAAAGTATTAGTACTAAATAAATATGAACAAAAATAAACAAATTAAATAATAACTAAAATAAAAATCCGTCTTAGTAACATGGGAGGCCTTGGAAATCGACGATAATTTCTTCATCGGTCAATTTTAACATACAAAAATATGAACTTAAACTAAATTTCCGTCTTTTAACATTGGGGAGGCCTCCAAAACCGATGGAGAGATTTTTCATTGGCCAATTTTAACTTATCATTTTTTCAAAATTAATAAATAAACAATGTCAAACTAACACCCAACAATCCAAATCAAAATACCAACTCAATAAAATATGATTTTTGAAAATAAGACATCACAATAACTTTTTAAGCAACAACAACAACAATGCTATGATAAACAAGGCAAGAAAGCTCAAAATTGAAAGCAAGAAGCAGTGATAACTACATCAACAACAACACTTAACAATAAATAAATTAAAATACCATAAAGCCAAACAAATGAACGTCTTCATTGAAAAATAAATAAATAAAATAAAAATTAAATGGATTAGAAACAAAATTAAAAACAGCCAAATAATTTAAACAAAGTCTAAAGAATGGAATGAATAAGATATAGCTTTGGGAGAATAAACAAATGAGAGATCTATAAAAAAAAATATACTCAAAACTCACTACAGAGAAAATAAAATAGTAAAATAACCAAAGAGGAATAAGAGAAGTAATAGTACTACCATTGTTGGAGAGCACCTGAGTGGAGCTGTTTTGTTTCGAGATCTGGTTGCACCGGAAAAGATGGTGAACGGAGCAGTTGTTCACTGGTTTGTTGTGCAAGTGGAGTTCACCGATGATCGGGGTTCCGCCGAATCTTGGTGGTTCGAGGCTTGCTGGTCGGAGCTTTGCCGAAAACACCTACAAAAATGAACAAAATCGTCAAGGGGAAGGAGAAGGAGACTGATTGTTGTTTGGTTCTCCAGTGGATCTGGTTCGCGATGGTTTCACCGGATTGTTTCGGCTTAAAGCCGGCTGATAACAGAGAAGGAAAGGGGTTGGGTTGTTTGTGAGCTCGGAGTTCACCATTAATAGTGGAACTCGAGAAAGGACAAAGGTTGTGGGTAGTAAGGTGGTTAGTTTCTGGTGTGGTCTTGCTGTTGTTGAACACAATAGTTTCTCCGGCGTTGTGAACTCGCCGGAGAAGATGAGGATGCTACTGGGTTTTCTTGGACAATGAAGATGATCAGGGAAAGGGGGAGCAACGGTGGTCTTTGTTTTCTGGAGAAAATGGGAGAAAATAAATGTGGTTTTGGTGGTGAACTCGCCGGATTCCGGCGAAACTCTAGCAACTTACCGGAAAAATAGTGAACAATAAGAGAATAAATATCTGTAAATTACACCCTTAAAAATTTAATCCACCACCCTTGACCTAATGAATAAGCCATTGTTTATATAGAAAATAAAAAATTACCTATAGTACAGTATCATTCTTTTAAAATCGTGCGCCAAAATCAGTAGCCTTTAAAAATATTTGTGCATGAAATCTTATTCATATTCAAATAAATTTATAGACTGTGCAAAATATCAAAATTAATATTAATAAATATAACAAATAAAATGATTATTAAAAAGTATAATGAACGTAGCTAATGACTTGTAAAAAATGTAATTTATCAGAACTAATGATTTAATCAAAATGAATAAATATTTGAACGTAGTCAATTGGTTATGACAAAAAATAATGTAATTAAAATTAACTGATAAAAAAATCCTATATTTTGACAAATAAGGATAGTTATCGATAAACATATTTAAAATTATAAAAAAATGTATTTTGAAATATTAAATAAATAAAACTTAAAAATTACGAATTTTAAAAATGTTAGGCCAAAATTGGGTGTCAACAGTTGGCACATAGGGACCTTCACAAATAACATCCCACAACTCACAATTTTCAGCCATTATATAGTCAAACATGCAGTTTTACCACCACCAATAGTACTGACCATCAAATAGAGGTGGCTTCGTTGGAGACCGACCTTTTTGCAAGCTTAGTGGAGCAGTCATTCTTCACAGGATTCTCTCTCTTGGTGTTCACCAGATAGAGAGCCCAAGCTCTGATACCAATTGTTGGAATGTATGCGTCCACTTATCAGCCAGGGAACAAGTTTCTTGACTCAGCAAGAACAGTAACTAAAAATGTGCAGAAAATAAACAGCTGGAAGTAAGATCTGCACAAGTGTTTTACGTGGAAACCTCCTTGCTCAAGGGAGTAAAACCACGACCTGTCTCACATAACTTTTCAAACTGCTTTTACAAATCTTCTCAAAGCAAAAGTAAAAACAAGTTTACAACCACACATAGAGATTATCCTTCTAATCTCTAAACTAAGTAATACAACCTATTACTTAATGAACCTAAGCAGATACAACACTGCCCACTATACTACCCTCACTAATTAATATAGACTTTTCTAAGCGGATACCACACCGCCCACTAAACCACCTAACTCTAGATGATATAGAATTTGATTAAGCAACACACAGGTTGCCCACTAAACCACCACCCTCTGGACTATTTAGACTTTTAGAAACCGAAACAAGATCTGAATCCTTTATAGATTAGGAACAAATTTACAATGTAAGCATGGAAGTATAACTCCTAAGACACGCTATGACGCTTGCAACTCAATCAGGTCCTTGTTGCGCTTGTCAGAGAATATTTCATCAAGATGGTCTTTGCTTGTATACTTGAGAATTTTCAAGATGCGAACACTGACAAAACTCAAACTCAACAAAGACGCTTTAGCACTCTATCAGGTCCCTTTGTTGAGCATGAATATTATTCTTCCTTGAAGATGGCCTTCTTTTCAAGATTCTGAATTTTCAGAGAAAATCCAAGTTTTGTTTGCCAAATCTTGAGTTTGTGTATTTTGGAAAGAGATAATATAAATCAACCAAACTCGTTGAAACAATCCTATTGGTAGAAGGCCTGCTATTTAGAAAAGCTGTGCACCTACCAAATCAGAGGTGGCATCTTTTCTGACAGCCGTCTTGTCACCTTTTCACGTAAGCAATCTTGCAGGAACCAGGTCCCTTGCAAACTTCTTTATGAGTTCTTGAAAGGCTTGCTAACTCTCTTCCTCTTTTGAATGAATGAATTAATTTGTTGTTTGTCATGTTGACTAAGTCAACCATAAAGAGTTATTGACCGTTGGACAAACAACTGCGTCCACTCTGATTGGTGTAGTACACTCACGCTTCTCCAACCTCTGACACGACAGCTTTACAGTTGTATCCCATTATAGATCTGGACGAGAGAACTCAGCCAGGGACTAGGTCCCTGCATTTGTGAGGATCATCAAAACACCTAGAATATAACAGATGTATATCTAATTACAAAAAGAATCACAAAACATACCATCATCTTTTACAAACCTCATCATCATCTTATCACTAAGCACGTATATAAATATTTTATTCATTATAACAAAAATAATTACTTGAAAATATTAACCTTTTAGTTATAGCTATACTCTTAGAATGTTTCTGACAAACATGTTTTACTTCTATAACTTATTGTTTAATCATGTTTTAACTTTTATTGTATTACATTTAATTTGTAAATAAGTACACACTTCATGTGATTTTCTTAATTAAAGTTTTAATGTGGCTTTCACTTTCCCCTTAAGCCTATTTATATAGTATCGTTTAATTAAAATATTTGTTATTTACATTAACGACTATAGCTTTGGAGTGTATCTAGCTATAAAAAGAATCACCAGACATACCATCATCTTCTACAAACCACAATCCTTTATCATCTTATCACTAAGCACATATCTTACACGTATATAAATATCTTATCCGTTATAACAAAAATAATTATCTAAAAGTATTAAACTTTTAGTTATATCTATACTCTTAGACTGACAAACATGTTTTGCTTCTATAACTTAATGTGTAATCATATTTTAGTCTTATATTCGACTTGTAAATAAGCACACACTTGTGAGTTGTGATTTTCACTTTTATCTTCAAGCATGTTTATACAGTATCCTTTACTTAAAATATTTTCTATTTACAATGAAAAATTCTTATTTTTAATGGTCAGCCTTAAATCAGGTTTCTGCGATGGATATGCCAACAACTACATAGCTTTAGGGCGTATCTAGCCAAAACACACACACACACACAAAAAAAAAAAAAAAAAAAAAAAAAAACTCCAGACATCCGTCATCTTCTACAAACCTCAATTTCCCAAATTAGGATTACATAATGGTTTAGCAAGGCAATTTGAAAATAATTATTTTATATATAATTATTGTTGAAAATCTTGCGGAAAATACTTCATTATGAACACTGGTATGGAATTCAGCAAAACTTAAGGCGTGTCAGACACTGTCCATATAGATATATCCCCAGGATTCAACAAGCTCTTCTAGTAGAAATTAAGAGTCAGAAACTAACAAAAATAAACCAACAAAAGAAAATAAAATGAATGTATTTCTCTTACGAACTCTCTCAAGAAGAAAGAGTTTTTATTTTCAACTATATATATCCCAAATAATTAATGAAAACATTTTGTACCATATATATATATATATATATATATATATATATATATATATATAGTGAAAGAAGATCATCTTATAAGAATTAAGGATATGACAATATACAAATGACTCCAATCTTTCAACGACATTATCAAAATGAATGAAATTAATGAGTCCAAATGTTTGTTACTAATCCAAAGAATAACGTTTAGAAATGGAAAAGAAAGATGGTCAACAAGGCTACTTAAGAAACAATAAAGGGTCTATTATAAAGAATATTAAAGGTGCATGATTAATATAATGCTCTAGCAAATAAAGAACAAATAATATTTACAACTTATTTTGAGATATTAAATAATAGTTTTCCAACAATTATTTGGTGACAATATTTTGAGAAGGTTTCTATGAGCTTGAATTCTTAGACTTTTTACTTTTCCCACCAAAAGATGTTAATTTTAGTTCTTATGAATGTCTAATTTGATTTTCAATCCATTAGAATTACTTTTTTAAGCTCTCAACTTAATTATTGTTTTCACTTTATTTTAGTCTTTCACTTTATTATCATGGCACAAACTTTGTACGTGTATTCGTTTTTTGGTTGTTTACACTTTCTTAGGCATTTGATTGGATATCACTACAAGAAAACAGCTAATTAAAGACCAACATTTAGCGATGAGGTAATGGTCTGGTCCCAAATTGTATATAGATAAAGACGAGATATTTTTCTGGTCCTTAATTTCCGCATTTATTTATTGTGTTAGCGAAGGGTTTAGATCTGGTTGTTAAACACATAATAATCTCGTCCCCAATAATGTAGTTCAGTGGGAATAAAAGCCACTGACATAAGAACCACCAAAATAAATAAATAGTACCCCTACCCCACCTCACCCCACAAGAACTAAAACCCTTTCCCCTCTAAAATCCCTAAAAATCAACTCTTCCAAATTTCTCTCTCAATGTCTGCCGACTCAAATTTCATCATGGGTGAGTTCACCGGTCTCCTATTTCAGTAGTGCTCATTATATCAACAATCGTTGACTGCTAGCCCTTTGGTCCAGCCGGTGGCATGCTTGTCTTTTGTAAGCGGAAATGTGGCCGTCAAGTCAATCCAACAATTTCAAATATGTTCATGATTTCATTGTGAAGGTCAGAACTTTGTTTGTTTCGATTTAGGGTTTTTCTTTTCTTTTCTGAATCATTCAATTTTGCCTATTTTGACTAATTAATTTAGAAATAATCTTGTATGTATTTTTTAGTCTATGAATTAGGAAATTGATTTATGTGGTGTGAGATTTATCATTTTTTGGGTTAGTGGGTGATTCAAACTTTGTTTTTTTATTGACTATGAATCACCAACATAAGCAAAGAATGTGAAAAGATAATTCATTTTTGTTTAATTTTTCGTGTTTTAATTTGTGTTTGGTCCATTCATTTCAAATATAGGTTTTCTTACACATTGTGATTGATTATTGATTGAGGATTTCTGGTAGAATCTTAAGATTTCTTACTTAAACAAGGGCATAAGACGGCTAAATTTTCATTTTAGAACATCACTGCATGGGTTCTATTGTAGTCCAATTCCTGATACATAAATCTTAGGGTAACTGTAGACTTGGAGTACTGAATAGAGTCTTTAACACCAGCCTACTGTTTAACTATTTGTGGATTACTTGAATCAATGGTCCTGAGATTTTCAAAATTTAGATAAAGGCATGTGGATATTTTTTTTTAGTTGCTACTTTCTGAAGGGGCATATTAATAGCTAAGGTCTAAAAAAACAATGGCTTAATGTATGATGCAACACAAAATACTTGCTTGTATGACCTTGATCATATTGTCATTTTAGCATGAGAGGTTAATTACTCGTAAAGATAGCTCTGTTGTTTCTTTAGAGATTTAAGAAGCCATTAAATTTTTTGTATATGTGAGGTGCAATGATAGTTTATTCTTTTCCCTCTATCAATTGATTGTTTTTATACATTTTAGTGGGGATAGTTTGGAGACATTTTACTGGATAAAGCATATTTAATTGTGGCAGTCGATCTTACTCATATTTTCTTCGTCTTTTCAATTTTGGGTGTAAATCAAGAATTTTCTTTCTCACTGCAGCTTTGATTGTTGAAATTGATAGTCTTTGAAACTCATTCTTCTTAATACTGATTGTTTTGGCATCAAGGCTATAACTTGGCGTGTTGGACTTGGTGTGAAGAATGGTAGATAGATATTAAGAAAGGGCTTTTAGGTGAAGGAGAATTTGGGAATGGAAATATCTCCCTGTCATTGTTTGATTTGTATGAGAAAATAATTTTAGGGAACAAAACTATTTCTTTTTTGAAATATCCTTTATGATACAAGTATGAGATCTTGCGTTTTTGGGATGGTGAGCGAGTCTACTACGAAAAGAAGATAAAATTATAAATTTTCTTTGATATGTTCAAAGCAATAAACTATTTCATATGTAATTTTGCACCAAGATTTTGTAACTTTTTCCTTAAACAGTTAAACATGAGACAATTAAACAGGGGAAGTAAATACGAGAGAAACAAAAATCATACATATGAACTATGATATTAATTTAAAGAAGTCCATTAGTATTCTAGAAACATGCTTGGATAGCAAAGAAAACATGGGGCTGGGCTATGATTGTGGCTTTTATTGGTTGAATTCTCTAATACATTAGGTTTTCTAGTTTGGTTCTTCATTCTAGAATGTTACTACATGTTCTATTTTTTAAGAATTGTATAACCAATATAGTGAGGATAATACTAATTGTTGCGCCGTAATTTTTCTATTTGTAGAAAAAATTACTTTTTGAAATGTTCTAAGTATAAAACAATTTAAGAAAAATACTTAGAAAAGAGTCGCCACTTAATTTTTTAAAGAAATTAAGAAAACTTAATTTTAAAAGACTCTAACAGATTAAGTCTTTAAAATTTAGAGAAAATGGGTAAGAAGTTCTTATTTACGTTTCAAGAAGGTTTTTAAGGCACTTGAAACGCCCGCTAACACGCGGTTATCCTTCGACTTGACTGAAATGACTAATTCTTTAAAGAAATGATTTAACATAAAATGTAATAATTTTTAATACTTGATTAACCTTGAGAAAATAATTAAATAAATAACACATTGTATATATATATATATATATATATATATATATATACACATATATACACACATATACATATACATATATATTATATATATATTTTATTAGTGAAAGAGACCTAAAATGAAACATTTAAATTAAAATGCTTGTGTTTAAGATCTTGTCAAAAACCTAATTAATTAGAAATTATTTGAATCATTTTTTAAAGAATAATTTAGACCGATTTGGTTAATTAGATTATGAAAACTATTTTGATTTAATTGAAGAATAAGTAAAAGTTTTGACTACATACATTCAAAATAAGTATAAGACTTGATAAAAATGAATTATGGAAAAATATACTAACATAACGAATATGGTTCATCTTTTGGGGAATTTAATTAAGTTAATTAATAATTGCAAAGTTAGAGTTAAACAACAATAATAGATAATCACAATTAAATAATTAAAGAGTAAGGGAGAAATTTGAATTTGGGCCTCATTTTGGGCCAAATTCGCTGGAAATTTTGGACTTCTGCCCAATCCCATTTTGGGTATATACGGGTTGTATATCGGTGTATACGAGCATGTATATCAGCTCTTTTCACGTGTTTCTTGCTTCCAAACACCTGTATACTGCCCAGCCCTGTATTTTTCACGTTTTGGACCTGTAGATCAGCATTTCGGGGTGTATACTGCTGTATATGGGAAAGCATACAGCCTGTGGAATTTTTCGGGCACTTAAACTTTCAATTTCCAGCCCTATTTGCTGCCTCCAACCTGTTCACCGCCTCAAATTTTGGCTGACTCGATAATGGACCTCAACTCAACAAAATGCGAGGGTGGAGTCCAACATGGACTCGGATGAATGTCACATGTAAAAGAAGAAGACAAAATCACATAAGAATCTTATTTGTCTAAGTTAAGGAAATACATAATTATGCTTTTAAAGTCCTAAATTAGGGAGTGTCCTCTTGTACACAAATAAGGGGGCATATATATTGACAAAGCATATTTAATCCTAAGGATGGAAGGCACATACGGTAAAATCACTCAAAAGAGTAAGAGATAGAGTTATAACCAACAACAACTACATTATGCAAACTAGTACCAATAAACCTATCACTAATAACTACAATTATTTTGTAAATAAATTGAACTACCAAACAATAATTTAAGTCAAAACCACGAGATAACTTCTATAATACCTATCTTTATGAATCCGTGACTAACCAACAAACAAACATACAACATGAGAGACAACCAAATTGGATTCAAGTCTCAATATCCCGCCAAAGATTTAGAGGTAAAATAAAAGGAAGCATTATATGAGGAAAAACATGATTTCATTGAACTACTTAATAACTCTAAGTTAAGATGCTTAAAAAGGGAATACTTATGGCTTTACTAAAGTAACAATCATGAACTAATGAAATATATCATTCATGAACATGCTAAAAGAATAAGACCAAACTCATTTTTATGTAATAATGCTACTACTCTAGATCAAATTACAAGATAGGCATGAAAAGTTATAGTTTAGAGTTTCTTAAACATGATAACTAAGAGCAATAAATGGTAAATATGCATTCCTCAATGTGACAAGAATCAAAGAGTCGTCTCAAATAATCCGCAGCTAAAGCAAATCATGCGGACTATTAGATTCAACATAAGCGAGGAAACTTTATTCTCAAAACATACCAAGATAAAGATGTAACAAGACATACATAGCAAGATCAAAGTGAAACAATATACACACGGTGCTATGGAACGCTCGATAGATCGTAACATTACCAATACATCGAGCCAATCTAGTATTTTTATTATCATGAAACTACGTCTCCACTAAGCCTATAGCATTCAATACCGGATAAAACAACAATGAGTAATCGATTCACACAACCTATAATAATTCAACTATAAGCTAGTGAGCTAAGCGTAAATCGAATTGAAAGAAATTACCTTCTGGAGCAAAGAACCGAGGCAAACGAAATGAGAAATATTTCACTACCACTTACCCACAATCGGATAAGCCAAAGAACTTGAAAGGAATATCGAAATTCAAGGCTTAAACCTTCGTGGGTTTGATTTCAAGAATACTATTCCCTAACCTTCAATTTCAAATCCTCAAATCAAGAACAAGTAGAGGTATTTATAGAAAGGGAATTAGGGAAAAGGGTAGAGTCGAAATTCAAATTCCATTCTTAATTCAAAATTTCTTCCCGAGGATGGGAAAAGTCGGCTTGTACCAAAATTCAAATGAAATCCCCAAAACTGGACGAAAATATCAAGGGGCGATTGTTGCGCAGAAAGCTATGATGTTCACGTGGAGAAGAAGGGAAAACGCAGGGGTGGGATGGGTTTGGTGCTCTGATTTTCCGGGTTTCTTGACCGAGGGACGCAGGCAATGGGGTTGATGAAGATGCATTGGGGCGGTGGGTTTCTTTGTTGTATCGTATGTGGTTGTTGTATGTATGGGTTTCTTGGTGGGTTGGGAATGTTTTGGAATTAGGAAGAAATTTGGGTCGTTTTTGGTCATTTGTGTTGGAAACGGGCCGCAGTGAGGTTGAAATTTGGAATTGGAGAAATAGGAATTTTATGTGGGCCATTTTTCCAAATGGCCCAAATAGAAAAGGGGTTGAATCCTTTTAAAATATTGGGTTTAATTTAAATGAATTAACATTAATTAATTATCGAGCTTCTTAATCTTAACAAAATAAAATAATTAATTTAATTATAAATTAATTAATATAAACTATTATTTAGACCAAACTAATTGACAAAATATTTAACTAAAGCTAAAGTTATTTTAGACGAATTTCGAATATATACAAATTATATACATAGTTATTTAAATCGTACACATTATGTAGAAATGACAAAACTATAACTTTCACTATTTTTTTTTTTTTTAAATCTTATAAAGCTAATTATTTTATATCGTTAGAAATCGAAGAAGCTTGATGATTAATTCATATTGTGGAGGGTCAAAATTGGGTGTCAACAGCTGTCCCTCATTTTACTTGGATTGATGAAAGAAATCCGAGGAAAATGAAATTGACGAATCCAATTTTGACCGACCACATCTTCATCTTTTTGGAAAAAGGATTTGGGTACGTACTTTAGGAGTCATGGCCGGACCCCGGAAGTGGGTTTCTTACATATCTCAGGCTATATGAGAATCCAGGCCACTTGTAGTTTGACACGCTTGGTTTGACGCACGATTTGAAAGAATTCAAAAGCCATCCCGATACCGAATTATGAAAGGAACGGAATGCTTGAGAATAAGATTTAAGTGCGAATGTTGGAATACAGTCGAATTTCAACATTGATTCTGCCTACATATCCCTCACTTAGGGAATCAGGCTACTTGTAGTTCGACTCGATCGGTTGAAAAGGAAATCTATTATGCAAGATAACCTTTAGTTCTAGAGAAGTGACAAATAAGTTGAGTATGGAAAGGAGGCTTGCAACCTCTTAGCCATAAATGTGGTGTACTTCACACCCATAGGTAAGAACTTACACGGACATAATTTCCGAAGCTCTTGGTACATTGTCACTCAGATTGGAAAGTTGCTTCCGATAGATATCAAAATTTTCGAATGCAAAATTTAAACTGACAAACCCAAAGAAAAACCCACATGCCTTCTGATAGGGGTGTGGTTTGATTGTGGTGGAGGTCGCTCCTCAGCTCACGTCCTAAGAGTTTCGCATTCCTCTTTGGACTATGTCCTAGTTCACTGCTAAGAAAAAGTTCCACGTTGTGCTGCATCCATGTTGATGTCGTCCGCACCTATGGTTTGATTTGAGAATTCATCCTTTTGGATGCTCTCGACAAAGACTGAAATAAAGTTGTTAGTAGAAACTGTAACTGGAAAAATGGTAGAATACCTTACGATGTTTTTCAGTTACTCTTGCTGTGAAAGATGTCACATATGTCCAGTATATGTCACTTTCGAACATAGTATGCCCATTACAACTCATGATTTGTTGTGGATTTGGAGATGTCATTGTTTTTTTTTTTTCTGCACGGCAAACTCCAGTAGTCTCTACAATGAGCTAGATGGCTCAATGATTATCCAACTGTAACGAGGTGGATGATTCGATAATAGTCCAACTGTAATGAGGTGGATAACTCGATGATATTCATTTCTCAGCTCGTGCTAAGAAAAAAAAATTCCACGCTGTGCTGCATCTTTTCTGATGTCGCCTGCACCTGTGGTCTGATTTGAGAATTCATCCTCTTGGATGCTCTCGACAAATAATGAAATAAACTTGTTAGCAGAAACTGTAATTTAAATATAGAAGTGATATGCTTTACCATATTCGATACATGTTCTTTTCTATAACTGTTCTGACGTTAGCCTCCATCGGTTTTGACGTAGTAGATGATGACTTGATATAATGTGGATGACGATGCTTCATTGATAGAAATATGATGATCCATTGGTAGGATAATGCTGCTACATGCTAGGATGATGATGCCCCATTGGTAGGATGATGTTGACGCTTCATTGATGGGATGATGATTATTTGTTGACGATCCATTGGTAGGATTATGTTGATGCTCCATTGATAGGATGATGATACTTCATTGATGATCCATTGGTAGGATTATGTTGATGCTCCATTGATAGGACGATGATTCTTCGTTGATGATCCCTTGATAGGATTATGTTGATGCTCCATTGATAGGACGATGATTCTTCGTTGATGATCCCTTGGTAGGATTATGTTAATGCTCCATTGATAGGACGATGATTCTTCGTTGACGATCCATTGGTAGGATTATGTTGATGCTCCATTGATAGGACGATGATTCTTCGTTGACGATCCATTGGTAGGATTATGTTGATGCTCCTTTGATAGGATGATGATACTTCATTGATGATTCATTGGTAGGATTATGTTGATGCTCCATTGATAGGACGATGATTCTTCGTTGATGATCCCTTGATAGGATTATGTTGATGCTCCATTGATAGGACGATGATTCTTCGTTGACGATCCCTTGGTAGAATTATGTTAATGCTCCATTGATAGGACGATGATTCTTCGTTGACGATCCATTGGTAGGATTATGTTGATGCTCCATTGATAGGACGATGATTCTTCGTTGACGATCCATTGGTAGGATTATGTTGATGCTCCATTGATAGGATGATGATACTTCGTTTGACGATCCATTGGTAGGATTATGTTGATACTCCTTTGATAGGATGATGATACTTCGTTGATGATCCATTGGTAGGATTATACTGATCCATCGGCAGGATGATATTGATGCTCCAATGATAGGATGACGATGCTTCGTTGACGATCCATTGGTAGGATGATGCTGATCCATTGACAGGAAGATGATATTCCATCGATAAAATGATGATAATGTCCTTCTGGGTGGTGGTATTATCTCATTTGATAATACTGTAGAAACATCCCTCTGGGTGGTCGTATTATCTCATTCGATAATACTATAGAAATGTCCCTCAGTGAGGGATTCACATTACCGCGTTTGATATTGACGCGATTTGTGAATTTTCTTCAAATATTCTTGATGCTGAAAAATGTAATTTGATGTCATTGTAGATGCTTGTACATGTTGAGAGTGATGTTTTCACTTGTTCATATTCGAACATTTGTACTCATTGTGACTCATGCTTTACTGGGAATTTGAATGAGGTGTTGTTGCTTGTATTCTGAAATGTTTCTTTTCTTCTAAAAAAACTTCAATGACTTTCCTGCATCCACAGAAAAATTCTTAGTTTTTAAAACAAACTGATCTGTGTTGAGTTCTTCAATCGCTGCTCCTTGTCTTGCTATTTTTAGTTGATCACTCTGATCTCTTGCCTCTCGATAGACAAAACAAAACATTTTATGCAAAAACATTTGAAACATGTAGATAAAATCTTTAAGAAAAAGGTTTTCAGAGAGCTGTAACTGAAAAGGGTTATTGCCAAGTATCATGTCATGTGAAGCTTAATGAACGTTTTTGGTTCGAAGCTTTGGCGTATCCGATAGCTTGTTCTAGAGAATTCAAAGATCCTTAAAGCTTTGAAAAATCTTTGACATGGTCCTGCTGAAATCTTATTATAATTGGAAATTTTTGCAGTTGACTCTGAAATTCAAAAGTGTTGGAGATTGTTGTAGTTGACTATGAACTTTAACGACGCCAGAGATCATTTGAAGTTTCCTCTAGACTTCTAATTATGCTCTAAATGTTCAAAATTAACTACAAACTTCTGGTGACACTTGAATAAATTTTTGAGGCCTTCCTCAAAAATTTCTGTCCCAGTTAGATGTCTTGGGATATTTCGAACTGTTGATATATGACTTGTAGAATTTTTGAGACCCTCTCAAAAATTATGTCCCAGTTGCAACTCGCAATGTATCTTCAGTCTTGCCTTGTTGTAAAGATCCTTTTTTCGAGAATTTTTTAGTCTCTTTCAAAAATTCTGTCTCAGTTTCTATTGTGAAAGAAAAAAAAAAGAAAGAAACCTTAAGGGAGATATGACCGAGCCGTTATGGCGCCTACGTATCCCGTTGAGGCAGAAATCAGGTCAAACGTAGTTCCCCTCTCGAGGATTAACTAAAATAAGAAATTTAACTAAGGAAACGACCGAGGCCGACACAGGCCGCCTACGTATCTCATTCTCGAGAATTCAGGTCAGACGTAGTTCATATACAAGGAAATATTAAAAGGGAATAAAGGGGTGACCGAGGCCGACATAGGCCGCCTACGTATCTCATTCTTGAAAATTCAGGTCAGACGTAGTTCATTACAAAAAATCATTTTCTAACTACGGAACTTAAGACGATTACAAACAAACGATGAGCTTACAGGGAAAGAAATAAAAGAAACTCTAAATCTTCAAATATAACAGCTCTTGATAGCATCTGAGTCGATTGACAACTTGAGATGAATGTCTATATTCAACCATGACATGTGATCAAACAAATGCATCGATGTATATTCTAAGTAACAGTTGAGTTCTCTTTTCTGAGCTTCTCTCAGATGGACCTTGATTCAGACTTCTTTGACACAGTCATCCTTTTTCCGATTTACAGTTTTTGTCTCATCCAGATTCGACTTTCCTGATCCTCGAACTGTTTCAATTCTTTAGCAATGTGCTTGAATATCATGACCTCTTCGTCATACTCTTTCAAAGTCATCTCCACAAACTCATCTTCTTCTACCTCATCTTGTTCATTCAGCTTGTGACATGACATGATATCGACAGGTTTAAAACTATTTTTATTGAAACAAAAAGATTGTTAGATAGCAAAATTAAAAGCAAGTAAAATAAATTTTCTCAATAAAGGAGGCTTTCATTGAAATAAGAAAATACAAACTTTGGCTATGACCATGGGCCATTTTGCCTTTTTCAAAACATTACGAAGGAAATTAAAACATTATCAGTTAAAATGACTAAAAGGTCGGTCCCGAGCCTCATTCGGACTGCCACCGATTTTAGAAATAGCATAAAATTCATCTTTGTCTATCAAGATAAACGAGGAATCAAGAGCGGAGTGGAAGTCCAATTCAGAACTTGCTCCATTGGCTCGGCATCTCGTATGCTTGGTGTCTCGATCATCTTCTTGGGCGCAGCACCACCTTCTTCCAAAAAAATCCCCAATTCCTTCTCCAAAACCGTCATCTTTGACATATTCCCCTACCAGAAAGGACTGGCATAAATGAGTCACAGACCCTGATGGAACATGATTAACTCCTTTCTTGTTCTGACCTTCTCTTGACACTAAAGAAAAGCTTGATGGGGTGTCATGCCCGTAAAATGGAGTTTCTCATTTATGCTCGGAGAAGCTGCAACCTTCCCAAGGTTGTCAGCATCAGTCGGAACTATCACTTTTACCATGCACCACTCATCCTCCGTCTCATCATATTGATAGTGACGCCTCCATAGTTCGACATTGGGTTATTGTTGACGCTGGGTGTGGTGGTCTGGAGAGTGACTACCCTCTGGTCAATCAAGTCTTGTATCTTATGCTTTAAATTAACACAGTCTTCAGTATCATGTCCAACACTGTTGGAATGATACTCACACCTTTGATCGACTCGATAGAATTTAGAGCTAGTATCAACAGGCTTGGGCCTAACTGAATGAATAAAACCTGCTACAGTTAATCGCTCAAACAACTTTGTTCGACTTTCAATAAGCGGCGTAAACTTTCGGGCAGGTTTCTTCTCGAATTTCAGACGAGGAGGGTCATAATGACCTTGTTGAGGCGGACGCATTTGACAATAACTTGGGGCGTTTAGAAGGGGAGGTGCTTGAGATTTTGGGTGAATCATGCTACTAGTGAATCCCTCATGATTCAATAATAAATTACCGTTGGCATTGGAAGTAACTGTTGGAAGGGTGACAATTCCTTGATCAATCAAGTCCTGAATTTTATGTTTCAAGTTGATGCAATCCTCAGTGGTATGTCCGGCACCTCCTGAATGGTAAGCACAATGAAGATCGGGTCGGTAAAGTTTAGAATTGACATTGATATTTTTTGGATCAATTGTTCGCATCAAACCAGCCACTTTCAATCTCTTAGAGAGTTGGGTTCGACTTTCAACTAAAGGAGTAAAGACTCGAGAAGATTTCTTTGAAAACTCCTGACAAGACAAATTGTGATTATTTCGTGAAGATGGAGGTATTTGGCGGTAACTGGGAGGATTTTGGCAAGTGGGTGCTGGTGTTTGGAAATTCTGGTATTGTGGAGCTTGGTAGCTATGAGGGACATTTGGGTAATTTGGTAATGCGGCTTGGTAACTTGATTGAGAATTTAAGTAATTTGGCAATGGAGCTTGGTAATTCGGATAATATGGTGATGGAGCTTGGTAATCTGGTTGGATGGGGTGAGGATTTTGTGGAGCTAAGGGGTAGGTTCTGGATGGTAAAGGCTTTCGAACATTGAGACTGGCACGTCTCTTTGCTTTTTGGCTTGATTCAAATGAGATAGAGGAAACATCTTCCCTTTTCCTCCTCAATGGTCCCGAGGATTCATCTTGGGGAGTTATTCTGATGATTTTTCCAGTTTTGAGACCGTCTTCAATAGCTTCACCGATTTTGACTATCTCATTGAACTTTCCTCCTAAAATGAACAACATCCCATTGTAGTACTCCGGCTCTTGAATGTGCACGAAGACTTCAATAATCTCTTTCTCGGTCATGGGTGGCCTAACCCTTGCAGCCTCTCTCCTCCAACGGTAGGCATACTCTCGATAACTTTCAGTGGAATTCTGTTTGATTCTCTCTAAAGAGTATCGATCGGGGATGAATTCTACATTGTAACTAAACCTTTCAATGAAGTCCTTAGCCAAAGCGTTCCAACTTGGCCACTGCTTGATTTCTTTAGACATAAACCATTCCAAGGCTTCTCCTTTTAGACTTCGACTAAAGAGTCGGATTAACAAGGCCTCATCTTTCCCAACTCCAATAAGTTGATCACAATAAGCCTTCAAATGAGTCAAAGGGTTTTCAACTCCACTAAAAATGTCAAATTTTGGCACTTTAACACCTTCTGGAAGCTCCAAATGTGGATGACGAAACAAATCTTCATAATTCAATCCCACAATGTCTGGGGTGTACTGAACGCCCTTCATTGCTTTCATAACATCCTCTCTAATGCTTTGCTCAACCTTTCCACTTAAGACCTTCCACTCCATCTCCTTCTTCTCAGAATATTCGGGTTCAAAATGTGGGATAAAGGGAGGGTACAATTCAGGCGATATTGAAAGATGAAATGCGGTTTTTAGAGGTATAGGTTGAGTGGTAGGCGGGTTTTGGGTAATTTGAGTAGGGATTTGATGGATCGAAGGAAAATTCTGGAAATTGGTATTTGGATTTTGAGGAGTAGGTGACTTTTGGTGTGAGGAGCTAGCATGATATGGGTTAGGGGTGGTTAGGTCGATGATGGGAGGTTTTGGAATCGTAGCGGTGGATGAATTATTTGGAAAATGTTCGGATATTGGATCAGAAGTAGGGAAATGTAGTGGAGTTATTTCGTTGTCCGGAGTAGGAGTGTTGGCAACAATAGCCAAATTCGTCAAATCTCTGGTCTTATCCATTTCAGCCTTCATTTCAGCAATCTGTTGGAACAATTGTGCAATCAACTTGTTCTGTTCAACAATGATAGGGTCATTCACAGTAATTTCGACCAAATCATTATTCTCAACATTTTCGACCACTTTTTCTTTTCCTTTTGACGAACATTGGCCGGAGAAGGAATCTTTAGGGTTTTTGGACCTTGTGAAGTATGGATGTTCTGCCATTTTCTCAGCACAAATCAGTTTTGAGTACCTGACAAAGAAAAACAACTCAAAGGCAAATGTGTTAGTCTGTGTTGTTGATAAATAATACAAGATATCACACACATTACTGTAAACACATAACAGTTGCTTCATTTAAAGATAAACTAGCCCACGTATTCAGAGAAATGACTAAATAGACAAGAATTTGTCTATTTGATTTTGAGCTTAGTGGATCAGAATCATCAACTTGAGTCTAGACCAAATCAAATGCATCTTTCAATCGTCGTACTTTTGAATTTTGATTGAGATGTAACTCTAGTAAGTTTTTCTTTTTTTTTTTTTTTTTTTTTTGAAAGTGAAATTTGAAAAATGAAGTTCAAATTTTGTTGTGAAACTAAAGACTCGAAGAGTATTTGGACGCACTTTTGGTAGTGACTTGATATTTATGCTTAAAGGGTTCTAGAAAATAATTCAAAGAGGAGTGAGCTAAAATATCTTCAAATAAAGCAATATATCCACACAAGCAGTTATAACACATAAACAAATATTGCACGTCTAAATAACTATGTAACCCTTTTGTGCCAAGGGTAGGCTTAGCGATTCGAAGGATGTATAACGTCGTTTGAAACATTCCATTGCTCCCAAAACCCAAATTTATACAAATTTTACGAATAAACTAAATAGGGATACATAATAGGGGAAATGGGATGCAAAATATCAGACCCGCGCAGGGGCATAATCCTAATCTATGCTTCCAAGGAAGGATCCTCTGTTCTTGATTTTCGGTTATCTTCGAATGTCCACGCTTTTTGGATGATATGATAACTTAATCCTTCTTCGACTCGAACATACAAAAAACTCTACCCCAAGAGACAAGGTTTGCCAAATGGCGTATACATCCTTCAAATTTAAACACATAAGTATGATCGTCCATTTAGGTCGTGGGCAGTTCTGGACTCAAGGTGGTCTTTCTAATGGGCCCAACACGCCTTGGGTGTTGGGTCATCTTAGGCCAATGCGCTAAATTTTGAAAATTTGGTTTCGCTCTACGCTAGTTGACTAAGAGTGGGCTTTATTTGTAGTCGATCGGTGACCCAAGCAAACTACTTGGGCTGGGACAGTTAACGACCGTTGACTATCCAGTAGCCAACTACATTCGTCAGGGTGCCCCGAGAACAATTTGGTTAACGAACGACTGCGGCCCACATAATCGTCCTTTAAGTGGAAAATAAAAATAAGTGTCGTTTGACGGAATATGTTATGCCATGAATGCAACAGTTTATAGCAATTTAATTACATAAAGCACAAATAAACAATTCAACAAGTAATAACAATTAGTCAAGTAGTCAAATCTTATGGTTAGAACTTAATTAAGTCCCCAGCAGAGTCGCCATTTCTGTTGCGCCGTAATTTTTCTATTTGTAGAAAAAATTACTTTTTGAAATGTTCTAAGTATAAAACAATTTAAGAAAAATACTTAGAAAAGAGTCGCCACTTAATTTTTTAAAGAAATTAAGAAAACTTAATTTTAAAAGACTCTAACAGATTAAGTCTTTAAAATTTAGAGAAAATGGGTAAGAAGTTCTTATTTACGTTTCAAGAAGGTTTTTAAGGCACTTGAAACGCCCGCTAACACGCGGTTATCCTTCGACTTGACTGAAATGACTAATTCTTTAAAGAAATGATTTAACATAAAATGTAATAATTTTTAATACTTGATTAACCTTGAGAAAATAATTAAATAAATAACACATTTTATATATATATATATATACACACATATATACACACATATACATATACATATATTATATATATATTTTATTAGTGAAAGAGACCTAAAATGAAACAGTTAAATTAAAATGCTTGTGTTTAAGATCTTGTCAAAAACCTAATTAATTAGAAATTATTTGAATCATTTTTTAAAGAATAATTTAGACCGATTTGGTTAATTAGATTATGAAAACTATTTTGATTTAATGGAAGAATAAGAAAAAGTTTTGACTACATACATTCAAAATAAGTATAAGACTTGATAAAAATGAATTATGGAAAAATATACTAACATAACGAATATGGTTCATCTTTTGGGGAATTTAATTAAGTTAATTAATAATTGCAAAGTTAGAGTTAAACAACAATAATAGATAATCACAATTAAATAATTAAAGAGTAAGGGAGAAATTTGAATTTGGGCCTCATTTTGGGCCAAATTCGCTGGAAATTTTGGACTTCTGCCCAATCCCGTTTTGGGTATATACGGGCTGTATATCGGTGTATACGAGCATGTATATCAGCTCTTTTCACGTGTTTCTTGCTTCCAAACACCTGTATACTGCCCAGCCCTGTATTTTTCACGTTTTGGACCTGTAGATCAGCATTTCGGGGTGTATACTGCTGTATATGGGAAAGCATACAGCCTGTGGGATTTTTCGGGCACTTAAACTTTCAATTTCCAGCCCTATTTGCTGCCTCCAACCTGTTCACCGCCTCAAATTTTGGCTGACTCGATAATGGACCTCAACTCAACAAAATGCGAGGGTGGAGTCCAACATGGACTCGGATGAATGTCACATGTAAAAGAAGAAGACAAAATCACATAAGAATCTTATTTGTCTAAGTTAAGGAAATACATAATTATGCTTTTAAAGTCCTAAATTAGGGAGTGTCCTCTTGTACACAAATAAGGGGGCATATATATTGACAAAGCATATTTAATCCTAAGGATGGAAGGCACATACGGTAAAATCACTCAAAAGAGTAAGAGATAGAGTTATAACCAACAACAACTACATTATGCAAACTAGTACCAATAAACCTATCACTAATAACTACAATTATTTTGTAAATAAATTGAACTACCAAACAATAATTTAAGTCAAAACCACGAGATAACTTCTATAATACCTATCTTTATGAATCCGTGACTAACCAACAAACAAGCATACAACATGAGAGACAACCAAATTGGATTCAAGTCTCAATATCCCGCCAAAGATTTAGAGGTAAAATAAAAGGAAGCATTATATGAGGAAAAACATGATTTCATTGAACTACTTAATAACTCTAAGTTAAGATGCTTAAAAAGGGAATACTTATGGCTTTACTAAAGTAACAATCATGAACTAATGAAATATATCATTCATGAACATGCTAAAAGAATAAGACCAAACTCATTTTTATGTAATAATGCTACTACTCTGTTAGATCAAATTACAAGATAGGCATGAAAAGTTATAGCTTAGAGTTTCTTAAACATGATAACTAAGAGCAATAAATGGTAAATATGCATTCCTCAATGTGACAAGAATCAAAGAGTCATCTCGAAATAATCCATGAGCTAAAGCAAATCATGCCGGACTATTAGATTCAACATAAGCGAGGAAACTTTATTCTCAAAAACATACCAAGATAAAGATGTAACAAGACATACATAGCAAGATCAAAGTGAAACAATATACACATGGTGCTATGGAACGCTCAATAGATCGAACATTACCAATACATCGAGCCAATCTAGTATTTTTATTATCATTTCGAAACTACGTCTCCACTAAGCCTATAGCATTCAATACCGGATAAAACAACAATGAGTAATCGATTCACACAACCTATAATAATTCAACTATAAGCTAGTGAGCTAAGCGGTAAATCGAATTGAAAGAAATTACCTTCTTTGGAGCAGCAAACTGAGGCAAACGAGCTGAGAAATATTTCAACGGCCACTTACCCACAATCAGATAAGCCAAAGAACTTGAAAGGAATATCGAAATTCAAGGCTCAAACCTTCGTGGGTTTGATTTCGAAGAATACTATTCCCTAACCTTCAAATTTCAAATCCCCCTCAAATCAAGAACAAGTAGAGGGTATTTATAGAAAGGGAATTAGGGGAAAAGGGTAGAGTCGGAATTCTGAAATTCCATTCTTAATTCAAAATTTCTTCCCCAAGGGATGGGGAAAAGTTGCGGCTTGTACCAAAATTCAAATGAAATCCCCCAAAATCTGGACGAAAATATCAAGGGGCGATTGTTGCAGAGAAAGTTGTGATGTTCACGTGGAGAAGAATGGAAAAACGCAGGGGTGGGGTCGGGTTTGGTGCTGCTCTGATTTTCCGGGTTTGCCGGACTGAGGGACGCAGGGCAATGGGGTTGATGAAGAAGATGCAGTTGGGGCGGTGGGTTTTGCTGTTGTATCGTATGTTGTTGTTGTATGTATGGGTTTCTTGGTGGGTTGGGAATGTTTTGGAATTAGGAAGAGGGCTGGGTCGTTTTTGGCTGCTGTTTGTGTTGGAATGGGCTGCAAAAGGGTTGGGCTGGAATTGGAGAAATGGGAATTTGATGTGGGCCATTTTTCCAAATGGCCCAAATAGAAAAGGGGTTGAATCCTTTTAAAATATTGGGTTTAATTTAAATGAATTAACATTAATTAATTATCGAGCTTCTTAATCTTAACAAAATAAAATAATTAATTTAATTATAAATTAATTAATATAAACTATTATTTAGACCAAACTAATTGACAAAATATTTAACTAAAGCTAAAGTTATTTTAGACGAATTTCGAATATATACAAATTATATACATAGTTATTTAAATCGTACACATTATGTAGAAATGACAAAACTATAACTTTCACTATTTTTTTTTTTTTTTGAAATCTTATAAAGCTAATTATTTTATATCGTTAGAAATCGAAGAAGCTTGATGATTAATTCATATTGTGGAGGGTCAAAATTGGGTGTCAACACTAATTGTATAGGTTAACTCGACTAATTTTTTTAAAAAATCTAGCTGACAGTTTATTATACTACTCACTTTAACTATCTATGATGTGTTGTCTTAGGAAACAAGGGTACTTTTTGTGAACCTGTAGATGAGTGATCTTTAGTTGTATGTTCTTTTTAAGCATTGTAGCTACCTTAACAAATCCTACAACTAGAACTTGCTAAAAATGGATAGACACAAAAATCTAAAGTAAGATTAGAATGAAGAATTTCAATGGCTGAAAGATCTCATAGAAGCGTTAGCATGGAGTATGTAAGTTTGATGTCCTTAATTGTAGTCTTTTTATTTGTTTCAGCTATTCTTCTGTGTTTGTTTTTCCTTCAATTAGTTTATGTTATTTTGTTTCCCCTATAAGTTTATTGTAGTGTATAATGATTTTAATATATTAAGTACAATGTTTCAACCTATTGAACTTGCTTTATTTAATAGTGAAGAATAGGGAATAGGGATAGCTCTAAGATTAACATCATTGCTAAGATATATATGTTGTGACAGTATTTTTGCTTTAGGTAACTAACCTATTTAATTGCATTGTTACTATACCTTTCTATTCATTAGAGCTGTTCTTGGTATATGACACCAAAAAAAAGACCAAGTCCTCTCCATTTACATTCAAAAATACTTTAAAAGTTAGCCGAGTTGAATGAAAAGAGCTCTCCTAAATGTAATTATCTTGTAAGGATCTATGCGAGATCTCTTTAAGCAATTGTCGGTTACCTTTCCTGAGTGTCTTGTGTAGATTGTTATCTTTCAAGTAGGTGAATCACTTAAAACTCAGTAATATAAGTTGAGATTGTAGCATTGTCTAATTTGTTTAACATGAACAAATAAGAGATCCTTGAGTTCTTTTACTATATTATCTTGAACCTTTTTGAATAGTTTTGATACTTAATTGGCTAATAATCGAAGAAGAAGCTATTAGAGTTGTCCAAGCCATCTGCTTGAGGTGATGGTTACTTTTTTGGAAATTTAAAAAAATTGAAAAGTTTTCCTCTATTTACTCCTAATATATTGAAGATTCGTGGTTTATGTTATGCTCTGCTACTGCACTTAGATGTCATATACTATATATGGTGCAGATTTGCAAAGATCTCTTTGATTGACTATCCAGGCCAATTACTGAATGCATTTGTCTATTAGGACAGTGAAATCACGAGAATTTTTTTGATGTCATCTATATAAACCTCTTTCAAAGACTTCATTATGAATGTCGGCACTTTAGCTATTTAAGTTGATCTTATCAGCAGGAAGGATCGCTCCTAAATTAATTTCGTGTTGAGCACTTGAAAATGTTGATGTTGAAGATAAAAATGTGTATGCATCAGGTTATGTCATTTTCTTTTTACGGTAAATTTAGATGTTATAAATCAATAAATACCAGTCTTTTTCTTTTGTTCATCCAATATTTCTGATCTAATAATTAATGCAGCGCATTAAGTAGTTTTTCTACTTTTCTCCTCTTAACAACGATCATAATATACATGGACAACCCATTGTGTTCTACAACATTTGCTAAGAGTTTCGAGGCGAGTACCTTCTTCATGATGAGTTACTTTGTTATCTTTTACCTTACTGATTTTTTTGAGGTATCGAGCTAATTATTGAGCAACTTGAAACAACTAGAAATTACAATTTGGTCTTTTAAGATAGAATGGCAAGATAAGATTTACTTCCACATCTTTTTAATATTTATAGGAGCTGCAACTTGATTTAATAATGTGGAAAATGATATATGGAGCTTAAACTTTCAATACCTATAATGAGCTTAAACTCCTCTTTCCTTGGTATGTTCTATAGAACTAGTAAAGCTTGTGTAGGTCCCATTTACAAGATGATAGTTTTAGGACAATGAAAATGAAATATGATTCAACAATTTGAACTCTTTACTTGCTTACTTTGAGATTTATTATATATTCTTTACAGGGTTAAATCACTGTTACACTTATAAAATAAGTTACTCTTTTGTGCTGTTGAAACTGGACTCCTCTTTGTAAGCACTTGCCGTTAGCTTAATTAATGTTGCACATCAAGAGTGTTTGCATTCTGCATAAAGCATCTGAAATAAACATGTTTGTGTATCATCTTGGTTGTCAAAAAATTAGCTCCTTTAATTGTAAAATTAAATTTAGAACACATTGGTCAAATTTTGTATGTTCCTGACCATTGCCAGGTGCATTGAACTACTGAGATTCATCAACACATTGCTGACATTGCAATGCCAATAAGTGTATTAAAAGATAATAGGCCTTCACACTCTGGTGGGACCTTGGCAATTTCTAAACATACAGTAGGCAAATATGGGTTTCACTCCATTCTAGAAGATTGGAATCTGCGTGAAGCTCATTTCTCCTCTATGTGCTTGACAAAAATGGACTCGGAATCACTCGAAATAGCTACTGGACCTGGCACTTTTCAGACAATGGAACTGCTGGTTCTGGAACTAAAAGGAGCATAGGTAGTTGGATAAGCCAACAAGACATCTACATTTATTTATTTATATTATTTGATAGGAGGATGTTGGTTTTTTTTCGTGAAATAGGTGTGTAAACTATGACGTGATTGATGTATTATGTATGAAAGCAGATTATGATAATTTTATAATATATGCATTTGATTCTTTGTATTAAAAATTGTATTTTATATATATATATATATATATATATATATATATAAACCACAATTTACTGGTCCTAAATAGCCCATCTAAACTAGTCATATATGCAAGCTAATTAAGGACCCGTAAATATAGTCCCAAAAAATATTTTTAGGACCAGGTACTTGCTATTAGGGACCAGAAATACAGTCCTAAAAACATTTTTGGGACAAGTTTTATACCCATCGTAGAAATAATTTAAGGACCAGCTATTTTATCCCATCCTAAATGACTTATAGCGTTGGAAGCTTTAGGGACGGGGTGGTGACCAGATTTTTCCGTCGCTATTAACCTTTAGGGATCAGAACCTAACTTTTAGGGACCAGGTTTCCCTTCTCTATTGAGCGTTTTAGGTACCAGAAATATGGTCCCTAAATGTATTTTAGGGACCAGTATTATACTAGTCCCGAAAAAGAATCAACGACCGGCACTATAATCTCGTCCCTAAAGGTCCTTAGCGACTAAGGCTATAAGGACAAGTGCAGGTGGTCGCTATTGTCCTTGTTGGGACCAAATTCTTACTTATAGCGACCAGTTTTCCCTTCGCTATTGGACAGTTTTTTTGTAGTGTATATTATAAGATAAAAATAAGTATGCAGAAAGTTATCTTATCATTCATTCATTCAACTCTTAAAAGTACAATTATTATATTCTAATCTTCATGACCTTTAATTTTAGCTTCTTTCTTTGTATTACTCTTGAACAAAATGTTGTGACTTGAAGAAACAAAAAAAATAGATCATTTAATTTGGTCTACCAATTATTTGACAAATTAAATACTCCTATATGATCCTTTCTAATTAGATTTCTAATCCATATAATTGCTATTTGGCTGTTCAAATTAAATAACCATTTCTTCACTTTGAAATTTGGCCTTTGATTGTAATATTATCAGTCGCACATGTTTTGGACGTGTATCTATCTGGTTAAAATAACAAAAAATTGGATAAAAAATACTAAACTATTAGCAATATCCACATTCTTAGGACATGTAATTTACAACCATAAACAAGATAAGAGTACAACTATAATTAGAAATTTAAGAATTAAAAGAGTACAACTATAATTAGAAAAATACTTTTAGTGTCAATCACAAACAAAAAAATTATCAAGGAAATCATAATTAATCAAGCTACTTTATATTAAAGCAACAAAATATAGATTCCAAAGATAATAATACTTGCACATTACTAAAACAAAATCATACAATAAAAGAGGGTGCATCATAACATAAAACTGAAATAAAACCACAAAGTCTCATAAAGTACTACTTGTTCAAAACAACACAAAATTAAAATACAAAGATGCAAACCACAACTTTTATTTTAAGGAGTCAAATAACTTTCATTTTTTGACATTATTATTGTCACCAGAGAAATTTCCATTTTTGACCTTGTCACCAGTTGCAGGGACCTTCTTCTCCTTGGGTGCTATGGGAACTAGTGCTCTTGGATCCACACCATTCACAGGTATAAGACCCTACAACAACAAAATAAATAATAATAAATCAATAAAATTGAATGATATAAAGCATACATGCATTTATGAGTTGTTAAAATTGTACTTCTGTCCAACAATATTTGTCTATTATGGACTTTGCACATTTCGTAAGAAACTATAAATAGAAGGGTAATTTAGTATATCACCCTTTGAATATAATAAATACAATGTTTTGAAAAATTTAATAGAGAAATGATAATAATTAATGATAAGGATAAATTAGGAACTAAGTGTAAAATTATACATTGATTTCATAAAGTGAAAAAGTATTGTTGGATATCTCAAAATAGTATAGTGGACAACTATTGCTGGACGACGGAAGGAGTACATTGATTTCATAAAGTGAACAAATATTGTTGGACATCCCAAAAATAGTATAGTGGACAACTATTCTTGGACGGATGGAGTATTTATTAGTGTATAAAAGTTAAATTTTTACCGTCTCCGTTTCTATTTATATGTCGTCCTTACTAAAAATAGATGGTCACTAGTATTTATTATTTCACAAAATCAATACATAAATGACACTATGCTTAATTTTTGAAAAAACAAAGATTTGCAGCGAGTACACAATAGATTTGAATGAATAGATAAATGTAGAAGAAGCATTCGAAAAAATTGATTATAAGAAATTAAGATTAATTCGTATAATCAACAAATAGAAATTCACGTTGATATAATGATCGAAAAGTACTCGAAAAAATTGCCGTTTATGTCATTTATAAAAAAAAATTGTTTATAAGAGAGATCATAAAGTACTCGATAAAAAGTCCAAAAAGTACTCAAAATTATATTTTTGTTTAGTTGTTTTTTATAAATATAGAACAAGCCCTAGTTTATAATATGTCACAACATTTCCACATTTTGATTAACTTCTTTGCAAAGCCCTAATTTATTACATTTTGATTTCTTATTTGTGTATGATGGATTTTGTCTAATTCAAATTCGAACTACGTAAAACTCATTAGAAATATATGTGCTCTTTAGTAGGATTTTATTTTTGTGCTCTTTATTAGGATTTTTTTCATTCACTGGAACTCTGATAAAAAAACCTAGGGTTTCCACTACCCACATGCTTATTAGCTTCATCCACCTGATTATTAAATAATATATATTTCATAATGATTAAGTTAAAAGTTAAACTAACCACACAAATAAACTGCTTGATAATCTAATCAAGTTTTTGAGGGGCTAAAAGTGTTTTTTTAAATAATATTTATTTTTACAAAGTAAAGTGTGTGACCAAATTTTTGGTAGAAACCCTTTTTCAGAAGCTTAAAAAACTAGATTTTTTTAAAAGGTCTTTTTGAGAAAAATACACTTAGAACCACTTTGAACTCAAAAATATTTTTATATTTAATATTGGTCAAACACACTGTGTTTCTCATCCAAAATAAAAATAAATATTATACTTTAAAGAAAAAACATATATTTATGCCATATATTTGGCCAAACTGACTAGTATCTTGAAATTAAGTTTTAATATTTTTTTTTTGAAAAAAAACTTCCCCGGCACCTTTTGTTCATGTATTTTAAGATCTTAAAATTTACCAATAGAAGAAAAAAAAGATTAATTAATGGAAATCTTCGGAATTAAATGATATATCTGAACTCTTATAGTTGCAACATTTATGGCTTTAGGGATCTTATCATTTTTAATCAGGAAACTAAAAGAATTTCACCCATACCTACTCAAAGCTGTTTTGTACTGACGGTTTTAAGAGTATTATATATGAATTTCTAAAAACTCAATAATTTTTTTTATAGATTTTGTATTAAGATTGAAAAATTTATTAATTAATGAGAATTCAAAAATTAACAAAGTTAGCTTTTGATCCAGCATTAGAAATGAAATTTTGCTTAAACTTTATTACCATTCTCAAATGAGGGTTTGATTCCCCTTCTACACTTAAAATGGAGATTCTTAAAAAAAATTAAATTGAAATCCCTCAAAAACACAAACTTTAAATCAAAATCCGTCTCTCACTTTTGTAGCCATCACTTAAAATAAAGATCTTAAGATAAAAAATTATGAAACACATAAATTTTAAAACCTAGATCTGCCCCTCACATTTATAGCGGTCATTAAAAAAGGAAGATTTTTTAAACAAAAATTAAAATCACTGAAACACAAACTTTAAAATCTAGATCTGTCCCTCACTTTTATACCCGTCACTAAAAAAAATTGACATTCTTAAAACAAAAAATTAAAATCACTAAAAACACATAAACTTTAAAATCAAGATTCATCCCTCACTTTATAGCCATCACTAAAAATAAACATCAAAATCATTTTTCATTAATTTTAGACTTTGTTTATCTGTTATACACAAACAAAAAACACATAGACTAACACACACCAAATGTTAGAAAGCACATATATATACACTCATATGTTACCTTCAAAAAAATTCTTGTAGCTTCCTCATGGGTATGAGTTTTGATGATATGCATAGCCGTTTCCTAAAAACAACCACACAACAATAAATCAAAACACATCTAAGAACGCGCTCACGCTTCTCACACACATATATATGTGTATATATATCAAAACATACCCTAAATTCATTGAGTTGTTGTTCATTCAAAGTCTTAGGCTCTTCAATGTAGTAAGGTGGTGGTGATGATGGTGGTGTTGAGTCAGGTGACGATAGTGGTGATAGTGGCGGAGAGTAATCCATAAAGATAGACAACTTGATTATTTGAGAAGGAAAAAATGTGATGAAGAGGTGAAGAAAGAGTTGATTTTTATGGAGGAAGTGAAGAGAAAGGACAATTAAGAGGGACGTGGCATACGTTACAAAGGTGAATATACTTGGCACCAAGCATGCATTGCATTTTTTTTCTTCATTTTATTATCAACAATACTACTAAAAAGAGTCCAAAAAATTCCATACGTTTCTTATTTACTAGCTAACAAAGCAAAGCAAGCTAAGTACTTCTTCTTCACTTCTATCTATCTCAAAGCAAGCTACGTTTCTTATTTGTTTTGTTTTTAGTTTTCACTCTCTCTCTCTCCTACTGTGAATAGCTTGTTTTATTTGGGAAACATGGAAATGGAAAACTAGAGGGTTCTAAAACTTGGATTTATCTTATGAGTTTAACTTGAGTGAGTTAATTAATTATATGGTGAAGAGTTTTACTTCGATTGGAAAAGGGGTTGGTGATTTCTTTATATGGATTTGGATAATTATTCTCTCTTAATTAAGCTATTTTTGGGATTGATAGTTATGCCTGAGATTTATTTTTGTCCGATGAAAATGGGATTGGTGATCTCCTTAATTATAATGTCTTGGGTAAACATTCCTTGTTAAGCTAGTTTTTCAGTTAGGCCCAAGATCTATTTATATCTGATGAACAAGAGATTGGTGATCTCCTAACTCCTTATATAGTATTGGGGAAGTCTTCCCTCTTAAATTAGTTTTTGGGATGATATGTATTTTCTTTAGAGTCGAATCTAGGATTTCTGGAACATAGATGTACCACTAAAAAAGAAAGAAAATGCATTAAGTGAGAATTCCCAAGTGTACTCTAGGTAATAACTCAATATCCAACCAAATGCACCATTTAGCCTTCTTGTAGTATGGATGCCAGAAGATAATGTTATCCCAATTTTAGAAATTATATACATAAAATATCTAGTTTTACAAAGAGACCATGAATTTATGTGTCCCGTTTTTAACCTATAGATTCTCCCATAATTTCATTAAATATTACCACAGATGAGTCATCTCGATTCTTGGATTTATCTGACGAGTTTAATTTGAGTTTATGCACTATATATTGATAAAAGAAATAGTCATATATAATACATAAATAGACTATTTAAGTTGGTCTTTAACTTACATTTATTTTTTTTTATTTTGAGTGTGCATAAGTAGACACTTAAACTTGTATAAAGTTGAACAAATAAATATAAGTGTCCTACGTGGGATCCTACAAAGCGATTTGTGTCTTACGTGGTGTCCTACGTGTGTATTATGTCACGTTGGACTTATGTGCCTACTTCTTCAATAACTTTATACAAGTTTAAGTATCTACTTGTGCACAACCAAAGTAGGAGGGCATAAATATGAAATGAGGTCAACTTAAAGGGTAATATATATATGCCAAAGAAATATTTACACCTTCAAAATAAGAATTAATTGAAAACAATAGCTAAAGAAAGCTAAAACCTCCGATTAAAGAATTCAAATCCTCTCACAAGTAATCTATCAAATAACATCGAGCAACAATAGCCTTAAGCTGACCTAACTTTCTCAAGAGTATCAACTATCAATCATCTTTAATCTTAAAATAGTCTGAGACTAAACGAGTTATTCTCCATTATTTATAGCTTAAATGAGCTATTACATAAATATCCTTAATAAAATAAGGGGCTTCATAAGAATGAAGATTTGTTTGAAGAAAGCTTATTTGCACACATAGCCCTTTTTCATATTCCAAGTATCTTTTAAGTGGAGACTTATACTTTCACTTTAATATGTTCTTGAGTCTCAAGCCTTCATTCCAATCTTTCTTCGATCCCCCAATGTAGTGACTTTGATGAGAAGCTCTTGAACTTCTTCATCACTCTTTCTTTCTGGAAAATAATTTGTCCTCGAATTCAAACCTTAAGAAAACATAGGAAAGATAAACAAAGACCTCATGATAGCATGAGTGTTAGCACAAGAGTTGCCAAAGATGCACAAACTTGTCACATAGTCAAACATCAACTATTCTCTTGAAGACTAAAATCGCATATGAATCACAAAGAACTTGGATATACAAATTAAACATCACAAAATAAGGATACCATAATGGATCCAATGACTTCAATCTATCAAGTAGGTAAGGCCATATTGATTCTAGTAGGCATAAAGCGCAAATAATTCTCTATTTCGAGACAATTCCACTTCTGAAGTGGTACCAAGACCAACTCAAACACACACAAAGTGTCATTTGAGTTGAAAGAAAAGAATATGCATGCATCTTAGTCAAGAAAATAATTATGTACCCCTTTCAACATGAGATATACTCATAATACAAGAATGAGCATAATCATACGCAAATAAGTAATAAACAATCAATGAAATTTGGTTTCATTAAGAAACTTTGGATACCGTTAATATGGTTAAGAAAGCTTATTCTTTGTAAAACTATATACGAAACAATTCTTTATTCCAAATATTCATCTTGAAAAAAGCAATAAGATTTAACGGTTGTTTATTCTTCTGTCAAATGTTGATGATGATACATCTAAAATCGAGATTTAGGATCACGACAACTCAATACAAATAAATTTTACTTTTCAATGCTTACGGAAGAGAGATATTAGGACTAGACAATAATTTGAGAGTGTACGCGAAAATGATGTACTTATGCGTTGACAATTTATTTAACCAATCATTATTTATCAAGAAACAATCCAATCTATCAAAATTCAATCTATCTTTCTTTTTAAAACATTTACTAATTTAATCATGTGTGATTATTTTCCTTTAAATTCATATCAATCAATTCACAGTGATTGACCACATTCCAAAAATCATTTATCTGGATCGTATCGAAGGCCTTGTCACCTTTTTTGCCGGCATTGATTATTAACTCACTTTTTTGGGGGGTGGGGGTGTGAAAACGGAAAACATATAGTTAAAGAGGCAGAGGTGTTCGTCTATCAGAATTCAAAAGATCCACAAAACAGTAAAAGATGACAGAGTTTAAACTAAATTGTTTCCAAAAAAAAACACAAAAGCAAAACATTATATTTAAGAAACTAGTTGTGTGCCACGAACGTTTGCTTTGCATCAAGATCTCCATCTTTCCAAATTATGATTGGTATAAATATGTGACTATCGATATCAAGCAAAGTAATTGAAATGCGATCTTAAATCCAAAGTTTCAATTATTTCATACTGTTTCATCCACCATATATCAATATACTGTAAAGAGTTATTATCAAATAAACATAGAAAAATTCACCATCTTCACTAGTATCAAGCACATAGATGGAGTTTCTAGACTAGATAGAGTTGATAGGGACTTCACTTCTTCTGTCGCCATAATAAATGAGTAAATGCTGGTACTTTTTTTATGATTTTCATCATCCATCCAATGAATACTACCATTGACATTAACATCGCTAAGTTTTCCCTATAAAGGGGTCGGAGCTTTACCTATATTCCTTCATTTCTTCTCATCAACTTCAAAGATATAAACCTCCAATTTAGTTACTTATCTTAATACATTATATTGTTCAGAGGCCTCACTTATATATAACGCAAGGAAATTTACGTAATCTTGTGTGATACATCTTAACAAACAAAGGGTCAAAGTTAAAAGATTACACTAATATTTGCAAACAATTTTATATCGAAAAAATGAGCTTGATTGATAATTTTGAGAGAATTTCCACCATAATTGCTCTCGGAAAATCCATAATTGTAACTTCATTTATTCTTCTTTGTTTCCAATCACTCACTAATCATAAGTACTATAAACTGTAAATTTAGATAATGCTATAAAATAATTGTAATTTATAGTAATTTCCATATAGTTTTGATTATTCAAATTTTAATTTTAAAATATTAATTTAATTTAATTTAATTTAACTTTAACTTTAAAATTAGTCAAATTATCTCTCGAAAAGCGAGACGTAACTTTTAAAATGAAAAAGTATTTTAATTACTTTCTATTAAAAAACTTATATTATTAAAATGTTAATGTACAAAAATTAAGCCCTACGAATTTTAACCTTATGTTAGTAAGGGGTTGTTTGGTAGAGTGTATTAGCAAAAATAATGCATGCTAACTTTGTGTATTTGTATTCTCTTATTTGGTACACTTTTTCATATTATGTATAACTAAAGTATTGGTTATACGGTGGTTTTCTTGGTATTAGTAATGCAAAAGAATTTAATAGATGTATTAGCTTGGTTAAAGACTTCGTTGCCCTGCATACTATTTTTAATAGGTCAAATGGTCTGATGAACCTATGTACTTGTATGAGTTTGTATTATTAACCCTTCTACTTACTCATTTACAATTATCAAACCTTTCTAACCATTGACCAGACTTATGTGACATTAAGATAGTTGAATTGGCAAAAGTGTGTAACTTCACGCGGCGAGTGAGTATATCATATGTCAGTTTAAAAAATATTAGTAAAAGAATAAATTAACAAAAAAAAAATTAATTAAAAAAACCCCATCTTCTTCACCTACTCTACCTCCATTTTCAGTCATCTTCATCTCATGCCCGACTCCACATTCTTGTCATCTTCTTTAAGAGATCTTGACATTGTCACCAATTTGAGTCCACTAATTCGCCGGCGGAGGGAGAGGGCAGCGGCGGTGGTGCTTGTCAGAGACCACTGATTCGCAGTAGAGTGAGAGAGACACGATACTGGTAAGTGGAGAGGAGACGAGGTGGGAGGATCTGGTTACGACGGAGAAGATCTGGTGGTGCGGCAATGGCTTAGGTTGCTGGTTTTATGGAGGTTGGAGATGGAGGAGAGTAAAATGGTGAGGATGTGTGGTGGAGATGAAGACGGGTGAGGGAAAGAGTATGCGTGGTCTCGACGGCAAGAGTGGCAACAGTGACGACAGCAGTGGCTTTCTCCGGTAGATTTTGACTATATAAATTAAAATTTATTATTTTACTTTTATTAAATAATTTTGGTTAATAATCTTAAAAAATAATTAATAAAAATAATTATGACATGTCATTGATTTAGATGACATATATTTGACATGTCATCTACTTAAGGGCGAGTGAACTGTACCCAGGGGTTTACAAATCTTCTTTTGGTTGAGTCTAACGGTTCTGTTGATAAAGAGTTAAGTAGAAGGGTTCATAATACAAACTCATACAAGTATAATGATCCATCAGAGCATTTCACATTTTAATATACAAAATCAAACAATGCATAAGAAGTCATCTATGCATAATTAATACAAGTATAACTAATACAAGCGCTATTAATGCATGCATTACTAATACATTCTATTAAACAAAATTTTTACACTCTACCAAACGACCCCCAATAGGGAAACTAATAATGATAGCGATAGAAAATTAATTAAGAGAGAACTCACGTTGTTTACTCTTCTGATCGAAGCTCAAGTATCTATTTGAAATAGTTATTTTATTTTTTATAAAATTGAAATAATATTTTTCTACACATTATTTTTTTCAGGTTCCAATTCATTGAGATTATTGTTTGACAATTGAATTAATTATGAGTTCAAATTCTTAGCCTAGTAATTGACAGGTCATGGGTGTATTAATGAGATATACTTGAATTTTAAATTCAACTCCAGACAAATATATGTTTGTCCAACTAATGATAGTATTTTCATCGTTAGTGCTCATTAGAAAAACCACATAACAATGTCGTGGGATAGTCTTTTAACAATAGATTTTGAGTTCGATTTTCAATTTTTTAAAATGGAATTTATGATTTAGAGAACTATTAGTATATTTATTTGGCATTAATCCAGGATAAGTCGGAATAGTAGAACTGAAATTCTAAAAAAAAAAAAAAAATAGTAGCACTTAAAAACATGATAAAGCGTTTTTAATAATAGTTATCATTTCAAATTTTGGGGAAAATTGTGTGTATTCTCAAGTTCCTTATATAGATAAATTAATAGCATAAAATATGATATCTCTTTAATTATATACAGCATTCTCAATTGGAACAAACCTGAGGTTTTAGAGCTTATTGAGGCTAATTTATTTAATAAAAGAATATGATATTTTTTAAGTAGTTAACTTATATACGTATCTTTTGAGAACACACACAAAAAAAATTCTAAAATTCATATAAAAATCTAATAAATATAGTTTGTCATGTATTAAAATACTTAATTGAATTAAATCGTAATTTAAGTGTCTACATAAAATTTGCTTTCGAGGGGTTTTCAACCTATTGAGCCAAAAAATTATATTATTTCTCAGAATTGGTTGTTGTATGAATTTGGTAGATCTACACATCTGCTACATCACCAATAACGAGAACAAAGGGTTTATAAATTCGTCTCAAAATAAGTATCACAATAATAAAAAAAATTATTTCAAAATAAGTGTTACTTTAAAAATTCAATACAAAAATTAGTATGTTCTTCCAACTATACTATACTCTATCTTTTTCATAGTATTCAATTTCTATAAGATTGCACGTTTTATCTTTAAATGGGTTGGTCTTTAATTTTTGTCTTTCAAATAGATTGATCTTTAAACTGTCTTTTAGCAAATGAACTTATGTCTAATGATGCGTAAGTTTTTGAAAATCTGAAGTTATTTTTGAGCATAACTTCTAAGATATTATGATACGAAAATATAATTATATGTCCCCAAAAAAAGTTATTTGTTAATTGTTACCGGTTTAAACTTTAAAGTAAAAACTAGCACAAAAAAGGGCCAAAGTGCAATTCTGTTTGGGCTGAAAATGCAACAACTTTGGGCCTAATGATTAATGAGGTTTGTGTTCAATATGATTGGGCTGGGCTTAAAAGTGGCTGAGAAATTGGACTCAGACATAGGGTGTGTTTGTTATGGAAAAAAATATTTTCCAGAAAATGTTTGTCAAATTTTTTATGTTTAGTTGGTCAATTTTCTAGAAAAATAATTTTTTTTTTTTTTTTTAAAATGAGGTAACTGACTTCCATAAAAGAAGTAGGAAAAGCAAATCCTTTAAGAGTTAAGTGGCATTTCAAGTTTAACGTCTGCTTTCTATCCACCTAATTCTCCCAATCCCCACCTCTGGACATCTCACCTTTGCCACCCCTACCCCCCCCCCTCATCCCATTCCAAGTCCCAACCTCACAGGATCTTGCTAAATAACATATAAATGATTTTGCAGTAATATTCTTGTGCTTATTTACCAAACACTAGAAACTAATTAAGAAATCTATTTGTTTGTCGAGAAAATACTTTTTAGAAAATCATTTTTTATGAAATACATTTCCCCTTTATACCAAACACATATATCTAATCAAATAAGACACTGAAACAAACAATTAAGAACTGAAGTCTCATTTGCTTCAATCGTCAAATGATCTATACTTCACTTGAATTGCTTAAACTACTCCAAATGATCGATCTTCATTCTCCAATAGCATCAATTTATTCAAAATCATGAACAACGAGTTCAAATTAGTGAATGAGCATTGTCCCAAAATATCAGGACGCTTAAAGATCAAATTCAAATTTTGATTGACTCAAACCCCTCTTGTGTGAACTATTTAAAATTAAAAATTCAAAATTGGATACATAAACTGTAACACCCTGGAAAAATTTTGAGCTAAGACTCGAACCATCCTTAGTTGTAAGTAGGATTTTACCGAGGAATTTAAAATTTCTTGAGTGTTATAGATGTAGCTCCTTCAGTTCCAAGAAGAACTAAAAAGAATTCATTCAAGTCATTCCTTAGTCCTTTAAGTTTTGGGTCAACTTCAAACAACTATAACTCTCAGTACACAATGATTTAGGTATTCCATGAGATGGAAAATGAAAGGTCTTTGAATTATCTTTCCAACGCCACCGAATTTGCTAAGTTTCAAGTTCGGATGAGTGAAATATGCCCTTTTGAAGTCAGGCTGTCCAGTTAAGGAAAGTTATCCGAAAATAGTAAGGGGTATTTTGGTCTTTTCCTTACCCAATCAAATTTAATTCATTTTTAGTAAGGTTTTAGGGGTCTAATCTGATTAGGTTCAGTATTATAATCCTAATATACACCTAGGGTTTTATTTTAGAGTTCAAGAAGAGAAAAGATGAGAAAAAAATGAGAAAATAGTAAGGATCGAGGTGTTCGTCGAAATTCTTGAGAGTTATTGCGGATTTTCACCATGGGTTTGATCCCTAAGAGGTATTTAAGCTTCCATAGTGTTAGATTTGTTCACCCACACGCCAATCATGTTATTTCCGCAGTTTCATTCCCAAAAGTTGAAGGATTTAGGTTCTTGATAGGTGTTCTTGAAGTTCATTCTAAATCTTGTTTTGTTGGGGTTTTGACGATTTCTTGAGATGAAAGTGAGTGTTTTGAGTAGATTAGTGGTACTTAGGTTGGGTAATTGAATCTAAGAAAAATTTGAGAAAAGAAATCGATTAAAAGCGATTTAGGATCAAAAAACGAGAGACAAAATTCATCATGGTTTGTTCTGGGGGAAAGCTGGGGCGGCGGGCCCCAACAGTGCACCCATATGCAGCCTCTGAAGTTTGGGGTTGGTGCCCCGCGCCAGGGTCGCCTACCCCCACTTATTTTCCGTCAATTGTCCCGTTTGAGCTCTTTTGAAGTATATCTTCACCCCTTTTGATTCTAAACACTCTAAACTACTTCTAAACACCTAGAAATCGTTCATAACATGAATCATAACCTCGAATTCATAATTCAAATTTCATGTAAAGTTAAGAGTTAAGTCTTGAGAGTTCTTCCAAACATTTTAAGAAAGTCTCTTTTGAGTCTTTTGAGAAGTCTTCTACAATTTCTTATAACTTGTTTCAAGACTCAAGTAAGTGAGCATGAGAGTGAGGAGAATGTATTAATGAGTCTACTTTATCATCACGAGACCCTTCATATCATGAACCATAACTCTTGAATTCATAATTCACATCCAAGAAAGAGTTAAGAGTAGAGTTCAAGAAAGCCTTTGAGTTCAATCGTGAATCCTTTGAGATCTATTATCAATTTGAGTTATGTTTTAAGGAAGTAAGTATGAGAATGAGAAGAGTCGTATACATGAGTTTCATATTGTCATGTAGACCCTCGAGTTGAGTCATTCATGCCCATAAATTCCGCATGAACTTCATAAATTGAGCATCTTTGAGAGGAGTAGTATCTTCAAGTTCTACGTCTTGAGTATAGAGTTCCTAGCCCATTTGAGATTATATTCCTAAATCATGGGACTATTACATGTTACCCATGAAATCCTTGAGTTAAGTTGTTCATGCCCATAATTTCGCATGAACCCTATAAGTCGAGCAGTCTTGAGATAAGAAGTATCTTTGAGTCCTTGAGTTGAGTAGTTTATGCTCATAATTCCGTATGAACCCTTTGAGTTGAGCATTCTTGAAATGAGTAGTATCATTGAAGTTATTGAGATAAGAAGTATCTTTGAGTCCTTGAGTTGAGTAGTTTATGCTTATAGTTTATGCTCATAATTCCGTATGGTTATTGAAAACCTTGCATTGAGTCGTTCATGTCCATAATTCGACATGAACCATATTTTAAGAAATCTTTTACAAATGTTTTAAACTTGTTTTAAGACTTGAACATTGAGTTGAGTAAGAGTAAATGTGAAGTTCATTTTCTTCAAAAGATTATATGGGAACTAAGTATTCCCAAAGAGTAAATGTTTTCACATTTAAACAAGAGAGGAAACATTGATTTCCAAGAGAGCATTCGAGCTAGTTTTTGAGTAATTATCTCTAACCACAGAAAGAGTTTTGTTTTTAAATATATGAGCTAAGTATATTTTGGGAGTAGTATTGAGCACCGATATGGGGACGAGTTCATAATAACTCAAGTTTTCATAAACTATGTTGTCACGTGGGTAGAAAGGGTCATACTTTTTAGATGATTACTTAATGCTTTTTAGCATAGACTAGTGGATCAACTTAGTTGAGAGGTCTTATATCCTGGTAAAGTATAGAACAGTTCTGGCAGCGTGGGCAAAATGTTGTATCATCACATAGCTCATAGTAATGGTTGTCGGTTAGAGAAACTCCCACAGAGTTATATTATATTTTATTATATACAAATTGAGTTGTTATTGTATTCTTCAATACATTGAGTTGTTATCTACTGTTTTAAAAGTTTTTCATATTTTGCATCTTTTATTGTTGTTTTGTTCTTGAGTATCTTGAGTTAATTGTGTTTCATTGAGTCGAGTACCTTATTGTTGAGTTGAGCCCCATTTCACTGAGTTGAGAACCTTATTTCCGAGTTGAGTATCTTACCCTTGAGTACTTCTGAGTTGAGTTGAACCATGTTACTTTGAGTTGAGTTGAGTTGAGTCGAGTGAGTTGAGAAAAGGTAAGTATATTCCTTTTTATCAAGTTCAAACTTATGTTATGCTTTAGAATTCCCCTTACATGCTCGTACATTCCATGTACTGAGCCATTTGGCATGCATCATTTCATGATGCAGATACAGGTATTCGAGATCATCAACAGGAACTTCGTTGATACCACATGGAGTTCGAGTTAGCTATGGTGAGCCTCCTTGATTCTGGAGGATTTCATTTACTTTTTGTTTCGTCAAGATGTCGTGGGTCTTGTCCCAACTTCCTTCTTTGTCATTTAGAGGTTTCATAGATAGATAGTAGAGTTTGAGGATTTTGTTTCATTTATCTTATTAAATGTATTAAAGACTTGAGTTGCCTAGTTGAATATTCTGTTTATATTAAGAGTAAATCATTTGAGTTAAAGCTTTGTATTTGATTTTCATGAATTATATTCAGTTTTAAGCTTTTTGCATGCTTAAGTTAGTCTTCCGCTTGTAGTCAGCCGGGATGAGGGTTCGCTTGAGGACCAACAATGGTTCTTGAGTGCCGGTCATGTCCAGGATGTAGGCTCGGGTCATGACATAAATGCGTTACTCATAAGCTATGATTTTTTTATACTAAAAATACAATTTTGATATCAATTGCTAAGTCAAATCAATGATTTTTCACTTGTATATTTATGTATAAAATTGCAATTGTAGCCACTTAAATCACATGATCAAATTCAATAAAATTAACACCTAATCAACATATTGATATAATGAATCAATACTTTAAATTTGAGGTAAAAGCCCAACGATCAGAAGACGTCTTTGCAAATCACCTCTAAATCGCATTCCAAACCTTTTGGAATATTCAAAAAAAAAAAAAAAAAAAACAATCCGAAATCGTCTTGATTAAATATTGACCTTGGTCAACTCAATTTTCTTAAATCACCTGAATGGTTCAAATCATCCCTAATCCCCTCGGGATCGATGCAAATCATCCGACTAAAGTCATAATCACCATCCAAACCTGATTTCTTGATGGTTTCATTTGTGGACACGGTCACACAACTTCCAGAGATAAATATCGATTTTATGTTTAGTTAAAATTTATATTATATGTTGTCTCACTACAACAAAAGTACGATTTAGTGGCAATTATTTAGCGACAATAATATAATTACCGCTAAATAGTGTTTTAAATCAACGTGTACCGGCAATTAACCTTAAAGCCACTAAAAATAACCCTTAATAACAATTACTTTTAAAAGCCAATAGAAAGAAATATCCTCTTTTACCCTCAAATACCAAACATTTTCATAGTCAAATTTATTTCATTCTCAAATTTTCAAAATACTCGATCTATCTTCTCCATTCCATCTGAAGATTGGGTTGATTTGATGCATCCTTCCATGGCTACGATGGATCTGAGCTGAAGCACGCATCAAATTTTTTTTCTTTCTGCTCGAATTGAAGCACAGTAAGCGGTAATCTCTCTTTCTCTTTCTTTCCGCTCGATCTCTCAATATCTCATTCTAGTTGGTAATCATTCTTTTCTCAGTGTTTTTTTTTTATAAGTACTAACATGCATATGCTTTCAACTTATAATTATGTTTTTTTTTTTTTTTTTTATCTTTGGTTTTCTTCTGATTTTCATTAATTAGCGTGGTATAACTTTGAGGAAAACATAGCTGAAAAACTGTTGTTTGAAACTTGAGGATGTTATGGGAGAAGTTTTCCCTTTCAGTATAGCTGTAGGAAAACTGTATAATCTGGCTCAGTTTTCTAGCTTTTGATTAATTATTAAATTGTTGATTCGTGATTGATTCCTTCATGTCTATTGATTCGAAAAGCCGCAACTGTAACTCATTTAGTAGGATTTTGACGTTAAACCTAAATTAACCCAATAAGGTGCTCTGTACAGCTAGAAATGCTGCTTGTTGTAATGAACTAAATTCATCAAATTTACTGTAACACTGAATGACGAGAAAAATTGACCATTTTTTGTACTGGAAGGTTATCTCGTGGAATTAATCTAGGTGCAAAAGTTGACACGGACACCATGGTCATAAAAAAATTAATCGTTTTTGGTTAGTTGACATGAGAGGGGCTAGTTTTGTAAAGGCCTTTGTGTGTGAGTGACTGACTGTTATGGAAATGTTTAGTTGGAAAACAGTAGTTTGTTAGTTACTAAATTTATTTCTAAATTCTGGTGCATATACGTTTCTTATATCAATGTGGTCGGAGATTGAACTCTCTCTCTCTCTCTCATTTTAGTTATAAGAGAACTTGGTTGTAAGAAGCAGTAGGTATGAGAGGATTAATGTTAGGACACTATTGCTAAGTTAATAACTTCTGATATGGAGTGAAAAAATTTCCCTATTAAATAAAGCAAATGGTTTCTTATAAAATTGTTTGAACACATAACAACAGCACTTGGTTGTAAGAAACAGTCCAGCGCATTATGCCATCATATAACACTTGACTTGGTCATGGAAAGTGTTCTGAGTTCTAATTTGAATAAGGATGGTGTTTGTTCCCTGAATCTTTTCTTCAAATCTGCACTCTTGAATTTCTTCTACAGGTTTGAAGAAAATAGATAAGTAGAACAAAAATGCGAAATAGAGTTGGTAGCAGATTGGTAACTGAACAACGTCATGATGAAGAAGTACGATCATACGTTCAACAATTAATGAAAGGTCGGAGCTGCTCTCAAGCCCAAACATCTGAGGATAACAATTCTACCGACACTGTTGTTGAGCTGAACAATGTGCCAGGTTCTTTCTTGAAACTTAAATTTATAGATTATCTGCATAATAAGATCTAATTACATGAGAATGTATCTAGTACTTGTTGAAGTAAGGATTATATTCCATCATTTGATAGTTGCATACATCCCCGGGGAAGACAATTGTTGTGCCGTTTAATAGTCGTAATCAATTAATTGGAAAAGAGGGACGAAAGCTTGCTAGCTTTCTAGGCATCATTGCTAGAACTCCAGGTTTGACACCGTTAAGTGCAAATGATTGTCGAGTATTTGACGACGAAGAAAAGACGAAGTTGGTGGAGTTTGTGAAGGTATAAAATTATTATTCTTAACAAGTATCATTTCTTTTTATACATGATCTTATCTTGTTAACTTTTGTCTATCTTTTCAGAAAAAGTTCTCCGTTCCGATATGTGGAGAAGAGTTTGTGAAGAAGTTGATAGGAAAAAAATGGAGAGACTATAAGTGCGACTTGAAGGCTTTGTATGTGACCAAATATAAGACCAAAGATGCCTTGATGAAAAATAGACCAAGTCACATACCAAGGGATCAATGGAACCCTCTTGTCTCGTATTGGCTTTCTGAAAAAGCGAAGGTTAGTGAGTACATTTCTTGATTAGTAGAACCTATTTTATAAATCTCCTGTAACTTTGTATTTTCATTTCCAAAATATGTTTTGAACTCATAAATAGTTATACTACTTTATAATTGTTTTTTTCGTAATACAAATTTACAGTTAGAATGCTGCCATTGCTTCTATTTGTACTAGAATGTTGCTACTGTGTGCGTCTATTTTCTATCTGTACTTTAAAATAGTTATCTCTAACCTCATAGCATCAGAGAAAACTACCTCGTGGAGTACAAACTACGTAAGTAGCTTCACTGGGATTACATACTCGGTGAGTAGTTTCTGCCATATATGAGCAGAGACAGTACAAGCACAAAAAAGATGAGAGAGACTCTCATTAGCCATAACACACAGAGGATAACTAGGATCTACAAACATTCCTATTTTAACAATATGTCCCTAGTGTATAGTTTGTTTTGTGCAGCCAGTCTCAACTAGTGCTTTCGACATTACATTCTTTTTACATAGTTCTTTCACTGGTTTTTTCAAAGAACTTAAGTACTATGTTGTACTAGTAAGAACTGATGTTTTGTTTTCTCATTCTAGAAGCGTAGTCAAGCAAATAAATGGCTCACACAGGAGGATCCAAAAGCATAGCAACCTTAATGAATGAACAGGTACTCACACATAAATTACTCACTATAAGATGTTATAACTCGTTTTGGTCGTACCTAATTTATTTTCAATCAATTTAACTTCATTAGGCTATAGACGGAATAGAGCCTACGCGTGCAAAAGTCTACATATTAACTCATACAAAGCGTAGAGATGGTAGACCACTTGGATGAGGAGTCTTCAAATGTCGTTGTGAGATTTCTTACTCACTTTTATCTTTCAGTTGTGAAAATTCTAACTTGAAAGTTGATTGGGAAAAAAACTGCTTATAAGGTTAATATATGAGGAATTGGTGAGCTTCAACTATTCTGTTGAAGCTTCTCAGTTTTATTACATTGATTTTGTACTTTTTACATGGACGTGACTTAGATTACATTATCGTGTCATAAATTGTAATCTTAATTATTCTCAGGACATGAAAGAGAAGATGAGTAATGACGAGACACAAGAGGAACAATCTAATGGCAGTGTTGCTTGGAAAGGAGATGTGTATTCTCAAGTATTGGGAAATGAAAAAAGTGGTTATGTCCGTGGTTTAGGACTTGGCCCAACCCCTTCTCTGTGTTATGGGGCAGTAAATCGTTCTTATGAAATGTCGGTGTTGATAATTTGTGCAATGAGGCTGCACATAAGTTAGAACTAGAGATAAATGAGTTGAAGGAGTTGAACAAAAACAGGACGAAGAAATGATTTTGACGAACAAAAAACAGGACGAACAATATTATGATCGTATTATCTCTTGCTTCAGTTGTTATGACACTATTGTCCGTGAATGATGAAACTTCCTGTAGGTTGTTGTAGAATGTCACTTGTGAAATCATTGATAAGGAACTATTTTCTTAGAGAAAGTTTTTCAAAAATTTTGATGAACTAAACATGAAAAAATTAAAAATATATTCCTCTATCCCCGCAGCCAGAGAGTAATTAATCTCTTAGGTGATTGCATTCCCACGATTACGGATGATTAGCAATATAATTGGGCTGATCATTATTTTCAAATTGAAAGCACCAGAAAGAGTAGCAAATGCTACTGTTGGTGTTAGCATCCATTAGCTTCAACCAATGATTAGCATACAAAAAGTGTTGTATTTCTTCATTTGTAAATTACCATCAGGAAAACTAGTTGGTATCTGCACTTTATTGACATAGACTCCTCCAGCAAATAGAAGATATAACAGTAATTTAGTATTTGAATTTCTTTGACCTTCTTATTTACTTGTTTTTGAAATAGCGCAAAAGGTGGATATTGGCTTCTACTTATGTTAGATTGTTGAGATAAGGCATATAACTTTTGTTCTTCTGTATGAATTGTGGATTAGAGTATGAAACATGATTCTATTATGAGGACCCTGGAAAAAATGAAGTCCAATGCTTGCATTAACTTCTATCTACTGTGTTTTTTGTTCGTGTTGTTTACTTGAGTAGATTTTTATTTGATTGTTAGATCGACTTATTATTCTACAGATATCTAAAGATCCTTCGATATTGTCGTGATTTAAGCTGCCATAATTTTACCGGGGAAAAGAAATAAGGACTCAATCTCCTAGTTTTTTCATTGTTGAACACATCATCTCTCTCGCTTTTTGATAACTTGAACACATGCTTACTGTTTAGATAATTCATACCTTTTTTTACCACCAAAATACAAGAAAGTTGATGTATTGATTGATCTTGTTTTATATGAATAATTTGTTTGAATTTCGTAATTCTTCTATTATTATCCTTTGTTTTACCATAATAATTGTCACTACAATAGGTCTCAAGGCTTTAGCGACACTGGATGCAATGGCATTAACTTAATTGTCGCTAAAAGTTTTTGCGGCAATAAAAATTGTCGCTAAGAGCAAAATCTATTGCCACTAAATGTCTCTTTTGTGGTAGTGTCTACATACATGCAAGTTTTATAATCTTTGGCTATTTACTTTCGTAGTGTTCAACAAACTCTAGTTTCAAAAATGTTGTGCTAAGACTTATCTAGAATATTATGACATGTAGCATGCAATTGGCTCATTTTAGTCTAGTACTTTAGGAGCAAAAAATAAACCAACATTAATAATCATATAAATGCACACAACATATATAGGTGATGATAGTTGAGAGTGCACTTAAAATACAAGTTGTTGTAATTTGTTAAAGAGTGTTGGCTCCATCAAATAGGAATTCAAAGTATAGAGTCCTTATATGATTAATTGAGCATCATTTCCCACTTGCTTAGTCATGTCATTCATTTTTCTTCAAGCATTAGCAAAATGGAACTTTTTTGTTTTACCATAAAAATTTATGGTAAGATGAATTGAATTTCTTCTTTTTTTTTTAAGCCAGGATCTTGCATAAAGAAACTTTTTATTTTGTAAAGGTAGAGGTAAATATGGTATACATTACACTATTTTTAGATTCCACTTGTGGAATCATACTGAGTTATTCTTGTTGTTGGATTGAATTTCTTCAGCCTTAATTAGAGTTAGATCTCAGGTTTAAACCCTGAAATGTAACAAAAGATTCTGATAGGGAGCGTCATCTTACACTTATTATGTGTCTTATGCTACACTAATTTGAATTAATTGGAGTCTCATAGAGGATAACAGATATGGCTAGGAAAGGGAAAAACAAAAAAGGATCTTCTGATATATATATATATATATATATATATATGCCTTGCACGTAAATCCACAGTTATAATTTGTAGAAATATAAACATAAAGTGATAATATGTTAAGTATTCATTTAAAGAAAACTAATATAAGGATTTAGAAAAATAAATAAATGTGTATTTAAATGAAAGACAGAGTTACACAAACGACTTCACATATTGTAACTTATATACTTCACAAATTTATTTTTTAGGCTAAATTATCATCGAACTCAAATACACATTATATACTTTGTCTTATTTATAATAACACTTCATTTTCTGAATTTCTGATATTAAATTTGATTAAGATTTCACGTCTATAACCGTTTTTAAAAAATTTGCTTAGACTATCATTGATTTTTCACATAGAATAAAAAATTAATTATCATTTTCAATATATCACCAATTAATAATTATTTAAATATTTATGTGTGATTATCAAATTAGATGAAGAAACTTAGCTATCCAATATTTTATGTCTTTGCCCCACCATTTCTTTATTTTATATTTTTCTTCGTTTTTAGATGGCTTTACAATTTTCCTTCCAAAAAAAACTCTACCTACCTATTTGTTTGAGAAAAGTAAAGTAATAAAATATATATAACAAACATACCATGCATGCAACCAGATTTTAATGAATTTTCCCTCATATATTGCAATAGTACTAATTATCTACTATTGTTGTACTCAAAGATATCATTAAATGGATTTTGTGCAATTTTTTTTTTTTTGGTGTTATTTCATTTTTGGTCTTTCGATTAAAATTAATTATAGGCGCAGAAAAATATACAAAATCTATACACTGATATATTATATGTATATTCATACATAAATATACAAAATTTAGATATTTACGGGTTATTTTGCAAATTAAATCAATCAAAGATATTGAATTGTAATTATCTCTTTAATAATTCAATTTTAATAATGACTTACTTTGGTCAAAAATTCCTCAAAATAGCTATAAACACATTTTTTCAAATAAAATTTTTTATTGATGAACATCAATCAAAGTAGGGGTAAGATTAATAAGTACGCACTATTTTATTCAAACCTTATCTATAGAATTATATTGATAATATTACGATTGTGGAACCCCAATCAAAATCACAATTAATTTCAATACATCAAAAACACACAATTGGAAATTTCGAATCAATTATGAGAAACACTTCAAATTGAGTGTGGGGACATATACATTTAATTTATAACCAACTATATATACATGTGCGTTGCAAACACCTCTCCCATGATTGTGACTATTGAACAACTTATATGAGCTAGTAGATACATCTATCTTATCTTATCAAATAATTTTCATTTTAAATATCTTTTTAAAAGGATCCAATTGAAACTAATTTAATAAAAAAAATTGAAATTACTCAAAATTTGGAGATGGCTTTTTTAGGTCATTAATAGAAAGATATGTATAAGTTTCGAAAGTCTTTCTCTAATAATAAAGTACCATCCAATCTATACCAGATCACCGCTTTCTAAGCAATACAAAATGTATGGCAAGCACAATATGAATATTGAATACTATAATCACGTCACATGTATGAAAAAAAAAAAAAACTTCAGTCTCTCTCACTTTATAATAGACATATTTTAATCTAACGAATAATTTTAAATCTTTATTTTTTATATATTCACACACGTATATCAGATCTAATCTAGCCCCTTTCATGCACAGTGAGAATACATTATGAAGAATTTTAAAAATTATAATTTTAGAGAAAAATGGCTTGGTTAGTTAATAAGAAAATATATGTGTTGTTAGTTTCCTCTCATCATACCTTGTGGTTGCTTTTGGTTTTTGAAAAATTATTTTTATTTGGGTTTTCAGAAATAAAAAACTATTTATTAATCAAAATGCTATGCCGTCCTTTTTAAAACTATATATCTTGAAAACTTTTCTAAAGGCGAGCATTTGATTATATAAGACAAATGAAGAGAATAATTTTTTTTTCCCGGCTTAATTTAACTCCTTTTATTCAATTACTTCCACTGTTTCAATATATGACACAGTTCAAATTTTAAGAATCAGACAATGAAATTTCAATTGTGAATTCAAATATGGTATCTTTAAATTTTTGTGATAAAATTTACATATTTAAAAAAAAAAACTACATAAAATGTATTATAAATTACTTTAATTGACAATTCAAGAGATTTAAAAAAAATGAAAAAGTTACGATAAAAAAGATTGTTTGAATCACAAAATTTAAAATGTATCGTATAAAATGAAACAAATCAAGTATATTATTGGTTGTTGCATATTGGCCGTCTTAACTTTTTTAAAATCAATTAGTCGTAATTCTTTTATAGCTTCGAACAAACAAATATCAGAGGGACATGAAATTTGGTGAATACTCATTTTCGATTCCCAATTGAAAATATTCTTTATTCCGTAATTCGAACTTTAAATAATAATGATTAGTCCTCTCTATTTTTTTTTATTTTTTTTTATGGAGGGTCGACTAAGGAGCCAACCCTATAAAGGTTCCACAAATTATGTCTTGATAGGCATATTTAGCCAACCGACCCTTTTTATTTTTCTGACCTCGAGCTATTATTGAGATTTTAAAATTTTAAAAAATTGAGAAAGTCGGAAAGAAAAAGACAAAATAAATAAACAAAAAATAACGGAAAATTATTTAAAATAATTACATGACTCATCTTTTTTGAATTTTTTTATGGCGGCAAAAGAGTCTCAAGGATCTAATATTTTTCCTAATTATTTAATATTCATTGCTTAACAGCTTGTTTGGATGATTGTTACATATTGTGTTGTATCGTATCATATTTGTTAGTTTAAATTGTTTATTTTGATTGTTATTTATATTTTATTATATTATAAAGTAGTTTTGTCCCATCTGCTAGAGCGTGAAGAGTTCCTTAAAGGGTCACTTCTCTTTCTAGTTCAAGAAGTTTTAAATAAAGTAAAAAAAAAATCATATGAATGAGTTGATTCTACTTCTTTCATTTTCTTTAGCTATTAGTCAGAATTGGTTTGGGTGGAATTTTTGTCAATTTCATGACTTGAATCTTCCGGCATCATAACAATGAAAAGTTCCATTTTGTAAAGAATGATTTGGAATAATCGCCCCGTTACCTTTTCCCCCTTCATTATATCTTTACTTATTATTTTATAATATTTCTTTTTTTATTTTTTTATCTTGCCTTTTTACAATTGCTCTAGCTCGTTCTATACTTTTCTTATTAGTTTATCCTTCAAATTGTTATTGTGTCACATTATGAAACGAAAAAAAATGATGCATCTATCCAAATGTTGTAATTATTTATATTACTACAGTATAATACAATATAATATTATACATTATGATCAATAATACGTAATTACCGTCCAAACAGAGTTGTAAGAGGACATAGAACTTCTTTTTCTTTTTTTTACATATATGAATGAAATTTTACTATACCAAAAATTATACTTACAACTTTACAAGTTACAAAGAATAAAAACTATTTTTTATTTTCCTATTTCTGAGCTTCATGTTTATGTTTCACTCTTCATTTAATTAAATTGAAATAACTATGGTAACTCTCTCATTTTCTTATCTAACAAGGAAATGTCAAGGGCATCGATTTGGACCAATGCTGATTTTATATGGCTTTGAAATTATTGTTTTTAATTTTTATTCCTTTAAATAATACATAAAAAGTTATTTTTTGTCTGGTTTGAACTTCCAAAGTAAAAGAATCTTCATGTTGCCATCAACTTTTTAGTTGGGCAATAATTTTCAATTTATGCATAAGATAATAGTCAGGAAAAATAAGTCAATGAAAGAAAAAAAAAACAAGAATTAATAAAATTCTATAATGTTCCAGAATATTACGATGATTTGTGACAGTTTATGATAAAAATAAAATTTACTAACAACAACGATACCAATATATAGTATAATATAATTTCACGAGTGAAGATATAGTCACAAAAAAATTAGAAAAAAATATCTACTTATACAAATTATTTCTATCATATTTACTAATTTTCATTATAGTTTGAAATAATTACATTTTATATTACTAATTAATAATTCCATATCAGATTTCAAGTCAAATACTCCTAGATATATGTTTTTCGCTAGTATCAGATACACTGAAATAGGGAGAGACACGCGAAAATATAAGGGAGGTGAGTGAGATTTGTCCATGTGTCCTAGATACATGTGAATCACACTAAATACATGTATATGTATATATTAGGTGTGACTCGCATGCATCTAGATACCAAATAGTCAGATACATAGGAGAGTGGCGAGCAAGATTTGTGTATGTATCATACATACATGAGAATCCACTTGGATACATTGTATTTAAAACAAATTACCCTAATTTTAACTTCATGTATCCTGAGATACATGTATCTAAACGTATCTGAAAACACCAAAATATGATAAGATTCGTAACACTGCGCAAACTAGTGTGTATCTAAGTAATTAGCTTCTAAACTAGTGAATTTTTTATTCGCAAGTCTTATTATTATTATTTTTCTTCAATTGAACTTATTTGTAGTAGTCCTTTCACTTTCAATGCCCAGGATGTAACCGCGTCGTTAAGTAAAGAGAAAATAATACTTAATTAACATTATTAATAAGATATGATATGGTAGATTTTATACGTACTTAGGAAGATATCTATTTAATGAGATATAATAGACTTAAATGAAGCTTCCACCTCTATTCCTTTCACCTTAATTACAACAACATTATCCAATGTAATGCCACAAAATGAAGTGAGGAAAGAAAAAAATATACGCAGATTCTATTCCTACTAATTTAGAGGTACATTCGATAGACCCTCAGCTCAATAAAAAACAACATATAGTAATGAAAATACAATAACCAATAAATTATAACAAATAATAAAAAGAACAATACCATAATAACATAATACGACAACAGATAGTAACAAAAATTGAAGGATACAAAACTATAAAAATAATACTATGATTACTAACATGGACGAACAATGCGATCCAACCTACTAATCTTTCACCTAATTACCCTCAAATAATAATTAATAGTGAATGAAGTATATTATATATTGTTATTTTCTTTGTTTTGGTGGTGAATATTCAAAGGAGTATGGCAGAAAAATATTCACCTCCAATCCTACCCAAACTTGTGGGGCAAATATATGTCCCTTTCTCAATTCCTCTAAACCACAATTGGCGTCAACTTCAACTATTCTTAACATTGCATGCAGCCGGCCCCAAATATTGATTTTTCAATTTTTGTAATAGTGATGTGATCCTGAACGTACCTCAATTATTTTATTAAGTACTTATTACCTCTTATCGACACCAAATATCAATAATTGTAGTTTTTAAACTTAAGCAGATAAAAATAGATAATTTTCCCTCAGATAATCCCCTCAGGTGAACCCTACCTAGCTCCACCCTTGTTCTTAGGCATGGGCACAACCAAACACAATATTTTTTTCTCGAACCACGTGTATATGCTAAGAAGTCTCTAACTAAGTAAAAAGTCAATCCATAACTCGGTTAAACATTTAAGGTCCCTGATGTAGGATTCAAAACTCATAAATTCAAATCTTAAATTTGTCTCGGTATAGCCGTCTCCAACTATTGATACAACCTACAAACTCATCTAGGATATATCTTAATCAAACCCCATCATTTTCTGGGGGTCCCTCCTATTAAACAAACACACTCTTGTACACGGTTTATAACACATTATATACCCAAACATTTCAAAACTTGAGCAAAAAAATCACTAAGAGTGTCACAATTTGAAATATACTTGACACTACTCTCTTGTCCCAACAAAAAGTTAGTAAATGGCTTCTTGGTTTGAACAAGCTCCTCCAAGAAATTACAAGAAGAATAGAGTAAATAAGCCAAAAAGTTTTGATGAATCAATCTTGATACCAAAAAATTCACCAACTTCAATTGCAACTAATTATGGTTACTATTCCTACACATACACAAAAGAGAAGAAACTTCATCCTGTTTTTCCTTTGCCTTTGCCATTAGATTCACCTAATTTCTCTACAAAATCAAGCAGTGGATCATCCCTTACCTCATCTCAGTTCAATGATGATGAAGAACAAGGGATTAGTCCACTATTTAGTCCATTCAGGTTTGTACAATTATGAACTTTGTCTCTACGAAATCTTAGTAGCTCAGTTGGTTGGCCACCTGAACTTTCACCTTATTGGTGAGGGCTCGATTCCCTACCTTGTAATCTCCTCATCCTTAAATTGCATACCTAATAGAGATTACTAACAAAATTTGCATGTCGCTAAACATTGAACAGAAACAAATGCAATGATTGGTCAAGAACATCAAATGAGAGTTCAAAATCTAACTCTCCTTGCACTTCACCAACAACATATCCAGTGGAATTGGATAAGAAATTGGATTCTCCTAATGGGAAACAAGAAGAATGTAATCATCCGCGCCATCCTCTTCCTCTTCCGCCAAATTCTTCTACTAAGGGTAGAACAGGGCAATGGAAGAAAGGGAAATTGTTAGCAAATGGGACATTTGGAAATGTGTATGCTGGATTTAATAGGTATGTCATGACTCATGACTTTCACTCATTCTATTTTACATCTTTGCTCTCATGTTTTATGTTCTTCAAGGTAGTTGATTCACTCGTAATCTATAGATCACACGGAAAATGGAGATTTGAGACCTCACTAGCTAAAAGCTGTAAATTTGTTTCTGCAACAGTGATAATGGACAAATGTGTGCTATAAAGGAAGTAAGAATCATCTTTAATGACGCAACATCGAAAGAACGTCTCAAGCAGCTAAACCAGGTCTGTATATTTCAACTCAAATCAAGAAATTTTACATGGTCTTTCGTGTTTCCTTCATTCATTCTCAACACGATTAGTACTAACAAGTTGGTTTCTTGGTTAAACAGGAGATCACATTGCTCAGTCAATTCTCACATCCAAACATTGTGCAGTACTATGGAAGTGAATTGGTATGGCCCCTTTGTGTTTGTTCTCAAAACAAATATTATGGTTTCTATCATCTTGCAATAATGAACTAAACTTGAACAAGGAAAAGTGACTGAACAATCTTGTTTACAGAAAGGAGATAAATTGTCACTCTACTTAGAGTATGTTCCAGGAGGTTCAATTCTCAAACTACTTCAAGAATATGGTCCTTTTGAAGAACAAATTATCAGCAGCTACACTCGAAAAATTCTCTACGGTTTAGTCTTCTTGCATGAGAGAAACATAGCACACAGGTACAAACTAAAGCTAGCAGATCAATATATTTTCGTTCTATCAGATCAATATATTCTTCATAGGTACTGTCAGTCTGTCACTATGTGCTATGACAGTTATTTTCAGGGTCTTTCTATTCCCTATTTTCTCAGATGCCTTATGTTACTGGCAGGGATATCAAAGGAGCAAATATACTAGTAAATGCTAAGGGTGAAATCAAGCTTGCAGACTTTGGAATGGCTAAACATGTATGTTATTGATCACCTACAAAGTTTTGATTTCCATTCTTTAAATAGGAACTTTTTATATACAGATGTATATATTTTGGTTTTTCGATTCGAATTTCAGATAAACTCGTGTTGTTTGATGGATTCTTTCAAAGGAAGTCCATATTGGATGGCTCCAGAGGTATTCTCTCAACAATTTGACTAGATGATCTTACTATCAACTTCTTTTTCTAAAACCTTGCTTCTCTAATATTCGAAATATTATAGCAGGTAGTAAAAGATGCAGGAGGTTCCAGTGTTGCTGTAGATATCTGGAGCCTAGGTTGTACTTTTGTTGAGATGGCAACAGCTAAACCACCATATGAAGGAGTAAGATACACATCCCTTGGTTTGAGGAAATTACCTAAAGGAATACTTGTTCTGTATAATGATATAACTGGATTTTGCTAGTCTGTTTAGATATTGTTACATGGGATTGACAGGGTGCTGCTGCATTATTCAAACAGGCAGATGGGAAAGACGGTCCTGAAATTCCCAGGAACCTCTCAGATAATGCAAAGAGTTTTTTGAAACTTTGCCTGCAGAGGAATCCAAGTCGCCGTTTGACAGCTGTTCAGCTGCTAAATCATCCATTTGTTCAGGCTTAGTGGTGACAAGGAGGAATTAGCCACCACTCCATCTTGATGAGAATCCGTCATCAACCGGAAACAATTTTATGGTATCACTACCTACAACTTCTGCTATTTTTTTCGTTGAAATCAAGATGTGATTGGTAATGTTTGCAAACTTGGTGCAGGCTGTGGATATTGCTGGCTTGTGTCTCACCAAGACGGATAGTGAAGAGATTCTTTTAAAGCTGTAGCAAGATGGGAAAGATCTGGATTGGAGAAATGAAGATCAAGACTACATGTCAAGGAAATGAATATGAGCTAGTTGTTAGACTACAAAGCAAAGGCAGCCGGTGTGTTCATTTGCCGGTGTACATATAGTGTGATTTCAGGTTCATTTCTAGCTCCGCCCCTGCACAGAGGGAAAAGGTTATGGATTGGGGGAGCGGATGTAAGATGTTCCAGTAAGAGCATCCATTTGAGATAATCCCACCCTCTTGGTGGATCAGTTGTTCTGTTCTGCCTTTACATTTGTGTTTACCATATTTCATTCAGTTCAATCATGGATGACCTTATAATTATCATTTCAGATGTTGGGAAAATATCTACCTCGATCATCACAAGGCTTTATATCCTGCTAAAATATCATTTACCATGAGACCAAGGTAGAATATACCAGTTGGTATCAACAATAATCCTAGTACAAGCTATAGTTCAATCCATCAACTGGTCAAAATACCAATTCATGTACAAAAATATCCAGCACCACAACAACTATTAGTCAAATAAAGTATTACCCTCTTGGACTTAACAGAAACTCGGCCACCAAATAATTCACAACATTACATGTATGACTTGTGCAGCATCAATCCTTACCATCAGTAATAGTTGCATCAAAACCTGCAGGGAACAAAAGGCAACAATGCAACATAAATTAAGGGATTATATTGCTGGAAAAACTGGAAAAAAAAGCAGTAGATTCAAATATGTAATGGAATATCAGCTTACAATTTACTTCAGCTCAGCCTGATGAAATAAAGAAACCTTTATAAAATATTATTATCTACCATGTTACATTACAACAATGACCAAGTGGCATTTTACATAATGGAGGCAGTCCTCTTAGCAGAAGGATATAATTCTGCTTGAGGAACCATTCATATCAACATGATTTAGATCATAGTCAGGTCTCTAAGCCTCAGTTTTAACATTCTAGAATTTCGTTCATCACAGCAGCCTAAATGTAGCAGGCTATATGTAGCACATTAACGTAGAAGAGAGACTAATGGCTCGTTATAAGAAGTGCCCTGCTGTTATGATTGGAGATCATAAAGTGACACCTAAGCCTTCTCTCCAACATTCAATATATCACTAGGATATTTTCACTCCAGTAGACACCAGATGCATAAACTCAAAATTACTGGGAGGCATCAACACAAGCACTTTGGGCACATAAGAGTAGCAGAGACGAGATCGAATATAGATAGGGGTTTACCCTTTTATTCAATTATTCAGTATAATAAAATGCAAAATAACCAGACTCATCAGCAAAATATCTTTATCACCATTTCTCTATATTATTATATGTTTTCCTCAAAGTCTTGCTAGGTATGTCTTTCATTATGTAAATTACAAGTCTGTAGCCAAGGAATATTGTTCCAACCTCAAAATGAATATTCTTTTAGATCAGCCTTCGAGTCTCCAAGTTCCAGGTCAGCCATACATTCTTCAGCTGTAAGTGGAGGGAATTGCCTAGTTTTACGCCTTAGGTTATGCTTATGCCAGTCACTCTTAAAATGCTCTCTGTATTCTTTTGAATCTCCCACAACAGCATTGCAAGTAGTGCACCTGTTCAGTTTTACTTCGCCCTCGGAACTTCCACTTTTTGCAGGTTTGCTCAGTTTTTCTTCTTCCTTAGAATTCCCGATTTCTGAAGAAATAGTCTGCTTTTGCATTTTCTCACTCAGCTGAAGGACTGAACCTGTAGAATCCTTCCTTAAACTTGATGAATCATCCTCGTGATCATCAAACTGATCGACGAAAGTATCCCCCTCCACATGTACATTGACTGCAAGAATTTCCACTCTACCCTGTAGATTCCTTATTAAGGCATCACAGTCCCGGAAAAGACTAGGCTCAATTTCACAAATCTGCAATACAATGATCAGAATGGTAGTTAAGCACCCCGAAAAAGAAAATGTAGCTGAACTAGTAAGAGCACATGAGGATCAAGCCTGCCCACTAAAAAAAAAAGATATTGAACTGCAAAGTTGACCTAAATATATGATGTATAAATTAGAGCAGAGCAGAATCTCTGCCTATTATCCGAAAAGGGTATTCTCATATCCTATCGCCTTGTAGAGCAGAATCTCTGCTAGTACTATTTGGGAATTGCCATGAGAAGTACATTTTTTAAATCAAAGTTCATATTAGTGTCAAAAAAATATATATGATGCAGAAATTAGTTTGGCCCCCTCAAAGCATTAACATTCTTGTTGCTCATTGGTTTGGTGAAACCAGGAATCAAAGAGATCCATGCTTCATAAATGATTTGGAAATAAAATGACCTCTTCAATAACATTTAAATCATGCTTAAAACTTGAAACAAATCATTGCAACCAAGACTAGTCAAGCTAACAGGCAATGCAGTCGAACAAATTTTAGCAATGTTTTCATCATTACCAAATAAATAACAACGCCGTAGATATTTCTGGGTGACAAAATGAACAATTCTCAAACATTGCCTTTCAACCATTTATACTCGTCATGGAAACTGATATAACAGTCTAAAGAACAAAACATAGCCAGATGAAGATTCACAACTCTAAACTCATATACCCACTTGTCTAGCCCATCTGTAATGAAACTGGTCTCAAGTCAAACTGGATCAATGTCCTACACCAGGACCAGGAGAAAGAATAATACGTTTACCAAGAGATGAAACTCCAAAACGCAAGTTTCTGAATAGATTGATGATAGTGCAACTAATTGGTACCACAAAGACTATGCACAGACCCGCGTGAACAATGTCTAAGCTATAAGCCGTCAATGAGGCCCAATAAGCTTTAGCTTTCCCAAACAATGTTCTTTTTATGACATTCAATATTCTTCTTTGATCTATAAGAAAGAACGGAACCTAATATTTATGCCAACCTAATACCACTAAGACAACTAATCACAAAACTCAAGAGAGTCGACCAAAAAGATCACACTGCATCAGAAGCGGTTCTTAAAATCGCTTAACATTGTACTGTGAATAAACCATGTTACCAAACCATACGGAATAGAGAGAGAAATTCCACTTTATTGCCCAATAGAAATGGAATTGAATGTATTGATAATATGAACTTGATCACATCACTAAACATTTGAGGATCTGAACTAATGAAACAAGATGGCCATGCTTCTCTCAAAGAATTGTTCCCTGACATACATAGACTATCTTTGATGCAAGAAGCAAAATAGTGCCCTACCAAAGGTAATGACTTGAGTGACTGGGAAATGAGTAAACTTGCTGAATTGCTACTGCTTTTGGAGACCTTTCAAGATATGCCCCAGTGCCAGGACAGGATGATTTGGAAAGGGAAAGGTTAATCCACAGTAAAATCTTGCTATGATAGCTTGATTTCAGGTGAACTACAAGTTAATTTTTTGCTGACAAGGCTGACACAGGAGTGACTCTAATATCTTCTATTAAGGCCTAGACCGCTAGTGATATTTTCCGCTCTGGGCCTAGAAAGGTGTGAGTAGAGTGTAAGGCCCACTTACTTATATACCCAGCATCTCTCCTTTTTTTGCCAATGTGGGATTCTTATCCTAAGCTAGGGTGTCACCCCCTCTAATGGACTCAGCATCCTCGCTGAGGGTTGCCTCACCACATGAGATTTGCCTAGACCCGACACTGAGGTTTGCCCCGCAGTCTCCGAATTTGCCTAAACTCAGTTGAACTCTGACCCACCATCGGCAAAGCTAATACAAGAGTTTATCGGAAAGAGGGGAGAGTCCCAGTTGGATCAGAAAAATCGAGCGACAAAAGCCTACCAAGGGGGGCTTTCTAGATGAAGGTGGTTTGTGCATCAATTAGTGATTGTGTTTTAGGCAGTGTGAGTATTTTGGGTCCTGAGACTGGTTTGAATCATTATTTTTATGAATCAAACTTGGTTCCTTTGTGTCCTGTTCTGTTTCTTTGTTTTTTTTTAATTGTATCAGTTGGTTCCTTTTTTAAGCCCATGTTACGTTTCTAATGTTTTGTTTTTTTTCCTTTTCCTTTTCACCTTTTTAAAAAATTTCTGAGAAAGAAAAAACTGATACACATGTAAGCATCCCAGAACAAAAGATCCCTTTTTGTTGGAATTTAAAGTAGGGAGAGCAATAGGCTGAAGATAAACATCCCAGAATAAAAGATTTGGAAACCTGTAGCTGCAAAAGTGCCAGAAAAATCAGACAAGAACTTCTCTAGTGCGCCATGAGGTTTCAAATGTAGATGTCACTTACTATGGAGTGCTGACTTCCAGATTCTTCTCTTGACACAATGGAGGCATTCCACTCCTTAAACTTGTCCAGGACAGAAGGGCTACTCTGTTCTGGTACATGTATCCTCAACCTCATGGGGGCCCGTTTTACGGGGTAATGCTTTTGAAGCTCCCGAATGACCTCCAATGCCTGTAGAAGTTCATTGATCAGTTGCAGGATACTAAACATAAAGAACTAAAAAGGCAGTCTAAACATCACAAGTTTAGTTGTTACCTGTTTCTTTGAGCTGCTATTTGGATCAACAGCAAAATGGATTTCATGCATCAGACGTTCAATCATGCTAATTGTGTATGGATGCTGAGTTTCAGGATTGATTGTCTTCTGCATAACTATGGTAGCAATATCCCTGAACTGACTTGACAACTGTGATTCCCTCTCCTTCCCTGCAACTTGCAGCTCTCCTTTGTCCAAAATCTAAAATACAGAAAATATCTTTTACGTAATACATCACTCTCATTTATTCCTTAAAAAAAAAAAAAAAAAGGAAGAGTAGAAGAAGGGATGAGGGTAGAGGCAAATATGGAATACCACTTAGTGGCACTTAAAATAAGCTGCTTCCTTTGCTGGTAAATTAAAACAATTTTGATGGGCAAGTGCTTGAGTTATCAACTTATTGAAGTGTTAAACATGATTAAAATCACTACACCATAGGCTTTTAGGAGGTCCTTTTGAATCCTATGCATCACAAATTCTGAAGGCTGTGCCACGCTGATTAGCTTACGTGAATAACTACTTACTTCGCTTATCAATTCGAACAGGCAAAACTGGATTAAAAACAAATACTTGATATCTTGTGCAGTATGATTTATGATTCAAGTAAAAAACCTTCATAATATGGTTTTCAAAAAGGGGAAGAAGTGGTCACCTCCAGACAGATTTTGGTCTGATCATCAGTACCAAAAGCCCTAATCAAATCTTTAGACTTTGCAAGTACACCCTTTGACACATTCGTGTAAACAGTATGTGACTGCAACACTTCATCCACATCTTTCTCTCTACATGTACCACAAAACAAAAATTACTTATTAATCCGTCCAACAGTTTTTCCCTTAACCTAAATATTTTACTTAGTAGTCTATTTTGATTCTAAATCTACAAAAATCAATCATGAAAACACTTACACACCAGAACGCCATGAGAGAACCTTATTCTTATAACAAGCGATTTCGAAACGGTTACCATGCTTCTTGAGACGCACAACAGCAACATTGGTAAGTCTCTTTTGGCCTACAGGCTGAACTAGCGTCTTCGACATCTCTATTTTCTCTTCTCTGCACAGTACTATTATTATTTGCTTCTGCTAGGTTCCACACCTTTTTTGTTTTTTTAGGGAAGAAAAGGCGAGATTTCTTTTCTTTTGCATTAAATAAAAAAACCCTAATTTTGCATATATTTAATGCATTTGTCCAATGTGATTTCTTTTTTTTTTTTTTTTTTTTTTTTTTTTTGGGTGGGGGATTTAGATATTAGAATTAAGTTTTTTGAATGAAGAATGTTTTTGCTATTTAAGTTTTAAAATCATAATATTAACAGCGTGTTTGGATTCACTTAAAAGTTGATCAAATCTATTTATAAATTATTTTTAGTTTTTTATAGTGTTTGACAAATTTTAAAATAAGTCAAAAGTCAAAAGTAGGACTCTCCATTTTTTTTATTTAAAAGTAATTTAAGTTTGACCAAAAATATTAGCTTAAAAGCTATTTTTTCAAGTCAATCCAAACGGACTTTAAGAGTGTTAAATGGGCTAAGATATAAAATTAGAATGTGTCATCATGTTAAGTGATGTCTTGATCAATGAAGTGAATATGCTTTTTTTTCTCTACTAAGGTTTTGTTTGATTTTCTTGATAAAAGCTTTTAATAAGCCAACAAATAATATGTTTACTATATTTTTTCTTTCAATAAAATTTTACTTTTACAAAGACATTTAAGGGGAGTGTTGCAAAATGGATGTCCACACAATATAGTTTGTATTGTACAATAAATATTCAAACAATATACTTTATGTCCGAGTAATTTTATTTCCAAGTAACCTATGTAGTCAAATAACTATGAGCCTAAGTAAACTTAAGTTTTATATAGATTATATATGTCTCCCATTTGTAATATGAAATAAAAAGAAAGAAAATAATAGAGAAAAGCTATTGTTATTGCTTTGTGTCTCTCTTTATCTGTACTCTTCTTAATTTTAGTACATTATCTTTAATTTATAACACATACTGATTTATTCAAAAATAAAATCAAATCTCATTGTGTAAAAGGATGTCCACTTTGTATTGTAAAATAAATGTACACACAAAATACTTTGTGCCTAAGCTTATACATATATTATATATATTTCTCTTCTTATGATAAAATAAAATACAAGAACAAATGAAAAGAAAAATATTATATTTGTTATTTTCTTATATAATTTTTTTTCTTCTTCTTTTCTCTTTTCTTTCGCCCACATTTGTTACCTTCGAAAATCAGATTCACTATTTCTATAGTATTTGGTAATTTGAAGATTCGATAAAACTTCAACGACTACTATTATTGCGGTGATCCCTCTCTTTTCGAATAATGTTTGATTTAAAAAATTGGAATTTTGACATACTATTTTTTATTCGGAGAAGTAATAGTAATAGTAGTGACTCTTCTCTTCAAATGCGAACATTCTTACCTCTCAAGCCATAAATGGTAGGTGACCTATGTTAACACCTAATGTTAATTTTACCTTTTACATTTCAATCAAAGTAATGTGTAATAACTCATATTTACTTGTATGAGTTCTTAGCACATCTAAGAATATTCATTGCAATAGTTTATTCCATATTACTTTTGAGTAGGGACATGCAAAAAATAATTATTACAATTTTATATCAAGTTTGATCACATAATAGACAAGTAGTTAAATAAAATAGTCCTCTAAATCAGTAATCGATTTGTCATAGTTGATTTTTTCAATTAGGTCATCTGCAAGATGAAAATTTATTTTTATCAGTCAAAATTATTGCTTGTAAACTTTTACCACCTAACCTTTAGATAAATCAAGAAATGCATGATTTTAATAGACAAGCTGACTTGCTACACTTTTCTACTTTATAAAGGTGAAATTTTCGTACAGACTATTCATCACTTATGAAATTATAATAAATTATTATTGTTGTTGTTAATTTGCTACAATAATTCAAAGTCATGACATTTAACTATTTCTTTATATTGATAATATCTTGCAACACCCCAAAATTAGAAAGTTAAGTTCGAAAGAAAATTTTGAAATTTGGTTACTAATGCATGTTGTACAAGCTTACCTATTGTAACGATCTGATTCCGTCGTTTGGGAAAAGTCAATGGGAAAAGAATTTGGGTCAGAAAATTTTTTGGTAGTAACTTGGAATTTCCCAACCTAGTCCAGATTTGGACGAAATCGGAGTCAGTGAGATCTAGGCGAATTTGGTAACAAATAGGAGATCTAATTGTGTTTTTGATCACATGAGTGAATAGCTAAGATGTTAAGGAACCCGTACGACTTTACGAAATTGAATTCGGGTGAGTAGAACTCCCAAAACTGATCTTAGCGTGAACGGGTAATGTTTGAATGTCATGAGATGAAGGTGTGTTGTGAAATGGGGGTTTGGAAGTCTTAATTTAGCTCTCCTTGTAAGCCACCAAGGCGGGGTTATTTCCGCCAAGGCGGGGCTACTGTAGCGGGATGAGGTCCGATGTGGCGGGACAGTTGCGACTTGAGAGCTAAGGAGCGACCCAAGGATACTTCTTGAAGGTTTTCCACCTCTTCTAGCACCAAAGGTAAGGTTTTTACTCCCCGAATTCATTTTTCGATCCGTAAAACTTAGTTCCTTGGGTAATTATCGATGGGGAGGGTTTTGATCCGAGAATTATGGTGGAAAAAGCCCTAATCTAGGTATGGAGATCAAGGGTTTGGCCTAGGGTTGATACTATTGATTATAATCCGGGTAATTAGGTCTTGTTTATTGATTTTCGCGTTATATTAATTGTTTGTAGACCAAGAACAAGCAGAAAGAATCCGAAAAGGAAAGAATCAAGCTTCTTAAGGGATTCAAGTTTTGTTCGAGGTAGGTGATGGTTGTGATTTCATGTTTTGCGTGATGTATGTTAGTAATTGCTTCATTGTAATGCATGTATGTATGTATGTGAATGAAGTTTATTGATCACACCTAATGTAATTAAGTATGAACGAATGATTGTATGCCATGAATCAACACTTGGTTGTATGATTATGAAAATGTACACTGTGATTGTAACTGTGATTGTGGCTTGTTGAATGGATCGTGTGTCACGCTCCAACACACTAACTAGGATCGGATGTCACGTAACGACATATATATTGGATCGAGTGTCACGTTTTGACACACTAACTTGGATCGGGTGCCATGTTCCGGCGCACATATGGGATCGGGTGTCACGTCCGGCATACTAATTGGGATCGGGTACCACGTTCCGGTACACTAACAGTTTCGGTATGGGTTCCATGAGAGGACCATTGACTTGTCATATATACTTGTTATTGAGAATGTGGAATTGTACATTGCTCCATAAATGATAACTGATATATATATATATATATATATATATATATATATATATATATATATATATATATATATATGCGTGTTTTACTTGTTGTGACTGCTTATATATATTTTGCTTACTTGAATAGTCGTGTGATCCTACCAATACACTATGGTTATATACTGATATTGCACTTGCTTGTTCTTTGTTGAGTACAAGGCCTCTTCAGGCGGCTATTGATAGACCTCAGCTAGGTGATTATTGAGGGTGACCGAATTCAAGGGTGAGTCAGTTCTTTCAGGCTTCTATGATCTCTCTTGTTTAAGTCCACCCTTTTCAGACTCAGACTATTTATTTAGGGTGTTTGTTTAGTTTCGGGACTGCGCCCCATTTTCTTAGACTTGTTGCACTTTAGATGTTTTGGTACAATGACTTTCAGGTTCTAAGGGTTGTTCTTCAGCATTAGTTTAACTAGTTTATTTAAATCTTTGGAGTTTATGGGAACTCCCTATTTTTCGTTAGACATTTAAACCTCCTTCCGTATTTTTAAATGTTTTAGTTTTTGTTAATTTGGTTAGTTGGGTTGTAGTAACGGTTCTCCCACCGGAGGGTTAGTGTGGGTGTCAATCACGATGGTTTGGGTCGTGACAAAGTTGGTATTAGAGCCCTAGGTTTGTTGATCTCATTATACCAAAACTAGTCTAGTAGAGTCTTGCGGAACGGTACGAAGACGTCCGTACTTTTCTTCGAAAGGCTATAGGACTTTAGGAAAAACTCACTTCTTTCTACTCCTTCGTGATATGACTTGAATCCAATTGGTATTTGGGTGATACAAATTGGTATCTTCCCTAATTAACTCTATGGTCTGAACTAGAGCAACAGAAGTGGTAACACCACCACTAGCAAGAGAGGATATGTATGAACACCGACAGTTGAATAGGGTGACCATTCGGAACAAGTATTCGCTGCCTCGGATAGATGATCTTTTGACCAGTTGCAGGGTGCATCAATTTTCTCTAAGATTGATCTAAGGTCTGGCTATCATCAGTTAAAGATTAGGTTTGAGGATATACCAAAACGGCATTTAGAACCCGCTATGGGCACTATGAGTTTCTAGTTATGTTGTTTGGGTTAACAAATGCGCCTGCAGCTTTCGTGAGTTTGATGAATGGTGTGTTCAAACTATTTCTTGATTCGTTTGTTATATTAATTATTGATGACATTTTGGTTTATTCGACAAGTGAGGAAGAGCATGCCGACCATCCTCGTATTATTCTGGGTGTTCTTGGGAAACAAAAATTGTATGCGAAATTTTCTAAGTGTGAATTTTAGTTGACTTCGATTGCCTTTTTGGGGCATGTAGTTTCAAGGGAAGGGTTAATGGTAGATCCCCAAAAGATTGAAGCAATCAAGAATTAGTTCCGACCTAGTTCTGTGACTGAAATTAAGAATTTTGTGGGGCTCGCTAGCTACTATCATTGCTTGTGAAGGGATTAAGGTCAGATTTGAAAATTCAAGTTTATAGGTGACAACATTCAAGAAGTTTTGGTAAGGGACGGCTAGATAATGAACACAATGACTTTGGAAAATGCATTTAGTATTGTTGTCATAATATGTATGGATTGTTTAGCGAATGATGAAATTAAGTTATGCCAATTGAGGTTAGAAGCTATACTATGATTTTCTGGATTGATTGTATATCAAAGAAAGTCATGATACGACTACTACAATAGCAACAATTCTTACTTAGTTAAGTTATTAAGTGTGTTACAATTGTGGAGAACTTGGGCATATGAGGAAGAAATCAGCAAGGCCGTAAGGCCGGGGAAATGGTAATGTAGTTAGAGGAGCAGTGCAACCAGGCAAGGAGGTTGCCCGTCGAGATGACAGGGCTCAGTGTTATGCCTTTTCGGGCAAGAGTGAGGCAGAGTCTACTGACGGAGTGATCACAAGTACTATTCTTGTATGTGATCGGATGGCTACTGTTTTGTTTGAATTCGGGTTCTACTTGTTCATATGTGTCAATTCAGTTTGTCTTGGGATTTGATGCGGTTTGTGATGTACTTGATGCCCCATCTATTTTTCCACCCCAGTTGGAGAGTCTGTGATAGTCACCCATGTGTATCGTGTTTGTCATTTGTGTTTATGGATTTTCAGACTTGGGTTGATTTGGTTATGCTGAATATGACTGACTTGATATGATCTTAAGCATGACTTGGTTGTACCCCTATTATATCGGGCTTAATTGTAATACTAAGTCTGTAACTCTAGAGATCCCAGGTAGGAAAAAGGTAGAGTGGGAAGGGGTGTACAAGCCTAAGCCAGCTAAGATCATATCTTTCGTGCGGGCTTGGAAACTCGTGGGGCAAGGTTGTTTGGCTTATTTAGCTCATATTTGGGATGTTGAGGTTGTGTCTCCCTTTATTGAGTTTATTCCTGTGATGTCAGAATTTAGAGAAGTGTTTCCTACAGATTTGTCTGGTATGCCTCCGGATAGAGATATAGATTTCTGCACTAATTTAGAAACTGGCACTCGCCCCATCTTCATTCCTCCTTATCGCATGGCTCTGGCAGAATTGAGAGAGCTTAAAGCTCAAATCAAAGAGCTTCTTGATATAGGTTTCATCTGTCCTAGTGCTTCCCTGTGGGGTGCTCATGTCTTGTTTGTTAAGAAGAAGAAGGGTAGTACGAGGACCAGTGATTTTATCTTAAGCCATAAAGGAGTGGATTGATACCAGAATGACAAGCTTATGGATAAAGAAAGTCCCACTGAGTATACTTGGGGGGAAGACAATTGAAGATTTTAGTAAGAAAGTGCGTATTAAATTGGGTTACTCATTTGAATTTGATGGGTATACCCGAGTTGAGGTGTCATGTCGATAAAAGGTTTGACTTCGTAGTGATAGTCAGGGCTAACCGAGCGTAATGGTAGTAAGAGTTCGTGATGGATTGTGATGGGATGCAACTATATAATAAGATTGTTGGTTAAGCGAAATTTGTATAGTAATTACGACTTATGAGTATCTAAGGTTGTGGCTTTCTAATATTTAGTGAGTAACGTGGTTGTATAGAAAGTTTTAAGAGATGGTGGGACACCACTCAAATAGAATTTTAAAGTGCTAGAGTTATAATGAAGGGAAATATAGTGGGATGTAGTACAACCTTTAGAGAGAAGCGAGAGCAGGAGTATTTTATTTGATTGCAAAGGTTAAAGAGATATCTTCAGAAGGGTAGATAATTGAGTTCAGAGATGCGTGATTTCATTCGTTTTGTTGTGGCTATGGTAATTAGGGGTGTGTATCGGTCGATTCGGTTCGGTTTTAAGTATTATTGGTTTTCGGTTTTTAAATATGCTAAACCGATAACCAAACCAATAAGATATTTGTTATCGGTTTTCGATTTATTGGTTTTAGGTCTTTAACGGTTCGGTTTTCGGTTTAACCAATAAGAAAATGCTTTCAAAATAAATATATGACTTATCCAATAATTTGACGCAATACGCATACATCAAAATAATCATACCAAACGGGGGTCATCACAACAAAGTCTTTGGTCAATTTTCGATATTTACAATCGTGCAAAAACTAATATTAGTTAATTATAAACTAAAACTAATTAAAACCAAGTCCAATTGTAAATCGGCAGTTCATCTTGAACTATCTTTAACAGCTGCCAAATCCATCGGATAATCAACAAAATCTTCATTACGTTCCTAACCAAGATAATCACAAGCCTGGAAGAAAAAGTGGAAGAGATTTGTGAAGTATTTCAACATTTAATACTAATATAATGTTATTTATGGCATAGGATTTTTATATTTTTAGTGTCAATTATTATTTATTGCATAGGATATTTATTTTTTAGTCTAATATACTACTAATTATATTAATATTTTTTGTTTAATATTATATATATATAACTAAAAAATATTATTATATTCTTAATGGGTTATCGGTTAACCCAATAACCCAATATTAAAAACCAATAACGAACCGATAACCCAATAATTTTTTTTTGTAAAACCATTAAATAACCGTTAATCCAATAACCCGATAACAATAAACCAATAACACTTTTATCGGTTCGGTTTATCGGTCGGTTCGGTTTTTGCACACCCCTAATGGTAATAGTGTCACAAGTCAGTCAGATTGGTTGAAAACTATTGGAAAAGACTCGAGAAAGGAGTGTACAAACATTAGCTCGAGGGTGATGATAAGTGCTTTGTTTTTATTTTGAGTTTAGTAATGAGTACGATTGAATTATTAGCGAAAGATATTGTAAGATCGATGGAGATGTGATCCATGAATTCATAAAAATCTTCAAGGTATAATGTAATATTGATAGATAAAAGAATTGTGTTATACGATTGAATTTACAATTCAGATTTTTTCATTGTAAGTCTACATTCGTGGTGATATATTTTGTCAAGGTATGAATTTACAAGGTAAGAAATGATTAATTATATCAGGTATTGAGAATTTGAAAGGACTTACACCTGGGTTGAGTAGTAAGGTTGATTACTGTTGATTTTTAAAGTACCTAAGAAAGGTTTTCAATTAAAACGTGTTGGTTTAGAGTAAGGTAAATGGTCAGAGTGTTCATGATGGTTGTTAGTATTGAGAGTGTGGACTTCAGTGGAATGATGTGAAGAGTATGTGGAGTCAAATGAATGGAAATGACTGGTATCGACTCTTCAGAGGAAACCTTTGGTGTTATTCAATATTTACTCCGTAAAATTCTTACGTGACAATCTCATTTCTTTTGTACACGATTGTGAGTATGATTCACTAGCTATGCTCACGGGTGTTTTCACTTTTGTGGGTGGATCCCTAGTGATGGATCAGGTGTACTGATCATGCGATATTCTCTTGGTTGAGTGGGATGATTGGGAAGATTTGGTTATTTCAGATGACTTATGTGGTGTTGTCTTGCAGTTAAAGTATTTCAGTGGTTCTACATGTATCACATCGCTTATGAGAGTTTATGGAAGAGTTACCATGTTTATCTATGGTTGTCCGACAATCTTAATATTCATCTATTCGTCGAGGGCATGTATCCATTATGTGTGGTTGAATGTGAGGATCATTGGGTCCAATTCTACTGTTCATAAGAGGTAATCTATAATTACTAAATCTAGCATTTCGATAGTGTTGTTGGAGGGTTTGTATGCTTGGACATATCCCTCGATGAGTATCTGATATCTAAAGATCAATTTTTATAACTTAAGCTCATGAAAATTTATGTTGTGAGAAGGAGATGTTGATAAGAACTACAATTGTTTGAGTATTATGAGTATGTGTTGGTTGGTTCAGGGTCACCTCTAATTGTAGCGAGCATTGATTTAGAATTTTATCATGCTTATGTGAGAAAGGATTAGTCCTGATGATTGTGTCAATGTCCTTGATAACATGTGGCAGACGTGTGTACGATCAAGTTTGGTGATTATTGGGAATAACTTGGTTGTTAGTTAAGTTTACATACAACAACAATTGTCACTCAAGTATTGAGATAACTTCATTGAGGCATTGTATGAGAGGATGTGTAAGTATTCAATTGGTTGGTCTGAGGACCAAGGAGATAAAGTCCGTGAAAGTTCAATGAAAGCATCGTCCGATTGAGGAAGCTACTTGGAAAATCGAGAAGGACATGCGAGGCAAGTATCCCTAATTATTCAATGATTCAGATACTAATCTACTCTTACTTTAGCCAGTCTTTCCTAGTTGATCACTCGGGGACGAGTGATGGGTAAATTGATATCTATTGTAACTACCTAATTTCGTTGTTAGGGAAAAGCCAATGGGGAAAAAATTGTGGTTAGAAAACTTTTTGGTAGTAACTTGGAATTTCCCAACCTAGTCCAAATATGAACAAAATCGGAGTCAGTGAGATCTAGGGGAATCTGGTAACAAATGGGAGATCTAATTACATTTTTTATCACATGAGTGAATAGCTAAGATGTTAAGAAAGCCGTACAACTTTACAGAATTGAATTCGGACGAGTAGAACTCCCAAAACTGATCTTAGAATGAATGGGTAATGTTTGAATGTCATGGGATGAAGGTGTGTTGTGAAATAGGGGTTTGGAACTCTTAATTTAGCTCTCTGTCTCCGTGCAAGCCGCCAAGGTGGAATTATTCTGGCCAAGGCGAAACCACTTTAGCGGGATGAGGTCCGCTGTGGCTGGACAGTCGCGACTTAAGTCGGAAATAAACCCCAAAAATGTTATTATTCTGCAACATTCGATCTTGAGAACTAAGGAGCAACCCAAGGATACTTCTTGAAGGTTTTCCACCTTTTCTAGCACCAAATGTAAGGTTTTTACTCCCCGAATCCATTTTTCGATCCGTATAACTTAGTTTCTTGGGTAGTTATCAATGGGGGAGGGTTTTGATCTGAGAATTATGGTGGAAAAAACCCTAATCTGGGTATGGAAATCAAGGGTTTGACCTAGGGTTCATACTATTGATTATAATCCGGGTAATTAGGTCTTGTTTATTGATCTTCACATTATATTAATTGTTTGTAGACCAAGAACAATCGAAAAGAATCTGGAAAGGAAAGAATCAAGTTTCTTAATAGATTCAAGTTTTGTTCGAGGTAGGTGATGGTTGTGATTTCATATTTGCGTGATATATGTTAGTAATTGCTTCATTGTAATATATGTATGTATGTGAATGAAGTATATTGATCACACCTAATGTAATTGAGTATGAACGAATGATTGTATGCCATGAATCAACACTTGATTGTTTGATTATGAGAATGTACATTGTGATTGTGATTGTGGCTTGTTGAATGGATCGGGTGTCACGTTTCGACACACTAACTTGGATCGAGTGCCACGTTCCGGCGCACATATAGAATCGGGTGTCACATCTGGCACACTAATAAGGATCGGGTACCACGTTCCGATACACTAACAGTTTGGGTATGGGTTCCATGAGAGGACTATTGAATTGGTATCTCAATTTTTTATCAAAAATGATTTTGCTAAACTAGCCTCTGATTCATTGTCTATTTGACAACATGTTGTTAGTTTAGTATCATAAAATGTTAGTTCTATAAACACTGATACTCTAAAAGATATTTCTTTGGGCATTTTTAATCTTTAGGAATAAAACAAGTCTCATTTTTATAACTTATTTCTATTCCATTTTTTCCTATACTATAGTCATTCAGACTATTTAGGAACATGTTTCCTAGTATTAGGTGATGATTACTTTCATGGTTTGTAATATAACAGGGGGCTGTTATTCTTATATTATTTAGTTGTATGGTTAAATCTACCATATTTATACAACTATAATTATTTCCTTCAAATGTTTTGTAAATATAAGGAATACCTTCATATATTGGCAAATCTTCTAATATATTTCCTTTGATATGATTGGCTCTAGCAACTGTTTGTATCAAGACTTCTTGATTGTTCCATTCAGTTCCGTTAAAAATTCTTCCTGAAATTTTAGAAATGTTATTAATTTCAAGGGTTCTTCTAACATATCTGCTAGAAATGCTTTTCTTTATGGAATTTCTTCCATATTCTAAAGAAAGTCTAGGATTATTGCTAGAACTTCCTATTTCTCTTGTTTTTCCAAAATGGATTTCATATTCATCTGGAATAGTTGCTTGTTGAATTTCAGCTTCAACTATTCTTGCAATTCATGTGCATTCTTGATCTATTTCAATCATTTCTTTATTTTTGTATACACTCCCATAATTGGAATTTGTAACAGTATACAAAGCTTGGTAATATATATATATATATATATATATATATATATAAAAGAGAATCCTAGACCCACCTACGTGCGTCATCACAATCAGGATTCCCTTTTAATTTATTTTATTTCCAAAACTAGTATTCCTCTTTGATGAAAAGTTGTGACTTTTATGAAATGTTGTGACCTTTCCGAAGGGTTGTACCTTTTCCAAAGAGTTGTGACCTTTCCGATAAGACATAATAAATATTTGTTCACACTACCTTTTGTTGTTCTCTCCTGAGAAGATCTATTCCTTTAAATCTCGGGTACTAGAGGGGAATAATTTTCTTAAGGGGACATTGTGCATTCAGTGGGTTCGATTTTTTCCATTATGTTTCATTCTATTGTTACAGATCCTAGTATTTTTTTTACAATCATTAATTTATGCTTATATTATTAATTGTTATTTTTTAGTACTTGCTTTAAATTTTGTTGTTTATGTTTCTGCAAAATTATTGTTATAAGTATTTGTTAGTACATATTAAATAAGGGAAAAGGGTAAAAAATATCCCCCAACTTTAGTTTATTAGTTGATTATACCTCTATCATTAAACCAACGTTATTTATACCCTCACCGTTACTAATTTCATCATTTATACCCCTCAATTGACGAAAAATCCCAAATTGACTCAAATTAACCCAAACTTTTAGAAAAGACTCATTTTCTATTTTAAACCCAATCCCCCAACCCCTTTATCGTATAACCTGTATAACCTTTTACCCATTGTAGTTTCCTTTAATGTTGTAGCTCTTGTGTCTTGTGTTGTTTTCCTACCATTGCTTTCTATGTGCCGATTGTTGATACCAATGGAGCTTTGCATCACCTGTAAATTCTTGCCTGAATCATTGGTCTCATTTGCCTCCATCACCTGATTGATTTCTTCATTCCTCTATACTTCCATATTACCTTCTTGTTGAGTTGCATTTGATCTTACATCTTTTGTATTGACCTGCATTCCAAAAGAGAAATTAGAAGAGTTCGATGGTTCCCCACGATCAAATACATCAATTTACTTATTTCCTTGATTCAGTTGATCATGAGACTTGTGCAAAAATATAGTTTGAGCCTTCTGATTCTTGTCCAACATGCTTCCTTAAGCCTCTATGGTGACATTCACATATTTGCTCATTAATTTCCTGAGTGGTGGGGTTACTAACACTGTCCAGTTGTTCTTTTTTGTGTAGATGTTGAGTGTTAAAAGTTATCAGAGCTCCAACGACTTTGTTGGAATCCTCCTTGCCGGTGTTCCCACCATCCATCTTACTTGTAATATCTGTGAGATGTACCTCCAGTTGAGGGGAATAATCCCCACTAGTCGAATCATTACGAATTTCACTAGAGGTGGCCCAAAATTGAAAGCGCAATCCTGACAATTCTCAACATAACCGCCTTTGTAGATCTCTCAATTGATATTTGCTTGAATGTGGATCATGGGTAGGAGAATCCATTTCTCCATCCCAATCAACTCGAATCAAACCAGCTTGGTCCAACTCGAACACGTATGTTGATGCTTACCATCCATCAGCTCTAGGTTTGGGTGTTCATATTGACTGGGAAGGGAACTAAGGAGAAGACTGTTGGGTCGGGGCATTGGGTTTAAAATAGGGTATGGGTCTTATTTTTAAATTCGGGTTAATTTGAGTCAATTTGGGGCTTTCAGTCAAATAAGGGGTACATAAGGTGAAATTAGTAACGGCAGGGGTAAAACTAACTTCATTTTAATGGTAAGGGTAAAGTCAACCAATAAAACAAAGTTGAGGGATATTTTTGACTCTTTTCCCATTAAATAACAAGCGTTAATTGAGTATTCAAGCAAGTTTTCTCTACTGAAATTGTTGAAGATACAATAAAAAAAAAAACACTTACAAATCTCTAATTTCTTCATCAACAACGTCATTTCTTCATATACAAGGATGCGATTTTGTGTATTTTACAAAATCCTCTTAGAGTTAATAACTTTGCATGCCCATATTTTTTTGTTTTTATGTTGTTATCTATTTTTACTAAATTTTATCACTGGATATCATGAGTACTTTAAGGATTAAAAGTTAATTGAAGTGTTAGTCAATTTTTGAGGTATGTTATTTCAAAACATGAGAACTTTTCTGATTAGAATGATTTGTTATCATCATTGGATATCTCATAGTTCCCTTTCCCTTTAATGTATGTTTTTTCTTGCTGTTTTGTTGTCTCCTTAAAATTGTATTGATTATTTTTCGTTTGGTATGTATATGATCTCACATGGACAAAACTTTCGTCCTTTTAATGTTTTTCTTTTTTTCTTCTCATTCAGCTCTTCTAAATATTTTTTGTATGAGTTATGACTACTTTCAGCAAGCTTAATTTGAAGAATATGAAACAAAACCTGCTCTAAATATAAGTAATATCTTAAGCAACAAAAGATATGTATATTAACATAGATTTGTTGTCCTTTATGTCCCAAGTCATTACTGAGCATTTGGGTTATCTAGGTTAGACTCATTTTTAATTTTTAAATGTTTGAGAATATTTCTTTAACATGAGTCTAGAATCCAACGTTTTGAAGTACTTTCATAATGCAACAATTATACATACAAATTTCTGAAAAAGTCATAAAGTTGCATTGATGAAACATCTAGAAGGGCCTTCAGAGCAACAATTTAATAAAAAATGAATTTCTAAAAGGGTCAAAAATATTATTTTGCTGTTCTTTCAAATTTATTTTTCTCCTTTTATAAATTTTGTTAGAGTAACAAAGTAACAATAACGAAAAGTGGTGAACATTTGACCTCATACAAGTAGATTGTCTTTAAAAAAATTTATTTATGTTGTTGTGGCATACATTTTTAATGGTCTTAACTTATTTATAACTAATATTGATTATCGAAAACTTTTATATAATTTTTTTTCACAAGGAGTTATTCTAACCATAAAATTATCAGATTCTATATTTTTCATGTACAAAAAAAATAGAAAAAATTATGTTTAATCGCTACATAAAAACATCGCCCAGTTTTAACAAGACAATTATATCATCAAACATATATTATGATAAATGATGTAAAAGATAACAATGATTAGATATCAAGATATATTTTTAATCATTCATTACATATTTAAAATTCTTGAGATATGTGATAATGTCAAATCATTTAATTTCTGTTGAAATGTTCTTAAAACCTACTAAAATTTAACTTTTTCCCTATAACAGTCGATTATTGAAAAGGTTGTTCAAAAGCTTAGAAAGATTGTTTATGCCCGCGCGAAGCGCGGATAAATTACCTAGTTATAAAGATTTGTGAAAACTTTCTTGAGAGGTCTTAAACTCTGTTTGGTTTGAATACAAATTATGATGAGATTAGTTACGATAAGTTAAGTCATGTTGAGACTAATTTTGTTGGGATAAATTATGCAGACATTATTTTTGATTTATTTTATTCAAAATAATACGCATTGCATAAATTTTAAGAACAAGTTATTTGTTTACAAAAATATCTTTCATGAATATGAAAAGTGATGTATAAAAAAGGGTTTAAAGCAATATCTTTGTTATTTACTTATTTTATCTCTAGATAAGTTATCTCGAGATTACTATACCATCTAAAGGGAGGAATAACTTATCCCGATACTAATTATTAATCTCGAGATAAGTTATTCTGGACTTACCAACCAAACAACAAATTAAGTGCCACTATAATTTAATCCCAAAACTATTTGATGTTATCCTTCACACCAAACCACCACTTGATTTATTCTAATTTTAATAAACAAAGTTATCTTATATGTGTTGTTGATGCAAGGTGAAAATAATATTGTAGAATTAACTAAGGTGTTTTGCCGGTCCGGACACCATAGTTATTAAAAAAACCAAAAACAAAAAAAATATAAAAAGGATCCGACCCTAATTGCTTTGCTTGCGTCTCTCTCTGTGAGTGACTAACAATGAGTTCTGAGAACAGTAAAACAGAAATCCCCGACGAACAGAAATCCAGCAAAGACCATAAAGCCAACTCCTTCTTTGATGTTTACGGCCCTGAGGTCCTTTTACTCTATTGCTTTTTCATCTTCTGTTGTTTATTTAGAAAAAGAAATCTTCTTTAATGGAGTACATGGTTCTACTATTGTATCATGAATGTGAATTCTTTTTTCTTATAGTATGAGTTATTAATCGAATTGGGTCTCTCTAAAAAGGTCTAAAATAGCTTTAACACAGTTTTTTTTTTTTTTTTTTTTAAAGAATGAAAAGGAAAAGAATAGTGAAGGGAGAATTTCTTTTTAGAGCTGGTGGGTTGAGTTAATTTAATTGGGTTGTCTTTCTGGATTTTTAATTGGTAAACCTTGAAGAAAGAGCAGATTTTTGCTAATGAGAATTTTAGTACTATGAGGACATATTGTTTTGATTGTGAGTTTGATGGAAATTGATTGTACATGCATTAATTTTGATAATAACTAGTTCTGATAGAAACCCAAAATGTAGAAAAGAGATGAGATTAAAAAAGAGGAAAAGGAAGTATCTTTCTTAATTGATAAAAGGAATATCTTTCGTGATTTGCAGATTGAGTTCATTTAAGTGGTTTATATTTTCTAGAGTCTAGGCTTTTTAACTTGTTCACTTGGAGCAGAGGAATGCTACTGGGAAAACTAAGATTTGTATTATTGAAAATTTGGAATGCCGTGGTGACATACTATTCCTGTTGTCAGCATCATTTTCCATTTGGCGGTTGCTAGTTATTTTTCTTCTGTTTTGTTCTGGAGGCGATGGTTTTGTTGTTAGTTTTTGCAGAATAATTGTGTCCGATTCAATATGGTATGTCATTGTGCAAGACAAACTACTATGCATGCTTGTTGAACCTTTTATAATTTCTGTGATTGTTATTCAAGTTTTGATTGTGGTGCAGGCGAGAGCAGATATTGTTTTTAACAAACCAGAAGCCACCTCAACCTTGAATCTTCAAGTATGTTTGTAACATACTGATTGAGGTTATTTGTACTTAATTTACAAGAGGTTAGAACGTGATTTATCATGCTTGATGTGATAACACAGGACGTGCAAGGGCTTGTCACCTGGGTGCTTGCTGATGGGTTCATGCCATCATGGGCTTTTATCAAAGTAATGTATTTCATTCCTTTGTTTGCATGGTTTCCACTTATGTCTTTATATCTGTATCAGATGCAAAAGCATCTCAGTTTTTTGGAATACGCAGAGGAAAATCTGGTGAGGAGAGGTTGAGCTGTCCTTACCTTGAGATTAATCATTCAATCTGGTCCATTTTAACGATTCATTGCTTACTAGATTATTTATATATTTGATACAGATATATAAATAACCAAGCCATCAATGATTCTTTTCTAGGTGATTTGGATTATACTGAAAATGGATATTTTAACTGCAAATAGAGGTAGATTTTGCTAGTAAGGTACACAATGGAATTAGACACACATAACTGAAGTTTAGGTGTGTACATGGTTATATAAATAAAAAATGGAGTATCTGATATTGTGAAATTTTGTCCCATTAGATTCACTTTCTGACCCACCTGTCCAAAAAGAATCAAATCTTGTCTCCTTTCTAGTCTCTTCTTAACACGTGGAATAAAGAAATCGAAGATTGCTCGAAATAGTGAGAACAATGTAAAAAACATCAAAAGATCATATTTTATATGATCTTTTGGTGTGAGGAAAGAATACCATGTTGTTTAGATAGTTGGACAAATGTGAATGACTCAGTTAAGTCACAGTGACAACTTGCAAATATCTTCTGACATGGACTTGGTGTTTTCATTATAGAAATTTGGGAAAAGGTCTTGATATACCCCTCAACTTTGCCATTTAGAGTTGATATGCCCCTAGTTATAAAAGTGGCTCACATATGCCCCTACTGTTACAAAATTGGCTCACATATACCCCTTACCGTTACAAAAGTGATAAAATTAATTTTAAATTATTTTTTTTGATTTTTAATATTTCAAAAAATTATGTGTGATCTTTTTCACACATAAATTATTTTTTGACTTCTTTGATTATCATTATTTGAGTTTCTTGTTCTTATTTCATTTTTTCTTTCATTCTTTAGTGTAAAATAAGAGAAATAAAAAGAAAGAAGTGTGAATGAAAAAAGAGAAAAGAAAATCAAAACTATTTTTTTGCGGCTATATTGTAATTTAGTTTTTATATTTGTAATTTTTTTTAGGACACCTATAGTTATGTTTATAAGAAAATAAGTGAAAAAAATAAATTTGACCATCAAAATAATAAATTCAAATTAGCCGTTGAAAAAGTAAAAAAAAATGTGTGAGAAGGATAAAATATATCCCTACATGGACTATTTTCTTAAACAAAAAAATTAATAAAAAACAATTTAAAATTATTGTTTTCACTTCCCTTAGAGGAAAAAGGTATATGTAAGAAATTTGTGTAACAATAGGGGTATATATGAGCGACTTTCAGAACGAGGGGTATGTCAGTTCTAAATGACAAAATTGAGGGGTATATCAGGCCCTTTTCCCTAGATTTTTTTTTTTATAACCGAAAAATACGTCTGTTGCTTGCTCTTTGGACCAATCACTGCCTTTTAAACTCGGTGGATAATGGGCCGCCCCTCTACCCTTCTCCACTTAAATATCGGGCTTCGCTTTGCGTGGTGTGGGGCTTGAACCTGCGACCTAAGCCACAAATCCTCCACCTTTTGCCACTCGAGCTAGGCCTTGGGGGCCCTTTTCCCTAGAAACTATTGGCCTATCTAAAAGGGAAAAAATAAAAATAAAACAATTTTGGACCCATTTCCCGTCTTGGGTGTTCACTTGTCAGTATGTGTAGCAACTACTTAAATGAATTCACAAAGGTACATCTGTGTACTTCCCTTCATTTCGTAATGTGCATTCTTAGACCCAGTTTTTTACACTTCAATCATAATAAATGTGGTCCCTATTTTCTTCTCAAAAAAAAATTAATATGGTTCTTATTTATACTAGTATGTTAGTGTATGATGAGCTTGCAGATTCTACCAGCAACACATGTAGCTGCATTATCTTATATGTCAGTCATGCGCGTCATTAGGAGAATGACTACTGTTGAACTTTTTTTTGGACTACATCTGCTCTTTAGTTATTTAGTAAGTTCTTGTACAGGAGCAGATCCCTTCTTTTGCTGTAATATTTTCCCTTGCATCTTCTTGATGCACTAATGAAATTTCCTTACTTCACAAAAAAAAAAAAAAAGAAGAGAGAATGAGTTTGTGGCAAAGATTTTCTTTCTTGAGCTTGAGCTCTCTTTGAAACATTATCCAATGAAATTTCGATAATACTAAGGAAATGGTTATGGTTTTACTTGCTATTGTCTCTTAAGTCATTAGCGATTCTAGGTGTTATATATCTTGAATTATTGATACACTTCACATTTGTGATTTGACGCACAGGGAGATAGAATTTAGTTAATGTGGATGTGTTTGGTTGCCTTTGGATGGTCCCCATCAATTTTCCAGTGAATAGTATCTTCTTTAGAGGCTAACACAGTTTCGTCTGTTCCTCTTTCTTTTTGTGTGCAGAATAAGCCTTTGATCCCTAAAGTGGTAATGCTGTATGTCCCTGGCCTTGATGCATCTCTATATCTATCACAGTCTAAAGTGCTCAAAGGTTTCAAAGAATGCTGTGGTGTTCCGAGGCCAGTTTTAGCGCTCAGGTTGGTAATAATTTGAATAATCAATATATTACTCTTGCGTTACTTGTTTTAATTTTTTTTTGTCACTCTTGTGTTAATGGAAGTTATGTTTTCTTCTTCTTATTAGTTTTTGTTTCATGGTAGTTGTGTATCAGATGGAAATCAGACAATAGATGCACTTCTCACGTGCAAATCAAAGAGGAAAAGGAATGTAGCTGAGAACATTTCACCGAAAATCACCCAGTCATCTGAACAAGGTACGAATCTGATCCAAGAAAAACTTTCCAGAAGTCTTTGTTGCGAGTCTGCTATTTTGATTTCATTTCCGGTTAATTAGAGGTTCATTTGCTTGTAGAAGGAGGTCTAGAAATGACATGTCTGTAATGCAGGCACCATCTCCTCCAATTGTATATCAGCAGGATTGCTATGGTCTGTGTTGTACTTTATAAATTTTTCTTCACCTGTCTAAGATCTGTGTATGATACACATTTTTTCCCCTAGAAGTTTTCGGGAAAGTGTCATGGATGGTTTCTGCTAGAATGTTAAATTAGAGAAGTGGGTAAAAATTACCCTTTTCTGATCAGGTAAATGTATTTCATCAAAAGCAGATGGGCGAAGCCTGTGTACAAGTGGGCAAGGGCATACCAAAAAGTAAAAAGACCTACAAAAAGAGATTGTTTTCTACGAAAGACACTCAATCTTCTTTACAATAAGGAATCGCGAGGGTGCACTAAAAAGAAATGAGGGATAAGAGGCTACTCCTTAACTGTACAATATTCATCTCTACATCTCCAAAAGCTTTTCTGTTTCTCTCTCTCCATGCAACCCGCTTCACTGCAAGTGAGGTGACAGTTGAAGCCCAATGTCTTCTCCTTCTTTTCCCGCGTCTCCAAATGAACATTGACTCTTTAATTGGGCCTGAAATCGCCCAATTGATTCCAAACTATGTCAAGATTTCCCACCATAGCCTTGGAGGAACTGGAGGTGGAGCTGGGGGTCCTGTGGCCCTGGGAAGCTCCTGAGGTGGTAAGGACCCTGGAGGGTACTCCGAAGATGTCTCCCTCTTGGCGTAATGTTGAGATTGTGGTCGGAGATGGAAGAAGAACTGAATTTTGGGAACACTGATTGGCCAGAATAGCCTGAAGTTCAGCTTTCCTGTTTTGTACTCAAAAGCAGGTTATGATCAATCAAATGTGGAGTTAAGAAGAATGAGATTTGATTTTCAGAAGAGCTCTTAATGATTGGGAAGTTGGGGCATTATCTACATTGTTAATTTACTGGAATCTCTTGGTGGATATCTGACTGTCCAGACAGACTTAGATGGAAGCTGAATAGCAAAGGGATATTCTCAGTAAATCTGTAAACTCGAAAAGTGAATATACTAGCGAAGGTGTCATGTTTTGTCTGGCTGGTAATTAGGCAAGCATGCTTGACCCAAGAAAAAAATACAAAGAAGAGGTTTTCAGATTTGTTCAGTTTGCCTTTTATGTGGACAGGATGGGGAAAGTAATGAACATTCATTTTTTACATTGCAAGACAACTATAAATCTGTGGCACGTGTTCTTTCTTATTTTGGGCATTAAATTGGCAATGCCAAGTGCTACCTTGATGATGCTAAGCAGCTGGAAGAGTTTTGGACAAATGGGAGGTGATGAGAACTCGTTGTGTATTATACCTGCCTGTATTTGATGGACTATATGGAAAGAGAGGAATTCAAATTTTTTTTGAAGATACTAGGAGTTCTATCCAGAAAATTAGGATGAATTGTCTTTTTTTTTTTTTTTTGGGTGTATAAACAGAATATGTGGGGGGAAATAGGGGACCTGGTAGATCTATTAGGCAATATTTAAGATTATAGGCTTATGGACGGGTGTTTATACTTTTTTGGGATTTGTAAAGTTCTTAACTTAGCATCTTTTCTGGTGTTAAGTTTGTCTTCTAATACAATTGTTACCTTACTCAAAAAAGAAGAATGAGTATTATGTAACACATAACATTAAAGTAAGATGGTTGGAATTAAAGAGTGTTACATGAGTATTATGCTACAGGAAGATATCTAAGAAGATGATAAACAAGTTCCATAGAGCGGTTGTGAGACTAGTAATATTATATGGGAGTGAATGTTGAGCCACGAAGATCAATATACATCCACGAGTGTGGATGTTAAAAGATAGATGTAACATGCGAAACTGAATATGATTAGAAATGATCACATCTTAGTTGCATTAGAAATTGTGAGAAATATAGGAAAAGAATATTATTGAATTGTTGTTGTTTACATTATTACATTGAGACTCTATTTATAGACCCTAGAATACAATCCTTTATCAAGTAGGATACTATTTAGTATTCCTATTTCTATTTCTATTACTATTCCTATTCTAATAGGATTGTAGAAGCGTATTCCTATTCTAATAGGATTGTATAAACCTATTCCTATTCTAACACTCCCCCTCAAGCTAGTGCATACAATTGATGTACCTAGGTTGTTACAAATGTAATTAACACGAGGACCATGAGGGGATTGGTGAGATATCAGCAAGTTGATCACTCGACTTCACAAAATTGTCAATCAATCTCAATGTGCTTGGTCTTCTCATGAAATACTGAATTTGATGCATAATGCCGATAAAACACAAAGTGATAAAATTACAATGTTGGAACTTCCCAAACCAAGCTTGCAAAGACTGTTTCAGACCATAGAGTGACTTACGTAATCAACATACAAGGCTACTAAACTCTCCCTGAGCAACAAAATTATGTGGTTGCTCCATATAGACTTCTTCACAATGTAGCGGTCGTTGTAAGTGCTCAAAATCTAGTATAAAGTATATGGATCATGTTGGAATCAATAGACGAGTCGATATCAAACAAGTCACCGAAAAATTGGCCAGAACATGCTCATATGCCGGAGTATTTAGATTTGATGGCTAAAAGTGGTCACAATCTAAGAAATAAAATTATATGGGTAGGGTTGGAATGATGTCACGACCCAACTAGAAAATAGAAATTATATAGGATAGTTCGAATTGATGGAACGAACCCATTGAAAAAGGGAAATAATATGGGTAGGGTCGGAATGATGGCACAACCCTACTAAAAAGAAAAATTATACGGGTAGGGTTGGAATGATGGCACAACCCTATGCAAATCAGATTTGAGTCACCGGAAAGACGAATTGAACTATGCAAATCAAATCTGAAGAGTCACTGAAAAGACACATGATGCTATGCAACTCAGCTATGAGAAAATAGTTCGGAAAAATCCACGGTACTACACAAATTAAATATGAAAAGTAATCTGGAGAGATGCACGGTGCTACACAAATAAGATATGCAAAAAAAAGGTAGTCCCCAGAAGGATGGCATGGTGCTACACAAATTAAATATGAAAAAGTAATAATCGGAATGATGGCACAGTGCTACACAAATTAGATATAAGAAAGTAGTCACCGGAATGATGGCATGGTGCTACACAAATTAGATATGAGAAAGTAGTCACCAGAAAGATACACAGTGGCCCAACTTTTGCTAACATAATCGTTGGCCGGACGGGCGGCATATATGGATAATAGTCGCCCGCCGGCAATGGAAGCTCTTTGATTGTTTACCAAGATCGTAGAGGCTCTGATACCATGTGAGAAATATAGGAAAAGAATATTATTGAATTGTTGTTGTGTCTACATTATTACATTGGGACTCTATTTATAGACCCTAGAATACAATCCTTTATCAAGTAGGATACTATTTAGTATTCCTATTTCTATTTCTATTACTATTCCTATTCTAATAGGATTGTAGAAACCTATTCCTATTCTAATAGGATTGTATAAACCTATTCCTATTCTAACAGAAATGATGACATGTGATTTGACAAACACGATAAGTAGCATACATAGAGGATAATTAGAGAAATACATCGGAAAACCTAGGTATGACTATGATTGTTACAACAAAAACAATAGCAAACATATTCAATGTGATCCCACAAGTGGGGTTTTGAGAGGGTAGGGTGTACGCATACCATACCCCTACCTTGTGTGAGTTAGAGAGGTTGTTTTTGATGACTATGATTGTTGAAGGTGATAAAAGAAGATGAGGTAAACCTAAAAATACACAAAAGGCAGTTATTTTGGAAGATTTAAAATCTTTGGGAATGATGCATGTTTAGCTAAGAATATAACACATGATAACAATTGATGCCCACATAAAACAATACCAACTAGCTGGAATTAAACTACTTGTTTCTGCATGGTAAGATTGAGATTCATCTAAAAAACAGAATGAGATTGATTTAAATGAATAAAGAAGATCATAAAACTGACCTCCACCAACTGATCTAAAAAATAGGAAAGAAAAATTAACGACCCTGGCAATGTGGGTTGATGCTTACTTGATTGATTTGGTTAGTTAGATTGTTGGAGGAATAAATTGAAAAGTTAACTTCCTTCCCTCCACCACTCTCTTATGTTGTTTTTCTGCAATACCCAATTTGACAGGCACTTCTTGGGCCTCATTTGTTTGCACTTACTCGCAGTCTGAATTTGAACGGTTTAGACTTGAGGCCATCAAGTGCATTTGCTTACATTGGATTTAAGTACTTATTTGGTCGGAATAGGTATTAATCATTAAGATCTTTAACAAAGTCTTGATATCAATAAGATTATTTTTGTCTGGATAATTTTCATCATCACTCTATCTGCAACCACCCACCACCACCACCACTAACCAACCACCACCATCACTGTCAACCACCATCATCCACCATCATCGCCAACCACCAACCGCCTCTGCCATCACAACCTCCACTGCTTCCAACAATTACTGTTAGTCGCTACCACACCACTTCCATCATTTTAATTATATCCATTGCCATCACCACCTTTGTCACTGCCGCCACCACCTTCATCGCCACCTTTGCCACCACTATCAATCACTACCACCACTACGCTCAATCCCTACTACCAAGTACCAACCATCTCCATCATCACAACTAGCACCGACGCCAACTACCCCCAACACCATCGTCAACCACCACCACCAAAACTGCCAACTACTAACAACCATTTCCTCCATCACCACCACTACCAACCGCCATCATAATGTCGGTCATTACAACACCAACTATCTTCACCATCATGGTTATCATCACTACCGTTAATTGCCACTAGCACCATCATCACCACTGTTAATTGTCACTAGCACCATCATCACCATCACCATCACCATCACTTCCACTACAAACCATTTCCACCCATCACTAGTGAACATAAATGTTTGTTTTTAATCAAATAATGATTTTATTAAATTTATATATTTTTCTGATATTTTATTACTTTTTTATTTGAATGGTATATTTATTATGTTTTAAAATAAATAAGTTATGCACATTAAGAAATTGATAAACAAACAATTTTAATCATTCAATGCTCAAAGACCAGCTTAAAAAAATAATATTTTGGTGTTTACATCTAGAAACAACATCTTAATCATTTAGATGTGCATTCAGATTTAATCTTAATGCAACCAAATGGGGCCTTCATCATCGTCTTATTCATTCAGGTGCTGAGGCTCCTAATAAGGAGACTGTGTCCTTTGCAGACCTCAAGAAGGATATACCATTTCCCATTAGTTATTATACACTTTCGGACAAGCAACTAGAAGAAAATGGATATTGTTATGAGCAACCAGGTGACATGCATTCCAAGAACTTGAAATTTATTGAATTTTTTGGTTAAGATTATTGCCAGTTGACCTTGGTATTTCATTACCCATGTAGAATTTCTTTCAACGCTTCCTGCTCCTTCAGGAACACCTCCACATGAAGTTTTGGCCCTTGACTGCGAGATGGTAATTTAACAACAATTTGTTCATCACAATGTTATGATTTAGTATTTAAACGTACTGATATTGCATAATCAATGCTGTTTGATATTGCATAATCAATGCTGTTTTTTATCTTCATTTCCTTACTCCTTAGTTATAAATATTGGAGAGGATGAGAGCATTTTAATAATGCCGGGTAGTCATGTTTTGGATGAGATGATTTACGGTAGCTTAACTATTTACTGCATCTAGATTTCTTTGACTTGGTTGGTGATGGGAGGAGATGTTGGTTTATGTGGTTTAATTGTGATGTTTATAGTATATGAAATATCAGTTTTGATGTAATGGTACTAAAAGTTGTGTTCAGACAAGTTGGACTTAGAGTTCTGATGATGGTAGAAGAAGTTAGAGTTCTAAAGATGGTATGAGAAGTATATACATCCTTTATTATCAGTATGTTCTACTGCAAATAGTCATTGTTTTGAACCTCAAATGTGGTCTGTCTTATCTATGCTATTCAATGGTATAAAGGGTCCTCTGCTGGTTGCCACTGCGTATATATTTTATACCAAAATAATAGCTTTTAATGTATATTCTTTGGACAGGCTGACAGATATTGTGTTTTCTCCTTATCTAAAAAGATATTATACTTGCTGACTTGATTTGTCTCTCTTACATAGTTACTTTTTTTTTCTTTTATTTATAAAGTAACATTTACTTGTTTGTCATTGTTCTTTAAACTGGAAGCTTTGCATACAAATGTCATATCATTTTGGTAAACAAATATATATTTTTGTAGTGTATTACAAGGGAAGGCTTTGAGCTTACCAGAGTGACACTAGTGGATGTTGAAGGACAGGTTTGCTTCCTCTTATTTCTTTTCTCCCTCTATTTTTTGTCCCTCACTTGCATTACAATGAGGTAATCTATCTTTTGCTTTATAGTTCCATTTTTTTCAAAACTGTTTCCTCATCATGTATTTTGTCCATGGCTAGTTTCTTTTCTATGTAAAAAATGCCATTTACCCTGATCTTTTTGATGTCCTATTGTCTTTTTGGCCACTCGGAGGGGTGGTCCTTATTTAGTTTATATGAACCACCCTTGTCAAAAAGCTTTAATTTTAAATATGATCCAGCTGGCATATATGCTGCCATCATCATCTTTTTTCATTAAAAATCTATTAAATCAGCTAAGTTGCGTGGGCTCTTTGCTTTTGATGCCGCATCCGTGTCAGATTCTCCAAATTACACTACTTTTGGAGAATCCGACACACACCCATTCCCATTTTTGAAGAGTCCGAGCAACATAGAAAGTCACATACACATATACTGCCATTATAATTCAAGCAACAATCAACTGCACCTCAATGCTTTAGCTAGTTGGATGAATCGTCTATATCCTTCCTGCACTATTTGGGCCTGCTGCATTACTTTAGAATGAATCAACCTGCATATATATTGGGATTGTTGATTTGTATGGTTGAACCCTGTAGTTGTCCAGGCATATTTTTGAACATATGTAACAAGTTAGGACATATATATTGTCCTTTGGTCCATGCACCATGTGTTAAAGGGTATTATTCCTTTGTACGTGTTTGGGCAAATTCAATGGTCTTTTTTTCTTCTTTTATCCTCCTGTATGGCCATCAAAAGTCTCTAACTTGATCTCAAATGTACCTCCCTGGCCTGTTACAAGAGATTTTGATGCATGATCAATTGTCCCATGGTCTTTCAGACGATATTAATTAGCTACTTCTTTTTCTGTGTCTGAGGGGCTAATATCATCAACCAATTGCAGGTTATGCTGGATAAATTGGTCAAACCATCAAATGAAATTGTTGACTACAATACTAGGTACTTTTTATGTATGATAACTTCTAAATTTACATTTGATCACACATGCTAAATACATACTCCTCTCTTCCATTTTATGTGTCTATCTCCACGAGGTAGTGGTAAGGTCTCTGTACACTCTACCCTCCTCAAACCCCACTTTGTGGGATTTCACAGGGTATGTTGTTGTTGTTCCATTTTATGTGACACTAATTTCTTATTTTTCCATTTTAAAAAGAATGACACATTTCTAATTTGAGAAATGATTTAATTTTAAACAAGTTTCAAAAGTATTATAGCCACAAATTTATTTCATGCTTAAGACCACAAGTTCCAAGTCTTTCTTTTTACCTTAAGCTCCGTACCAAGTCAAACAATGTTAGTCAAACTGGAATGGATGGAGTAGCAGATTGGAGAATCAGCGGTTTAAGACTGCACATTTCAAGATTAGATTTACTTGCTAATAGCATCAACATGTTTTTGGATTTTGTTAGCTCCTTAGATTTAGCTCAGACTACTTGTACTAGTGCTGAAATGTTTTTTGCTCTGTACTGGAGCTAACTGGTCACACCTTTTGCAATTTGGCAGCTTCCTGATGCCCATTAAATGATAATCTTATCAAAAAGTCTTCCTTTTTTCCTTAATCTCCGTATTGAGTCAAACTCCGTCAGATAAATTTGATTGGATGGATTAACAGATTGGAGAATCAGCCACCATGTGGAATTTGCTTTTCAGTGGTGTTCAAATGGTATATCCAAGTCTTGAGGTATTGCAAAAGTTAAAAATATCTTTTAAAGGTTAAGTCGGGTCTAAATATAAAATTGTCCTATTTTATGAGCTGAAATTGAAATTTTGCTAGTATGCTCTCCCAACTCTTTCAAAGGAATTGAGTTTAGGCGGGAATGCATATTGTAACTCAAAAGGGTTTTGTGGTTTAGTATGCCTGAAGCCAATCTTCAATTCAGATGGCCTAGACTTTGATATCATAGGAGCTGGATTTAGTGCTTCGTTGACTTTTATTTGATCTTTCTCAATCAAAAGAATGTCTTGCATGTTTCATGCTTGATTTAGCAAGAGTTGACTACTTTTACTCTTTTGATGGTGAGGAAGCCATGCAAATTCATTAATTGGATAAATTTGTGTATTTAGGTAATATTCAGAACTACCTAGTATAGTCCATAGAAAAGGTTATTGACACGATATGCCATTTTTTTTTATAAGGGAACTAAGCCAAGATATATCTTGGAATAGATTCTTTTTGCTTCTTCTGTTTGTCTTCTTTTTATCTATATTATAACGATGGCGTCCGGGCCAGTGTGTGCGCACCTCGACTATTCCACCAAGTACTTGCTACCTCCAACTAGGTTATGTACCGAGTAACTCTGTCCTCCAAAGCGTAGGCAGATCGAAAGATCATTCATCTTTTTTTGTTTATGTTGGGATTTGAAACTTGGTCGCTAAAGTGTGCACCCACTTCATTGATGACTATACCGCACCCTTGTCTGTTATTTCTTTCTCTACTATCTTTTAAGTTTTTTCGCAGTTTCCAGTCTCTCACTGCCACAAGTAATGGAAAGCGTCTTGTAAGACAGAAGGAATCAAGGAGGGGAAAAAGATACAGAAAGAAAAAGAATAAGAAAAGGGAACCAAGAAAAAAGATATTAACTAAAGAATCGAGCTTCATAGCCAGGGTTTAATCTCTCTCCGCAGTTTCCCTTTTCAATTTCTTTTGTTCTTTTATTTTAACTTCTTTCCTTTTAATCATTTTTCAAATTTCTTGTTATTTCCAATTCTACATTTGCTTATAAAATCATTCTATTTCTCTCTCTTTTTCTTTCTATTGCCTCTCTCCTTTTTCTCTTAATATTTCTACCAACCTTATCTCCTATGGTAAATATTCTTGAAGTTTTTGACCTCCCTTAAGATCTACTCAAGTCGCCTCAAATCACACTTTCCAAGCAAGGTACTCAAAAGATGGCAGGGGAAGGACTATGTGGGTGGTAAAATCAGTGTGTTTTGGGCTATAACTTTTTGGGGGGATAGGGGGTGCCCAGAGGGAGTCCGACACAGCAGGAGTTCAATTTGCTGAACTGCGGCAATTTTTTTCTGATGTCGGCGAAATAAATTTTTTCTTGCTTTATAAGCTAAAATATTTGTTAAGCACAAAATACTTCATGATGAAGAAAAAAATTAATATTTGTCCTAAAAGACAGAGACAAAAATACTAAATAAACTCAGGGACTTACCTTCTCTTTCTTGAAATTCTTAGTCCTTCAGTCAGTTATGTATTTCTTTTTGTGGGATAGAAACACATGCAGAAGAACTCTGTACGTGAGTCTTTAACTTAAAAGGACATTTTTAACTAGTTTGCAGTTAAGATATATGTTCTTTCATTAACTGATAATCTTGCTTTATGTTGAGCAATTTGAACCTTTGCAGGTATAGTGGAATTACCTGTCAGATGTTGGAAGATGTGACAACCACTCTAAAAGATATCCAGGTTTATCCGTAGAGCCTTTCGTTTGCTGACCTCTTTGTCCCATTTTAGTAATCGGAAAAGAAGCAATCAGCATAAATAGTTTCTTGCAGATTTCTTGCACCTGCAAAGCAGACTGATTTGCTATACATGTCCTATTTGTTTTAGTTAACTATCTTTTCTTTCTTCAGGAGGAGTTCTTGAAACTGGTTCACAAGGAAACCATTCTGGTTGGGCATTCCTTGGAAAATGATTTGTTAGCCCTGAAGATAAATCATAATTTGGTAATTGATACCGCTGTGTTGTACAAGCATCCAAGAGGATCCTACAAAGCTGCTCTTCGCCTTCTGAGCAGAAAATTTCTCGGCAGGGAGATACAGGACTCAGACAATGGGCATGATAGCGTTGAAGATGCAAAAGCTACTTTGGAATTAGCACTACTAAAAATAAAAAATGGTAAGTCATAACCTTTTTACACATGCTAATGCACCACTAAATATTGTGCATTCTAAACTCTTATGGCCCCTTTGGTTGGTATAGTGGAGGCAAGAAAAAGGGAATGGTGCAGGCGAAAAATGGTTGCATGAGATGAAAATGTCCTTCTTGCGTTTTCTCCCTTCGGTTCCTCTCGGTCTCTCCTCATTAAGTTGGGCCTATAAATGATCTAGCCAATGGTGGGGGTTAGCCTGTTTCTCCAGCCCATTGTCCTTTCTTTTTAAATTTTTTTTTGAAAGGTCTCCTCCATTCTGTTAGGGGAAATCCAAGACTTGGTGTCTGGTGCCATCTCGGGCATCACATCTGTTGACCCACATCTGCATTCTGCAGTGAAGGTAACAAAAAGAAATCCCCTTTCCACCTGTGACCTTTTTTAGATCATGATCTCCTTCAGTTTCTGAAAGGAATCTGGAGAGCAATGAAACATCTCCAAACCTAGAAATTTTCAGACGGGCTGTTAGTCTGCTTAATAGGTGATCGTCGTAACAGCATTATAGCAATTGTTAATTATGTCTGATCCATGCAGCAACATGTGTTTCCGTCACTCTATTTTAGGCCACGTCCTCAAGTTGTTTTTTTTTTTTTGAACAGGTAACATTTTTGTGTGTTGATAACAAACTACACAAAGGGTGTGTAGTCCCCCATATTTACTTCCAGATGAGCAAAAAATAAGCATGTCGGGGTGCACTATATGAATCCTTACCAATCATTTCATTCACTTTAAGCTCATCTCAGGCCGATATTATACAACTAAAAATAAAAAAAATATTTCTAGAAGCTATCTACATTTTACTGGCATATAACTTTCTAGCATATAATAAATCTCTTGATAGGACTAGGACTCCTAGAAAATGGGGGACCTCAAGAAAACCTTCTAACATGGCTAAAACATAGCTTATTGTTTAATTTCCTCCTCAACTTGCTCCTATTTCCTAATTACTCACCTTAACAAATGAGGTCCCTTTACACCTAATATATAAAATTATGTAGTCCGCACCCCCCCCGGGATGGAATAACACCACTTTATATCGGGAAGTGTATAACATGTGCCACTCATTGAGTGACATGTGTCAAAAGAAAAAAAAAGGAAATCACAAAAAAGAAGATTACCAACACTCGTTTCTCCAACCACCCCTCAAGTCGCCGTCGGACTGCTGGACTATTATTTGACCACTATTACAGACCCCAAGACACCCTTCTCTTTGATCCCCTCCAACAGCTCCCATCACTAGCTGATGCCATAGAAGCCGGAAAAGGGTTGTTTCTCGGTGTAGTTTTTACTGTAGCAGAAGAGCACCATTTTCTTCCTTCTGCACCAGGTTCATCTGACATCTTCCAGCAAACAGTAATTATCGTCTTTAACTTGCTTTTAGAGTCCCTCTTTTCTCTGAGACTCGTGCATCACAATGGCTCTAGTCTCATTTACTGGTGCTGCCATTTCATTCCCCTTTTGGGACTTGTCAAAAACTGCATTGATGATGTCCTCAAGTTCTGTGATATCTTCATCTGGGATTTGCTTCACTATTGGACAAGCCTCTGCCATTCCTCACCCGTGTCTCTACAATACACGGATTTAGAGACAACTCTTCAGATTGGATATTGATCTTAAGAGCCATAGTGGCTTAACCTTCCCAACTAAATTAATCCTTAATAAACCTTGCAATTCCATTGGGAATTCTGATATAAACATCGAGAATCCTGTGTATCTTTCAGTTGGTGGATGTTCTTTAGAGAAAAGTGGGGAGTGGGAGGATGTGTTTTGTCAAGGGGTGGTGGTGGTGGTGGTGGTTGGGCTGTAAAAAAGGAAGATTAAAAACAAAGAAAATGAATAATAAATAAGATGAAAAATATTTAGACTGTTGGATCATTTGATTAAATTTGACCATCCATTTTGTCAATTTTTTTAAGTTAAACCTCTTCATGTGTTAGAAATGTTGAAAAAAAAAACGTTTGCTACGTGTCAAAATTTGTGGTGGTGGTGGGGTACTAACTACGGAATTTCAAGTTAAGATGTGTAAGAGGGGTGTGTAATCTCAACTAATTGGTATTGCCTATAGAAAATTAATGCTGCTCTTAGCCTCACTATAACTAGATGCAATGATGCATGCTAAACACATTTATACCTACCCCCCAGCATATCAGTCGTTTGCATAATAGTTAGTGTTCTTAGACTAATTGCACCACACCCAATGATATAAAAAATGGAGCTTCTATGTAAATTGGAGGCAACCCGTAGTTCAAACTTTATGAGTACATTATATTAACACCAGATATACAAGCAACACCATTCTTGTGCTTTCTTTCTCCAATCCCTGTTTACCTTCATTTTCTTTTCTTTTCTTTTCTTATCTTTTCTTTTGTCCTCGAAATGGAGTTCTTTTTGTGCTATTTATGTTGCTTATTATGGATCACCAAATATTTTCATTTTGCTTTTTGGATCAATGCATCCTAGACTTCATTGGGCTGTAACTTCCTGAACTAGGGCCTGATTTTGGCATACCTCCGTCTCAACAATTATTGCGGCGGAAGCTTCTTTCAGTTCTGAGTGACTCTGGCAAAGGATCCTCAATCATTGATAATATATCCATAGCAAGGAGATATGCTGCTGAATTGTCCCATACAATTCCAGTATCATCTGACGATGAAGCTCTTTCAAAAGCCATTAAAGAGGTAAGTCAAAAGAATCTAATTTGTTGTATTGTTCAAAAGCAGACTGATTAAGAATCTGAAAGCTCACTATACTGGCATCACTTGTCTTGATAGGTCAGAAATGATAAGGTACAGTTTATCTGGACGCAATTTGCAGAGCTATATGCATATTTGAGGAAGCAAGCAGATGACTCTGAGGAGCTAAATAAAAAATTAGCAGAAATGATAGCATTGATGACATGTGAGAAACAGTCTAATACCAGAAAAAGCATCAAATTTGATGTCACTCCCGAACTTAAGGATATATTAGGCCGCATGAATCGCAGAGTCAGGAGCATTTACTCCAATCTTCCTCTAAATGCTATGCTTATTATTTGTACTGGTCATGGGAACACTGCAATAGTTCAAAGGTACCTTTTAAGCTGGATTGCACAAAATTCTTACTCTCCTGAATCATAAGTTTTGAACTAAACAATGCTAGTCATTTACTGGGGTTTAGAGTCAAGATTAGTTTAGCCTCTATATTCGGATGGCTGGCCTTGTCTAAATTTTGGGACATCCCTCATAATTTTTGATAGCTAAATGACATTTATTGACAAAATTGAGAGTCATTCACGTATAGGAATATAAAAGTTAATTTATCATAGTTTAGCATCAACTTGCATGAAAAAGTGCTTCTTTATTCACGCTGATTTCATGAATCCAAGGTCATAGTTCATGTCTTTAACAGGCTTTCAATATTAGTAGTTAATGTATACACGTGTTAGATAGTGTAATTTTTCAAAAATATTAGAATTTTAAAATTTTTGTGATTGAAGAAGAATTCAGGATTTATCATTTTATCTCATGTTTTAGTATTACTTCATTCAATTCTCTTGTGAAATTGTTGGTTTTTTAGAAAATGTTTTCTTTTATTGTAGCCCTTTAATTATTTTTTAACACGATATAAAACCAATACTGGATTGGATGAAGTGTTTACATGTGCCAAGATAATTATTATTGGAACAAATCTTTATCCAGCTCAAGACCAAAACCTTTTTTAGATATACATCAGTCATCAAGTTTCAACATGAGAAAAAAAATCTAATGAGAAAGTACATAATCCAGTTGTATTGATCACCTTAATACAATCCTGCATTATAATCCGTGTACCACTGTTCACAAACCAAATGCGTCCTTACTGCTCTGCGTAGACAGACCGTTTGCCTTACCAGATCAAATGGTAGAATTCCTTGCCAGAGTAGATGCAACCTTTCTGTTTCATAGGATCAATAAACTCACATGAAGTAGTCATGCTTGCTAAACTTCAATCATCCAGTGACTACAGTATTGTAAAAACAGACATCCTTTTATAATCCCTTATGGTACTTAAAACAGCTATTTTTGTTATTCTTTATAATTTTAAGTATAAAACCTGTTAGTTCTACCAGTGATTATTGCAGAGACCTTTTCTACATCATCATGAAGGGAAACCTTTTCCCCCGCCTGAGGCTCACTGTTTTTCTCCATTATATGTTCTTTTTCAAGACTTTCTGCTACCTCTTTTTGTCGTTTATCTTCTTCCAGTGGTGTAGAACGTGCTGTTTTATGTTACCAACTGTTTGTTACTCTGTAGTAGGTTGGCATGAACCATGTATAGTTCAGTCTATCTTAATATAAGTGTTCCTAAACATGTCCTTCTATTAGTGCTTTTCTGCTACTGATCCTCTATTGGTATTTGGGGAGGCCGGAAGTCTGTCCATTCAAATTCTGAGTGATTCAAATTTTATACTAGATCCTCGAATAATTCACATGAAGATCCAGGAGATACCTGATTTCCTATCTTCTAGTTGCCAGTCTTTTTGTAGATTTAAGGCCTGATAATATGTTATTGCTTAGCAAAACCTGCTAATTATTTCTTTTTCTTTTTGTGCACACAGAGTGAGGAAGATCTTGTCAGAGCAGACTGATGCCTTGATGCCCCGTGAGAACATTGTTAAACTCTTGGAAGAGTTGCAGGCGCAAGCTGAAGTTGGTTTGTGCTTTGTAGGTGTCAAACACTAATTTCTCATCTGATCGTAGTAATCTATATTCTAACTCTTATTGCAAGCACCTTTATTAACCCGGTTTATCAGGGCAGAAATAGAATAGGAATTTGCAAGATGAAGCAATTTCCTATGAAGGGAATTTTTTGATGTAAAGTTAGTTCATTATGTGTAAACTTGTATATGTAAGGTATCTTGTTGCCTTTCATCGTCTCCATGGCCTTAACGAATAGCTGAACAACATTATATTGTATGGCCAAGTTATTACACTTCTCTCTGAGTTGTACGGTTAACGTATTCTATACTTTTCTATGTACTTGGCTGTTTCTAGGTGTTATATATGCAAATAATAATTAGATCCCGACTGATAGTTTACTGGTATTGTTTAGTTCTTCTCTCATGGATGACCAATTGATGATTGAGATGAAGACAAAAGTTGGTCCACCAAGAAGTGCTATAAAGTCTGAACTCTGACCCAAATTGATACTAGGGAAATGAAGGAAAAGAGCCACCAGATTTATATTTGAACTGGTAACTGTTCTGTGAGTTGATTTAGAAGACTTTGACCTAGCTTAGCTTAAAGTCCAAGAATCATATATCCTACAATGTTATGATAAGTTTGTACACACTTTGACTAATTTAACGTGAACACTGCTATATCCATGAGCACATATCTTAGACTTCAATCTGCTCCTTCTTACTTAAAACCAACCAAATAAAGAGATAAACACCTTTGGTTGAGCCAGTACCTAAAATATGGTCTTCAATTAATCTTGAACAAGAGTATTAGCTTCAATTGAACAACTCGACCTTCAAATATTTACAGACTGGAAAGATTGTGAATGTTCATGCTGCTTAAGCAATCACAAGAAATTACTCCTGATTTAGCAGAATCCCCATACACCAACTTTATACAGTAACTGTATCCTCTGTCCCAAATACATTAAAATCGACCATATAGATCTTCACTTCTCCATTTAAGCTCAAATAATAGACAGAAATAGAAGTGAAATAAATTAAACATATAAAAAAATAATAGTCAAATGGAAGAAAACCGCTGCAACTATCGGACTTACTAAGATCCTGCTCAATTATCTGGACAGAAAACTAAAATGAAGTATAAGAATAGCTAGCTGAAGTAGAAACTGACAATAGAGGACGAAAAAAAACAGTTTTATCTACTAGTTTCACATCAACCTACATTAGCACAAAAGTTGATCTTATCTTGAATGGCATCAAAGTATACAATGCCATGCATTCTGATCATAAACACTGAAATATTATCACAGAGTCTGTTTTCGCCACAAGTTGATCCAATGCACAGCATTGTTTGTTTCTGAGAGAGCATATGTTGTTTCTACCTCCAAGCTGAAGCAACAGTCAAGGTCTTGTCCTCCCACCCGAAATAGAGTGCACCTGCCTCCTCCTCTGCTTTGTACCTTTCGCTATATTGCTTGATAAGATTCCGGATTGAGTCATAGACATTTCGGCTAATTGGGGATGGAGTGAAACCAGCCATCATCATCCTAGCTCTCCACTTCCCTGCAACCTCATAACGCTCTATTCGCTCCAATCCTTCACAGGCAACAATGTTGATGATATCACGTGCAAGACATTGCCGTTCTACATTAACCCTCTCTTGGCTATCCCTTGAAAGAGTTGCATCGAGAGACTCGAATATGGCACAATAGTAGTTGTAGACTTCTGCAAACCTTTGTAAAAATGGGGCGGTGTTAGTGTTCATGTCTTGCTCAACAACTGTTACCAGCTTTGGATTTAAGCTCTTCACCATCCGCAGAAGCTGGTCTCTTTGGTTTACCGTTGATACACTTTCATCAGGCATGTGATGAAGCTGGAACGCGAAGTTTACTAAAACACCTTCACCAGGACGGCAGTTCAACATTGCTGGGGTGACTAATGCAGTGCTGGAAGACACTGCTTGGAACTCAAAAGAGATCTTAAGATCTTTGGCCAGCTCTGCAAGCCTGAGACCAATGACATTAAGGCCTCCAATAGCACGTTGGACAGATTCAGGGTCGTCTACCCCAGTTAGCCTCACATGGGGTGGCTTACCAGGCATACTAGCCAATGTCTGCAATAAAGTGTAATATTGACTTCCTTGGTTAACGTCAAAATCTATGATGTGAACTCTTTTCTCATCTTTAAAAGCCTCTAGGATCGCACCATTAGCTGCCATAAAACTAAACCTAAAGTACGGACATACTTCAAAGAGGACTTGCATAGCAGAGAGTCTCTCCGAAGAGGTAGCTTCTTTGCATTTTAGAGCTTTATAAAGACCTCTGCCAGATGTAGCCATTCGAGCTGCAAGAGCTTCTACCATGTAAGCTGCAGTCCTTTCAAGAGGATCTCCCTGGATGGAGACCATCTGCCTCAGTTCATTAATCATAGATGACGCTTGTTCAATATGTCCATCTTGAATAGCAGCAGCACAACTAAAAAGCATCTGCTTTGGAGTTTGAGGAGCAGATACAGCTATTTCCTTGTAGCTACTACTGCTACTGATATTAGAATCTGCCGATGTAGACTCCTTGGGAGACTCCTGAAGTAACTCAGTTCGGATCTGGTTAAACCATTCATCATCTATGTCCATAGTCTCCCCACGAGCAAATACATCATCTCCTTCAATTTCGTTATCATCAAAAAGTACCCTTTCAAGTTCTTGAAGCTTCATTGTCACCCTTCCATCATTATATTCTGATGAATCTGGACTTTGATTGACAAAGTCTCCTGAATCATAACTAGCCTGATTGTAATCTCTTGATGGATGGAAAGAAGATGAATGTCTCTGGTGGAATGGATTCCCCAAGACATCCGTAGGTGATGTGTTTAAAAGTTCTTCTGAAGGTGAAGGTGATTCTAGCAAATACTTTGGATCATAACTGTCTGTGCTACTAGACTCGGTTGCATACATAATCCCACGTGCATTTTTGGAGTACATGGATGTTGACAAGCTAGAGTTATCGTTGTGACCATTTTGAAAATACAGCTTCCCATTTCCAATTGATCTTAGAGATCTAACTAAAGACATGGTTCACTTGTTATTCTAATTCTCAAAATGAAGCTGCTTGAATGTTCCCTTACAAAAACTGCTCCTCAATTCAACCAGAAACTGGTACGGGATCCCTGTAACTGAATTTCGTATTTGGGAGATACCGCTCTCTGCTGCTGAAACATCAAATAGACAAACACTCCGATTAGACAAAAAGAAACAGTAGTGGAACATGAGACAATATTAAAAGACAAATATGGGAATAGAAGATATATGCATTGTTGCTTCATACGATCCTTATGCACTGGATATCAAGTCGGGGGGCAAATAATTCAACATATGAGATAGAATGCAGCAGGTAACAGACGATTCAGCATCAGAAAATGATTTTAGTGAAAGAAAATGTACTCTCCTCTCTGTAACTAATTCAAAATCCTTTTGAGCTTTTAAACCATATCTATGAGACCAACGGAATTAAAAAGCTACTCATCAATGATAGCAAGTCATCTCGCAACCAACAATAACTCCTAAAATCACAAAATGGAGTATACTTTGTGCAAAAACTCCTGCAAAACCAGGTCTTACTTTTGTGAAGTTAGAAGTTTTACTTAGTTTATTACTCAAGCTCCTTCAACACTTGTAGAACATCATCAAAATTACATGTCCATCGTTCACAATAAAGAGAAAATCAAAGACGATATTTAATAATACCACTTCTTGCTTTTGACACAAGGTGTTAAAAAGTTGGAAGCAACAAGGGATTTAGCCCATTAGAGATTCAACAAAATACCAAAAAGAGCATAAACCTCAACAAGAAAAAAGCAACCATTGCACCCGAGGAAGTAGCCTAGTGGTCAATGAAGTGAGTTGAGAACTAGAGACCAAAAAACTAGGTGAATTCTTTCCTTCTGTCCTAGCCTTAGCCTTGGTGGACAGATGAGTTACCTTGCGGCAGGAGGTGGCATGTAACTAATGGAATTAATCGAGGTGCACACAAGCTGGCCTGGACACCATGGTTATCAAAAAACAAAAAAGAAGAACAAGGCAAACATTCCAAAACCCTTTGATTTCTACAGATCTATCCTCCTCCTGAGTATGAACATGGTAATCACATAAAAACATATTGGAGAACTTTGAATTCTCAACTTCTGAAGATCTATTAAGGGCAACAAACATGATCCATACCCAAATTGTTCAACATAAGTTTGTAACTGCACTTTAAAAGCAACCAATCACCAAATTCAGAACAAAAAACAAAGCAAAAATAAAACAAAAACAGAGAAAACAAGAACACAAAGTCAAAAGAAGCAAAGCCAAATATACCTGTCAAGTTGAACTCAGAAAGAGAAGATCTTAAGATGTGTCACAGTAGAGAGAAAAATCAACAACAGCAATCTGCAAATTTCCTATGTGAACAGATAAAAGAAAAAATTTCAAAATTAGCTTAGAAGAAAAGCAAACCCCTTTAGGGCTTTGACAAAAGTTAGATATATTACCCTTTTATGGTATATTTCCAATAAAAGTATCTTCAGTAGGTACAATCCAGCAACCAAAAAGATTAAACAATTTCCATAAGATACAACAAAGAGACTTTCAAGTTTCAACTAACCAGAATTTTTGATAAAACCCCACAAACAAAAATTTAGTCTTTATGTGCCAAAGATTCAACCTTTATGAAAAAAAATCAATCTTTGAAGACTTTAACAAAAAAAATACAAATCAATCTTCTGGAATTCAAGAAAAAGGAATGAGAACACTTACACCCTTTTAGTTATATTTTATATACTTGTAAGGAAGCTTCCTAAAATCCCAAGAAAATTCAACCCCTTTTACTTTTTCTTGTTCTTGTTCTACTATATACTACTACAATTATTAGTACTAGTAATTCTGTGTTTTTGTGTATAATACCAACTTGTCTGACTCTACAAGAACCAAGTTGTTTGATCCATGCCTGTTTTTTTTTTTTTTCAATTTGTCCCCACAAGACAAATCAATCTGCACCATTGAATTATAATCTTGTGGACTATGTTTCATTGTTACATGTGGGATGAGCATGGATAACGCGTGTACAAGATGATGTTTTTTTTTTTTGTTGTTCATTTTTGGTTGTGGTTGGTGACGTTGGAGTGTATGTCATGAATTCAAGACATAGTCAAATTGTCCTTATAAGATAGGGGTAAAATAGTAAAACTACATACACATCACCTTTTCGGAGTCTTTTGTAGTATATGGTATGGTTTGTGACTCTCTTTGTTGACGATATTCATTACTTCTCGCAAGAATAATTCATCGGTGGAGGAGTAGAAGTGTTGGTCTCCTTTGATTAATTTGTTTGTGACTTAATGCGTTGTTACCTACTGAACACCAACATCAAAAACTCGGTATATAATTTGCACGAAATCTATTTTCAAGAGTTTACGTATATAAGTCTTTAGTACAATGTTGATTGGTGTACGTACTTTAATGTAATCGTATGACTTCCATTCTTAAATTAAAAAAATAAGACGATGTCCTCTCCTTATAAATCAAGTAGATGGAGTATGAATAAAAAAAAAAGAAAAAAGAAACGAACAAGTATAAAAGCTATAATTATAAAGCAAGATCGAATCTATGAAAATTTGATTTATATGTTCCTCTTAGATATTTTTGTTAATAATTGATTGCTGTATACTCTAACTTTAGTTCAAAACTTTAAAATTGAATTTTATGTGTTATTTTTAAATTTTTACGGTAAATATCTTTTTTTAAAAAACTTCAACCAAATATTGATCATGCATCCACTTAATTTGGTATAAACAATACGTTAAACTAAAAGTAAATTTGTAAACTAAGAAAACAGAATTTCCCAAAAAATATTTGCATCATCTTTTAGAACAGAGGATAATTGTTTTTTCGGGGTAGTAACATTTTAAGACTAAATTACCCTTCAAGAGGTTTGTAAGGGTCCTTAAAAATGGAAATTGAAAAGGGCAAAATCGACATTTGATGGATTTAGTTGGGAAGTGGTTAAACTCGTGGTGGGGACTAATGCAAGATGTTGAAGGAAATTTCCTCTTTTCAACAACTGAATAACGATTTCTCGAAAAATTTTAGTAGCTCAATTAATTAATCATTTCTATTCACGATTTTTTAAAAAAATAATTAATGAAAGGACAATGATATACCCTCATAATTGGTGTTTGAACCAAAGTGTGAAATGAATATTGTGGTATTTTTACCCCACAAGAACATTCTAATTTTAAAGTATTATAACTCATGGTCATCCATTTAGTTTACCTTATCCATAAAAAAAGGGTTTTCAAAGTGCATAAATTGACATATTTAAATTAATTAGAGAAAATAACAAAGGTATTTCTTATACGTGTGATATTGTGATAATGGAGGAACCAAATGTCACACTCATATATAACTTGATAACTCTTAGCAATTGGATAACAAGTCAAATCATGACTCCAGAAATAGGATATAAATGATATTTTGTCAAGGGGATGAAACATGATGTTAGGGAGCAAAAATAGTATTTAGTATCGTAACAATATAAGAAATTGTCAAGAATTCACGCGCGTTTAGAACTTGAAAATAGCGAAAATAATGAGAATGGTTAGATGTATTAAAAGACTAGATATGATTACGAATAAAGTATTCAGAACAAGGTTTATGAGAGTGATTTTCATGATGGATAAGTAGATAAGATGCGAAAAATGAGATTGAAATAGTTCGAACATATAAAGAGAAGGAGCTAGCACAAATATCCTAGTGAGAGTATTGCGAGAGATTGACAATGATTGTAGGTCTAAGGAGAGATAAAGATAGATTGAGAAAAAATTGGAAAGAGGTGATAAAAGATGATATGACACATCTTTAGCTTATCAACGACAAGATCGTAATTAAAAAACATGAAAATAAAAAATTAAGATAAATAATTAATAGTCGAGTGTTTTCTCTCTTTCCTATGGGAGAGCTTGACTCTAGTTTAGAGCATTTTATTTGTTCCCTCTTATACTTATCAATTCTCACTACCAGTCGTGTGATATTATTATCGTGTTCTTCAATTTTATTTGTTGTTATAATTAATTTCTTTTATTTTGATTATTTTTACTTTTTAGCTATCAATATTCAATACTGGGCTCTTTTTTATTATTTTCATTATAACTTTTTGATCTAGTATCTTTTACATGCATTTTGAATGTCTTTTTTAGCTGAGGGTCTTATATCTTAAATAACATTATTTCTTATAAGATAAAGATAAGATTCATGTATATTTTTTTTTTTTTCGAATCCTATTTAATTTGTGGAGATCATACTTTATATATTATTATATTATAATATACAATAACTTATTTGTATTCCATGTATAAATTAAAAACAATAAATGTATTACACACAAACTTTATTACTTAATTATAATTAGTTATTATTTTATTTTATCAATTAATCAAGATGAATTAATATATATAGTTTTGTGCAAATATCATACGTGTGAGCAAACATTTTCTCATGCTATATGATTGTATTGGCCGCTTGTTTATGTGATAGATAGTGAATGCCCATAGTTTCTTCTTACTCTAACTACTCCCTCCGTCCAATAATAATTATCTATTATTAATTTGGCACAAAAATTAAGAAGTACTCTCTCCGTTTCTTTTTATATGTCGTACTTACTATAAATAATTGGTTCATAATACTTGTCATTTCATAAAATCAATGCATAAATTACAATATTTTTTCTAGTATACCCTTAATAGTTAATTAGTCTTGAAAATAGATATTTGACCAACCTAGGAAAACTAACAAGTAATTAATGTTCAGGGTAATTACTTCATACATTGATTAATTACTCTCACCATTGCATTACTCTATAGATCTGATTTTGAAAAATAAATCTCAACAAACAAATTAAAAAAATAAAAGATGGATTTGTTTATCATTTATTGAAAAGTTGATTTAAAAAAAATATTAAATAAGGGTGTAATTGTAAACTTATCTAGTTTCTTTATGCAAGTGAAATCTAAAAAGGTGACATATAAAAAGGAAAGGAGGGAGTAGTAAATGATAGAGATAATTTTATAAAATCACCTATATCAAATATAAGTCATCTAAACATTGGAAATGAATAGTATTTAATAGCAAGGTAAAATAGTCACAAAATAATAAATTATTCATTGATTTTGTAAACTGGATATGTATTATTAGACATCCAAAATGGTACTCCCTCCATCCAACAATAGTTGTCAACTATACTATTTTGGGATGTCCAACGATACTTGTCCATTTTATGAAATCAATAGATAATTTTACACTTAGTTCCTAATTTACCCTTATCATTAATTATAGTCATTTCTCTATTACATTTTTTAAGACATTGTATTTATTATATTTAAAGGGTGATATAGTAAAATTATCCTTCAATTTATAGTTTCTTAAGAAGTGTGCAAAGTTAATAATGAACAAGTATTATTGGACAAAAAAAATGTAATGGACAAATAAAAATAGATGGAGGAGTATTAGTTATGCCTCACAATTTGAATTATAGTTTCGTTTTTCAGTTTTTCTGTCGTGCCAAAACATTTCTCAATTATAAATAGGAAAAAAGGAAAATACTTCTCTATCTTGATTTGTTTCATTGCTTAACTTCCTTTACATAATCATCAATAAGTTGAACTTGCTCAAACATGCCCTATTGAAACTCCAACAACGACAACAACCTACCCAATGAAATTCCATTAGGTAGAGTCTGAGGACTAGGAAAGGTAGAATATATGCAGATTTTACGTTATACACCTTGTGAAAATAAAGAGGTTGTTTATAAAAGACCTTCAGCTCAAGTGCATCAAACCAAAATAAAAGAAGAAAATAATAAAGAAAAGAAGTGTAAAGTCTAAGAAATAAAGCAATAATAATATTAACATATTTGGTATAATTATTATACAATGAGGTCTAAGGAGACGTAAGATAGAAAAACTATTTTTGATAAACCCTCCGTCACTAATTGGTATTAACTATATATATGAAATGAGACTCTATATGAAATTGTTATCAAGTTTTGTTCCTTCTGTCTGATCGAGCAAATGGTACATATATATAGTGGACTTTGCAATCATAATGTTGCAAAAATATACCCTAATTCATATTGAATCTTTGGTTAAATCATCGTCTATGAACTTGCCTCTCATCATGAAATTATCTCAACTACTAGTTCCAGCTAAATGCTAAAAATACCTTCGGTACAAATTACTCGTTTTGTTTCAATTTATATGAAATGGATTTAGATATATACACCAAAATAGTTAAGTTTGTCCATGAATTTGTGTATAGATTATTATTATTATTATTATTATTATTATTATTATTATTGTTCTTTTATATATTTAAAAACTACACAAAAAATAATACAAGTCAATATAGCTAATGATTCAAAATTTAAAACAAAGTTTGAGAAAATTAGAATCAAAGGAAAAATTATTTGACTCTACAAATAGTAACACCTTCACCTAAAATAAAATATCAGTAGATATTAATTAAATTATTCTAAATTCATAAATTACGCATCTTTACACGACAATATAAGTTAAGAGACCATAAATGAGTTTTACCACCATATATATAAAAGGGAAAAAGGTCCGAAATATATCCGAACTTTGACCGAAATTGCTGTAACAATACTGAACATTGGAAAGGACCTTTTAGCCCCCTGCACTATTTAAATAGTGTATTTAAAGATATATATGTGCCCACGTGGACATCATAAATATTGCATCATTATAAATAGTAATGTGTCCACATGGGCACATATATACCTTTAAAATACACTATTAAATAGTATAGGGGTAAAAGATCCTCCATAAAATTTGGTATCGTAACAACAATTTTGGTTAAAGTTAGAGTATTTTTCAGACCATTTTCCCTACATAAAATATATAGGTACAGTAAAAGATGAGAGAGTCAAGCCAACAGTTTTTTTTAAAAAAAAAATTCTTTGGCAACCACAGAATTTAGAACATAGTTTGATAGTAATTATTTTATTCTTCAATCTTGAATTTGTGTCTCTTTCAGCCAATCACAAGTTATTAATTACTCATATAATATCAACATGTCCTTGCTAGGCTATAAACATAAAATATGATGATTAAATGAGGTAATAATAATATTAATTATCCAAGAAATGACATGAGGAGTAATGCTCTAATAATATTATCTATTTTTTGTATATTATTAAACTAATTAAACCTATCACCATATTGGTTACATTCTTGTTTTATGTTCCATGCACCTACTCAACCTAAACTTAAAAATTCCCAGCTACAGTAGCTCTACATGCATAAGCATTAGACACCTGAGAATTATATACTAGATGTCACAACTCAGACCGTCGTAATTGACACCCACACTAACCCTCTGGTGGGAGAACCATTACTACAACCCAAACCAAACAACTAAATCAAAAACTAAGCATTCAAGGATACGAAAACATGAATAATAGCTAAAAGTAAAGTTCCCACAAACTTCAAACAAAAGATCTAACAACTAACAATGCGGAAAATACACCTAGAACCTGAAAGTCAATGTACCAAAACATGTAAAGTTCAACAATTCTAAACAAGAAGGGATACAACCCCAAACTAATGACTAATAACTAACTAGAAAGTCTAAGTCCTAAATGGTGGACATAGACGAAAGAGAACCCATGGCAGCCCGAAAGAATTGACTCACCCTTGAATTCGAACGATCATTGATCTTCTAAGCAAGGTCTGTCAATAGCCGCTTGAAGATGCCCTGTACTCAACAAAGAAAGAGCAAGTGTAGTATTAGTACACAACCACAGTGTACTGGTAGGATCATGCGGCTATCCCACTAAGTGTAACATAAACAAGTCAATACAACATTACAAACATGAAACATACCGAACATATACAATATCGATTATCACATGCTCAACAATATACATTTATAACAAGTCATTGGTCCTCTCATGGAACCCAAACCCAAATTGTTAGCATACCGGAATGTGGTACCTGATCCAATGTTTATGCCGGAACGTGGCAACCGATCCCATAATTTTGCCAGAACGTGACAACCGATCCCAATTAGTATACCAGAATGCGGTATCCGATCCAATCAACACACCACAATCACAATCACAAGTACATTCTCAATAATCATAGAATTAAGAAGTGATTCATGGCATATAGTTATTCATCTATCTCATTTACAACAAGTGTGATCAATAATGCAACATTCGCATACATACATGTATCATAATGAATCAAGAACAAACATACATCACACAATCATAGAATCACAACCATCACCTACCTCGAAACAAGCTTGAAACCCTACGAAACTTGATCCTTCCCTTTTCGGATTCGTTCTACTTGTTCTTGGCCTACAAACAATCATAATAATACGAGAATTAATAAACAATCACTAATTACCCGAATTACTAACAATTCTAACAACCCTAGATTATACCCATGATCCTAAGTATCAAAAATAGGGTTGTTCCCACCATAGAATTTAGATCAAAACTCTCCCCCATCGATAATTACCCATTTTATTACGTTCTACGGATTGAAAAATGGATTCGGGGAGTGAAAAACTTACCTTTAGCCTCAAGAATGGTGAAAAACTGTCAAGAGTTGGCTGGGGTTCGTTCCTTAGCTCTAAAAACCAAAAAGTGCAGAATAAAGACATTTTGGGGTTTATTTACGACTTTAAGTCGTGTCTGGCCCACCACAGCGGCACCCACCCCGCTACATCGGCCCAGCCTTGGCGACCAAAATCACCGTCAAAGAGGCTTGCACGAAACATTGAGCTAATTAAAGAATTCCAAAACCCCTATTTCACAACATACCTTTAACCAACGACGCTCAGAAAATATCGTTCACGTTAAGATCGATTTCGAGAGTTCTACTCACCCGAATTCAATTCCGTAAAGTCGTACAGATTCCTTAACGACTTATCTAACTACTCATGTAATCAAAAACATAATTAGATCACCCAATTGCTACCAAATTTCTCTAGACTTTAGTTACTCCGATTTCGTCCAAATCTGGACTAGGTTGAGAAATTCCAAGTTACTACGAAAAAGTTTTACGACCCAAATTTTTTCCCCATTGGCTTTTCTATAATGATGGAACCCAGTTGTTACAATAGATACCAATTTACTCATCACTCGTCCCCGAGTGACAAATTTAAGAAAAACAGGTTAAGGAAAGAATGAAGTAGTACCTGAATAGACGAGCAATTGGGGATACTTGTCTCGCATATCCCTGTCGGTTTCCTAAGTAGCTTCCTCAACTGGACAATGCTTCCATTGAACTTTCACGGACTTAATCTCCTTGGTCCTCAATTTACACACATCACGATCAAGAATTGTAATCGGTTCCTCCTCATATTGGAGGTCTTTGTCTAACACAATTGAGTCCCACCTAATGATATAATACCCGTCACCATGATACCTTTTCAACATGGACACATGAAATACCGGATGAACTCCCAATAAATTAGGAGGTACAACCAATCTATACGCTATCGGTCCTACACATTCAAGAACCTCAAAGGGACTAATGTGTCGCGGACTTAGCTTACCTTTCTTGTCAAATCTTATCACCCCTTTCATGGGTGATACCTTAAGAAGAACATTCTCACCGATTTGAAACACCATGTCTCTTACCTTATGATCCGCATACTTCTTCTGTCTACTCTGAGCTGCTAAAAGCTTAGCTTGAATACTCATCACCTTATCTTGAGCATCCTTCACTAAATCAACCCCCAAAGGTTTCATATCTCCAGCCTTAAACCATCCTATGGGTGATCTACATCCCCTCTCATATAATGTCTCAAATGGTGCCATATCTATGTTGGAGTGATAACTATTATTATAAGAGAATTCACACAAAGGTAAGAACTTATCCCAATGTCCTCCAAAATCAACCACACATGCCCTCAACATGTCTTCTAACACTTGAATAGTCCTCTCTGGCTGCCCGTCTGTCTGTGGATGAAAGGTTGTACTAAAAGTGAGTTGTCTGCCCAATTCATCATGTAATTTTCTCCAAAACTTGGATGTGAATTGGGTACCACGGTCTGAGATGATAGAGAGGGGCACCCCATGCAACCTCACTATCTCTTTCACATAAACTTTAGCCAATTGTTCAGCATTATAATCTATTCTTACCGGAATAAAATGGGTTGACTTAGTCAATCTATCAACCACTACCCAAATAGAATCAAACTTCCCCAAAGTCTTGGGAAGATCAACCACAAAATCCATGGCTATCCTTTCCCACTTCCATTTCAGAATTGGTATTCTTTGAAGCAAACCTGCAGGCCTTTGGTGTTCATATTTCATTTGTTGACAATTTTGACACTTTGCCACAAATTACGCTATATCCTTCTTCATGCTTGGCCACCAATAAATTCGCTTCAAGTATCGGTACATCTTTGTCACACTCGGATGAATAGAATATCGCGAACCATGAGAATTTGCCAATAATTTTTTAATTAAGTCATCAACTCGAGGAACACAAATTCTTCCTTTAAAACTGAGCACACCTTCTGCATCAAGAGTGGTCTCTTGTGCCTTACCAATCACAGTCTTCTTCTTAAGTTTATTCAAATTCTCATCCTCAAACTGCTTGGCCTTGATCTCTTCAATGAACATAGCCCTTACTTCAATACTAGCTAACACCCCACCTCTTTCTGAGATGCCCAACTGCATGGATTTAGACTCCAAGGTCTGAATTTTCTTAGCCAAAGGTCGCTTGGTTACACTTAAGCAAGTTAAACTACCCATACTCACCATTTTTCGACTCAAAGCGTTTGCCACTACATTAGCCTTACCCGGATGGTATTGAGTGGTGACATCATGATCTTTAAGTAACTCCATCCACCTTCGTTTTCTCAAATTCAGATCCTTTTGAGTAAACACATGCTGCAAACTACGATGATCAGTAAACACCTCACACTTAACACCATAGAGGTAATGTCACCAGATCTTAAGAGCAAACACTACCGCTGCCAACTCCAAATCATGTGTTGGGTAATTCCTTTCATGCACCTTCAATTGATGCGATGTATAAGCTATAACATTATTATCCTGCATCAACACAGCACCCAAACCAGAATGTGAAGCATCACAATAAACAATAAAATCCTTACCTTCAACCGGTAATGCTAGAATAGGTGTGGTGGTCATAAGAGTTTTGAGCTTTTGGAAGCTCTCCTCACATTTTTCAGTCCATTCAAATGGTATCTTCTTTTTGGTCAAATTAGTCAAGTGAGTGGCAATTATGCATGGCAACGGGACCGAAATCGGCACTACTGGATCGGGACGGACCGGAACCAGAACGGAACCGGGCACCATGGATCGGAACCGTACCAGAAGCGGGATGGACTGAAATCGGTAATTTCGGAAATTTATATGTATACCCATCCCGGACCGGACCGGAAACCGGGTCCCAACGTCTATATTTTAAAAAAAAAATTTATTAAAATTAAAAAATTAGGAATATTACTCAAATAATATTAAAACTTTTATAATTTTAAAGTTAAAAATTTATACTTTTAAAGTTAAAAATTTATACTTTTAAAGTTTTAAATACAAACTTTCAAACTTTAAAAGTATAAAAGTTTAAATTTCACACTTTAAAAGTTTGAAAATTTAAATTCAAACTTTAAAACTATAAAAGTTTAAATTTCACTCTATAAAAGTTTGAAAATTTAAATTCAAACTTTAAAACTATAAAAGTTTAAATTTCACCCTTTAAAAGTTTGAAAATTTAAATTCAAACTTTAAAACTATAAAAGTTTAAATTTCACTCTTTAAAAGTTTGAAAATTTAAATTCAAACTTTAAAACTATAAAAGTTTAAATTTCACTCTTTAAAAGTTTGAAAATTAAATTCAAACTTTAAAACTATAAAAGTTTAAATTTCACACTTTAAAAGTTTGAAAATTTAAATTCAAGACAATAATAAAAAAAATTAAGGCGAATAGCCTATACTTTTATTAATATTAATTAAATAGTACAAGTTGAGTTACAAAATATTAGTAGAGTATTAAAAAATCTAATCTACACAGCCACCTTCTAGGAAGGGTTCTGTTTGAATTAGACCTCGAATTATTATACTCATACTAATAGACATTTAAATTTAATAGTTCATGCTACCTAGGAAATCTTTTTTTAAATCATTTAACATTTCTCTAGTAACATGCTCTAGAATTGGTTGATTAGCTAGTTCCTCCATTGCATCAATGTTGTTGTCACTAAAATCTTGCATTATTTCATAAACGTCATTTTCAAATTTGGTCGGTAAAGGTGGACGACCATAGCTCCTTCTCTCGCCATTAATCCAATCTCTAAATAGTACCGATATCTCCAAGCTATCTACTGCTAATGAATATCTATGCTCTCCAATTTGAAATCTTGCTGCACTAAAAGTGTCTTCCGAAGCTACTGAAGATGCTTGAATAGCTAACACATCTTGAGCAACCGGTTGAAGTTTTGGAAATCCCTGGGTGTGATTGCTCCACCATTCTAGAAGATCAATAGTAGTAGGTTTCTGTATTTTGATTAATATATGCATCAAAATCATTTCTATCATTATGAGAAAGTTCAAGATAACAATCTAACATATCATCAATATCATCTTCATTATTATATCTACCCCTAGAACTTTGAGGCTCTTCATTACGTACTGCATTCATTATATTCGAATTATACAAATCATACAATTTTCTAGCTTCAATTTTTATACTATCTTTAACATCTTGACAACTAGGTGTTTCATTATCTTCACTATCAATACCCAAATTAAAATATATTTTATCAACCATTCGTGATGCACCTTCATCTTTGTAATGTGGGTTTAACAAACAAGCGGTTAAATAAATTTGAGGAATAGGAATAAAATATTTTAAAAATTTTTCAATCATTTTGTTAACAGATTCTTCAAATCTTGTTTTATTTTTGAATTTATAAAATTTACTAGAAATAGCACAAATATTAGGCAAAACAGAGCAAATAGTTGGACAATAAAGTGCAGATATTTTTTTTGTAGTTAAATAAAAAACTTTTAAGAATTCTATAAGTTCTTTTATGTCATTCCAATCATTATCATCAAGTTGATATGTCATATTTGAATTATGAGTATTCCAAACCATTTGTAAAGGTTTCCTATATTCATAAGCGACTTCAAGCATTTCATATAAAGAATTTCATCTAGTACACACTGATTTTGAAATTTTTCTAGGTGGAAGATTAAATTCACGACAATGATTTTCAAAATCTCTGCGTCTAGACTTAACTTGACATTTAAAAATAAAATGACATGCAGTTTCAACTTTTATGCAACCATCATTATACATTGCTATACCATCTCTAACAATCAAATTATATATGTGTGCAGCACACCTAATATGAAAATCATCAACATAAATAGGGCAAAGAGACGATTTTAGTATTTCAACAACAATTCTATTATTAGAAGCATTATCTAAAGTGACACTACTTATTTTATCACAAATTCCATAGTTTTGTAAAACATCTATAATTGTTTGAGCTATATAACTACCGGTTTTATGCATTTCACAACATTTATAACCTAAAATTCTTTTTTGCAATGTCCAAATTTCATCAATCCAATGTGCAGTAATAGTGAAATAATCATTACCATTTACACTACAGCCCATATCAGAAGTAATAGCTATTTTACAATTATTATAATAAAATAAACAACGAAGAAATTGAAAATGTTAAGCTTGATAATCAAAGATAGCCTTTTTAATTGTATTTCTAGTAAAACCTTTAAAATGTGGATTATACACAACTTGAATATAATGAATAAAACTGGGATTTTCAGCAAAACTAAATGGCAAATCCATAACAACAATCATTTTAGCTAATTCTTCAAGATCTTTTTCTCTACTATATGTCCGTTGTATACTAGAGCCAGCAACATTAGAAGGATTTAATTGTGTTTGGACCATATTAGAGCCCTCTACTCTTACATTTTCAGGAAGGGTGGTACCATTCTTTTTAGCTTCGGCTACAGCTTTAGCATGCAAAAATTCGTTTTACAACATGACATTAAATGATTACTCAAATGTCCCGTCCCACCCTGTTTTCCTACAATTTTATGATTCACTATATGTTTACATTTATTACAAATAACTTGTGTTTTATCTTCATTCTGAGTCATAAATTGCCACACAACTAATTTTTTAGCGCGTTCTACCTTAGTCCTAGGATGCATGGGGGGAACGGGAGCAGGACAACGAAAGGGAGCGGGAGGGGAAGAGGGATTGGGAGTAGGAGTAGCCGTAGCTTGCTGAGTTTCATCATCATCATATTCATCAACATTATTATCAAAACTATTAATATAATCATTAACATCATCATGTTCATCATCTTCAGGTAATTCCTCATCAAAATTACCAAACCTTCTTTGTAAATGTTCATGATAAGGATCTAATCCACTATTACTATCAATATTAAAAGTAGTTTCATCAACATGCGTATAATCATCCGTATTTATTCTTAATTGAGAAGTTTTTTTAGTTTTAGATGTATCAGTACTACTGGTTTTTTTATTTTTTCTTGGATTTTGAGCTCCATAAATTAGTGATCGAATCAACTATGGTTGTTTTACCCTTTTCAACATTGTTTTTACCGAAATCCATATTCAAATATAAAAAGTAGTAAATTATATATAATACGAAAATGTAATGCAAAATTTTAAATAAATAAATAACTAAATAAGTAGAGACTAGAGACTAGAGAGTAGAGACTAATTACTCACAAAATAAATAATTAAATGTAAACAAATAAATAACTAAATGAAAAGTGAGTTGGAATGAATGTACCAAATGTCTACTTAAAAAAGTAGACGTGTATGACTGAAAGCCGAAAATTGAAAGTTGAATTTTGAAGCTCCAATTTCCAAAGACCAAATTCGTAGTTTTAATGAGAATAAGAGATTAGAGAGTAGAGAGAGTAGAAGATAATATTTTTGTGAGTGAAAAGAATGAAATATTGGGAGTATTTATAGTTTAAAAAAGGATGAAAATGTAGTTTTTAGAAGGTTGGGGTATTAAAAAAGTTTGGGGGGTAAAAAGGTGTAAAGGAGAGTTATGGGGGTGAAAGAGCTATTGGTGGGGCCCAAAACCAGTTGCCCAACGGCTAATAAGAATAAAAAAAAAATTTAAAACCGGACCGGAATCGGGACTAACGGGACCAGGACTAACCGGTAAATCCCGATTTTCGTCCCGTTACCCCTCTTGAACCCGCTACTAACCGGCACTAACCGGTACAAGGCGGAACTGAGATGGAACCAGTAACGGACCGAGACGGACTGGAACCGAAATCGGCACCTCCCGGTTCCGTTGCCACACTTAGTGGCAATAGAAGCAAAGTTCTTCACAAATTGACGATAATAGCTAGCGAGCCCCACAAAACTCCTAACTTCAATCACTAAACTTGGTCGAACCCAATTACCTCAATCTTATGACGGTCTACCATTTCCCCTTCTTTCGGAACTACATGCCCCAAGAATGAAACAGAAGTAAACCAAACTTCACACTTAGAAAATTTAGCATACAACCTTTGTTTCCCAAGAACACCCAAAACAATACGAAGATGGGCGTGTGCTCTTCCTCATTTTTTGAATAGACCAAAATATCATCAATAAAGACTATGACGAAAGAATCAAGAAACGGCTTGAACACCCCATTCATCAAACTCATAAAAGCTGCAGGCGCATTAGTCAAACCAAAAGACATAACTAGGAACTCATAAGGCCTATCATGGTTCTAAACGCCGCCTCGTACATCTTTCAGCCTAATTTTTCAACTGATGGTAGCCAGACCTTAGATCAATCTTGGAGAAAACTGATGCACCTTGCAATTGGTCAAAAAGATCATCTATTCGAGGCAAAGGATACTTGTTTCGAATAGTGACCCTATTCAATTGCTGGTAATCTATACATATTCTCATACTACCATCATTTTTCTTAACAAACAACACTGGAGCACCCCATAAGGAAGAACTAGGATGAATAAATCCCTTATCAAGAAGCTCTTGGATTTGAGCCTTAAGCTCTCTTAATTCTACCGGAGCCATGCGCTATGAAGGGACAGAAATGGGACGCGTACCAGGTTCTAAATCAATGCAAAAGTCTATATCCCAATCCGGAGGCATACCATGCAAGTCATTAGGAAACACTTCTCTAAATTCTGACACCATAGGAATAGACTCAATGGATGGAGTCTCAATCTCAACATCCCTAATATGAGCCAAATAAGCCAAACAACTCCGCCCTATTAATTTCCTAGCCCGAATGAAGGATATGATCTTAGCTTGCTTAGGCTTGTACACCCCTTCCTACTCTAATTTTTCCCTTTCCAAAATTTCTAGAGTTACAGACTTAGTATTACAATTAAGCACAACATAATAGGGGGACAACCAAGTCATGCCTAAAATTATATCAAAATCAGTCATATCCAAAATCACCAAATCAGCCCAAGTCTGAAAACCCATAAACAAAATAGGACAAGCATGATAGACATGGACGACAATGACTGACTCTCCAACTAGGGTAGAAACAATAGGGACATCAAGTATATCACAAATCATAGTAAATTCTAAGACAAATCGCACAGATACATTTGAATAAGTAGAATCCAGATCAAAGAACACATTAACCATCCGGTCACAGACAAGAATAGTACCTGTGATCACTGCATCAGACGTCTCTGCCTCATTCTTGTCCGAAAAGGCGTAACACTGAGCCCTATCATCTTGACGAACCACTTCCCTGCCTGGTTGCACGTTACCTTTGCCTGCATTACCATTTTCTCTACCTCCACCGCCTCACTAATTACCTCATCGCCCAACTTGTGGACATCATTTACCATTATCACCATTTCCCGCGGGTACCACCGCTCTAGTCTACTGGTGCGCGAAATCTAACACTCGTGGGTGGGGACAATCTCTCCTCATATGTCCAGGTTCTCCACAGTTGTAACATGTACGATCAAAAGACGGCTTGCTGCCCGCTGAAGGTGCAACTCCCTGGCTATCCTGAATCAAATTATGAGCTGGACTTTCTGAGTAGTTACCTGTAGAGGCAGGCATAGCGGACTGAATTGGCTTGGCTGCAAGCGTTGGCCTTCCGGACCCCCTGGAATAAGAATCTTGAAAGTTACCCGAGTTCTTGGCCCTTTTTGCCAATGCCTTAGCCTGATCGTCTCGCCTCACCCCCTCCATTTTTTTAACATAGTCTGTCACCTCATTAAAGCTCTTCCCTGCAGAGGTCATATGGATATATAAAACCTGCAACTCAGAATTTAGTCCCCTAATAAATAAACAGATCATCTCTTCCTCAGTATTCACCAATTGAGTAGCATATCTAGACAAAGCATGGAACTTGACCTCATAAGCAGCCACAAACATACCACCTTCCTCCAAAGCCATGAACTCATCCTTCTTATGATCCCTCAAAGTCCTAGGCACATACTTTTCTAGAAACAAAGCATGAAATTGGGTCCAAGTAAGTGGGGGTAAAGTTGAAGATCTACATTCCATATAAGCTCTCTACCACTGCTTAGCCTTACCTTGAAGTTGAAAGGACACAAACTCAACCCCATGCTGATGGACAATTCCCAACTTATGAAGCCTCTCATAGCAATCTAAGATAAACTTATAAGCATCCTCATTCTTAGAACCAAGAAACACATGAGGCTTTAGCTTCAAAAATATAGTCAACATTTCATGCTCATTACCAGTCATAACAAAACCCAAAAAAGGATGGAAGAAAACATCATTACCTCCCGTTCCACCCACCTTAGGCACAGTGCTAGCAACAGGGGGATTAGTAGGAGCTTAAGTTGCTTGAACAGAAGGAAGCACTGCAAGACCAATCAACCTTTTTAAGAATGACAAGATCTGTCGAGCTAACACTGAGTCTATGGGAGGAACATCAGTAGTCTCAGCCTGCACCTCTTCCTCTTGTCCAACCTCCTCAATATTTTCAACCTCAATATCCTCTTCTATCTCTTCATGATGCACAAGAGGGGCCTCATTTCTGGGAGCATCTCCAATCAGTGCTCCATCCGTAACAGGTGCTGCCCTTCCTCGGCCTCTACCCCTAACTCTTCCTCTACCCCTGCCATGACTGTGACCTCTCGCTGCAGATTCCTCAGCTGGAGCATGAACAAGAGCTACGTGCCTGACGCCATTGAATCTAGTGTTAACCATCTATGGACAGAAGAGTGAAGGAGGTTAGACCCCAATTTGAATCGCCAGATACTAATTGGAATCAAGTCATAACACGAAAGGAGACAAGAGAAAACAAAGAGATTTCCTAAAGTCCTATAGCCTCTCGAAGAAAAGTAAAGGCGTCCCCATATCGTTTCGCAAAACTCTACTAAACTTGTTTTGGTACATCGAGATCAATGAACCTCGGCTCTGATACCAACTTTGTCACGACCCAGACCGTCGTGATTGACATCCATACTAACCCTTCGGAGAGAAAACCACTACTACAACCCAAACCAAATAACTAAACCAAAAACTAAGCACTCAAGGATATGAAAACAGGAATAATAGCTAAAACTGAAGTTCTCATAAACTTCAAACAAAAGATCTAACAACTAACAATGCGGAAAATACACCTAGAACCTAAAAGTCAATGTACCAAAACATCTAAAGTTCAATAAGTATAAACAAGAAGGGATACAACCCCAAACTAATGACTAATAACTAACTAGAAAGTCTAAGTCCGAAATGGTGGACATAGACGAAAGAGAACTCATGGCAGCCCGAAAGAATTGGCTCACCTTTGAATTCAAACGATCACTGATCTTCTAAGCAAGGTATGTCAATAGCCGCTTGAAGATGCCCTATACTCAATAAAGAAAGAGCAAGAGTAGTATCAGTACACAACCACAGTGTACTCGAAGGATCATACGACTATCCCACTAAGTGTAACAAAAGCAAGTCAATACAATATTACAAACATGCAACATAACAGACATATACAATATCGATTATCACATGCTCAATAATATACATTTATAACAAGTCATTGGTCCTCTCATGGAACCCAAACCAAAACTGTTAGCATACCGAAACGTGGTACCCAATTCAATGTTTATGCCGAAGAGTGACAACCGATCCCATAATTATGTTGGAACGTGGCAACCCATCCCAATTAGTATATCGGAACGAGGTATCCGATCCAATCAACACACCACAATCACAATCACAAGTACATTCTCAATAATCATACAATCAAAAAGTGATTCATGGCATATAGTTATTCATCTATCTCATTTACAACAAGTGTGATCAATAATACAACATTCACATACATACATGTATCATAATGAAGCAAAAACAAACATACATCACACAATCATAGAATCACAATCATCACCTACCTCGAAACAAGCTTAAAACCCTAAGAAACTTGATCCTTCTCTGTTCGGATTCATTCTGCTTGTTCTTGGTCTACAAACAATCATAATAGCATGGAAATCAATAAGCAATCACTATTTACTAACAATTCTAACAACCCTAGATCATACTCATGATCCCAAGTATAAAAAATAGGGTTGTTCCCACCATAGAATCTAGATCAAAACCCTCCCCCATCGATAATTACCCATTATATTACGCTCTACGGATCGAAAAACGAATTTGGGGAGTGAAAAGCTTACCTTTAGCCTCAAGAATGGTGGAAAACTATCAAGAGTTGACTGGGGTTCGTTCCTTAGCTCTAAAAACTGAAAAGTGCATAATAAATACGTTTTGGGGTTTATTTACGACTTTAAGTCGTGTTTGGCCCGCCACAGCGACACCCACCCCGCTACAGCTGCCCCGCCTTGACGACCAAAATCACCGCCAAAGCGGCTTGCATGAAACAGTAAGCTAATTAAAGAATTACAAAACCCCCATTTCACAACACACCTTTAACCAACGACGCTCAGAAAATATCGTTCACGCTAACATCGATTTCGGGAGTTCTACTTACCCGAATTCAATTCCGTAAAGTCGTGCGGATTCCTTAACGACTTATATAACTACTCATGTAATCAAAAATATAATTAGATCATCCAATTGCTACCATATTTCTCTAGACTTTAATGTATCCGATTTTGTCCAAATCTGGACTAGGTTTAGAAATTCCAAGTTACTACGAAAAAGTTTTCCGACCCAAAATTTTTCTCTGTTGGCTTTTCTATAACGACGGAATCCGGTCGTTACACTAGATATAAAAGCTCGTATTAGCATGAACTCAATATATATTATACCTTCATTTATTCCAAACAATTTATGTAACATAGATATATGAAGTTGTTAAGTACTTTTTATGTTATATTTAAATAATATGTGTTACTTACTTTGTTTCAATTTACGTGACACAAATGAAATTTGAAGAGTTAATCAATTTTTTACTTAAATTATAATTATTTTGGTTTATAATATTTTTACGTCATTTTTAAATAATATGTGTTATTTTACTTGTCTAAATACATATAGAATATTGAAGAGTCAATCAAATTTTTATATGATTTTTAATATGTGTCATTCTCCTACTGGATAATATAACTAGATTATTTTTCATTATGTATCCAAACCAAAGCAATATACCTTTTCAACTTCTCAATTTTTTTCTTAAAAAAAAATCTTGTAGTGTTTTGTATTTATTGTAGATTTTTATTATTTATTTATTTATTTTTTAATCCAACTCATCTCCGTTTATTTTTTCTCCATTTTCTCAAATTCTTTCTTGGATTGTAGACTGATGACATAAGAAAAAAATTAACGACTAAAATTTAGTTAATTAAATCAAGATGCTAAACATGATATAGATAATTAATATTTTATAAATAAATTAAAAAATTCAGAATCATAACAATATATTATCTTATCCATAAATACATTGCACAATTTTTTCTCTTTTTTCTTAATTTACTTTTTTGTAATATATTAGTTATCTAAAACAAATTTATTTTAAATTTTTTAGAGCAAGTACTAAAATTACTAGATTTGTTTTATTAAAAAAATTGGGGTCTTGAAGAGGTATATATATTTTTTTGGATTTGGATAAAGATTGGATTTTTATTTCACCCAATAAGAAAATGACTAATAAATATTTTAAAAAATAAATAAACTTTGGGTTGTTAGTTATAAAGATATAAGTAAGTCAAAAAGGTGAATGGAAGGAGATATTTCTAGACCAAAAGGTGGAAGAAGGATGTAGGGTATTTTTAGACCTTTTCCTATAGTCCAAGGTACTTTTGACCCTTTTCCGTTAAATTAATTTATAAGCATTATTCAATTTATCTACATATTTAGTAGACGTTTAAAATATTTTTCATTCCTAACGAATGCATCGCAACTTGCTGTTTGCAACAAATTTTAAAGTGACAGAAAAATAAATTGCAATCACAATAAAATAAGAAGAAACAAGTTTATTGATAAATATTGCGGGTACAATTCTGTTCCTCCCTTGATTCTACTCTCTTAAGATTTATCCATGATTCGAGGGCCGTTAGTGATGTATTTCTCGAAGTAGGATGATTTAGATTTGACCTCTATATGAATATTCCATGACTTTTGTGGAAAATCCGAGATGCCTTTGAAGGGAATTTAGTACCCTTTATATAGGCATGAACTAGAGTTTGGGGTTGAGTAGCCTCGAAGAATTCTAATTGAAATTGAACACACATTCTAAAGTCCCAATTCGAATTGAACACGTCTTATAGAATCCAACAAAATTTCAATGTCTCCAAATGCCCCCTACTTCAAGGCTTGTCGGAGTGTAGACTTGATGAAACTCAAAGACCAGGCTTGAAGTACTCAGTCTTCCACCTTTGCAGCTTTAGATTTTCAGATTTGATTTATGAGACAAGAGATGAAGGGCAGATTTGGTCCCACTGGGCGTGCCAATTTGTTTGCAACAAATTTTAAAGTGACAGAAAAATAAATTGCAATCATAATAAAATAAGAAGACACAACTTTATTGATAAATATTGCGGGTACAATTATGTTCCTTCCTTGATTCTACTCTCTTAAGATTTATCCATGATTCGAGGGTCGTTAGTGGCGTATTTCTCAAACTAGGATGATTTAGATTTGACCTCTATATGAATATTTCATGACTTTTGTGGAATATTCGAGATGCCTTTTAAGAGAATTTAGTACCCTTTATATAGGCATGAACTAGGGTTTGGGGTTGAGTAGCCTTGAAGAATTCTAATTGAAACTGAACACAATTCTAGAGTCCCAATTTGAATTGAATACGTCTTGTAGAGTCCCACAAAATTTCAATGTCTATAAATGCCCCCTGCTTCAAGGCTTGTCGGAGTGTAGACTCAATGAAACTCAAAGACGAGGCTCGAAGTACTCATTCTTCCACCTTTGCAGCTTTAGATTTTCAGATTTGATTTATGAGACAAGAGATGAAGGGCAGATTTGGTCCCACTGGGCATGCCAATTTGTTTGCAACAAATTTTAAAGTGACAGAAAAATAAATTGCAATCACAATAAAATAAGAAGAAACAACTTTATTGATAAATATTGCAGGTACATTTCTGTTCCTCCCTTGATTCTACTCTCTTAAGATTTATTCATGATTCGAGGGTCGTTAGTGGCGTATTCTCGAACTAGAATGATTTAGATTTAACCTCTATATGAATATTTCATGACTTTTGTGGAATATTCGAGATGCCTTTTAAGAGAATTTAGTACCCTATATATAGGCATGAACTAGGGTTTGGGGTTGAGTAGCCTTGAAGAATTCTAATTGAAACTGAACACACCTTCTAGAGTCCCAATTCGAATTGAATACGTCTTGTAGAGTCCCACAAATTTTCAATGTCTACAAATACCCCCTGCTTCAAGGCTTGTCGGAGTGTAGACTCGATGAAACTCAAAGACGAGTCTTAAAGTACTCATTCTTCCACCTTTGCAGCTTTAGATTTTCATATTTGATTTATGTGAGAAGAGATGAAGGGCATATTTGGTCTCACTGGGCGTGCCAATTTGTTTGCAACAAATTTTAAAGTGACAGAAAAATAAATTGCAATCACAATAAAATAAGAAGAAAAAACTTTATTGATAAACATTGCGGGTACAATTCTGTTTCTCCCTTGATTCTACTCTCTTAAGATTATTCATGATTCAAGGGCCGTTATTGGCGTATTTCTCGAACTAGGATAATTTAGATTTGACCTCTATATGAATATTTCATGACTTTTGTGGAATATTCAAGATGCCTTTTGAGAAAATTTAGTACCCTTCTTTATATAGACATGAACTAGGTTTGGGGTTGAGTAGCCTCGAAGAATTCTAATTGAAACCGAACACACCTTCTAGAGTCCCAATTCGAATTGAACACGTCTTGTAGAGTCCCATAAAATTTCAATGTCTACACTTGCTACTTTGTATGAATCTTATACATTTGTTCATGACTAATACAATAGCCAGTACCCAGTAATATGTTTGTCTTTCACATTTAATGGGATAAAATCATTGTCGATTTTCAGTTTGTTACTCTTGGAAAAACAATTTTTAGCAGTAATAAATATACATATTAACAAAGAGTGGTAAAGTCTTTACTGGTATTAGTTAATTGTTATTGCCCATTGGATCCAGTGTCACTATAGCTTTAGAGACATTTACAAAAAGTGTTAAATGCCACTACAAAATATGTTTTAGAGACAATTAAATTGTTGTCGTTAATTAATTATTGCTAAAGATCATTTTTGACGTGGTGTTTATGCCATGGGACATCAACCATCAGCATATGCTTAAAAGGTCGTTTAAGTATTACACATGCTTATAAAAAAGTGACTTTAACCAAGATTTTTTAAAACATTTTTTTATTTAAATTATATTCTAAAATACTTATTTTACAAAATCATGAAAGACTATCTTCACTTAAAAAAATTTGCTTAAAGGTAGTTTAACTATTAGTTTATATGTTACACACACTTTTTTTTTACAAAGGGATAGTAATATATTATAATTTAATATGCATCAGTACAAGAGAGTGGCAGCGCATGACTACTGCTATCATGCAGGAAGGAGGGTGGGGGATGATAACATAGAGTATTAGTACTACTGGACATTAAACGCCTAAACAAAAAGAATTTCAGCCTTGTCTGCTTTCAGATACTTTACTGCAAATAAGGGGGAACGACTAATTTGTTTGACTATATTAACACACATATATAAGTTTTCACAATTTTTTACACATTTGATTAAAATGTGTGTATGTCATAGCATCCTACCTTATAAGGTAGATTCGTCCTTGATTACATAGAGTAAATATATTAAATATAAATTACTAATGTTAAATACGTAACACTTACTTGCTATATTACATAAAATTTCTTATTTATTTATTAACTATTTATAATCAACTAATCTAAATGGACTCTTAACGCTTATACGACTTTTTGCGCAAATTTTTTCAATAAAATCATTGCAAATTAAGGTAGGGGCTACCTAACATTTGTTGTTTAATTTCTCCAAAGTTTTGGTCAAAAAGTATAACCATAATTGGAAAGTCATTTTCATTGCTTCATATGATTGGTAGATATGTATTCTCTAATCTAATCCACTCAACAACCCAAGTGGGGTGGTTGAGACTCATTCTCCCTATCAATAATATTGCAGTATACACGGCTTCCCCGGACACTACAATTTTAGTGGAACAAAATATATATGATTTACGAGTTCAGAATGTAAATTTATAAGAATTTTAATTTTTAAATTTTTTAATATTAGGTTATTATAGTTTTCGAATTGTGGATTTTATATGTATTATTTATTATAATTTTATTAAATATTTATATATAAATTTATATTTTACGTAGAAATATTATATTTAGAAGAAATCGATATTGCAAAGGTGGATCCAAGGGAGGTGAAAACTCTCCACTTTGGATAGATAATTAATTGGTCAACCATTCATTTTTTTTTAGGTATATCAATTATGGCCTAATTTTCGAATGATTTTGAGTGTCATTTTAATACGTACCATTTTGGCTTAGTGGCCTAACAAATTACTCTGCTAGAGGGCCATTTGACTATGTAGTTTGAATTTTAAGTTTGATCTTTCGATTTTTGAAGTTGTGTTTGTTTATAATATTTGAATATAGTTTAAATTTTAGTTTCAAATTTTAAATTTGTTTGAAATACAGAATTTTAATTTTTTTAAAAGATTAAAATTTAATTTATAAATTTATATTTTACGGGAAAAAGAACTCGTAACTTAAAATTTTACAGACTCATACTCGGCACGAAGAGATGTTCTGTATAGTGTAAGAGAATTATATTAAAGAATAGCTAGATATTATAATTATTGATTTATTAGATCAATGTATTTTAAAAATTGTAATAACTTGTAATCATAATCATTTTATTTTATTTTTATAAAAAGAAACATGAATCAAATTTGCATATTTCTTATTCATTTCATCCACTCAAAATAAAAATTCAGATTATCAATACATATTCATCTGTTTGTTTTCAAGGATTCTCATAACTTTTTCGAAATCAAGGACACCCATCTTTTATAAACTTCACTTATAAAATTAACTAAATACATTATTAAAATTATTATTATTAAATATAAATAAATAGAATATTTTATCATTTTTATTTGATTTATTAAATCTGTCCATTTGTCACCTCTAGTTCTCCCCTTTCTTGGTGTAAATTGCCTAATAAAAAATGATTGGACAAATGTCACATTATGAATTTATATTATATTATAATATAGGGAAAAGGGTCAAAAATACCCTTAAACAATATGAAAGGAATAAAAATGTCCTCCGTTTACAGTTTGGCTAAAAAATGCTCTTACCATCAATACTTTGGTTAAAAAATGCCCTTTAACTATGTGAAAGGAACAAAAATGTCTTCTATTTGTAGTTTGGTCCAAAAATGTCCTTATTCTTATTTAATGGGTCAAAAATGTTTCTTTTTCAAATAAATATATTATTATTTTCTTTTTAACACATTCTTTTTCTAATAATGTTTTTTTTTTAAATTAGCAAATGTTTATCTTACTTCTATTAAAAAAAAACTAAAAAAATGAAAATATTTCTTATTTTATTATCATTATTTTTTATTGTTATATAAATATAAATTAATGATGGATATACTATGATCTTATATATATGACATACATTATCTATCGAAAGGTACATGAAGTTATTCTATTTTAATTGTTAAAATGAGATTAAGAAGACAAAAAATATTTCCTACATTTTTATTGGTTAAAGTGATTTTAGAAGAAAGAAAACAAGAATAGTGTTCTTTAATAATATTTTAATTAGGAAGAAAATGTGCTTAAAAAGAAAAAAATAATATATTTATTCAGAAAATGACATTTTTACCCATTTTGTAGTTATGGGGGCATTTATGGACCAAAGTATTGACTGCAAGGGCATTTTTGAGTCAAAGTATTGACGGTAAGGGCATTTTTGAACCAAACTATAAACGGAAGATATTTTTATTCCTTTCACGTGATTTAAGGGCATTTTTTACCCTTATTTTTCTTATAATATATAATAAGAGATTGTAACGACCTGATTCCGTCGTTAGAGAAAAGCCACTGGGGAAAGAATTGGGGCCAAAAAACTTTTGAATAGTAACTTGAAATTTCCTAGCCTAGTCCAGATTTGGATGAAATCGGAGTCACGCGAGTCTAGAGAACTGGTAACAATTGGGTGATCTAATTATGATTTTGATCACATGAGTAGATAGCTATGACGTTAAGGAACTCGTATGACTTTACAGAATTGAATTCGGGCGAGTAGAAGGTGTGTTGTGACAAGGGGGCTTGAAATTCAAACTCCAACATTCTGTCCCCGTGCATGCCGATGTAGCGGGATGGATGCCGCTGTAGCGGGATGAGTCCAGCTGTAGCGGGACAGACGCGACTTAAGTCTGAAATAAAACTCCAAAAATATTTTATTCTGCACTTTTAGACTTTGAAAGCTAGGAGACGACCCCAGACGAGTTCTTGAGCGTTTTTCACAATTCTTGAGGCTAAAGGTAAGGTTTTCACTCCCCGAATCTATGTTTCGATACGTAGAACTTAGTTCTTGGGTAATTATCGATGGGGGAGGGTTTTGATCTGAGAATTATGGTGGAAAAAGCCCTAATCTGGGTGTGGGGATCATGGGTTTGGTCTAGGGTTATTGAGTTCGTTATAATCCGGATAATTAGACCTTTGATTGTTGATCCTTGCATATAAATTGTTTTTTGTAGACCTAGAACAAGCAGAAAGAATCCGAAAAGGGAAGATTCAAGTGCCTTAGGGGATTCAAGCTTGGATTCGAGGTAGATGATGATTGTGATTTCATGTTTTGCGTGATGTATGTTAGAAATTGCTTCATTGTAATGCATGCATGTATGTGAATGAAGCATATTGATCACAGCTAATGTAAATAAGTATGAACGAAGAACTACATGCCATGAATCACATTTTGTTGTATGATTGTGAGAATATACATTGTGATTGTGATTGTGGTTTGTTGAATGGAGCGGGTGTCACGTTCCGACACATTAACTAAGATCGGTTGCCATCTACCGGCATAAACATTGGATCGGTTGCCACGTTTCAGCATAAATATGGGATCGGTTGCCACGTTCCGGCATAAACATTGGATTGGGTACCACGAATCGGTACACTAACAGTTTGGGTATGGGTTCCATGAAAGGATCATTGAATTGGGTTCCATCAGAGGACTATTGACTTGTCATATATACTTGTTATTGAGAATGTGGAATTGTACATTGACCTTGAAATGATAATTGATTTATATATATTCTGTAAATGCGTGTTTTACCTTGTTGTGATTATGATATATGTTGTGCTTACTGGAATAGTTGTGTGATCCTACCAGTACACTGTGGTTGTGTACTAATACTGCACTTGGTTGTTCTTTGTTGAGTACAGAGCATCTTCAGGCGGCTATTGATAGACCTCAGCTAGGTGACTATTGAGCGTGACCGGATTCAAGGGGAAGCCAGTTCTTTCGGGCTGCCATAGATCTTTCTTGTTTAAGTCCACTATATTCGGACTCAGACTATTTGTTAAGGTGTTATTTTGGTTTCGGGGTTGTACCCCTTGTTCTTAGACTTGTCGTTAGTAGAGTTTTGGTACAATGACTTTCAGGTTCTAGGGGTTGTTCTTCCGCATTAGTTTGGCTAGTTTATTTAAACCTTTGGAGTTTATGGGAGGTCTATATAATTTCTACATTTAAACCTGCTTCCGTATCTTTAAATGTGTAGTATTTTGGTTAAGGCTGCTTAGTTGGGTTGTAGTAATTGTTCTTCCACCGGAGGGTTAGTGTGGGTGCCAATTACGACGGTCTGGATCGTGACAGAGATGGGAGAGAATAACGTTAAATTGGCAATTTTCATGTAAGAAAAGAAAGAAAAAAAAAAAAGACTAGCATTGTCGTTTTTCTTCGTCTTACACTAATTGAGTTAACCGTTTTTCAATCAACTATTTAAGAATTGTATTAAGTTTATATAACTTGTACGCTAATTAATCTTTCCTCTAAGATGATAACATAATGTTATATTCAATTATATTAAAATAAATATTAAGTGAGGTAATGTACTTGATGATTAACTATTAAATTTCTCGATAAATCACGTTCATGAAAATGCAAGATATTACTGCGGTGATTCTGCTATGAAAGACCGTCAATATTTAATTATCTAGGTGTAATTTAATACATTTAGAAAATGATAATTTTGGTAAATTGAGCCAGTAAATAACGAATAATTAAAACTTGAAATATAGTATTAATATCCATGAAAAAGTGATAGTATTGATATTTTTTTTTTATTATTATTATTAATAATATTATTATTATTATCTGAAAAGAGAAACCAAAAAAGGAATTAATAGAGGCTTACAATCAGTGGCGAATTTAAGATTTCACTCAAAAAGTTTAGAAAAGAAAAATAATACAATCCCTAATAATCAAACCATGGACGTCGAGGTGCATTTTGAATACCATTGAGCTAACCTTTTGCACAAGGTTTACATGATTCAAAATTTATATATGTATATATGTATATAAACAAAAAAAAAATCTATATATAAAATGTAATTTTTTTCGAGTGAGTTCGAATAAACATATCTCGACCCTGCTTCAATTTAGCACTATTAATGGAAAGTTTTCTATACAATAGATTTGGATTCAATTCGTATTGTCTTCCTTTTTTTCCTTCTCCTTTCTCTTCGCTTATCCCCCTATATATGAAAAGCTCGATAAAAAATAAAAAAAATAAAAAAAATAAAAAGAAGACAATATATACTTAGCTTATAGTTATGTTGGTCGACAATTTAAACTTTTATTTTATTAATTAAAATTTAATTTCTCACATTATAATCTCCTCACTAATATTTTTCTTTCCTCTCATGTGTACCTTATAACTTTGAAAACGCCCACATAATCTTTGGACGTCTTTAATTTGAAACTACTCGATATTATTATAGCCCATTGAACTTTGGGTCAATGTGATACACTTCGTGAGAAGCGAAATTTTCACCACTTATTGTGTTTATTTTTTAAAATTTTGAACCTTTAGGGGTCGTTTGGTGTGAAGGATAAACACAAATAGTCTTGGGATAAATATTTAGTGGCACTTAATTTAGTGTTTGACTGGGAAGTTTGGAATAACTTATCCCAGGATTAATAAATAATACCGGGATAAGTTATCCCTCTCAAGGAATGGTATAATAATCTCATCATAATTTATGATGGGATAAATTTATTAAATGATAAACCTATCCTTCAAATCCTTTAGTTATGAACTTCCGTCCCAAGAGTACTATTGGTTTTAGTATTGACAACATTTTGCTGGATTTGTTTGGAGGCTTCAAAATGGAGATATTTTTAAGTAAAATAGGCTAGTGGTTTTACATGGTAAGGCAACTCTTCTTTCTGTTATTTTTTATTTTTATTTTTTAGAGGTTAAATCCTATTTTTATTATTATTATTATTTTTATTTTCCAAAGTTGAAACTGAGTTTTTCTATCATACATAAAAATAATTAAGCTAAATAAGATAGATGTTTTGTTTTAAAAAATAAATAACTAAAACTCTATAAAAAAAAAAATATACACACAAAAAGCTAAATTAGAGGGTATTTTTGTAATCAAACCACTTATTTCTAGAAATGATGTAATGGTTATTATTTTTAGTAGAGCAAACCAAACAATCAATAAGAAATAAGGTCAGGATAACTAATCCCAGCATAACTTATCTCATTATAACTTATCTCAGCATAACTTGTATTCAAACCAAACGACCCCTAGATCATAATCTAAAGATTTCTTTTTGAGCGAATCGTAAATCTAAATCTAATTATAAAACAATATTAGGCCACCACCTAAACTTTTATAAATTAGGACAAACACTATTTAATAATCTAATATTTTATATATAAGATTGAAAAGCGTATAACTCATTTGAGTCTTAACATTTTATGGAAGGACAATTTTTAATTTATATTTTGCAAAAATGGAGTGTTATTTATGAAACTTCCCTTAATTCCATAAATTTTACCAAAAAGGCCCATGGTCTAGTAGCTCATGTCGGATTGATAATCAAATTAAATGGATCTGGCCCATAAAATTTTCCTAGTTCAAGCATGTTTTATTTGGGCCAGTTTATTTATTTGAAAAAATTACATAAATACACATTTTATTTTATCATAATCTCTAAAAATAATAAATTATCATTTAAGAAATTTATAAAAATTCCCTCGGATACATCCCTATATACTATCCGAGATACATTCCTATCCCCTCTTGGATACGTCCCTCTTATTAAGTAATGTATCTTTCGCAATCTGTGAGCTATGTATCCGCAGATAAATCCGAGAAACTATAATTTTAAGAAATTTTTGTAATTTGAGAAAAAATAGGGATATGATGTTATTAACTTTAATAGGGATATGATGTTATTAACTTTTAACACTGATATTTATGTAATTTTTACGTGATATCTATATTTAAAAAAAAATAAACACATGGTGTATGGAATAAGTATACAATATGAGAAGATATATTTTAAACCAATTCGAACAATTGAATAGTTGATGAAGAAGTCAACCTAGTTGATATTTGATTTTGTATACATTATAACACGCGATTATATATTATTTATATAATATAAATACATTACATATATTGCGAACTAATTAACTTGGCTGTATAACTTGACCAGATATTTGATGCCCTTTTTTTTTTTTATGTAAATATAAAAGGTAGACTATGTTAGCTGCAAACTAGTTGTCGTAAGTCTCGTAACCATATTATATACGAAACTATTCCTTATGTACAGAGGCGAATCCAAGATTTCAAGAAAACGGGTGCACCATTGCTTTAAAGATAAGCCATCTTGAGAACGGGTTCAATAAATTTTAATTTAATATATTCTTTAATAATTATAGAAGTAATATATCGAGTTTAGTCGGATGAGTACGGGTTCGAGTGACCCAAAATTAGTACATAGAATATATATATATATCCGCCAATTCAAACGATTTGGTAGAGTGTATTAGGAAAAATAATGCATGCATTAACTATGTGTATTACTAGATATATCTTGTTTGATACTCTTTTCTAATATATGTATAACTAATATTTGCGTTAGTTTAGTTATACACCTTTTTGTGCGTTAAGGTGTGTACCGCTAATACCATGAATTTCCAGGTATTAGCAATGCAATAGTTTTAATGCATGCATTATCATGATTAAAGACTCAGTTACCCTCAAAACCTTTTTTTACATCTTTTCCACCATAATAGTGGAGGGTATATTTGTAAATAAATTTTTTAATGCAATACATGCTATTTTTAATGCATCAAACCAAACAATGCATAAAAATAATCTATGTATAATTAATGCAAGCATAACTAATACATATATTGCTAATACAAGCATTACTAATATACTCTATTTAGCGTTATCTTATATATTCTACCAAACGACCCCTAAGTGACTAAAATCTACGAAATAAGCTACGATTACAAATTTCTTCCATTAATTGCAACTTTTTTTTAAAATTTTCAAGTAGCTTTAAAATATATGCATTAGAGTTAAAATCTTTATACATTTAGTTATGAATTTATTGAAATTATATAATAATTTTCTTTAATTTTTAATTAGCGAAGCATGCATATCTTTGATATTTTAAATTTAAACATTTTTTTGCATTTTTAATTATATTTAGAAATGAAAAAATTTTGGATAATTTTTCCTATAACAACCAAATATTATTTAAACTTCAAATACTATTATAGGTATGTAACATTTAATCGCTGTATAAAAATGTAACGAACACATTCCGTCGTTAGGAAAAAGCCAATGGAGAAAGAATTGGGGTCAGAAAACTTTTCGTAGTAACTTGAGATTTCCTAGCCTAGTCTAGATTTGGACGAAATCGGAGTCAGTAAAGTCTAGGGAAATCTGGTAACAACTGGGTGATTTAATTATGCTTTTAATTACATGAATAAATAGTTAAGACGTTAAGGAACCCGTACGACTTTACGAAATTGAATTCGGGCGAGTAGAACTCCCGAAAATGATCTAAGCATGAACGAGTGGTTTTTGAATGTCAAGGATTGAAGGTGTGTTGTGAAATGGGGGCTTGGAATTCAAATTCCAGCATTCTGTCTCCGTGCATGTCGCCGTAGCGGGACAGACGCTACTTAAAGTCAGAAATAAACCCCAAAATCATATTATTCTGCAATTTTCGAACTTGAGAGCTAAGGAACGAACCCAGGGCTTTTCTTGACTGTTTTCCACCATTCTTGTGGCTAAAGGTAAGGTTTTCACTCCACGAATCCATTTTTCGATTCGTAGAACTTGGTTTCTTGAGTGATTATTGTTGGGGAAGGATTTTTGGAACTGTTTGGATGGTGGGAAAAGCCCTAATTTGGGTAATGGGATTTTGGGTTGGCCTAGGGTTGATAATGTTGATTATAATCCAGGTAATTAGGCCTCGTTTATTGATCCTTGTGTTAATTGTATGTTTTTAGACCACAAACAAGCGGGAAGAATCCGGAAAGGGAAGATTCAAGTGCCTTAGGGGATACAAGCTTGGATTCGAGGTAGGTGATGGTTGTGATTTCATATTGGTGTGATACATGTTTGTAATTGCTCATTATAATGCATGCATGTATGTGAATGTTGCATTATTTATCACCCTAATAGTAAATGAGGATAATTGAATAATTGTATGTCATGAATCACCTCTTGTTGAATGATTGTGAGAATATACATTGTGATTGTGATTATGATTTGTTGAATGGATCGGGTGTTACGTTCCGACACTCTAACTTGGATCGATTGCCACGTTCCGGCATAAATATGGGATCGACTGCCACGTTCCGGCATAATTATGGGATCGGTTGCCACGTTCTGGCATAAACATTGGATCGGGTACCACAAACCGATACACTAACAGTTTGGGTGTGGGTTCCATGAGAGGACCATTGAATTGAGTTTCGTGAGAGGACCATTGAATTGAGTTGTGTATCTACTTGTGATGATTTCGTTCATATCTAATGATGATTGATATTGGAAGATGATATATTGCTCTAAATTGATATAATTGTGATATGTGAGAATCGTGAAACTATTAGTTGTCCGTAATAGTTAACTAATATTGTATATGTTCGGTATATGCCTGTTTTATAATGATTGTGGTTATTTGCATGTGTTTCACTTATTGGGATAGTTGCATGATCCTACCAGTACACTGTGGTTGTGTACTGATACTGCACTTGCTCTTTCTTTGTTGAGTACAAGGCATCTTCAGGTGGCTATGGATAGATCACAGCTAGGTGACTATTGAGCGTGACCGGATTCAAGGGTGAGCCAATTCTTTCAGGCTGCCATGGATCTTTCTTGTTTAAGTTCACTCTCTTCGGACTCAGACTATTTGTTAAAGGTGTTTGTTTAGTTTCAGGGCTATACTCCTTGTTCTTAGACTTGTCGTTTGTAGAGTTTTGGTACAATGACTTTCAGGTTCTAGGGGTTGTTCTTCCGCATTAATTTGGTTAGTTGTTTGTTAAAACTTTGGAATTTATGTGGACTCCATTTTTATAGTCATTTAAACATGCTTCCGTATCTTTAAATGCCTTAGTTTTCGTAAAATATTGTTTGTTTGGGTTGTAGTAATGGTTCTCCCACCGAAGGGTTTATGTGGGTGTCAATCACGACGGTCTGAATCGTGACAAAAAATTATAAAAATATTGAAATACACGAGATCGATTGTTATAAAAAGATCTGATCATATTCAGAAAATGAACTTTTTATATGAAATAAGTAATTAAGTGAATCAAGTTGAAGGGTGAGCGTGTTGTTATACCCTTAATCTTCACGATATCTTAATTAGTTATTCAAGTGTTGCAATTATCTTGAAGAATTTAAAGCTAATTTCATCATTCTGAATATGGCAAACTCAAATTGGTTCAGGAGCTACAATAATAATTGTTCTTTAACATCTTTGACACAAAATAAATAATATAATTGATGATAGTGTTTTGAGGAGGCAAAACTGCAAATACATAAAAAAAAATTAAAGAAATAAGAGAAAAGATATAAAGTGACACCTAAAGTTGTCTCGAATTTTCAAAAAGATACCTAAACTATGCAAGAGTCATATTACCCCCCTAAACAATCCTGAATTGATATTATTACATCATTTTTTGTCCACCTGTCATGGAGAGTGTATGCTCTCTCTTAAAGAACGTGAACAAACTAAAAAAATGAATATAATTTTATTTTTACAGGTATTTTTCTATAAAATATATTTTATTGTTTTTTTTATTATTTTAACTTTTTCTCCTTATTTTTTTTTCTTTTTTCCTTCTTCAAAAAATTATTGTTATCTTCATTATAGCTTCTCACTTTCAATGTCACTTTTGATCACAACTCCACCTCCCTTTTTTACTACTATTAGTTTAACTCTCTTCAATTTTAAAATTATATCTAAATATTTTATTACATTTCGAACAATTTGATAAACCCAATAGATTTCAAAATGATTAGTAGGTATTATTTAATTTTTTTAATCCAAATTTCAATTAAACTTTTTCAATTTTCGGAGAATTCTGATTCTTTCAAAATTATCATTTTTAGTTTTAAAGTTATATGAAAATGAGATAAATTAATTGATGATACCTTCAAAATTTTGATTTTTCTTAGAAAAATAATTAGTTTTGTTATCAATAACACAAATTCTAGAAAATAGTATAATTTTGGAAAGAAAGGAATTTGACCGAAGAAGAAGAAGAAGAAAAAAGAAAGAAAATGGAGGGGCTCAACTTGACGTAGGGGTGGGGTGAGGTGAGGTTGGGAGGTGAAGAAGAGGTAAGAAAGAAAGAAAATGAAGGGAGGGGTAGCTTGAAAGTAGGGTTGGAAGATGAAGTAGAATTTAAAATGAAATTAAAATTAAAGTAATAAAATTAAAATAAGTCAAAAAGTAAGAGAGAGAAATAAAGAAAAACTTAAAATGATAAAAAATTATATTTCAAATTAAATTAACACGTGTCACACAATAATTGGTGTGATAACACTTGCCATTTAAAATTTGGATTTGATCGAAAAATAATGTAATAATATAATATCGTAATTGTTTAGGAGGGTAATAAGACGCCCGCATAATTAAGATTTTTTTTTGAAAATTCGAGATAACTTCCAATATTACTTTATGTCTTTAATAATCTAGATTGAAGGTTGTGGTTAATAATTATATGGCTTCTTTATCCTCATAAATAGACTTTAGTAGCTAGATCAATGAAATAACATATTTATCTTCTTTCTTCTAATGTAAAATAGGCATTCAAGATAAGTGAAACAAAATTCAACATGTGTAAATTTAGTCCATTCCCTGATCATCTTTTATGTCAAGAAGACATTTGTCATATTTTTAGGATACATATATGATATATCTATCCTTGAATTATTCTTTTTATTGATTCGAATATAGCATGGTGATTGTTTTGAATATGATCTTGTGGTGACATTACACAAGCTGATAAGGAGTCAGTCTGGATTAATTTATTTTGAGTATTTTTAAGTTAAAATAATTTTTAAGTAGTTTTGTAGTGATTGGGTAAGTTTGAAAAGTACTTACAAACACTCAATTTTAAGTTTAAATGATTAAAATAAGTCATATAAGAGTGCACATCCTTTCTTAGATTATCTATACATACATATATACAATAATAATAAATAATGATTAAAAAAGTTACCGGGTGCATCAGTGGCAGAGCAAGAATTTTCGTTAAGAATGTTTATACTTTAGGACAAGTAAAAAATATAAATCTTATTGTTCAGATTATAAAAATTGGCTAAAAAATAGTCATACGTCAATTATTGATCTCTATAAAAAGAACTTTTTGTTTTCTTTAACTTAAAAAACGTCACTTTTGTTCTCTTTTTTAAGAGAAAAAACATAATTAAAAAAATTGAACAAAATGCCTAAGTCTTCTCTTTTTTAAGAGAAAAAAGGGAACAAAAAAATTGAACAAAATATCTAAATTTTAGGCTCAAACCCAAGCCACTAAGACAACTTTGAACAACCTTAATCATTGGGCTATCTTTCATTACTATGTCAAGAATGTTCAACAATTAGTATATATCCACAAATATCGATATTTAATGTATATATATTCTTAAAAAATTTCCGACGTAGGTTGTTCATCTAACCACCCTCGCTAAGGTGTAGCTCCGCCCCTGAGGTGCACGTGTATCCTTACGGCATCATGTGGGTCCACCTCTGGTGGGTGGATGTAGTCAAGGACGTACATATTTGTCCTAATTCAGTAGCTTTGGTTCAGATCTAATTGTATATATACTTAAAAAAATTCACTAAATCAGTATAAGTAATAGAGTTCAAATCGATTGATGATTATTCAGATGGATACGATTAAATTTCAAACTTGAACCCATAATATTCAGATCTTGAATTAATCCACCTCTAATTGTAAGAATAATTTCCTCTTATAAGCATAACGAATGAAGCACACGGCTAATTATGCTAGTCAAAGTACAAAAATTAAGTTTGTTTAGGAAAAGATTATTATAAGTGGTTATATGACATAATTCCCAAGAGTATAATTAGTATGTTCTTTCTTGTCAACTTAACGTTAAAGTAGCTTGGTGGAATAAATTACTAAAGTTTTTTTTTTCTCATTTAGATAACATGGGATCATGCATATTAGGGAGCTATATTCAAAGAATGATTATGACAATTTTTATTGGAAACAATTGGCAGTTGAAATATCATTTTCTTGTTCCACTTTGCTTAATTTAATTTTATTTTATTTAGTTGAAATTGAGAAGTAATCAAAGTGTTAAATTACGAAATTATTGAAGTATTTGTGCTTGCCCTGAATTTGGAAATAATATTTTAAAGGGAATTAATTAGAGTTAGTTTTAATTATTTGACGAGAACGTATGAAGTGAAACAAGAAAATTAAAAGTTTACTATACATCTATTAATTCTTATCCGGCACTTCACTTGAAAAAATTGTGTCCGATGACACGTTATTATTAGGAGTGTCCACGTTCAGTTATTGATTAAAATTATAATTAAAATTTTTAATTTAATTTATTAAAACAAATCAAATCAAATATAATGTACAATTATTGATTTGGTTATTATCCATTTTAAGTTGGTTGTTCGATTATTAACTATATAGAAAAATAAAAAGGTGGGAGAATAGAAAGAAAGTTGTGTCCAGTGACACGCTATTATTTGAGGTGTCCACGGTCGGTTATTGATTAAAATTATAATAAAATCAATTTAATTGTTTTTTAAATTATTAAAAAAAATTAAATAAAATAGAGAAAAAAGACAAATATACTCCCGAACTATTGTAGATGGTATGCATATATCCTCCATCATACTTTTGGGACATTAGTGGCCCTGGCGTCCAAAAACTAGAACATATATATCCTTTATACTAACGGACATACACGTGCCATAATCTTATCCACCGACCAACATTTATTAAATATCGGATCGACGGATGATTGTGCCACGTGTCCCTATTTAATCTTTCGTTAGAGTGAAGGACATATGTGATTATTTAGACAAATACTCCCTTCGTTTAATATATCAAGAAATACTCCCTTCATTTATTTTTATTTGTCTATGTTGAACTTTGTACGTCCCTTAAGAAATAATAACTAATATGAGTATACCATAATACTCATAATATATAACTTATATATAGTCTTAGGTCTTGGGAATTTTTTTGGAAATATGGAATTATTATTGAGGGTAAATAGGAAAAAATAATTATCTTTTCATGATATATTAAAAACATAACAAATAAAAATTAAAATATATTTTTAAAATACTGAATAAGTAAAGTTGAACGACGGAGATAAGATTTAATATACACCAAAAGTTAGCTAATATTGGGTTTCTTATTAAGAGTTAAGAAGGTACATAAAAAAAAGTTATAGTGAAATAGTAAATATTTCTTCTTTGACATCCTCAAACGAAATGATACTGGCTGCAATTTTTTTTATTATTTTTTTTAAAATTAGGGGTGGGGAAATGGGAAATCGAATCCTCACCAATAAAATAATAGTTCAGATAGCCAACCAACTAAGCTACTAAGATTCTCCGACTGTAAAATAATACCAACTGAAAATAAGTAAATTCTTTAGTTTAGAAGAGAGATTGTTGTGTAAATTTTGGACTAACATATATAATGATTCTAGAAGTTACCTAGATATTCATCTATGTACTCCAAAATATTAGACTAATAACAGGTACACTAATTTCTTTTCAATTTTTGGTGGGGTTGGGGGTGGGGCTGCAAGGGTTGGGTACCCCATATATTGTTATAAGACCAAAATAGTGAATTTAATGAAGCTAACATCATAAACAACAACCTTGTAACAAATTGCATTTAATCGAAATGACAAAATTGATATATAGCTTTAGGAGAGCATCTCTTACAAGGATTGCATTTATTTATACAAATATACGTGAACATTAATTCTAAAAATGAAATAGATACACTATTTTTTTGAAGTTTACGTTATATGTACTAATAATATAAAAATATTTATTCATCTAGATACACTATTTTTTTGAAGTTTAAGTTATATTTACTGATAATATAAAAATATGTATTGATTGATAATTAAAATATCACAAAAATAAATTATATAATAGTATAAAAATTGTTTTATTATTGATATATGCAGTGGCGGAGCCAAGATTTTCAATAAGGAGGTTCAAAATTTGTAGAAATAGACATACAAAGTAATCGAATGGGGTTCGATATTTACTATATATACATAAAAAATTATTTTAATCATAGATAAATAATATAATTTTCTGCCCCCTTACTATAAGGTGGCTCTGCTTGATATATATATATATATATATATATATATATATATATATATATATTTATTTGTATATATATATATAAGTTAAATCGAATACGAGTAGAGCAGGAGAGCAACATTAGTCAAAGTTGGTTTGGTTGGGGATTTTCAGGATTGGTTGAAATGTAGCTAGCTAATACGGGGTTTCTTAAGATATATGAAAAAAAAGGTTATATTATGGTTTTCATTGTAAAGACATTTTGGGAAGAGATAATGTATTTTTAAAATTTTATTTACACAGTTAACTGAAATACTTTTAAACTTATTGATTGAAAGCTAATTTAAACCTTTCTTTTCATGGTTTCATAATCGCAACTCTACCAAATTTTGATTCTTTTTTCATTTAAAAATAAGTGGTGTTTTCAGTTTGGATACATTGTATTTTAAAAAGTAAAAAATATTTTTACTAATTTATTTTGAAGTAAAATGAAAAAAGTAAAAATATCATTTATTTTGAGAGGAATATTATTGATCGTGGAATATAAATGTGAAAATTGATAATGAGGTGGCAAACAAATGTCAATAAAGTAGTGTTCTTAACGAATTTACTAACAGTCTCATAGAAGATACCAATTAATTGAAAGCATAATTAATTATAGGTTAGTTGTGTGGAATTATTTGCAATTCAAACAAATAATGAGCATTAATATGTGTAATAGTTCTCTAAAGAGTATTAGTATTTTCTTAATCCCCGTTTCAAAATAATTGGTGTTTTTAATTTAGGCACACCCTCATAAAATTACTCATTTTTGTATTTACCAACTTACTCCAAATCAAGAAAAGCTAATTAATGAATTTCGGCTACGTAACTAAGAATAATTTTGAAAGAATAAAATCAATTGAATCCTAAAATACTACTTATTTTGAAATAAAATAAAAAGTTGAAACATCGACGAAAGGATTATATATGTTGTGTCTTGCCCTTTTTCATTTTAGTCTTTTTGATAATAAAAGTATCAAATGAACGTGTTGAAATGAATTTAAATGGGTTAAAATGATCTGAGTTAATGAATATGTGGATTTTTGACCCACTCAAAAGATACTTAGGTTAAATTGGATCAAAAATGCGTTTCAAAACTCAATCCGTCCAATTCTTATTAAGTTTAAATTATTTTATTTGTTTTTTAACAAATTTATAGTGTCTAATTTTTATTTATTAATAATGGATACGTATAGCATACCAAATTAAAAATTGTCTTTTAAAAATATTTTTTTCAAGATTCTTTATAAGTCTTTGAGTTATATATCAACTTAATTTTTTTCATGAATTAAAATGGATTGAACTGATCGAAATGGCTGAGCTAATAATTAACTTGACTAAACTAAAATGAATTATATTTTCATAAACTAATTTTCCGAAAACTCATAATTCATAATGGCGAGCGAGGATAAAGTAGATGAAAAAAATGTCATCGAGTTGACTATGTAAAAGGACAACTCATCTTCAATATGTTTAACGCGCTCGAATTTGGAATTATATTGTATAACCAATTCAAGGTGAAAAATAGGGTTCCTTCGTGGATAGAAGTATAATTTTTTTAAAATAAGAAAAATGAGTTCTTTAATAGAAATATATGAAAAATATATTTTATACATGACATTTCAAGTTCATTGTCAATTCCCCTGCCATCCTGAATTCCCACTTTCTATCATGTTTATTAGATTACATATAAATGTCTTGGAATAATTACATTTTTATACTCACTTACTCAAGCACTAGAAAATAAGTAAGAAACTCACTTGTTTTCAAGAAAGCATTTTCTAGAAAATATTTTCGTGAAAAATATTTTACTTTCTACCAAACAAACCCCTATGTCAATCTTGACCCTACATATTTGGGCTTAGACTAAGGGTGGTAATTGGGCGGGTTGAGTCAAATTTGGACGGGTCATTAACAATCGGGTCAAAATCCAACCCATCTCAAATCTGCTTGGGTCAAAACGAGTTGGGTCAAAATGGATTAAGTGATGAGTTACATAACGGGTCAAGATCTAACCCTATCCAATTTTTACTTGATCTTTTAAAATATTTTAGTACTTGATAAAATTATTATTTTTCTTTATTATATTATGGCTATATATAACATATCAAATTGAAAAAATAGTTTTAAAAAAAATATTTTGACGAGATTTCTCATGAGCCTATTCGAGTTACATATCAACCTAACTTTTAATGGGTTGAACTCATGAATGGACCAGTCAATTAACCTATCCAAACTTGAACGAATTGAGCAGGTTTGGATGGGTTGGGTTGATTTTGCTACCCCTTGCTAAGACAATATATTAGGGAAAAAGAAGTGGAAAGAACTCCTATATATATCAATATAAAATTCTAACAATCAAAGCTAATCAAACAGAATTTAACTTAGTTATTTATAAATCCAAAATAGTTAAACATGACTATTTAGATATTGATTTAACACCCACCGTTGGAGATGTCTTGTATGATTGATAAACTTTTGATGTTAATGGATACGCTAATAAATTAATTTAATTAACTCCAAATTTTATATTTATAGATGAGATAGAGAAGTGTTTAGTTTCGTAGGGTATAGATTAATGAGTCAGTTAAGAAATCAATTTGTTAAATAATTGATTGATTAAAAAGCTTTCAACTATGTGATTGACTTTCCATCTGCATGAATGGAATGACATGTACCAATAGCGGTGAAACTATTTCATCATTAATTAGATGTCTCGAATTCCAGTTATATGTATAGAGAAAACCATGTTGGGTCGAATAAGTCATGCGGTGCAGTGCACATCCACATTTAATCGGGGCTTCAATGCGGACCTGATAGAAAAAAAGGGATGACATGTTGTACACCTACAATTTTATTTTATTTTCATATCACCAAATTAAATTATATCTTTGCTAAATTGCTAGTCTTTCTTAAACCTTATAATGTTTTAACTATTTTTCTAACGAAGTAATTAATTCATACTATTTTTTATTTAAAGAAATGAATCGTGAACTTTGATGTTTTATGCATAGATTTGAAATACAAGGTAACTTACGTGGAGATTTTTGTTCTTAAGTCGAAATCTTGTGTATACTACATTATTTTATTATAATATAATATTTTTGGACATATAAATTAGTATAATTTAGGAAGACAACGTAATATTGAGGTCAAGCATAAGCAATGAACTTTCACTACAAAAGATAAAATAAATCGAATTAGCTATAAACTCTGTTGCTAATATATCACTAAATTATTCGTAGTTTATAACTGGATTTTCTTGAATTAGCGATGAGTTTTTAACTAAAAAATTATTCGTCGCTAGTTTTTATTTTTAAATAGTAGTTTATTGCTTAAATCCTTACGTAAATACTAGGGGCGACAATAACGTAAACTGGTTTTCTTTTTGAAATTATTTTGATAGCTTAGACATGCAATTGACATTGTAACTACCATTGTTAAACGTTAACGATAATGTGTAAACGAAATTTCATGGATAGATCTTATACTATTTTTTACTTTTGAATGGTTATAAAAAGAATATAATATTATTTCTTATATATAACTATTTCATCTTATAGTATATGATTAACTATTCCACCAACACTATACATATTGTTCTCCCATATTTCAGTATTAGATGGACCAAAGACTAATATCATATAATATTTTTGTGGAATTTATTAAAATACTTAACCTAGTTATGTAGAGTAATAAAATGATTACTTTGCTAGGTTTTTCTTGCCTCAATCACTACTATATATAAAAATTATTTTGTGACAATAATAAATATTGATATTTATAATTAGCACTCTAAATAAATGTTACAAAAGATTTTAACTACTCTAAATGCAATGACATTCTCAATTGCCACTTAATATTTTAGTGTTAATTAAATTGAAAATCTATTGGCACTAAGTATCTCTTTTGTTGCGGTGTATCTCTATATATGGTTTCTTCTTTGTTTTCTTTCTGGATGAACATATACAAAGACGTCTAAAGTTGACATGACTTTTTTACTTAGATAAATATTTCAACTAAGTTGTGCACCTATTAAACACTCGACATATTCAAAATATGTTCTATTAGATATACTCTTTTGACAATCAACAAAAAATTAAGGAGAAGATAATACACTCATTGAGGTAACAAATAAATGAATTAACTAATTATATTTGTAAAAAAAAAAGAAGGAAAATCAAAGCTCTTTTAAAATCTGTTTGATAAACAAAATGAAAATTATATTCTCCAAAAAAAAAAAAAAAAAAAATTTACACCCAATCTGGGAAAAAAGCTTCCCACCTTGTGGAAAATCTGAAGAAAAAATTATGTTAAAATCTATTTAATACACAAAATAAAATTATTTTCTCAAATTTTATTTTTAAAAAAATCAATTTAGAAAAATAATTCGCAGCTTTTCGAGAAAAGAAAACTGAAACAAAAAAATCTGAAAAAAGAGAGAGTTAATTATTTAAAATTTATTTAATAAGCAAAAGAAAAATAACATTCTAAATAAGAAAAACAAAAATTTCAAAAATCGCAGCTTATGAAAAAACAAAAATACGATTTTTTTTTAGGAAAAAAATTTCTGAAACCTTTATGCATTAATGGAAAATAATTTTTTTGTTGTTGATATTTTGGCCTTCTCACACTTGTTTAATGTGTAAATCACGCAAGTTGTCAAGTCAATGAAAAAATGTTTAAATGACACACTTAAGCCTACTACATGTGTTCAATCGATTAATGTGTCTAAGTGAAAAATTGTGTCAATTTTAGATGTACATATGCGTTTAACCTTTCTTTCTTGTATGTAGAAGTAAAAAATATGCAATTATGTATTAATTAATTTAATAGACGCTAAGGCCAGTCTGTTATATCACATGGTTGTAATTAATAAGTTATTAATAATAACATGAACAAATTAAAACATTGGAAAACTTATAGGAAGAAGCAAAAGCCTAATTATACCTAACTGAAAAAATCTTTATTAACATAGTAATATTTAAAATTCTTAAAGGTAGTGATTAATTTCCATCCTCTATTTGAATAGACTAATTAAATAATCCTTAAAGCAAATTAATGAAATTAATGTAAAATTACACCCCCTCAACAACCTCCATATCTGACTCTTCAACTTTCCCTTTTTTCTTCATTTTTTAATAAATATTTTTCTCTTTCTGTTTGTGTACAAACCTATGAAATAGCAAGTTAATTAATGCATGCCAAGCATAATTCAGAGGCGAAGTTAGAATTTAAATTTTATAAATTTTAAATTTTATAATAATAATTTTAAGTAATAATAACTGAATTTTAAATTTAATATATATATATATATATATATATATATATGAAATAAATTTATTAATATAAAATACAATATTTAAATAAAATTTATTAAATTTGACCGAACTCACGTTTTAGGTCTGCCTGCCTTCATATTAGCAAACAAAGAGTAAGACCAATTTAACTATATTATATACAAGGACAGATAGTTTAAATTATATTTTATACTGTCGATAAATCTTAATATGTGATTGTAAGTTGGTTATTTTAGATTAATTATACAAGATTGATTATCAAGCAAATGCTTATTAAGATATTTATGTGTATTACTTAATAAGAAATTTGATTGTGTAATATCTTTTACACCGTCAACATAAATTCTTTAACTAAATTGCTTCTTTTGTACTTGAAGAGAATTTAATATTCCACAACAAAAATAACTAATTAATTAATTACATTTCCAAAAGTTCTTATATCCAACATTTAAAAACTGAATATTGATATCTCATTAATGAATTATAGCATATGTATTTTTGACCCTCAATCTCACTCTGTACAATTTTGATTTAATTATTTCCTACTTTTTCATGAATTTTGAAATAATATTAATTATAAACATATACTAATAAGAATGAGTCAATCATCAAACCTCAGGACAGGGTCATGAACTCGATAAATTCAAAAAAAAATAAAAAAATAAAAAAATAAAAAAATAAAAAATATATATATATATATATATATATATATATGTATATATTTGAAATAATATACATATATTTTTGTATTGGCATTCCTAGCAACAAAGTTAAAGTGGTTCTATTAGTTGAATTCTATTTCTTTTTTTTAACATTTTTCCTTTTTTTATTTTTTTTATTTTTTACATTTTAGTAGCTACAACCCAATATTTTAAGTAATTCTTTTCTTTTAGTTTTGGGAGACTCGTTTCACCCTAAACTTTACAGTAACTAATTATTATGTCTATGTTATTAAAATAGAGGTGCCTCCTATATTTTTAATTCCTGACTCCGCCTCTATGTAGTGCTAGACAATATATTCAGAGTCACCTTGTAAAGATAAAAATGTGAAACTATCAATTTATAAAACGTGTAAGAAATTTGGAAATAAGATAATGAAAGTCCAATAAAATTATATTTTTAATTTTTTCAAACAAGGTGAAGTCAGTTTGTAACTAGGGATTCATTCGAACTCCTTTGCTGGAAAATTACATTATTTTTATATTATTAAAATTATTAATGATGTTAATATAATGCACGTAAGTATGATGATATGTAATAGATATTGAACCCTGTTCAACTAATTCGTGCATATACTTCTTCATATTTTGAACCCTTAATGAAAATTATGAATTCACGACACGTACACAAACGTTTGTTTTTCCTCCTCTCACTGCCCAATTTGTCGTGTAAAACCAACAAAAGTGACTGCCCATCAGTCATCTATATATCTCTAAACCAACCCACTTTCTTTTACTCTTCTTAATTTGATATAAAATTATATATTATAAATACAACAACTTTATTCCATTATTTTTCTTTCATCTCATCAAGATTACTAATATTACTAGTTACAACTTTTTCCGGCAACATACATGGCGGAAGGTGGTGGTTCTGGTGACGATACAATTAGAAGTAGCTGTTCACGTGGCCACTGGCGACCGGCCGAAGACGAAAAACTCCGGCAGCTTGTAGAACAATATGGTCCTCAAAATTGGAACTCTATTGCTGAAAAACTTCAAGGAAGATCAGGTAATTAATTATATGCTCATTGAGTTTTTGGATTGTAATTATAAAATTATAGAAGCAAAAAAAAATAATGTGTTGACTTGATCATCTGAAATAAATTGGCTTACTTTTTCTTCACTCGATTGAAATTTAATAAATCTAAGTTTGAGTATCATGTCGTAAGAAAAAAAAAATGAATCGGAAAAAGAGATGTTTTGATTATTATGGATTGATATTTGATGCTATACTGTTTTTAAATTAGGGTTAAGTATTTTATTTATTGTCAAAAGTTGTTTAACATCAAATTAAATACTTCTCAAGTCTATTAAATGTTAAAAGAATTTCATTTATTATTATTTTGCTCATTTTTTTTATATAGATGGATAACATTTATTACTTACTTTTCCTTATAATAAACTTGGCTAAAATTGATTTTTTTTTTTTTTTTTATCATCATAATTCATACATAGATGAAGTCTAACAGTTTCCATTGATAGTATCTTCTCAACTGTTTTAAAAAAGAAAATTAAATGCAAAATCTTGCTCTAGAAGTTAAGTCACACATTAATTTATTTTTTTTCTATTGAAAATAAATTACTAATTTTTTTAAATTTTTTTTAGGGAAGAGTTGTAGATTAAGATGGTTTAACCAACTTGATCCAAGAATTAATAGAAGACCATTTAGTGAAGATGAAGAAGAGAGACTTATTGGTGCTCATAGAATACATGGAAATAAATGGGCATTAATTTCAAGATTATTTCCAGGTAGAACTGATAATGCTGTGAAAAATCATTGGCATGTTTTAATGGCAAGAAAACAAAGGGAGCAATCAAAGATTTGTGGTAAAAGAAGTTTATATCAACAACAACATGATAATTTTCTAAGTAATTCCAAATCATCATGTTATGGTTTTCGACGAAGGAATAACAACAACAGCAGCGACAACAACAATAACAATAATAATAATAATACCAAAACACAAGAAGGTAATTATGGCTCCAAAATTAACTTCTTTGAATTTCAAAACCCTAATAAAGATAGGGTTTTCTCAATGTCTACTACATATTCTTCTAGTTCACCTGAATTTTGTGGAAGAATTGGGAGTCATTTGTTTAGAGAAAGCTCAATAGATCAAAAATCTTTATGTCCAAATAATTTAAGCTTTTCAAGTCACGGAAGGGGAGGAGGAGGGGGAGGAGATAATAATTACAAAAGGAGTACGACTTTTCAGAATCCTTTCAGTTATGCTGATAGAAATGAATATGACAGTATAACTGAAAGAGTTGTGAATATTAGCCATAGTACATTTTCCTTTGGGAAAATTCTCAGGGAAAACATTGAACAACAACAACGACAACAACAACACCAAAAATATGGAGAAGAAGCAAGGGAAAAGAAAGATATTCCCTTTATAGATTTTCTTGGTGTGGGGATTTCTTCTTGATTGTTTTTTCTTCTTTGGCTAATTTTTTGTTTAATGTTTAACAATTCTTTTCAATGTCTAATTATAATATAAGAATTTGTTATGCTTCCTAAATCCTAGTAATAATTTCTTTATCATGCCAAATAGTTGTTGATTCAAGTGATAGCTTAGCCTAGGCTGTTTCTTTAACCTCTAAGGTAAAAAAGTACTCTTAGGTTTTACTTAATCATCCTAATTTCTTTTTAGGAACATGGATTTTGAACAGTTGTAGTATAATATATGTAATAAACTTTGATATTATTCAACTATATATGGACTTTGGATAATGTATATTACATTTGTTTTTTTAACCTTTTTTTACAAATGGGAGTAAAGTTGTACTGATTTTTCTTAATTTTCTCAGTGTGTTGCTTTTCTTCTTCCCCGTGTGTTATATGACATGGAAATATTTCCTTTTTTGGTAGAAATTAAGTGTAAGTATCAATTTCGTGCAGGTAAGATTTAGTTGCTAATCTCTTAAGTAAAAAAGATAGAAACTAAATTGATGTGATATATTATTATATATCAATGTCAAGAAGATGTAAAAATTGCAACATTTTAAGTTTGAAGCTGCATATATATATATATATATATATATGTTGTTGATAGCTATTTGAAACATGCACTGAAAGTTACTACATACTAGTTTGATAGAGGAATGTATATTACATGTATAATGTCCATCCATATATTACTTTTTTCGAGCTATTCATTGTTCAGTATTCGTTTTGGGCCCTGATTTTGAATTAGCGATACTTGTACTTTTATCTAGAATTTTATCATTTCTAAAAAAATTCATATTCAAAACTTCTGATTAAATGTAGAAGAGATTTTATCTATTCTACCATAACTTTCAATAACCATAGTTATCTATATATATATATATATATATATATATATATCGTATTTTTTATTTTTGGTGCAATGAATCAAACATTCATCAATAAAGTATATATTACCAAATAATTTCATCATTGTTTGATTTTTATTTATATTATAATCTCACTATATATAATTTATTTACAAACCAAACAATTCCACACGGTATTTTACATATATACAACATGGAATGTATCTTAGTCGAGTTCATTTCAGATAGTTAAAACACTAAATCTTTCTTTCTATTTAATTAATATATGGTGTAATGTTGGATAGTATTTCTCAAAATTTTAAGTTATTACTATTAGATTGACAATCTATTATGTTTTATCGAATTTTTTTATTTATCTTTGTAACCATATACTTCATCCATCTCAATTTATATGGCATTTTTTAGTAAAAAAATCTATTTTTTATCATAATTTTTAATATATTATTTAAATAATTTAATCAACAATTATTGTGACTTATAATACTTTTTATATAATTTTCAAAAATATATACTTTATTCAAAAAACTTAAAGATTTCATGCATATCCAAATTCATGTCAAAATTAAATTATTTAACTCTCGAAATTTAAACGGTACTAAGTAAAATTCAGACAGACAGTGTAATATATAACTGAGTCGTATTATTGGGAGGAGTAATGGACGATGCATACTTTGTTTAAAAGATGGCTGCTAGTTGCTACACTATAAATAGGTGTTGGAATATGATTTGTTTGGGATTTGAGGGGGGGGGGGGGGGGGAACAGTATTTGAAGTGAATTTGTCTTTGGACATAATAAAGTTAAAATTTTGCTAATGAAAACTTGGAAAACTTTTCTAACATGTTTTTTTCAAATTTTGAATTATGTATTTCAAATTTTAATTTGAAATGATGAGTCAATTCGATAAACAAGCAATTGTTTAAAATAATCTCCAAGAATTATTTTGAATTTTAGAACCAAAATGTATGGACAAACGGAAAGTATTTTTGTACATGCATGAAATCATGGTAAGATTTATGGTAGAGTTGTGTTATATAGTCATGAGTTAAGCCGTGAAATCAGTCATTGATTATGTTTGCATTAAGATAGATTACCTACATTACACCTAGACGATCTAGTCGTATCATTGTAGCTCTTGTCTTATATCTGTATTATGTTTCGATTACCACACTATCTTGTTGTAGTTATTGTTTCTTTTTTCTTGTAAATGGCTTTACATTACTTTTCTTAGTAACAGTTATGTTTTCTTTATTAGTTTTCTTTTTTTAATTTGAATTCTATGCACTTGAGCGATGGATCTTTCGAAAATAACCTTTCTATCTCTTCAGACCCCACCTAATGAAATTTCACAGGTATGTTGTTGTTTGTCAGCTCTCAATCAGACACAGGCAGTGGCAATACATTCACTGAAATACAATCACAACAATAATATATCTTTTTTTTATATGTATAATCTAGACAAATATTATCAGAGAAAATTATAATATATATATATATATATTTTTAATTTTTAATGTACATATATACTAAATCCCCTAAATACAAGACTAAAGGTTGACTTAGTGGCTCAGGAGGTTCAAAATTCATCTTGATTTTCAAGTTCAAGTATGAGGCACTACATTTTATTTTTCGAATTTTCTTAGTGAAAATTTTGAATGTGTCACTGGGTATGGTGTGGGAACTACGAGGTGGAGGTGAAGATAAAGTCTATTGGAGGATGAAAAAGATACGATCAATATGAAATGTCGCCACTTACTCTTTTTAGAAAAAAAGTTATTTTTCAAAATTTAGACAAACCGAACCAACTAATTAATTAATGATAGGTCTCTTCATTCTCTTAAGATTTGTTAGGGTCTTCTCAATTTGGTGTAGAAGCCCAATTAGAGAAAACTCAAATATGTAGAATATTAAGAATTGAAGAATTTCAAGTGCTTTGATAATAGTTGACTAAAAGTAAAAGGTTAAAATTTGCTATGTTCGAAATATCTTAGTTTATTCGTATCTTTGCTATTAACAAATTGTCTCGTATTTTTCTTATTATTAATGAAACTCCAACGTGAAATGAATGAATATTACGTGTTAAAATACTTTACTTACCCCTCTTATCTTTTACTAGTATTTTTTAATATTACCTTTTTATTCTTTAATTAAAATTTCTCAAGGTAAGAAACGAGACTTTCTTGAAAGTCTCCAAGATTATACTCATAATATAACATGCGAATAGTACATGGACAAATTGACGCTTTTCTCTTTATTAGTGGGTGATATAAAAATTATGAAAACAGTGTTGTGATCAAAAGTGTTTTTGAATTTTTGTGAGTAATTCGGAGTGAAAATTATGAAAACAGTGTTTTAGAGTTTTTCGAAATTCAAAAATTGAACTTCGAAACATTTAAATAATTCTATGTTAAAAAAAAAGTAATATATGGTTTGCTAAAGAATTGTGATCGAGCAGTAAGCATTTCTACCTCCTTAATTAGAGATTTCGAATTTGAATTTTGTAAATACAAATTGTGTTTGTTTGGAAATGTTTTACCCATAACGTAAAATTTCGACACTAATTCAAATTTACTCTGTCCTAATTAAAATATCGAATATCGAATAGAAAATCGAGGAAGCTGAAAAGGATGGCATAAGAAAATTCGCCGATGGGCGTAAAGACCCGTTGAATTAGTCTTGGTCTTTGCCGCCCGAGAAGTTTCTCATCACTTAAGGAGTTGTTTGGTTTCATATATAAAATATCTTACTCTCAATTTACTTTTAATTATTCAGACTTTACACAATCCTTAAGAAATAATAAATGTAAGTATATATTTTATCATGATACCCAGATTAATTGATATATAATTTTAATGAACTTGAAAAATAATTTAAAATGAGTAATTAATGCTAAAAATAAAATAGAATTTTTTTCCTCTTAATGTGTAAAGTGGATAAATTAAAATTAAAATTTATTTGTAATGCAATAGACGAATAAAAATGAAGAGAGAAAATATTTGGCTGCCCTTTTCATACTCTACATAAAATTCAGCACTAGTTACACGGTGTTGGATTGTCTCTTTTGTTGCTTAAGTGAAAATTAATGTATTATTTTACGTGGAATAGAAATTAGCAATGCGTTGAGTAATATTACATAATGAGAAAATTGACCTTCGTACTAGTTAGAAAACTCATGTTTGCTTAAACAATAAATAAATATTTTACTGCATCAAACTAAACATTCAACAAAAAATCATTTTCATAATTAATTATTGCATAACTATTCTCTATATTACTAATTCGTACATTATTATAGTAAACCATTTTAAATTGGCAAATCACAACAAATCACTACTCTCTATATAACTAATTCGTACTAGTTAGTCTTGGCCTCTCATTGGGTTCTGTGGGTGTTTAAGAAAATAAAATATTCCTACCAATGTATTTTAATATTCCACGATTTCAACATAATTTTTACATAACTTGTATCTAATCCAAACAACCCTCAAGTTTTTTTCAATGTCTATTTCTCATCTTTCATCCAATCACGTCTTCCAATTAATTTTTGTCTGTTATAATAATGTATATATTCGTCCCATTATAAATAGCTCTATTTGTTGAATTAAAATGATGTGATGGTATTTTATTTGACCATTTTATCTTTTGTGAAACTTAGTTATAACTTCCAGCATCAGATTGATGGTTTAGTTATCATCTATTTTCATTTTATTCGAAATATATAAGAATAATATGTGTTTTGTTTTATTACAAATTTTGGTTTCATCACTTTTTTGTTATAATAAACCTTGGTGATAAGCAATGATCATGATCAGCCATGATGTCCACCCAAGTTTTAAAATCCCATGATCTGTTCAATACGAAGGAAAATATTTATATATAATATAGATAAATGTTATGGTAGGTAAGGTAGGCCTAGTGATGGGGATGGAGGCGCCGCTGGTTGGGGTTAGTCGCCCAGTAGGATAGGGATGATGTAATTAATGTAAAATGTCACTTGTAAAACTTATTTTTTTTCCTACTTTCACTAAAGAAAGTCATTTTTAAAAAACTTATTTTGCATAACTTTTGACCAACTGAACATGAGAAAATTAGAATAACATTTTCTGTCCGTACGGAACACACACACACACCCCCCCCCCACCAACCCCACCCTCAATATCCTTCTTCCCTTTTCCTAAGCTAGTAAGGACATTATAAATTTTCTTCTTTTTGGTCTTGAATCAATAATCAAATCCCTTAATGCACCACATGTAGGTTCCTTTCAAGAGAGCAAAAGGCTCTTTAATTATTTGTGGAATGGTCTCTGTAAAATGAGTTGACTAGTTGACTTGGACTTTAAATAAATACAATTTATTTTTGTATTTGTTTCATTTCTATAAAGCATTTAAATTATAAACTTAGTTTTGAATTACTTAACACAAATACTTGTTCCAAATAAGAAAAAAAATTTCTACAAATTCTTATTATATATAATATATAATGACTTCCTTGAGAAATGCCTATTCAATTTTTGCCATATCTATTGACTTTGAGGAATCTAGAAAAAACTTGTCGATATTTTACTAAATATACGAGCAATGTTTCTCTAAGGATATTGTGTACTTATTCAAGATTCAAATCCTTATTTTGCAATTCTGTTTTTATATTTTTCCAACCAATTGACCTAAGAGAGAGAGAAACACTTATATAAATATCCAATTTCCTACCATATATTAAATCTCTCATTCAACTCCATTTCCATATCCTCTTTCTATGCAACTAACCATGGATAGAGAACAAGAAGAGATGCAATTCCTAGGCCTCTTTGATATCTACATAGAAGCCTACAAAGTCATCTACCAATGGAAGAAAATTTTCAGCCAAATCACCCTATCTTTGATCCTTCCTATGTCCTTCATCTTCTTAGCTCACATGGAAGTTTACCATCTCTTCTTCTCTGACCTTAAACACTCTGAATCTCAGCTCAGACATACTCACACGGGCACGGCCAATTACAACAAGATCTCTGATCACATAGATTCAGAGCTAACCTCTCTATGGCTTTTCATAATTGTCTACTTCACTATCCTCATCATCTTCTCCCTTCTTTCCACCTCTGCTGTGGTTTACACAATTGCTTCCATATACACGTCACGTGAAGTCGGTTACAAGAAAGTTATGAGTGTTGTTCCTAAAGTTTGGAAGAGGGTTATGGTGACTTTCTTGTGTGCTTTCCTTTGTTTCTTCATCTATAACCTTGTTTCCTTCTTTCTCTTAGCTTTATGGTTTGTATGGGCTTTCAGCATGCGGGGTGAAATTGATGGTCTTGCTAACTTTATTTTTGTGATCATGGCGATTGTTTATGTTGTTGGATCTGTGTACCTTTCGGTTATATGGCACTTAGCTAGTGTGGTAACTGTGTTAGAGGATTCGTATGGAGTGAAAGCCATGATCAAAAGCAAGGATTTGTTAAAGGGGAAGATGAGAATAGCCTTGTTTTTCTTCTTCAAGTTCAATCTCTCACTTGGTATCTTGAACTTTGTTTTCAAGAAGTTTGTTGTACATGGAAGCCATCATATGCATCTAGGGATGTTGTATAGAGTAGGTGTTGGGTTGTTTTGTCTCCTTTTATTGTTTACTTTGATACTGTTTGGTTTGGTGATTCAAACAATTATTTACTTTGTTTGCAAGTCCTATCACCATGAGAACATTGACAAGTCTGCACTTTCTGATCATCTTGAAGTTTATTTGGGAGAGTATGAACCTTTGAAGTCTCAAGATGTGCAAATGGAGAGTTATCAAGTTTAAAATATTTTACTACTATCTTCTGTGGGTGAAACATTTCTCTATGTATTTGACTTTTTCAATGGATGATATTTATGAGAATTATTATGATAGAAAATATTTAATATCTTTATCAGCTTTGGTCATTCTGTATGTCATAATGGTTGTCTTAGAAATTATTTTATGGCATGATTGATTATGGTTGACTAACAGTTTAAAAGAACTAATATGTATGTTGAATTTGATTAAATAAGAATTTGATACTTCTGACTGTCTGTGCAAACATTTAAGGGATAAGACCTTCACATATCTTACAGCTAATTTAGAGAAGTATTGAGAGCACCCCTAAATTAAGCGTGAATTCTAAGTTTCATCCTCGAACCATTGACAGCCTTAAAAACACCCCTTAACTTGACTAACTGAACCTAAACACACACACGATCTTGCAAGATGAGTGAGATACACCCCTACGTTCTCACCAAGTTTAGGGGTGTTTTCAACACTTCTCTCGGCTTTTTATTAAGAACCTCATGCTCTACAGGAGTTTGAGATCACTTGCTATATCATGTGATAGATTGAGGGTGTATCTAAGTTTAGTTAGTCAAATAGAAGGTATTTTTAAGGCTATCAATAGTTCGGGGAAGAAACTAATAATAAATGTGTCAAGTTCAAGGGTGTTTTCAACATTTCTCTCGTTAATTTATCATCAAATAGGCAAAGGGACAATGATATTACAAAACAAAGAGATGGAGGGTAACATGGAGAGAGATTTAAAGAACTAAATATAACCAATTGTTAGTTATTGTAAAAGGAGTTGCTCCATTTTCCGCGCCCAGAACCAGAAGTTCCATCTGGGTTTATTGACAGATCTCATATTTTAAAACCTTACAAAAACATATATTTTGCTTTTGAAAGTATCACGGAAGCAGTAATTTATCCTTTACTGGTACAAAAACAATTACATACCTCAGGTACCGGAGGGAAAACAAACTGCATCTAGCACAGGCACTGAGTGATGCTTTTTCACTTCAACAAATTCCTAGTTCCATTAGTACAGAACTAACAAGTCCCGCAGCTGTAACGACCCATATACCTCAGCTATTAAAGATCATTTTGGGAAACCATTTGACTGGAATATTCCACCACCCTACAACTTTTATTTTGGCAGTTTATACGTTACATTGAAGAAAAAAATAACACATGAGTTGTGTGCATCACTTGGACGACAACTGCTGAGAACCATCCTTCTTTTCTTCCTGTTTGGATCCTGATACAGCTGCTGTTGCTGCAGCAGTCATGGCAGCAGCAGCTGCACCTAATTTTACTCCTCCTGCAGCTTTAACAGCACCACCAATTTTTGCAAAGGCAGCTATTCCTCCAACAAGAATGGCTCTCAATGCAACAGTTGGTTTTATACTCATATTTGTCTACCTGAGAAAAAAAAATATCAGAGTTGTAAAGCCCCAGATCACCTAAAAACAAATATCACATTGGCATATAAAAGGAAAGATATTAACACAATTTTCTCTGAAATGCAGAAGCTTGCGTGAGACGATAAAGAGCCCAAGTTACAAATTCCTAAAGTAAAAATAGAATATGACAGATAAGTTACTAGATAAATTCTCTATGCTACTATTTTCAGAAACTACACACCACAAAGATCAGTTACTTCATTTCCTATAACAGACAAAAAAATGCAGTAACTGCTGCAACGACCTCCTAAATGGCTAAGTTGCAACAGAAACGCTGGAATGGAGTGTAGCAGTTTCAAATAAGTCCTACAAATGGGTTCCAAATTACAGGAGCTTCAGAAATAATTCCCAATTTCCCAGCACTAGAAAGAACCAAAGGCAAAAAGTGTTCATGATAACCACTATAGATGGCAAAATTATTCATGGCAATCCCTACAGATTCTTCTTCTGCAAACTGAAAGCAGCGCATTCTTATGTAAAAGAACACCAGGATATTAAGTATTAGGCGTCCAATAAAAAATTCACACCAGATCTATAGCAATAACATGTGAACCGTTTCTCCACCTAAATCAAACTATGGGATGGAATTTTTCTTCCAAATATGTTGTGTCAGTGCTGGAAGCATCACATTTGCATAATCCTCACTTCCATAAAAATGAAAAAGCAGCATAAAGATTCCCCGCAATCTTAGAGTCAACCATGAGATTTTGAGCAGCGCCTCTACAGCAACTTCTCTATTCTTGTCATTCCAAGTGTTAGGTACTACTACCCAAAATAAATAGGTGCTGGTTCTTGTTGACACATGTCTTGCGCCATGTCACTAGCATGCTGCAAGAACATGGCACAGACATGAAGATATACCAGCAGAATGCTCTATCAACAACCCTGCACTAACTGCAGGCTAAAAGGCCTAAGTACCTCTGATCTTCCAGCAAATTCATGCATTCCATGGCCAGAAATTATACTGTTAACATTGTTCATTCATTAGAAACCTTATTACATACAGAACCACCAGCTTCCATATCAAGACAAAAGGAAGAAAACTTGGCACACACGAAATATAATTAGCCTTCATTCCAGCAACTCGCATGTACTTCAAAGAAATCCTAATTGTCCTTCTCGCACTCTTGTGATAACATATGAACCTATAATACCACCTATTCATCATACAGGAGGTCTCACGGATCATTAGACTTCTAAACTACCAATATATTGAAAAAGCCTCGTTAAATAAACTACATTGTTTTCATTACCCGATATTAAGGAATCCACACCCATATACTTTAACTGCAATACAGAAAAAGGCACTCCACCTCTTTAAAAAACTATTACAACCATATCAAAATATTAGTAAAGTTGTCAGACACGAATAGGTTTCAGAACCTCCTCTTGTAACAAATTCATATACAATTTCATGTTTAACAATTCACATTGTCTACAGCACAAGCTGATATCACAAGCAAGTACCTCAACTTTGGCTTCAACTTGTCTTTTTCTCATCAGAACATTCAGTTTTTCAATTACCTATCTAATCATTTAAACCTAATAAAACATGATAACAAGAACATCACATGATGCTATTTGGTCATTGCATCTTACATATCATCTGCTAAAACATATTGTAAGCAGAATCACAGTCAAAATTCTGGACAAAACATGAAACAATAGCCTTCCAAGCTACATGAATTTTTACAGTCTTTCACTGTATCCACACCATTAATCCATTAATACTTTCTGTTCATATTCATCAATTCAAATTTTGATGATGATTTTCTATAACCATTTGCATGGGATGACCATGACTGTTGTGCTCGTCTTGGACTTGGCCGTGCCTCTTAGGTGGGTCAGCCTCATGTGCCCTTGACTTCATTATAATGCCCTTAATTTTTCCAAAAAGACAATTATTAAGTATTGGAATTAAAAGGCCCATATGGGGCAGAACTGTTGCAGCCTCAATTATGTGTTCCATCCTCCACCATAAGCACAGCAAGTTCTACAAAATAGTCATAAGACTAGCAATGTTACATGAGCAAGTGTTGGGCTTCCAGCACCCCAGCAATTTCCATAAAACAAGTGTTGTATTTGTACAATACAAATGATCAGATGGATGGATGGTGATATGAGTTTAGCCAAGACCAGAAATGCTCAGCAACACATGGAAGAAAAAGCTACAACACGCAGATGGTGGTAGAGGCAGATCTTTGAACTGTTGAAGCTACAACCATGCAAATGGATGCAATAAAACATGAAGAAGTAGAACCTGCTTCATCATTAGATGGTTCACAGGGAACCCTTGTAGATGAGGAAGACGAAGCAACGGATGTTGAGGAAGAGACTGTTAATGTAGAACTAGCAGTCCTGGTATTCAATGATATCTGGTGATGCACAACAAGGAAGATGTACATTGCTTTGAGATAATGCAAGACTCCTGTGGGTTCGTACCAGATAAGGCAATCTCCGGTGTAGCTTTGTTAGATGGCATAATTCTGGTGTAATTGATCAAGTTGGCTATCTTGAAGACGAAGAAGAACTGGTAAAGTTAAGCATGCTTACATCGATTCCTCTGTTTAGTGGATATTATTTAGCTCTCATGCTGCGTATGGCAATTTGAGATTAGAAAGAATGCTTTATGGACAAATTTGCTTCCTCGGTACAACATTTGCAGTGTGCACCAGTAAAGGGAATTTGAGGGACAAACTACTGCAGTGGTCATATGTTGCAACAGGAATTGCTATCACTTGGTGCATACCATCTGAGATACTGTCAAGTGACAGATTTTGGCTATGACTCCAAGGGGAACATTGAGACACCAACAAAAGAAGGGGCAGAACAGTTCTAGCACTGAGATTGCAATGGATCATACTCTTGTTGGCGTGAAGACTGTTCCCTGAATGATGGAATTGTATGACCTATCTAGCAATTTTATTTCTTTGGAAAAGTACAGGAATGAGGCCCAAGCTGTCAAACTTGCACTTCATGTTGGATAGGGATTGAGTACTAAATTTGCACAGGACCAAATGGAACATGCCAACCCCAATGCTTGGGTTCAATAATTTGAACAACAGTGTGGGGTTAACTGCTGGTCACATGAATTTGAGCATGAGCAGTTCCAACTTGTACTGATTGACCCAATGATATTGGTGTCTACAATATTACCTTTTCCAAGGGCTCTTACATGTGTACCTAATGGTTCTGGTGCAGCACCAAGAACCAATTTGGAATCATGCCACGGTGTTCAACTATAAAAGTCAATCATCTCGTGAGTAGATTGATGGAGTAGTGTAGTGAGAGGATGAGGGACTTGCATATGGTGTTCATTGACGTAGAAAAAACATACGACAAAGTCATTAGAAGAGTTTTATGGAGATGTTTGGAGGATAAAGGAGTATCTGCAGCCTACATTAGGGAGATTAAGGACATCAGGACATGTATGATTGAGCCATGACATGGGTGAGGATAATGGGAGGAGACTCAGAGCATTTTTCAATCGTGGTCGGAGCATTTTTCAGTCGTGATGGGGTTACACCAGGGATCAATGCTTAGTCCATTTTTATTTGCCTTGATGATGAATGTACTGCAACATATCCAAGGGGGTATGCTATTTGCAAATGGCATAGTATCGATTGACAATAAGCTAGAGGTTGGGAGACAGACCTGAGAGTCTAAAGGCATTAGGTTGAGCAAGACTAAGACCGAGTACTTAGATTGCAAGTTCATTGACGTTACCCATGAGGAGGATGTGGAAGTGAGGATTGATACTAAGGTCATCGCTAGGAGAGAAAATTTCAAATATCTTGGGTCTATAATCCAAGGAAATAGTGAGGTCAACAAGGATGTAATACATCGTATTGGAGTGGGGTGGAGGAAATAGAGACTCGCATACAGTGTCTTATGTGATTAGAATGTGTCACCCAAGTCTTAAAGATAAGTTTCATAAAGTGGTTGTTAGACCAGCTACTTTGTATAGGGCCGCATGTTGGCCGTTCAAGAACTCGCACGTCCAGAAGAGGAAAGTAGTGTAAATAAGGATGTTGAGAGTGTGGCCAGATTAAACAAGATAGGATTAGGGACGAAGACATTTGGGAAAAAGTAGGAGGCAAGTGAAACATGGATGGTTCGGGCATGTGAAGACGAGATGTCCATATGCCCCAGTGAGGAGATATGAGAGGTAGGCTATGGTGGGTCCGATAAAAGGTAAAGGTAGGCTGAAGAAGTATTGGGGAGAGGAGAGGTGATTGGACTGGATTTGAAACACTTGCAGTTTATCGAAGACATGACCCTAGATAAGAGGATATAGAAGGTTAGTAGGTAGTCAACGTCTAGTTTCCCTTATCAGTGGTAATAGTATTTCCTTTTCTCCTACTTTCTTATACTTAGATTTCATTATTACATGTTTTCTTTGATTATCGTGTTATTTGCTAATGGTATTATGTTTTCCTTCTTGTTTTGTTATGATTTACTTAAGCGGAGGGTCTATCGGAAACAACCTATCTACCTTCATGAGGTAAGAGTAAGGTTCCTTTACACACCACCCTTCTCAGACTCCATTTGTGGAATTTCATTGGGTATGTTGTTGTTTGTATCTTATAAGCCTACTAGTGTAGAAGTCACAAAGAAGTTGTTATCCTTGGTTGGAACGAAATTACTTTTGACTGTAGTGATACAACATCAACACTGAACCTGGTTGCTTGATAGAGCTAATGAAGTTTGACATAGGATAAGTTGCAGTTGTTTCAGGTGCTGCAAAAGCTTGCGAAAAAATAAAGCCAGCAGAACTAGAGTCATTTTAGAGCTTTTTGGGGCTTTTTTCTTTTGATAACACTGAAGAATGTTTACACTCGGTGAATCTACACATGAGTTCCTTGATTTTTACAATGCACACTTTTGAGAAGAAGGGTGAGTTGAAGGAGGGAGATTTGATACGATATGAATTTCTTAAGCCTCTTAAAGCAACTGGAAAGGAATTAAGGAGGCTCAAGTTAGCATTGGGCACTTATGGCTTACGTTAGAGAAGCATGTTAGCTCATTCCCGTCCTACTTCCCTATGTACTAAGCCTATAAATAACTTCCCCTGAAAGGACTTACTTATATTTTGAATAAAGCCCTAGTTTTTAGTTTAGTTCTTAGACCCTCTTTATTTCTTTTTTTTTTGTTTTGCTGTAATTTTCTCAAGCTTAGTTAACTTCCAATTCCAGATTGTATAGTGAACCAACCCAAATTTGCAACTCTACATCAACTTAGCAAACTTCTTGAGTATGTTGCTGACTCATTATGAGCACCACATCAAAGTCCTCTAGTTGCCTACACATAAAACTAATCTAAAGGAAACTTGTCCTGCCCCATGAGGCCATGATATTGAAATCAACATCCAGTAATCCCCAAACAACAACAAAACAAAAAAAACAGACATTGCCCTCCACAGCTTGAATCTCCTAACTTTTCATATACATGAACCTGCTTACGATATTTTTCAAAACTATCATGGGTTGCAAGACAAATACGACACCAAAAACTGAACAATTTCGTGTAAGCAGAAGACTGCAAATTATCTTACAAAAAGATTTAGGGCTTCATTTGGGCAATGGGAGACCAGAAAACGTCAATGCTATCAAACCCATATTGGGGATTCTCATATTACAGATAAAATTTATTTTGAAGAAAGAGATTAACGGTTTGCAACAGATGAAAACAAGTATAGTTATAAAAATCTAAAGGCAGAAACTGTGAGAGTATTACTTACCGCTAGATTTCCGCCGGAGGAACTGATTGCTCGGAGACTCACCGGAGAAAGATACGGGGAGAATGGGCTGAAGCACCGGAGACAGCTTAATCTGAAAATGTGGGGTTTCTTAAATGGTGGAAGGGACAAAATTTGGGGAAATAATTATAAGAATAATTATATGTTTAAATTTTGATTATTTGCTTATTTTATTTTAATTTTTTTCACAAGGATTTATAGTATCTTACTTTTAATATGACTTGAATTCTCAATCTATCAATTGATGGCAGAGGTACTCAACCACTTAAGGATGTTTCACTTTCCATTTCACTTGATTTTATTTCATATAGGATACCACATCATATATGTGTTTTAGAAAAGTTTTTCAATTTTACAATTATGGAGTTTTGATCAAAGTCAATAAGTATTTTGAAATTGACGGGGTCGAATTTGAGTTTAATGATCCCACTAGGTCCAAAAAATGACTTGTTACCTAGTTGGAATTTCGTCACAATTTTCAAGGCTTTAAAGGTGTTTTGATCGTTTAATAGGGTTTTAAATTTTTCTGAAGTTTGAAATTGATCATGGTCAACATTTTGTCATGACAACCTTAAAATGATAATTTGACAATTGTCAATTTGCATTATTGATTTATCTTCAAGAGGGCCCAATTAGTTCATTTTGAAAGACAGGTTGCTTTGAGGTTGTTCATGTTATTGTATCGAGTGTCGTTGCTCCTACGGTTCAGGAGATGCACTGGTGAAGCCGTAGAAGCGGAGAGGTTTCTACACTTGTGAGGAAGATCGGGGTTGGGGGGTGATCGCGCCTACGATTCTATCACAACGAGAAATTTATGTTCTTGTGAAGTCCTTCAACATCAACAAAAGGTATAAGTAGTAGTCATATTCATTATCTAACCTTGAGTTGAGGTATCATCAATAAAGGACGACATGACAGCCACTATTGGGTTTCTGATGTTGGTACAATCAAGTACGTAGGAGGTTTTATCAGCTCTACAAAAAATTAATATAGGTGAAAAACAAAATCAACATGAATATCATGAATTGAGTACAGATTTTCAATCATAATCGTCTGTTGATTGCTCTATGATATTGTGATTTTAATTTTACACTTTTAGAAGATAGCTTCCCATCGCCGTATATTAGGTACGAATATTGTTAGCTAATATTCATAGGGACATTATTATTGGTAGAAAATATTGTTGTAAAATTTGCTCCTCCGCTTTTGTCTAGTACAGTGGTGTGGCAAAACTATGTCTAGTGTGGGAGAATTAGAGAGAGAGTTATCCCTATTAAAATTTTCAGAGATGCCTACAAACACAAACATCTTATATGCATAAATTCTTAATTTGTGACCTCAAACAATATCTTGGTTGGCAACTTCATCATGAACATCTATAGTTACCACTGGTGGTGGTAGTTGGTTGTGAAATTGATAGAGTTGATTGTTATGGCTGGAGTGAAAAGATTTACTTCCAACATGATCAAAAGAAGAAATAAAATATATGATTTTTGACGAATTCTTTTTAATGATTTTAATTCTTTGTAGAGCTGAGAATGAACAATTATAACAAAACATAAGCTAGCTCAGCAAATCCACACATTCTTGTCAAAATATTTTTAGAGTGTTTTTCACCATATTTCTAGAAAGAAATGCAAAAAGTGAAGATGAAAAGAGGACTCGAAATGCACATACAATGCATACGTGGCCCACAAGATACACATATGACACACAAAAATTAATTTTATCGATTCTTAAGACCCCTTATTAAGATTTTACTTTAGGCCACTGATTTCATAGTAATAATAAATTACTTAAAATATATCTTTATAAAAAAGTTATGGTCAAAGAAAAATTTGATTGACTTTCCAAATTTTATTTTTGCTACATAAATTATCATTGAGGGAGCAAATGCATTTTTCAATAATTTATATATTTACAAGTTAAATTAAAAGTACTTAAATCACAACAATTAACAATTTAAAATACTTAAATAAAATTTTAAAAATTATGATCAATTTTTTTAATGACTCTCAAATTTTATATATGTTACATAAATTAAAATATTTTTTTCCAAAAGTAATATACATTGAATCCATACCGACACAAACCTCTATATCAAGACTCAAATATAGTGAACATTAGTGAGCAATTTCCGGTGAGCATAAAAAAGAAGAAGAAAGAATATAGTAGAATAGAAGTTAGTAGATGAATTTCATTTTCCAATATTATTAAAATATGAATTATTTGGGTCAACATTGGTGATGCTAGAAAGTACTATTATTTGCTACCAAATCATTATTTTTCAGTAACGGTAATGATATTTAATTTAACATTATAAAGGTTTGATAGTCAAACTCATTTAACTTAAATTAGGATTCTGCATGACAATTATCTTCTCCCAATGCAAGTTATCTTGTGGCTAGGACGTCATTTGATCTTATTATCTTTAATAAGACATAATTATAATGGAGTCGATATTGCTAAATTATGTATTGTTGGTAAATGAAAATGTTGGTGTAATTTCCCTAAATTAATCCCTTTTTTTTTTGTCCTTTTTATTTTTTCTCACTATCACGATAGTTTTGATAAGAAAAAAAAAATAATCTAATTCTACTTCTCATTTTTTGTTTCCACCTTAATTTTTTTAGTTGTTCTTTTTGTTTTGATTGAATAAAGTCATTTTGAACTAAAATTATGAATTGATCTCTTTTGTGAGTAACTGAACTCAAGAGCCACTTCTGAAAGTGAGACATTATATTGGGTCTCTATAACAATTGAATCGACACACTCAACAGTGACATAGTTAATTCAAATTATTTTCAAAATCGAGAACCAAATGCTTTGAAATATTCTATTCTTAGAGCAACAACTGAAGTATCAGTTTCAATATAGAATTCGTGAATGTCAAGTTGGTTCACCTCGAATGACATGAAACGCATGTAGTAGATATTGAATCTGCTTTAATTATTCATATTATGTTCCCTTTTTAGTAAAAAATCTGGATTGATAATTGTATCACCATACTATTAACAATTTTCTTAATTATATTTAGTATTTATAATAAACAAATTTGTATATACAAAGTTTACTTATTTTCTATTTATTAATTTGGTTTTTTAAAAACTTATTTTGTATTACTTGGCATGATGAAAAGAGACCAAGCAAATATGCATAAAATCTCAAACGAAACAATCGGTGGCCGATCCGAGTCGGTAAACTTTCTAAGCGTACAACTTGTTAAAGCATAGTGTACAAGCAAACGCTTCATTATAAAAGTTTGCCTTCAAAAGAAAGCAAAAGCTTCGCGAGCTTTGTTCTCCATTCGTCAACCTTTTTCTCTGTATTGATCATTATATAATACAACTTTACCAATTACAAGGTTTTCTCTCTGTTTCTTTCTCTTTGATTTGGTTGTTAATTTTGTTGATTTGATATATAGTTTTTGAATCTGTGTTTATTGATTGGTGTTCTGAAAAGGGTTTTTTTTTTTTTTTTTTTTTTTGGATCTTAGGGATTTTTAGGTTGATTGAGTATCTGGGTATTACTGGAAATTTGAAATTGTTGGAGGGTTTTTGAGAAAATGGAACCGTCTTCGTCTTCTCCGGAGTTTGATTACTTGTTTAAGCTGTTGTTGATTGGAGATTCAGGAGTAGGAAAGAGTAGTTTGTTGCTCAGTTTCACTTCTGATGCCTTTGAGGATCTTTCTCCAACTATTGGTAAGTTGTTAATATTTTTTCGAAAATTGTTATCTTATCACGTGGTCTGTTTTTAAGTATATTGTGCAAAATATTATTGCGCAAAAATTGTTTTTTTTTGGGCACATTTATAAAGAAAGAGGAGGTGTTTGTGGAAGTGGGAATGTTAGATGGATCAAATATGAAATATTGGGTACTAATTAATTTGTGGATATGGTGGTATTGATGGAAAGATTGTATATAATAGTTTAGTGTTTTGTGGGTGTGGTAATTAGTTAAGCGAGGGTTCTTTCAGCTGTTCATGGGCGAAACTTGTGTTGGTCAATGGTTCTATTGCATATTGAAGGTTAATTAACAGTTTGGCTGCAGCGATTCAATTACTTGAAGCTGCATAAACTATGAAAGAGTTAATAAGACACTATTTGGAATGGTTATGTGCCTATATCAAAAGTGAAACAAACAGTTGGAGTTAATTCAATATGAGTGGACAAGGTGGTGTTGCATTGATCTAACTAGATTAAGGGGAGTGTTTACTGCATTCTGGTATTCATGTCGTGCCGCATGACCAGCAGCAACAAAAAGAAAAGAAATACTTAGAATTAAAATGGTGGTATAAACAGTTAATTGATCTGACCAATTTCATGATGGGCTTTTCCGTTACACAGTGTCTGAACTGGCAAATATATTAAGAGATAGTGCAGGTAGTGCACTTAACTGAATTTAGCAGGTTCTCACCATGCACTTGATATGTTATGAATGCATTAGACAAATCCTATTTCTTTTTTCCTAGATAACTAGTTATGGAATAAGTCATCCCTCATATTCTCAGGTGTGGACTTCAAGGTAAAACATGTCACCCTCGGGGGGAAGAAGTTGAAGCTTGCTATATGGGATACAGGTAATTCTGTTATTTTATGCCCAATCCTCAATAAAGTCATGCTTTATTTTAAATGTTTTAGTTGCAAACCCTTTTCACCAAGTATCATTCTTTCAAACCCCTGAAAGGATTTTTATCCAAAATATCCTATGCGAACCAAGGAGAGGTCATTATTGATTACCCCTTAAGTTGGATTATATGACATGGTATCCCAAATTTTATCTTGTGGTTTTCCATCTATAAGCTAAAATCTCTTCAACCTAAGAAACCTTATTTTGCATCTGTCAAGTAAAGTGAAGAATTGAAAATTATGTCCCCCTTGAGTCATTTGATATTACAATTTACTTGACAGAAATTAGTACTGTCAACTGTTGGTTGCAACACACACAAGTAAATGCAATTGCACCCATACACCAAACACTTACTAATTGCCAAGAATAGGACAACGTTGGTTTGTTTAGACAACTAAACTTGCTTAAAGAACCAAACTAAGCATGAATCAAATTTTTGATAAACTTAGAGCAAGTAGAATCTTGTCAAATCCTGAATGCTAAAACCTTTGTGATTTCTCTCAGCACTTCATTGGGCTTCTCGTATTCTCCTAACTGTACCCTGATGAATTAAGTCATTATCCTAGATTGCTATTATACCCGCAAGTATCTTTTAAATTCCTTACAGCCTACCTTCTGTAACCTATTTTATATGTTTCATGAGAACAATGTTACAAAGATCCATTAGTGTCAAGCCATAGTTCTGATTGCACAAGACAATTAGGTATATTCCTTTCCTAATTGCTAATTAATTTATCTAATGAGTCAAGTGTTTTAAAGTTTACACTGTTCAATTATAATATAACCTAAGATTGCCATAAAAAAATCAATTACATGGTTCCCAAATAAATCTACAATCAATTAGATGAACCAGACGCAATATTGTAACTAATATGCATCTTTTTGATGGCATTAATGAAGCCAATTACTTCTTCATAACCAAGCACAATATTCAATGCTTAGTTCATCATCAATCAAAAACAAGGAAGAATCGAAGAAGGGTGCAAATAATTGAATAATGTATATATGTGAACAAAATGGTAACCTGTGAACACAAAGCAGCACTTAGGCTCTAAGATTAGAGGACCTAGGCGCGTTGTCCACAAGTGATGCCTGCTATTCAGTAAGGTGTGGGGGTGCCAATGGTAACTTGAATATTGTACCTCCAAGAGCTTTCTTCTGCAAAATATATTAAAATGAGGAAAACCTATTAAGTAACGAATTCTTGATATTTGTTCATATATTTAAAATCAACTCATCACAAACTAACCCACCTAACTCCTTTGGAAATAAGGTGGTGGCAGAAGGTGCAGCTGATTGGTATTGCTTCTTTGAATATTGTTGTTAATTTAATTCAATGATTGAACGTCTCCACCAGCACAATCCTTAGTTATAACATTATGACTTTCTTGTTTTGCAGCTGGACAGGAAAGATTTAGGACTTTAACGAGTTCATACTACCGAGGAGCTCAAGGAATAATCATGGGTAATCTGATATCTCTTCTTTCTGCTTTGTTATTTGATTTGACGGATATCCATTTTATGTAATCATCATGCTACACTCACTTCAATTGCTTTCTAAGAGATAGCAATGTTCACTGCTGTCAGGACAAACACTAAGCACAAGACAATAAGTTGGCACAGCTTTCAGCCTGCGTATATATGACATTTTGCTTCCTTATGTGTTGGTTCATATGGTTGTCGTAGTTTTCAAGTACTTATAAATAGTAGTCCAAAACATTGAAAGAGTGTTCTAGTGCGCCACGGAGAATGGATAGAAGAGAGTGTCTTGAATTCTTAGAATATTTCTTAGGAGAAGTATACGTCCTTTCTTCCATTGTTAAAAGAATAGAACCGTTAGTGGAAAGAGAAAACTAGTGCTGGTGGTTAGGAAAGCTCTTTAATGATCTGATTGTGAGTACCATTTAGAAATATGATTCTTCTTGCTTATTTATTTTTAGGAGCAAATTCAGTTTCTTCTTAATGAATTTCTTGTTGTTGTAACAAATTCTTTCACTCAACTCCCCTGCCACCCCCAAGAATTTTTTTAGCATGTTACCATCTTTTAGACTTGTCTATCTTTGATTTTCAACAGTTTATGATGTAACAAGGCGTGACACATTTACTAATCTCTCTGATATATGGGCCAAAGAAATTGACCTGTATTCAACAAATCAGGAGTGCATCAAGATGCTTGTTGGCAACAAAGTTGATAAGGTACCTCTCCTCCTTTGCGGAAGAGAATTTCTTCCATCTCAAGCTTCTTCCATTTCCCCAAACACAATCGTATACACCATATTGACCAAGTGCATTTGTTTTGAGTCAAAATTGGCGGTACGTGATGATGCTTGTGAATTTTCAAGGGATGATTCACATACATATGATCTTTTCTGCAGGAGAGTGAAAGGGTTGTCAGCAAAAAAGAGGGAATTGATTTTGCCAGGGAATATGGATGTCTTTTCATCGAATGCAGTGCAAAGACGAGGGTCAATGTGGAACAGTGCTTTGAGGAGCTTGTGCTGAAGGTATGAATCTGCCAAGGGTCTTTCTTGTATATTGTTCATGTTACAGTTTGAATGGACTGGTAAAAATTAAAAAAGAAAAATAGTTTGAGTGGACTGGCCAGTGGTCATGAGTTATTCAAATAAATGGAGTTACAATGCAACTGAACATTAACAGGGATGTAATCGTTTCCGAAAAGAAGCTTGCTTGTTGCCTAATAGCACTTGTAGGTCTCAGTAAGGGAGTTATTATTCGGGATGGTGGGGATTGTATGCATATTCATATCTGCAGTTAGGAAAACAGGAAACAATAGCTTAAGCAAATGTACACCAACAAGACAACATGGTTTACTTTATAAATTGAAATTCATTTTCACTCCTTACACGGACCACACAATTTTATTTAGCTCCAGGGGATGATATCATATCTATAGTTGTTTTGTCATGTGGACTCTTGAAATCTAAGATGTGCTGGATGTCAAGTATTGAGTTTGGCTGAGCAACAGGTTGATCATGGTTGTGATATCTCTACCTTCATTTTAGATATTTAACTGTCTTCAGCGGTGATAACATATCTCGAGTGTACCTAGAGCAGGCCATATCTTAATCATGTTCCCATGCATTTCTTGGAAATCTCCTTGTTGAACAGCTGGTGGCTTTTGCACTCTAGGCAAACATTATACTGAACCACACAAACTTTTAACACCAGTGCCATGCTAGAAGAAAGTTTTTTCTTTGTTGGGGGAGAGATGATTGAACTTTGTCTGTCATCTGCCCGTATCACTGCAACGTGCCCTTCTTTTTGGGGTTGTTTCCCTGTCCAACATCCTTGCTAGCAAATATTATCTCAATAAATGGTTCAATTATTGCTTCACGGAACAGAATACATGCCCTATGAAGTTCAGTTACATTTTGTCTTCATCTGTAATGTGTTTTTGCAAGAGTCCCTTTTACTTTCCCTCTCTCTACTGAAGTGGAACATTTCTTAGTTGTGAACTTGTGAAGATGAATTTTGGTTTGCAGATTCTGGATACTCCAAGTCTCTTGGCTGAAGGTTCAGCTGGTGTCAGGAAAAATATATTTAGACAGAAACCTCCGGAATCTGATGCATCAACAAGTGGCTGTTGTTGAGATGAATGTTTCGTTGTTTTCTTCACGCTTTCCCTTTCTTTTGTAAAACAAAATGATGTAATTACTTGGAGATGACAAACTCTGTTTCTATCCTTCACGTTTGTAGTTCGTTTGACTGAATGTTCTTCTGTTGTCCTCTTGCTCTTAATTTGATATTTGAAGAAGATGAAGACTTCTTTTCTTTTTGTGATAGTATCGCCATTTTTATTTTATTTTTTTGAAAATAAAGATTTTATTTACCACAGCAGTGTATGCACAGGTTCAGATATAAAGAAGCACTTGGGCAGAATGGAGAATTTTATCCATAATTACAAGTTCTGGGTTCGATTTCAAGGAATTGAGAATTTCTTGTTGGGTTGTTTCTTCTTTAATCGACTTGATTTTGAATTAGTTAAGTTAATGTCTATATGACGTGAATCTAAATTAGTGTAATCAGTACATATTTGATATGCCGAGCGATGCTACGTTAGGAGTAGGGGCACAACTACTGGGTCCGGACGAACTCGTTAAATTCATTGTAGATTATATATTTACTAGTTTATACAAACAAGGACGAAGATAGCCAAGTATACAATTATAGATATCTCTTCTTTTTTCGCTCGTCCAATTCAATAGATTTCAAAACGGGGCTCCTAGATACAGAAAAAATCAGTGACCTGGAGATGAAAGATTGCTATGATAATCATGATTTTCCATTCCGAAATATTAATAATCAGAACATCGACATTTATATATATGTGCAAAATTGAACTATATACAATTTTTTTTCCAACTACATAATCCATCTAAGAAACTATATAAATATTTTGATGTGTATTATATATCTTGCAGAACGAGTGAATTCTGCAACCAATCATCAGGAATGTCCTCAAATGTTCTATACATCTCTTTCTGAAATTCATCGCTTCTAATATCATCAACTCTGTGACCTTCTTGTACTTCCAACGTTGTCTCTCTCTTCTCCATTGTAGTAGCTTCATAAGTACTGTTTTGAACATCATATTCGGAAGTTGTAGTCTCAACTGCGTCTTGTTCATCACAAACCCTAACTTGATCTTCCGTTGTGGAGTAGTTGTTATTCTGATTCGATCAATAATTCCCGCAACATCTCCATCTTGTGCCTCCATAACATGATCCACGTTCTTCTCTTTAGCCATCTTCTTCTTCATTCCACACACTACAAAATCTTCTTTAAGAATATGATTGTTTTCCTTAAAAAAATTATCCGCAACATGATATTCTACCATCAACCAGATTTTATTTTGGCCACACTCACTTGTTTCAAACTTGAAATTTCTCTTAAACCCTACCACAGGCGCCGTACGATTCCTCCTTATAAGATGTTCCCGGGTTTGCCCTTTCCACATCCCCTTAGCACAAATTCGAGAAAACCTTTTATATTCAATATTCCGCTTCTTCCAAGGAGTAATATAGTAACGAAACTTCTCTTCAGAATTAGCTCCAAATATCTCCCACGGTGGTTGATCTCCATATATATCCGCAAATTGGATAGGACATTGTTGATTCAAAGATAATTTGCCTTTGAAAAACTTCTTAAGATAGTTGATTAGCTCAATATCAGTAGGATGAAAACGCATTCCCATCGACTTCGACATTGATTCTCGATCCATAATTAACCTATGTAAACCTAAACTAATTATGTGAATTATGAAGTCTAAACAAATAAGATAGTTATCTATTTATACACATCTCATTACCCTAATGGAAAAAACTCTAATTACTTAACAAACTCAAGTTACTTTATTTCCTAAATTACTACTATAACTGTAACTGAACAAAATAAAGTTACTTAATTACTACTCCCTCTGTCCCTAATTACTTGTCCACTTTTGAATTGACACACCTATTAAGGAAACAATAATTGATATAGTGACTTTATCATTTTACCTTTAGTAATTATGAAGTGGGTAAATTAAAAATTTAAGTTTTTCAAAAAGTTCTACCTTTTTCAAAGTAATTAATTGAGAGTATAATAGGTAAAATAAAATTGTCCTTTCTTGATTTGTCAAAGTGGACAAGTAATTAGGGACAACTAAAAAAGAAAAAATGGATAAGTAATTATGGACAGATCAAGTTACTTTATTTTCTTAATTACGTATTTGTATTCCTAAATTTTAGAGGAGTTTGCTTTGAAGCGCGCCAACTACTTAAATTTGGCTAACACCTGCCTCACTCCATACTCCCTCTGTTCCTAATTACTTGTTCACTTTTCCTTTTTTAATTGTCCCTAATTACTTGTTCATTTTGACAAATCAAGAAATGACAATTTTTTTTTTTTTACCTATTCTAACCTCAATTAATTACTTTGAAAAAGGTAGAACTTTTTGAAAATCTTAAGTTTTTAATTCATCCCCTCCATAATTAATAAGTGTAAAATTGTAAACTCACCATGTCAATAATTATTTTCTTAGTAGGTGTATCAACTAAAAAATGGACAAGTAATTAGGAACAGAACGAGTATCAAGTAAAGTTTTAATATACTACAAAATTAAATACATATATAAATAGTGAACCAAATAACAAAATTCTGTGATGACTCAGTGGTAAGGGGCAATGTAAAAGCCTTCAACAGAGAAAAAAATGTATGTGTATTTTATTTTAGGGGTGTTACATTTTTTTTATATACGGGGAAATAATAATTTTGGTCTTCAAGTTATTGTCTTATTGTGGTTTTGATCCTTGCATTATAGGACTTAGCACATTTAACCTTTAATTAATTAAAATGTGTTATTTTAGTCTCTGAAACTAATGAATGTTTTTTTTTTTTTTTTAATGAAGAACACAGGCTATCAATATTTGTTTTATCTGTGTACCACAAAAAATTGATATCACAGGATAGACTAATTTATAAGATTAGAAGTAATATCAAAATAAGTTAGGACTATTTCTTAAAATTGAAAAATTAATTATTGGAAAGATAAAATGAAATCTTTTATATTGTGAGTTGTGACTACTTATTAAAAAATTAAACAAATCATGAATGTTCATTTTCCTTTACGCCTTTTTATTGCCTTTTTTTTTTATTGCAATAATAAATTAAAAAATGAAAAAAAAATCAAATAAAGAAGAAAAAAAGATATATATTCACTACATTAATACTCGAATTTTGAGACAAAAGGTAGGGTCAAGATTTAAGATTAAAACAAAAGATGTATGATCCAATATATAAATAAGATTATATATAAAGCTCCAATATAAATAACTTAAAACTAACATAGATATTACGTTCACAGTATCACCAACTCAATATGTGAAGGCAGTAGAGTTTGAAGCTGGAGCTTAGCATATCTTTCGCACATACTTATTTTCCTTTGATTCCGCCTTGTAACGAAAATCATGAGGATCAACCAAGATTTTCTCCAGCACGATAGCATTTTCCAGAAAATATCTAACGAGTTCAAGTTCAATGAGTAAAAAGAACATGTGGTTAACCGCATGGATCACAGGTTGGTTCACTAGTACGCCCATAATATCCGTTCAACTTGATCACTTTGAGGTGATGAAGAGGACAGCTTACGACCTTCTTACACTCTCTTTTTGACCTCTTTGGTTCCATCCACAGCAACTGCCAATAAGAAAATCAAACAGCTACAGTTATCACAAATAGCATAGTTGAAACGAGGAGAATGGAAATATACAGCTAAACCAGCATAGAGAATGGAAAAAGGATATGCAGTAGAACAATAATGAATAAGAAGTAGGAAGAACAATAATGAATAAGAAGCACTAATTTCTGAAACAGAGGTCAAAATGTCCAAAACAAAACTTGACACTTACATTCAACTCGAATTCCGTCAACTGTGGAGCAGCCTCTATGACTTTAAGATACTTCTGTCCTCACATGCTTCCACAACTAAGACAAATTTCTTGAGCATTGTAAGTTGAGGAATCTTGTATACCCCAAATAAACCTGGGAAAAATTAAAGCACACCAATTAGTACAAGCAGCAAAGTATAGAAAGGTGGTATATACACACATTTACAGACTTGAATAACACTACCTTTAAAGAGTTGAAAAAATTGTTCAAACGAGGTTGAGCAGCATATTCATATTCATGATTGAGACCAAAGTGTTGAACACACAATTCCCAAAACCTTGAGTAAACTCCCCACACTCTAACAAGTCCAACTCTAGCCTTTGAACTTGCCTAGCAACGGCAAACTCAATCCAATTATCGATGTCATGCTGGGCAAGTTTGTTTAAATCAAAACAAACTTTGCACATTTTCAAAGTAGGGTTAACCCATGTGATGTACTTGTTCATATACATTTTCTGCAGCATGGGATTCAATACTACTTCATATGATGGTTTGGTAGCATCAAAATATATGTCCATCTTTTGGAGAGGACACTGGTGTCTGCTGCTTCCTTAACAGTAAGGAAAGACAGTATATGTGCCAGAATTTCATCAGGTAACTTACTAATATGATCCTGATCCGCTCCACAGCACTAGAAAATACAAAAACAAAAACAGTTTCATCAAACCAAATCCATTTTAATCATAAATCACAAAAGGTGAAACCAAATCCATTTTTAATCATGAATCACAAAAGGCTTGTAGTTTACCTGTTGCCGTCTTTTCGCCATGAGAATAGTATAGTACAACAGAAACGACTCTTACAGGGATCTTATGCGTGTATGGATATATATAGAGAGAGAGGCTATAAAACTTGGCCGGGCACAAGGTTACTTGGCCACAAAGTTACTTGACAACAATATTTACTTGGACACAAAGTATATTGTGTGGACATTCATTTTACGACATGTTTTGTTATAAACATATTTGTATTACGGTAATTCACGTCTATTATGTGGATTTCTTGGGAGAAAAGTCAGAAATACTAGTTAGGACGAAATCAGTTTTCTTCAATAAATAAAAGGATTTTTCCTCATGGTAAGTGATTACTGAGTATCACTCATTCCCTAATATCCCGCAAGATGCCATATTATGATTCACAAGTACCTTTCTGACTCTTCTTCAACTTCCCATATTCTATATTTTCAAGTTTAACTTTTTGTATCCACTTCAACTCAAAAGCTTTATAATATTATATCATATTTACATACAACAAAGGTATGATCTAATAATATTTAAAGCAATAATTTATATTGTAATTGACATTTTTTATTTATGTCTTTGTTAAAAAAAATATTTAAATAAACCTTTTTTAATTTATGTCTTTGTTAAATTTTTTAAAGACATACTACGTAAATATGACCTTTAACTTAGTTTCAACGGACAATTATGACATTTAACTTTGGATGTGCACAAGTAAACACTTAAATTTGTATAAAATTAAACAAATAGACACTTTCGTCCTATATGACAATTTTGTATCCTACGTTGACATTCAAAGTATATTTTGCCACATAGAACACGTGTGTCAACTTGTTCAATTTTATACAAATTTAAATGTCTACTTGGGCACACCCAAAATTGGAGGATAGAAATATCAACTGAAATCAAGTTAAATGACATAGTTATGTATTATGCCTTTTTTGAGATTTCTTAATTAAAATCTTTTTTTTTTTTTTTTAACTATTTGATGATATATTATATGTTTTGAAATAGAGAGCAATATCTATGAATATTCATATCACTTGAGCATAAGGACATTTTTGAAATTTATGTTTCATCATTGTAAACTCGTATCTATTCTTGCATCTTATTATTTTGATGGTGATTTAAAAAAGATTTTTAGAAAAATGACAAAAATTGTCATTTCCAAACTCAACGTTGACCCAATAAATACCGTCGAAAACACCTTATAAGTCATGATAGTTCATTGACATCATTTTTATTTGATCCAACTGTGCAAAAATCAATCAACATAATCTATTAATTATATAAGAAATATAATTTGTATAGCACCTAAACATAATAGTGTGTCCTAATAAGTCAAACAATGACTTTACATATATCCGACGTACAACATTTATCTATGGAGTCTCTGGAAAAAAAAATTAAATCGAATCATAACTTGAAGTCAAAGAAAGTAGTAGTAAACATAGTCACTATAGTCCCACGAATAACAAAGTTAGGAGAATACGACGTCAACAAACACTGGATTACGAATTCTGGGTAGGCCAAGTGAAATAGAGAACGCCTATCATAATAGATATATGTAAATAGTGAAGACAAGACTATGCCAGTGTGATTTACACTTCGCCATCACAACATAACAATTGAAGGCAACATTACAAGTCTATAAGCGGAGACCATCCATAGAAATCCCCATGACCACTACTTCAACTGACATGGCCACCCGAATAACTTAATGATCAACAGAAGAATGGCAAAGTTGGAAAAATAAGCTAGTTACAAGGCCTACATCTTCCCTTCGGGATCTTTTATCTGCAGAGTGAATAGCATTGACGACAAACATCATTCTTAATGCTTAAGTCTGTTGCAAAACAACAGAGGAGAAAGTTTCCATGCCTTTTTGGTTTTTCTTTATGTTTGCAAGTAAAGGAAAGGTAGGCAGACCTTAAAAGGTCCATTCATGCGCTCTCAAATCGAACAACCACACAGGTAATGTTATCTGAACTCCCCCTTGAATAAGCTTCTTCAATAAGCCTACGTGAAGCTGCCTCAGCATCTTTTATGTCCTGCACAAGGGTCACGGCCTCCTGTATGTAATGAAGAGAAGTTAGACCGTTAATGTTCACAACTGTATGAATCTTTAAGGAAGCAATCAGCAAATAACAACATACTAGACACATCAGCAAAGCTTTCAAGCGAAGCACTATGAAGCTACTTTGTAATGTCCTAACAATCATGAAACTAGAATTAAGGAAGAAGCTTAGTAATTTTAAGAGAAAAACTTCCCCGGTTTATTATTTTCTTCTAACTTTATAAATAAGGAAAGGGTAAAAGCCTCACACAAGCTCTAGAAATCAACACTAACCAAACTTGAGCTTGCTTAAGCAAAGAAGCATTACATCAAGCTCTAAGCCTACGAACCAGTTCTGGCCAATTCTTCTGAGCATAATAATCCCCGCTTTCATCAAACTCCCAAAATAGTGAATACATTAGAAAGTCTTTTCCCCTCAATTTCAACCTCAAACCTATGAAAATTTAAAGCTCAACTTGGAATTACAAAACTGAGTTCCTGATCACTACTGAGCTTAGCGAAGATTTTCATCTCTGTTTTGATATCTCTACCTTTTCAGGACAAGCTCCAGTTTCAAACAAAGACCGAAGAAATAAAAGAAACCCATGTATGAGCCATTCAAATACAATCCAGGTTCTGAGGTTTCAAAGGGAGATGTCTGGATTAATCATCCACCTCAGAGCATCCTCAGTCACCTTCCACCCATCAAATTTATTCTATGTCCATCCTTTTTTAGGTGACATTGTTTGACATTGCAAGGAATTTGAAAAATTTTAAAAATTACACTAAATCTATGTGCAAGGTCCCAAAATCCCCTTATTTAAATTGAATGCGGTAAGAGTTCCACATGTCACTTCTTATTTCTCTTTATAAAAGATTAGTTTTTGTATCAAGTTGGTTCCAAACAAGTCACATCAGGAAGGGAAAGCAAAAAATAAGGTTAATTACACTAAGTACCCCTATAATATTCAGTTTTGGATACAACCTCTTACCTTGTACCTTTACAAGGTAAGGGTAATGTCTGTATATACACCATCCTCCCCAAACCCCAGTTGTTTTGTTGTTGTACACCCCTTGTACTATGAAAATCATACACTTAAATCTTATACGAGGTATATTAGTAACTAAGTATATTAAAATATAATTATTAAAAGGTAACTTAAAATTATAAATACCACAAATTACCTAATAAGATATATCACTTATTAGTAACAATCTTCTTGCACTTTAAACATGTATCTTATTTGTATGTTTATTTAATTTTAATATTTTATTATATACAAATTTCTTCTTTTTAGTTTTGTTTTGTTTATTCTCTACTTCAAAATTCTTACATTTACTTAGATAAAGTTTCATTTGTGTAGGATTTCTATTATATATAGGAGGTTTAAATGTTAAAAGAGAAATAGAGATATCATCATTATATTTTAATTGCTTGGAAGATAAAAACTTTTTTGCCAAATAATTTTTTTTTTTAAAAGAGAAAATAATTATGTTGTCATCCTATTAAGTAATTTGTGGTCACTTCTTATCTAAGAGTTTGAAAAGATACATATTTAAAGAAAATAAAAATTCTCTTTTAATTTAAGGCATGGATAAATTTTTTCAATAAAAAGAATTATCCACTTTTTTAAATTTCATAAATACATAAAAACTTTTTATTTATAATTTTAGTTTGTCTATTGTAATGTACTTAGTTACAGATATACCTCCTAAGACGTGCAAGTATAGTTACAGATATACCTCCTAAGAGGGTTGTAAGTGTTTAATTTTAAAATACACGAGGTGTATCCAAAAGGAAATCATATTAACAGGGGTGTTTAGTGCAATTAACGCTTAAAATATTAAGGTTAATAGTTTCCAAATATTTAATGGTGTCGCTCTTTTGGAACATCCTAAAAATAAAAGTGTGACGCAAAGGGGTAGAAAAGTACTGTAGTATTATCTTTAAAAAGGCATGATTTACTAGCATATGTTGATTGAAAATTGGGGTTGTGTCTCCTCACAGTTATCACTTATCATAATTCTTTAAGATTCAAACAAGTTGGATATATTCTAGAACTCAATAATAAAAGAGAAAAGATCCAAATTTGCCCGTTAACTTTGCAAAATGGTCTAAATTTGAACATCATTAATGGTTGGGGTTAGATATACCCCTATCGTTACAAAAAGGGGCTAGATTTGCCCTTATTAACTAACAAATAACCCTTACCAACATATGGGCATTTTGACAAAAGGAAAAGAGTTCAATAAGTCCTTGAATTATGTGAAATGACTCATATTTAGGGGTGGCAGGGGGACCGGGTCAGCCCGGCACGGCCCGAGACCGGTTCGAGAACCGGCTGGCTGGACCCGGTCCCGTGTAGTCTCGCGGGTTGGGGGGACTTGGGGTTAGGGGACTGGTTAGGGGCCGGTTCACCCTTTGGTCCCGGTCGACCCGGCTGGTTTTCGCGGGATCCCGGTTTTTTTTTTTTAATTTTTTGAATTATATCCGTTGCCAACCGTTGGGGCAACAGCTAGTGCCCCCCCCCCCCCCCCCAAAACGGATTTATTCCACTTTTTCACTTCCCCAACACCCCCTACCACCCCCCTACTTTTAATATTTTAATTTAAACCCTCAAGTTAGCATAAATACACTTTAACCCATTTTTAATATTATAAATACCCCTCTATCCTTTATTATTTCTTACAAAATCATCTATTCTCTCATCTATTTTCTATATCCTCTCAATCTCAAATCTTAATTTTTCATTCCATTTAAATCTCATATTATATCATAATACATATATTTCAATTCTAAATTTTCATATTATATCATAATATATATAATTCTCATATTTGCTATCCAGTATTGGAGTTCCAAATTACAAGTTACAACAAACTATAAGTTTCAAGAATCGGTTATAATGTCTGCTATTAACGCAGACGTTTGGTAGATTCGTTTCATAATATTTATATTTTATTTTTCGTCATTAATTTTTGTGTAATTATTATTTTTATATTACACTTTACATATAATTAAATATGAGTTCTAGCAAAAAAGATACCGGTAAAGGAAAAGAGAAAGAACCAAGTGGCATTAGTAAATTATTCAATTTTAATAAAAAAAGTAGTAAGGAAAAAAATAAGAGTAACTTGGTGGTACTTCTTCTAAATCAATGTCTAGAGTTAGATTTAATACAAATGATTCTACTTATGTTGATGATACTTCTTATGATATTTATTCAAATTTTCAACTCGATCATGAAAGTTTAGAACGACGTTATGGTAATATTAATCCTAATCTTGATGAATATTCAGGTGAAGAAGTAGAAGTTGATCCGGGAGAAGAAGATTTAGAAGATACACCTACTAGTCCTGATGTAAGTTCCAATCAAACTACAAATTCAACGGAGCAAAATTGTGGACCCCCACCCCTTATACCTCCTACAAGGGAGAAGGTGAAGTATCAATGCCCTAAAACTTCTATTGTGTGGCAATTTATGACTTTAGATAAGGAAAACTCTATTGCTATTTGTAATAAGTGTAAGCAACCTTTAAAACATAGACAAGGTGGGGGTCAAGGTGGGACGGGGGGCTTAAATAGACATTTGTTATCTTGTGTGCCGATTGAATATAAAGAAGCTAAAGCATTAGCCGATAGAAAAAAAGGAATTCTAGTTAATGATTTTGATATTAATGTTAATGAATCGGTAGGGGCTTCTAACATGGTTCAAGGAACATTAGATCCTTCTAACCCCGGTGGTCCACTAACACAACGTAAATATAATAAGGAAAGAGATCGCGAAAATTTAGCTAAAATGGTTTCTGTTTGTGGTTTGCCTTATAGTTTTCCTTCACATCCCGGTTTTATTGAATATATTCAACAAACTACTGTTAAATCTGATGTTTTTGTATATCAAGGTAAACATTGTCAATATCTTCGTTGTTTGTTTAGCATATTAGATTGTAGAGTGTCTATAACTTCGGACATGGGTCATAGTGTTAATGGACATGATTATTTAACTATTACAGCACATTGGATTGATAATAATTGGAATTTGCAAAAAAGAATCATAAGTTATAAAGAATGTGTAGAGAAAAAAACTGGTGCATATTTAGCTTCAAATATTTTGAGTGTTTTAGATTATTACATGCTTATAGATAAAGTAATGTCTGCCGCATTAGATAATGCATCTAATAATACAAACGCTACTAGTATGTTAAAAGATAGATTATGTCCAATTGATGTTAATGCTTTTCATGTTAGATGTATTGCACATGTATTAAATTTAGTTGTACAAGATGGTATTGAATTATTTGATTGTGGTTGTATGAAAATTGAATATGTTGTTGCCTGGATTTTTTATGCTCATAGAGCTGCTAGAATTAGGAAATTTAATGAGCGTTGTGTACTATGTGATTTGCCACCAAGAAAAATTCCAAGACATATTAAAACAAGGTGGAATTTCTTTTACGAAATGCTTTCAGTTGCTTACGAATATAAAGGACCCGTACAAATAGTGTTTAATGCTCATAATGCTGACCCATTAGATAGAATTTGTGAAGAAGATTGGGAAGAAACTAATGAACTATTAGAATTTTTAAGACTTTTTTATGATGCTACAACCATGTTTTTTGGAATTTATTATCCTACTATTTCATCAATATTAATAAATATTTGTGCTATTTCAATTCAATTTTCTAAATACAAAAAAATTGAAAAATTTAGAGTTGCAATTGAAGGTATGATTGTAAAATTTAAAAAATATTTTTTTCCTATTCCTCAAATTTATTTAACTGCTACTTTACTTCATCCTGACTATAAATTACGAGGTGTGCAGGGACTTGTTGATATTTTTTATGATACTTTAGAAATTTTACCTGAAGAAAGTCCAACTTGTGAAATGTGTAAGTCTAACATAAAAGTAGAAGCAAAAATTTTGTATGAAAAATATAAAACTACAGGAAATACTCAAGGAGAAGTTGGTCAAACTTCTAATCCTCAGAGTAAAGCTCGAATTTCAAGTTATATGCGAGGTTTTCTTGGTCTTAATTCTACTAACCGTGATGATTTTGAAGAATATCTTAATCAATCTTTAGAAACAGTGGAAGACAAAGATGGCAATGAAGATGTATTAGCATGGTGGAGGAGGCGGAGCGTTGCATTTCCAATTTTGAGCAAAATGGTTGGTGATGTTCTAGCTATTCAAGCTTCATCAGTTGCATCGGAGGCTGCTTTTAGTGCGGCAAGGTTTCAAATTGGAGATCATAGACATTCATTGGCGGAAGAAAGTTTGGAAACATCAGTTTTATTTAGAGACTGGGTCAACGCCGAGAGGAGTTATAATTTGCCAAAGTCAAGTTCCAGACAAGAAGCTTCGATTAAAGCGGTAATTGAATCTAGTGATGATGAATTAGAGTCACAAGAGTTTCTAGCAAGTTTGCCAACACCGGAGGATGTCACCATCGATATGATTCGACAATTAGAATTGAATTTTAAAGGAGAACACAGATATTAGATTACATCAGAAACTAATTGAAACAGAACCCTTCCTAGAAGGTGGCTGCATAAATTAGTTACTCATCTAATATTTGTAACAAATATTAGTTTTACATATGAGAACTTATTGAAACAGAACCCTTCCTAAAAGGTGGCTGCGTAGATTAGTTACTCCACTAATATTTGTAAATTGTAACTTCTAAGTTCAAAGTTGCAATTAGATTTTATTGAATAAATTTGAAAGCTTTATTCAAGTCTTTTTTATACAACTATTGTCTTGCATTTTAATTTTAATATATACATACATATTTACATATATACTAAACTAACTTTAAATTACTTAATTTAAAAATCGAAATTTGACATTTGAAATTTCAAGTTTAAATTACTTTAAAATATTTAAAATACAAATTTGAACTTCTTAAATTTGAAATTTGAAAACTTAAGCATTATTTATTAGCTAAAAATGTATAGAAAACCAAATAAACTAAAAATGTTATTCATTAACATGTAATTTCAATACAAAAAAATAAGTATATAAAAAATAAAAAATCGCCCGTCCCGTCCCGTCCCCCCAGACCCCGTCCCATCCCGTATATATAGTGGGACGGGACGGGACGTATTTTCGTCCCCCTAATCCCGGTCCCGGCCAAATCCCCCCAGCGCTGTCCCCCGTCCCGTCCCGTCCCCCTTCGTCCCGTCCCGGTCCCTATCCCCTTGCTAGCCCTACCCATATTTGCCTTGTGCTTATATAAGCACAGGGTTATTATTCCAACAACAACACCATCTTCTTTTTTGAGAATTAACAACAACACTGTCTTCTTCAACACTCATAACCTCAAACGACTAGGTCTCTATCCCCATCATAAAATTAACCACTGTTAAGAGAACTTAATTGCTATATCTCATTCTTTCCCGATCATTGTTTGTTTCTTCATCTTACAACAAATCAAGTAATTGGTAAGGGACATATATCTGATGATCCTTATATTTTTGATAAGTGGGAGCCTCGGTTTGGTGCCTACTCCTATGGTGTGTTTCCATTAGAAGCATATTATCAGCTAGGCCATCCTTCTTTACCTACGTTAAAGAAGTCGTCCCAAGTTTCAGAATGTTTCTTCTTAGACTATGAGTCATGTGAATTTGCAAAACACCATCGCACCTCAATTGGTCCAAGGATTAATAAGCGAGTTGAGTCAGCTTTTGAATTAGTTCATTTTGATGTTTGGGGACTGTCCTATTGTTTCCAAAACAGGGCATATGTATTTTGTTACTTTTGTGGACGATTTCTCTCGAATGTCTTGGATTTATTTTATGAAGCGTCATTTTGAAGTGTTTACTCACTTTTGTGCCTTCCATGCTGACATCAAAACTCAATTCAGTGCTTCACTACGTATTCTAAGGAGTGTTAATGCCAAAGAATACATGTCAGAATTGTTTCAATCATTCATGAGACAACACGGAATTCTCCATCAGTCTTCATGTGTTGATACACTGTCACAAAATAGAGTTGCTAAGAGGAAAAATAGGCATTTACTTGAGACAACTTAGGTACTTTTGTTCCAAATGAAGGTTTCTAAACAGTTTTGGACAGATGAAGTCTCTATGACCTAACTTTTTAATTAATTGCATCCCATCTAGTACACTTGTTGGTAACATGCCTTATAGTGTTCTACTCCCGACAAGTCCCTATTTCCAGTGGAACCTAAGGTATTTGGAAGTACATGTTATTTCCAAGATGCTCGACAATCTGTTACCAAGTTGGTTTCCATGGTATTGAAATGTGTTCTCCTTGGCTATTCTCAACTTCAGAAGAGGTATCGGCGTTATTCTACCAAACTCGGCAAATATTTGGTGTCAACCGATATGGTATTTTTAGAGACTACCCCATTTTTCTATGCACCTCCCGTTTCTACTAGTTAGGAGGAGGAAAATGAGCGGTTAGTCTATCAAGTTACCTATGCTTTAACAGAACAATTATATGATGCTCCTTCTCCTAGTTCTTTTACTGAGCACCAATCGACAATTGTGCCTGCCCCGTTTGTGCTAGCAAGACCGCCAACTGTTCAAGTTTACCAGAGGATGAGAGAGACCAATGAAACATGTCCTACACCAGTTCCTTTGTCATCATATCTTTGCAAAGGTACACGTACTTGCAAATCTATATATTCCATTGCTAATTTGATCTTCTATGACCACTTATCCTCTACGTCTAGATCTTTGATTCCCTCTCTAGACTCCATCTCTATACCCAAAACAGTCAAGGAGGCTTTGCATCATCATGGATGGTCTGAGGCAATGCTTGATAAATACATGCCTTTGGAGGTAAATCACATGTAGGGTAATTCTCTTTTTTATTGATAAAAGGAGATTAAGAAGGAAAAAAATTATTTTCTACTTTTATATTAGTTAGATTTTAAAAGAAAAAAAGAAAAGAAAAAGGTTCTTTAGAAATAATATTTTAGTGTTTAAAAAGAAAAGAAACAATATATTTATTAGGAAAATGACATTTTTAACCCAAGAGTAACCATAGGGGCATTTCGGACCAAACTATTAACAAAGGGCATTTTTGTTCAATTTCGCATAGTTTAAGGGCATTTTTTACCCTTATCCGTTTTTCTATTAATTGTAGTGTCCTAGCCAGCATCTGTGCATCTAAACTAATAATTCCACATGGTACCTCCTACTTCCGTACCATGTCAAAAGGCCAGCATTATTATAAACAAAAAGTTGAATGCTGACATAATTGTATCTACTTTTATTATGAGGAAACAAATCCAAGAACCCTAATTCTAAACAATTAAGACTCCAAATTCTTGTCAACAAAGAAATTCCCAAGTGGAAAGAAATGGAAGCTTGGGACTAAGCTCCCGTTATACGTAGACTCTAGGTAAGGACAGGATCACATTGGATCTAGTGTACCCAGTCTTTCCTATAAGGAAAAGAAATAACCAAATAAGTCCTATAAGAAAATTTAAGGAAAAATTACATAAATAAAACCCAAGATCCAGATGAACGAGATACAGTTACTGTAGCAAGAAAACTACTGCATGAAAGATATTTGATTTTTTATTATTGTAGCAAGAACATTAATGCATGAAAGATACTCGACTGTTGGCCCCTCAATTCCTGCATCATTGGCTTTCCTCCTATTTTTAAGGAGTAGCAAGTACCTTACTAAAGGAAGGCAATTCTGCAGCTTATCTTTCTTGTTCTGTTCTTTTCTTACGATAAATAATACAAGTCAGAAATTAGATAAAAGCTAGAACATCTAGGTAAGAAGTAAGCCGAATAAAATTATGCAATCAAGACATCTGACTCCATGAACATTTAAGCATTGTCGTCTTACTAAGAGTTTTTAAGTTGAGGAAAATTGGTTAGTGTTGAAAAAACAAGAAAGGTTCAACAAATTTACTAAAAGAAGCCTGACCTCGTTAGACAGGACATTCCAAAGCCCATCACTCGCAACTATCAAAAATTCTACACCATCAATTTCTTCTTCCTGAAAAGGAAATCAAAGACCAGTGCACTCACCATCAATACAAGTCAATTAACAATGGAAGCTAATTATACCAGAGAGAGGAGTGGGGAGAGATGTGCATAGAAATATTTCAGTTCAATAAAACTACTGAGTTACGGTATCAGAATAAAACAACCAAATCAAAGGGACAAGATGTGCTAAGAAAAATACAGCATGAATCCAGGGAGACCTAAAATATTTTAGCTGCAAAAAAATGAACATAAAAGATACAACTGAATGCCAGTTTCCCCTTGTATGCTTATGTTTATAAGTGCATGTACCATCTCAAACATTTTCCTATTGAGATACTTGTCTACTGCCAGTCCTTGGATAGGAACTGTCAAACATCTATGTAAACATATCATTCTTCCATCTACAATCGTGGACCAAAATAGCAACATTATTTGTGCAATGGTATGGTATCATCTAATTAAGTGTGGTGGAATAGGAGGAAAAGGAAGACTAAGGCTGTGTATTTCTATTTTAAACTTCCTTCATTTCTTCCCTCTTCTAAACTTCATCACAGTCCCAGAGCAATGTGCTCGGTCACTATTCAATTTTCATACAACAGGTTCAGGGGGGGAATTAATGCATTCCTCAAAAAAGTTATGTCTGGTCTGAGAAACAAATTCTTAGAGGGGAGAAGTACTTCAGACAATATTTTAACTCAAAACCAGCTTTGCCTCGATTCTCACTTCACTATACCATTTCAAATATATTTTCAACTGACCCTTTATTAAGCAATAGTTTAACTTGATCGTCATAATACCAATTGAAATAACTAGACAACTTACACTCGCACTACTAAAGGCTACAACTGTATGATGAATAGTTCATTCAGCATCCTACAATATTGCTAGAAAATGTATGGCAGCAGAAGACCAAATCTTTTATGTCATACTCTGTCTATTTCAATTTATGCGTCTTACTTTCTTTTTAGTTTGTTTCAAATATTAAGTATTTTGTTCCTGAATTCTCATGTTACCCTTAATGACACTCCCTTGTAGAAATGACATGGCATGTTTAAGACCACAAGATTCAAAGGGTATTTGGTATTTGAGATACACTTCTTTTTTGAAACTAGTAACATTTGTATTTCATTTAGTACTTAGGTAGTATTGAGAAACCATATTTACAAAAGCAGAAAGGAAGTATAATCTATCCAAAAACTGAACCAAATCTAAATGGATCCTAAAACATCTATGATTGACTCAGTTTCATTGGAGTAGACATTTGTACACCAAAAGCAGAACAACAAAATACACTTAAGCTTTACTTCCTGCAAGTTGTTGTTCCTATTCTCAAAACATCTCTCATTTCTCTCCCTCCATATAGTCCACCACATACTAGCAGGGATCATCCTCCATCTTTCTCGGTTTGTAGCCCCAACTCCAGCCATCTCCCAACTGAATAGAGTCTCATCAATCTTGCTAGGCATACACCAAGATATGCCTCTGAGATTAAGGAAAATCATCACATTTGCTCAAGAAAGTTGCAATGTAAGAAGAGATGTCTCACTGTCTCATTAGCCTTACCACATAAGGAACATCTGTTGCATAGAGAGATTCCTCTCTTGGCCACATTATCCAATGTCAAAACTGCTTCATTGGCTAGTAGCCATGTAAAGCATGCCAGCATGCCACTTTGTGTGGCACTTTGATCCTCCAGATTTGCTTCCAAGGCCATTTGTAGTCTTGAATGCCACCAGGACTTATCTGTTTGTATCCTTCTTTCACCTTGTAACTACCTTTGTTGTGCCCCTGCCACCATAAATAATCCTCTTTGTTTGTATACCTTGAAAATTCTCCGTAACCTTAAGCAATTCAAGTATTCAGGAATTTCCCGATCATTCGATTTCTTCCGAGGATCGGATCCCACTTGTTGTGTCCTCATTTCAATGACAGCCTTACATTGGTGTTGAGCCAATGTAAAGATGTCAAGAAAACGATCTTTGAGGCTCATACCACCCAACCATTTATCAAACCAAAAACTTGTTTTTCCGCCATTTTGTACCTTGATGCTTGGTGACATCGAGAAAAGGCCAAAATATTCTGATGGATTTCCAAAGGCTAATCCCATAGGTGTTATTTACCTCTTTGGTTACCCATTTATTTAGCTCCTCATACTTCTTGTTGATCACCCTATACCATAGTGCTTGGTCCTCCTGATGGTACCTCCATAACCATTTCACCTTCAGATCTTTGCTATGGGTTTTGAGATTCTTGATACCTAATCCACCTTGCATCTTACTTCTGATGATGTTCTTCCACTTGACTAAGTGAAAGCCTTTTCTTTCCTTATTTCCTTGCCACAAGAAGTTTCTTCTAATTTTGTCCAAACTCAACTCGATCGGGAATATGGAAGATAGATAGCATATATGTAGGAGAGCATCCGTAATGTAGTTTATCGAGCTAATCTACCTCCCGAGAGGTAATCGTGATCTCCATCCGCTAGTTTCTTTTCACATTTCTCCAATATTGGGTTCCAAATGTCTATGGCTCCGGACTTTACCCCTAAAGGCATGCCCAAGTATATCGATGGCGAGTACTGGCTACTCCTCCCAAGGTTTGTGAAAGGTGTTCCATATTCTAACCATTAATTGGATACAAATGGCTTTTGTTCCAGCTTTATATGTAGTCCAAATATGGCTTCAAAGTAGACTAGTATAAGTCTCAAAATCAGCAATTGCTCCTCCTCACTCCACAAAAATTAGTGTATCATCAAAGATCAGAGGTGTGTGATCTCCATACTATTCCCAAGAACCTTCATCGACTTCAAATCCTGTATTCTTCCCGTTGTCTTGGCTATCTTCAACATATTGTTAAGCCCTCCATAGCTATGATGAGCAGAAGGGTGATAAGGGATCCTTGCTCGATTCCTCTGTGCACTAAAAAGCCTTGGAGACCCATTGATGAGTGCGAGAGCTTAACGGTTGAAACACAAAACTTGATCCAACTGATCCATCTCTACCAAATCCCATTTGTCTCAAAGATACTTAGAACGAAATCCCAATTCACATGGTCATATGCTTTCTCAACATCAAGTTTGCATAGTATACGGGTTTCTTCCGGGACACTCTAGAATCAATTGCTTCATTAGCTATAAGCATCGCATCCATTATCCGCGCCTCGATAAAAGCCATCCGTTGTTTGTCTACCAACTTATCCACAACTCTCTTCAACCTTTCGGTCAAAACTTTGGACATTAGCTTATAGAAGCTTCCAATTAGGTGATGGGTCCAAGTCCTTGAGTTCCTTTGCTCCTATCTTCTTAGGAATCAAGCTATGTAGGTTGCATTATAGCTCTTTTCAAACATCCCGTTGGGTGAAAATTGTGGAAAGCCCCCATAATGTCATGTTTAATGATCTCCCAACATTTTAGAAAGAACCCCATCAGGTATCCATCAGACTGGGGCTTTGTCTATAGCACACATTTTTAAACACTCAAGTACTTCTTCTTCCTCAAAATCGCATGCAATGCTTCATTTTCACCCTCTGTAATGGTAGGATAGTTCTTGATATTTACAGAGGGTCTCCAACCTTCGTTCTATATACATCTTTTGTAAAGAAATAATTTCTTCCTTAATTCGCTTTGGCTCTGTTATAGTCTCTCCCCTGTACTTCCAATTGATCAATATGGTTGTATCTCTTGTGGGCATTAGGTTTGGTGGAAAAACTTTGTATTCCTATCCCCTTCCTCGAGCCACAAAGCCCTTGATCTCCTGCTCTGTGCCACTTCCTCATTCTTCAAACACCCTCATACTCCATGAAAAGTGTGGCTTTTTTCTATCTCCTCCTCGCTTAAAACTCTGTTGCTCGATGTGATTCTAACTCACCATCCTGTTTGAGAAGGTTGTTCTTGTGCAATTTCAGATTACCTTGTTCATTTCTCGCTCCATTCTTTCAATTTCCTTTGAGGGCTTTGAGTTTGCATGCTAAGATGTAATCGGCTTCCCATAGAACTCAAAATCATTCCACTGCACCTTGATTCTTTCAACAAATCCTTCTTGGTTCAGCCACCAATTTTCGAACTTAAAATAGGATTTAGTTTGTTCCCAATGTCCACACAACAAGGCTATAGGAACATGATCAGAAGTCACTCTTTGCATAGTAGTTTGCTTTATGTTGGTGAAAAGATTATTCCATTCTATGGAGACCATAATCCTGTCTATCCTGGATCTTTGTGATATGGTTATCACCCTTGTACTGTATACCTTCCACCACTTAATTGCGGATCAATGAGGTCTATGTCTTCAATGCACTCGAGAACTCTCTCATTGAGTTTAACTGTTGCACTTATTTTTTCTGAATGAAATCTACAGAGATTAAAGTCACCACAAATGTACCCATGGACCATCCATCAAGCCTCTTACATCACCATTCTTCCCATACACACCTCCTCTCCACTTTACTATTCGGAGCATACACTCCGGTTATATGACATTCAAAATTGCTTGTCTGAGCTTTGAATTTACAAGAGAGAGTATAGGCTCCAACTTGCATGATTTCCCCTTCCCACATTCTAGAATCCCATAACATCAGGATTCCTCCTCTAGTTCCACTGGCCTCTAAACAAGCATATTTAATCCATCTCCCTGCCCAAATTTGTTTAACTAAGTCCCGTACATCGCCTTCTACTGTAGTTTCCTGGAGGCAGACTTTGTCTGCTTTCCAGTCCTGCAACAGGTTTTGTACCACCCTTCTCTTTCCCCGTTCATTCAGCCCCTTAACATTCCATGAGATTAATTTTATCTTCATGGAGTATTATGTGATTTCCCCTTCCCCTTCCCTCTATCACCATTGCTTTTGAATTTGACATCAAAAGTTAACAATTTTTTGAACTCTTTTGCTCCCTTTTGCTTTGCTCTTTTAACTTCTATTGTTTGCTCCATTCTTCTGGCATGTCTGCTTGCATCAACCTGCTTAAGCAACTCAAGTGCTTCCTCTTCAAGCCCCTAAAAATCTACTCCAAACATCTTGTGAAGTTTAAGAAGATTTTATTGTACCCATGTTGTTGCCCTCCGTTCTGAATCAGTTAGCACTTGGGTACGTAGTGGTTCAATCTCCTGTACATCCCAAATTTCTCCAGAATTAAACATCTCCAGATGTTTTTGTTGTGACTCGTTTTCGTTTGCAATGGTTTCCCCCAATATGATGCATGCATTTACTTCGTTAATGGGTAAACAGGAGATTTCCACTTCTTTTCCTTCTTCAAATCCTTCTTCTCTTGGCTGGGTCCCCTCAAGATTCTGTAGATTTAGTGTTTTCCTTCCAGTTCCATCGCGACTGGAGTAATTTTCCAGAGATTCATCAATCACCACCTCTTGAAGGTCAGAATTGGGCTGTGGGCTGAGGTTATTAAAAATAGTTGTCGCTTGATCCGGCCCAGTTGACCTACTGTCCAAGTCTTTATTTTTAAAGATCTGCACATGCCGAGCACATGCTACTTTAGATTTTTTTAAAATTTGGACAGCTGCCTCCACGTGATTTCCTTTTGTCACATCAACATCGACAACCTGTACTTCTGCTTTCTCGGATATAGATGATTAGAGATATATTATCCGTTGTATCTTCAGTTGATCTTCTTCGGTGGTTGTTCTATTGCTTTCCGGCGGGAATTCAAACAGGGTTTTCCTCTCTACCCAGATCGGAATTATGAATTTAATTCCATCTCTAGAAATAGAGACTTCACTTCGAATGCTCCGACGATCACCTCATATCTCGATCCTTGCCCATTTGAGATGGTTTCTCAGTTCTGTCTCCTCCTCCGTCATCAACCATCCACCACAGCACTCGCCGATCTCCTTGAAGGTCTCGTCTGTCCATAAATGCATAGGCAGACCCATAATCCTAATCCAAGTGGATTTGGGTTTGTATGTAGTTGGTTCACAGCCTACATATGGGTTCCACCACTCTAATTTTATTTTGTTTCTCCTCCATATCCATTCTCCCTGAAGGATTTGTTCTGCCATATTCCTTTTGGGGAACTCAAAGAGATAGTGTCCACCCAGCATCTCGTATATATTGACTCCAAAAGCCTTCTTCCACACTGTTGTAGACCATTGTCTAACATCAGATAAGGTAGGCTTTTCTGCATTGTTTTTGTCAAAGAATCCAATAATGCACCTTCCCAACAGACCTTGTTCTCTGCTTTTGACAATTACCTCAGTTCACTTTTTGTCCTTAGACGTGGGTGCCTCATATTTGTCGCTCTGCCATTTATCGCCTCAACCACCTTTGCAAAAGAGACATTGATGTCACATTTTGGGACTTGATCTTCAACTCCTTCGTGGTATGCATTTAATAAAGCTTTGTATCTTAAATGCCACGCCCTCCACCCATTAATGTCTAATTCAGTACTATGATAATCGATCTGTCTTCTCCCATTAGTGATGTAATGCTCATGTATCTCCCATGAGCATTATATTTCCTAGTACCAAAAACTCACCGCTGGTCCTTATATCGCCATCTTATCACTAAATAATTCTAGTCAGATGATGCTTCCATGAGGAAAAAGCAAATCCAATCCATCAACTACTCAAAAAGTGTAATCCTACTCATCTTGTTTTCGCTTCTTTCTACCCACCATACCAAAAGACATGATTGGAAGTCCATCTGGTAATGTCATAAGATTTGAATCCTTGATTGAAGTATATTCTATTATCCCCCATGGTATGGCAGGGGTATAAGGGGAAAGAAAAGGGATTTTGAGGTACCACAGAAGGTGGTAACTCAGATGATGTGAAGGAAAGGAGGTAGTTCCCGGCAAGACTACCAGAAAGAGAGTGTTTCTCCCTCCGAGGAAGTAGGAGAGAGAGGGTTTTTGGGGACTCTGCCTGGGAGCTTTTTTTTTAGCTTTTGGTTCATATGACTTGAGAAACACTTCTTTTTAAGAGCACAAGATTCAAAAATCTTCTCTACATTCTTAAATTTTGAGCCAAGTCAAACTAAGACACATAAAATAAGACAGGAGTCTTAAACAAGATGGAGTTCTCCACTACTTCTGTGTAAGCTCTAATTGTCTTCTTCCAAGGCAATAGAAGTAGCTTCAGGGATATTTGGAATATGCAAATTCAGAGATTACAATTCTAATTAGAGAAAATAAACAAGGTAAAACATTCCAGAAGAAGTTTTTTGGTCCATCTCTGCTCGACCAAGTTGGTAGTGACATTATTGAACCACATAGATGCCTGTTTTGCTGGTCAAAAGCCATTGGGCCTATTAATATCAAAAGCGAAAAGCGCAAAAAATCTCTTAAGGTCCTTTGGGGTTTTAAGCTCAAAACGCAAATAAAGTGTGGGCTTTAATGTAAAAAGGCACGAATGGAGAAAAAACACTAATATGTATGAGTGATCCAAGCTTAATAATAATAAGAAGAATGAATTGTTCCTCAAAAAAAAATAATAAGAATGAATAACAAATATATGGACAAAGAATTGATTTTTTTACGATAATGTGAAATATCAATCGTTCAGTGTCGCATCTTCATCTTCAGGATTGTGCTCATTGGCAAGGAAAAGTATGTCTTAGAGCATTGATGGTGATGCTGAGAACCCATAAAGTGAGGCAAAACGCTCAACATATTTTATGCCTCTCTAGGACTTAAGTGTGCCTTCCTTTTTTTTTGAGAAACGTAACAATAATTCTATATATCCACAGGTATACCACAATTAAAAGTGTAGTTCCCCTACAAAAATATTACAACTTACATCTTGTGGTTCAATCTATCCTTACAAAAAGTCTAAAACATCAAACCCCTTAGATATATGCTCAATTCTGGACAGAAAGTCGTCCATCATCTTACTACTTCTATCATCAAAGCACTTTATTGTTATGTAGTCATCGCTGAAATAGGTTTCCACCCTATTGTACTTGACAGGCTCCTTAGGGAGAACAAGCATGAGACCCGCTGCATACGGCTTATGCGTGTCCCCCTCACCGGTTATTAATGTCCCGAGATCCGATACAACGAAAGCTTTTCGCTCAACCTTTCGGAGCAATCAACGGAGTGTTTCCTTCCGTAACGGGGGAAATCTCTTATTCCAAGGAAATCTTTTTGGTAAGAAAGCCTGTCCTAGAAGGAAGCCTACCCTCAAGAACTCTAGTTAAGTGCCCTCCACCGCAACTGACATAACGTAAAGAAAGAAGGACTTCTATTTGAGCTAATAATTTTTGCTCACACCAAAAATAAAATAGGCTTAAGCAATTTATCTTAAGATTCTGTAAGCTGCTTCGTACTCCTTCAAAACACCTCTTATTCCTCTCAGACCAAACTGACCACTGGGACAATTTTCCATCTCTCCTCCTTCTGACTTACCATGCCATCCTTGTTCTGGCATCTTAGGACACCTGTTATGCTTCCAGGTTTCACCCATCTGATCCCTTTTAGACATATAAACATCCTCCATAGTTGGTCTGTCCACTTGCAATGCAAAACAAGATGGTTGATTGTCTCATTTTGTTCCCCACACAGAAAACACCTAGAGGCTAATTGATGACCCCTTTTACTTAGATTTTCCTGTGTCAAGACTGCCTCTTTAGCCAAAAGCCAGGTGAAACAGTCAACTTTGTAAGGAATCTGAATCATCTTTTATTTCTTTCCTAAGTTGGCACACAATCTATTGTATTTATCCATTGCTTACCTGTTGGAATAAGACAACTTCTTCCAACTGATTACACTGCCTATGAAGATAAAATGTTTTAGCTGGGTCACTCTAAAGAATGCATGTCTTAGTCTGGATAATCTGAATAGCAAAAGCTTCCCAACTGATGCTATTTCTGCAAGAGCACTCAGGAGACAACCACCTCTTTCTTCAATGCTCATTAGCTTATGACCTCTGGAACATGTCCCTGTGCATCTATCATTGCCCATGTTGGGCTGACTCCTTTTTTTAGGCAAGAGGACCCCTACTGATGTTGACTGATCTGTTGATAGGCTACAAGTAGGCTGTTTGCTATTGCTATAAGGGCTGCTTGCTTTTATACAGCTTGGCTTCGCTATCGCTCGTAATGGTCGATAGTATTCCTGCCATACCTGAACTCCAATTATTTCGAGCTAGAAGCTTCGCCAGAAGCAAGCAAGATGAGGTCACTCACCTTCGTAGACAAGGCGCGTTCCATACTTTACTTTAAAATAAGCTGGGTGATGGCACAAAGCTTGAGAGAAGCTTACATGTTTTGGAGTTCATGGATAGTTGATAAGACCATCAGAAAGGCCTGGAATATGATTCCTGCTGCAATTTCTTGGTGTATTAGGACTGAGAGGAACAAAAGATGTTATGATGGTTCCTCAAGTCCCCTCCACGCTCTTAAAGCCAAATGCTTAGTTAACCCTGTTTGCTGGACAAAGTTGTCCCCAGTATCTAATACTGGAAAGTTGTTGGATTTCATTAGTACTCTAAATTTAGAAGGAACAAATATATAGGGGCCTACAATTCCCTTTTGTATTTTTGCCTAATTGTAATTATGCCCCTACTTGATGCTTTCTAATGAAACAACTTCATAAAAAAAGATTTAAAATGGGTTGGAAAAGGTTTTGAATGGTAAATTGGTAACCAATTTTATGTCATTACTGATGCGAAGTAGATCTTTCTGGTACCGGGAAATCTTTCTATACTTCATTTCAGTTCAGCCTCCCAACTTTCAAGGAAAAAAGAACAAGTAAAATAATCCATGGACGGATATGAGTTAATTAGGGGTAGTCTCTTTTCTTAATCTTGGTTATTCGATTTTTAATTCTTTTTTATGCTTGTGGTTGCTCATTTAACACTGGCAAGGAAATTACGAACAAAAATGTTTTATAGAAGTATGAGTTAAGCTATAAGATGGTAAACTTTTTCTTTCAAGCTTTGGGTCTTTATACATCATTTTCCTTTGTCATTATATTTGAGTAGAAATTTTTAATTGCATAAGATGTAGTGACATGTCTTTTTCTTTTTCTCTTTTTCTTTTTGTCCTTTTAATTTATTCAATGAGAACTTTTTGTTTAAACATGTATACAAGTCGATTAACAATTTTGGTATCTCACCTCACATGGAATTGCATTCGACCTGGTTTATATTAGAGCAACTTGTTTAACGTAATTATCCATTAACCTGTTTTCCATTCAGATCAATCCACTGCAGTTGCTTTCACTTCTGTTAATGCATTTCCCAGATTACCATCAAATTGGAATCACTACGATTCTACCACTAATTAAAGCCTATTTTCTGAGTTGTTACTGGAGCGATATGCTTGCAGGACACCAGCAGGAATATTTTGTGTCTTCATCATATTGGAATATGTTCTTAGATTGCATGTCTGTTTTTTAACAAGAGAAATGTGGGTTTCACATGAAATACTCATCACCCAAGCAGCTTTTACCCATATAAATAAGAACTAAACCCACGTTCAGCCCAGAAATGCAACCCAATCCACCCATTTTCCACCACTAGCTCTAGAACAAAATGGTCATTCAGGACTACACTCGATGGACCTTCTGGTAGATAAAATAAGATTTCGGCAAGCACTTCTAGATACTTGACAGAGAATTTTGGTTAAAGAAACATAGCGATACCATGTTAATACTTGCTAGCAAAACCGTAAAGTCACAGGTTGGAAGTCAATTTCTTACAATAGCATAATCTTTTCAATTATGAATGAGCTTTACATATGTATGAGAAGGGATGGACCACATACATAAAGCCAAGATGTCCTTTATCAAGAAAGAAAACCATACAAACACAAAGTAAAATAAAACCAGATTCTTGCTAAGATTCATACTGCAACAACCTTTCAAACGTAGCAATACTTTTAGACTAGAAGGCAGAAGCATGGACTGGTTTTTTGATAAGGGATTAACAAAAAGACTAAAAGCATGGGCAATCATGCTAAATGCACATCTCATCTGGAATACCACTGTTGAATTACATTTTGCATCTCTGTTTAACCAAATAATCAAGTTATTGCCAGGCAAAACTACAAAAATATTTTTACCTTCATCATTTTCCAAACCCTCAAAAACAGGTTGATCAATTCAACTAAAGAAACAAGAGAGGGTTTATCAAGTGGAAAGCACCAACCACCTCCAACCTTGAAGCTTTGAATCACTAAGGAAACAATGTGAAGGAAGGGGCGCTCTAGACTCCTGGGAAGTGGTATCACTACAGAAGCCATTCATGAGATTGGTCAGTATAGGGAGAGAGGAAGAAGAACTTACCTAAGGTGTTCACTGGCCTAGGCAAAGCATACGACAAAATCCCTAGGGGGTTCTACGGAGATGTTTGGAGATTAGAGGTGTACCCGTAGTTTACATTATGGCGAAAGAAATGTACGACGGGGTCAAGACGGAAGTGAGAACAGTGGGAGGAGATTCAAGCACTTCCAAGCCATGATGGGACTGCACCAGGGATCAGCTCTTAGCCCCTTTTTATTTGTCGCGGTGATGGATGTACTGACACAACATATCCAAAGGGAGGTGTCATGGTGTATGATATTTGTAGACGACATAGTTTTGACATATGTTTGCTCGGACTCTTTAAAAATGTCATCAGGTGTGTCAGATCCTTCAAAAATAGTACATATCTGAAGGATCTGACATGGGTGCGGCAACATTTTTGGAGAGTCTTGAGTAAATTATGTTTTGACAAGACAGGCTGCAGAGTTAATGATTAGCTGGAGGTTTGGAGAGACCCTAGAGTTAAGGTTTAGGTTGAACAAGACTAAGAGTACTTACGGTGCAAGTTCAGTGCCGTAACTCCCAAGACAAATGTGTTAATGAGGATTGATACACAGGTCATTCCTAAGAGAGTTTCTTGGGTCTATAATCCAAGAAAATCGTGATATCAACGAGGATGTTACACATTGTATTGGAGCGGGTGGATGAAATGGAGGCCTGCTTCTGCCTTCTGGTGTCTTATGTGATAAATTTATAAAGAGGTTGTTATACCAGCTATATTGTATGGAGCGGAGTGTTAGCCGATCAAGAACACGCACGTCCAAAAGATGCAAGCAGTGGAAATGAGGATGTTGAGAGATGGATGTGTAGGCATATCAAGAGAGATAGGATCAGGAACAAGAATATTCCGGACGAGGTGGGAGTGTCATCCGTGGCGGATAAGATGAAGGAAGCAAGGTTGAGATGATTCAAACGTGAAAAGGAGATGCACATATGCTCTAGTGAGAAGGTGCGACAGGTTGACTTGGTGGGACTAAGGAGAGGTAGACCGAAGAATGAATGGAGAGAGGTGATCAGACAGGACATGATACACCCTCAGCTAGTGTTTAGGGGAGTGCGAAGCAGTAAAAAGCGGTAAGGTCTCGCTTCACACTTTAAGCAAAGTGTGAAGCAAAGCGCTCGCTTCATTGAAGCGAAGCACAATTTAAAAGAAAAAAGACCAAAACAAATAAAGACAAAATATATAAGCAAAAATTCATATTAAAAACTACAAAAAGGTTCCCCTTTAGTTGTCTGACATACAATTGTTGTCTTATTGGTCTTACTAACTTCCTTTCCCATATTTTCATGTTGGGTCAGCCATTTTTAACGGCAGATAAGATTTAAGAAAATGATCAACAATATATTTTTATCACTATTAAGAAAAAATTCAACAACATTTTAGACATTGTTAAGAAACAAAACAATTCAGCAATACATATTTTAATCATTGTGAGGAAAAAAATGAGCAACCTATAATTTAAATAATCAAAGCTAAACAGGGCAAAGAAAAATAGAGAAGAAAGAAAAGAGAAAAGGTACTGGAAGGAAAGAGTACACTGAAACCTTACTATTCTAATTTCTCAAGGACAAGGTAAGTCGCGCCTCTTTTTATTTTTTAAAATTGATCAATAATTAAGTTAAAAAAAATAAAAGCGCTGTTTTTCTCGAGTTGCCGCTTCTAGTCGCATTGCACTTCAAGTCCAGAAGCAGATACTTCTTTTCACATGCCTCGCTTCAGCCAGCTGAAGCGCTAAACCCTCGCTTCGCTTCGTTTCGGTTCACTGCTTAAAGCAATGAAGCGCTCGCTTTCCTGAACACTACCCTCAGCTTACCCTCAGCTTACCGAGGACATGAGTCTAGATAGGAAGATATAAAGGTCAAAGATTAAGGTAGAAGGTTAGTAGGTAGTCGTGCGTAGTTTAGTTCCCTTATTAGTATTATCAGTATTTTTCTCCTACTTGCTTATCTTCAATTTTATATTTATTTTTATGACAAGGGAAACACGCAATCACTACCCTTTGGGTGCACAGGGCAAAACGCCTGCTCCTATGCAATAGCTCGCAAACCACACAGGAGGTAACCCGCACTTGACAAGCCGCAGTGCGACGAGCTTGACCCAGAAGGCAAACCCCTTGCTTTCATTGGCAAGGGGTTTCGAACTTCAGACCTCCAACATGGAAGTCCTAAGCCCAAACCTTTGGGTCACCTCGAAGGGTTTCTTCAATTTTATTATTACATGTTGTTTCCTTTACTTCGATTGTTGCATTATTTGTTATTACTACTGTTCTTTTCCCCATTATTTTAACATGGCTTCTTCTTTACTGTATTATCTCTTACCTATTTTTATATGTTTTACTTGAGTCAAGGGTCTATCGAACACAGACTCTCTACCTTCACAAGGTGGGTAACATTGCATACACACATCACTCCCCAGACCACCACTTGTAAAATTTCACTGGGTATTTGTAGTTGTTGTTGTTGTTGTTATTGTTGTGTTAAAGAAGCTAAAAAAACACCATAGGTTTCTTTAAAATTTAAAACTGCCTTTTCCAGTAATATATCACAAGGGGACAGCGGAGAACCATACGTCCAGATTAACACCATGCTCTTGTGCCTTGACAGATCAGGCAATTAGAGCAGCAAATGAAGACAAACTATTGCTTCAAGAAACGAAGCCAAGATACCTGAATCTCTGGGTCTGCCACAACATATGGCTTTAGCATTTTATCTCCAAATGCACGAGAAACAGCAAGGACCCCACCTACACGCCATGTACCTGAAGAATAGAGCAGCAGGACATTGTACTGAATTCAACTAACAGGAAAACGAGGAACTAAGAAATTGTGCATGCATATTTTTGTCTTGTTGAACGGTAATAACTTTCAGTAAGAAACACCAAAGGCATGCAAGCATGAATATGTAGTATTGCTCATATAAGGCACTGACAGGAAAAGAAACCACATGAAGTATACTGCAATAAACATCTTTATCAATTATATTCCATGCACTGAAAAACTCCCGTTGCTCCATGATCAAAACAGCAGCATTATATCTCCAATCAACATAAGCACATACCAAACTACAGCCCAAACAAGCACCAAAAGCTTTTTAGCTCCACAAGATAGAAAAATACATCTAAAACTAACACATAAATCAAGTCGGTACCCTTTTTCCACTTAATGAAATGATTCTACATTAGTATAAATAACTAATATTTAACTACACATTTGCATAATCTACTAGTAATAAATTTTCCTAGCCCAGGAAGGGATGGATTCAAAGATGGGGTGTTGAAAGGACTAGGTTATCTTACACATCAAATCACATCACACCCTGAAAGTTCAACAATAATTCATGAAGAAACATGGAAAACCTATTGTCACTTCGTGAGCTTCAGATGCAATCTGTGCTTGATCTTACTGGAAGAGCCAATAATTTCATGACAAGAATGATAGAGTTTATTCAACCACCAAATTGCAATCAAAGCATATCATAAATACCTAAGTGTAACCTCGCTAACCTTTAGCCCTAGATTGAGGTTATGTTCACAATGGCAGAAAAGCAAATTTTTGTGAAGTCTCATAATATTCACATATGATGAAGGTTGAAATACTTATTTAATGTGATTCCGGAAGATTCTTTAAAAAACTTTTTGGGCCTAGTGAAAATTATACACAGAATAAATATGTATAGCACCCGATAGGAAAACTAAGATAAATTATTTATTAAATTTATAGAAGAACACTGGAATAATACGATTCTTTGGGACTCCGGAAGCATTTATTGGGCCAATCAAGCAGCAATTGATACATACAAAGAGATTGAAACAGGCCTTTACCTGCCCAGATAATGAAACCACCGGCCTGTTCTATCCTTTCACGCTCATCAGATCTGTCAGGCTTGTGATCGATGGACAAAGGAATAGCTGCATTAATTGCAAGAGTTATATCTCACAACCAAATAGCTTAAAATGAATAACATCTTTTAAAAATCTAAAATGTGCCCAATAATCATTCAACTTGATGAATCACTTCATAAATTTGATCTAGAAATCTGAGAAATAAATAATTAAGTTTATACATGTTGAAATTTGAGAAGAAAATAGATTTCCACCACCTAATTTATCAAGATTTAGGTGTTATACTAGGAATAAAGCTCCCGTGGCAAGTTCAATGAGAATGATAGTTTTCCTGCTTTCCATTTGTACAAACATTTAGCAAACACAGTTTGGAGCAGAGAATGAAGATAACTTTTTCTTGTAAGATAATGAATACAAAAGTAAATGGATAAGGTGGACTTTAGAATTGCTGAAAGTTATTCAAACCGTCATATTAACAGTTTAAAAATCAAGAGTTATTCCAAGTTTTCAACAGTCCCAAGATATATAACGTCATACCTACTTTCTGGTTAATTTTTAAATGTACAATCAAAACCAAATTTAAAAAATAAAAAATATTATAGATATTTTCAAAGAAGAACTTGGTTAAGAAAGAAGTAGTTTAACTTCTTCAATTATAAGTGCTCCATACAAGTTGGGTTAGGAGTGTTTTACTTTTAATTTATTCATTCAATGGATTTGTACTTTTAATTTATTCATTCAATGGATTTGTCTTGTTATTTCACTTCCTTTAGTGTTTCAATTCAAAAACTGAAGTAGCTAAATCTCTTATACGAGATAAGAAAATGGATAGGTCCCTTATATTTCTTTATTATGTGGTGGTTATTCAGAAATGATATTTAAATATAAAAACGAATATACATTTTACTCCCTCCATCCCATTTTATGTGACACTATTTGATCACGGTATTTAAGAAAAAAATGAAGACTTTTAAAACTTATGGTCTGAAACAATCCTTAATATTTGTGTGGTTGTAAATAGTATGGTGACATTCTTTTTGGGACGGACTAAAAAGGAAAGGGTGCCACATAAAATGGGATGGACGGAGTAGTTATTATTTTGTTAAATTTCCATCAATGAGGAAATATTTTTCTTTATTTATCCACTATGTTAGGTCAATAATTTAGTTTGACTTTTAAATCTTTCCATTTAAGATTCTCTCTGGGAAGATTTACACAATGAGGTGGTTACTTAATTCTATTATCATTAAAGGAATTATAACTTAAACTCTCAGTGATATTTTTATCATAGCGTATTTACTCTTGCATTTGTTTTTTCTTCAAAACTGTTTTGGAAAAACGATTCTTTTTTTTCCTGAGTTGAGGGTCTATTGAAACAGCCTCTTCCACTCCACAAAGGTAGGAGTAAGGTATGTATACACCCACCACCATCCCCAGATCCAACTTGTGGAATCTCACCGGGTATGTTGTTGAATTATAAATGAAATCTTTTAGTTTCACTTGTTTTCTTCACAGATAGTAATACCACTAAATTTTCTTAATTAACTCCTAGATTGCAAAGAATCAAGGGAAGACATAGATCACCTATTCTTACATTGTCGGGTAGCATCTTTGTTATGGGGGGAGTTGTTAAACAGTTTGGTTTTGAGTGGGTAATGTCGAGAACTATGAAAGAAACAATGCTTAGATAGGGTCATAGAAAGGCGGAGGAGGAGATGCAGGTAGGAGTGTGCAAAAACCAAGCTGACCGATAAATCGAACCGAAAAAATGTTATTGGTCTATTGTATTGGGTTAACGGTTTTTTAATGGTTTTATAAAAAAATATTATTGGATTATCTATTCGGTTTTGGTTTTCGTTTTCGTTTTCAATATTGGGTTATTGGGTAAATCGATAACCTATTAAGACTGCAATAGTTTACTACTTTACTTGAAACAATGTTTAGCTAGGCTCATAGAAAGGCGGAGGAGGGTAGGGGTGTGCAAAAACCGAACCGACTGATAAATCGAATCGAAAAAAGTATTATTGGTGTATTGCTATTAGATTATTGGGTTAATGGTTTTATACAAAAATATTATTGAGTTATCGGTAGATTTTGGTTTTCAATATTGGGTTATTGGGTAAATCGATAACCCATTAAGACTGTAGTAATTTACTATTTTACCCGCATATAAACATTAAATATTAATCTCAGTACCTTACTAGATACTGTCTTTGTCTTTTAGCCTTTAATTCACATTTCACAGTCACTTTGAGGTCATAACTTCACATTATTCAAAACGTTAAAACCTAAAGTAAGAATCTTATTTCTTAATTTCTCTTTGTATTACACTAGTATAGTTCTTTTCACCTTAGTTATTATTTTTTTACAACCATTTGTAAAGTTATAATTATTGTCTTGTCGCGTCAAATTGTTGGAAAATCATATAGTTGCTTTTAAGCATTTTCTTATTGGTTAAACCGAAACCAAACCATTAAAGACCAAAACCGATAAATCGAAAATCGATAAAAATATCTTATTGGTTTGGTTATTGATATAGCATATTTAAACACCGAAAATCGAATCAATAATATGTAAAACCAAACTAAACTGACTGATGCACACCCCTAGATGCAGGGCATGTGAAGTTACCCCTTTAGCACAGATGTGAACCATATGGAGAGAGGGGAATAGGAGAGCTTTTGATGGAATAGAGAAAAATTCTACCCTTGAGAACTAGCCTACTTTCCCTTATTCCTCTTTGGTGCACCCGTGAGGTTACTTTTTGTGTAGATGATTGGGTGTCATTCATCGAAAATCATATATTTTTGTAAGATTTTCTACTTTTTGTATACGGGCCAGTTAATGCTCTTTTGTTAATAATATTCCTACTTCATCTTAAAAAAACTCCTAAATTGCATAATGATTTCTTCTTAATTTGCAAATCTAATTTAATCATAAATACCTCCTCCATTTCAAATGGAATAACCCATTTCCTTTTGGTGCATACAAAATAAATTATAAAGTAGATTTCCTTCTCAATTCATGAGGTGAAAGATAGGAACTTCCCTTAAATGTCCCAAATTATTTCACCATTAACTTTCCAAGGATGAAATTAGGTGAGCTTTGACTAATATGTAAAATGTGTTATGTCGTATTGCGGTGTTGCAACTTGTAGTTCTTCACTACTTTTCATGTAAGTGCCTAATATCTTAAGAAGAATGAATTAATCTTAATATTAACACCAAAATTGATCAAATTAATCCTCAACAAGCGAAAACGGCCAAAACAAACTAGGATGGATGGACTTTTATCTTTAATTTAACAACTACTATCTAATTGTGATTTAATTTTTTACACATGGCTTTACTTATAATGAATACACCAGGAAAAATATTTCAATATCAGGTATTTGAGCTCCATATATCAAATAGGATATATATGAGTCATTTGTGTAACGATAGGGGTAGCTATAGGCCATTTTTTAAGGGAGGATAAATTTGCTCCAAATAGTATAATTCATGGGTATATTTGAACCTTTTCCCAATCTATATTCTTAATTATGCTTTCCTAAGAAGTTGTCTCTCTTCTTAAGGAATATCATACCGATAACTTACCCACACCTGATGTTACTTCATCAAAAAAAACATAACCCCACACGGTGTTTACATCAAACCATATGATTTGCCATAGTTCCACTCCATAAATATGGAAGGTTTTAAAAGGATAATATGTCGGAAACAGCCTCTCTACCTCCACGAGGTAGTTGTAAGGTCTGTGTACATTCTACCCTCCCAAGACCTCACTTGTGAGATTTCACTGGGGATGTTGTTGTTGTTAAAAGGATAATAGGGGGATGGAAAGCCCAAACACTAAATGGTAAAGGCTGCCAATGGTAAATCATAAAGACTTTATTAGATAGTATGCATAAGAAACATCCTATCATTTCTAGTCTTCTTTTTCTTTTTAAATGAGTAAAGAACGTATATATTCATAAGATTAACCCATATACAAAAATTATAAAACACCCCGCAGATCCCTTCATTATCTTATTCCGAATGAAAAACAGGGCAAGCTTTTCAGTTTTCACAGATTAATATTCTTAGAGCTCTTGTGAGAACCTACAAATAAAAGACTATAATAAAATTTTAACATTGACAAATGACCTTGGAGACAAATATGATTAAGGTCAGTCAATACAAAAACATGCTTCGGCGGTAAAAAAATTTTAATTATACAAGTCACATTCCTTTGTTGCAAAAGTCTCGAAGTTAACATCTTCCAAGGGGAAATTTGTTCTGCCTGGCTATGGCCAAAGCAAAACAAAAGACAACATAACAAGCTTTCCAAATTAATGAATAAATCATTCCACAAACAATCAGAGTAAAGGATATAAACAATACAGGATATAGACAGCTGATGAACGTGATCCTAATGATCAGTTCATTTCAACACATAGCGGAAGCAACTAGCCAGACAAATTTACGGTAGTGGTTACTATGATTGTAAGAATGCTTAATATAAATTGTGATAAGCTAGCATTGAGTAACAAAGTTGTTTTAAGTGTCTGAATTTGTTTGAGGTTCTTAATTGCTTGGAAGGTTTGAAATGTGCTCTGTTATTTCTTATGTTGTTTGTTCAGGTATATATACCTTTTTACACGTTTTTAATAGATTAGTGAACTTCCATTGATATGAGAATGTGGAAAGTTCTAGAAATTACAAAAAGTAGTTCCAGAATCACAATTTCGTACAGACCAAAGAAAACGTCTCACATATCCGATGTAAACTATTCAGACTAAACCTAGTGAAACGCTCCCTCTGTCCCTGTGAGCTTTACGCCTTTACCCACGTTTTCTAATGTACTTCCCTTATAAAAAGTTTGTTTACCTATTGTGAGAAATATAGGAAAAGAATATTATTGAATTGTTGTTGTTTACATTATTACATTGAGACTCTATTTATAGACCCTAGAATATAATCCTTTATCAAGTAGGATACTATTTAGTATTCCTATTTCTATTTCTATTTCTATTACTATTTCTATTCTAATAGGATTGTATAAGCCTATTCCTATTCTGATAGGATTGTATTCCTATTCTAATAGGATTGTATAAACCTATTCCTATTCTAACACTCCCCCTCAAGCTAGTGCATACAATTGATGTACCTATCCTGTTACAAATGTAATTAACACGAGGACCAATGAGGGGCTTGGTGAGATATCGGCAAGTTAATCACTCGACTTCATAAAATTGTCAATCAATCTCAATGTGCTTGGTCTTCTCATAAAATACTGAATTTGATGCATAATGCCGATAAAACACAGAGTGATAAAATTACAGTGTTGGAACTTCCCAAACCAAGCTTGCAAAGACTGTTTCAGACCATAGAGTGACTTACGTAATCAACATACAAGGCTACTAAACTCTCCCTGAGCAACAAAATTAGGTGGTTGCTCCATATAGACTTCTTCACAATGTAGTGGTCGTTGTAAGTGCTCAAAATCTAGTATAAAGTATATGGATCATGTTGGAATCAATAGACGAGTCGATATAAAACAAGTCACCGAAAAACTGGCTGGAACATGCTCATATGCCGGAGTATTAGATTGAATGGCTAAAAGTGGTCACAATCTAAGAAATAAAATTATATAGGTAAGGTCGGAATGATATCACGACCCAACTAAAATAGAAATTATATAGGATAGTTCAAATTGATAGAACGACCCCATTGAAAAAGAGAAATAATATGGGTAGGGTCGGAATGATGGCACGACCCTGCTGAAAAAGAAAAATTATACGGGTAGGGTTGGAATGATGGTACAACCCTACGCAAATCATATTTGAGGAGTCACCGGAAAGACGAATGGAACTATGCAAATCAAATCTGAGGAGTCACTGAAAAGACACATTATGCAACTCAGATATGAGAAAATAGTTCAAAAAAATCCACGGTACTACACAAATTATATATGAAAAGTAGTCCGGAGAGATGCACGGTGCTACGCAAATCAGATATGCAAAAAAAGATAAGTCACCGGAAGGATGACACGGTGCTACACTAATTATATATGAAAAAGTAGTCACCAGAATGATGGCACGGTGCTACAAAAATTAAATATGAAAAAGTAGTCACCGCAACGATGGCACGGTGCTACTCAAATTAATTATGAAAAAAGTAGTCACCGGAATGATGGCACGGTGCTACACAAATTAAATATGAAAAGTAGTCACCGGAATGATGGCACGGTGCTACACAAATTAGATATAAGAAAGTAGTCACTGGAATGATGGCACGGTGCTACACAAATTAAATATGAAAAGTAGTCACCGGAATGATGGCACGGTGCTACACAAATTAGATATGAGAAATTAGCCACTAGAAAGATACACGGTGACCCAACTTTTGCTAACATAATCGTTGGCCGAACGGGCAGCATATATGGATAATAGCCGCCCGCCAGCAGCGGAAGCTCTTTGATTGTTTACCAAGATCGTAGATGCTCTGATACCATGTGAGAAATATAGGAAAAGAATATTATTGAATTGTTGTTGTTTACATTATTACATTGAGACTCTATTTATAGACCCTAGAATACAATCCTTTATCAAGTAGGATACTATTTAGTATTCCTATTTCTATTTCTATTTCTATTACTATTCCTATTCTAATAGGATTGTATAAGTCTATTCCTATTCTAATAGGATTGTATAAACCTATTCTTATTCTAATAGGATTGTATAAACCTATTCCTATTCTAACACCTATAACAAAGATAATCCACAAAAAAACTAATGGACCTTGAGATAGACCAAAGTCGTGTTTGTGAAAACTTTGGATATAGTAAAATAGTCAACAAGCAACAAACCTGAACCATCTCTACAAGCCACGACTCTTGAGTCCCCCACATTTGCGACAAGCAATCTATCACCTAAAAGAATGCAGCTTGACGTTGAACCGGCATCTTTGCCGGGCCTTTTCTTCATTAAGGTAATCGCATCACCGCTTAAATGCTTCAACTGCACTCAAGAGCTTTTCCAATTAAATGATACAGAAGAGAGAAGATACAATGAAACTAGAAATTACAAAGAGGTCTGCTTTGGTTCATACCTATAGCTGACTTCGTATCTTTGATAAAATCAGGATGACTACTCAAATTCTTAAAGAGGTTGTTCTTTAAGTATTCTGCTGTTCTTGAACCACCATGACCTAACACCAAGCAATGTATAAGGGATAAACAATCATCTAGGTTGCAAAGAAAGTCAATTCATGAGCACCAAAAAAAAAAAGTCTCTTCATGAGAAAATTTTGTATCTACAACAACTAAAATGATATTTAAACAAGAATAACACTCTGACAGTAGAAAATGCCCATCCTTCTAAGTTCCTATCATATGTTGGAAGAGCTCAGCTCATTAAGAGTGTCATTTTATCAATGATCATTCTGGGCACAAATGTTTATACTCCCTAAGAAGATAGAGAACATATGTTAAAGATATCTGAAGACTGGAAAAGCTAAATTTCTATGAAGCCACCAGTGGCATGGGAAAATCTCTGCCAACCTCAATCAGCTGGAGGCTTGAACATTATCAACATCGTAATCTGGAATAGAGCTGCAATATGTAAACTCCTATGCAATATTTGCAAAAGGAAGGACAACCTAGGGGTAAAATGGATGCACATCTACTATGGGAAAGTGAGAACTACTTGGCAAACTGAATTAAAACAGGCTGCATGGATGACTAGGAAGATACTCAAATCCACAAAATATAATTTTTTTGATATGGTAAATAATTTTATTAACATTTAGGGGGAAAGTTGCACATTGACTGAACTCATGCAAATGGATAGCATATCTATTCAAGCAATATACAGAAATTTACAAGGCACCTTCCAAGAAGTAGACTGGGCAAGATTGGTATGTAACAACTGAGGTTCTCCAAAATGGATATTTATACTAAGACTGGCAATACTGGAGGGCTGGCTCCTAAAGACAGACTTTTAAAGTGGGAAATAAATGTTAGCTTCCAATGTCCCCTATGTAATGAAGCTGAAAGTATCCATCACTTGCTCTTCCAATGTCCTGAAACTTCTAGTATATGGTTAAAATTGTAACGTTGGCAAAAAATTCAAAGAGATATTATGGATGGCAAGAGGAGATAAGGTGGCTGTAAACTATTATAAAGGACAGAGTAGCCAAGCAGAAATCTTTAAGACGAAATTGGCTGCAGCAGTATACTATGTATGGAAAGAAAGGAATCACAGGGTGTTTCAGAATAAAAGAAGAATAACAGCAGCAACAGTTAGACAGATTGTCCAGAAGTCTTCCATAGTACCTAGGATATTGCAAGATCTAAACTACTACCCTTGATGTATAAGCAATGAATAGTACTAAGTACTGAGTTGGTGATGAGAAGTAGCTTAGCAAAAGATTGGGGCATGCATGTCCAATCTTGAATCTTTACTTTTTTTTGTTTGAGCTGTAATTTTCTGAGTTGGTAGTAATACTTTAATTACCAAAAAAAAACGTCATCCTGACAAGATATGCAAGAAACGCTAGGAAATACCATCAAAAACACCAAAAAATGCCACCATTTGACCATCAACTTCTGATATGCTTGTCTCATAGTAGTCCTCCATGGAGGCCCGTTTCCCCTTAAAAGTAGCATAGCCATAGCTGAATTTAGCATTTTTGTTTCCAGTCAGAAAGCTTCAACAAAAGAAAAAAAATCAGTTGGTTTCTTATAAATGTTCATCCCCAAACATATCTTTAGAAATGAATAGGATTACATTAATTATTTCTCCCCTCTATGAAGATACAGTCGTATTAAAAATAAAAAGATCTGAACAAAAGAAATGCATTTAGCAGTTTAAATATGGATGTAAATATCCACAACCAAAAACAGCAACCAGGCTGAAATTCAAGACTTAACCCACCCAGTGACCAACTCTTAAGCTACACAAGGTACCCCACAGTAGAGTATATTTTGCAGTTTTCATACCATCTGGATGTGTTGAGAAACATAAGCATCACATAGAACAAGGATGACCAGAGGCAGAGCTAGGATTTTTAGCTTATAAGTATGGAATAACAATTTCTTTTTGCTTACTAGGTTCTCAATAGATTGTTTGTACATATTAAATGAAATTTCAACACATAAATGGTTTGATGCCAAAGTTACTGGGTCCCGCCAAGCCCATAGAGAAAATTAGGTTGCGAGGTAACTATATTCAACAATCATTTGCCAACATCGTCCTACACTGGCTCCGCCCCTACAAGGGTCTTCATATAATGTGTGAGACTGTAATATTATAAGAGCCTCTAAACCCTTCCATGAAGCCATTGATCCATTTTCTATATGCTGCCATTTTAAGCATCCTACTTTATTTGGTCCTTGTTCACTTCGGCATCGATTAGCACAAGATTATAAAACTAAACAGTGGAATTATATTTTGAAACGGTACAAAAAGTTGTCATGAAGATTGTGAGATTAGCCATCCCAAGGTTGGAAACTCTTCATTAGACATTGTTGGGCATATATGGAGATTTTCAGTAGAAGAACAGGTCACGTGCAGGAAGGTGATTCTGCTGAAATATGGCATCAGTTTGTCATTATGGTTGATTCACTGAAAACGCCCTTATAGAATGAGTTTGTGGAGAGGGATAATGAAATGAAATAAGATAAAACTCTTTAGAGTGCATTGGTTCCTAGGTTTGAAGGGGGGATAGAACATATTTCTTGTTGTGTATGGTGTGTGATAAAGCTTGAAATGTAAATTCACCAACTCACATTTTCCAACAAGTTGGCCCGAAAACTACCACCATTAGCCCAAAAAAAGACTCTTTTGAGTTCATTGGTTCCTAGGTTTGAAGGGATATAGCAGGGGCGGATCTACGTAAGTCCAAAGGGTGTCACATGACACTGCTTCGTCGGAAAAAATTTAGTAAATATACATATATAATTAAAGGAAAAAGGAGAAAGACCGAATATGTCATATACAATGACACTCCTTGACACAAACATACACTTAGCTTAGCTGGTCAGACGCCTTAGTTCTAAGGTATAGGTCGTGTGTTTGAATCTAGAACTTGTCATTTTTTTTTATACATTTGAAGTTCTTCTTTCACCCTTCTTATAGGCTTATCTTTTATGGGTTTTTTTTCTTTCACCTTCTTTCTAATCAATAAAATTAATTAAAAACAATTTATGAAACATTTAATATTATTAATTTTAAAAAGTTATTTTGAATACATTTCAAAATAAAAAAAGACTCGTGAATTTTTTTTATAATTTTTTAAAGTATTTCTTTTTAGAAAATGTATAGTAGTGAGCCCCAATTGTATTTTATTCATATTTTGTTCCTTTTTTTTCAAAAAAGTATGACGTCACATTATTTTATTTATTGTTTTTCATTTTAAAAGGTAATACCCCTCACAAAAATCTTGCGTACGCCATTGGGATATAGAACACATTTCTGGATCATGTATGGTGTGGTAATAATACCTTTAAATGTAAATTCACCAACTAATTCACATTTCCCAACAAGTTGGCCCGGACACAAGTCACACAACCATCATTAGCCAAAAAAAAAAGTTCCCAGCTCATTCACATTTGATAAGCACATGAAGATCACAGTAGCTGAGGTTTTAAGGTTGAATGGCGACCAATCAGAAGAATTGATCGTAATGAGATTATGTGATATGGAGTTACTTTGATATGGAAAAAGCTCGTAATTGAAGTACATCTCTGTTACATCTTGTTACCACTTGTTTAGTTAGGAAATCATAATCTCGTGTGGAAATCTCTTATCGAATGCGCCAAAAGAAGAGATATCCGTCACATGTTGTGCTGCATTGGGAGCCTCTCTTAATGGTAGATAATTTATGAGTAGATGCATCATCAAAAATATTTTTTATCAGGAACATGCATCATCACGAATTGGAGTTGTATGTGTATCAAACATGGGGAAGATGTGAATCATCTCTTGCTGCATCTTTGGAACTGTGGCTTTGAATTTTGTAACTTTCAACAACCAATAGGTACTTCCCAAAAAAGTTGCAGGAAGCCAGGAACAACAGAAAGCTAGAGGTTGAACAAAGTGAATGTGAAGAAAAAGAAGATTAGGATGACTTCTCCTTTTGCAGTTTTGGGGTTTCCTCATTCCTGGAGGGTACAGAGACCATTGCTTAGTGCTCTCTTTAATTCTAGCAAATTGTGCAAGATTTTTGGGATGCCTCTTTTATATGCTCATATTACACGTTTGTAAATACTACCCATCTTTGTAAAACAAAGACTACTTTGGGAAAAAATTGTAAGAAAACCTTTTATTAAACCATGATTTCAAGTAGAAATAGCAACTGCGACTGTCATTCTCATTTCTAATGCTAGAAGAAAGAATCAAATCAAATTGATCATTTCTCGAATCATAAACATTGGTAACAACTAACAGTTAATAAATTCAGCAGAAAACAATAAAATTAAGCAAGAGACCTATAATGCAGTTACCTAATACCGCCGCCGCTAAAGAGCGCACTGGGATCAATAGACGGCGTCTGTTTCACCTGCGTCAGGGACGGCGGCTGTTTAATCTGCGGCAGGGACGGCGGCTGTTTAATCTGCTGCAGGGACGGCGTCGGAGCAGTGGACTCTCTCGGTGGTTGCTGTGATGGTTCCGGTGCCGGCTCCGGTGCTGGTTTCTCCATGGACGGTGGAGAAAGTTCTGGAAGGTTGCGATCGGATTGTTCCTTGTCAACGTTCATCGCGGTCGCCGCATTCGGTTATTACTTTTTCATATGTGCGAAAAAAAGGATCAGATTATTAGATGATCCTTCTTTTTTTAATTTTTGGAAATCGAATTACCTTTCGAACATTTTTCGTGTTACCTTTTTTGCCCCTAATCCTAACTGCTTTTCTCCGTTTTACTTTCCTTTTCTGCGTATTAACGAAAAAAAAAAAAAAACTTGTGATAAATTTAGGAATTAAATTCTGCACCACAGATACAGTTAAAAGCTAGAGAAATTAACATGATATTTATTAAATTTAGGCAAAATGGTTTGATGGATACTTCTACTAGTATATTTTGAACCCTTTTACTTGACTATTTGTTAATTGAACTCTTAAATTCAACGAAACTCTATGTTTTAAGTTTTTTTCTTTCTACTCCAAACCCCCATTCCTCTTCTTTCTCCCCTTTCCAGCCCTTTTCTTTTCTTTTCTTGTTTCTCTTTCTTTTTCTTTTTTCACATTTTCTTCCTCTCAGGATTAGAAATGAAATTATATTGTTGTTGTAGATCTGTATTTTTCTTTTATTTTTGGCATAATTTATAACCCATAATGTAATAAAGATTCAATAGTATTTCAAAAGTGACTGTTGAATGTCGTCGTGAAATTAGGTGAAATGTGTTATGTAAAATTGTGTACAAATATTAGAGTATATTGATGTATTTTAATGCAATTTTTTAACATCAATGGGCAAAAGAGATTTATGGTTGTTTGAGTGGTAGATATAAATGTTGGTAAAAGAAATACTATTAAAAGTTGTGAATGAAAGAAAAATTTTAAAAAAATTGAATGATAATTGTTAGTTATTTAGGAATGTTGATACTAGTGAGAATAGAAGGTTGTGGTGGTATCTCTAATGTAAAAAATAATGGAGAGCGGTGAAAAGAAAGAAAAAAAAATTTAAATAATAATCAGTGATATGTCATTTAAAATGTGATGTGGATGATGATATGTCATTTTTGTGAAGTGTTTGAAGTTCACACAGTGAAAGGGGATTTAAAATGATTTGTCTCACTGAGTTTAGAGTTTAATTGACAAATGATCAAGTAGAATGGTCCATAATACAATTGCATACAATTATAAGGATCTATCAGACAATTCCGCCTTAAACTTTATCATATATTGTTAAATTGTGTAAATTAATAAGTGAATTTATGTATTAAAAAGATAAAAGATAATTTACTAAATAATTAACTTAATGATATTACTTTATTTAAGAAACTACTGTCAGTAATCTGTGTGTTTTATGGTCATGTCGGCTTCTGTGGCAATTACCAAGTTCATCAACAAAAGTTTTTAGCCTCATGTTTCTTTTTCACCTTTTGTCATTTAAAGGCTGTAAAATTAACTTTGTAATTGAAGCTTCAAATTATGTGTGGAAAATTTTGGATTCAAATATCTGTGTAATATTAATTTTTATAGTTCCTTCAAATTATGGATAGAAAGAAAAAAATATGAAAATTGACATAAATTAAGCAGAGCAAAAAGAATTAGGCGCATGTGATATAATTTCTCTTTTATAAATTGGAGAATAGGACTATTTATAAATCTGCAAATGGGAGTTTTTTATGCTAATTTAGATTTTGAGATTAAAAAAACATTGATGCAATCATGTATTTCAAAAACAACACTCAATAATTCAAGAAAAAATATAATGTGATTTATGAGTTTTGTAGGTGCAAAGGTCACAAATATCAAAAATAGTTACAAACAACAGTATTTTATAGACTCTAAGTCCTTTTTTTAAAAAATAAAGTTAAGATAAAGGTGATAATGGTGCAACATACAATATGCTTGGTGAGACCAGATCTAAAGGATATGTGGTTGAATTGATCATATCCAAAAGTTATAATATTGATCTTTAATATTTATTTACAATAAGCAGTTAATTTTAAATTACCTGAGATTGCTAAATCGTCTTTGTTGCACAAAAAATATAACTCAAACATGTTAAAATGTTATCAAGAGTCAAAACTATTATACTCCTACTATATGCATGGGGTATTCTAAAACTTTTAAAAATAAATTATTGTTTGTCATGACTAATGTAGTTTTTGTTGACATTGATATTGTTTTGAAGAAAAACAATCTCTTCAGTAATACTTATATAACATATAAATCAATTCTCGTGTACACAATCATATTTTTAAAACACACGATTAACGTCACATCAACAATGAGTCTGATTCAAATAATTCAAGATAATGGCTTAGTAGCAATTTCTAAGAGCATTATACAATATCCAATACATAAAGCATATTAGGGTGTTTTCTAACAACGTCGTGAAACTCCCACTGACAAAAGGTTAGATAAAATTTAAAAAATTCAAGTAGATATTTTTATCATTCAATATTCATGATACTACTTTGGATAGTCCGAATGCATATGTCAGTTATAATAAATTGAGCAACAATCTCAAACCTACATTATTGCATTATTTTTAGTATATAATCAAATTCTCAAGGGGCCGTTTCATCATGTGATGTGAAATCATTCATACTATGAAATCATGAGATAAAGTTGAAGTTTTGTTTGGACATACAATTTGGACTTTTTATATTATATGTTTTCTCATAAATATAAAAACTCATAAGTTATTAAACTATTAACATTGTCTCAAATCTTTATACAATCTTACCAATTAAGTGAAAAAAAAAATTAAAATAGCATAACACACTATCATAAAATTATTCTAAGAATTACAACATTTATTAATCAAACCTTAATTCAATAATAAAAAAAAATTGAACATCAACTGTAATGTTCAAATTGTTAATACCTAATGAAATTGTTTTTTTTTTCCAATTAATGGTACAACAATTAGTCTTGTCCACTCAATATAATCAAGATTTTTTTCATTAAACATTGATTTTAATGAAATGGTAATAAATTTAATAAAAAATAATGAATTTGATTAATATAAATAGTAAATTAAGAATTTAATTGAAGTAGAAATAAATTTTATATTGGCAAGAATAATCGTTATATGAGATATAAACGATTTTAATGATATGAATTGTTTATTTAGACTTAACCCATCGATGGTCCTCTAAAGTTGACATCATGTTTCACTTAGACACCTCGATTGGACAGTGTTCATTTTAGACACTTTATGTTGGATCATATGTCATTAATTCATTGGTCAATTTTTATTTTAAAATTATTTATTTAAAAATTACTTTTGACACAAATGACAAATGTCGTCGTATAATTTGTCACTTTACACGTCATTCGCGTGTGTAACACACATTATATATTTTTGCTGAAATTTTAAAAAATGTCAAAATGACAAAATGACACAACGAAACCTTATATTAGGTGTTTAAAATGAACATCGCTCAATTGAGGTGCCTAAGTGAGACATCGTACCAATTTTAATGGGGCACTGATGGGTTATATATAAATTAAATGTGAGTTTTTTTATAAGATATAAACTTGTGGGTCAACTTTAATATTTGAAAAATCCAAATCATGATTTAAAATTTTCAAATCTTGATTTTTGAAGAATTTGGGATTTTCATCTAAGGATATGAAATCAGCATAAAATTGCATGTCCAAACGCTGATTTCATCTTATGATTTCATATCACAATATGAATCGCATGTCCAGACGCTCTCAAAAGTTATAAATTTAATAGTTAGGAGAAAATTAAGAGAGTGTATAAACTTAATTAAATCTCTATAAAATCTAAAACAAATTTTAAGACAATAAAATGAAAAATTTTCAGAGGTTGTGTTTAAGTTCTATTCATATTTGTATTTTTTCAATTTTACCTTCCTAAAAATTCTAATAAAAATGACTTTAATTATATTTTAGAAAAAATACTACTGGTAAGGTTAGAATGCAAATTATTTTATTAATAAATAAAATAAAATATAAATCTCGTCTCGAAAGAGGGCATACTCAAGGGGTGCAAAAAGCAATTTAACACAATCAAATTTCACAGTTATTTTCCCTGGTCCTCAAGAAAAGTTTTACATGCAGCATTCTGCCCTGTTGTAGATCTGAATATCAATCTCCATTACTGTCCCACTCATAACTCCGAAAAAACTCGCTTCAATAAAACCCAAATCTTCAATTTCACCCTAATTCTTCGATTTCCCACTCTTATCTTTTTTTTTTTTGGTGCCAAAATATACTGTTACTAAAGCTACTGTACCGCAGATTTACTCGAAATTATTTGTATTCAGTAGTCGCCGGAAAATGAGACGGAGGAACTCGGATTTCCGGCGGCCAGTGCGACGGCGATTCTCCAATGTTTTTTGGTTAACTTTGTGTGGATTGGCCGTATTGCTGCTCATTATTTTGCTCAGCAGAGAAACTCGCGATTCATCGTCTAGATTGGTTTATACAAAGGTAATGTTCGTTTTCATTGTATTATAAATTGCTGTTGTTTTCTGTTTCTTAGCTAAATATTCTTTTTAAGCTAGATGAGTTTGTGTGGGTTGTGGAATTTGAGCTTGCGGGTTAGTCAGTTACTTTTTAATATATTTGACATGGACAAACTGAAATGGTTGTTGACATTTGCGATCTAACAGTTTGCAGTAGCATGCAATCAGTCTAAGAGTTAAACTTAGTTTTCCATTTTAGAGTTCTTGTCAAAATTTACACAGATCCAAGCTCACTATCTCAGGAACCATAGACTAAAGCTGAATTGTAGATAGAAAATAAGTGAAAACTCAATAAGGGAAGTCTGTGCAATGTGAGCTCCAAGTTTATGAACTTTACAAGGCTATATGCTTACACTTGTGTGTGCTATTCACAAAATCTACTAACAAACTATTTTTAGTTAACTACTGGCTAGCCTCCTTATAACAAACTAACCGGCCATTAAACAATAATTAATCACCTAACTACAAGCTAACCACAACAACAACCAAAGTTAAGTTGCACCACTCTCAATAGTCTCTATCTTTTGTTTTACTTCCTTATTTAGATAGATTTTGATTTTTAATCCAAGTGTTTGCTTTTTGTTTCAATATTATCTCTTAGGTGAGTGTACAGCCAATTCACTAAATCTAGTTAATATGTTGTACAGTTGTTAGGTGTAATTTTCATTGCATTTCTTGGTTAATAATGGTCATTTTGGTTTGAGAATTGGCAACTAAGGCACATACAGATCTTTCGAAACAAAAAGGGCAAGTTGGAAATTTCTGAAACTTCTTATGAAATTATTTCTATGTCCAAAAGCAGTTTATGCCCGGTTTAATTATTGTTATCCTTTTAAACAGCTAAAAGTCCTATGAAGCTTTCTTTCTTTCAAAGATATGTTCCAAGTGAATTTGAAGTAATTGTTTCTTGTCGAAAGAATACCTAATTCTTTGAGAATATGTATCAAACTTTTCACCTCTTTGGTAATGCCCCCCCTTCCCAGGTCCTTGACCACTGGTATTTTATTGCCCGACAACAAACTTCTAGCGGATAATTGTAGTCAACTTTTTTGTTTCCCTATTACTTATGGATATTATTGCTATGGCGAAAGAGTCAATAAGTACATTGCTCTACAAATGTCACAAGATCTCCACCGTGCATTGATTAATCAGAAGAGATTATGACTACATTTAGCATTTTGGAGTGGGTCTATAGCTGGGTTTGTGAAATAATTGGACCTTTTTTGGTTACCATGAGCATTAGTTATTGATTTTGGCAAAAAACTTTAAAGCTAAAAGAAATCTTGTGCGGTAGTGAAAGTGTCTAAAAATATCTGGGCTACTTTGGGGCCTCAAGATGAAATTCATGGTACTGATGGATAAACAAATTTGGTCAAACTAAAGAAACAAAAAAGAGAGGACTATTCTTGTTTATGACTTGAGGGTACTGTGAAGGTCTGTCATATTAATGCCCTCAGCCTCAAGTAAATCTGCTTCAAAGATGATTAAGATAGCAAATAGAAAAGGAATAGTTAAACATCCTAGTCTAAGACATGGAAGAACAGTAGTCCCTTCCTCCCAAATTTAAGCTTTTGGGAACATTGAGAAGTCAACACTTAGTGGAAAGTTCATAAATGGATCATTCCATATTACACTCCCCCATGTCTTATGGAAGAATGAAATGAAACCAAGAGTAATCCGATTAACATATAGTTTATTGTGGTTTCCACATTTTCCTAGTTTAGCATTAAACAATGTGGTACAATTTGATTATTGTTTAAGTACCTCCGTCAAGCTGTGACAATCAAATACATAGTACAGAGTGGTTCAATCTGAGAAGTGTCTTAATAGAAGCCTAAATATTCCTCACGGAATTAACAAAATCAGCAGAATACAAAGTATGTATAAAGAAAATAGGTTCCTTATAAGTTATGCTAGGAGTTGGGAAAACTTAAAATTATTTAGGGACACATGGAAGTAATCAATAGGTAAAGGACATAAAAATATCAATTATACAAGACATATCAAAGTTACTTGTCTTCCTTGTGGTCTACGTTGTAATTTGCTAATCTTATTGAATGTCTCAAAGGAACCAAGAATGCAGTGTTCCCCTTTTGATAGTTAAGAATGTAGAGTTACATAGTATATATTTTGACAAGCAATCAATGTGAAATTGTACCCCTCTGTCCCAATTTACGTGACACACTTTCCTTTTTAGTTTATCCCAAAAAGAATGTCACTTTTTTATAACTAGAAATAACTTAACTTTGAAATTCCCCTTTTATCCTTGATGAAATAATTTATAGCCACACAAATATCTAACTTTTTTTTTATACCACAAATTTTAAAAGTCACCTTTCTTTCTTAAACTTTGTGTCAAGTCAAGCGGTGCTACATAAATTGGGACGGAGGGGAGTAAAACATTAGTTCCTAACTTGGAACATAGCTAACTGAAAAAGAATTCTTGTAACAAGTTGAATAATTTGTGTAAGCTGAGGACACAAATATTGCTTTTTGAGGTGATCCAGCTAAAATGGAGAGGTCTCTATTTTCTGTAGATAATAATGTGGTTCTAAGAGCATCTATCTTAGAAAACACTCTGGTATTACCCGACGCAGACTGCAACTTTATTCTGGAGTGTTCAATATGGAAAGGTTAAAAAGATTTTGTGAAGTAGTTTTTTTTTTTCCTTTTGAATGAATTACGGTAATTTAGAAAGAAGATAGGAACAGTCTTGGTGGTTCAGCTCAACTGTACTTAACTTTTTCCCAAGCAAGAATCTGTTTCTCAAAAATAAAATAAAATCCAAGATTAGCACATTACGTCATTATCAGAGGCTGACCCATGATTTAAAGACCACAGGTGCACCATGCATTAATATAGGATCTGTCATTGGATTTTTATAGTAAGGAATTTTCGGTCGGTTGGTCGGTTCAAGATTAGTTTCGGATTGGTGTAATAGAATTTGCTTTAAAAACCAACCGATTAACAGCCCGAAGTTATTTCAGTCCATTAAGTTTTCTTCTCTTCATTTGATCATATTGGATAAAAGTAGTAGAAGAAGAAATATCAGCAACAACAACAACAACAACATACTTGGTGAAATCCCACAAGGAGGGGTCTGGGCAGGGTAGAGTGTACGCTGACCTTACTACTACCTCGTGGAGTTAGAGAGACTGTTTTCGGAAGACCCTCGGTTCAAGTTCATCAACCCAAATAACAAAAGAAGAAAACAATGAAGTGGAACAACTAATAAGAAAAGCAATGTAAAGTTTATGAGAGAGAAACGATACCAACAACAGAATAGTGTGATGATCGAAAATACAATAAACAACATATGGCAAGAACTACAAGGGCACGACTAGTCCTATGACACACTCTAAACTTTTATAAGGCAAGACAACACTCTACCCTACTAACCTTCTACCCTAATACGCGACCTCCACTCCTTCCTATCTAAAGTGATGTCCTCGGTAATATGAAGTTGCGCCATATCCTGTCTGCTCACCTCTCTCCAATACTTTTTCGGCCTACCCCTACCCCTCTGCGTATTCCCTACTACCATCTTTCACACCTCCTCACTGTCACTGGGGTCGGTGCACCTCTTCTGCAGATGCCCAAACCATCTCAGTCTCGCTTTCCTCATTTTGCTGCTCGTCACAGAGGCCACCCCCACCTTCTCCCGTTTTACCTCATCCTAATCTTGTCACTTTTAGTATGCCCACACATTCATCTCAACATCCTCATCTCCGCAACATACAGTTTTTGAATATGTGATTTCTTGACTGACCAACACTCTACCCCATAGACAAGGACGATCTAATCACCACTTTGTAGAACTTACCTTTAAGTTTAGGTGGTACCTCTTATCACACACAAGTCCAGAGGCAAGCCTCTATTTCATCCATGCCGCCCCAGTGTGATGTGTGACATCATCATCCTGTCCCCACTACCCTGGAGACAGACCTGAGGTATTTAAAATTTTCTCTCATGGGAATAGACTGTGTGGCAAGCCTCACTTCCACGTCCACTTCATCCAACGGAACACTGAAGTTGCAATCCAAATATTCCGTTTGGTCCTACTTAACCCGAACCGTTTGGACTCCAGATAAGTTAAATATCAAAAACAATTAAAAAGTGTGCCTGTCCGCCAGATAAGTTAGTGAAAAACATAACTCAGTTTTGATATATTTTTTCTTAGATCAATTTTCCTGTATAGTATTTCCAATTTATGCTTAATACTTTATATGTGTATTGTATTTCAGAAATTTTAAATTTAAAACATCCAAAGGCGAAATTAGCAAGCCGTCACAGTTTGGAGTCATAGTCAAATCAGAAGAAAATAAATACTTACTCATTCACTAATTAAAATCACAAAAGAATTGTGCACTGATTCAACTGAATTCACCACCTATGATTCTAAACTAGGGCTAAAGGAGAGTTGGTGGTATAAAAGAATGAATAACAAAAGTAAAGAAAATTAAAAAGAGAAACAAAGGCTTGAGAAAAAAAAAAGAATAGGAAAAGGCTGGTAGCATAAAACCCAGTAAAAAAAATAGAAGACCACCACCACCACAACAACAACATCAACTTACCCAGTGTAATTCCACCAGTGGGGTATGGGGAGAGTTCGCAGACGGTAAAAAAAAAGGAAAAAGGAAGGCTGAAGTGGGAAAGGTAGGAGACTAGGGTCAAATTTACTCGAAGTAAAATTAAGTGCATTGAGGGGGATTTGAACTTTGGTTACAAAGACGAGGACTTACAAAAAGCTTTCTCAACTAGTGCACCAACACATATTCTGCACTTTCAGGTGCCTCTGTTTTTATATTTCTATTTCCTGTAGATATTACATGTATATACCAAGTTTTTCTCAAAGTCTATGGGTGAAGGTGGACAATGTGGGCCCCCCCTGTCATTATGCCGGTTCATGCTTGCCGATGATAATTTTTCTAGTTGGGGAAAGAAACAACAACATACCCCGTGAAATTTTTCTAGTTGGGGAAGAAAAGGAGAAAAATAAAAGCAAAATGTGTGTTGACACTTGAAAATATGGACTTAATTGATTTTATGGCGACTGTTTTTGCAAAAATTTTTTCTATTCATATGGCCCTGGGTCCAGCAAGGTACTTCTTATTTTTCTCTTACTTCCCTTTAAGCATTTCATCCGACAATTGATATTTATCCATTTAGTGCTTGTGTATTGCCCAGTGCTGTGTTTGCTGCATAGATTCTATGCCATAATGTATTTGCTTAACTGAAGTCAGAGTAATAGTTGGAAAAAATGCTGTTGGTGATGCTAGAAACTCAAATAGGTTCCCTGTTAGTGCTTAGTGTTTTTAAATGCTGAAACTACACCAAAATCCTGTGGAGCTTTACGTACAAAGAGCAACTAAACGAGCGGCTTTAGTGAAGACAGAAATTAAGTAAAGAAAGGAGAGTTATGTTTGCAATACAAGCAAAACAACTATAACAAAAAACAACAATTATACACGATAGAATTGAAAAACTTCAAAAGTTGAAATGTATGAAGTATAAATCACGTCTATATGCCCTTATCAGAAAAAAATAGTAAAAGAAAGCATGTCAATGATGTTAAGAAACCATTTTAAAATTATGTTTCCAGATGCAAAAAATGAAATTTTAAGTTTCTAATTCAAATTTAGTGCTTATTTTTCCTCTACATTTCCAATTCCTATTCTTAATCACTAATGGTATTCATTTATGACTTTTTTTATAGCAATTAATACGACACTTTGCCAGCTGTATGCATTGGTTAGTGCTGCCTTAATTAGGACAAGCCCTTGATTAATAAGACACATATTAGTGCTTTGGTGCCTGCATTAAAATGCCATGTGAGCAAGGGGAATTGCATGACAGGGTTCAAATGCTCCGTTAACGAGCTCAACAACACTATTTGGTTTCTGAAAATCAAAAGTTAAGTGACATTGTTAGTAATAATTCCAAATTTGTAATACTGATGAGAGGATACATTTTACGGTGTTTTACACTATTTTAATCATACTGTGCTGTTAACTTATGTGTAGTGGTACCTTGACTAAAGAAGTAGGAATTGGGCACGGGATTCCTTATTTACCTACCAAGACAACTACATATGTTTGGAGGAAGAATTTATTAACTCATTAGCTGATGCCTGTTGCAATAAAGACTTCCTCTCAAGTTGGCATTCTCATTCGAAGCTGCAATTTGTTTTTCCTCTGTCTGACCGTCTCTTGTAAGCTTATGGAAAAATCTGAACCTGTACTCTTTTGTCTTTCTTTGCAGAGACCCTATAGACATGACAGAATTGCGGATGGTCTCAACATCACTGAAGAAATGCTGAGGCCTGAATCGATGACAAGACAAATTAATGATCAGATTTCTCTTGCAAAGGCAATTCTTGTAATTGCAAAAGAAAGCAACAACCTTCAATTTGCGTGGGAACTAAGTGCTCAAATCCGCAACTTACAGATGCTTCTTTCTAATGCTGCTTCAAGAAGAAGTCCCTTGACAAACGGAGAATCAGAAAGTGCAATTCGAGATATGGCACTTCTGCTCTACCAAGCCCAGCAACTTCACTATGACAGTGCAACCATGTTTATGAGACTGAAAGCTAAAATCCAAAGCCTTGAAGAACAGGCGAATTCCTTCAGTGAGAAGAGTTCAAAATATGGACAAATTGCTGCTGAAGAAGTCCCTAAAAGTCTCTACTGCCTCGGTGTCCGGTTAACAGCTGAATGGTTCAGAAGTTCCAATTTGCAGAAAAATCTCAAGGAAGAAAAGCAAGCAGCTGCCAAACTTGTGGACACTGGTTTGTATCATTTCTGTGTATTCTCAGACAACATCCTCGCAACTTCGGTTGTGGTGAATTCAACGGCTATGAATTCCAAGAATCCTGATATGGTGGTCTTCCACCTTGTAACGGATGAGGTGAACTATGCTGCCATGAAGGCATGGTTCACCATGAACAGTTTCCGAGGAGTGACTGTTGTCGTACAAAAGATCGAAGAGTTTAGTTGGTTAAATGCTTCGTATGTACCTGTTCTCAAACAACTTCAAGACTCTGACACCCAGAACTACTACTTTTCTGGCAACCATGATAACAGCCGAACTCCGATCAAGTTCAGAAACCCTAAATACTTATCGATGCTTAACCATCTGAGATTCTATATCCCAGAAGTTTTTCCTGCACTTAAGAAGGTTGTGTTTCTCGATGATGATGTTGTAGTGCAGAAGGATCTTTCAGCTCTATTCACCACAGACTTGAATGGCAATGTAAATGGTGCAGTGGAGACTTGTATGGAAACATTCCATAGATATCACAAGTACCTGAATTATTCTCACCCACTTATTCGTCAACATTTTGATCCTGATGCATGTGGGTGGGCCTTCGGGATGAATGTTTTCGATTTGGTTGAGTGGCGAAAAAGGAATGTTACTGGCATATACCATTACTGGCAGGAAAAGAACGTAGACCGCACATTGTGGAAGCTTGGCACTTTACCACCTGGACTGCTAACCTTCTATGGATTGACAGAGGCTTTGAATCCTTCATGGCATGTCTTAGGTTTTGGTTACACGAGTGTCGATTCCAAATTGATAGAAAAGGGAGCTGTGCTGCACTTCAATGGTAACTCAAAACCCTGGTTGAAGATTGGTATTGAGAAGTACAAGCCACTCTGGGACAAATATGTTGATTATAGTCATCCTTTATTACAACAATGCAATTTTCACTAAGTTGTCTTTTGATTAATTTATCATATATAGTTCTCACAGAGGTGGTAATTTTGGGAATCTGTTAGGGGTTCTGTGAGATTAAGATGTTGACATCTCTTGTGCTTATTCCAATTTGTTGTAGTATAGCTTTGCAACAAACATCAAGGCATCAGTATCTTATTAGATAAAATTTCATGTTGTATGTTGGCAAGATTTGTCAAGATGTAATTTTCTTTCTACGGAAAAGGGCCATAAAAATAAGCTTGAACTATTCAAAATACGTTAAAGGTTTTAACATAATTTTAATTCTCAAGTCAAAGTGCAATAAAATAATGTGATGTCTTCAAAATTAGTAACTCTTACCCATTTCTACTAGGGAATTCGTTTGAGTGAAGGATAGGGTAAAATAATCTTGGGATTAAATTATAGTGCCACTCAATTTGTTGTTTGGTTGGCAAGGCCGGGATAACTTATCCCGGTACTAATAATTAGTACTGGGATAAGTTATCCCTTCCTATGAGTGATATAGTAATCTCGGGATAACTTATCCTGGGATAAAATGACTAAATGACAAAAATGTCCCTTTAAACACTTTTTAGACATTACTTTTCACATCCATGAAGGGTATTTTTGTAAAATTATATGTTGTTCTTAAGATTTATTATTTTGAATACAACAAACCAAACCCTCAATAAAAAATAATCTTAGCATAACTTATCCCATCATAACTAATTCCATCATAACTTGAATTCAAACCAAACGAGCACTTAATAATATTAACAGAGCATACATGACTAAGTGATTAGAATGGATAGTTGGTTAAAAACATGGTCTAACAAAGTGTTCTAATTCAATGTATTTTCAATTTCAATTTTTCTTCGTGTGTGTGAATTTAGTATAAACAGAGACAAAACTCTTTTGTGACTGTTGCTCCTTCCGTCATCTTTACTTGTTCATATTTAACTTGACACATCTTTTAAAAAATAATAAATGTTATGATAATTTTATTTATATTACACATGTTAATTATAAGTCATTCAAATATTAGAAAATGAATAGTATTTAATAATAAAAAGAAAAAGATATAAACTAATAAATTATTTCTTAATTTTTAAAAATAAATAAATAAATATATACATCTATTTGTAATATAGTGAACATATAAAAATAAATAGAAAAAAAATATTCGTTAGTTTTGCACATCTTTTCTAGTAAAAACCCACAGTGTAACTCGTGTTATAAGCCATATTTCCTTAAAATGATGTACTTATATACCAACACTAATAAGTGGAAACGTATTATTTTTTTGAATTTTTTAAGGCTTAATTTGTTTTCTAGAGTTTAACTTCTAAAAAAATTAATGTGAGGAAACACCCTCTTAATGTGAGGCATATTTCAACTAGAAGATTATATTCTTCTTTTTTTTTTCAACTAAAAGGTTATTCTACCTACTTATTATACTTTCAAATAGTCATAGAGCCATCCTTATCCTAGAAGTATCAATTAATATTTTTTTGGCACAAAAAGTAATTGTGTAGCATATTACTTCTTTTTACATATAATAACTATATGTTAACATTTCTCTCTTTCATATATATAGTCTTTATATTTTAACTCCTTTAATGAAAATGATAATTCCATTATTACTCACAAATATCATAATCTTATATGGTACTTTTTTTTGCCGAACTCTACTTGAAAAATATGAAAAACATACTATAATATTTTGCGTTTAATTTTTTTCTAACCATTAAATTTACAATAGCAGTGTAGAAATATTTTTTTAAAAAATCAAAAAGAGTAAATAAAATGCAAAATACTTTTGTGAAAAATATTAATTTTTTCATTCACTACAAATAATTTAATGAAAAATCTATCCATGATATACGTTGCAATATTTGATTTTTTTTTGCACAATAAGAATTCAACCCAATTGAAAGACGAAGTTTCTAGAAAAATAGAAATTGTAAACGAAAAAAGAATGGGCAGGAATATATTAGGGACAAGTAGCTTATTTATTGTACTCCCTCCGTTTAAAAAAAAGACTTTATTTCCTTTTTAGTCTGTTTCAAAAAGAATGACTTCTTTTCTTTTTTGGTAACATTTTACTTTCAACTTTCCACGTGGCATGTTTAAAGCCACAAGATTGAAGGACAATTTAATACATTTGACATAACTTTAATTTAGGATCACAAGATTCAAAAGTCTTTTTTATTTTCTAAAATTCCGTGCCAAGTCAAACCAGGTCACTCTTTTTGAAACGGAGGGAGTATTAGTTTATGTGTGACTTGTTGATGGATAGAATGAACATTTTTAATTTACATAAGGTAGATGAAAGGCTTTCCAAACAAATACAATATTATAATTTTTCATGTTAATTCAATCCCAATACACAATATATGAAACTTCAAAAGCAATAAGAATAAAATTTTCTTACCTCAAACATATTATTATATAGTATATTCATTGCGTTTTTTTTTCTCACCCAATGTCGCAACCCGCATTGGGATCCTGACTAAATTTGGATCGCGTACTGCATGACTCATTCGAGGTGGGGCTCCTAACAAGATTTTCTCCATAAGCTCAAATCCGTTCGCGCACTGTAGGGTTCATTTGAGGGTGACACTAGCTCCTAACAAAATTTTCTTCATACGCTCGAACCCGATACATCTGGTCAAGAGTGAATAGTCCCACCACTGTACCACAACCAATGTTGGTTATCATTGAGTTGCATTATATAGTATATAGTGTAGTAGATGAGTCTGCTCCTCTCTTAATTTTGGAGGTCTCAAATTCAAGTTTTGAGTATTAAAAGATTCTTGATAGAAAGTGCTATCCACCGAATGGGTCCTATCCAATGCGAATAGAAAATTATTAAACTCGAATACAAATATCAAACAACTTTAAAATATCAAAACAAATAAAATATAAAATCTCAGTCTCCGAAAAAAAGGAGGAAGTAGGTAGGTACCATAAAACATAAAAGAAAAAGAAAAAGAAAAAGAAAAAAGGAGATGCAATCCGCCAACTCAGAGCTTATCCGTGTACAATAGATTGACAAACGTTTTTGCCTCTTCTTCACTACTCTCATTTCTCATTCTTCTTCCTCAGCATACAAGGTTAGATTTTCAATTTCTCTTCAATTTTCTCTATTTTGGTGATAATATAGGGTTTTGTTGCTTTGTTTCTGTTATGGTTTTTGTATCCAGCTCACTTTGGGATTCAAACTCTATGGGTTCAACTTTTATACTTCTTAGAGTTGAACTTAGGACCGCCTGGACATGTGATATGAAATAATGATTTGAAGTTGAAGTTTTGTTATTCGGATTGTTTAAGTTACTATTTTTTCTCATAAATATGAAAATATCACTTTTTTTTGTTGCTGGAGAATTTGGGATCTCAAATTGCATTTACAATCACGACTTCATATTGATCCTTATTTACCAACCACTTATTGTCTAACCAAATCAAACACAAGCTTATTGTATTTTTAAAGTTACGAGTTCATATACTATTTATTGCAACTTTGGTGAATTTTTACCCATAAAATTTATACTTTGTGCCCAAATTTGTACTAATAATGATGTTTTGACCATTCTTTGCATTTTTCAATTGCTAGGATTATTTGAAAGTTGTGTTAAGTTAAAGCATTTCCAAGTTAGTCGAAATTGTTGTGTATTTACTTGTAGAATTGCTGTATATGCTAAGTTGTGATTTAGAGGGATCATTTGGTTGCCTAATGAAAAGCAGATGAAATGGGAAGACTACAAATCTTTTAAGAGCACTTTTCAAAATTTTGTTTCTTAATGACACTGGGAGAATTGTTGCCTTTTGTGAATTTCATTTTTCTATTTGTTTTTGTCTTTTTAGTTGATACTTTGATCACATCATAATAGTACTACTCAATTTTTCTTGACATTTTGTTTCACAGAATATTAAATTGGGAACACCATTATGGCTGGTAGACGTCATTTACCAAAAGATTTATTAGTGGATGTTCTATTAAGGTTGCCTGTGGAATCACTTGTGCGTTTCAAATGTGTGTGCAAACATTGGTATGCTCTCATCACAAGTCCAAGTTTTGTAGAAATGCATTTTTGTCACAAGCATAATCATGCCCATCTCCTCATTTGTAACTTAACACTTATGGATAAATCAAAGTCCATTGCTTTTTCCTTGCTCCCTGCCAAAATAGTTCAAGGTGTTTCCCCTGAACAAAAAACTGTCCATCAGCTTCAGAGGGTCTCTGATTTCATGTCCATTGTTGGCCCAGTTGACGGCCTATTCTTGGTGGAAAAAGCAGCGTTTTTTGATGAAGACAATGCTCGCTTGGCTTTGTGGAATCCTGCCACCAGGGAGTTCTGGCCTCTGCCTCCTATGTCCTTTGAGCCTCAGCCATTCAAAGATCATGATGATCAGTTTGCATTGGGGTTTGACCCGTTGACTCGAGATTATAAGGTTCTATGTATTAGAAAATTTTGGGATGACTGGGGACTGGGCGTTTCCCGCAATTGCTTTGTCAGTGTCTATTCCTTACGCAACAACTCATGGAAGAACCTGAGACCTGATTTCCCTTACTGTTGTAACTTACACGAGCCCATTGGTGCTACACATCTCAACGGGGTATATTATTGGCTCTCTGGGAGTCTAGACAATATCTTCCGCATATGCTCGTTTGATAAGGGCAGTGAGCAATTTGGGGAGATGCAAGGCCCGGATATTCGAAAGGCTCAGTGGGGAAAGCTTATGTTGCGTGGTGACTCGCTTGCCATCTTAGTTGGTGATCCTGGTAAACCAATGACATCCATATATGATGTGTGGGTGATGAACCTAGAGGGTAGTTGGACCAAAGTTCTTAGTGTTCAACCTCAAATAGTTGCTCATTGGCCTCGCAGCATCTGGGAGGAGGATAAGATGATTTTCGAAATCACAGAAACTTCACAGTTGGTATTATATGACCCCACAACAGGACAAGTTATAGATCTTGGCTTTCAGCTGGACCTAATCATGGGTCGCTCTTGGGTTTTCAATTACAAGCAGAGCCTAGTTCAAATAAAGATAAAAAAATGACAGCCAGGGCAAGGATAATGTTGTCTAGCAAATTGAACAACCTTATTAGTTCAGTTAGTAGGTTGGTTACTTGAACTTTCACGTTGTTGGTGACGGTTTGATTCCACATCTTGCTATCCTCTCTCCCATTTCCACTTCTCCTACCCCCAATTTTCCCCCCTCTTTTTAAAAATAAACACTTCTTCAGTATCATACCAATAGATTGGAAGCCTCTGCTGACTGTTAGGGGTGCAGATCATTAATCCCTATTCGGATTAATAGGTCTGGTACAGTGGATGGTTGGTTATTGTATCTATTTAAACATCAATATGAATTAGTTTTTGGGTTTTACAGTTTGTTTGACCACTAAATGGTCATCAATATCATTTAAGGGTATGAAGGAGTTGATCTGTTTTGAATATGTACATGAATATGCCATGTTCTGCCTATGTTAATATAGAGGCATTTGGCGGCTAAGTGTACTTAACTGCTTAAGTTGTATTATTACAATGAAAATCGTTACATTAAACGAAGCATGTTGGGTCCCCATCTAGTATTTATATAAGCCGCTAAGGAGTAAGAACACTGCATTAACAAGTTATTACACGCAATGTTATCTGAGTTGTACACCAAATTTTGGCATATTTTGGCCTATAGTTGTGATACAGTGTCATGTCCGTATGTATATATCTTTACGGAATGAGGTAGGTCATTGTAAAACTTGGCAATCAACACTTGATTTATCAGTACACTGTATTTTCAATCCTCTTCCTCACTTTGATTTGCTCTGTTTAATTTTCTCTGTTGTTGTTGCTTCAGTTCCTGATATTGGCGTTGCATAATACTCTCTTCAAAGGTGAGAGTTACTTCTGCTGATATTTATTATAGGTCGTTATCTTCTTTAAAGCTTTTCTTAGGGGGCTTTCTGTTTTTCTTTATATGGTTCTATTCTACTTGATTATGTGAATCTATACTACAAATAATTTAAAAAGCGATCAACAAATGTAATTGTGTTTTTGGGACAAATGCCAGAAATGGATTCTCCTGTTAAAGGGGGTCAACGGAAAAGGTTGAATTTGATCTTGGACTTTGTGAATGGTATAAATTTGTCGTTTAGCTGCTGCCATTAACCCATAAAAATTGAGGCACTTTGGTAACACACGGGTAGGAACGAGACACTTTTTTATGGGAGGGCGGAATTATTCCATTTGGCATAGTCTAGGCATTTTTTTTACCCTTTACCTGAAAAGAATTCAGGGACCTGAAATTAGCTTTCTTCAAATGTTCTTTTTGAGTCCTAGACTGGTGATTCTGATATTTTACTCTTTAATGTAGGTTTCTCTTCAGCTTCAGGATTTAGAAGTGTTTATGGCAAGCAAAAAATCGTCAATTTCAATAGCAGAGGTCTCCACTTTGCCAACTTTTCTATCGCATCAAGCTTTCCTTCAAACCAACTTTGAACAAGCCTAACCCTTCGGGGTGGCCCAGGGCTTGAGACTTCCATGTTGGAGGTCTTAAGTTCGAAACCCCTTTCCAGCGAAAGCAAGGGGTTTGTCTTTTGGGTTGAGCTCGTTGTACTGGGCTTGCCTAGTGCGGGTTACCTCTCCTATGTGGTTTGCGAGCTATTGCATAGGAGCAGGGGTTTTACCCTGTGCGCACCCAAAGGATAGCGGCTGCGAGTTTCCCTTGTCATAAAAAAAAAAAAAAAAAAAAAAAAAAAAAAAAAAAAAATTTGAACAAGCCTAAGTTGCGCTTGTGCCAAACGGTAAAAATTCTGTTGCCAAATTTTTTGAAGTGAATATACGCTTATCTCATTAGCAGCTGGACCCTTTGTCCATATTGTCAAGATAGGATTGAAAGAGAGGGACTAAAAGTAAGACATATAATACAGAGGAACAACATCTCATTTCTAAATTTTTGACTGGTTGAACAGAGAAAAAAAAGAGATGCACCAACTAATCATAAATAAAAATAACAGTATATTTGAGATGTTACAAACTTTGAAGGAGAAAAATAATAGCTCGATGCACAAAGTGATAAACGGGTTCTTCTAGATTATTCATAGAAATTCTCTTTGTTATTTAGGCTGCCCATTAAAAACATTTCGGATAAGCTGGTGTAAAAGAACTATCTACTTACATCTCTTTGTATATACCTTTGATGTACTTACAAATCAGGTTAAAGGGAAAAACTGAATGCCTGTATATATATTTTGGACGACCGTGATGTCCAGGTCATCCTACTAGCAACATGTACCAGCCTAATATATATATATTTTGGACGATCGTGGTGTTCGGGCCATCCTACCAGCAATATGTACCAGGTAACTCTGTCCATCAAGGCTAGAACAAATGCAAAGAATCACCTAGTGTTTTTTGTCTCCACTAAGTTTTAAATTTGAGACCTCAGGGTTCTTAACCACTTCATTGACCACTAGGCCACACCCTTGGGTGCCTGTTTAGTATATATATATATATATATCCTTTTGTAAGTTCTTTTTTTTTTGTTTGCTAAAAGCTTTTTATATATTTTATTTGATCTATCATTTTGAATTAATAAAATAAAGATATTTGTAAGATAAAGAGATAATGGAGAAAATCTCCTTGTATTTTCCTAGAGTGAGATATTTGCAATTATACAAGTACATCTATCTAATGAAATAAAATCATAAAATCCGTAAATATCTCTACCTATGATCGTGCTATGTAAATTATATTCAGATGTACATATATACATTATGTAACACTCCCCCTTAAATTGGAGCATAAATATTAATCATGCCCAACTTGTTACAAAGATATTCCACCCGGTTCCATTTAAAGCCTTCGTGAAAATATCACCCAATTGCTCTCATGTCTTCACATAGCCATTAGAAATCATATTCTCTTAAATCTTCTCACGGACAAAGTGATAATCGACCTCAATATGTTTTGTTTTCTCATGATGCACTGGTTTTAAGGCATTGTCTAGAGCAGCCTGATTGTCACACCAAGCCCGAGGACTCTGCTTTAGACCATAGAGAGATTTTTTGAGCTAACAAACTTTTTCATACTCCTATTGAGCAACAAAACAAGTGTTTGCTTCATATGAACCTCTTAATAGAGATCACCATGATGGAACACATTCTTGATATTTAAATGATGTAAGGGATAATGCTGAGTAGTAGCCAAGGAAATAAACAAACATATAGAGGTGAGCTTAGCTATCGAGGAGAAATAATCCACCCTATAAGTACTCTAAGTATAGACTTTAGCCACAAGTCTCACCTTAAGTATTGCTATAGAGCTATCAGGACTAGCTGACTGCAAAAACCCACTTGCATCCTATTGTCTTCTTTCCTTTGGGTAAATCCACCAAATTCTATGAGTGATTCTCATCTAAAGCATGCATCTCCTCAAGCATTGCATCATGTCATTAAGATTCAAAATTTCCTTCATTGTTTGGGTACTGAGATAGGTCTATAAAGGAAAGATTCAAAATTTCCTTCATTGTTTGGGTACTGAGATAGGTCTATAAAGGAAATCAAGCAACTAGATGCATAAGATAAGTGGTCGAAACAAAATTAGCAATTGAATATGTAGATTTGCACTGATGTGCAATAGTGGTGGAGGATTCGATGATGAAAGAATTGATGTAGGAGATGTATAATTGGTTTCTCGACTTCAGTAAACTTGAACAATTGGCCGTCGTGCTGACAAAGATGGAGCAAATGTTGAATGCTCAATAGAAGAACTAAGAGATAGAGGAACAACATCATTTGATTGTTCTGAATCAATAGAGAACCTTTTCTTTGAGTGTCCTGATAGACTAACCACTCGTCTTCCTCACCCTGAATTGTAGAAATGGGAGGTGTATAGAAGAATGGTGTAGTCTCTAAAAATACTACATTAGTTGACTTTAAATATTTGCCAATTCAGTAGAATAACATCGATATATCTTCTGAAGACAAGAGTAGCCCAAGAAAACGCACTTCAATGCCTTGGGCTCCAACTTGGTAACAAATGGTCGAACATCTCGAATATAACATGTGCTTCCAAACACCCTAGGCTCCATCGAAAATAGTAACTTGTTTGGAAAGAGAATATTTTAAGGGGCATCATCGGCAAGCACGCCAGAGGGCATGCGATTAATCAAAACATTAGAAAAAACTAGCTCAAAAACTGAGTAAACTCATTTATTAACCCTTTGACCTGGCAAAATGTGATATTGTTTTGCAAATCGACATGACTCACATTCTAATATAGAAATATTCTGAAATTGAAGGCATAGCTTCTTTAACTAAGGTAGAGAAGGGTGTCCCAATTGACAATGTGCTTCAAATGGAGACATAACACTGGAGCATGCAACAGACCGAGACTTGAAGAGGGACACGACATGTTTTATCCAACTTAGCAAAAGCCTTACCTGTATTGGATTTCTTTAAGTGATTTCTGATATTGAGATAAATTAGGAAATTGCTCTCCGAACCAAATCATGTTGTCAGAAGCAACAACTTTAGAATTTTGAGTTCTTTTATTACAATCAGTCATTTTCCAAACAAATTAACGGAGTGGGGAAACCAGCAAAATTGCACTAACCAGAAATACCCCAACAGTTCTCTATAACCTTACCAATAATTGGAAACCAACAAAATTGCACTAAATAGAATTACCTCAATAGATCTCCAAAAGCTCAACAATTCATAGAACTTGCTGGACCCAATCAACATATAATTCTTCACTAAGAATAAAAAGTCAACAATCTAGAGACTCACAATGAAATTCTACCAAGAAGATGGAGATTCAGAAGTAACCAGACACCAAAATCAACATATAATTAAGACATCAAGTGATTTGGCCCAAAGAAAACCAAGTTGACGAAACCTGGAGTGTTTTGAAACCTTTCCAACCGAGGTCTGTTGAACACGAGACCACCAACTTTTGATCGAAAATATCAAGGTGATGGTGTTACTGGAAACCTGGACTGTTCGGAAGCCATACACACGTCCAACACAGAAACTGCCAGAAGTAGTATTCCGACGCGTGAGACTCGACGCTTATCTCCCGACCACCAGTTCTATAGATCGTGATGAGACGGTCCTCTCTAGAACGACTGTGAGATTGAAATCCCAAGCCCCAGGTACCTCATTTGTACCATATCTAACTTACGATCAATATTCTGAGCCAAAGTAATTAGAACGACGCTCTAATACCATGTAAAGATATGTCCCCTTAGCATAATAACCTCAAAAGTTAGCTCATGAGTGGAGGATTGCACAAATCCATATAAACAAACTGGCAATCCATTCTCCAACCTTGTGGGACTTTACCCACTTAAACACTGCTTTCACGCTAGACCCAATGGCAGAGTGGATGGAGAGCCCATACCGGGGTGTACTTGGCTTTGATACCATGTAAAATTATCCTTTGGGGTGGCCTAGTGGTTTGGGCTTGGGACTTCCATGTTGGAGGTCTCAAGTTCGAAACCCCTTGCCAGCGAAAGCAAGGGGTTTGCCTTTTGGGTCATGCTCGTCGCACCGAGCTTACCTAGTGCAGGTTACCTCTCTTGTGTAGTTTGTGAGCTATTGCATAGGAGCAGGGGTTTTACCCTGTGCGCACCAAAAGGGTAGCGGCTGCGAGTTTCTCTCGTCATAAAAAAAAAAAAGAGACAATGATGAAAATCTCCTTGTCGTATTATTCCAAGAGTGAGCTACTTGTTGGTGTACAAGTAAATCTATCTAAGGAAATAAAATCACAAAATCCCTAAATATCTCCACCTATGATTGTATTATGTATATTATGTTAAGAAACGTCTATATACATTATATAAATATATTTAGAACATTAAATAAAGGGATTATAACGAGTTGTATAAATTGACAAAGAAGGAAGGAGATATCATCTCATTTCTGCACTTTTCTCAATCTTTTCCTTCTCACAATCGCACTGACTCTTCTTCATCAACTTTACCAAGTTAGCTTTCACTTTCTTTCTAAATACTCTTCTTTTTCTTCTTTTGTTTAGAATTTTTACTATTTGTGATGTTGGATTTTACTCCTAAATTAGGGTTTTGCTGGTTAGAGTTACACAAATATATTCTTAATCTCCAAAAATTGTTGCCGCACTTATGTCAGATCCTCCAAAAATGCAGTATTACTTTTGGTGGATCTGAACCGCACTCTGCAATATTTATGAATTGTCCGACCAACATAGATGTGCTTATATATTGATGGTAATGATTTTGCTCTTAATTAAATTGGATCCACCCCCATTTAGACCATTCTTAGCATCTTCCGATTTTCAACTGTTAAAAATATCTGCAGGATATGCTAAGTTAAGCTTTGGATAGTGATATACCTCAATGGAGACAAAAACATGGAAGCGGCGGGTTATAGGAGAGTGTGGAATAGGAAACTTCTTTTAGGAAACCCTATTTGGGGGAGAAGGCAAGAACTCGGTCTCTTAGACCGAGTTCCTTTTTTGTAATTCCTTTTTTGGGCCTCTTTCATTTGTCTAGATTGGGCTGATAGACTTGTCTATCATCGTCCCAATGCTTGGATGATACGTTCTTATGAGTAATAAAAGGACCAATGGTCCATAAAGTTAACCAAAAAAAAAAAAACCTTCTTCCGTTTCCAAGTGTTGTGGATTGATGTTAATGGAAAAGGGTGTGGTATTTACTGTTTCATGCTGCTTAAATTACCTGCAAAATGGTTGTATATGCTTAATTGAGATGGAGAGTAAAAAAAAAAAAAGAAAACCATTGATTGGCTAATGAAAACAATAGAAAACTAAATGACTAGTTCTTTTCTATGAGTTCCCATCTTTCCATTTTCCTACAGAAATAACATAAATAGCAGCCCATTGAAAAAATATAGTCGGCAGATGTATACCGTACATGTGATATATGTGTATTTGCTGATGAAAATGACCCCACACCGGATCAAGACGAGATTTCTGGACTCCTTATAAGGTTTGGGCAATCCTTTGAGCTAGTTTTTGGAGTGTCAGTCCTAATTTGACAGTATTGACTAGTGGATGTTACATACTTTTGGCTGAGCGGCCAAATGTGTGATCTACTCTTTTTTGCTTAGTTTTATAACATGGTAACACTTCTGCTTGATTTTTTTGTTGAACTTTTGTTCTATTAATTTATGTTTTCTAGATTTGTTCTCTTTCAATATGCTTGTAAGTTGTTTCATTCTGTTTATTCTAAGCAAGAGATCTGCTTATATGTCCATGTTGAAAATATGTCTCAGGATATTGCAGAAATAAAACAGTTAGCTATTTTTAGGATTTTTAAATTATGTTATTAGAGTCCTATTTGATTTATATTTAGGAGTTAGTTCTTTTTATTTGTTATTTGAATTAAACTGATAAGTTAGTATCTTATTTTTCTATTTTTAGTTAGGAATTAAATCTATAAATGCAAGTCTCTGGATTATTAATAAAATAATTCCCTTTAATAATACTGCAGTATTTTTTCTCTCAAAGTCTTTCTTTGTTATTTTCTTTATTAAAAAACCAACAATTGGTATCAGAGCCTTCTTCTTGAGGGACCTGTGAGTAGAAAAATGGATTCTGAAAATAGTTTTTCACGAATGGCTCCTCCTATTTTTGATGGTGAGAATTATCAATTATGGGCTGTGAGAATGGAAACTTACTTGGAGGCTCTTGATCTTTGGGAAGCCGTGAAAGAGGATTATGAAATTAATCCGCTGCCAAATAATCCCACCGTGGCCCAGATCAAGAGTCACAAGGAAAAGAAAACCATTAATTCGAAGGCAAAAGCAACTTTGCTTGCTGCTCTTTCGACAACTGTTTTCACGAAAATCATGACTCTCACATCACCAAAAGATATTTGGAATTATCTGAAGAAAGAATATGCTGGAGATGAAAGAATACGAGGAATAAAGGTATTGAATTTAATGAGGGAATTCGAATTGCAGAGAATGAAAGAGTCAGAAACAATTAAGGAATATTCTAACATATTGCTTGGTATTGTCAACAAGGTAAGATTACTAGGCACTGAATTTAAAGATACAAGAATTGTTGAAAAAGTTCTTGTTACAGTGCCTGAAAGATATGAAGCATGTATAACTACCTTGGAAAACACACAAGATTTGTCCAAAATTACCTTGGCAGAATTGTTAAATTCTTTGTAGGGTTAGGAACAAAGGAGACTTATGAGGCAAGATGGCATGGTTGAAGGAGCATTAGTAGCCAGCCACAAAACTCAAAGCAAAGGTAAATTTTTGAAAAATTACCCACCTTGTCAGCACTGTGGAAAAAATGGACATCCTCCATATAAATGTTGGAAAAGACCAGATGCACAGTGCAAGAACTGCAAACAACTTGGTCATGAAGCTATGATTTGCAAAAACAAATTTCAAAAAGATGAAACAGTAGCCCAAGTCACTACTGAAGAAGAAGAAGACCACTTATTTATGGCAACTTATTTTTCAACCAAAAAATCTGATTTTTGGATGATTGATAGTGGTTGTACAACCACATGACTTATGAAAGAAATCTTTTTAAAGAGTTCATTCCTATGGAAAATAAGAAAGTCAGAATTGGGAATGGTGATTGTATTCTTGCAAAAGGAAAAAGGTATGTTTCAATTAAAACAAAATCAGGTACAAAAATAATTTCAGATGTTCTTTATGTGCCTGATATCGATAAAAGTTTGTTTAGTGTTGGTCAGTTAATAGAAAAAGAATTTAAATTATTATTTGGAGACAAATATTGTCGAATCTTTGATTCTACTAAGCAAGAGATTTTATAAGTTGAAATGAGAGGTAAGAGCTTCTCATTTAATCCAACAGAAGATGCACACAAGCCTTGCAAGACAAAGGATGAATTAGCAGATTTGTTCACAAGGTCAATTTCAGATGAGACTACAATCTACAATTCCTGATCCAAGAAGGAGTGTTGAATATATGTCTCGGGATATTGCAGAAATAAAACAGTTAGCTATTTTTAGGATTTTTAAATTATGTTATTAGAGTCCTATTTGACTTATATTTAAGAGTTAGTTCTTTTTATTTGTTATTTGACTTAAACTGATAAGTTAGTATCTTATTTTTCTATTTTTAGTTAGGAATTAAATCTATAAATGCAAGTCTCTGGATTATTAATAAAATAATTCCCTTTGATAATACTGCAATATTTTTTCTCTAAAAGTCTTTCTCTGTTATTTTCTTAATTTATTTATTAAAAAACCAACAGTCCGGGTAAAAGATTGGGAAGCAAATGCCCATCGGTATGGATTGTCAGTGTCATTTTCCAGAAGATCTGGTGGTTGATATTCTATCGAGGTTGCCAGTGGAATCACTCTTGCGTTTCAAATGTGTGTGCCAGCACTGATATGGTTTCATCAAAAGTGCGAGTTTTAAAGAGAAGTATTTTCATCAGAAGAACAATGGTGCCCGTCTCCTTGTCTGCGACTTCAAAATAACAAAGATCGCACCCGTCTTCGTAAAGTCTGTGGTGTTCTCCTTGCTTCCGAAAAAAATAGTTCCGGATGTGACCCCTGAACAAAAAGTTCTCCTTCACCTTCCGAATGTATCTGATATGAAGTGTGTTGCTGGCCCAGTTTATGGCTTATTCTTAGTGCAGGAACAAATTTATAATGAAGGTGTCCGCTTGGGATTATGGAATCCTGCCACCAGAGAGTTTCGGCCTCTGCCTTCTGCGCCTTTAGAGATTGAGCACTTTTTCTCAGATTATTATCATCAATTTTGGTTGGGGTTTGACCTATTGACTCAAGATTATAAGGTTGTATGGATTCGAAATTGTAAGGGACATGGCGTTTACCCTCATGTCTCTGCCTGTGTCTATTCTTCATGCGACAACTCATGGAAGAACCTAGAATTTCCTCCCAGTTATACCTCAGGTTTGCCCTTCGACTTATCTCAATGGGGTTTATTATTGGCATTCATTGCGTATAAATGAGATGTACAGGATTCACTCATTTGACATGGGCAGCGAACAGTTTGGGGAGATGCAACTCCCAGTTATTCCAAATGAACACTGGAAGAATCTTACATTGCGTGGCGACTCGCTTACAATGTTAGCTGGTTATAGGTCTATGACATTCTTATATGAAATGAAAGAAGAGGGATGTTGGTCCAAAGTTGTTACTGTTCAACCTCGTATAGATCCTCATTTGCCTCGCGACATCTGGGAGAATGATAAGATTGTTTTCGAAATTAGAGAAACTAAACAGCTGGTGCTATATGACCTTACAACAAGTGAGGTTACAGATCTTGGAATTCAAATGGACCGAACAAGTTGTGTTTTCAATTACAAGGAGAGCCTAGCTCTAATAAAGAGCGAAGATGAAACTCAGGACCAGGATAATGTTGTCGAGCAAATTGAACACTTCTTCAGTGTCAGATCAACTGATGACAAGTCTTTGTTTACTATTAGGGGTCCGCCTTACGCAAGATGAACTTAAATAGTTGGGTTCTTGGTTTGGGCACAGATTTTTCTAGTAATAAATAAGATTTTTGTGACATTAGCTGTTATGCTACCTCATTGTAACATTGTGTTTGAATTTAAAATTGTTTGTTATTATGTTGACGAAAAAACACTTGTGGTATTTTTCTATCACGTGATTAGTGCAAGATCTGTATTCCATTAGACTATGGCGACGTGTAGCATTTTGGAGTACTTATTTTTATGAATGAAAAGGAAAATAAAGAGCGCTTTTTGAGGTGTGAAGAATCGATTGTCCTTAAAGAAAAAACGGAGATCGATTCAACATCATGCGTAACACCTCCAAGATTCAAAAACAACAGACTTCAGGCAAATAAACGTTTTCAGCTGTTATGACTTCTCTTCATCTTGATCTTCTTATTCGTCTGCTGTTGTTGCTGCTGGTCCTCCTTCTTCATTCTCTTCACATTGAATCGTTTATAGTAAATTTATATATCAAAAGACTCGAAACATTGAGAGGATTTCATATTTAAAACTTGGGATTGTTTAGACGTGATTTTGAATTGTTTCGAGGGGAACATTAGGGACGTCATTAATGGTGAGAAGAAAGCCGCATTTTTTTTAAAAAATTATTGAAAGGGATCTCTTATTGAAATGTAACTTTTTTTTTAAGTAATTAACTAAATAGTTATTTTACTCACAATACAGTTTTTAATAATTTTTCTTGGTATAAATATTTAGTTTTAAGCTTAGACCCAAAAGCTCTTAAAATAAGCTAATTCAAACATGCTACCAGTAGAAACAAATTAAAGAGAGAAGGAAGGAGATATCATCTATCTCGTTTCTGCATTTTTCTCTCAAAATCGCCATCACTTATTCTTCATCACCTTATATTAAATTTCAATTTCTTTCGATAATAGTTTCTTTTTTGAATTTGGTGATGTAGGGTTTTGCTTCTAAATTATATCCTGCCCAATTTTGACCATTCTTTGCGTCTTTTAAATTTCAACTTTTAGATCAACCTGGGTTGTGGTGTAGTAGTGAGACTGTTTCACCCTAAAAATTTAACTTTTAGAAATACTTGCAAGATGTGCCAAGTTAAACTTGCTAAATTTCCAAATGTTGTAGATTGATGTTAGTCGAAAGGGGTGTGTACTTGAGGGGTTGTTTGGTTGCTAGTTAGAGTTAAGCAGGTATTAGTTATGCCATGTTTGGTTATTCCATCTTCTGCCTTGCATAAATTAATCATACGTATGTTTTCTTCATAACTTATACATCTATTTGTTTAAACCGGCAATCGAAAACCGTACTTGGTGTGCTGAATTTTATTTAGAAAAAAGTAGTGAAAACACTTTCTAAACTCGGTGCGAATTATTAGTTTCATCCCAAATTATTGACAACCTTTAAAATACCCTTTAAATGACTAACTAAACTGAAATACACCCCCGATCTAACAACATGAGTGAAATATACCCCTAAATCTTGCTAAGTTTAGGTGCTTTCAACACTTCTCTCGGTTTTTTATTAAGAGCCTTATGCTCCAGTGGCGGAGCCAGGATTTTCAATAAGGGGGTTCCTATGAAGAAAATAGACACATGAAGTCGCCGAAGGGGGTTCGACATCTACTATATATACCTAAAAAATTATTTTAATCACATATAAATCATAAAATTTTCCACCGAAGGGATTCGAATGAAACTAATCATAAAATTGATTCATGAGAAGATATTTGATTATGGCTACATTTAACATTTTGAAGTGTGTCTATGCATGCTATGAAAGAAAATAGACTGAGAACGTCTTTAAGGCGAGAAGAATCAATTGTCCTTAAAGAGTTATTGCTCTTATATTCTTCTTGTTGTTTTGAAAGATTTGATAGAGTACTTCACTGGAGATGCCCGTTCATCCATATTTAATTGAAGCCTATGGGTGTGTTTGTTACCAAGGAAAATGTTTTCATGGAAGATATTTTATATTATCTGCTCGAGCTCCTTCATTTCGTCTCTTTGCGTCTTGGATTTCTTTTGTTTCAATTTTCATCCCATACAATTTGCAATATTATAATTTTCAAGTAATATACATCCATGCGGGACATGAAGTATTTTACTCTTTGCTCTATTAAGTACTACAACATTTTTTTCAACAAATTTATTTGTTCCTACTTTTTAAAATAGAAATGTATACATCATAAAAAAGTTATTTATATCCCATTCAAATATATGTCGAAATACTTCTCTAAGTATGAGTATCAAAATTTGGGAGTGGGTGAAAGTAATAATGAAGTAGTACAATTATTAGGTGGACGAACTAAGTCAAGAATTGACAATCAATAAAAATACTTCTTTTATAAACTTGAAGTAGAAAACGTCACCAAATCTATCCCCTCTCTTTGAATTTCTTCTCACTATTAACCTTGCCTTCAACCTCTCAATAGAACCATTGTTGCATCCAAACTACACACGTAAGTGTACATGGTACAAATAATATAGTGATTGTAAATAATTGGATGTCGAACTCTTATGGTTGATTGCATTTGACCAAGAAATTTTAGAAGTACTTCTAGCAGGAACCAATTTGTGTTTTTCAAAAAAATATTTTTAGTGCGGAACAATTTGGGTTTGACCAATAACTTTGAAAACCATTTTTCAAGAGCAAATAGTATTTAATCAGACAATCTAAAAGTGTTCTAAGTGTATTTTTCTTTAAAGTGTTTTTCAAAAGGTATTATAGAAACAATTGATATTTGACTCGACTCTAAAATCATTTTATTTTGAAAAGTGCATTTAGTAAAAATCTTTTTTTTAAAAAATTACTTTTCACAAAAGTAATTTGTGTTTAACCAAAATCTAAAAAATAATTGAGTATTCATTAGTTTCGCCAAACTTTTAAATATACTTATAAGTGCATTTTTTTCTCAAAAATATCTTTCTACTTTTTGAGCTACTATAAAATAATTTTTGTTACTTTTTCAAAAACATTTATTTTCTCTCAAAAATTTTGATTAAAAATCTTACTTTTTTAAAATAAACACTTTTGACCACTCGAGAACTTTCCAAACAGATAATAAAAAAATTTGCAAGTACTTGAAATACTGTACTAGTTGGTAAAAGTCATTAATATTTATACGTTAAACCCAAAGTTGAAATAATAAATTGAGGACATTTTTGCCTCTCGTTTTCATTTTTTCTTGTGAGGGATACTCAGGTTAGATTTCAATCTCTTTTAGTTTCTCTATTTGGGTAGTAGTATATATAGGGTTTCTGTTGCTCTGTTCAACTTTTATGGTTTTTTTGCATTGAACTTAGGGTTTCTTCTATGATTTGAAGTTGAAGTTTTTCTATTTTGTTTAGTTTTTTTTTTTTTTTTTTTGGGGAATTGGTGTGCATTTAATTTTTGCATGGTCCCTAAATTATGTTTTTACTTGCAAAATTGGGTGGCTAATGAAAAACAGATGAAATGGGAAATGGGTTTGTTTTCTTTTGATTGTTTTGTTTCTTAATAGTGTAAAGACAAGTAAGAGATCAAAGTTATATATGTGTTCTTCTTCATTTTTCTCTTTTTTCTTTTTGCGTTACAGTTTGAAGTGATTCTTGTAGTGCAATCTGTTTTGGCTTAGGAAACTGATAAGAGAGGGTAATCCAATAGGGGTGTGGATTATTTGGATTAATACGTCTTGTACAGTATACGGTATTATTTGTTTTATATCTCCAAATTATTGACAACGTCAAAAACGTCTAAGTGAACTTAAAATACACCTCTGATCTTGCATCACAAGTGAAATACACCCCTAAATTCTTGTCAAATTTAGGAGTGTTTTCAACACTTTTCTCGGTTTTTTATTAAGAGTCTCATGCTCCTACCGGAGTTTGAGACCACTTGTTATGTCTTGTGGTAGGTTGGGGTTGTATCTAAGTCTAGTTAGTCAAGTAGATGAGTGTTTTTAAGTCTATTAATAGTTTGAGGATGAAACTTATAATTTGTTTCAAGTTCAAGGATGTTTTCAATACTTCTATCTTTAAACTTCAAGATGAATAGTTTTTGGTTTTACAGTTTGTTTGACCACTATTTGATCGTCAATATGATTTAAAGATATACATGATTTGTTCTGTTGCTATGTTCTGCCTAAGGCTGGCAATTGGATAGGTTTTTGGCCGGTCCGGTTCCCGTACCGCTAAGTTCAGTACCGGTTGAACCGGTAAGGAACCGGTCTTATAGGGTACCGGAACAGGTACCGAAACGGAACCTAGTTTTTTATCCGGTTGATCCGGTTCGGTAAGAATTGGTTCTGATCCGGTTCAACGGTCACTTTCCCATTTTAATTTTTTTTAAGGTGAATGGTATTATAGTCATTGGGCCCTTCTAGCCGTTGGGCTGGGGCCCAAAATGGCTCAAAAATCCCTCCCACCCCTCTCTAACCCCTTAACACTATAAATATACCCATATTCTTTCATTTAAATCACAAATTCACAAACTAATTCATTAACATCTTACAAAATCTCTCAATTTTCAATCTCTCATAAATTCATAATTATAATTTTGTGATATTGACTTGGAGTTCGGATTTTGGAGATTCATTTGAAGTAAATTAGAACCTTCAATTGGCATCTCTCAATTCCGGCTTTGGTTATACGTCTACTTTTACGTAGACGTTCGGTACATTCGTTCCAACTTTAATTTTTTATTTGTTTATTAATTAAGTTATTTTATTTTTTTGTTATATTATCTTGCTTGTTTTTCATAATATTTAATTAATTTAAATTTGAACATGAATTCGGAAAGAAATAGTGGTAAATGACCAACGTCGGAAAGAAAAAATAATACAGGAGGAGGAAGTAGTTCTAGTTCTAAATATTTGCCACCTAGATTTAGAAATAATACTAATGATTATACTCATGTTGATGAAACTTCTTTTATGTCACGAGGACCTATTGAATTTAATTCCGAAAATGAAGTGGATCATGAGACTTTAAATAGACGTTTTACTAATTTTGAGGAAGAATTAGATGAGGAAGTAGAAATAAATGACGAAGATGATGAGAACCCTACCCCTACTAGTCCGGCTACCGAATTACCGGAACAAGATGAAGTCCCCCTTTTACCTACTTTTTCAAAGGCCGTTGTACGTGTTAAAAGATCTTTAGTATGGAAATTTTTGGTACAAAATGAGGAAAAAACTACTATTACTTGCACGAAATGTAAATTGACCTTGAAACATGTAACTACGGGTACACAAGGGGGAACGGGACGACTAAGAACGCAGTTGAGAAAGTGTAATAAAGAATTTACTTGCCTAGATGATATAGAAAGGGCTAATACAAATGAAATACCCATACCTGAAAATTCTATGGGAGTTGGAGGTTCTAATATGGTTCAAAGTGTATTAAATAGGACTAACCCGGCTGGCCGAAGCACACACCGCACATATAGTAAAGAAAAAGATCGTAGATAATTAGCTAAAACGGTTGTTGTTTGTGGTTTGCCTTTTTCATTTCCTTCACATCGTGGTTTTATTCATTATATTCGGGAATTGTATAACCCAGATTATGAAGGTATTCCAAGAAGTACAATTAAAAGTGATCTTTTTAAATATCAAAAAGAATATTGTCATTTTCTTCGTTGTTTATTTGTTTATTATGATGGTAGATTATCTATTACTTCTGATATGGGACGTAGTCCTAATGGTAATGATTATTTTGCAATTACTGTCCATTGGATTGACCATGAATGGAACATGCAAAAACGAATATTAGGGTATAAATATGTTGAAGAAACTTAACCGGTTCTTATATAGCCACAAAAATAAGCTCTATTTTACAATTTTATGGAATATGTGATAAAATAATGAGTGTCACTTTAGATAATGCTTCTAATAATTTAAAAGCAATTGATTATTTAAAATGTAGACTTTGTCCAATTGATAATGATTCTTTTCATATTAAGTGTGCCGCACATGTTTTATAATTTGGTAGTAAAAGATGGTATTTCTCAATTTGGAATTTCTTGTGAAAAAATTAGACTTGCTTGTAATTGGATTTTTAAAGCTAAAATAAAAGCTAGAATTATAGAATTTAAAAATCATTGTAAAGAATGTGGACTTGCATATAGAAAAGAAGAAGTATGCACTAGATGAAATTCTTTATTTGAAATGCTTGAAGTTGCTTATATTTATCAAGAGCCGATACAATTAGTTTTTAATGCTCATAATGCAGACCCGAATTTAAGAATTGGATATGAAGATTGAGAAAATACAAAAGAACTTATTGAATTTTTAAGTGTTTTTTATAAAGCAACAAATGCTGCTTCTGGTCAATATTATCCAACTATTTCTTCTGTTTTAGTAAATATTTGTGCTATTTCATCTGAATTTGAAAAATATAAAGGAAAAGATCGATTTAAAGATTCACTTGCTTTTATGATTGAAAAATTCAAATTTTTTTTTTTTCCTATTCCTCAAATCTATTTGACTGCTCCTACATTCAACCCAAATTACAAATTAAAAGGTGTTGAAAGTATGGTTGAAAAGATTTATGCAAATTTAGAAATTAAAGATGATGAAACTCCTAGTGTTGAAGATTGTAAAAGTAGCATATTTACAAAAGCTAGAGAGTTATATAATACATATAAAGCTATGGAAAAAAATATTCCAATAGTTGAACCTCCATCTTGTAAGCCTAGAAGTGATGATATGGATGATTATCTTGCGCTTGAATCCGCTACCAATAATGATTTTGATTTATAATTCAATCAGGCACGGGAAAAGATTAGGCAGAAGAAGGACAACTTCAAGCTCAAATATTAGTATGGTGGAAGAATCGTGAAAATCAATTTCTGACCCTTGGTAGGGTTGTTCGAGATGTGCTAGCGATTCAAGCATCATCGGTCTCTTCGGAGCAAGCCTTTAGCGCAGCGAGATTTATGATTGGAGATCATCGATATTCATTAGCAAAGGATAGTTTGGAAATATCAGTGTTGTTTCGAGATTGGGTCAATACCGAAAGAAGAAATACTGGACTTTCACAATTAAGTAGCCAAATAGAAGACGAAATAGATGAAATATTTGGTGATAATAGTGATGATGGCATGGAAGCAAAGGAAGAAGAACGACAAATACAAGTTCCAAAAAATGTTTCTTTTGAAATGATACAAAAGTTACGAAGAGATTTTCAAAAAAGTTTCAATTATTAGTATAATAATTAATATTCAATACCTAGATTATGTACTCTTTCTAATATTTGTATTTGTACAATTTATTTATTTGAATAAATATACGGCTATTCGCCTTGATTTTCTTTTAAAATAGTCTCTTATATTTAATCCAAGTCATTTTACAAATTTAATTTTCAACTATTTTAATATTAGTTTAGTATAAAATTGAATTTTAAGGTTTAAACTTTAAATTCGACTTAAACTTTAAACTTTAAACTTTAAAGTTTAAAGTTTAAACTTAAATTCAATTGAAAATTTAAAGTTTACAGTTTCAAATTGAAGTTTTTCAATAATATAATATTATTAATTAATAATATATACTATAATAATTAATAATATATATTATAATTTATATAATAATTAAGTTAATAAAAAAATAAAAAAAATTATCGGTACACAATGATCGGGTAAGAACCGGTTCCGATCCGGTCCAGACCGGTTCCTATCCGGTAACTAAGGGACCTGGCGGAACCTTCGGAAAATTCCAGTAAAACCGGTTTCAGTAAGACCCGGTTCCAGTAATTAAATCCAGTAATGAGGATCGGTTCCGGTAAAACCGGTCCTGTTGATCCGGTCCTGTCCAATTGCCAGCCTTGAGTCTTCTGCCTATGTTAATATAGAGGCTTTTGGTGGCAAAGTGTACTTAACTACTTTAGTCGTATTATTACTATGAAAATCATTACATTAAACCAATCCTGTTGGGCGGATCTAGTATTTATATAAGCTGCTTAGGAGTACGAACACTGCATTAACAATTAGTATGCGCAATGTTATCTGAGTTGTACGACAAATTTTGGCCCATAGATTTGATACAGTACCATGTCCGTATGTATATATCTTTATGGAATGATGCGTGTAGGTCATTGTAAAACTTGGCAAGCAGCGCTTGATTTGTCATTTCACTGTAAATTCAATCCTCTTCCTCACTTCATTTTGCTCTGTTTGATTTTTTCTCTCTTGTTTCAGCTGCAGTTCCTGATCTTGGCGTTGCATAATACTCCCTTCAACGGTGAGACTTACTTCTGCTGATATTTCCTATAGCTTGTTATCTTCTTTGAGCTTTTCTTATGGGGCTTTCTGTTTTTCTTCCTATGATTCTATTCTACTTGATTATGCGAATCTATACTATAAATAATTTTAGAAGCTATCAACAAATGTTATTGGTTTTTTGGGACTAATGTCGTAAATGGATCCTCCCGTTAAAGGGGGTCAATGAGAAAGGGTGAATTTTTGATCTTGGACTTTGTGAATGGTATAAATTTGTCCTGCTGCCACTAACTTATAAAGGCAAACAATGATCCACTTTGGTGACACACGGGTAGGAACGGTCCACTTCTTTATGGGAGGCCGGAATTATTCCATTTTGCATAGTCTAGGCAATATTTTTTACCCTTTACCTGAAAAGAATTCAGGGACCTGAAATTAGCTTCTTCAAATGTTCTTCAGCTTTAGGATTTAGAAGGGTTTGTGGCAAGCAAAAAATCGTCAATTTCAATAGTATGATTCGGAAGTGATTTTTCCCCAAGAAAACAAAGTCAACGAAACCTAGAGTGTTTTGAAACCTTGCCAACCGAGGTTTGTTGAACACGGGACCAACACATTCCGACCAAAAATATTGAGACGATGGTGGAACTCGAAAAATAGTATGATTCGGAAGCAATACGCGCCTCCAACAAAGAAATTGCCATAAGTAATATGCTGGCATGTGAGATTCATAAGCTTTCTTGTTGGCCACCATATTCAGAGGTTCTATAGATCGGGATGAGATGATCCTCCCTAGGATGTCAGTGAGATTCAAATCCCAAGCCATAGGTATACCTCCCTTATACCAAATCTTACTTGCAACCAATTTTCTGAGCCAAAGTAATTCAACTTTGATACCATGTAACGATATGTCACTTGGGCCTAACTCAACCCTAAAAGCTAGTTCATGAGGGGTGGATTGCCCAAATCTATATAAGTACACTGACTGTCTATTCCCCAATAAATGTGGGACTTTAATCCACAGTTACACCCCCTTCACGCCCAGGCCCAACTGAAGCGTGGATCGAGAGCCCAAATGGGGATAAACCTGTCTCTGATACCATGTAAAATAAAGATATAATTGAGAAAATCTCCTTATCATATTATTCCAAGAGTGAGTTATTTGTAGGTGTACAAGTAAATCTATCTAAGAAATAAAATTATAAAATCCCTAAATATCTCTACCTATGATTGTGCTATGTATATTATACTAAGAAGCATCTATATACATTATGTACCAATATTTATAAAACATTAAATAAAAGGGATTATATGAGTTGTATAAATTAACATAGAAGGAAGATAATATCATCTCATATTTGCACTTTTCCTAGTGCTTGTTTGGAAGGACACATTGGTAATTGGATTTGGTGTAATTACACTGTTTGTTTGGTTGGACAGATAATTACTTGGTCAACATGTAATTGGTGAAATTGGCAGGGGGTAATTACACTCTACAATTCACAGGAAGAGACTGTGAATTGCTGGTAATTACATGGTGTAATTACCAGCTGATTACTTTTTAATTTTTTTTATTTCTATTTTTTTGTTTTAATTTTTTTTACTTCTATTATTTTAAGTTCTTTTTTTTTTTATAATTATTCTAAAAGTTTATATTTTATTTTATATTATTATATTTCATTTTCTTCTTGTTCTCAACCTTACTTTACGTGATTCTATGCAATTTTTTCATATTATCTATTTCTTTATGCCATGCTTATTTTCTCATTAACATAATTTTATTAGTATTCTAATTTTCAAGTTAAAATAGAATTATTGTTAAGTAAGGTTATAGACTTACGTTTTCTTTTTTTAAAAAAGAAATAAAAATAAATCATATTTATGTATGCTATGTTGAAATTTGCTATAAGAGTATTATGTTAAATTTTTTGTTTTGAATTTATAACTTATGTTATATTTTTAGTTTCATTTGTTTTAGTAATATTGAATTCACATTGAACGTCATTTTTTAATTAGACTTGATATATTATCTTTTTGTCAAACATTTAATATTTTATGGCATTTTATTTATATATTAATCTTTTTATCAAACATGCATTTCACGATGTTCATAGAAACTTCATACTTTTAGTTTTTATGATCAATTCATTTGAAATATATTAATTTGAAAAGATATAATCAATTATTTTTTTCATAATATTAGTTAAAGAATATATGTTTATTAATTAATATATTTTGAAAAAAGAATATATATCTTAAATATTTAATTTAATGTCATTTATAAAGTTTCTTATTTGTCTAGTATAAATTTTAAATAATTAATTTTATTTTTAAAATTTAATATAATTTTATGATTGCAATTGTGCATCCAAACAGAACATGTGTAATTACACTGTAATTACACTGTGACAACTAAACAGGTCAGTGTAATTACTAGACATTGTAATTACTAGGCTGGTAATTACTACCCTAGTAATTACACCAATTCCAATTACCAGGTGGCTTTCCAAACAGACCCCTAGTCTTTTCCTTCTCACAATCGCACCGGCTGTTCTTCATCAACCTTATAAGGTTAGCTTTCATTTTCTTTCTAAATACTCCTTTTTTTTTCTTTTGTTTTGAATTTGTACTATTAGTGATGTAGGATTATACTCTTAAATTAGGGTTTTGCAGGTTGGAGTTGTACAATATATTCGGAATCTCCGAAAAATGTTGCCACACTCTTGTCAGATCCTTCAAAAATGCATTATTACTTTTGGAGGATCTAAAACGCACCCTGCAATATTTTTGAATAGTTTGACCAACATAGATGTATTTATGCATTAATGGTAAATATTTTTCTCTTAATTAAATTGGATCCACCCCCGTTTGACCATCCTTAGCTAAGCTCTATAATTGTTGTATATGCTAAGCTGAGATGTAGATGCTAAACTGACATCCGTAAATTAGCTGCATAATTGTTGTATATGCTAAGCTGAGAGGTAGAGGAAAGCAAAAAGGAAATCATTGATTGGCAAATGAAAAGTCTAGACAAGCAAATGGCCAGTGTCTTGTATGAATTTCCATCTGTTCACTTTTCTAGGGAATTGACATTAACAGAGGGAGTGCCATCCCTAAAACCGGCCTCTGCGCCTTCTGAGATTGATTCGAGTATTTTGAGATGAACCGGTACATGGCATTTACCCTTATGTCTATGTCTGCAAAATGGTTGCATATGCTAATTTGTTGAGGTGTAGAACAAAAACAAAATCATTGATGGGATAATGAAGATACTAGAAAACCAAATAACTACTTTACTATGAATTCCCATATTTTTACTTTCCTATGGAAATCAACATAAATAGCTGCCCATCCAAAAAAAAGAAACAGTCGGCAAATGTATACCATACATGTGTGTGTTTATTGATGAGAATGATCCCACATTGGACTGGGACGAGATCCTGCTTGAGCAACCTTCCTCCATATGAGCTAGCTTTTGGGTGTGAGTCCTAATTTGACAGTATTGGCGAAGTTGGATCACATGGTAACATTGCTGCTTGATTTCTAGTTGCACTTTTGTTCTATAAATGCATGTTTTCTAGATATGTTCTCTTTCAATATGAATGTAAGTTGTCTCATTCTGTTTATTCTAAACGAGAGATATGCTTATATTTCCAGTAAAAGATTGGGGAGCAATGGACCACCAGTATGGATTGTTATTGCCCTTTACTAGAAGATCTTGTGGTTGATATTTTATTGATGTTGTCAGTGGAACCACTCTTGTGTTTCAAATGTGTGTGCAAGCACTGGTATGCTCTCATCAAAAGTGAGAGTTTCATAGAGAAGCATTTTCATCACAAGAACAATCGTTCCCGTCTCCTCATTTGCAACTTGAAATTTGAAGAGGAAGAACACACCCTCATACAGTCTGCTGTAGTCTCCTTGCTCCCTGAAAAAATAATTCCGGGTGTGACCGCTGAACAAAAAATTCTCCTTCATCTTCAAAGGGTCGATTATTTCAACTGTCTTGCTGACCCAGTTAATGGCTTATTCTTAGTGTAGGAAATTTTTTGTGGATTAGGTGCCGCTTGAGTTTGTGGAATCCTGCCACCAGAGAGTTCCGACCTCTGCCTCCTGCTCCTTTTGTGACTGAGCACTTCTTATGTGACTATGATCATGAATTCGGATTGGGGTTTGACCAGTTGACTCAGTAATATAAGGTTGTTTGGATTTGAGTATTCTTTGATGATCAGGGACGGGGACGGGGACAGGGACATGGCTCTTACCTTCATATGTCTGTCTGTGTCTATTCCTCATGCGATAACTCATGGAAGAACCTACAATTCCCTTCAAGTTTTACCTTAGGTTATCCCTATTCCGTCACATATTTCAACGGGATTTATTATTGGATTTGTAGGAGCTTCAATAATAATATATGCAAGATTCAGTCATTTGCCATGGGCAGCGAACAGTTTGGGGAGATGCAAGGCCCAACTATTCCAGGTAAACACCGGGGGAGGCTTACATCGCGTGGTGACTCGCTTGCAATGTTAGTCAGTGATAAGTCTATGACATCCATATATGAAATGAAACAAGAGGGAAGTTAGTCCAAAGTGTTTACTGTTCAACCTCGTATAGATTCTGCTCATTTACTTAAAGGTATTTGGGAGAATGATAAGATTGTTTTTGAACTGACAGAAACTTCACAGCTGGTGCTATATGACCCTACAACAAGTCAAGTTATGGATCTTGGAATTCAGCTGAGGCTTATGGGCTGTTAGCCTAGCTCCAATTACGAAAGGAAATGAGTCTCAAGACCAGGATAATACTGATCGAGCAAATGAAGTAGTACAACTATTAGGTGGACGAATGATGTCAAGAATTGAAAACCAATTCCCTCCCTCTGCTCTTTCATTTTCTGAGTAATAGTGCTAATATATTAGCTAGACGAACCTATTACTATTGGGTTATTGGCTTCTACTCATTCATCATGTCCTATTGATACTTGCTGAATTTTTGGTCATTGATAAGAACATAAAGTTTATTTGTTTCATACATTTGACTACTTGCTGAATTATTGGCCAAATGTGTAATCTACTCTTTTTTGGTAAGTTTGATAACATGGTAAAACTACTGCTTGATTTCTTTCTTACACTTTTGTTCTATTAATGCATGTTTTCTAGATCTGTTCGCATCAATATGTTTATAAGTTGTGTCATTCTGTTTATTCCAATAAAATATTTCCATGTAAAAGATTGGGGAGCAAACGGGCACCGGTATGGATGGTCATTGTCCTTTACCCGGAGATATTGTGGTTGATATTCTATCAAGATTGCCACTTGCTTTTCAAATGTGTGTGCAAGCACTGGTTTTCTCTCATCAATAGTGCAAGTTTCAAAGAGAAGCATTTTCATCAGAAGAACAATTGTGCCCGTCTCCTCCTTTAAAGTAGCAATGGCACAACACTTTTTCGTAAAGTCTGTTGAATTCTCCTTGCTCCCTAAAAAAATAGTTCGGGGTGTGATCCCTAAACAAAAAGTTCTCCTCTACCTTCCAAGGGTCGGTAATTTCAGTTGTGTTGCTGGCTTATTCTTACTGCAGGAAAAAATTTACCCTCATGTCTATGCCTATGTCTGGGATGAACCGGTACAGGGAGTTTACCCTCATGTCAATGCCTATGTCTATTCCTCGATTTAAAATGAGAGGAAACCTCGATTTCTAAATGAGTTCATGAGGAGTTTTTGAGTATTATCTCTTTTAAGAGAACCTTTTGGTTTTGATGGGAAAATAGTTATAGGAGATTCACAGTAAGAAATAACGAAATTATAAATTGATTTAAGAATTTTATCAACCAATAAATTAACACTGAGTTACAAATTTATCTCAATTTGAGGAGAAGTTATGTTTCTAAACATATGAGCATGAGTTATATATTATTGGGAGTAATATTGAGCACCGATATGGGAACAACAATGGCTCTCGAGTGCCGACCACATTCAGGGTGTATGCTCGGGGCGTGACAAATCCATCTCGTTTATGCATTCTTCATCACCTTTGTAAGGTTAGATCTGAATTTCTTTCTATAATATCTTTTATTTATTTTTTTGAATTTGGTGATGTAGGGTTTTGCTTCTAAGTTATATCCTGCCCAATTTTGATCATTCTTTGCGTCTTTAAAATTTCAACTTTTAAAAATATTTTGCAAGAAGTGCCAACTTAAACTAGCTAAATTTCCAAGTGTTGTCGATTGTAACTTATTTTATATGGAGTGACTTGTGTCTTTCTATTCATCAAGACAAGATGCTTATACAAATACATATGCTTCTATGAAAGGAAAGTAATCAAAGTAAATCAAGGAAATCAAATAAGAATCTGCTCCTTTGATTAAGTTAGCTATATATGAAAGATATAATATTTACACCTGGTATATTCTATAACACTCCCCCTCAAGATGGAGCATAGATGTTGATCATGCTCAGCTTGTCACAAAGAAAATTAACCCGAGCTCCATTTAACGCCTTTGTGATCAAATCAGCTAGTTGCTCTCCCGTCTTTACATAACCGGTAGAAATCAAGTTATCTTGGATCTTCTCACGAATAAAGTGACAATCTACCTCGATATGCTTTGTTCTTTCGTGATACACATGATTTGAGGCAATATAAAGAGCAACTTGATTATCACACCAGAGTTTTGCTGGTGTAGAATGTCTCATTCCAATTTCTGTCAATATGGTATCCACATGATCTCACATGTGGACTGCGCCATAGCTCTGTAATCAGATTCTGCACTGGATCGGGATACAATACCTTGTTTCTTACTTCTCCATGACACCAAATTACCATCAACAAAGACACAATAACCATAGTAGATTGGCTAATGGTTTTACATCCAGCCCAATCAGCATCAGCAAAGCACTCAATGTGAGTATGTCCGTGAATACCATATAAAATGCCAAGTCCAGGGGATCTTTTCAAGTAGCATAAGATCTGTTCCAAGGCTTCCCAATGTTTGACTGTAGGTGCAGACATGAATTGGCTAACAACACTCGATGCAAAAGCAATATCGGGACGCGTTACAGTGAGATAGTTTAGTTTCCCTACTAACCTCCTATATCTCTTTGGATCATCAAAGGGGCTGCCATCATCTCGGGTCAGATGCACATTAAGGACCATTATAGTACTACAAGGTTTGGTTGCTGACTTTCCAGTTTCCACAAGTAGGTCAAGGATATACTTTCTCTGAGATAGAAAGATTCTCTTCTTGATTCTAGTTACTTCTACTCCCAAAAAATATTTTAGTTGTCCCAAATCTTTTGTGTGGAATTTAGTATGCAAGAATGACCTGAGTGAAGAGATATAATCACTTCCTGTAATAACAATGTCATCAACATATACCACAAGAAGAATAATGCCATTTGTTGATTGTTTATAAAAGACTGAGTGACCACACATGCTCTTTTTCAGCTCAAATTCCTGAACTACTTCACTAAATTTGCCAAACCAAGCACGAGGGCTTTGTTTCAAACCATACAAGGATTTCTTTAGGTGACAAACTTTCCCATACTCCCCTGAGCAACAAATCCAGGTGGTTGCTCCATATACACTTCTTCTTGGAGATCACCATGAAGAAATGCATTCTTGATATCTAGCAGGTGCAACAACCAATTCTTAGATGCAACTAAGGAAATAAATAAGCGAATAGAAGTGAGTTTAGCCACCAGAGTAAATGTGTCTGAATAATCCACCCCATAAGTCTGAGCATATCCTTTAGCCACTAGTCGAGCCTTAAGTCTAGCCACAGAGCCATCTGTATTAACTTTGACCGCAAAGATCCATGTACATCCCACTGCCTTCTTTTCTTTTGGTAAATCCACCAAGTCCCAAGTGTGATACTCATCTAGTGCATGTATCTCCTCAAGCATTGCATTATACCATCTAGTGTGACTCGAGGCTTCCTTAACTGTCTTAGGAACAGCGACAGAGTCTAGAGAAACAATCAAAGATCTAGACATAGAGGATAAATGACTATAGGAAACAAAATTATATGCAGATTTGCAACTACGTGTACCTTTTCTAATAGCAATAGGGAGGTCAAGATCATCTGAAGGAGGATCTGATGACAAAGGGACTGGTGCAAGACATGTATCATTGGCTTCTCGCCTTCTTGAGTAAATTTGTACAATCGGAGGTCTTACTACCTTGGATGGTGCAGGAGCTGACGGTACAGTATTCGATTGATCCTCAATAAATGATCTGAGAGATTGAGGAACTATATTTGATTCTTCTGTCAAAACATGGGTGACCTCATAGACTAACCACTCATCTTCCTCCCCCTGACTTGTAGAAATGGGAGGTGTATAAAAGAACGGTGTAGTTTCTAAAAATACCACATCAGTTGATACCAAATATTTGCCAAGTTCAGTAAAATAACATAGATACCCCTTCTGAAGACGAGAATAGCCCAAAAAGACGCACTTCAATGCCTTTGGATCCAATTTAGTGACAGATGGTCGAACATCTCGAGCATAACAAGTGCTTCCAAACATCTTAGGTTCTACTTTATCAGCAAGAATAGTGTCTCGTTTGGAAACATGTAAGGCACATTATCAGCAAGAACAGTGCATGGAATACGATTAATTAGAAAACAAGACATAGAGACTGCATCTGCCCAAAACTGTTTAGGAACCTTCCTTAGGAACAAAAGTGCTCGAGTTGTCTCAATTAGATGCCTATTCTTCCTCTCAGCAACTTCATTTTTGAGAGGGTGTATCAACACATGAAGACTGGTGGAGAACACTGTGTTGTCTCATATATGATTGAAATGATTCTGACATATATTCTTTAGCATTGTCGCTCCTTAGAATACGTACTGAAGCATTGAATTATGTTTTGACTTCAACATAGAAGGCACAAAAGTGAGTAAACACTACTGAGCGACTCTTCATGAATTAAATCCAAGTCATATGAGAAAAATCATCCAGAAAAGTAATAAAATACTTATTCCCAGTTTTGGAAAGGATAGGGCATGGTCCCCAAACATCAGAATGAGCCAACTCAAAAGCTGACTCAGCCTGCTTATTAACCTTTGGACTTAATGAGTTGCGATGATGTTTTGCAGATCGACATGACTCACATTCTAATGAAGAAATATTCTGGAATTGCAGACAAAGCTTCTTTAACAAAGGTAGAGAAGGATGTCCCAATCGACAATATGCTTCAAATGGAGACACAACACTAGAGCAGACAACAGACTGAGGGCCCCATTCATCCAAAATATAGAGATCGTCAAATACATGTCCTTTACCAATAACCTTCGTCTTAATATCACGAAACAAACAGTGATCCGGAAAGAGCAAAATATAACAATTAAGGTCTCTGGTAACTTTGCTAATAGAAATCAAATTGAAGGCCAACTTTGGTAGAATTAATACTGATGACAAGGTAATAGTGGATGTTGGTTTAATAGTCCCATATCCAACACTGTTACAAGTTGATCCATCAGCTGCAATAACCGGAGAGGAAGCTTTGTGTGACTGAAAACTAGTAAAAAATGTTAGGATTACCGGTCATGTGATTTGAGGCACCTGAATCAATCACCCATTAATTTGAAGAAGTGATAAGACATAATTTATCTGATTCAGTAAAGGCATTGACTGAAGTTGATTCCTTCAATAATTTCTGATATCGAGAGAATTCAGCAAATTCCTTTGCGGAAATCAAAATCATTTTATCAGACCCCAAAAAAAAGATAATACAATTACTAAAATAAAATGACTAACCAGATCTGTCCGATCCAAGACCACTCTGGCCGAAAAATCAGAAACGAAGGGGATGTTGACTGGAAAAGATAGCAATGTCTGAGAAGCCAATAGATTTTCTGGACAGCAACCCAAAAAATAGAAGGATGGACAGATCGTCTTCTTTGATACTCTGTTTGAAAGTTTCGAGTTCCGACAAAATAACCTTATCGAAACAACTCCAGAATGACTCAAACTTCAGATTTGAGTTCACAAACAGATCTCTAACAAAATATTCTTAGCACAGAAATGGTGTCCAAATTTGAAGGTGAAACAGAAAGATAGGGCTCTTAACTACTTCCCCGAAGCCACAGTAGCTTCCGGCAAAGCCACAATCCCAGCTTAGACATTTGCTCTGATACCATGTAACTTATATTATATGGAGAATGACTTGTGCCTTTCTATTCATCAAGACAAGATACTTATACAAATACATATTCTTCTATGAAAGGAAACTAATCAAAGTAAATCAAGGAAATCAAATAAGAATCTGCTCCTATAATTAAGTTAGCTATTTATGGAGGATATAATATTTACACCTATTATATTCTATAACATCGATTAACTTAATCGAAAGAGTTAACACATTAATTAGTTATGTCAAGTTTGGTTATTCCATCTTCTGCCTTGCATAAATAATACATATGTTTTGTTCTCAAATTATACATTTAAATCGGTAGTTAAATACCATACTTGATGTGCTGATTTTAAGACATAAATAACTTACAACTAACCGACAACTGTTTACTGCTTTATGGTCCATAGATTACCTGCAAAATAGTTGTATATGCTAAGCTTAGATGTAGAGGAAAGCAAAAAGGAAATCATTGATTGGCTAATGAAAAGTCTAGAGAAGCATTACCAGTTCTTTTCTAGTCTTGTATGAATTTCTATTTGTTCGCTTTTCTATGGAAATTGAAATTAACAGAGGGAGTGCCATCCCTAAAACCGGCCTCTACGCCTTTTGTGGTTGTTGATAACTATTGATCATGGCTGTTGGATACCCTTAACGGTGTCAAAATATACTTAATGGTATTTTGATGACTATTGATCATGGTTGTTGGATACACTTAATGGTGTCTTAATACACTTAAAGGTATTTAATGACTATTAATTATGACAGAAACATTTCATCTTTCAAACCTTCCCTTCTGCCGAAAAGTATAAATAGGGTGGTTTTTTCTGTTGATTGAGATAGTTAGTCAGGAATTAGTAGAAGTCTGCAATCCTAGAGTCGCAGTCCCTGAACGAGTTGTGTGAAAGCTACAAAAGGTTAGAGTTTTACAATTTATTCAGTTTACATTATTACGCTATTATATATGTTTGTGATTCTGAATAATGCTTATGCTGTGCATATCCTAACATTTACCTCTTATGCCAATGTCTGCAAAATCATTGCATATGCCAAGTTTTTGAGCTGTAGAACAAAAACAAAACTATTGATGGGCTAATGAAAATACTAGAAAACCAAATGACTAGTTGAATTCCCATGTTTTCACTTTCCTATGGAAATTAACATAAAAAAAATTCTTTGTTGCACTTTTGTTCTATTAATGCATGTTTTCTAGATCTGTTCTCTTTGAAATATGTTTGTAAGTTGTGTCATTCTATTTATTCTATTTGATAGTATATTTCCAGGTAAAAAGTTGGGGAGCAAAGGACCGCCAGTATGGATTGTTATTGTCCTTTACCAGATGATCTTGTGGTTGATATTTTATTGATGTTGCCAGTGGAACCACTCCTGCGTTTCAAATGTGTGTGCAAGCCCTGTATGCTCTCATAAAAAGTGAGAGTTTCATAGAGAAGCATTTTCATCACAAGAACAATCGTTCCCGTCTCCTCATTTGCAACTTGAAATTAGAAGAGGAAGAACACATCCTCTTCAAGTCTGCTGTAGTCTCCTTGCTCCCTGAAAAAATAGTTCCGGCTGTGTTCGTGAACAAAACATTCTCCTTCATCTTTCAAGGATCAATTATTTCAACTGTGTTGCTGGCCCAGTTAATGGCTTATTCTTACTGCAGGAATTTTTTTGTGGATACAGTGTCCTCTTGAGTTTGTGGAATCCTGCCACCAGGGAGTTCCGGCCGCTGCCTCCTGCGCCTTTTGCGACTGAGCACTTCTTCTGTAACTATGATCATGAATTCGGATTGGGGTTTGACCAGTTGACTTAGGATTATAAGGTTGCTTGGATTCGAGTATTCTTTGATGATCAGGGACTGGGACAGACAGGGCTATTACCTTCATATGTATGTCTGTGTCTATTCTTCATGCGATAACTCATGGAAGAACCTACAATTCCCTTCCAGTTTTACCTCAGGTTTGCCCTATTTCGTCACATATCTCAACGGGGTTTATTATTGGAGTTGTAGGAGCCCCGATAATAATATATGCAAGATTCAGTCATTTGCCATAGGCAGCGAACAGTTTGGTGAGATGCAGGGCCCAGATATTCCAGGTAAACACTAGGGGAGGCTTACATCGCGTGGCGACTCGCTTGCAATGTTCCCCCCTCTGATCTTTCATTTGCTGAGTAATGGTACTAATTTGTTAGCTAGCTGGATGAACCTATTACTATTGGGTTACGTTATTGGCTTCCACTCATTCATCATGTCCTATTTATACTTGCGGAATTTTTTGTCATTGATAAGAACATAAAGTTTATTTGTTTCAAACTTGCTGAATTATTGGCCAAATGTGTAATTTACTCGTTTTTTTTTCTAATGGTAAAACCACTGCTTGATTTCTTTCTTACACTTTTGTACCATTAATCTGTTCACATCAATATGTTTGTAAGTTGCATCATTCTGTTTATTCCAATCAAGAGGTCGATCTGCTTATATTTCCATGTAAAAGATTGGGGAGCAAACGGCCACCAGTATGGATGGTCATTGTCCTTTACCCAGAGATATTGTGGTTGATATTCTATCAAAATTGCCACTTGCGTTTCAAATGTGTGTGCAAGCACTGGTTTTCTCTCATCAAAAGTGCGAGTTTCAAAGAGGAACATTTTCATCAGAAGAACAATTGTGCCCGTCTCCTCATTTAAAGTAGCAATGGCACAACACTTATTCATAAAGTCTGTTGAATTCTCCTTGCTCCCTAAGAATATAGTTCGGGGTGTGATCCCTAAACAAAAAGTTCTCCTTTACCTTCCAAGGGTCGCTAATTTCAGTTGTGTTGCTGGCTGTAGGAAAAAATGTCCAAAGTTTGTGACATTAGGTGTTAGTTGGGTTATTGGTTTGGATACAGATTTTTATAGTAATAAATAAGAATTTTGTGACACTAGCTGTTATGTTACCTCCTTGTAACATTGTGTTTGAACTTACAATCGTTTTTTATTATGTTGACGAAAAAGCACTTGTGGTATTTTTCTATCACGTGATTAGTGTAAGATCTGTTTTCCATCAGATTATCGCTATATATAGCATTTTGGAGTACTGTTTATTTTATGAATGAAAAGAAAAATAGAGAACGGTGTGAAGAGTTGATTGTCCTATAAGAAAAACGGAGATCGATTCAAATTCATGCGTTACACCTCCAGATTCAAAAACAACAAACGTCAGGCAGATAAACGTCTTCTGCTGCTATTGCTTCTCTTCATCTTCTTCTTCGCCTGCTTTTGTTGCTGTTGGTCCTTCTTCTTGATTCTCTTCTTTTACATAGTGTAAACATGAATTGTTTCTAGTAAATTAATATAGCCTAACTTTATTATAGTTAGGATATATAAACTTCTTGAGTGTATCATAATATATAATTAGTGTTTAACTTATGTATAGAAAAACTATATTGTATGGTCAGTGTATACTATTTATGATTTTTGACAAACTATATTGTATAATGTATAGTTAGTATATATTTTCTTCATCTTTCCAAACAAAAATCAGTGAGCTCCATCACCACCACCATTAGTTCATGCTGGTGTGAGGAGGAGGAGATGGTGAGAAGAAATGCTGCATTTTTTTCACATATTTATTAAGTGTGTGAATAAATTAAAAAGTGGTTATAAATATTTAATTTTAAGCTTAAAGCCAAAAGCTCTTGAAATTAGAGGCATATACATGGGGGGTCACCGGGTTCACGTGAATCTATGTTCCCCTCCCGAGATCATATATAGTAGTGATATATTCTTTTTAAAAAGGTCTAACCCATCGGTGACACCCTAAAGTTGACACTAATTTTCACTTAGACACTCCAACTAAGTTTGTTCATTTTAGACACCTCATGTCATGTCCCGCTGTGTCATTTTGACACTTTTTGCTGACATGACATAGTGAGTGTGATACACTCCTTACTAGCGCATGGAGAACTTATATTTAACCTATTTTTATTTTATTTTTTTTCTTTTTCTTCCCCATTTTAGCCACCATTTTTCAAAACGTAAACTCCTTCCATGGAGAAATAGATCTAATAGTGCTACATTACCAAGAGATTTCAAACTTAAATAACTTTTCTTATTTTGTTGTCATTCTTCCTCCTTGAAATGTTTTGAAAAAAATTGAAATATATTTTTTTAGAAGAAAATCTAGGAAATTCTTTTAATAGGGAACTCTTTGTTTAGATTTGAAGAATTAGTTTTATTTGAAGTTAAAAGTAAGATGAATTAGTTTTTGCAAAGAGATTGTGCTTTTGTAAAATAATTCTTTTCAAATAGTTAAATTACTATGAAAGTATATTGGAGAAAGACAATCTGAATCAGTGAGAGGTTGGGGCTGGGAGGTGGTGGAGAAAATGATTTGAGAGTGGGAGGGGTAGGGGGTTGTGGACTGTGGAGAAGACAATCTGGTGGGGGAGGGGTTGAGGATTGGGGGGGGGGGGGGGTGGAGAAGACAACATTGGATGGGCTTGTAAGTGGTTAATTTTTTTTAAAATTATATGGATAAAAATTGCCACGTGTATTGACCTTTTTTTTTTTACTCAAAATTCACTATTTAAAAATTATTTTCAATATATATGCCACATGTCTTTGTTTAATTCGTCATTGTTAGACGTCATCGGCGAGTGTGTTACACATACCTTATATATTTGGCTGATTATAAAAAAAAGTGTCAAAATGACACACCAAAACATGACATGAGGTGTTTAAAATGAACAAAGCCTAGTTGAGGTGTTATTTAAGTAAAAGTTAGTGCCAACTTTATGGGGCCACCGATGGGTTAGGCCTTTTAAAAATATTGATATATAGATTTGTGAACCCACACTTGAAGTATCACGTAATGCGATAATGACTGGGTGCACCTCTCTAGGTGAGGTTAAAAATTTGAACTTCATATTTATTTTGTTTTATTGTTCTTTCTAAAATTAGATAATACTTATTTAACTATTTTCAATAGTAAAAACCTAATTATTAAACCCATCAAATATATATCATAGATCAACCTTTTTATAATATTACACCCATTATGCCAAAATTTTAGATACGCCTCGACTTGAAATGAGTTAATTCAAACACCCTATAGGGTACAAGTAGTATCAAAGAAGGAAGGAGATACCATCTATCTTGTTTATGCATTTTTCTCTCATAATCGACATCACTTCTTCTTCATCACCTTTATAAGGTTAGATTTCAATTTCTTTCGATATATAATACTTTTCTTTTTTGAATTTGGTGATGTAGGGTTTTGCTTCTAAATTATATCTTGCCCAATTTTGACCATTCTTTTAGTCTTTTAAATTTCAACCGTTAGACAAACATGGATTGTGGTGCAGTAGTGAGCCTGCTTCACTCTAAAAATTCAACTTTTAGAAATACTTGCAAGATGTGCCAAGTTAAACTTGCTAAATTTCCAATTGTTGTGGATTGATGTTAGTCGAAAGGGGTGTGTATTTAAGGGGTTGTTTGGTTGCTAGTTAGAGTTAATGTAGGTATTAGTTATGACGAGTTTGATTATTGCATCTTCTGCCTTGCATAAATAATACATATGTTTTTTTTTGCATAACTTATACATATATTTGTTTAAACCGTTAATCAAATACCATACTTGGTGAGCTGAATTTTATTTAGAAAGAAGTACCGAAAACACTCTTAATTTGGTGTGAATTATTAATTTCATCCCGAACTATTGACAGTCTTAAAAACATCCCTTTTACCTGACTAATTGAAATACACCCTATACTCCTAAATTCTCACCAATTTAGGGGTTTTCAACCCTACTCTTGGTTCTTTATTGAGAGTCCGTGCTCCTACAAGAGTTTGAGACAACTTGTTATGTCATGTGACAGATTGATGGTGTATCTAAGTTTAGTTAGTTAAGTAGAGGGGTGTTTTTAAGGCTGTCAATATTTCGGGAATGAAACTAATAATTTGTACCAAGTTCGGGGGTGTTTTTAATACTTCTCTCTTTTATTTATAACAATTGAAATGCTACCAAACGTGGCACAAGTTAGACTAATTTTAGTACATGAATAATTCACCTACTAACCGGACAACCATTTACTGCTTAATGGTCCGTAAATTACCTGCATAATTGTTGTATATGCTAAGCTGAAATGTAGAGGAAAGCAAAAAGGAAATCATTGATTGGCTAATGAAAAGTGTAGACAAGCAAATGGCCAGTTCTTTACTAGTCTTGTATGAATTTCTATTTGTTCGCTTTTCTAGGGAAATTGACATTAACAGAGGGAGTGCCATCCCTAAAACCGGCATCTGCGCCTTCTGAGATTGATTCGAGTATTCTAAGATGAACCGCTACATGGCATTGACCCTTATGTCTATGTCTGCAAAATGGTTGCATATGCTAATTTGTTGAGGTGTAGAACAAAAACAAAACCATTGATGGGCTAATGAAAATACTAGAAAACCAAATCACTAGTTTACTATGAATATTGAATTCCCATATTTTTACTTTCCTATGGAAATCAACATAAATAGCTGCCCATCAAAAAAAAAAAAACAGTTGGCAAATGTATACCATACATGTGTGTGTTTATTAATGAAAATGATCCCACATTGGACCGGGACGAGATCCTACTTGAGCAACCTTCCTCCATATGAGCTAGCTTTTGGGTGTAAGTCCTAATATGACAGTATTAGCTAATTTTGATGTCACGACCCGAGTCTACACCCTGGACGTGGCAGGCACTCAAGAACCATTGTTGGTCCCCAGGCGAACCCTCATCATGGCAGATTACAAGCGGAAGACTAACTTAAGCATGCAAAAGCTTAAAACTGAATAAAATTTAATAGACTCAACTTTTCGAAACTTTAACTCAAGTAAACAACTTAGAATAAAAACAATATATTCAACTTACCATAAAATAGGCAACTTAAGTCTTTAAAACATTTAATAAAATAAATGAATAATACAGACTTCTCAACTATACTGACTACCTATGAAGCCTCTAACTGATAAAGATGGAAGTCGGGACAAGACCCACAACATCCCGACTAAACTGAAAAGTAAATGAAATCCTCCGAAAATAAGAAGACTCACCATAGCTAACTCGAACTCCTGGATGTATCAACGAATCTCCTGTTGATGAGCCCGAATACCTGTGTCTGCATCATGACAAGATGCAGGCCAAATGGCTCAGTACGTAGAATGTACGAGCATGTAAGGGGAATTCTAAAACATAAACATAAGCTTGAAACTTGATAAAAAGGAAACATAATTACCTCTTCTCAAACTTACTCAACTCAAGGAATACTCAAGGATACTCAAAACTACTAAAACTTACTCAACTTAGAAGTACTCAAGGATAAGATACTCAACTCAGAGATAAGATACTCAACTCAAAGATATGATATTTGACTCTGGGTACTCAATGCTGGATACTCAACTCAATATAAAGCAACAATACACATGCAATATATGGAAAACTTTATAAAACAGTAAAAGCAACTTAGTTCGTTAAAGAAAATGCAATAACAAACTCAACTTTACTTATATAATAAAGTAGTATAGTTTCTGTGGGAGTTTCTGTAACCGACAACCACCACTATGAGCCTAAGTGGTGATACAACGTCTTGCCCACGCTGCTATAACTGTCCTATACTTTGTCGTCATATAGAACGCTTAACTTAGTGGATCCACTAGCTTATGCTAAAAGCATCTTAAGGAGTCATATAAAAAGTATGATCCTTTACTACCCATGATGACTACATGGTTTATGGAGACGTGAGTTATCTGAACTCAAACTCGCCCCCATATTGGTTCTCAATACTACTCCCAAAATATACTTAGCTCATATATTTGTAAAAACAAAACTCTTTTTTTAGTTTGAGATAATTACTCAAAAACTTAGATTAAAAGCTTTCTTGGAATCGATGTTCCCTTTCTTGCTCAAAACTCTTTTGGAAATCTCAGTTTCCTCTCATCTTATATGTGAAAACATTTACTCTTGGGAGTACTTACTTCCCATATATCATTTTAAAGAAAATGAACTTTACTCTTAGTCTTTACTCAACTTCAAAGCTAAAGTCTTAAAACAAAGTTTAAACATTTGTAAAAGACTTCTTAAAAATATGGTTCACGCCGAATTATGGACTTGAACGACTCAATGCAAGGTTTTCAATAACCATAGATAGACTCAAATACTTGGAACTCAAGAACTTCAATAATACCACTAATTTCAAGAATGCTCAACTCAGAGGGTTCATGCAGAATTATGAGCATGAACTACTCAACTCAAGGACTCAAAGATACTTCTCATCTCAAGATTGTTCGACTTATAATGTTCATGCGGAATTATGGGCATGAACTACTCAACTCATGGACTTCATGGGTAATAGGTAATAGTCCCATGATTAGGATTATAATCTCGGAAGGGTTAGGAACTCGATACTAAAGACTTAGAACTGGAAGATACTATTTCTTTCAAAGATACTAAACTGATGGAATCCATGCGGAAGTTATGGACATGAACGACTTGACTCAAAGGTCAAAATATCAATAAGGAACTCAGGCATACGAATCTTCTCATTCTCATACTTACTTCTCAAAACTTAACTCAAATCGACGGTGGATCTCAAAGGATTCACAATTGAACTCAAAGACTTTCTTGAACTCTACTCTTAACCCTCTCTTGAATGTGAATTATGAATTCAAGAGTTATGATTCATGATACGAAAGATCTCATGATGACAAAGTAGACTCATGAATACATTCTCCTCATCCTCATACTGTCACGCCCCGAGCCTACACCCCAGACGTGACCGGCACTTGAAGACCATCGCTGGCCCCCAAGCGAACCCTTGGCCTGGCTTTCTTAACTCAACGGAAACTTAACTCAACAGGATAACTCAATGCAATGAAAAGTTATAAAACAACTCAACTGAAAGTAATTTGCCAACAAGGCATCTCGAGTCTCAAAATAGGATATTTAAATATATACATGCATGAGAGACTCCAAACTAACTGACTGACTGTCTGACTGTCTATGAAGCCTCTAAATACTGAGATGGATGTTGGGACAGACCCCGCAACATCCTAATAAAACAAAAACTAAGAACACAAAATAATTGAGTCCTCCGGAATGCAAGGAGGCTCACCACTGACTCTGGAGTGCTCAGCTGGATCAACGACGTGCAGGATGCTGATCCGGGGTACCTGTATCTGCATCATAAGACGATGCAGGCCAACTGGCATCAGTACATGGAATGTACAAGTATGCGAGCTGGAAAACTAAGCAACATAGGCTAGAAGGAAATTTGGAAGAAACTGAAAAGCTTACCTAGTTCAACTCAACTCAACTCGATCGACTTTTTCAATATAAGGCAATTTAAAACAAGTGTGATATAAAGAAAGACTGTTTAAAACATACTATAAACTCTGTGTGTATACAAGGATACAATAAGCCTGAGATGTATATAGAAATACAATTGAACTGATGTATATAAAATACAATAATTTCCGTGTATAAAAATACAATAACTGCTGTGGGAGTTTCTCTAACCGACAACCATCACATAAGAGCTAAAGTGATGATACAACGATCAACCTCACGCCGCGAGCATCCTATACCCGGCCAAAGGTATAAGACCTGAACTGCCTAATGGATCCACTAGTCTAATATGAAAAGGATTCATCTAAAGAGTATGATCCTTTTCTACCCATGGTGGCTAACATGGTTCTATGGGGGCCGTGGGTTCTTTGAACGCTCCCCCAATTCGGTGCTCGATACTACTCCCAAAAATGTACTGGCTCTTATATTTTTAAAACACATTTCTTCCTGCTGACATGAGATAATTACTCAAAAAAAACTATCCCGAAGGCTCTTTGGAAATTTCAGTTTCCAACCTTGTTTAAATGTAAAGACATTTCTTTAAAACTTCTTTGGGAATACATAGTTCCCTAATAACTTTGAGAAAATGAACTCAACTTGAAACTTGAGATTCTTTACTTAGCTTGAACTCTAAGCTCTTTGCTTGACTTGACACTTGAGTCTAAAAATAAAGTTAAAACGTTCAATAAAAACTCTTGAACAACTTTACAACTAGCTTGACTTGCTTAACTTCTAAGCTTAACTCTTAATTTCTAACTTCACTTGACTTCTAACTAACTCTCCTTGAATTGGAATTTTGGATTCAAGGTGTTTGCTCACATGTTACGGATGAGTTCTTGACTTTTAGAAGTACCTTGGAGTGTTGGAAACAACTAGGAAACGTAGGTATAATACCTAGGAACAAAAATAAAATAAAATGGGGAATTTAAGGTAACGGGAAGGATTGGTGTCCTTGGCGCTCTAAGAGGCGCGGGGCGCCAGCCCTCAACTTCAAACGGGACTGCTGGCCAGCTTCAAAGGGGGCTGCTGGGCACTCTGCATTCTGCCCAGTTGCCAGCCCTTTCCCCAGAAAAACCCGACTTTTCTCCCTCTTTTCTTCAACTCTAAACCACCCTTACTTCAATGGATTTAACCCCAAACACTAAGGATCATCAATCTCTCAACATACAATAAATTACAACTCAAATACACAACCCAATCATGTCCCACAACCAACAATAACTTCAACAACACAACTAACAACATCAACAACAACTAACAACTTCAACAACTTCAACACCAATCCAATCTTTTCTCAAATCATAAAAAAAATGAGCTTGGTGTGTGGGGGAAAGGATCAAACCACACAAAGACTCACATACCTTGATAGGGATCACCCCGAGAAAAATCCACGACGGAAACTTGTTGATCTCCTTTCTCCTCTTCTTCTCCTCTTCTTCTTCTCTTCTTCTTCTCTCAAGAACCCTAACTCTTTCTCTTTTAAAATAGGATAAAATGATCCAAAATCAGCCTAACACACACATATAACCTCAAAAGAAATGGCTAGGGAAAAGACCGAAATGCCCTTAAAATTTCCGGACGGATTCCCTGCCAACTGCCCAACTTTCAATGGCCATAACTCGCTCATACAAACTCGAAATCGAGCAATCTCAGTGGCGTTGGAAAGATCATTCCACAAGCTTCGCAACCATAACTGGAACTACTCCTAAATCATCCTGATCTAGGAGTTACGACTGCTCAAAGTTGGCCAAAAATCACTGATTTCCACACTTAGCCAAATTTTCCAGATTCTGTAATTTTTTATTTTTTCCCAAAAAAATGGCTACTTCCAATTTCAAGCTTCTTCATAGCTATTTCAAATTGTCGGATGTTACACATACTCACTTCCTCGAGTCTTGAAACAAGTTACTAGAAGTTGTAAAAGACTCCTCAAAAAGACTCAAAGGGACTTTCTCAAAATGTCCTAAAGAACTCTCAAGTCTTGACTCTCAACTCTACCTTGAATGTGATTTATGAATTCAAGGTTGTGATTTGTGATAGGAATGATCTCGTGATGTTTAGGAGTGTTTTTAGATAGTTAAACATGAAAAACGATCAAGAAATCATTGTCTGGAAGCAAGTCCGTGACACAGAGATGAATTAAAATATTTGGTCGCGAATTAACTTTTGAGGCAGAGAAGTCCGTGAACTCTCCGTGACGCGAAGACAAACTTTATGAAATGGGGAAGCAGGTCCGCGACGCGGAGCAAGGTGCCAGATTCGCCCGACTTTTTCCTTCTTCATTTTCTAACCCCAATTCACCTAAACTCGGTTCTTTTTCTCAATTCCTCTTTAGATTTAGATACCCAGCACATGAACACAATAACCTACTCATAAACAAATTTAAAATCGACATGATTTCATCAAGGAACTCAATAATCTCATCTAAACTCAAGAACTAAAGCCAATTTCAAGAACATCATACTTTCAACTTTCTAGAACAAACTTAACGCTGAAATTAACATGATTGGCGTGTGGGTGAACAAACCCAACACTATGGAAGCTTACATACCTGAAAGAACCATCTTCTTGAAGCAACTTGAAGGAAAATCTTGAAAGATAAACCCTAGCCTTAGTGTTTCTTGATTTTCTTGAGCATAGAATTTTGGAGTGGATGAGAGGGTTTGATTTATGAAAAAATGGTTTTCTACACGTTTAGGGCAATTTAGATGACCTCCTAAGGGTTTTTAGGACTAAAATACCCTTAAAGAATTAATAATTAAAATGAGCTGAGAATCGGAATGATTTTTCACCAGACAGTGAGGTCCGTATTGGCTCCGTAACGCGGAGCCATCGCGTAGCTTCTGCCAGGTTTGTGCGACATTAGTAAATCAGTCATAACGTTTTACTCAAAGCTCAGAATTTAGCAAACTTAGTAGCGTTGGAAAGAGGACTCGAAGGGCTTTAATTTTCTATCTGGAGCTTACCTAACTCATCTTGTACTAGAAGTTATGGTCATTTGAAGTTGACCCAAAACTTAAGAAAAACTTATGAATGACTTGAATGAACTCTCTTTGGTTCTTCTTGGAACTTAAGGTGCTACATCTAGTGACCTTAACACTCAAGAAATTTTAAATTCCTTGAAAAAATCTCACTCACTACGAAGTATGGTTCGAGTATTAGCTAAAAAATTTTCTGGGGTGTTACATTTGATCACATGGTATCATTGCTGCCTGGTTTATTTGTTGCATTTTTGTTCAATTAATGCATGTTTTCTAGACCTGTTCTCTTTCAATATGTTTGTAAGTTGTGTCATTCTATTTATTCTGAACGAGAGATATGCTTATCTCTCTAGATAAAAGATATGGGAATAAAATCTTGGCAGCAACTAGTTTGGCAGCCACATTTGTTGAACATACTTGCCACAAATGTGAAAGTTGGCAAGCCACATTTGTGGAAGTAGGTAGTCAAAGTTTGGTAGAATTTTGGTAGGTTTGGCAGTCAAATTTTGTGGAAATTGGCTACCACATTTATGTCATTAATGATGTAATCAAGAGGTTCAAAAACTCTATAAATAGAGTAGTAATTGAACACTTGAAGATACACCAAAAAATAGAGAAGCAATAGAGAGTAATCCACAATTTATTCCTTAGTTTGTGAGAAAATAATGTGGAAGTAATATTGTTGTGAGTTGTAAGAAATAAAAGAGTGTTGAGTAGTAGTCTTTTGACACTACAAAGTTTTTCATCAATATTATTGTATTACTTATTTGGGTATCATATTTACCCCATTTTAGTATTTGGTGTCGATGTTACTCTCTTCCTATTGCTATTTAGTTTGGACATTATCCTGAGTGTGATTATCATTTTGTCCAACAACGTGGTATCAGAGCCATGGCAAATAATAGTCTGTTTTCCTTTCAGTACCCGTCTCACAAGAGAAAATTATGAAAAATGGTGTCTACGAATGAAAGCCATTATTGGATCTCAAGATGTTTTGGACATTGTAGACAAAGGGTATACAAAACCCGTTAATGAGGAAACTTTGTCCTCAAATGAAAATGTGGTCTTGTTAAAGACAAGAAAGAAAGATCAACAGGCGCTCACTCTAATCCATCAATGTTTGGATGATGGTATGCTTGAGAAGGTGGCTGATGCAACCACCTTAAGCTTGGGTGATTTTACGAAATTCTCTCAAAAGAGTTGATAAAGTAAAGAAGATAAAACTTCAAACTCTAAGGGCTGACTTTGAAGTTTTAAAAATGAAAGAATCCGAATCCATTTCGGATTTCTGTTCAAGATTGATGGCTGTTGTAAATCAACTAAGAAGATACGGGAAGGAAGTAGATGATGTGTGTGCGATAGAAAAGATCATTCGTTCTTTAACACCTAAATTTGATTATGTGGTGTGTGCTATTGAGGAGTCTAAAGATTTAGACTCTATGACGATAGAACAATTGGAAGGTTCTTTACTAGCCCACGAAGAAAAAATGAAAAGGAGAAACGAAGTGCCACTAGAGAAACTTCTTAAAACTCAGGCATCCTTCAAAGGATTTGAAGGTGAGAAAAGTTACAAAGGAAATGAACAATGGCGAGGCCGTGGAGGTCATAGAGGCCGTAGAAGAGGAAGAAGTTATACCAATAAATTCAAAAATGAAGATAATAGTCACCAGTCATTCAGAGGTCGTGACCGTGGTCAACGAGGAGGTAGGATGTGGAGCCTATAAAGGTACAAATGAATTGAGGTATGACAAATCTAAAATTGAGTGTTATAACTGTTATAAAATTGGACATTACTCTTGGGAATGTCGTAGTAATGTTGAAGAGACAGTTAATCTTGTTGACAACAACAACTACGGAGATGAGTCAACGTTGTTATTAGCACTCAAAGAAGAAGATACAGATGATTGCAGTTTATGGTATCTTGACAATGGAGCAAGCAATCATATGTGTGGCCACAAAGATAAGTTTGTGGAGATGTTGTTACCTTATCCTAAATCTTGTTTCTAGTTTTAACAGTACAAAAATGTAATATTCTAGTTATTATTTAATGTGATTAGTTGTATCAATCAATGAACTAGCACTCACTCTTAAGTGGATCAGGCCATCTACTATTCAGTTTACATAATTTTCCTTAACAAGGGATAATGTACTAGTGAAGTTAGAAAGTATGAAAAAAAAAAAAAAGGTACGAATAAGGAAAATAAGGAGTAAGATGTGCATGTCATGCACTCAATGTTCTATGTTATTGACTAACTTAATCCTTTATTGTCATATTTAATTTATTTCACATGATGGATATAAAATTCACATGCAGGGTTTTCACATACAAACTTTTAAGAAATATATATATTGGACAGAATCAACAACCAACAAGAAATGTAAAGCAATATAAAGAAAGTACAACAAAAATGAGAAACAACATCAATATATACAAAAGCAAGAGTACATTATTCAATCTCAAGACCTGGTGGACAAAAGTACAAAGCTACTACACGAGTGCAAGTCCCAAAAATGGGCCAAAAAGTATAGACTTGTCTCGAATGCAAAAGACAGGTCAAAACTATATACATATGGAGATAAGTCGAACTAGGACGCCATCAGCTCACCCTTCATCTCAGAAGATCCTCGCAATAGTTAGGCTCGGATCATCGTTGTCGGCTAGTGCTCACAACTACATCAAAAAAATAAATGTACTGGAGTGTAGCATGAATATCAAAATAACAGGTGCCCAGTAGGCATCATAGGTCAACTGAGCTTGGAAAGTAAAACCAATATGAAAAATATGAAAGTAAGGGTAATTAGAGGTCAAATGAACAAAGCAATAACGAAAAGTCTACCTATATAGCTCACGAGTTTGGAAAGAATGAAGTAGTAAAGTAAAACAACTATCTATAACCTAATTGGACCCCTATAAGCCCAGAAGGTATGTATACTTGTGCGCAATTGGAAAGGAAATAACTCAAACGAGTTTGGACCCACATAAGCTTGTTACGTACACAGAAGTGGTAAGGATAACAGTAGCTAGATTAAAAGCTTCAAGAACTGAAATGGTTGACTCCAGACTCGTACTTTGGCAAAGGCACCCCCATGAACCCAAATGATTCACATGTTAGGATTCGAACCGAGGCGAATAGAGATATGCTAGGGCCTCGAACCATGGCTAAAAGAGATACACCAACGCTTCGAACCGTGGCTAAAAGACTCCAAATATATATATCACACACTCTTTCTCATGCGGGAACATACCGTAGAGAGAAACCATATTTGTTGATAATATAATATTTAATTTACTAACAAAATATTATATAAAATTAATACTGAATTAGGATTCACGCAAAAGAATTTCACATTATGGTTAAAGCGCTCCCTAAAAGAGATGACTTTTGGGGAAAATAAGCAAATACCCCATAAAAGCAAAATAATTACAAACATATATCCCTTTACATTCATACCCACTAAATAATTATACTATATACCCCATTTATTAATTTTGCTTAACTGATACTAAATCAGTATCATATATACTGTATTGGTATCATTAACGTTTGTTGTTAAGAAATTACTCATTAGTCAATGATACTATAAGAGTATATAAATCAATATCATATATATTGTATTGGTATTATATACTCTTATAATATCATTGACTAATAAGTAATTTCTTAACAAGAAACTTTAATGATACCATAATATATATATATATATATATATATACATACATATATATATATATATATATATTGATTTTGTATCAGTTAAGCAAAATTATCAACCTTAATGATATCAATACAATATATGATATCGATTTAGTATCACTTAAGCAAAAATTATTACCCTTAATGAATAGGGTATGGACTGTAATTATTTATGAGAGAATGAGTATTACAGGAATTACCTTAGATTTGGGTATAAACTTGTAATTATTTTAGATTTTATGGCCCATTTATGAAGTTTTCCCATGATTTTATAGCTAAGAAGACTCAAGAAACCTCTTAAGAGGACCTTGGTGTGCCCAAAGGTAATTAAAACCCTAGATAAAAGGAATTAAGGAGTTGCATAAAATAAAATGACAAAAGAAGTGTGAGGAAGTAGTCAACTGTTTGAGCTATTTCTACAACTTCACTCAATCAATCCACTTCTTCTTCATCAGCTTATAAGGTTAGATTTCTGATTATTTTGTTGAATTTGAATCTGAATCTGAATTTGTCCTATTTGGGGATATAGGGTTTTGCTGCCATTGTTTCTGTTTATGCTAATGCTTTTTATTTCTTTCCATCTTTTGCATTTAAAAATTGTTCCATTTCCAAGGGTTTGTCGATTGATATTATAGTTGAAAAAGGGTATTTAAATTACATGCAAAATTGCTCTAGAAAACCACACGACTACTTCTTTACTAGTCTCCTCTTAATTTGGCTGATTATTGATCAGTCCAACTCATTTCAGTCCAATTTATTTTTGGTCTTAGACTCAAAATCATCCATTTCCTTTTATATGGTGCACGAATACTCCTTCAAATTTTAAGTAGTAATGCACTTTTAGTCTCCTCCTAACGTATCTTTACTTTTTAATATCCACATATATATTCTAGAATTCTTAGTTGTAGTTCAACACTAAATTGTTCGGACTCTTCACTTTTAGTGCTGGACCACGACATACCTGTGGGTGTTGGATCTCTGTTTGATTTGGTCAATCTATTTTGGGTACTTTGACCAAAATCGACCGGACAGTTTTAATGAATTATGTAATTAATAAAAAACTAAGGTGAAATTGAAGAAAATGTAATACTTTTATATAAAAATGTATATATTGGTCGGCAACATTGAAAGATGCTAAGAATTGTCAAAACATGGGTGCATTTAATTTAATCAAGAGCAAAATTATAATCATTAATGCATAATACATCTATGTTGGTCGGACTATTCAAAAATATTGCAGGGTACATTTCAGATCCTCCAAAAGTAATAATGCAATTTTGGAGGATCTGACATGAGTGCGGCAACATTTTTTGGAGATTTCGAATATATTGTACAACTCTAACCTGCAAAACCCTAATTTAAGAGTAAAATCCTACATCACTAATAGTACAAATTCAAAACAAAAGAAAAATAGAGGAGTATTTAGAAAGAAAATGAAAGCTAACCTTATAAGGTTGAAGAAGAGTCGGTGCTATTGTGAGAAGGAAAGGACTAGTAAAAGCGCAAAAATGAGATGATATCATCTTCCTTCTATGTTAATTTATACAACTCGTATAATCTCTTTTATTTAATGTTTTAAATTTTGGTACATAATGTATATGAACGCATCTTAGTATAATATACATAGCGTAATCATAGGTAGAGATATTTAGGGATAATGTATATAGCACAATCATAATGTATATAGACACATTTTATTTTGAAATTGTCACCGAAGAATAAACACAAAGTAAAATGAAAACGGATTATACGAGTTGTATAAATTAGCATAGAAGGAAGATGATATCATCTCATTTTTGCGCTTTTCCTTCTCACAATCGCATCGGCTCTTCTTCATCAACCTTATAAGGTTAGCTTTCATTTTCTTTCTAAATACTCATCTATTTTTCTTTTGTTTTGAATTTGTACTATTAGTGATGTAGGATTTTACTCTTAAATTAGGGCTTTGCAGGTTAGAGTTGTACAATATATTCGGAATCTCCGAAAAATGTTGCCTCACTCATGTTAGATCCTCCAAAAATGCATTATTACTTTTGGAGGATCTGAAATGTACCCTGCAATATTTTGAATAGTCCGACCAACATAGATGTATTTATGCATTAATGGTTATGATTTTGCTCTTGATTAAAATTTGATCCACCCCTGCTTTGACCATTCTTAGCATCTTTCAATTTTCAATAGTTAGAAATATTTGCAGGTAATGCTAAGTTAAGCTTGTTCTTTTTCCAAGTGTTGTGGATTGATGTTAATTGAAAAGGGTGTGTTATTTATTGTTTCATGCTTCTTAAATTACCTGCAAACTGGTTGTATATGCTAAATTGAGATGGAGGATAAAGAAAATCATTGATTGGTAATGAAAACAATAGAAAACTAAATAATTAGTTCTTTATTAAGAATTCCCATCGTTCTATTTTCCTACGGAAATAACATAAATAGCTGCCCATCCCAAAAAAAAAAACTAGTCGGCAGATGTATATCGTACATGTGATATATGTGTATTTGCTGATGAAAATGATCCCACATTGGATCGAGACTAGATTGTTGGACTCCTTATAAGGCTTGGGCAATCCTCCTCCCTATTAGCTAGTTTTTGGGTGTGAGTCCTAATTTGACAGTATTGGCTAGTGGATGTTACACATTTTTGGTTGAGCGGCCAAATGTGTAATTTGCTCTTTTTTGCTAAGTTTGATAACATGGTAAAACTGCTGCTTGATTTCTTTCTTACACTTTTGTTCTATTAATGCATGTATTATAGATCTGTTCTCATCAATATGTTTGTAAGTTGTGTCATTATGTTTATTCCGATCGAGAGATCTGCTTATATTTCCAGGTAAAAGATTGGGGAGGAAACGGCCACCGGTATGGATGGTCATTGTCCTTTACCCAGAGATATTATGGTTGATATTCTATCAAGATTGCCAGTGGAATCACTCTTGCGTTTCAAATGTGTGGCAAGCACTGGTTTTCTCTCATCAAAAGTGTGATTTCAAAGAGAAGCATTTTTATCAGACGAACAATTGTGCCCGTCTCCTCGTTTGTGACTTTAAAGTAGCAATGGCAGAACACTTTTTCGTAAAGTCTGTTGAATTCTCCTTCCTCCCTAAAAAAATAGTTCTGGATGTGATCCCTGAACAAAAAGTTCTCCTTCACCTTACGAGGGTTGCTAGTTTCAGTTGTGTTGCTGGCCCAGTTGATGGCTTTTTCTTACTGCAGGAAAAAAATTATTATGACGGTGTGCGCTTGGGTTTGTGGAATCCTGCCACCAGAGAGTTCCGTCCTCTGCCTTCTGCACCTTTTGAGATTGAGCACTTTTTCTCAGACCATTATCATCAATTTGGGTTGGGGTTTGACATGTTGACTCAAGATTATAAGGTTTAATGGATTCAAGATTATAAGGGACAGGACGATGTCCCTCATGTCTCTGTCTGTGTCTATTCCTCATGCGACAACTCATGGAAGGACCTGGAATTCCCTTCCAGTTATACCTCAAGTTTGTCCTTTGACGCCACTTATCTCAATGGGGTTTGTTATTGGCGTTCATTGCGTGTATATGAGATGTACAAGATCCACTCATTTGACATGGGCAACGAACAGTTTGGGGAGATGCAACTCCAAGTTATTCCCAATGAACAATGGAGGAAGCTTACATTGCGTGGTGACTCACTTGCAATGTTATCCAGTGATAAGTCTATGACATCCATATATGAAATGAAACAAAAGGGAAGTTGGTCGAAAGTTCTTACAATTCAACCTCCTATAGATCCTCATCGGCCTTATGACATTTGGGAGAACGATAAGATTATTTTCAAAATCAGATGAACTTCTCAGCTGGTGCTATTTGACCTTACAACAAGTGAAGTTGCAGATCTAGGAATTGATTTGGACCATATTGGCTGTTGTGTTTTCAATTTCAAGGAGAGCCTAGCTCTAATAAAGAGAGGAGATGAAACTCAGGACCAGGATAATGTTGTTGACCAAATTGAACACTTCTTCGATATCATACCAACTGATCGCAAGTCTCTGTTTACTGTTAGAGGTCCTCCGACCAGACGGTGAACTTAAATAATTGGGTTCTTGTTATTTTCTACCAACTTTTGTTGAATGACTAGTTTTTACACTCTTGCGTACAAATGGCAGTGCTTTTGATCTCACCCCCTAAAAATTCCTTCAAAAACATCATCTCATGCCTTTTCAATTATACTTTTCATATATTTAACATTGGCAAGAAAATTGCCATATACTTTCATCAACTTTTTACATTCCTTTATTTACTTTCAGGTTTTTTTTATATAGATTTATTTCATTTGGTTTGTGCTTGAATATAATTAATATAGAAAGATATTTAAAACGTTAAAAATATCTTATAAGCTAAAAGCCATAAGTTGAGAATACCAACTTTTGACTTTTAGCTTATTTTATACTAGGTAATTTGCCCGCACTTTGCGCGGTCATAAATAATAATTGCATTGAACTTGCAAATAATCCTTGATTGATTTCCATACATTAAAAATAATGGAAAAAATTGGTTCTTAAAAAAATATTAGCAGTATTCCAGCATAAATTTGATTATTTGTCATTATTAGATAACTCTAAGAACCTCTAATGAATGAATATTCAAGTAATAATAAATCATTGGTTCTTTAATCAAAATTAAAAGGAAAATAAAGATGAAAATAAGAATATGTATACAAAGGCATTTCGTAAGAAAAAGAACACATTTAAGTTGCATATATTATACAATTGTGATATATGTCTCAGGGAAAAAATAAAAAATTTGTTAACAGATTCAAAAAAGAAATTATGCTTGAACATGAAAGCAATTATAACTTTTGAACTTACATAATGAATTTCTTCAATTGATAAGTGAGAAACTTCATATCTATGTAAAAATAGATAATATGTAAGCTTATATATAGTACTTTTAAGTTATAGAATATCAAAACATGAATTCTTGGAATTGAGTACAATAATTATTTTCTGCACAATGAATATACTTACTATATGTGTATATGTTCAATATAACCAGAGACAATAACTTTGCAGAAACATAAACAACAGAGTTTAAAACATGTACTCAAAAATAACAATTAATATCATAAGCATAAATTAATGACTGTAAAAAGAAACATATCAGGATATGTATAAATAGAATGAAATAGAAAGGAAAAAATCGAGTCCACTGAATGCACAGTGTCTCCTAAAGAAAACTATTCCCCTCTAATACTCGAGGTTTAAAGAATTAAATCCTCTCAGGATGGAACGATTTTATTCACCAACGTATTGATACAAAAACAATGGTGTCAGTAAGCCACTCAACAGGAGCAAGGTACACAAATATTTAATTGTGCAGAAGAAGAAGAAGTTTAGAATTTCGTTGTTTTAAAATTAGAGGAAATCCCTCTATTTATAGACAACAAAATGTAGTGTGAACAAATGCTTATTGTGCCTTATCGGAAAGGTCACAATTCTTTGGAAAGGTCACACTCCTTCTAAAAGGTCACAACCTTTCATAAAAGTCACAACCTTTCATAAAAGTCACAACCTTTAGTAAAAGTCGCAACATTTCATAAAAGTCGCAACTTTTCATGAAAAGGGCAGGCTACTTTTGGAAATAAATTAATTAAAAGGGAATTCTTGTTTGTGGTGGCGCCTAGTAAAATTACCCGCATATCGTGCGAAAATTTAATATCACAGAATTTATAAAATAATACTTAAAACCTATCAGTCATTAAAACTAAAACACTATATTATCTTACATACAAGACTACGTAGTAACAAACATTAATAATGTAAAGGAAAATGATAATTATGACATCTTATTATCTATCCTTCAATCAATCATCTTTAATTTGATTTTATAATTTATCCTTTTGCCTCCAGGAAGTGTTACTATATGATATTTTTGGAAAATTAGATGAACATCAACATGAGATATTAAATTTTCTAATAAATAAATAATATTTATATATTCTAACAAATACTTATAACATTAACTCTGCAGAAACATAAACAACAAAGTTTAAAACATGTACTCAAAAACAACAATTAATATCATAAGCATAAATTAATGAATGTAAAAAAATATACCAGGATCTATAACAATAGAATGAAACAGAAAAGAAAAAATTGAACCACTAAATGCGAAGTGTCCCCTTAAGGAAATCATTCTCCTCTAGTACCTGAGGTTTAAAGGAATAGTTCCTCTCAGGATGAAACGATTCTATTCACAAGTGTATTATACAAAAATAATGGTGTTAGTGAGCCACTCAATAGGAGCAAAGTACACAATATTTTGATTGTGCAGAAGAAGAAGGAAAAGTTCAAAATTTCGTTGTTTTAAAATGAGATGAAATCCCTCTATTTATGGACAACAAAGGGTAGTGTAAGCAAATACTTATTGTGTCTTATCGAAAAAGTCACAGCTCTTCGGAAAAGTTACAACCCTTCGGAAAGGTCACAACCTTTCATAAAAGTCACAATTTTTCATAAAAGTCGCAACTCTTCATAAAAGTCGCAACTCTTCATAAAAGTCGCAAATTTTTATAAAAGTCACAACTTTTCATAAAAGGGGAAGACTATTTTGGAAATAAATAAATTTAAAAAGAAATTCTAGCTTGTGGTGGTGCCACGTAGGCGGGCCTAGGGTTCTCTTATATATATATATATATAATTTTTATGGCATAAAAATAAGTACTTAAGAACATATTTGGATTGACTTATTTTAAGTGCTTAAATAAATATAAAAATTGCTTATAAGCCCTTAGTTTTAAGTCAATAACCAACCATAAGTTAGAATATCTAATTTATTTTACTTTTAATTTATAAGTCAAAACCCAAAAGTCAATCCGTTAAAACCTTGGCTATGAAAAAAATCATGTTGTGAAGCACCTCCCTTGAATGTGCCTAGCAGTATGCAATTCGAATTTAATCGGGGCTCAAATATGGGCTCCGAAAATAATTTTTTTTTTTTTTATCTTTCACATGATCAAACCAATTTAATAAAAAAGAGCTTGAAGCCAAAAGCTCTCCCTAAAATAACCTAATCCAAACACCCTCGAGTGGCAAACAAGTATAGTAACAAAGAAGGAAGGAGATACCATCCATCTCGTTTATGCATTCTTCATCACCTTTGTAAGGTTAGATTTCAATTTCTTCCTATAATACTTTTCTTTTTTGAATTTGGTGATGGAAGGTTTTGCTTCTAAATTATATCCTGCCCAATTTTGATCATTCTTGCGTACTCTTTTAAATTTCAACTTTTAGAAATACTTGCAAGAAGTGCGAACTTAAACTTGCTAAATTTCCAAGGGTTGTTGATTGTTGTTAATCGAAAGGGGTTGTTTGGTTGTTGATTAGAGCTAATACATTAATTAGTTATGCCGAGAGTGGTTATTCCATCTTCTGCCTTGCATAAATAATACATATGTTTTCTTCTCAACTTATACATTTAAACCCGTAGTCAAATACCGTACTTGATGTGCTGATTATAATACATAAATAACTCACCGACTAACCGGACAGCCGTTTACTGCTTTATGGTCCATAGATTACCTGCAAAATTGTTGTTTATGCTAAGCTGAGATGGAGAGGAGATTATTGATTAGCTAATGAAAAGTCTAGAGAAGCATTACCAGTTCATTACTAGTCTTGTATGAATTTCTATCTCTATGCTTTTCTATGGAAATTCACATTAACAGAAGGAGTGGAGTTTACCCTTATGCCTATGTCTGCAAAATGGTTGCATATGCTAAGTTGTTGAGCTGTAGAACAAAATCAAAACTATTGATGGGCTAATGAAAATACTAGAAAACCAAATGACTAGCTTACTATGAATTCCCATATTTTTACTTTCCTATGGAAATCAACATAAATAGCTGCCCATCGGAAAAAAAAAACAGCCGACAAATGTATACCATACATGTGTGTGTTTATTGATGAAAATGATCCCACATTGGACCGGGACGAGATCCTGCTTGAGCAACCTTCCTCCATATGAGCTTGCTTTTGGGTGTGAGTCCTAATATGACAGTATTGGCTAAGTTTGATCACATTGTAACATTGCTGCTTGATTTATTTTGTTGCACTTTTGTTCTATTAATGCATGTTTTCTAGATCTGTTCTCTTTCAGTATGTTTGTAAGTTGTGTCATTCTATTTATTCTAAACGAGAGATATGCTTATATTTCCAGGTAAAAGATTGGGTAGCAAAAGACCACCAGTATGGATTGTTATTAATCCTTTACCAGAAGATCTTGTGGTTGATATTTTGTTGATGTTGTCAGTGGAACCACTCTTGCGTTTCAAATGTGTGTGCAAGCACTGGTATGCTCTCATCAAAAGTGAGAGTTTCATAGAGAAGCATTTTCCTCACAAGAACAACCGTACCCGTCTCCTCATTTGCAACTTGAAATTAGAAGAGGAAGAACACACCCTCGTAAAGTCTGCTGTAGTCTCCTTGCTCCCTGAAAAAATAGTTCCGGGTGTGACCCCTGAACAAAAAATTCTCCTTCATCTTCCAAGGATCGATTATTTCAACTGTGTTGCTGGCCCAGTTAATTGCTTATTCGTACTGCAGGAAATATTTTGTGGATACGGTGTCCGCTTGAGTTTGTGGAATCCTGCCACCAGAGAGTTCCGGCCTCTGCCTCCTGCGCCTTTTGCGACTGAGCACTTCTTATGTGACTGATCATGAATTTGGATTGGGGTTTGACCAGTTGACTCAGGATTATAAGGTTGTTCAGATTCAAGTATTCTGTGATGTTCGGGGACAGGGACAGGGCTATTACCTTCATATGTCTGTCCCTGTCTATTCCTCATGCGATAATTCATGGAAGAAGGTACAATTCCCTTCCAGTTTTACCTCAGGATTTCCCTATTCAGTCACATATCTCAACGGGGTTTATTATTGGATTTGTAGGAGCCTCAATAATAATATATGCAAGATTCAGTCATTTGCCACGGGAAGTGAACTTGGGGAGATGCAAGGCCCAGGTAAACACTGGGTGAGGCTTATATTGTGTGGTGACTCGCTTGCAATGTTAGTCAGTGATAAGTGTATGACATCCATATATGAAATGAAACAAGAGGGAAGTTGGTCCAAAGTGTTTACTGTTCAACCTCGTTTAGATGTTGCTCATTTGCCTAAAAATATATGGGAGAATGATAAGATTGTTTTTGAACTGACAGAAACTTCACAGCTGGTGCTATATGACTCTACAACAAGTCAAGTTACAGATCTTGGAATTCAGCTGAGGCTTATTGGCTGTTGTGTTTTCAATTATCAGGAGAGCCTAGCTCTAATTACAAAAGGAAATGAGTCTCAAGACCAGGATAATACTGATCGAGCAGATGAAGTAGTACAACTATTAGGTGGACGAATGATGTCAAGAATTGAAAACCAATTTCCCCCCTCTGATCTTTCATTTTCTGAGTAATAGTACTAATTTGTTAGCTAGCTGGATGAACCTATTGCTATTGGGTTATTGGCTTCTACTCATTCATCATGTCCTATTTATACTTTGGTCATTGATAAGAACATAAATTAAGAAAATATGTAAAGAGTCAAATTTGAAATATTATAGGAATATATCAAGTATTCAAATTTGATTAATGTCCAAAATGGAAAACTATTGACTTTTGCTGCTGTGTATCTTCCATGGTTACTTGAACTGAGTTAGGAGGCAGAAAACAATAAGAAATTCATATCAAGCTCATTTTCAGGGAATCGATATGTCAGTCTAAGAGCACAGGCAGTGATGACTATCTTGTCCTGGTTTTGCCCCTAAGGACAGTTTGATTGCTAAGTCCATTATGGAGGAAGACATCATAGGATGCTCTTTCTTATTAAATCTGGTCAATGCCTATTCAGGGGTGGAGATAATTGAAAGAAACTTGAGAACAAGAGAGAATTACAATGAAATAACCAAATTGATCTCCCTGGTGTTGAAGCTGCTCGCTTCTTATCAGGGGACATGGACTACAGAGAGAATGTCGTTTTTTCATTTGTCGAGTCCATGACCCCAGAGAAGAAACACAATAAACCAAACACTCTATAACTTAAACCAAATACAAGTTTTAAGTTATACATCAGATAAGTTATCACAAAAAAAGTTGTACATTGTATATCCAACTTTAATACAATAAACCAAACACTCGATAAAAATGATTAACTGTTTCTCTCCTATTTAGGTGGTGCTGCATTATCTGAGGTCTATCTTTGTCTCGGACACTTGGAGCATTGATGATGTTAGAAATGAAGTGTCAAATCACAGAAAAGAACTACTTGCTTGTGCTACAGAAACAATAAAGTTATTTCCTCATCGATCTACACTGCAGTTGATGGACATGATAAGAGTGTCTTTCTCTAATGTATGACCTACTCTCTGACTGCTACTTGCAGCAAGATGAACAAAAGGATCTATGTAAATGTTTCAAAATTTACATAGATGAACAAGAGGACATGATAACAGTGGCTTTCTCTAACATTTACATATATTACCACTTTTAATATTTTATAGAGATAAGTGTCAAAAACACACCTAAACTATTTTTTGAGTTTCATTCTAAACTATTGAGAGTGTGAGTTTCATACCTAAACTATCAATATTATTAGTTTGAGAAACACATATCACTCTCTGCCTCCTGTGTCTATTCCTCGTGCAACAATTCATGGAAGAACCTAACTCCTGGATTCTCTTCTAGTTCTCCCTTATCTGTACCCCTTGACTCCACTTATCTCAATGGCTTGGAGATTCACTTGCTATATTAACCGGTGACCCTGGTAAACCAATGCCATCCATATATGATGTGTGGGTACTGAAACAAAAGGGAAAGTGGTCCAAAGTTCTTACCGTTCAACCTCGTATAGGTCTTCATTGGCTTCACAACATCTGGGATAACTATAAAATGGTTTTCCAGATAACAGAAACTTCACAGCTGGTCCTACAACAAGACAAGTTACAGATCTTGGATTTCAGTTGGACCTTGGCATTTTTGGCTGTTGGGTTTTCAATTACAAGGAGAGCCTAGCTCCAATAGCCTTCAATATCAGAGGCTGATCCAGGATTTGAAGGTTGTGGGTGCCACTATTTTAAATACAAACTCATTACTAGTGATTGACATCAAATTAGGACGCACATTCATTCAGTTCATTGTTAATTTGATTTACAAGATTTTTGGTTCATAAATAATACATTGTCATCAAATCAGTTTTTTATATAATTCGATCTAATTTTTGGTCAAATACTATTGAACGAAAAGGAAAAACATAAACAATATTATATATATATATCATACATTATTAAAAGTGGGAACAATTTAAGTCAAAAGTTGAATTACAAAAATACCCTTACCTATTAATTTATTTTCTTAAAATCATTTTAAAAAATTATTTTTCCATTTAAAATCAACTTCATAACTACACCTCTTCATTTTCCGAACTTATCATCTTATGATCATAAATAAACAATAAATAATAAATAATAATAATAATAAAAATTTATTAAAAGTAGAAAGCTCAAAAATTTAAAGTTGGATTTCCATTTTACTCCTATACTAAATAAAAAAGTTATAAAATGTTTTATTAATTAAATATTAAATAATAATCATAAATTAATTTGTCATTTTTCCTTCACATAAAAAAAGAGAAATAAAACTTCTATTAAATTAGTAAATATATATATATATATATATAAAATGGAATCATCAAAATGTCCATAAAATATTGAATGACATCAATATCCTTCAATCAAATATTATTCCTACAATAATATTGTACAAGAATATAAATATACACTTAGTTCAATGCATTAGACTATTGAATATATATACACAAAAATATCCATTAATGTTTTGCCATTTATTTAACTCCTATTTATGTTTTATTTTTCTTTCTAAAAAGTAAGTCTATCTTCTAATATATACAAATAAATAATAATTTAACAAATGAATGACCTAGATGAACTAAAATACATGAAGTTATGTGTATTCAATTTTTGTAAATGTTTTATCTTCTGATTCCTAATAGAAAAAGTAAAACATCTCTTTGTAGTAATAAACATATGGAGAATTGGAGACGTTACTTGGTATATTCAATCTTTTGATTAATTCAATACAATATATTCATTTACTAAATGCTATATAATGTGTATATATAGTGAAAAATCACAAGACAACTATTCCAGAGTCCGGAGCCAAAAGGGCAAAAAAAATTGTCAAAAATTCCAAAAGGGCACATGAAATTTTTTTAAACCAAAAGGGCAAAATCGCTCCTGACGAAGCGATTTCCCTCTGACACAATGACTAAAATCGCTGCCCTAGCAGCGATTTTGTTGAAAAACTTTTTTCCTTTTTTTTTTTAAATTAAAAATCGCTGCCACAACAACGATTTTAAGTCGAATTTTTTTTCCCTTACATCGCTGCAGGGACAACGTTTTTACTTCATTCATGTCACTGCTCGTCCTTTTTCCACCTTCTTTCATCACTTATCTTCCTCTTTTTTACTTCTTCCATTTAAGAAGTTAAATAATTCATGTTCTTAATGCTCTCTCTTTTGTTCTTCAAATTAAATGTCTTCAAATGTCCAAAACTCAACCCCATCACCACCTTCACCAACAACATATGCCTCATAAAAGAATATTAAATTAAAAAAAAAAAAAAAACTTCAAAAGGGGCAAGATTAAACACATCAAAAAAAATTTCTGATTTTTTTTAATCTTATCAAAATCACTGGAAGTATAGCAGTTTTTAAAAAAAAAAACTTTTTTTAAAAAAATTCTTAACAACAGCGATTTTGAAGAAAAAAAGATTTTCTTTTTTTTGAGAAAATTGCTGCTAAGGCAGCGATTTTTATTTTTTTTAACGGACGACGTCAACTTTTGTCAGAAGAAAATCGCTCCTGACGGAGCGATTTTGCCCTTTTGGTTAATTTTTTTTTGATGTGCCATTTTAGTACTTTGTGTAGGCGACATTTTTTCATATTCATTTTGCGTTTGTGTCTCTCTTTTCTACTTCTGCTTATGTGCTCTATTTGTTCTATTCACATTATAAGTTATTGTCTTTAATTCGACTTATTCATATACGTTTTATGATTAGTTGAAAGTTTATCTTACTTGGGTACGCAAACGCTTGTATCATAGTTATTTCACCTCTTGCATTATAGAAATTTGTCATGGAAATATCAAATCAGGTAAGATTACTTTCTTTTTAATTGTAACTTCTTGAAGTATCATGAAACTGTATATTCTTGTTTGTGTAAATTTTGATTAGGAATCAATTTACATAATTTAACTAATATTTTTTGTGTTAAATTTATAGATGATAGAACTAATAATTTTGAATTAGGCAAGGGGTACATGTACCTATAATAATTATGATTTACATACACTGATTAGATAGTTGAGCAATTACTATTTTTATCACTAATAATAACTATTTTTTTTAAGTTACATCAAAAAATTGATAATTATCCACTAGCTATCATAAGAAAGTTATGTGTTGATCGAATTTATGTGCAATTTTTACTAAACACAATTCACATTCGATAACAACTTCTTGACATGCATGTGATTGTAATAAGGTGGAGGCTACAGATTCTTAGAAAGAAGGAAAAAATTTTAGAACATCAAATATTTTGAGCCAATAAGCGACACTTAAATTATGTGTTGTGACATATTAAAAAAAACCTTTTATCAAGTTGAATACTTGATATATTAAAAAAATACATAATTAAAATTGTTCGACTATTACTTTTGAAATTCATTTGATAGAAATATTTCAACATGATGTAATTTCTATTGATAATAATCTTGATTGACTAGGCTCACCATTCATTGATTTGAGCTTGTATATTTTCTCTTCAATTACTATACAAGTTATCGGACAGTGATCATCTACTAGTCATCTTAAGGAAGACACAGATTGATCAAATTTCTATATAACTTTTGCAAAACACTACTCTCATTCGACAACAACAAACTTCTTAATACTTATGCAAATGTGAAAAGGTGGAGACTACAATTCTTAAAAGAAGATGAAAAACATAAGACAAGAAATATTTTGAAATCACATTTAACATTTAAATTATGAGTTATGACATATTAAACAAAAGAAACTTTTATCAAATTGAATACTTGATATATTATATGAATTGCATAATTGAAGCTATTGGTTTGAGCTTGTATATTTCTCTTTAATTTTTGTGCAACTTATCACACACTAATTATAATATTTTCAAAGTTCTTGTACTAATAAAGCATGAGATACATGGACAACATATATATGTATATATATATGTATGTATAACAACTCCACATGTGCAACGCACGTGGCCAAGACTAGTATATATATATATATAACTTGACACATCTCTTAAAAAATAATAAATGTAATGATAATTTTATTTATATTGCCCTTGTTAATTACAAGTCATTCAAATATTAGAAAATGAATAATATTAAATAATAAAGAGAAAAAAAGATATAAAAAATAAATTATCTCTTAATTTTTAAAATAAATATGAACATCTATTTTTAATATAGTGAACAAATAAAAATAAATAGGAAAATATTCCTTAGTTTTGCACATCTTTTCTAGTAAAACAAATCTTGCCACATTGTAACTCGTGTTAGAAGCCATATTTCCTTAAAATGACGTATATACCAACACTAATAAGTGGAAACATATAATTTTTTTGAATTTTTTAAGGCTTAATTTGTTTTCTAGAGTTTAACTTCGAAAAAAATTAACAAATTTTATGGCTAAACACCCTCTGAATGTGAGGCATATTTCAACTAGAAGATTATATTCTTCTTTTTTTCAACTAAAAGGTTATCCTACCTACTTCTTATACTTTCAAATAGTCATAGAGCCATCCTTATCCTAGAAGTATCAATTAAATTTTTTTTCGCACAAAAAGTAATTGTGTAGCATATTACTTCTTTTTACATATAATAACTATATGTTAACATTTCTCTCTTCATATATATAGTCTTTATATTTTAACTCCTTTAATGAAAATCACGATCCCATCATTACTTACGATATCATAATCTTATATGGTACTTTTTTTGCCGAACTCTACTTGAAAAATATGATAAACATACTATAATATTTTGCGTTTAATTTTTTTTCTAACCATTAAAGTTACAATAGAAGTAGTGTAGAAATATGTTTTTAAAAAATCAAAAAGAGTAAATAAAATGCAAAATACTTTTGTGAAAAATATTAATTTTTTCATACACTACAAATAATTTAATGAAAAATCTATCCATTATATAGTATATAAAGCAATTGATCATTTGTGCCACCACTCCACCACAACCAATGTTGGTTATCATTGAGTTGCATTATATAGTATATAAAGCAATTGATCATTGGTTATCATTGAGTTGCATTATATAGTATATAAAGCAATTGATCATTGGTTATCATTGAGTTGCATTATATAGTATATAGTGTTGTTGATGAGTCTGCTCCTCTCTTAATTTAGAGGTATCGAATTCAAGTTTTGAGTATCAAAAGATTTTTGATAGAAAGTGATATCCACCGAATGGGTCCTATCCAATGCGAATCCAAAATAATTGAACTCCAATACAAATATCAAACACCATTTGAGAAATCAAAACAAATAAAATATTAAAATATAAAAAGTAGGTAGTTGGTAGGTACCATAAAACATAAAAAGAAAAAGGAGGAGAAAATACCTGCCAACCCGGAGCTTATCCGAGTACAATAAATTGACAGCGTGTTTGCCTCTTCTTCACTACTCTAATTTCTCATTCTTCTTCCTCAGCTTACAAGGTTAGATTTTCAATTTCTCTTCATTTTTCTCTATTTTGGTGATAATATAGGGTTTTGTCGCTCTGTTTCTGTTATGGTTTTTGTATCCCAACTCACTTTGGGATTCAAACTCTATGGGTTCAACTAAGACTGGGCACCGGACCGGAATGAAAGTTGTGCTAAGTTAAACCATTTCCAAGTTAGTCGAAATTGTAGAATTGCTGTATATGCTAAGTCGTGATTTAGAGGGATCATTTGATTGCCTAATGAAAAGCAGATGAAATGGGAAGACTTCAAATCTTTTAAGGGCACTTTTCGAAATTTTGTTTCTTAATGACACCGTGGGAGAATTGTAGCCTTTTATGAATATCATTTTTCTATTTGTTTTTGTCTTTTTAGTTGATACTTTGATCACATCATAATAGTACTACTCAATTTTTCTTGACATTTTGTTTCACAGGAGATAAATTGGGAACACCATTATGGTTGGTAGACATCATTTACCAGAAGATTTATTAGTGGATGTTCTATTGAGGTTGCCTGTGGAATCACTGGTGCGTTTCAAATGTGTGTGCAAACATTGGTATGCTCTCATCACAAGTCCAAGTTTTGTAGAAATGCATTTTCGTCACAAGCATAATCATGCCCGTCTCCTCATTTGTAACTTAACAATATCGGATAAATCAAAGTCCATTGCTTTTTCCTTGCTCCCTGCCAAAATAGTTCAAGGTGTTTCCCCTGAACAAAAAACTGTCCATCAGCTTCAGAGAGTCTCTGATTTCATGTCCATTGTTGGCCCAGTTGACGGCCTATTCTTGGTGGAAAAAGCAGCGTTTTTTGATGAAGACAATGCTCGCTTGGCTTTGTGGAATCCTGCCACCAGGGAGTTCTGGCCTCTGCCTCCTGTGTCCTTTGAGCCTCAGCCATTCAAAGATCATGATAATCAGTTTACGTTGGGGTTTGACCTGTTGACTCGAGATTATAAGGTTCTATGTATTCGAACATTTTGGGATGACTGGGGACTGGGCGTTTCCCCTAATTGCTTTGTCAGTGTCTATTCCTTACGCAACAACTCATGGAAGAACCTGAGACCTGATTTCCCTGACTGTTGTAACTTACACGAGCCCATTGGTGCTACACATCTCAACGGGGTATATTATTGGCTCTCTGGGCGTCTAGACAATATCTTCCGCATATGCTCGTTTGATATGGGCAGCGAACAATTTGGGGAGATGCAAGGCCCGGATATCCCAAAGACACAGTGGGGAAAGCTTATGTTGCGTGATGACTCGCTTGCTATCTTAGTTGGTGATCCTGGTAAACCAATGACATCCATATATGATGTGTGGGTGATGAACCTAGAGGGTAGTTGGACCAAAGTTCTTACTGTTCAACCTCAAATAGTTGCTCATTGGCCTTGCAGCGTCTGGGAGGATGATAAGATGATTTTCAAAATCACAGCAACTTCACAGTTGGTATTATATGACCCCACAACAAGACAAGTTATAGATCTTGGCTTTCAGCTGGACCTAATCATGGGTCGCTCTTGGGTTTTCAATTACAAGCAGAGCCTAGTTCAAATAAAGAGAAAAAATAACAGCCAGGGCAAGGATAATGTTGTCTAGCAAATTGAACAACATTATTAGTTCAGTTAGTAGGTTGGTTACTTGAACTTCCACGTTGTTGGTGAGGGTTTGATTCCACATCTTGCTATCCTCTCTCCCATTTCCACTTCTCCTACCCCCAATTTTCCCCCCTCTTTTTAAAAATAAGCACTTCTTCAGTATCATACCAATAGATTGGAAACCTCTGCTGACTGTTACGGGTGCAGATCATTAATCCCTATTCGGATTAATAGGTCTGGTACAGTGGATGGTTGGTTATTGTATCTATTTAAACATCAATATGAATTAGTTTTTGGTTTTTACAGTTTGTTTGACCACTATTTGGTCGTCAATATCATTTAAAGGTATACTGGAGTTTATCTGTTTTGAATATGTACATGAATATGCCATGTTCTGCCTATGTTAATATAGAGGCATTTGGCGGCTAAGTGTACTTAACTGCTTAAGTTGTATTATTACAATGAAAATCGTTACATTAAACGAAGCATGTTGGGTCCCGTCTAGTATTTATATAAGCCGCTAAGGAGTAAGAACACTGCATTAACAAGTTATTATACACAATGTTATCTGAGTTGTACACCAAATTTTGGCATATTTTGGCCTATAGTTGTGATACAGTGTCATGTCCGTATGTATATATCTTTACGGAATGAGGTAGGTCATTGTAAAACTTGGCAATCAACACTTGATTTGTCATTACACTGTATTTTCAATCCTCTTCCTCACTTTGTTTTGCTCTGTTTAATTCTCTCTCTGTCATGGACGGCTTTGCCCCTTTAAGAAAAAGGCAACTACTATAGGCTTTCAAATTTGAAGGACCTCAATTATTTTAGCAATAACAGATATAACTTTTTCATAAGAAAAATATTAAATACGATTTGTAAAAAAAAAAATTATATTAAGAGAAAAAGTTATTAGAAGAAATTTGATATACCTAGAATACTTTGTCGCAAGAAAGATTAAATGCATTGGTTATATGAATTATTGATTGAAAAATAATTATTAAAAGAATCCGATTATTAAACAATTTTGCATCTCAAGAAATTTAAAAAGTAGACTTTATAAAAAGAATATTAATTTTTCTCAAAAGTTTAAGGCCTCAGTTTGATTTTTTCTCAGACTTGACCGCCGTTGATCATTGCACGTAAGATAATATCTAAAATATTATAATTGATTTTGCTAGTTTGCTTACTAAGAATGGTGATTTCAGTTGAAAGAATGAAAAAGAAGGAAAAAAAATAGGTTTTTCAGCTGGGAAGTTTGAGCGCTACTTTGTGTTTTTTTTGTGAAATAAAATGCTTGCAATAGAACCTACGTTTAGATTATTTTTTTGTACAAATAAGAAGTAAAAAGCCATGCTGCATTTTTTATTTAAAGAAGGCCGACTGCAGTGCTTTTAAATTTTTTCAAAAATGAATGTTGCAGTTGCAATGGGGAATCGAACCAACAACCACCCAAACGGCCAAACCAATGAGCCATCTAGCCATTTCTGATCATGGGTTCCTTCAGTTGCTATTTGTTATATTTTATGAATCATACAAGTAGATATATCAAATTTTGCCGGATGACCACGGGTTCAGGTGACCCATTTTTTTAACTTAAATTTGCCCCTGCATATTGTCAAGATAGGACTGAAAGAGAGGGAATAAAAGTAAGACATATAATACAGATGAACAACATCTCATTTCTAAATTTTTGACTGGTTGAAGAGAGAAAAAAAGAGATGCACCAACTAATCATAAAGAAAAATGACATAGTATATTTGAGATGCTACAAACTTTGAAGGAGAAAAATAATTGCTCGATGCACAAAGTGATAAACAGGTTCCTTCCAGATTATTCATAGAAATTCTCTTTGTTATTTAGGCTGCCCATTAAAAACATTTCAGCTGGTGTAAAAGATCTATCTACTTACATCTCTTTGTATATATTTTGACCTTTGATGTACTTACAAAATGATGGTTAAAGGAAAAAACTGAACGTCTGTATATATATTTTGGACGACCGTGGTGTCCAGGCCATCCTACTAGCAACATGTATCAGCCTAATATATATATATATATATATATATATATATATATATATATATCCTTTTGTAAATTTCTTTTTTTTTTGTTTGCTAAAAGCATTTTATATATTTTATTTGATCTATCATTTTGAATTAATAAAATGAAGATATTTGTAAGATAAAGAGATAATGGAGAAAATCTCCTTGTATTTTCCTAGAGTGAGCTATTTGCAAATATACAAGTACAAATCTATCTAAGGAAATAAAATCATAAAATCCTTAAATATTTCTACCAATGATTGTGGTATGTATATTATATTAAGATGGACATATATACATTATGTAACACTCCCCCTCTAGTTGGAGCATAAATATTAGTCATGCCCAACTTGTTACAAAGATATTCCACCCGATTCCATTTAAAGCCTTTGTGAAAATATCACCCAATTGCTCTCCTTTTTTGCATAGCCATTAGAAATCATATTCTCTTGAATTTTCTCACGGACAAAGTGATAATCGACCTCAATATGTTTTGTTTTCTCATGATGCATTGGATTTAAGGCATTGTGTAGGGCAGCCTGATTGTCACACCAAGCCCGAGGACTCTGCTTTAGACTATGTAGAGATTTTTTGAGATAACAAACTTTTTCATACTCCCCTTGAGCAATAAAATCAAGTGTTTGCTTCATATGCACCTATTCAAAGAGATCATCATGATGGAACACATTCTTGATATTTAACTAATGTAAGGGATAATGCTGAGTAGTAGCCAAGGAAATAAACAAATGGACAGAGGTGAGCTTGGCTACCGAGGAGAAATAATCCACCCCATAAGTCTGAGTATAGACTTTAGCCACAAGTCTCGCCTTAAGTCTTGTGATAGAGCTATCAAGACTAACTGACTGCAAAAACCCACTTGCATCGTATCGTCTTCTTTCCTTTGGGTTAATCCACCAAATCCTATGAGTGATTCTCATCTAAAGCATGTATCTCCTCAAGCATTGCATCATGTCATTCAGGATGATTCAAGCTTTCCTTCACTGTTTGGGTACTGAGTTAGGTCTATAAAGGAAATCAAACAACTAGATGCATAAGATAAGTGGTCATAAGAAATAAAATTAGCAATGGAATATGTAGATTTGCACTTACGTGTACTTTTCTGAAGAGCAATAGTGGAGGAGGATCCGATGATGAAGGAATTGATGTAGGAGATGTATAATCGATTTCTCGACTTCTTCAGTAAACTTGAACAATTGGCCATCGTGTAGACAAAGATGGAGCAAATGTAGAATGCTCAATAAAAGAACTAAGAGATAGAGGAACAACGTCATTTGATTGTGATGAATCAATAGGGAACCGTTTCTTCTATATGAATAAGTAACCTGATAGACTAACCACTCGTCTTCCTCTCACTGAATTGTAGAAATGGGAGGTGTATAGAAGAATGGTGTATTCTCTAAAAATACTACATCAGTTGACACTAGATATGTGCCAATTCAGTAGAATAACATCAACATATCTTTCGAAGGCAAGAGTAACCCAAGAAAACGCACTTCAATGCCTCGAGCTCCAACTTGGTAACAAATGGTCGAACGTCTCAAATATAACATGTGCTTCCAAACACCCTAGGCTCCATCGAAAATAGTAACTTGTTTGGAAATAGAACATTGTAAGGGGTATCATCGGCAAGCACTCCAGAGGGCATGCGATTAATCAAAAAACAAGTTGTAGAGATTGGATCTGCCAAAATTGTTTAGGGACTTTCATTAGGAACAAAAGTGTCCGAGTTGTCTCTGGTAGATGCCTATTCTTCCTTTCAAGAACTCCATTTTGATAGGGTGTATCCACACATGAAGACTGATGGATAATACCATGTTGTCTCATGTAGGATCGAAATAATTTTGACATATATTCTTTTGCACTGTCACTCCTTAGAATATGCAATAAGTACGAGTGATTGAATTGAGTTTTGACTTTAGCACAAAAAGCTGAAAAGTAAGTAAACACTTCAGGTTGGTTACCCTTCGGGGTGGCCTAGTGGTTTGGGCTTGGGACTTCCATGTTGGAGGTCTCAAGTTCGAAATCCCTTGCCAGTGAAAGCAAAGGGCTTGCCTTCTGGGTCGAGCTTGTCACATCGGGCTTGCCTGGTGCAGGTTACCTCTCCTATGTGGTTTGCGAGTTATTGCATAGGAGCGGGGGTTTTACCCTGTGCGCACCCAAAGGGTAGCGGCTACGAGTTTCCTTGTCATAAAAAAAAGAGTAAGCGAACACTTCAGATTGACTTTTATAAAGTAAATCTAAGTTATTGAGAAAAATCATCTACAAAAGTGACAATATTTATGCCCAATTTCAGAAACAATAGGACATGGTCCCAAACATTAGAGAAAACTAGCTCAAAAATTGAGTAAACTCGTTTATTAACCCTTGGACTTGACAAAATATGATAGTGTTTTGCAAATTGACATGACTCACATTCTAATGAAGAAACATTCTGAAATTGAGGGCATAGTTTCTTCAACTAAGGTAGAGAAGGGTGTCCCAATTGACAATGTACTTCAAATGGAGACACAACACTGGAGCATGCAACAGACTGAGACTTGAAGAGGTGACATGACACTTTTTATCCAACTTAGCTAAAGCCTTACCTGTATCGAATTTCTTCAAGTGATTTATGATATTGGGATAAATTAGTAAATTGCTCTCCAAACCAAATCATGTTGTCAAAAGCAACAACTTTAGAACTTTGAGTTCTCTTATCACAATCAGCTATTTTCCAAACAAATTAACAGAGTGGGGAAACCAGCAAAATTGCACTAACCAGAAATACAGATCTCTATAACATCATATATATATATATATATATATATATATAAGAGAACCCTAGGTCCACCTACGTGGCGCCACCATAAACCAAAATTCCCTTTTAACTTATTTATTTCCAAAACTAGCCTTCCCCTTTCGTGAAAAGTTGTGACTTTTATAAAAAAATGCGACTTTTATGAAAGGTTGTGACCTTTCCGAAAGGTTTTAACTTTTCCAAAGAGTTGTGAATTTTCCTAAGAGTTGCGATCTTTTCGATAAGGAACAATAAGCATTTGTTCACACTATCCTTTATTGTCTATACATATTTTTCTTCCACTATTATTTGTAGGTTTTTTTCGGCTATAGGGTAGTCGAATTCAAATACATTAATTAAGTTTCTTATGAAGTTTGTTTCATACCTCAAAGTTTTCTTCCTCCTATTTCATGAAGCTTAAACTTTACTACAAGTCATAGTGATTTATGTAACTATAGCAATTTCTTTTTGCTATTTTGGTGACTTTTTTTAAATTTGTTAAAAATTTCAGCAAGGATGATTGAAAATTGAACTTCTCTTTTGTCCCATTCTATAAGTTTCTTCATATGAACAAAGAAAATTGATTTTAATTGCAATGCCACATTACTACTCTTACACCTCTCGGTCCACAACTTATAACGTTGCTGAAATGATTGAATTCATTACATTTGGTTCTTTGGTAAACAAAATTTTTATTTTTTCCACTGTTATTTGTAGGTTTTTTTTCACTATAGAGGCGTTGAATTCAAATACATTAATTAAGCTTCTTATGAAGTGTGTTTCATTCCTCAAAGTTTTCTTTCTCCAATTTCATGAAGCTTAATCGTTTACTGTAAGTCATAGTGATCCATGCATTGCAATTTTTTTTTGCTATTTTGGTGACTTTTTTTAACACTTTCAATTAAATTTGTGAACTGTAAACTTGGATACAGCTCATCCGACTATCTTTTTGAAAATATGTTAAGCAACATGCCTTTTTTTTTTCTTGATTGTTAGGAAAGTAAGGTCGTCTTTATTATTATCTGTGGATATTTGTGAGTTCAAGTGCTCACAAAATTATGTTTTGAGATTTTAATATATTATGTGTCCAAATTTTGGTTTAGAATATCCAGTGGTGAACAATTCCATTCAGTTGACACCTACTGCTTGGTTGATAATTTCATTAATTCTTTGTAACTGCATACTATAACCATAACAATAACTATGGTTCAATTCCAAATAAGTTGGGGCCGGTGATATGAAACCTAAGCAAAAGCAATGACTATTCTGAGACAATGAGAAAAAACATTTATAATACTAACAATTTTAGGGTCATTTTAACATATACATGATACGGCATACTATAATAATATAGAGATTGATGGAGGTTCATAAGAAAGGAGCCAAAGGTCCTCTATTTGAATTAAGTTAATTATGTTCTTGTATGGACGCGATGTTCCACTTTACTTGGGAGTGTTGTTGTTCGAGGCTTTTTGATCTCTTCTTTAACGTCTAATGTTGTTCTTTATAACTTCTTGGAATTAGAAAATGTCATTACTTCTGACAAACTATTTCCATGGATATTTTCTTAGACTTCTTTCTTTTACTTAAAATCTCTATGACTCATAATTTTTTTTATAGCAAAAATGAAAATTAAAAAATATAGCAGTTCAAGATTTTGGAGGAACGCTTTGCCTTAAGATAAAATGTTCTTGACAATGTAGTGTATGTTTTGAAAATATGAATATTACTGAATGATCATATGTAAGCTTAATAAAATAGTTCAAGGTAATTTACCTAGTTACCAATAATAGGAAATCAACAAAATTGCACTAAATAGAAATACCTTAATAGATCTCCAAAAGCTCAACAATCATAGAACTTGCTGGACCCAATCAACATATAATTCTTCACTAAGAATAAACAGTCAACAATCTAGAGACTCACAGTGAAATTCTACCAAGAAGATGGAGATTCAGAAGTAACCAAACACCAAAATCAACATATAAGACATCAAGTGATTTGGCCCAAAGAAAACCAAGTTGACGAAACCTGGAGTGTTTTATAACCTTTCCAATCGAGGTCTGTTGAACACGAGACCACCTACTTTGATCGAAAATATTGAGGCGATGGTGTTACCGGAAACCTGGTCTGATTCGAAAGCCATACGCGCGTCCAACGCAGAAATGGCCAGAAGTAGTACTCCGACGCGTGAGACTCAACGCTTATCTGTCAACAATAGGTTCTATAGATCGTGATGAGATGGTTCTCTCTAGAACGACTGTGAGATTGAAATCTCAAGCCCCAGGTACCTCTTTTGTACCATATCTAACTTACGACCTATATTCTGAGTCAAAGTAATTAGAACGACGCTCTGATACCATGTAAAGATATGTCACCTTAGCCTAACAACCTCAAAAGTTAGGTCAAGAGTGGAGGATTGAGCAGATCCATATAAACAAATTGTCAATCCATTCGCCAACATTGTGGGACTTTAACCCACTTAAACACTGCTTTCACGCCAGACCCAATGGCAGCGTGGATGGAGAGCCCAGACCGGGAGGTACCTGACTTTGATACCATGTAAAATAAAGAGACAATGGAGAAAATCTCCTTATCGTATTATTCCAAGAGTGAATTATTTGTTGGTGTACAAGAAAATCTATCTAAGGAAATAAAATTATAAAATCCCTAAATATCTCCACCTATGATTGTATTATGTATATTATGTTAAGAAACGTCTACATACATTATATAAATATATTTAAAACATTAAATAAAGGGATTATACGAGTTGTATAAATTGACAAAGAGAAGGAGATATCATCTCATTTCTGCACTTTTCTCCATCTTTTCCTTCTCACAATCGCACCGACTCTTCTTCATCAACTTTACCAGGTTAGTTTTCACTTCTTTCTAAATACTCTTCTTTTTTTCTTTTGTTTAGAATTTTTACTATTTGTGATGTTGGATTTTACTCCTAAATTAGGGTTTTGCTGGTTAGAGTTACACAAATATATTTTGAATCTCCAAAAACTGTTGCCGCACTCGTGTCAGATCCTCCCAAAATGCATTATTACTTTTGGTGGATCTGAACTGCACTCTGCAATATTTATGAATTGTCCGACCAACATAGATGTGCTTATATATTAGTGGTAATGATTTTGCTCTTAATTAAATTGGATCCACCCCCATTTAGACCATTCTTAGCATCTTCCGGACTTCAATTGTTAAAAATATTTGCAGGATGTGCTAAGTTAAGTTAAGCTTCTTCTGTTTCCAAGTGTTGTGGATTGATGTTAATCGAAAAGGTTGTGGTATTTACTGTTTCATGCTGCTTAAATTACCTGCAAAATGGTTGTATATGCTTAATTGAGATGGAGAGTTAAAAAAAACAAAAAGAAAACCATTGATTGGCTAATGAAAACAATAGAAAACAAAAGGACTAGTTCTTTACTATGAGTTCCCATCTTTCCATTTTTCTACAGAAATAACATAAATAGCTGCCCATTGAAAAAAAATCGTCAGCAGATGTATACCGTACATGTGATATAGTGTATTTGCTGATGAAAATGACCCCACACCGGATCGAGACGAGATTTCTGGACTCCTTATAAGGTTTGAGCAATCCTTTGAGCTAGTTTTTGGAGCGTTAGTCCTAATTTGACAGTATTGACTAATGGATGTTACATACTTTTGACTGAGCGACCAAATGTGTGATCTATTATTTTTTGCTTAGTTTGATAACATAGTAACACTTCTACTTGATTTCTATGTTGAACTTTTGTTCTATTAATTCTTGTTTTCTAGATTTGTCCTCTTTCAATATGCTTGTAAGTTGTTTCATTCTGTTTATTCTAAGCAAGAGATCTGCTTATATGTCCAGGTAAAAGATTGGGAAGCAAACGCCCATCAGTATGGATTGTCAGTGTCATTTTCCAGAAAATATGGTGGTTGATATTTTATCGAGGTTGCCAGTGGAATCACTCTTGCGTTTCAAATGTGTGTGCAAGCACTGGTATGGTCTCATCAAAAGTGCGAGTTTTAAAGAGAAGCATTTTCATCAGAAGAACAATTTGTCTCCTTGTCTGCGACTTCAAAATAGCAAAGATCACACCCGTCTTCGTAAAGTCTGTGGTGTTCTCTTTGCTCCCGAAAAAAATAGTTCCGGGTGTGACCCCTGAACAAAAAGTTCTCCTTCACCTTCCAAGCATCTCTGATATCAAGTGTGTTGCTGGCCCAATCGATGGCTTATTCTTAATGCAGGAACAAATTTATAATAGCGGTGTCCGCTTGGGATTATGGAATCCTGCCTGCAGAGAGTTTCAGCCTCTGCCTTCTGCGCCTTTTGAGATTGAGAATTTTTTCTCAGATCATTATCATCAATTCGGGTTGGGGTTTGACCTGTTGACTCAAGATTATAAGGTTGTATAGATTCGAGATTATATGGGACATGGCGTTTACCCTCAGGTCTCTGTCTGTGTCTATTCCTCATTCCACAACTCATGGAAGAACCTAGAATTCCCTTCCAGTTATACCTCAGGTTTGCCCTTTGACGCCACTTATCTCAATAGAGTTTATTATTGGCGTTCATTGCGTGTAAATGAGATGTGTAGGATTCACTCATTTGACATGGGCAGCGAACAGTTTGGGGAGATGCAACTCCCAGTTATTCCAAAGGAACACTGGAAGAAGCTTACATTGCGTGGAAACTCACTTGCAATGTTAGCTGGTTATAGATCTATGACATTCATATATGAAATGAAACAAGAGGGAAATTGGTCCAAAGTTGTTACTGTTCAACCTCGTATAGATCCTCATTGGCCTCGCTACATCTTGGAGAATGATAAGATTGTTTTCGAAATTAGAGAAACTAAACAGCTGGTGCTATATGACCCTACAACAAGTGAGGTTACAGATCTTGGAATTCAAATGGGCCAAACAAATTGTGTTTTCAATTACAAGGAGTGCCTAGCTCTAATAAAGAGCGGAGATGAAACTCAGGACCAGGATAATGTTGTCGACCAAATTGAACACTTCTTCAGTGTCACTTCAACTGATGACAAGTCTCTGTTTACTATTAGGGGTCCGCCTTCCCATGATGAACTTAAATAGTTGGGTTCTTGGTTTGTACATAGATTTTTCTAGTAATAAATAAGATTTTTGTGACATTAGCTGTTATGTTACCTCCTTGTAACATTGTATTTGAACTTAAAATCGCTTGTTATTATGTTGATGAAAAAACACTGGTGGTATTTTTCTATCACGTGATTTGTGTAAGAGCTGTTTTTCATTAGATTTTGGCTACATGTAGCATTTTGGAGTACTGTTTATTTTATGGATGAAAAGAAAAATAGAGAACGCTTTTTGAGGTGTGAAGAATCGGTTATCCTTAAAACGATTCAACATTATGGGTTACACCTCCAAGATTCAAAAACAACAAACTTCAGGCATATAAACGTGAAGTACTATCTACAAACTTGTGTAGATAGTACTCTAGAAAACCTTAATGTAATTCCTAAAAAAAGTCCGTCTTCTTTGTTCTTCCTCTTTCTTCTGCATCGTCTTCTTTCTTTTTCATCTACTTCTGCTGCTACTGCTTCTCTTCATCTTCTTCTTCGTCTGCTGTTGTTGCTGCTGGTCCTTCTTCTTCATTCTCTTCTTTTCCTTCTTCTTCACGTAGTGTAAACATGAATCGTTTCTAAGTTTGAGACTACTTGCTATGTCATGTGACAGATTGGGAGTGTATTTAAGTTTAGTTAGTCAAGTAGATAGGTGTTTTTAAGGCTGTCACTAGTTTGGGAACGTAACTAGTAATTTGTACCCAAGTTCAGGGTGTTTTTAATACTTCTCTCATTTATTTATAACAACTGAAATGCTACTAAACGTGGTACTAGTTAAGCTGATTTTAGTACATGAATAGCTCACCTACTAACCGGACAACCGTTTATTGCTTAATGGTCCGTAAATTACCTGCATAATTGTTGTATATGCTAAGCTGAGATGTAGAGGAAAGCAAAAAGGAAATCATTGATTGACTAATGAAAAGTCTAGAGAAGCAAACGGTCAGTTCTTTACTAGTCTTGTATGAATTTACATCTGTTCGCTTTTCTAGGGAAATTGACATTAACAGAGGGAGTACCATCCCTAAAACCGGCCTCTGCGCCTTTTGAGATTGATTCGAGTATTCTGAGATGAACCGGGACATGTCTATGTCTGCAAAATGGTTTCATATGCTAAGTTTGTTGAGGTGTAGAACAAAAACAAAACCATTGATGGGCTAATGAAAATACTAGAAAACCAAATGACTAGTTCTTTTGTATGAATTCCTATGTTTTCATTTTCCTATGGAAATTAACATAAATAGTTGCTCATCCAAAAAAAAAAAAGAGTCTGACAAATGTATACCATATTGATGAGAATGATCCCACATTGGACAGGGACGAGATCCTGCTTGAGCAACCTTCCTCCATATGAGCTAGCTTTTGGGTGTGAGTCCTAATTTGACAGTATTGGCTAAGTTTGATCACATGGTAACATTGCTGCTTGATTTATTTGTTGCACTTTTGTTCTATTAATGCATATTTTCTAATTCTCTTTCAATATGTTTGTAAGTTGTGTCATTCTATTTATTCTAAATGAGAGATCTGAGTATATTTCCAGGTAAAAGATTGGGAGGGAGCAAAGGACCACCAATATGGATTGTTATTGTCCTTTACCAGAAGATCTTGTTTGATGTTGCCAGTGGAACCACTCTTGCGTTTCAAATGTGTGTGCAAGAACAATCGTGCCGCTCCTCATTTGCAACTTGAAATTAGAATAGGAAGAACACACCCTCGTAAAGTCTGTTGTAGTCTCCTTGCTCCTTGAAAAAGTAGTTCTGCGTGTGACCCCTGAGCAAAAAATTCTCCTTCATCTTCCAAGGACCGATTATTTCAACTGTGTTGCTGGCCCAGTTAATGGCTTATTCTTACTGCAGGATTTTTTTTGTGAATACGGTGTTCGCTTGAGTTTGTGGAATCCTGCCACCAGAGAGCTCTGGCCTCTGCCTCCTGAGCCTTTTGAGATTAAGCACTTCTTCTGTGACTATGATCATCAATTTGGATTGGGGTTTGACCCGTTGACTTACGATTATATAGTTGTTTCGAAAGATTTGATACTCTTCTTGTTGTTTTGAAAGATTTGATAGAGTTCCTCTCTGGAGATGCTCGTTCATCCATATTTAATTGAAGCCTATGGGTGTGTTCGTTACCAAGGAAAATGTTTTCATGGAAGATATTTTATATTATCTGCTCGAGCTCCTTCATTTCGTCTCTTTCGTCTTGGATTTTTTTCTTTTCAATTTTCATCCGGCACAATTTGCAATATTATAATCTTCAAGTAATATACATCCATGCGGGACATGAAGTATTTGACTATTTGCTCTATTAAGTACTAAAAAAATATTTTTACAACACTTTTTCAACAAATTTATTTGTTCCTACTTTTTAAAAATAGAAATGTATACATCATAAAAAAGATATTCATATCCCATTTAAATATATGTTGAAATACTCTCTGAAAACGTATTAAAATTTGAGAGTGGGTGAAAGTAATAATGAAGTAGTACAATTATTAGGTGGACTAAGTCAAGAATTGACAATCAATAAAAGTACTTCTTTTATAAACTCAAGTAGAAATTGTCACCAAATCTATCCCATCTCTTTGAATTTCTCCTCTCACTACTAACCTCGCCTTCAACCTTTCAATAGAACCATTGTTGCATCCAAACTACACACGGAAGTGTACATCGTACAAGTAATATAGTGATTGTAAATAATTGACTCTCGAACCCATATGGTTGATTGCATTTGACCAATAAATTTTAGAAGTACTTCTAGTGAGAAACAATTTGTGTTTTTCAAAAAAAATACTTTTAGTGAGGAACAATTTGTATTTGACCAATAACTTTGAAAACCATTTTTCAAGTGCAATTAGTATTTAATCAAAGCATTTAAAAGTGTTTTAAGTGTATTTTTTTAAAAGTGTTTTTCAAAAGGTATTATAGAAACAATTGATATCTGACTAGACTCTAAAATCATTTTATTTTGAAAAGTGCATTTAGTAAAAATCTTTTTCTAAAAAATTACTTTTGTGAAAAGTAATTTGTGTTTAACCAAAATCTAAAACATAATTGAGTATTCATTAGTTTCGCCAAACTTTTAAAAACTAGTTTAAGGGCACGTGCATTGCACGTATATATGTATATATAGTATACGATGTTGTGAAATAGAATTAATATTACTAAATTAATTTTTTTAGTAAATAATTATAGTTTAAACAACATAGGACAAGTGCTTTTCAATATAATGATTAACACAAACTGTCATAGAGTTACTTGTATTTTGAGATCAAAATGACCAGATATCATTGAAACATTTCAAAATACATTCAGAGTTTAAATATGAGGAGAAAGTAACATTTCTTTAGTAGTATTATTTTTTACTTTACTAAATTTTGCAAGCAAATCTAACCAACAAAATTTTAAAAAAATATCAATACAAAAAATGTCACCAATAGTCTTTCATCTTGAGGTTATGAACATAAATTATGGACACCATTAAGTATAATTGTTCTCTTAAATATTCATACTTTAAATTTAGTATGTGCATGACACTAATAAGGATTACCATAACTATTTCAATATTTTATTTTTATACACAATCTATCTTTTACTTGTTGTCTAATGAAAATATCTAGTATCTTATAGAAGTTATATTGTGATATAAAATATTAAACTTTTTAAATAATAAAAATTAACAACTGAATAAAATTTAAAGTATTGTTTATACAATATTTAATTTGATTTAAAATTATTTTATGATCAATCACTATTTTCTTATCTATTTTATAAAGCTAGCAAGGAGTGTATCTTGTGACATACCATTTTCTCAAATTAAAATGAACACAAAATAACAGAAAATTCATACTTAAAAAATTTCATACTCAATATAAATATTAAAAAAAATATATGGAATGATACATAGCCAATGAAGATGGAAGACAAAAATTTATGATCATGCTATATTCACTATAGTGTTCCATTTGATTAAAATTTCTTGCCACCACCACTTTACTTTCTCCGTTCATTTTTACTTACATATCTATTAAAAATAATTATTATCATGACTATATTACCATATTATAAGTAAAAATGAAAATCTATTTTTGAAATAGTGGAATTAACATCAAAACTAATGATTCAGTAGACTACATTGATGCTCGTTCTTTTAGCAAAATTAGAAAGAAACTCCTTCATTGGAGGGTAAAAAAATAATTGAAAAAAAAACAAAGAAGAAATATCTTATCCAAATCATGTGACTATTTTCATATTTGTTTATTATTATTGTCTTTTTCACAACTTTTCGTCACTGTTAACTCATGAAAATCGTAAGAAAAAATACGAGGGTAAATTTATGAATGATTTGCTACAATTTGTTCACCAACTCTTTCTTATGTGGTACCTCGAATTTTGTTGAACTTTGAACTTAATCACTATTGCAAATAACCTAGAGATTATTTAAGAAGAAGAAGAAGAAGAATAGAAAACTTTAAAAAATCGTAGTTTAAAAATGAGAGGAAGAGCCACTATTTATAGCTAACGAATAATAGTATGAATAGGTGTTAATTGTGTCTTATCAAAAAAGTTACAACCTTTCTAAACAGTCACTGCTCATCAGAAAAGTCACAACTCATCGGAAAAGGCACAACCCTTTGGAAAAGTTACAACCCTTTGAAAAAATCACAACCCTTCAGAAAAGTCACAACTCATCGAAAACGTCAAAACCCATCAAAAAAGTCACAACCCTTCAGAAAAGTCACAACTCATAGAAAGTGTCAAAACTCGTCAAAAAAGTCACAATCCTTTGAAAAAGTCACAACTCTTTAATATGAAAGAACTACTTTTAATATAATACAAATAATTAAATTAATAAATAAAATAAATTAAGTATTTTAATTAGGGATATTATAATAATTTAACATTTAATTTAGGAGTTCATGTTTTTAAGATAGTATAGATAATATAGATATAGATAGATAGATACTTATAAGTGCGTTTTTTTCACAAAAATATCTTTCTACTTTTGGACCTACTGTAAAATAATTTTTGTTACTTTTTTAAAATAAACACTTTTGAACACTCAGGGAACTTACTAAACAGATAAAAAATTGTAAGTACTAGAAATACTGTACTAGTTGGTAAAAGTCATTAATATTTATACGTTAAACCCAAAGTTGAAATAATAAATTGAGGACATTTTTGCCTCTCGTTTTCATTTTTCTTGTGAGGGATACTCAGGTTAGATTTCAATGTCTTTTAGTTTCTCTATTTGGGTAATAGCATATATAGGGTTTCTGTTGCTCTGTTCAACTTTTATGGGTTTTTTGCATTGAACTTAGGGTTTCTTCTTTGATTTGAAGTTGAAGTTTTTCTATTTTGTTTAGTTTTTTTTTTTTTTTTTTGGGGAACTGGCGTGTATTTAATTTTTGCATGGTCCCTAAATTATGTTTTTACCTGCAAAATTGCTGATGTAGAGGAATCATTGGGTGGCTAATGAAAAGCAGATGAAATGGGAAATGGATTCGTTTTCTTTTGATTGTTTTGTTTCTTAATAGTGTAAAGACACAAGTAAGAGATCAAAGTTATGTGTTCTTCTTCATTTTTCTCTCTTTTCTTTTTGCGTTACAGTTTGAAGTGATTCTTGAAGTGCAACCTGTTTTGGCTTGGGAAACTGATATGAGAGGGGTAATCCAATAGGGGTGCGGATTATTCGGATTAATATGTCTTGTACAGTGTATTATTTGTTTCATCTCCAAATTATTGACAACGTTAAAAACACCTAAGTGAACTTAAATACACCTCTGATCTTGCATCATAAGTGAAATACACCCCTAAATTCTCGTCAAATTTAGGGGTGTTTTCAACACTTTTCTTGGCTTTTTATTAAGAGTTTGATGCTCCTGCAATAGTTTGAGACCACTTGTTTATGTCTTGTAGTTGGTCGGGGTTGTATCTAAGTCTAGTTAGTCAAGTAGATGAATGTTTTTAAGTCTATCAATAGTTCGAGGATGAAACTTATAATTTGTGCCAAGTTCAGGGATGTTTTCAATACTTCTATCTTTAAACTTCAAGATGAATAGTTTTTGGTTTTACAGTTTGTTTGACCACTATTTGATCGTCAATATGATTTAAAGATATACATGATTTGCTCTGTTCATAGGCGGATCTATGAAGGGGTCAGGGGGTGCCACGCCACCCCCAACTTCGACGGAAACTCTACATATACATAGGTATATATATATATATACACATATATAATATTTATATAAATATAAAGTCCAATGAACAAAATTGGCTTGTGGTGCCACGGTTGGAGGGCAACTTTAGATGGCTAATGTTGCGGGGTCGAATCTCATTTGTACCTATTCTTTTTGAGAAATTTGCTGCAGATATTTTTTAAGAAAAAAAAAGGCTCCAAGAACCTTTTTTAAGGAAAAAAGTTGGCACATTATTTTTTTTATAATTTTTTTTGACTTAAATTAATTACACTATTACTCCTTTGACTTTTCTTTTATTTGATTAAATACAAATAAAATGTTCTCTTTCTCTTCAACTATTTCCAAACCCTTCTTTCTCCAAGTTTCAACTTCCCCAAAATTTTCATTGCTCCATTCCAAACCCAAATCACTTGTTGTCGTTGCCGCCCGCCGCCTATCTTAGCGTTCCGTACAACAGCTAAGCCTCATTTGGGTGCTATTGTTTTCACTTTTCTCCATCCATCCACAACCTTCTATAGATTGTAAGTTTGTAATTCTATTTTTGTAAGATTTTTTTATTTCTATTTCTTGAGTTTAAATGAGTGATGATTGATTTTATATTAGACAAGAGTTTTGATTTTACTTTTATATTCTAAATTTCTAATGAACATTGTAAGACATTATTGGTTAAAAATTGTGTGATACGAACCGTGTTAATTTGAATTAACTATGACTTACCCTATTAAATTTGAATTAATTGTGAGTTGAATTAAATTTTAATTTTTGTAGGAAAGTGTTCAGTGTTCTAGTTTTGTGAATTGAGATGGAGAAGTTTCTTGCGAAATTTAATCATTCTCAAGCAAGTTCTAGTACGAATGGCAATCCTTCTAGTCTTATAGATGACCTTAATTTAGATTCACTTGAAGCCGATCCAGGAAAAAGAGTACCAATTGCTCACTATAATAACCCTCGAATAAAGGATGAAGTGAGGAAACATTATATCAAAAAAGGGCCTTGTCAACCTAAAATTGATTCATATCCTCCAACTAAAATTGGAAAAAGAATGCGTCAATTTTGGTTTGAAGGTCCATATTCTAAATGGTTGGAGTATAGTGTGGAGAAAGATTCTATGTATTGTCTATGTTGTTATTTATTCAAAGATGATTTTTTCCATGGAAGTACAAGTGAGTTTTACACAAAAACAGGTTTTAGGAGTTGGAATAGGGCACTTGAAATATTCCGTAAACATGTTGGTGATGTTAATAGTATTCATGACAAATGTTTCAACAAGATGCTAGATTTGTCAAATCATCATCAATCAATTCAAGTTGTTATTGATAAGCATTCTCAAAAGTTAAAAAATGAGTATCGAATGCGCTCTAAGCCTCAATTGATGTGTCAAGACTTCTTTTGCAATATGGATTACCTTTCGAGGTCATGATGAAAGTGAATCTTCAATTAATCAAGGCTTCTTTCTAGGATTATTGCGATGGCATGGTACGGGACAAACATCCTGGATGTGGGAAAAGTGATATTAGAAAATGCCCCACAAACTGATACTTTGACTTGTCCTATGATTCAAAAAGATATTGCCAATGCAAAAGAAACATTGAAAGCAATAATTGGGGACTTGAATGGAGATTACTTTGGTATATTAGTTGATGAGTCAAAAGACATCTCTCACAAAGAACAAATGGCTCTTGTTTTGCGTTTTGTTAATAAGAATGGTGAAGTAGTTGAACGATTTATCGGTCTTGTCCATGTTAGTGATACATCGCGTGTTCATCAAGAAAACGATTTATTCTTTGCTTTCGCTCACTCACTAAGTCCATCCAAAATACGTGGACAAGGTTATTATGGGGCTAGTAATATGAAAGGAGAGATAAATGGGCTCAAAACTTTGATTATGAAAGATAGTCCATCGGCATATTACATTCATTGTTTTGCTCATCAATTGCAACTAACACTAGTGGTTATTGCTAAAAAACATTTGGATGTTGAAGACTTTTTTGATCATGTTAGTAATGTGTTGAATGTTGTTGGAGGATCTTTCAAGCGTAGAGACTTACTTCGTGATCACCATGCCAAAAAGTTAGAGCAATTATTTGAATCCGGTGAAGTTCAAAAAGGCCAAGGATTACATCAAGAACGTGGGCTTCAAAGACCAGGTGATACTCGTTGAGGATCACATTTCAAAACTTTAGATAACTTTATTGTTATTTTCTCATCTATTGTTCATGTTCTTGAAGTAATTGAACTTGAAGGGTCCACATCAAGTGATAGAAAGTGTGAGAAATATAGGAAAAGAATATTATTGAATTGTTTTTAAATTGTTACATTGTGACCCTATTTATAGACACTATATTAGAATCCTTTTCCAACTAGGACTCATATTCTTATTCCTATTCTAAGTAGGAAATACTTATTTCTATTCTAACACTCCCTCTCAAGCTGGTGCATATAAATCATATGTACCTAGCTTGTTACAGATGTAATTAATACGAGGACATGTGAGGGACATGGTGAACATAACTGCAAGCTAATCATTTGACTTCACAAATTTCGTAACAATATCTCCCGAGAGTATCTTTTCTCTGACAAAGTGACAGTCAATCTCAATGTGCTTAGTCCTTTCATGAAACACTGGATTTGATGCGATATGAAGAGCCGCTTAGTTATCACACACAAGTTCCATCTGATCAATTTCGCCAAATTTTAGTTCTCCCAGCAACTGTTTGATCCAAACTAGTTCACAAGTTGTTGTCGCCATTGCTCGATATTCTGATTCTGCACTAGATCGAGCAACCACATTCTGTTTCTTACTCTTCCACGACACCAAATTACCTCCTACTAAAACACAATATCCGGATGTCGAACGCTCGCCGAGGTGATCCCGCCAATCGTTGTCTCAGATATCCAATGATATTCTCATGGCCTTGATCCTCAAAGAGTAGTCTCACGGAGTCGACTTTATATATCGCAGTATCACGAACAATCGCTTCCCAATGACTATCACAAGGGAAGTCATAAATCGACTTACAACACTCACAGGAAAAGATATGTCGTGTCTAGTCACCGTGAGATAATTCAACTTTCCAACAAGCCGCCTATACCTTTCGTGATTACTAAGCGGCTCCATGTCCCGGAAGGAGTTTAACATTCTGATCCATAGAGTGTCACAGTTCACATCCCATCATTCCCGCCTCCTCAAGAATGTCTAAGGCATACATGCGTTGAGAAATAACAATACCTGATCTAGACTGAGCAACCTCAAAACCTATAAAATAATTCAATCTGCCAAGTTCTATACACTGGAAGTGCTTAAAGAGATGTTGCTTCAAATCGGTGATACCATCTTGATCACACGGTGATAACAATATCATCAACGTAAACAACCAAATAGATACATAGACTTGATGCAGAATGCCGATAAAACACAGAGTGATCAACCCCACTACGAGTCATGCCAAACTCCTGAATAAATGTGTTGAACTTCCCAAACCAAGCTCGAGGAGATTGTTTGGACCATCATGAGTGACCTACGAATCGACATACAAGGCTACTAGACTTCCGAGCAACAAAACTAGGTGGTTGCTCCATATAGACTTCTTCCGCAAGATCACCATGCAAAAGCATTCTTAATGTCCAATCACGAAGAGGCCAATGACGAACGGCACTATAGATAGAAAAGACGAATGTAAGCTATTTTAGCCACGTGAGCGAAAGTGTCACTATAATCTAGCCCAAATATCCGAGTATACCTTTGGCAACAAGGCGAGCCTTAAGTCGATCAACCCGACTGCCTCGACCAATTTTGATCGCATAAACCCAACGACAACCAACCGTAGATTTACTCGCAGGAAGGAGACAAGCTCCCAAGTACCACTCTTATGTAAAGCGCATATCTCATCAACCATAGCCCGCTTCCATCCGTAATGAGAAAGTGCTTCACCTGTAGTCTTAGGAATGGAAATAGAGGACAAAGACGACACAAAGGCATAATGGGGTGATGATAGACGATGATAACTTAAGAAGGTATAATGTGGGTTAGTATTTCGAGTGGATCGTATACCTTTTGAAGTGCTGCGGTTGGCAGAGGAGGCAAGTCCGCAGAGGAGCAGGTCCGCGCATGACATGAATCATCCGAATCGGGCTGACGTGGACGACGATGATAAGTTAGTAGTGGTGGCACTACAACTGGAGATGTAGAAGTAACCGTAGGTTCCTCAAAGGTTGGCATAGGTAAATCCTGAGGTATGGATAAGACCATAGATATATCGTGATGATCGTAAGATGTATAAGAAGGCCGAGACTCAAAAATGTAACATCACAGTATAAGATATCGACAAGATCATGTGAATAACAACGATACCCTTTTTGGACTCGAGAATAACCAAGAAAGACACATTTGAGGCACGGCGAGCTAATTTATCTTTTCCCGCTAAGTTATTAACAAAGCATGTGCTCCCAAAGAAATGAGGGGGGAGATGATCAAGATGTGAATGAGGAAACAGAATGGAATCTGTAACCTGATTCTGAATAGAAGAAGAGGCATTCTATTTATCAAATAACAAGACGCCGAATCGCATCTCCCCAAAAACGCAATGAACATCGATTCAAGGAGAAGTGTTCGAGCGGTCTCAATAAGATGTCGATTTTTTCTTTCAGCTACACCATTTTGTTGAGGGGTGTATGGATGAAGTCCGTGAATAATGCCTTTGTGAGTCATAAACTCGAAATTGGGAGGATAAGTATTCTAATGCATTATCACTACGAAAGTACGAATAGAAACACCAAATTGATTTTGTATTTCAAAGAAAGAAACTTTTGAAAATAGAAAATAACTCGTAACGATCTTTCATTAAGAAAACCCAAGTACATCTTGAATAATCATCAATGAAACTAACAAAATAACGAAATCCTGGTGGAACCGACTTACTAGACCCCAAATATCGTAATGAACTAATGAAAAATAGACTCGAACGACCTCGCACTACGAGAAAACGAAGACGAGTGTGTTTCCCAAGTCGACACGACTCACAATCTAACGTGGATAAACTTGATGACTAGGCACCATCTTTGCAGCTTGATAGACTCAATGTCCCAAACGCTCAGGAATTAAACCGAGAATCAGAACGAGCATGCCGTTAAGGAATTCAAGAGGTAAGATAGTAAAGGCCTTGTGATTCATGTCCTGCTCCAATCATCCGTCCTGCATCGCGTCCCGCATGAGAAAAAATCATCGAAAAGTTATGCTACAATGTAGGGCTTTCGTTAAACGATCAATGATGCTAGATTAAAGGAGAACCAGTGACATAAAGAATGCAGTCTAGGGTGTCAGAAGATTGTGGTTTGGCTTTTCCAACCCATTTTGGTTTTGTTTGGATCCCTTTGGCTAAAGTAATACATGGAAGAGATTGTGAATAAACAATATCGGATAAAAGTGATTTATTACCTGTGATATGATCAGAAGCCCCAGAGTCCATGACCCATGTTCCAAGAGTACTAGATTGCGACACACAAGCAAAAGAATTACCCGCAATGCACACATCAAAGTTGTGCAACCGAAACTACTTGGAGACGCTTGCTTATTTGCACGACATCAAGGAACTCATCATATTCTCCCGAGCAATACGAGCATTATCGATGGTTGATTAGGTTGAGCACCATATGCCATCGTGGAGATGTCTTACATTTGCGCGATTTCGGCGAACTCATTATATTCCTTTAGAACAATAGGATCATAACTCTGGTGGACCATGCAAAATATAACATATGTCACGAGTGTGTCCAGGCTTATGACAATGACTACACTTGGATCGAGGTTTCCCAAAACGGCCTCCCCCTCGCCGATTCTCCATAGACTGATATGTACGCTTTTCAAAGGTTTGAGATGCGAGAATGTATGAGTCAACAGTGGGTGATGAAACTACTTTACGATCGGTGCCGCAAGACGAAGGAGACGAGAGAATAATTCATCGATCAGAGGAATCGTAGGGCTAGCTAAAATCGATCACGCACGTAATCATGATCGTGAGGAAGTCCAAAGCAAGAGTAAGAACTAGAAACAATGTTTGTCCGTGTTCTTGCTGTTGTTCCACATTCGTAGTAATCGCATCAACGCGTCGAATTCTCCATGATCGCCTCGCACTGCCCCAAGTAAGTAGACATATCGGATTCTTGTTTCTTTAAGTTGGTCAATCGAGATATCACATCATAGAATCGAGATATGTCATTAGTGTATAAAGCACGAGCCTTTTCCCAAACTGTATAACACGTTTGGAATGGGCAAACAAGTGGCATCAATTTGGAATCAATAAAGCGCCACAGAGACTACATAATTGAGCATCTACTTTCTCCCATTGTGCTTTGGCTTTTGCATCTTCCTCACTAGTCTTTGCCTTTACATCTACCACATAAGTCTTGTTCGTTAAGTGATCTTGGACACCTTGACCCTTGCACCATAGCTCAACCGGAAGCCCAAGATAAATAGTTTGAACTTCCCAATAAAAGTTCTCAAGTGATTATAGGCTAGAACTTCCAATCCCTATATTTTTAGAACCAAAAACATCACACCCAAAAGACATTATGCTAAATTTGTCTTGGAAACAAAGAAAATAAAAAAACTTGATTATTCAGATCTGATTGTCGGAAACAGCCTGAAACAGCCTGAAAATAGCCGAAATAGCCGAAATAGTTCGAAATAGCCGTAACCCTAATTCCGCGATCAAATCCGTCAAAACAGTATGGGCCTGGTCGGAATGGCCGGACGACTTAATCACAAAAATCTCTCAAAAATATGATCGAGAAAGGTGTCACGCCACGCGCGCGAGACAGGTCGCCGAAACTTCCACTCCGATCGGGCGAGAGCGCGCGTGGTGTTTTCCGTGGTTCTGGCCGGGTTTGGTCGCTGGGGCTTTCCGAGCCTCGTGGTGGTGTTAATTTTCGCACAGCACCCACAGAAAGAAAAAAAGATTAATAAAATCAGATCCAACCGTCACCGGAAATTGACATAGACATAAGGTGACTTGTTTGTTCTCACCAATGCTCTGATACCATGTGAGAAATATAGGAAAAGAATATTATTGAATTGTTTTTAAATTGTTACATTGTGACCCTATTTATAGACACTATATTAGAATCCTTTTCCAACTAGGACTCATATTCTTATTCCTATTCTTATTCCTATTCTAAGTAGGAAATACTTATTTCTATTCTAACAGAAAGCAAGCGGAGTATCTTTTGACAAAGATTAAAACATTTAAATTTATTTTTGTGCTTCACTTGATGTTGAAAGTGTTGGCAATGTCAAATGAGTTGAGTATGATTTTACAAAAAAAAGATCAAGATATTGTTAATGCCGTGGAGTTTCTTAATATTACAAAGAAAAGATTGCAAGATATGAGGGAAAATGGATGGGAATCTTTGTCGATGATGTTTCTCATTTTGTGATGTGCATGATATCTTGATTCCCAAGTTGGATGAGTCTTATTTTCGAAAAGTCAAAACGTAAGTCTTCGTGTGTTAGTTATGCGCATCACTTGTGTTGAAGTCTTTTTGTTGTTATTGATGCGCACTTCAAGCAACGGTCGCTTGATGTAGTGAGTAGTGATTTGCTTCTTGGGATGGGTAGTTGAATCCGTCAATTCTTTCTCTAATTTTGACAAAGGTAAAATCATGACTTTAGCAAAGTGTTATCTAAGTGAGTTTGATGATGGAAAAATTCGAGATTTGAGCTACAACTAGATACTTTCATTATTCATACGCGATGGTAATCCCAGTTCTCCACTTGCAGAATCGTGATTTGGCGAAGGCATTGGTTGAAGCAAATTCGCGAGACTTATTCACTTGTTTGTTTACTTGTAAAGTTGACTTTATTTTACTCGCTGTTACTATCGGAGAGAGCATTTTCGCGAAGCACATAAAAAAACGGCGAATAGTATTGGTAATCAATATTTAAATGATTGTCTAGTGTGTTACATAGAGCGTGATGTATTTATAAATTTTAGTATGGATCCGCTACTGATAATGACATCATTACTAACATTTATAAATACATCACGCTCTATGTAACACACTAGACAATCATTTAAATATTGATTACCAATACTATTTCGCACTTCATTTTTTATGTGCTTCATTGACGAAAATGCTCTCTCCACAGTAGTCGTAGCAACAGGTAAAATAAAAGTCAACTTTACAAGTAAACAAACAAGTGAATAAGTCTCCGCAAGATTTGCTTCAACCAATGCCTTCGCCAAATCACGAATTCCTTGCAAGTTGGAGAACTTGGGATTACCACTTCGCATATGAATAATGAAAGTATCTAGTTGGTAGCTCAAATCTCGAATTTTTCCATCATCAAACTCACTTGGATAACACTTTGCTAAAGTCATGATTTTACCTTTGTCAAAATTAAAGAAAGAATTGACCGGATTCAAGCTACCCATCCCAAGAAGCAAATCACTACTCACTACATCAAAACGGCCATTAAGCTCTTGAAGTTGCACATCAATAACAACAAAAAAGACTTCAACACACAAGTGGTGCGCATAACTAACACCTGAAGACTTACGTTTTGACTTTCCGGGAAAATAAGACTCATCCAACTTGGGAATCAAGATATCATGCACATCACAAAATGAGGGAACATCATCCAACAAAGATTCCCATCCATTTTCCCTCATATCTTGCAATCTTTTCTTTGTAATATTAAGAAACTCCACGGCATTAACAATATCTTGATCTTTTTTTTGTAAAATCATACTCAACTCATTTGACATTGCCAACACTTTCAACATCAAGTGAAGCACAAAAATAAATTTAAATGTTTTAATCTTTGTCAAAAGATACTCCGCTTGCTTTCTATCACTTGATGTGGACCCTTCAAGTTCAATCACTTCAAGAACATGAACAATAGATGAGAAAATAATAATAAAGTTCTCTAAAGTTTTGAAATGTGATCCCCAACGAGTATCACCTGGTCTGTGAAGCCCACGTTCTTGATGTAATCCTTGGCCTTTTTGAACTTCACTGGATTCAAATAATTGCTCTAACTTTTTGGCATGGTGATCACGAAGTAAGTCTCTATGCTTGAAAGATCCTCCAACAACATTCAACACATTACTAACATGATCAAAAAAGTCTTCAACATCCAAATGTTTTTTAGCAATAGCCACTAGTGTTAGTTGCAATTGATGAGCAAAACAATGAATGTAATATGCCGATGGACTATCTTTCATAATCAAAGTTTTGAGCCCATTTATCTCTCCTTTCATATTACTAGCCCCATCATAACCTTGTCCACGTATTTTGGATGGACTTAGTGAGTGAACGAAAAGCAAAGAATAAATCGTTTTCTTCAATGAACACGCCGATGTATCACTAACATGGACAAGACCGATAAATCATTCAACTACTTCACCATTCTTATTAACAAAACGCAAAACAAGAGCCATTTGTTCTTTGTGAGAGATGTCTTTTGACTCATCAACTAATATACCAAAGTAATCTCCATTCAAGTCCCCAATTATTGCTTTCAATGTTTCTTTTGCATTGGCAATATCTTTTTGAATCATAGGACAAGTCAAAGTATCATTGTGTGGGGCATTTTCTAATATCACTTTTCCCACATCCGGATGTTTGTCCCCATGCCATCGCAATAATCCTAGAAAGAAGCCTTGATTAATTGAAGATTCACTTTCATCATGACCTCGAAAAGGTAATCCATATTGCAAAAGAAGTCTTGACACATCAATTGAGGCTTCCGAACGCATTCGATACTCATTTTTTAACTTTTGAGAATGCTTATCAATAACAACTTGAATTGATTGATGATGATTTGACAAATCTAGCATCTTGTTGAAACATTTGTCATGAATACTATTAACATCACCAACATGTTTACGGAATATTTCAAGTGCCCTATTCCAACTCCTAAAACCTGTTTTTGTGTAAAACTCACTTGTACTTCCATGGAAAAAATCATCTTTGAATAAATAACAACATAGACAATACATAGAATCTTTCTCCACACTATACTCCAACCATTTAGAATATGGACCTTCAAACCAAAATTGACGCATTCTTTTTCCAATTTTAGTTGGAGGATATGAATCCATTTTAGGTTGACAAGGCCCTTTTTGGATATAATGTTTCCTCACTTCATCATTTATTCGAGGGTTATTATAGTGAGCAATTGGTACTCTTTTTCCTGGATCGGCTTCAAGTGAATCTAAATTAAGGTCATCTATAAGACTAGAAGGATTGCCATTCGTACTAGAACTTGCTTGAGAATGATTAAATTTCGCAAGAAACTTCTCCATCTCAATTCACAAAACTAGAACACTGAACACTTTCCTACAAAAATTAAAATTTAATTCAACTCACAATTAATTCAAATTTAATAGGGTAAGTCATAGTTAATTCAAATTGACATGGTTCATATCACACAATTTTTAACCAATAATATCTTACAATGTTCATTAGAAATTTAGAATATCAAAGTAAAATCAAAACTCTTGTCTAATATAAAATCAATCATCACTCATTTAAACTCAAGAAATAGAAATAAAAAAATCTTACAAAAATAAAATTACAAACTTACAATCTATAGAAGGTTGTGGATGGATGGAGAAAAGTGAAAATAATAGCACCCAAATGAGGCTTAGCCGTTGTACGGAACGCTAAGACGGGCGGCAACGACAACAAGTGATTTGGGTTTGGAATGGGGCAATGAAAATTTTGGGGAAGTTGAAACTTGGAGGAAGAAGGGTTTGGAAATAGTTGAAGAGAAAGAGAACATTTTATTTGTATTTAATCAAAGAAAAGTCAAAGGAGTAATAGTGTAATTGATTTAAGTCAAAAACAATTATAAAAAAAAATAATGTGCCAACTTTTTTCCTTAAAAAAAGGTGCTTGGAGCCTTTTTTTTTTTCTTAAAAAATATCTGCAGCAAATTTCTCAAAAAGAATAGGTACAAATGGGATTCAACCCTGCAACATTAGCCATCTAAAGTTTCCCTCCAACCATGGCACCACACGCCAATTTTTTTCACTGGGTGTCACGCTTTATATTTATATATATACTTATGTAGAGTTTCCGTCGAAGTTGGGGGGTGGCGTGGCACCCCCTGACCCCTTCATAGATCCACCCATGGTCATTATCGATCGTTTTCAAAATATGAAAACTCGTCGAGGGCAATTGTAAATGAATGATGAATATTTATAATATTATTGAAAGTTTTAAATTTGTTAACTTCATGCTTTTAGTGTGGATTTGTAATATCTTATTATTTATATTTTATTGATTGATTAATGATATATATCGAAAAGACGAATAATTTAATCAAATATAAAATTAATTTAATCGATAAGTCTATTTGGCACCCACGGATTCTAAATCCTGGTTCTGTTGCCATGTTCTGCCTATGTTAATATAGCGGCTTTTGGTGGCTAAGTGTACTTAACTGCTTAACTTGTATTATTACAATGGAAATCATTACATTAAACGAAGCGTGTTGGGCGGACCTAGTAATTATATAAGCTGCTTAGGAGTACGAACACTGCATTAACAATTAGTATGCGCAATGTTATCTGAGTTGTACAACAAACTTTGGCCCATAGATTTGATACGGTACCATGTCCGTATGTATATATCTTTATGGAATGATGCGTGTAGGTCATTGTAAAACTTGGCAAGCAACGCTTGATTTGTCATTTCACTGTAAATTCAATCCTCTTCCTCACTTCATTTTGCTCTGTTTGATTTCTTCTCTCTTGTTTCAGCTGCAGTTCCTGATCTTGGCGTTGCATAATACTTCCTTCAACAGTGAGACTTACTTCTGCTGGTATTTCCTATAGCTTGTTATCTTCTTTGAGCTTTTCTTATGGGGCTTTCTGTTTTTCTTCCTATGGTTCTATTCTACTTGTTAATGCGAATCTATGCTATAAATAATTTTAGAAGCGATCAACAAATGTTATTGGTTTTTTGGGACTAATGTCGTGAATGGATCCTCCCGTTAAAGGGGGTCAATGAGAAAGGGTGAATTTTTGATCTTGGACTTTGTGAATGGTATAAATTTGTCCTGCTGCCACTAACCTATAAAGGCAAACAATGATCCACTTTGGTGACACACGGGTAGGAACGGTCTACTTCTTTATGGGAGGCCGGAATTATTCCATTTTGCATAGTCTAGGCAATATTTTTTACCCTTTACCTGAAAAGAATTCAGGGACCTGAAATTATCTTCTTCAAATGTTCTTCAGCTTCAAGATTTAGAAGGGTTTATGGCAAGCAAAAAATTGTCAATTTCAATAGTATGATTCGGAAGTGATTTTTCCCCAAGAAAACAAAGTCGACAAAACCTAGAGTGTTTTGAAACCTTGCCAACCGAGTTTTGTTGAACACGGGACCAACACATTCTGACCAAAAATATTGAGACGATAGTGGAACTCGAAAAATAGTATGATTCAGAAGTAATACGTGCCTCCAACAAAGAAATTGCCATAAGTAATATGCTGGCGTGTGAGATTCATAAGCTTTCTTGTCAGCCACCATATTCTGAGGTTCTATAGATGGGATGAGATGATCCTCCCTAGGACGACTGTGAGATTCAAATCCCAAGCCCATAGGTATACCTCCCTTATACCAAATCTTACTTACAACCAATTTTCTAAGCCAAAGTAATTCGACTTTGATACCATGTAAAGATATGTCACTTGGGCCTAACTCAGCCCTACAAGCTAGTTCATGAGGGGAGGATTGCCCAAATCTATATAAGTAGACTGACTGTCCATTCCCCATTCAATGTGGGACTTTAATCCACACTAACACCCCCTTCACACCCAGGCCCAACTGAAGCGTGGATCGAGAGCCCACTCTAATACCATGTAAAATAAAGATATAATGGAGAAAATCTCCTTATCATATTATTCCAAGAGTGAGTTATACCAAGTAAATCTATCTAAGAAATAAAATTATATAATCCCTAAATATCTCTACTTATGATTGTGCTATGTATATTATACTAAGATGCGTCTATATACATTATGTACCAATATTTATAACATTAAATAAAAGGTATTATACGAGTTGTATAAATTAACTTAGAAGGAAGATGCTATCATCTCATTTTTGCACTTTTCCTAGTCTTTTCCTTCTCACAATCGCACTGGCTCTTCTTCGGTTAGCTTTCATTTTCTTTCTAAATATCCTCTATTTTTCTTTTGTTTTGAATTTGTACTATTAGTAATGTAGGATTATACTCTTAAATTAGGGTTTTACAGGTTGGAGTTGTACAATATATTCAGAATCTCCGAAAAATGTTGCCACTCTTGTAAGATCCTCCAAAAATGCATTATTACTTTTGGAGGATCTGAAATGTACCCTGCAATATCAATATTTTTGAATAGTCTGACCAACATAGATGTATTTGTGCATTGATTGTAATGATTTTGCTCTTAATTAAGTTTGATCCACCCCCGTTTGACCATCCTTAGCTAAGCTGCATAATTGTTGTATATGCTAAGCTGAGATGTAGATGCTAAGCTGACATCTGTAAATACCTGCATAATTGTTGTATATGCTAAGCTGAGATGTAGAGGAAAGCAAAAAGGAAATTATTGATTGGCTAATGAAAAGTCTAGACAAGCAAATGGCCAGTGTCTTGTATGAATTTCCATCTGTTCGCTTTTCTAGGGAATTGACATTAACAGAGGGAGTGCCATCCCTAAAACCGGCCTCTGCGCCTTCTGAGATTGATTCGAGTATTCTGAGGTTGACGAAGTTGGATCACATGGTAACATTGATTCGAGTATTCTGAGATGAACCAGTACATGGCATTTACCCTTATGTCTATGTCTGCAAAATGGTTGCATATGCTAATTTGTTGAGGTGTAGAACAAAAACAAAACCATTGATGGGCTAATGAAAATACTAGAAAACCAAATAATTAGTTTACTATGAATTCCCATATTTTTACTTTCCTATGGAGATCAACATAAATAGCTGCCCAACCAAAAAAAAAAAGAAACAGTCGGCAAATGTATACCATACATGTGTGTGTTTATTGATGAGAATGATCCCGCATTGGACCAGGACGAGATCCTGCTTGAGCAACCTTCCTCCATATTAGCTAGCTTTTGGGTGTGAGTTCTAATTTGATAGGATTGATGAAGTTGGATCACATGGTAACATTGTTGCTTGATTTCTAGTTGCACTTTTGTTCTATAAATGCATTTTTTCTAGATATGTTCTCTTTCAATATGAATGTAAGTTGTCTCATTATGTTTATTCTAAACGAGAGATATGCTTATATTTCCAGTAAAAGATTGGGGAGCAACGGACCACCAGTATGGATTATTATTCTCCTTTACCAGAAGATCTTGTGGTTGATATTTTATTGATGTTGCCAGTGGAATCACTCTTGCGTTTCAAATGTTTGTGCAAGCACTGGTATGCTCTCATCAAAAGTGAGAGTTTCATAGAGAAGCATTTTCATCACAAAATCAATTGTTCCCGTCTCCTCATTTGCAACTTGAAATTTGAAGAGGAATAACACACCCTCATACAGTCTGATGTAGTCTCCTTGCTTCCTGAAAAAGTAGTTCCGGGTGTGATCCCTGAACAAAAAAATCTCCTATACCTTCGAAGGGTCAATTATTTCAACTGTCTTGCTGGCCCAGTTAATGGCTTATTCTTAGTGCAGGAATTTTTTTGTGGATACGGTGACCGCTTGAGTTTGTGGAATCCTGCCACCAGAGAGTTCTGGCCTCTGCCTCCCGCGCCTTTTGTGACTGAGCACTTCTTATGTGACTATGATCATGAATTCGGATTATAAGGTTGTTTGGATTCGAGTATTCTTTGATGATCGGGGACAGGGACAGGGACAGGGACAGGGCTCTTACCTTCATATGTCTATCTCTGTCTATTCCTCATGCGATAACTCATGGAAGAACCTACAATTCCCTTCCAGTTTTACCTTAGGTTCTCCCTATTCCGTCACATATCTCAATGGGATTTATTATTGGATTTGTAGGAGCCTCAATAATAATATATGCAAGATTCAGTCATTTGCCTTGGGCAGCGAACAGTTTGGGGAGATGCAAAGCCCAAATATTCCAGGTAAACACCGAGGGAGGCTTACATCGTGTGGCAACTTGCTTGCAATGTTAGTCAGTGATAAGTCAATGACATCCATATATGAAATGAAACAAGAGGGAAGTTGGTCCAAAGTGTTTACTATTCAACCTTGTATAGATGCTGCTCATTTGCCTAAAGGTATTTGGGAGAATGATTAGATTGTTTTTCAACTCACAGAAACTTCACAGTTGGTGCTATATGACCCTACAACAAGTCAAGTTACGGATCTTGGAATTCAGCTGAGGCTTATGGGCTGTTGTGTTTTCAATTATCAGGAGAGCCTAGCTCTAATTACGAAAGGAAATGAGTCTCAAGACCAGGATAATACTGATCGAGCAAATGAAGTAGTACAACTATTAGGTGGACGAATATCATTGATTGGTAATGGAAACAATAGAAAACTAAATAGCTAGTTCTTTATTAGAATTCCCATCGTTCTATTTTCCTACAGAAATAACATAAATAGCTGCCCATCGCAAAAAAAAAAAACTAGTCAGCAGATGTATACTGTACATGTGATATATGTGTATTTGCTGATGAAAATGATCCCACATTGGACCGAGACTAGATTGTTGGACTCCTTATAAAGCTTGGGCAATCCTCCTCCCTATTAGCTAGTTTTTGGGTGTGAGTCCTAATTTGACAGTATTGGCTAGTGGATGTTACACATTTTTGGTTTAGCGGCCAAATGTGTAATTTACTCTTTCTTGCTAAGTTTGATAACATGGTAAAACTGCTGCTTGATTTCTTTCTTACACTTTTGTTCTATTAATGCATGTATTCTAGATCTGTTCTCATCAATATGTTTGTAAGTGGTGTCATTATTTTTATTCCAATTGAGAGATCTGCTTATATTTCCAGGTAAAAGATTAGGGAGCAAACGGCCACTGGTATGGATGGTCATTGTCCTTTACCCGGAGATATTATGGTTGATATTCTATCAAGATTGCCAGTGGAATCACTCTTGCGTTTCAAATGTGTGTGCAAGCACTGGTTTTCTCTCATCAAAAGTGTGATTTTAAAGAGAAGCATTTTTATCACACGAACAATTGTGCCCGTCTCCTCGTTTGTGACTTTAAAGTAGCAATGGCAGAACACTTTTTCGTAAAGTCTGTTGAATTCTCCTTGCTCCCTAAAAAAATAGTTCCAGATGTGATCCCTGAACAAGAAGTTCTCCTTCTCCTTCCGAGGGTCACTAGTTTCAGTTGTGTTGCTGGCCCAGTTGATGGCTTATTCTTACTGCAGGAAAAAATTTATTATGACAGTGTGCGCTTGGGTTTGTGGAATCCTGCCACCAGAGAGTTCCGTCCTCTGCCTCCTGCGCCTTTTGAGATTGAGCACTTTTTCTCAGACCATTATCATCAATATGGGTTGGGGTTTGACATGTTGACTCAAGATTATAAGGTTTTATGGATTCAAGATTACAAGGGACAGGACGATGACCCTCATGTCTCTGTCTGTGTCTATTCCTCATGCGACAACTCATGGAAGGACCTTGAATTCCCTTCCAGTTATACCTCAAGTTTGTCCTTTGATGCCACTTATCTCAATGGGGTTTATTATTGGCGTTCATTGCGTGTATATGAGATGTACAGGATTCACTCATTTGACATGGGCAGCGAACAGTTTGGGAGATGCAACTCCCAGTTATTCCCAATGAACACTGGAGGAAGCTTACATTGCGTGGCGACTCACTTGCAATGTTAGCCAGTGATAAGTCTATGACATCCATATATGAAATGAAACAAAAGGGAAGTTGGTCGAAAGTTCTTACAATTCAACCTCCTATAGATCCTCATCGGCCTTACGACATCTGGGAGAACGATAAGATTATTTTCAAAATCAGATGAACTTCTCAGCTGGTGCTATATGACCTTACAACAAGTGAAGTTGCAGATCTTGGAATTGATTTGGACCGTATTGGCTGTTGTGTTTTCAATTACAAGGAGAGCCTAGCTCTAATAAAGAGAGGAGATGAAACTCATGACCAGGATAATGTTGTTGACCAAATTGAACACTTCTTCGATATCATACCAACTGATCGCAAGTCTCTGTTAACTGTTAGAGGTCCTCCTACCGGACGGTGAACTTAAATAATTGGGTTCTTGTTTTTTTCTACCAACTTTTGTTGAATGACTAGTTTTTACACTCTTGTGTACAAATGGTAGTGCTTTTGATCTCACCCCCTAAAAATTCCTTCAAAAACATCATCTCATGCCTTTTAAATCATACTTTTCATATATTTAACATTGGCAAGAAAATTGCCATATAATTTCCTCAACTCTTTACATTCCTTTATTTACTTTCAGGTTTTTTTTATATAGATTTATTTCATTTGGTCTGTGCTTGAATATAATTAATATAGAAAGATATTTAAAACGTTAAAAATATCTTACAAGCTAAAAGTCATAAGTTGAGAATACCAACTTTTGACTTTTAGCTTATTTTCTATTTTTATGGCATAAAAATAAGTACTTAAAAACATATTTGGATTGACTTATTTTAAGTGTTTGAATAAATATAAAAAACTGCTTATAAACCCTTAGTTTTAAGTCAATAACTGTAAATTAGAATATCTAATTTATTTTACTTTTAATTTATAAGTCAAAATCCAAAGGTCAATACATTAAAACCTTGGCTATGAAATAAATCATGTTGTGAAGCACCACCTTTGAATGTGTCTTGCAGTATGCAATTCGAATTTAGTCGGGCTCAAATATGGGCTTCGAAAAAAAAACACTTTTTATCTTTCACATAATCACACCAATTTAATAAAAAAGAGCTTGAAGCCAAAACTCTCCTTAAAATAACCTAATCCAAACACCCTGCAGTGGCAGACAAGTATAGTAACAAAGAAGGAAGGAGATACCATCCATCTCGTTTATGCATTCTTCATCACCTTTGTAAGGCTAGATTTCAATTTCTTTCTATAATACCTTTAATTTATTTATTTATTTGAATTTAGTGATGTAAGGTTTTGCTTCTAAATTATATCCTGCCCAATTTTGATCATTCTTGCGTACTCTTTTAAATTTCAACTTTTAGAAATTCTTGCAAGAAATGCCACTTAAACTTGCTAAATTTCCAAGTGTTGTTGATTGTTGTTAATCAAAAGGGGTTGTTTGGTTGTTGATTAGAATTAATACATTAATTAGTTACGCTGAGTTTGGTTATTCCATCTTCTGCCTTGCATAAATAATACATATGTTTTCTTCTCAACTTATACATTTAAACCAGTAGTAAAATACCGTACTTGATGTGCTGATTTTAATACATAAATAACTCGCCAAATAACCGGACAGCCGTTTACTGCTTTATGGTCCGTAGATTACCTGCAAAATTGTTGTATATGCTAAGCTGAGATGTAAAGGAAAGAAAAAGGGAAATCATTGATTGGCTAATGAAAAAGTCTAGAGAAGCATTACCAGTTCTTTACTAGTCTTGTATGAATTTCTATCTCTATGCTTTTCTATGGAAATTGACATTAACAGAAGGACTGCCATCCCTAAAACCGGCCTCTGCGCATTCTGAGATTGATTCTAGTATTCTGAGATGAACCGGTACAGGGAGTTTACCCTTATGTCTATGCCTGCAAAATGGTTGCATATGCAAAGTTGTTGAGGTGTAGAACAAAATCAAAACCATTGATGGGCTAATGAAAATACTAGAAAACCAAATGACTAGTTATTTACTATGAATTCCCATGTTTTCATTTTCCTATGGAAATTAACATAAATAGTTGCTCATCCAAAAAAAAATAGTCGACAAATGTATACCATATTGATGAGAATGATCCCACATTGGACAGGGACGAGATCCTGCTTGAGCAACCTTCCTCCATATGAGCTAGCTTTTGGGTGTGAGTCCTAATTTGACAGTATTGGCTAAGTTTGATCACACGGTAACATTGCTGCTTGATTTCTTTGTTGCACTTTTGTTCTATTAATACATGTTTTGTAGATCTGTTCTCTTTGAAATATGTTTGTAAGTTGTGCCATTCTATTTATTTAGAGAGATCTGCATATATTTCCAGGTAAAAGATTGGGGAGCAAAGGACCACCAGTATGGATTGTTATTATCCTTTACCAGAAGATCTTGTGGTTGATATTTTATTGATGTTGCCAGTGGAACCACTCCTGCATTTCAAATGTGTGTGCAAGCACTGGTATGCTCTCATCAAAAGTGAGAGTTTCATAGAGAAGCATTTTCATCACAAGAACAATCGTGTCCGTCTCCTCATTTGCAACTTCATATTAGAAGAGGAAGAACACATCCTCGTAAAGTCTGCTGTAGTCTCCTTGCTCCCTGAAAAAATAGTTCCGGGTGTGACCCCTGAACAAAAAATTCTCCTTCATCTTCCAAGGATCGATCATTTCAACTGTGTTGCTGGCCCAGTTAATGGCTTATTCCTACTGCAGGAAATTTTTTGTGGATACGGTGTCCGCTTGAGTTTGTGGAATCCTGCCACCAGAGAGTTCCGGCCTCTGCCTCCTGCGCCTTTTGCGACTGAGCACTTCTTATGTGACTATGATCATGAATTCAGATTGGGGTTTGACCAGTTGACTCAGGATTATAAGGTTGTTCAGATTCAAGTATTCTGGGATGTTCGGGGACAGGGACAGGGCTATTACCTTCATATGTCTGTCTCTGTTTATTCCTCATGCGATAACTCATGGAAGAAGCTACAATTCCCTTCCAGTTTTACCTCAGGTTTTCACTATTCCGTCACATATCTCAACGGGGTTTATTATTGGATTTGTAGGAGCCTCAATAATAATATATGCAAGATTCAGTCATTTGCAAGGCCCAGATATTCCAGGTAAACAATGGGTGAGGCTTACATCGCGTGGCGACTCACTTGCAATGTTAGTCAGTGGTGTATGACATGCATATATGAAATGAAACAAGAGGGAAGTTGGTCCAAAGTGTTTACTGTTCAACCTCGTATAGATGCTGCTCATTTGCCTAAAAATATTTGGGAGAATGATAAGATTGTTTTTGAACTGACAGAAACTTCACAGCTGGTGCTATATGACCCTACAACAAGTCAAGTTACAGATCTTGGAATTTAGCTAAGGCTTATTGGTTGTTGTGTTTTCAATTATCAGGAGAGCCTAGCTCAAATTACGAAAGGAAATGAGTCTCAAGACCAGGATAATACTGATCGAGCAAATGAAGTAGTTCAACTATTAGGTGGACGAATGATGTCAAGAATTGAAAACCAAGTTCCCCCCTTTGATCTTTCATTTTCTGAGTAATAGCACTAATTTGTTAGCTAGCTGGATGAACCTATTTCTATTGGGTTATTGACTTCTACTCATTCATCATGTCCTATTTATACTTTGGTCATTGATAAGAACATAAAGTTTATTCGTTTCATAGTGTTTTGCTCACATTTGACTACTTGCTGAATTGTTGGCTAAATGTGTAATTTTAAATAATTTGTTTTACATTACAACAATGAATTCCCATATATGTACAAGTGTAAATTCCCCCTTTTTGCTTCACATGGTGATGCTGCTGCTTCATCTTTTTTCATCACAAGAACAATTGTGCCTGTCTACTCGTTTGTAACTCGAAAGTATCAGATGAAGGACATGACATTGTAAAGTTTGTTGTATTCTCCTTGCTCCCTGAAGAAATTGTTCCAGGTCTTACCCCTGAACAAAAGACTCCCATATTTTTATGTAATTCTGTATCATTTTGTATTGTTATGGATTTTTTTTTCTTTGTTTTTGTTTTATTATTCTTTTAAGTGCTATTTAATTGACAAAACTTCTATTAATACATGATGAGTTTGACAATACTTGAATAGTTTATGCAATATGTTTTTTTTTAAATACAAGTAATTTAAATAAAGATTGCTAAAAGGTTATTACTTTAAATAAAAGATTTTGATTGTGTTACTTTATCGTCTATTTAACATAGTGTTGCGAACACATACATATATTGTTCATTTCACCCCTTTTGTTTCATTTTTATTTTTCTATAATTTATATAATATGAGATTTAATAATTTAATTTTTAAATAAAAATGAGAGTTACATTTACATTTATGCAACACTAAACCTAATAGTTTTCTTAAACATAAGCATTCTATATTAAATATAGCTTTTCGTAGTGTTAAAATTCAAATGCTTGGTATGATGACAATTTTGCTTTGGGACATTTTTGTTGTTTCTTTATGAATTACTTCGATCCTTAGTTTTTTTTTTTTTGGTAAACTGATCATTTATTGATACCAAAAAGTGAACATTACAGTACCAAACAATTGCTGACCAATTGCTTCTCAGAAAAAAACCAACTTACAAAAGGAACTACAAAGTAGCAACTATATACAATCTAGTGATGCATACATAAAATAAAAGTATCATCATCTTCAAGGCAGTCTATCCAGTGTTTGCAGTGTATTCTTCCACTTGGCCAGCTCCCTTCCTCTCACATGTATATGCAGCGCAATTTCTTTACAGAGCTTGTCGCTTTGATAGTGATTGGATTTAAACCGAATAGCATTTCGTTCTCTCCACACAAGCATAGCAAATACACAACTAATTATTGCACCCTTCCCTATTTTCTTCCTTGCCCATATAGTAACCCAGTCTAGTTCAACTTGCCAGCTTCCAATGGTTCTGTTAATCCCCAGCCACACCAATAACTTGTTGTTGACACCAAATTTTGATCTGATATTTCTAAAGTTAATATTTTTTAAGCATTTGAGTTTTTAAATAGTTCAAAATACATGTTTTGTCGTTTTAATGCAATTTGTTGATAATTATCCTTATTCTTAAAGTATTAGGATTTTTATCGGTTAATTCTGTTTACATTTTTTCATATTCATTTTATCTGTTACAATTGTTAATATTCATTTTGATAGTTTACACAGTTCAGAAATTCATTCCGATGTGGATAAGATTTCATACACAAATATTTTATTAACAGGTGATTTTGGCCCGCGATTTTAAAATAATGATATTGTACTATGGGTGATTTTCAATTCCTTATTTAAAAAATAGCTTGCTCATTAAGTTAAGGGGTGATGGATAAGAATTTAGGGTAATTTTCAGATTTTAAGTGTTCAAAAAGTTTTTTTTTATTGTTCATTATTTTTTCGGCAAGTCACCGGAGTTCCACCGAAATCCGGCAAGTCCACCACCCAAAGACCCCTGTTTTTCTTCTTTCCCCATATTTTCCGGCCAGCAGCTTTAACTCATCATCTTTCCCTTTACTTTTGCTACCATCTCCTTCTTCCCCAGACAAAAACACAACCTCCGACCACCGTTCCTTCAAACCCCGACCCTAAACCACCGACCTCTGAAACAACCACCAAAACGCCACTACTGGCCAGCCAACAACGAACACATTCCTTTTCCCCTTGCTCGAGTTCAGCCATTAATGGCGAACTCTGAGTTCAACAGCTTCACCCACCGGAGTACAGCGAAGCAATAAAAACCAAGCCCAACACACCAGTGAGCTCAAAGCTCGAGGAACCGGACCATTTTTGCTGCGAACCAGCAGTTTCAATCCAACATCTCCACCAATCAACTCCGGCGAAGCTCAAAGCTTCAGCCGTTTCCAAGAATAGCAACAACCGGCAACCACCGGGAATAGCAACAACCGGCAACCACCGGGAATAGCAACAACCGGCAACCACCGGCGTGGCTCCAACTCCGGTAACCTCTTTCACTTTGTTTTTCTTTTCAGATTTGGCCGGAGGGGTTCAAACTCTGGCCACCTTTGTTCTTATACTTCGCTATCTGTTCATTGTGGTTGGTCATTTCTAATTTTAGCTAGTGTTTTGTCTAATTATTATTATGCACTGTTATTAATTGTTGTTGATTATTGTTATTATTAATTATTATATCTACTTGTTGATTATTATGTTTATTTCATTGTACTATCATTCAGTTTGAAATTCCTATCAGCACTATTGTCATTCTCTATTTTTGACATCTTAAATCTGATGCAATTTAATTTAGTTTTATTTTTACGATGTAGTATTTATTTATCTCTTTCTTTTACTGTTAATATACTTCAATTTCCTGTTGTTTAAATGTTTGTTTTATAAAAATTGATTTATTATGTTGACTTTGTATACCTTTTCTGACCATTCTCGTGTTTGCTCAATTGATTATTCCATTTACCCATTGTTTGCTCTAGTTTTTTAGTACTGTTATTTTGATTATTTGTTATTCATTATTTGCATGCTCATTTTTATCATTTTGTTTCTTCTATATAGTGTTAATGTTAATAATGAAACTGTCTAGATATATTTTAATCCTTTTTGTTGACATGTGTAGTTTTGGTAAAGTTTTCTGTTATTTTTTATTGATTAATTATCTTATTATGATATTACACTAAATTATGCAAGTTAAAATTGCCCAATGAAATAATCTCTCCGTCGATTTTGGAGGTTTCCCCATTTTAAAAGATGAAAATTTAGTTTATGTTCATACTTTTTTTGTTAAAATTGGCCGATGAAGAAATTACCGTCGATTTCCAAGGGTTAATAAGACGGGTTTTTATTTTTTAGTTATTATTTGATTTATTCATTTTTATTCATATTTATTTATTATTAACACTTTTACTAAGTGTTTTTACAGGTACCCGGAAGTGCTTCCCATTAAAGCTATTCGAATGAAGTTTGATTTATATTCTCTATTCATTATTTTGTATATATCGATGTTAGGCAATTCTTAAGTCGTTTCTTACATTATTGTTTTATTTTATTATTTGTGTATATCATATGTCTATTATACTTAAATATTTGTTTTTATCTCCTCCTCAATTTGAAAAAATGCATTCAGTTGAGACCCACCTTTGTGAATTTCGAAGGATGCCTAACACCTTTCCTTCGAAATAACTTGAACCCCTTACCTAGAATCTATTGATTTCGTAGACATTTTTTTAAGTTAATTAGTTTCCTAATTTTCCTGAAATTAGGTGGCAACTTTCTTTTAACCCCCTCTTTTACCCTTTTCCCCTTCTAAAATTCTTTTATTCTTAAAAATTGAGTCATTGCGACGTTGTGCCCTCTCAAAGGGATGTCAACACCTGTGCCATAAAGCTCTAGTAACCCTACATTCAAAGTAATGATGTTCAAAGGATTCAAAAGCTGAACCACAAAAAGCACAATCTGGAGGCACATGAATACCAAATTTCTGAAGTCTCTCTACAGTTGCTAATCTTCTCCAAGCTGCTAGCCACAATATGAACTTATGTCTAGGATGGATGTTTTATTGTAGTGCAATACTCTTGCAGGGGACTTTTGGGTGGGTAGGCATGAGCATAAGATACATCTTTCTAATAGAAAACTTGTCTTCTTCATTCAGCTTAACATCAAGATGTCCTTGTGAAGAATTAGTTCCTAAGTACTTCCTTGACTCTAAAATTTTCCTTACAACCTAAGTAGCATGAGCTGGAATAGTGCAGTTCTCTACAAATTCATCTTTCATATAGTAGATATGTACCCATCTTATCCATAAACAATCCTTTTTTTCATGAATAGCCCACAACAGTTTCAATATGACAGCATTGTTCCACAAACTCAAATTTATAATATTCTGACCTCCTGCAACCTTTGGAAGGCAGAGTTTTGCCCACGAAACAAGAGCCTTCCTTGACCTTTCTACTGAGCCTATCCACAAATAAGTTCTGCACACTCCCTCTGTCTTCTTCAATATTCTTTTTGGTAATACAAATATTTGTGCCCAGTAAGTCTGCATACCAAAGATATAAATTAAAAATATTATGGGAATGGAGTAATTAAGTTTCATTTTGTTTAGATTTTAGTAATATAAGTCAATAAAATCATTTTATTAAAAGTGGAAAGAGTGTAAGTCAAAAGTTGAATAAGTATAATGTCAAGTATATTTATCATTTTATTTGTTTATAAAAATTGATTGTCAATTAAATTTAATTGGAAAGACCTTTCATCTACCTTTAGACATGTACAAATTCGATATGAACTTTTTATTTACAAGTTTAATATGTGTCATGCATTTATTTTCTTTACATTTAACTTCCAACTGTTTAAACATATCATATTCTTTATCATATTATTTATACCTTATTCAATATTTAATTGATGCACACTATATATATATATATACTAGTTTTTCGACATGTGCGTTGCACGTGATTATCAATTCAGAAAATACATGTTATAGTAAATAGTATTGCTTATTCAAGCGAAAATTTGAATAATAAATTTTGTATAAAATAATATTGCAGATTCTTTTGTAAATGTTCAATGTGGATCATCATATATATCTCTTATTCACATGAACCTATAAAGACTAGCAAAGCGACCTAATTCATCACACTTGAAACACCCACTTCCTCAACCACCTCTTTGGCCACCGTAATCACCGTATCCACGATTATGGTGGAGGTGGTGATTACAGTGATGGAAGAGGTGGTGGAGGAAATGGGTGCTACTGCGATGATATTTTCTCAAGTTCATAACGCAACTTTCCTCATTAACTTTACATACGAAGCAAATGAATAAACAAAAAAAAAAAAAAAAAAGTAAACTGACTGAACAAAATGCACAACAAATATTATCTATAAGGTAATATTAGTGAAATACGACTAATTATAAGATTGAACCTCATCAAATTGAAATAAATATATACATTATTGCATTTAGCTAATAAAATTTTTCATTCATCATATTCATAGGTTCGCGTAAATAAGAGATATATATAATGATCCACATTGAGGAGAACCCTCCTGGTCATGTCGAGCCTGAAAATCATACAACCTATTCTGTCGCTGACCAGTACATGTACCTGATGAGGCACCCTACTAAGTGGGGTGACCTGCAGGAGCTGCTGCAAAGCTGGCCTAATTCTACGAATGAGTCTCTCTGCCCTTTTGAGAATTTTCAAGGAACCCTTTCATCGTGTGGCCTGGCTAGCCATACCCAATGTGATTTCCACTACCTGCCCTGCATTAACCCCGATGGTTCTTACCATACTTTTTAGACTTAAGTCATCGACAATCACTTAAAGTTGTCCGCATACTTCACTTAAGACTTCAACCAGCGAGGTCAGACTATCAACACCTTAACTATTCTGAATTTGAACCATTTAGACACTTTGTGCACACGTGGCACAAAAAGTGTAACTCACACCTTGTTAAGCGCGTGAAGCATTTAATCAAACCTTTGTTTTTTTTTTTTTTTGTTTCTCATTATTTATTTTTTTAAAAAATAACCATCTTTCTTTTTCTTTCTCTTTTAAAATTGCAGACCTACTGCCACCAATTATTCATAACAACAAAATCTACCACCTTACATCTTTCTAATAAATTTACTTATTTGCTTATGCTTAAATTTGATAAGAAATGGAGTCAACTATCCACATTTCCTTTGTCAGAAAAAATGAAGAACATAATCTAAGTTTTTTTGCTAGAAAAAATGGAGATCATCCGTCACTTTTTTGCCAGAAAATATGGAGGCCACACACTGCCTCCGATCCACACCCCTTCTTGCTTCATAACGAAACGGAGACATCAAGTAAATTTGAAATCAAAATAAAAACATAATGAACAGATTTTTCTTAAAAGAAAAAAGAAAAATTACTATCAATTTGAGATAGGAACGAAAAAGAAAACATAAAGAGAAAAAAAGAAGATAAATTCATACTTTGTATATGTTAAAATCTCCATTTAGAAAATAACAATGGTGAACAAGAGGTGATTTTAGTGAGAGAAGAAAAGGAAAGTTTTGGGGTGGGTGTGAGGATGGTAAATGGATTTTTCTTTTTCTTTTTTCAGTTGAAATTCTTTTCTTTTTGCAGTTAGATTTTTTTTTTTATTTTCAAAATTCATTTATATAATTATTTTAAAATTAAATGTCACATGTCTTCATTTGATTTGTTATTTTGCCACATCAGCTGCATGTGTATTACACACACTTCCTCTTTTGACTAGGTCTTAGAAAAATGTTTGATATGTATTTATTTTCTATGGTTTGAGTGTCTAATAGGAAAATGGGCACGTTGAGGTGTCTAAGTAAATTTTGCGGACAACTTTAAGGAAATGTAGATGACTTAAGCCTACTTTTTACATACTTGATGTGCGCCCACTAGTAATTGTATCTTAGGACTTAGAGCAAGACTCTCTATTTAGTGTAGGGATAAAATGAAAATGTTTATTATATATTAATGAATATAAAATTTATTTTGTAAATGATAAATTTTAAATAATTCATATATATTCACATATTTTCACATTTGTTGTGAGTTTTTTTTTTTAAAAAAAAAAAGAACTCGGAACAATTTAAAATAATATATTTTGAAATAAGAAGATATTGTTAACTTGAAATACATTCATGACATATATAATACTTTAATTTAAATAAAATATATATGGCGTTATTACAAGTCATATGAGTTTTTCTTCGTCTAAAATACTGAAATATTAAGAAATAGTAAATAAGTAAAACAAAAGGGCAATATTTATATAGTAATAATTATTTTGAAGCAAACTTCCTAACGTTCTAAATCACATAAGTAGCATTGATAAATAAAGTCATTCTTTTATCTTGAGCATCCAAAAAATAAATTGTGACAATTCTCTAGGCCTTGAGAAGTTTAATAATTTTGAAAAAAGATGTTCATAAGCATATATTTACATCACAAGATAAATTGTTAACAAAAATAAATAAATTTAGATTACATTATGTTAACTTCATATATTGGAACATTACATACTAATGTATATGTTAAGCAAAAAAATAATTATTATATCATCAAAATTATTTACCTCAAGTACTCGAGATTATGGAATATACCATCTTAGGATAAAATGATTTACTTCATCAGAATAGTGATATATCATATTGCTAAACTTAGAACTCACTCAACGACAATAAATAACACGAAATATTTTTAAAATGCTAGAAGAAGTAGAGTAGAAGATTAGAAAAAATTGTGGTGGAAAATGAGAGGAAGCCCCTCTATCTATAGTCAACAAAGGGTAGTATGAACAAGTGTTTTTTGTGTCTTATCTATAAAGTCATGACTTTTTCGAGAAGTCACAACTCTTTGGAAAAGTCACAACTTATTGAAAAAGTCACAACTCTTTGGAAAGTCACAACTCATTGAAAAAGTCACAACTCATTGGAAAATTCACAACTCATCAAAAAATCACAACCCTTCGAAAAAAGTCACAAGTTATCAGAAAAGTCACAACTCATTGAATAAATGACAACCTAAGTTAGGGATATTATATTGATTTAACATTCAAGTTAGGAGTTCATACTTTTAAGGTAATATATATATATATATACCTTAGGTAAAGTTACACATTTTGATTCTCCTTTTATAGGTCTTAATCAAATTCACAAAACAATTAATTTAAAAATACACATGATATTAAAAACATAATTACACCAAAAGTATTTTTAGTTGGTTAGGAGGTAATATAAACATATGTTTCTATTTCTCTACTCCTTTGTGCTTGAGTGTTGATATTTAAAAATGTTATTTTTGCCAAATCAATAGGTAAAGAAGAGATTGTACAATATACCAAAAGAAACAAGGTTCAATAACTTTGCTAATTAAAGGTGAAATTAGAAATCAAAGTAAGAAAACTAAGGATTTCTTTGGTGAAGTATTTCTTCCTTTTAGAGAGCTCGCGAGGTAGGATTAAGATATCACTTTAACAATTTGCACTTCTTCTTTAGTATATAATTTATAACTCAACATGTTTCTTAATACTAATATTTATGTAATCTTTTAAAATTTTGTGGTCAATAAAATTGAGTTACACGCGCAAGGTGTGTGTCCAGAACTAGTGTATATATGTATAAAAGTTAAAACTCCTGCAATAGAGACAACAATTAATTAGCTGAGATAATGGGCTTAGGTGTAATGACATTCTTTTGACTAGACACAAAATCTAAGAAAAAAAATACTTTTTGAAATTTTGGTCCTAAATAAACAAACCTAAATAAAATTAGTAGGTAGTATAAATAGACAAAGCTTTTGGCCTCTTCTTCACTACTCTCATTTCTCATTTCTCATTAAGGGCTCTTCTTCCTCAGGTTAGATTTCAATTTTCTGTATTTGTGTTTTGCTGCTCTCTTTCTCTACGTTATGCTTTTGCTCTTAAATTAGATCGCACATATATATATATATATATATATATATATATATATATATATATATATATATATATATATATAAATCCCCTTTCACCATTTTTCACTTTCACTTTACTCTCTTTCTGTTTCAAAATTGATGTAGGGTGTGTTCGGTACATGTTTTTCAATTTTCTCATTTTTTGTTGGTCAAATGATTTAGAAAATATTTTCTCTATAAAACAAACTCCTTAAAAGTGATCAAATTACTTCCATGATGAAAGTAGGGAAAACAAGTTAGCACTAGTAGCATTCCACGTTGAAAATACAAAAATAAAATCATTGATTGCCTAATGAAAAGATTAGAAAAGCAAATCACCACTTCTTTACTAGGAAATGGGAAGACTTCAAATGGAAATCTGTGTTTATCTCTGGGATTGATACATGTTTTCCAATTTTACTATGTTCGGTTGATCAAATGATTTGGAAAATATTTCGTATAAGGAAAAAGGCACTCTTTAAAAGTGAGGACAAAATTAGAAAAGCAAATCACCGCTTGTTCACTAGAAAATGGGAAGACTTCAATTTTTTAAGATGGAAATCTGTATTTTTTTTCTTTCTTTTCTTAACTTACGATTTTAGAAATGAAAATCAGCTTTTAGATTCTAACACAAGAAAATTGCTTGGACCCAAAACGGTTGCAGATCTAAAGGTCAAATTCTTCATAAGATAAAATAGAGGATTTGGGGTATGATACATGTGCTGAGATACCAGAAATAAATGTATATACAAACACTTATAAGTATATATATTAATCAAAGTTATTGAACTAAAACTTTTAAAAAATAATTCTTCATAAACATTTCCTATATTATTCATAAGATATATCGTGTAATAACAAAGTGCTCTCATATGTATATATATGACAAACTCAAAAATCAAACCAAAAACCCAATCAATCTTGTACTTACTGGTCATAGATGTAGTCAAAGCATTCAAGGGTATAGTGCGGCGGAGATTTGAGTGTTCCGAGCTACATAAATGTTCAAATTCAGGCCAATGAATCTAAGGGGACGACGGGGTTAAATATAGAATGAGATATATATATATATATATAGAATCAAATATAGAACTGAAATAAAAAGGATTTCGAATGCCAGAAAATGAAACTATTTAGTGCACCGTATAAAAGAAAGGGAAGGTATGACTTTGAGTCTGAAGCCAAACATAAAGAACTATTTTGGATCTTTTCTCCCAAATTGATCTACAAGAAATTTTGTCAAAATATTTTTAAAAATATGTATACCCATAATATGTGTATTGGCTTGCTGATGTAAATATTTGTGGCCGAGTGGTCAAATGTGTAACTTCCCTTTTTTGTTTCACATGGTAATGCTGGCTTGATCTTCTTCGTTGCACTGTGTGTTCTATTAAAGCATATTTCTAGATCTGTTCTCTTTCAATATGTTTGTAAGTTTTCTCATTTTACTTATATTTCCACCAGTATGGATGGTCACCGTCCTTTACCAGAAGATGTAGTAGTTGATATTCTATTGAGATTGCCCGTGCAATCACTCTTGTGTTTCAAATGTGTGCGCAAGCACTGGTGTGCTCTCATCAAAAGTCCGAGTTTCATAGAAAAACATTTTCATCACAACAACAATTGTGCCCGTCTCCTTGTTTGCAACTTGAAAGTAGCACGTGAAGTACACCCCATCGTAAAGTCTGTTGTATTCTCCTTGCTCCCTGAAGAAATTGTTCCAGGTGTGACCCCTGAACAAAAAACTATCCTTCAGCTTCCGAGGATCACTGATTTCACGTGTGTTGCTGGTCCAGTTAATGGCTTATTCTTAGTGCAGAAGAAGTTTTATGGATACGATGTCTGCTTGGGTTTGTGGAATCCTGCCACCAGAGAGTTCAGGTCTCTGCCTCCTGCGCCTTTTGAGATTGAGGCCTTTTTCTCGCACCATGATCATCAGTTCGGATTGGGATTTGACCTGTTGACTCTAGATTATAAGGTTTTATGGATTTGAGTATTCTGGGATGAACTGGGACAAGGTGCTAATAATCGTGTCTATGCATGTGTCTATTCCTCATGCAACAATTCATGGAAACACCTTACTCCTGAATTCCCTCCCAGCTCTACCTTGTCTGCACCCCTTGACGCCACTTATCTCAACAGGGTTTATTATTGGCTTTGTAGGGGTCTTGATGAGATCTACACGATTCGCTCTTTTGACATGGGCAGCGAGCAGTTTGGGGAGATGCAAGTCCCAGCTATTCCAAGTGAACATTGGGGGGGGGGCGCTTACATTGCGTGGCAACTCACTTGCTTTATTAACCGGTGACCCTGGCAAACCTATGACATCCATATATGATGTGTGGGTATTGAAACAAGAGGGAATTTGGTCCAAAGTTCTAACTGTACAACCTCATATAGATGCTCATTGGCCTCGCAACATCTGGGATAACGATAAGATGGTTTTCGAGATCACAGAAACGTCACAGCTGGTGCTATATGACCCTACAACAAGACAAGTTACAGATCTTGGATTTCAGCTGGACCTTAACATTGCTGGCTGTTGGGTTTTCAATTACAAGGAGAGCCTAGCTCCAATAAAGAGAGGAAACGAGACTCATGGCGAGGATAATGCAATCGAGCAAATTGAACACTTGTTCTATACCATACCAATGGATGAGGATCTTAAAGATTTGGAATACATAATATTATACTGATAAAAATTGAAAAACAGGAAGAAAAAAAAAACCGATTTACCTGTAATATTGTGACATTAGTTCTTATCTTACCTTATAACATTGTGTTTGAGCTTAAAATTTTTTGGATCAGTCATCTTTGTATTATTATTATTGAATAAAAAGCAGACGTGGTATTTTTTGTTTATGGTATCAAGGGGCATTCCTTTTGGACTTACACATTTTAAGCTAAGTTGCGCGTGTACTCTCCACTCATGTTAGATTCTCCAAAAATACACTACTACTTTTAGAGTATCGGCAAGCAACAGACTTTAAGTGCTCTGCATCTATATTTGTATTTTGGTCCACTTGAAAAATCCTAAATCTTGTTTCTAGTTTAACAGTTCAAAAATGTAATATATATTATTTAATGTGATTTAGTTGTATCAATCAATGAACTAGCCCTCACTCTTAAGTGGATCAGGCCATTTACTATTCTGTTTACATTATTTTCCTTATCAAGGGATAATGTACTAGTGAAAGTTAGAAAGTATGAAAAAAAAAAGGCACGAATAAGGAAAGTAAGGAGTAAGATGTGCATGTCATGCACTCAATGTTCTAGTCATAGTTTCGAGCCTATGCTATTGACTAACTTAATAAACTTGTCTCGAATACAAAAGACAAGTAAAAAATTAATATACATATGGAGATAAGTCGAACTAGGACGCCATTAGCTCACCCTTCATCTCAGAAGATCTCTGCATTACTTAGGCTCGAATCACCCGTTATCGGCTGGCACTCAAATCTACTTCAAGAAAACATATGTACCATGAATCTCAAAACAACAGGTGCCCAGTAGGCATCATAGGTCGACTGAGCTTGGAAAGTCAAAACAATATGAAAAATATGAAAGTAACGGTAATTAGAGGTCAAATGAACAAAGCAATAACAGAAAGTATGTAGTTCATGAGTCTAGAAAGAACAAAGTAGTAAAGTAAAACAATTATCTATAACCTAAATGGACCCCCATAAGCCCAGAAAGTATGTATACTCATGCGCAATTAGAAAGTAAATAACTCAAATGAGTTTGGACTCACATAAGCCTCATAAGTACACAGAAGTACTATGAATAACACTAGCTAGATTAAAAGCTTTCAAGAACTGAAATGGCTGACTCCAAACTTGAACTTTGGCGAAGGCACCCAAGGAACCCAAATGAACCACATGTTAGGATTTGAACCAAGGCGAATAGAGATATGTTGGGGCCTCGAACTGTGGCAAAAAAAATTACGTAGGGGCCTTGAACCATGGCTAAAAGAGATACGCCGGGGCTTCAAACTGTGGTTAAAAGACTCCAAATACCCGCCCCTTCCCCCCCGCCCCCCGCCCCTCTTCAAATAACAAACTCTTTCTCCTGCTGAACATATCATAGAGAAAAACATCTTTGTTAATACATAAATAACTTTTATATAACATTTTACCAACAAAACATTATATAAATTAAATACATAAATAACTTTGTTATTCATGTATTAGAGGTAGCTTTATCCACCTACCAAATGACCCCTAAGGTAATTTTTATTTTTTTTTTGGTTTTCCACTGGGTGTTCAATATCTATATCAGAGTCTCACTAAATTTGAATTTGTGTCGAAAAATATCAAATTATGGGTAAAGCACTCCCTAACAGAGATAATTGTATAGCTAAAAAGACTCAAATCAAAACATTTAATTAAGAATGAATAAATACTTATTACTCCAATACAACCCTGAGTGATTAAAAACTTAGATAAAAGGAATTAAGAGGAGTTGTATGAAATAAAATGACGAAAGAAGTGTAGGAAAGTGAGGAAGTAGTCAACTGTTGAGGTATTTCTACAACACCACTCAATCAATCCAATATCTCTTTTTCCATTTTTTCCTTGTCGTAATTTGCGCCACTTCTTCTTCATCAGCCTATAAGGTTAGATTTCTGATTTTTTTTTTGAATCTGAATCTGAATCTGAATTTGTCCTATTTGGGGATATAGGGTTTTGCTGCCATTGTTTCTGTTTATGCTAATTCTTTTCTTTTTATTTCTTTCCATCTTTTACATTTCAATATTGGGTAAGTTAAAATTGTTCCATTTCCAAGGATTTGTAGATTGATATTAGTAGAAAAGGGTAATTAATGTTTCATGCTCCTTAAATTACCTGCAAAATTGCTCAATATGCTAACTTGATATGTAGCTCAAAAATAATCATTGACTTAATGAAAAGACTAGAAAATCACATGATTACTTCTTTACTAGTCTCCTCTTATTGACTCTATTTGGCTGATATTATCCGTGGACATTGGAACTTTGGGTGTGTTTGGTACCAAGGAAAATATTTTTTGAAAAATATTTCTATGAAAATAAGTGAGATTCTTATGTATTTCTTGTGTTCGGTATATAAGCAAAAAAAAAAATTAATATTATTCTAAAAGCATTTTTGTATTATCTAGACAAATACTATGAGAGACAGAGGTGGGGTAGTGGGTATGGAAGCTACGGGAGTGAGGTGAAGATGTGGTATCTTAGAGAGTGGGAGGACATAATCAATTGAAATGTCACATATGAAACTTGTTTTCCCTACTTGCTTTAGAAAGTAATTTTCTTCATTTGAAGTGTCACGTATGAAACTTGTTTTCCTAAAGAAAATCTTTTCCAAAAATTTTGATTAGAAACTATTTTCTACGGAACACACCCTTTATCCGGCGCTAATTTGAGATATTGATACACCAAGACTAAGTATGTATTATATTTTTCCATTTTTCTTGTTTTTATTTTATTCTTTGGTTATGCTCCAGATATATAGGCAAAGCACAAGAAACTTTTATTCAGGAAAAACCCGAAGACTTAGTCAGCTTATTAATTGCTTATGGAAAATAGAGGAGAAAGTTAAAGAATTAGCAAATCTTGAATGGTGCACACCAAACAATGAAGATGTAGAGCCAAAAAATAAAACAAGTACAAATGAAGACTCATCTGCAATTGCTAAGATAAATCTAAGAATTAATTTGTCTTGTACCAGAACTTATACAGCGGAGGCCATTAATGGATGTGTAAAGGATCAAAACGTTAATGAGTAAATGGATGTTAATCAAGAGACTAAAAGTGCACTAACACTTGAAACTTAAAGAACTATTAGTGCACCATATAAAAGAAAGGGAAAGGTGACTTTGAGTCTGAAGCCAAACATAAGGAACTATTTTGGATCTTTTCTCCCAAATTAATCTACAAGAAATTTTGTCAAAATATTTTTAAAAATATGTATAACTATAGTACATGTGTATTGGCTTGCGGATGTAAATATTTGTGGCTGAGTGGTCAAATGTGTAACTTCCCCTTTTTTGCTTCACATGGTAATGCTGCTACTAGATATTTTTTGTTGCACTCTGTGTTCTGTTAGTGCATGTTTTCTAGATCTGTTCTCTTTCAATATGTTTGTAAGTTGCCTCATTTCTACTTATACTTCCACCAGTATGGATGGTCGCCGTCCTTTACCAGAAGATCTAGTAGTTGATATTCTATTGAGATTGCCAGTGGAATCACTCTTGCGTTTCAAATGTGTGTGCAAGCACTGGTATGCTCTCATCAAAAGTCCGAGTTACATAGAAAAACATTTTCATCACAAGAACAATTGTGCCCGTCTCCTTGTTTGCAACTTGAAAGTAGCACGTGAAGTAGACGCCGTCGTAAGGTCTGTTGTATTCTCCTTGCTCCCTGAAGAAATTGTTCCAGGTGTTACCCCTGAACAAAAAACTCTCCTTCAGCTTCCAAGGGTCGCTGATTTCACGTGTGTTGCTGGTCCAGTTGATGGCTTATTCTTAGTGCAGAAGAAGTTTTATGGAGACGATGTCTGCTTGGGATTGTGGAATCCTGCCACCAGAGAGTTCAGGGCTCTGCCTCCTGCGCCTTTTGAGATTGAGTACTTTTTCTCGGACCATGATCATCAGTTCGGATTGGGATTTGACCTGTTGACTCAAGATTATAAGGTTGTATGGATTCGAGTATTCTGGGATGAACCAGGACAAGGTGTTTATCCTCGTGTCTATGCCTGTGTCTATTCCTCATGCAACAACTCATGGAAACACCTAACTCCTGAATTCCCTTCCAGTTCTACCTTATCTGCACCGCTTGACGCCACTTACCTCAATGGGGTTTATTATTGGCTTTGTAGGGGCCTTGATGAGATCTACATGATTCGCTCTTTTGACATGCGCAGCGAACAGTTTGGGGAGATGCAAGTCCCAGATATTCCAAGTGAACATTGGGGGGCGCTTACATTGCGTGGCAACTCACTTGCTTTATTAACTGGTGACCCTGGCAAACCTATGACATCCATATATGATGTGTGGGTATTGAAACAAGAGGGAAATTGGTCCAAAGTTCTAACTGTACAACCTCATATAGATGCTCATTGGCCTCGCAACATCTGGGATAACAATAAGATGGTTTTCGAGATCACAGAAACTTCACAGCTGGTGCTATATGACCCTACAACAAGACAAGTTACAGATCTTGGATTTCAGCTGGACCTTAACATTGCTGGCTGTTGGGTTTTCAATTACAAGGAGAGCCTAGCTCCAATAAAGAGAGGAAACGAGACACAGGGCGAGGATAATGCAATCGAGCAAATTGAACACTTCTTCTATACCATACCAATGAATGAGGATCTTAAATATTTGGAATAGAAAATATTATAGTGATAAAAATTGAAAAACAGGAAGAAAAAAAACGATTTACCTGTAATATTGTGACATTAGTTCTTATCTTACCTTCTTATAACATTTGTGCTTGAGCTTAAAATTGTTTGGATCAGTCATCTTTGTATTATTATTGTTGAATAAAAAGCAGATGTGGTATTTTTTGTTTATGGTATCAAGGGGCATTCCTTTTGGACTAAGACATTTTAAGCTAAGTTGTGTGTGCACTCATGTCAGATTCTCCAAAAATACACTATTTTTAGAGTATCGACAAGCAACAGATTTTAAGTGCTCTGCGTCTATATCTATATTTTGGTCCACAATTATTGTTTCAAGTGAGTGACTAGACAATTGGATAAAGGTAGGTCCAAGACACCACCAAGAAAATGGGCCCCCAGAAAAAAAAATTGAAGCCCATTAAAGAAGAGAAAAAAGCCCAGAGCCCATGAAGCAAAAAAGTAGAAGTTCGAAAAGGGTAGTTGATAAAATGATGAAAGGCACAAAGTGACAGTTAAAATAGTGTTTTTCTCCCGCGAAAAGCCTTTATTAATTCGTTGATCAGAACTGGAAAGGCAGCTTTGTCTCGTGGGGCACTCTCTTATTCTGTGACATTCTTTTCATCATACCCCAACCCCCCTCTAAAACACCCCACCCACCCCCTCCTCTTTCTTCTTTGTCCTTACAAGTTTTCTTGATCATACAATTTTCAGAGTATTTTTTTTTTCGTTTGGTTTGTTTCCTTTACTTACTGTCAAGTGGTTTTCCGCTCTTTGCATCAAGATTTTAGAACCGCGTAAAAAAGGTGATTAGAGTATTGGAGGAGGTAAAAGACTAGTTTTTTGTTAATTGGGATTTTGGAAAAAGAAAAGAAAATGGTGAAAGAGACAGAGTATTATGATGTTCTTGGTTTAAGTCCTTCAGCATCTGAAGAGGAAATTCGGAAGGCCTATTATCTCAAGGTTTTTGAATTTCTTTCTTTTGTTTTGTTTATTTACTTTCTATGTTTGAATTTTGTGCAGTTTTTTAGAGTGTTGGAGTTGATCTAATTTACTTGGCATTAGTTGGAATTTCGAGATTCAAACTTCTAAACTTTGATGGTGTGAATCTGGACACAAAAGTTTTATGTTTTTTGATATAAAATGTATATATTTGAAAACAATGAAAAAAGCACGGTAAATCATGATAAGTAACAATTTAAAAGAAATTCTAGTCAAAAAGAAAATTTGGCTGACTCTCGAAATTTTAACTGTGCTACATAAATTAAGCTAGGGAGAGTATTGTTTAAGTTTCATTTGTTTAAACTTATAGAATTTGATAAATGGATCCAAGTAGTATGATTCTTGGGATGTTTGTTTTGGAAATGAAGATTTATTTCATCAACTTTCATTTTGATTTGAAGTACAAATGGTAATGGAAAATGTCTTATCCTTTCTGATTTGTTAAATGATGTTGGAAATCTGTTTTTTCATCTTGTGGTGCAGGCCAGGCAAGTTCACCCTGATAAAAATCCAGATGATCCTCTTGCTGCACAAAGATTTCAGGCAAGCACATTGCTTGTTGCTTATTTTATGTTCACTTTTCTGTAAAATTTATGCAAAAAATTATCTGTTTTTTTTTTTTTTTTTTTTTTTATGTTTTTAAATTGTAAAAAACAGGAATTAGGAGAGGCATATCAGGTTTTGAGTGATCCAGTACAGAGAAATGTATATGATCAAACTGGAAAGTCATGTGTCTCCAGGTAATCTTTTAGAATTGCTTCTTCTGAATTTTATGGGGTCGTTTGGTTGTTGGTTAGAGTTATGCAGGTATTAGTAATACAAAGATTAGTTATTCCATCTTCTACCCTGCATAAAATAGTACATAAATTGACTCAAAATGTATACATGCTTTATTTATGTGGGATTGTAAAACAATAATCAAACACCATACTTGGTGTGCAGAGTGCCAAATACATGGTATTAATTTTGTTAGTTTTAAAACATGAATAACTCTCTTCCTAGCCAATTCACAAATTTCTATGTAAAATGATGTTTTTTCTATTACCATCAATACTAATTTTGATGTTCTCTTTGTAGGGAAACTATGCTTGATCCAACTGCTGTGTTTGCACTCCTCTTTGGGAGCGAACTTTTTGAAGACTACATCGGACATCTATCTGTTGCATCAATGGCTTCCTCTGAATTAGTCAGCGAAAACGACAACCCTGAAAAGCTCCATGATAGACTCAAGGCAAGTATGTCATGAAGTTCATTAACATTCAAATTATATGTGTCTCCACTTTTTTGGCTGTTTGTTACAAGAGAAAAAGGAACATAGCTTTTTATAATAGAACTATGTTATGAAGGGTGTCCAAAAGGAAAGGGAAGAAAAGCTTGCTAGAATACTCAAAGATTTTCTTCAACAATACGTTCGTGGTGACAGAATGGGATTTATACGTCGTGTAGAATCTGAAGCAGAACGGCTTTCACAAGCAGGTCAGCTCACTACTCTCGTGTTTCTTCTAGTGATTGCTGTAAGTTTTACAGAATTTACCATGACAAGTGTTAAAAGGACCGCATTGAATAAGGACAACGCGAAAATGCAGTGAAATCTATTGTGACCTTAGAAGAGAGCTAAATGAAGAAAAAATCTTAATTAGAACCTGACATTTCTGTTAACAGCATTTGGAGCTGAGATTCTTCAAACTATTGGATACATATACACAAGACAGGCAGCACAAGAGCTTGGAAAGAAAGCAATTTACTTGGGAGTTCCATTCATGGCCGAGTGGGTTCGCAACAAAGGTCATTTCTGGAAGTCACAGCTAACAGCAGCGAAAGGTACACTTACATTATCTCACAGAAGATCCAGTACTCCCCTGCATGTCATATATCTGTATCTTTGATGCAGTGGACTGTAATGTTTTATAGGTGCTTTTCAACTGCTACAACTTCAAGAAGATGTTCGTCGCCAGTTTAAAATGGATGGTAGTGGCCCTGAAAACGACGTTGAATCACATCTAAGATTAAACAGAGAAACATTAATGAATTCATTGTGGAAACTAAATGTCGTAGATATTGAAGTGACTCTTTTACATGTTTGCCAATTGGTAAGCCTTGGATCAAATGTTTCTACGTTTCACGAGCTTATTCTTGAAAGAGACCTTTGAGTTACTTCTGAGTAATCTTTCAGGTGCTACAAGAAGGCAATGTGAAGAAGGAAGAACTCAAGAAACGTGCAATGGCTTTAAAGATTTTGGGAAAAGTATTTGAGGTAAGGATTAAGCATAACTTGTGAAATGTACTTGTCATATCCCTTCTAAACACAAGTCTGTCTTGTTGGTTATTGTGTTGGGTTATGGAGGGTGAATATGGCGTCATGCGGAAGCTTACAATTGCAAATCATATATGGTTGATAAATCATATAACAAAAACTTATACTAAAAATCAAAATATTATTAGATCAAAACTAATATAAAGAAAAACATTGAAATTGTAGAGAGAATAGATCTCCCCATAAACAAGAATCTTTAAACGACTACATTGTGGATTCTATTGTTGTTGTGTTAGAAGAAACAAACCTATATTTATAGAGTCCTAAAACCTTTTCTTACTAGAAAAGGACCAGCTAATCTAAAACTCTTTTCCTAAAAGGAAAGAATAAACCAAATATAAAAGAATATTATATTTTCCTTTCAGGAAAAATAAAAACATTTATGGTAATGTTTTGTCTTTTCTTTAAGGAAAAATAATTCTTAAATTATGGTAAGAAAATCAGGGCAAAACCCTAACATATTGAGCTACTATACTAATTCATTGTAACATTTGCATTTTTTTCCTTTTTATTCTATAGAGGGAGAAGTGTGTTGGAACGTCGAAAAAGAAGACAATAGGCGATATTAATGCTGATGAATCTAGTTCAGATAGCAGTGATGATGAAGAAGACTCACTAAGAACACTAAATTATAGAACTCCTCTACTCACACAGGTTCTCTTTTTGCTTCCATTTACTCTTTTACTTACTATATACTATCTATTGAAACCAATGATATTTCAAGACATAAAGTTAAAATAATGTTTTTATTCCCCTAAATACAAGATTAGAGGTTGACTCAGCAATCTATTCATCTTAACGTTTCAAATTCAAATCTCAGACAGTACACTAAAATTTGACTATGAGATTTTAATACATCAATACTAAAAAAATTTTGGTCTGTGATATTGTAGGGAATTGGTAGACTCTTTAGATGTTTGTGTAATCCAGCATTCGATGTGGATGATGAAGAGATTGTATACAAAGGCAAATAATATTCAACTCCGATTCGTCAAGACATGAACTAATTTCTTCGCTTCGATTCCGTAAGCTGGCTTCGAATTAATCAATCCCACTTATGAATGTTTATGCAATACGGGTAATTGAAAAAAAAAAAAAAAAAAACTCATAAAGGCGTAAGCCAATTAATATTTGTGCAGCTTGTTTTGTAATTGGAAAAACATGTAATGAAATACTATGTTTGTTTTAAATGATTATACAAATTTATTTTTAATTTCATGTCCTTTTCACTAGGAATCTTTATTTTACACATAATAAATCTGAAAATAATACGTAAAAAGTTTGAAAAATATATTTTTTTTAATTCCCTCCAAATTTTTATTATTTTTTTTTTGGTTCTTTGTCTTTTCAGTCAAGTAGATCATTTTTATCATTATTTCTACAATTATAGAAGTTTGTTGGATTATCTTATTTCTGATTGTGTTTATTAGATTACGCAAAAACAATAATTCCATAATTTTAGTAAAACTGCGACATAAGAAGGAAAATGTTACTAAAATTAGAGACAAAGTTATACTAAGCAATAGCTATTATTTACTAATTTTAGATTACTTTCATTTGCTAAAAAGTAATACCGATTTAAGAACTTTATTTTCACATGTCTATTTCATCACCTATCTGATTACTGTAATTTCTGCAAATAATATCCTTTTTTCCCACTTACGTCACTACCAACGTAGAAAATATTTACACAAATATCACGAGTTAGCTAATTGTAACCTGATAAAAATAGACGTAGAATCACAAGTTAAACTATATTAATAACGTGTTGGGAAAAACCTTAGGTCAATTAGTACATACAACTTAAACTCCAACTGTATTAATAATGCTTGGAAAAAAACCTTACATCAATCGGAAAACCTAATACATTAAAGGTGTCAAATGAACCGAGTGAACTAAATCTTAATTGATCAAAGAATAGACGGAAATAAATAAATAAAAAGTTACTTAAAACTTAAATGAAATAAAACTTAACATAATATCTTGACCCCTTTTGTTGATTCTGGGTATTTCCTTTATGTCAAAAAACTAGAAGCTGGTAATATTTTTCATTTCATTCTTTCGTTCAGTTCTTGTTAAAATTTCAATTTGTTTCATTTATTTTCTTATAATTTATTTAAATACCTAATAAAAAGAACACTTTAATTCATTTGGAATGCATAATAACTCAATTTTTAAACTGACAAAATCAAACATACTGAAATGAACTAAATTAATAAAGTAAACAAATAAACCTACCCAAACTTAATTTTATAGGTTGATTTTGCTTCCCCTATATTAGACTTTTTAAGAAAGCAAACAAGTTTTACAAACATATAGATTAACCTAAAGGAGCAATGAAAAGCTTTTTTCATTAGGAGTGAAAATAGAATTTCTCCACTTAAAAAGTTATTTCTCCATATTTTAGGAGTGAAATTTGAAAAGAGGAAATTAAATGTCTTTCAACAAATACTCAAAACACATGAAAGGAGTCTTATAGTTTTGACATTAACCAACAAGTTCTCAGTCCAACAGATTAAACAAACAGAACCTGTTGGGCTTACACAGCCTAGATTGTCCAGCATAGTTTTTCACAAACAAATATGTACAAGGGCGTTTCAACCTTCTCGCCCTATTTTTCTTCTCTCCCTCTATGACGGCTTCGAAACTTGGTAACTTCTCCTCCATAGAACACTCAGTGAGCTGGATGGAGAACACGCGCACGGTGAGCTTGGACAGAGCAGGCGCAGTGCACTGATGTTAAGTTCAGGCATCCGCTAATGATGAGGGAATGTCGCTCAGGGCATGTGTGCAGAGCAGGAAATGCTTCGCATACTGCTTGAACGGCGGGAGGTGTGAGAGCAGTGCATTGGCTGATGTTTAGATTCATAAGCCCTTCGTCCTCGTACCTGTGCTTCTTCATAGATGCCCACATCTCGTGCTTGTTCTTGACCCGACTCTGAGCTAGAGAGTACATTGCCCTATCTGTGATGTACTGGCAGAAGTATAGGCCGAGGGATCTCAAGTGAGGGCAATTGTTTGCCAAAGCAATCACACTCTCATCTGCAGGCATTAGATAATAGCTATGTCAAACTTCAGCAGAAAAAGGAAACACTAATAGCCCATCAAGAAGTAGGCAGTAGAACATAGGTGTGAGTACATTCGACAAGCCAACAAGAGGAACCACAGACCTCTAAACTACTTGGAACACTGCTATCTTGTAGCCATTGCTCTAACAGGTTGAGAGCAATTATCATAAAATTTCATAACAAAAGCATCCACACAGAGAAATATAGGAGACATCTAATAATTCGGTCGGCTGAGGAAGACTTCACAAATTTGGACACTCCCCCAAAGAAAAAAAGCTCAGTTCTACTGCCTAATATGCATTTCATCATTCATTTCAGACACCACAAATAGCCATAGGAGTTTATTTGATATAATAAAATCTAAAATAAGGTCCTTCATATCCCTCGTATACATCAAAATCATGTTTCACTTTTTATTTCCTAGAAGAAAATATCATGCATGAATATCCCCTTCTGGTTAGTTACTAATAGGACATGAATAAGTTGTCTTCTTTGGTAAGATTTTTTTGCATAAAATCTCTAGAATACTTGAATACAACTTATGCCCTAATAAGCATGGCAAATTCGAGTCAGTTTAGACTCTTTAGTAGTAAACATACCACTGCTAAGGAAAGACATTAAATACAAAACCTAACCAGACACATGTTTTACCTGTTATAAGGACACAGCCACACAGATCAAGGGCTCTGAGATCAGGACACCCATAAGCCAAACTCATTACACCTTCATCACCAACTTTATCGCACCAACCTAGATTTACAGTCTGCAGTCGGTTACAGTAGTAACCAATAGCCTGCAAGGAGTAACATGAGTCATATAAGTCGGAAGAAACAACAGTTTAGTACTCCTACAGGTCATTTGAGAGGACAAGACATATACCTTCAATGCCTTATCAGTTGCAGCTTTAACACAACCACAAAGGTTTAAGACTCTTAGGTTTCGGCAACGCTCAGCTAGGTATGCAACAGCACTATCACTGAAAGCAGAACACCCACTGATATTCAGCTTTGTGAGGTTTGGACAGCCGTGAGCTAAAGCATAAAGGGAACGATCAGTTAGCTTAAAACTCTTGCTAAGATCAAGGTCTTGCAATTCATGACAGTGATTGGCAATTGTCTCGACACCAACATCCTCAAGTTGTGGTAAATCTTGTCTAAGAGTTAGAACCTGCAGCTTCGTGAACTTGGGGGCAAGTGTCAGCACTAAATTGTTCATATTCCTCTTGCACCTGAGGGGACAAAAAAACTTAGAAACCGATATAACACCACAAATCAACAAGGGAAAGATGACTCACAAATATTTATGTACCCAATTCCATAGAATATCAACTCTCAGATTACTAATACCAGCAAGATAGGGAAATACAATCAAATTCTAATAAACAGGAGAGGGTAAAAAACCAACACTACAAATCCAGAAAATGCAAGCTAGAAACAACATGTGAATGAGCCCTCAAAAGGTAAAGGAAAAATATAAAATAAAGGCAAATGCACAATCATATGCAAGTTATATCTTCTCAGGTTCAATGCTTCTGAGCACTAAAACATAGATATCAACTTCCAGATTTCCAGGATGAAGCACATAGAAAAAAGGGTAAAGTTTAGCCACAAAGCAGAACAATAACCATTATGCTATGACCATATTTTATATTTGAGCATCTCAGATACAAACACATGTGATAAGACCTATGGGATTAAGGCTGTTGAATCACTATCCTAATATATCTTATCTCCTCATTTCCGCCAAATTCCTTGATGCCAGTGCAAGGCAGGCTTTTCAACTTAACTTTGTTCATCCAAGTCTTGGCACTCACAAATCCAAATTGGAAAAAATCTTCAGTCAACCCCTTTTAACATAAAAAATCTAACCTTTTTCAAAAGAACAAAACCGGGGTAGGGTAAAGGAGAAGGGGTTACAAGGTGGGGACTCATACCCTCACCAGCGAGATAAAAAAGTTCACTGAGCTACTATGATTCCCCTTTAAACATCTAACCTTCGTTCCAAACTCAAAGCTTTATTCAACAACATTTACAAACCCCTTCCTCCAAAAAAGTAAACAAACAATGAAAACCTCATGTGTGTTCCTCCAGTTGCTCAATCATACATGACATCTCAAATCGATTAATCAAGGTAAATAGGACCAAAATAGTCCACCACATAAAAACTTGTAGATTTTTCCTATTTCCTTCAACTCTTCTAGAACACAAAAATTCAGTCATTTGCTGACTTGACTCCCCTGACCATTTACAATCAAACAAATGAAGAACAAGACCTACCCTTCATCAATCACATCAAGAAAAACCATACAATCAAAATAAACCTTAAAATTTTATCAAAATCAAGAAACAAGAAAAGTCAGTCATACCAAGAAAGGGAAAGACGAGTGAGTCCCCAAGAAATTGCATCTTTCCATCCACTACAAACACCAGAAGCCACAATCACCGTCCGATCATCCACAAGTGAAGCAATCCTCAACAACAACTCCATAGGTATATCCTTCCACTCTCCCATCATCATCACCCCACCCCCCATTTTACAAACCCCACCTTTGCTACCATTGTTCACAAACAGCTTCTCCAAGCTCAAATCTTCTACCCCTATCATTTGGTACTACTCAAAGTTGTAATCTTTTTACACCCCCACAAACTCCTACCTCTATATATATACACAAAACACAGAAGGAAAAGCCCAAAAAGGGTATCTTGTTGTTGCTGTTCCAAATAAAAATACAGAGGGGTGAGTAGGAAAAAAGAAAAAGAGATAGACTTGAATGTATAGTAGTGTATGTATTGATCGGTATTTCTAGGGGAAAAGGAGTTTTGTTTCATTGGGGAAGGAAGATAAACTACATGTGTCATAACATAAGTTGTACACACAAGTAAAGCCTGTCCAAGAAAATTCTAGAAATAATCAACCCTTGGAAATCAAAATGAAAATGCTTTTCATCCATCCATACTATTTCATGTGACATTATTTGGCTTGACAGATATTTAAAAAAAAAAAAAAAAATTTGTGAGGTGTAATTGCAAATTTATTACATTTATAATTTTAAAACTATATTATTTCTAATTATAATAAAATACTAATACTCATGCTATTGCATATTAAATGAATGTTTAAATATTTTTTCATTCTTCAAAATTCAAGATAAATATTTTTATATTTTCATATTTATTCTTTCCTTTAATAAAATTTCATATTTTCTAGAAGGTAAATTACACTACTTACAAAATTATATTTATTATTTCACAAAAAAATAATAGTGAAAAATATAATTGACTCCCTCCGTTTCATATTATAAGTCACATTTTCCATTTGCACTTCATTAAGAAATAAGTAATTTTACCCTTATGCACTTATTTAATGTTTGTTTATGACAACTTTGTAATAAATGATGAAATGTTAGATTTCAAAAATATAAATGCATTTGGATGACTATTTAAATTTTACTTTTTGGAGCCAAATTTTTTCACCAATTGATCCAAAAAAATTTAAAAATCAAGTTTTTCCCACCTCAATTTTCCTATATATTTTGTGTAAAATGTTTTTTTATATTTTTAAATATAAATTCTTAAAGCAAACATGACATCATCACAAAATATTCAAATTTCATTACTTCAAATTGATCTAAATTTTCCTACTAAATTTGATGTTATTAATAATGAAATTAGACGACAAATGAATTTTAGTTCTAGTTCGACAAATCATTTGGTTTTTGATTTAAATGGTGCATAACTCCTTTATTTGGATCTTGATTTTTCTCAATTTGGCCTTCACATGTTTTGGTTGAGTCTTCTATTTTTACATCATTTGAACTTTTTGAAATGTCATCTTCAACTTTTTGAAATGTCATCCTTTGGTTGAAACTTCAACTTTCAAGATTATTTTTATTTTTTTTCATCTTTTATTTTAAATTTGTTTGCTGATATTTTTTTTCAAAATTAGATTTTATAGAATAAATAGTGAATAAAGAAAGTAGTTAATTAATGAATGAAGTACTCTCCCAATGAAATTAATTACTTGTAAATTCCCTAGGTTAGTTAAAGTAAATACATTTTCAAGATTAATAAATTAATCAATCAAAGGTATAATGGGCAAAATATGATAATTTATGCATAAATTTTATAAAATGACATATACTCCCTCTGTCCCTAATTACTTATCTACTTTTGAATTAGCACACATATTAAGAAAGCAATTATTGACATAGTGAGTTTATCATTTTACCCCTATTAATTATGAAGTTGATGGATTAAAAATTTAAGATTTTCAAGAAATTGTACGTTTTTCAAAGTAATTAATTGAGGGTATTATAGGTAAAAAAAATTGCATTTCTTGATTTGTCAAAATGGACAAGTAATTAGGAATAACTATAAAAGGAAAGTGAACAAATAATTAGGAACAGAGAAAATATTGTGGTTCAACTATTTTTAAAAAGAAGTACCTTATAATATGGGACGGAGGGAGTACATTATGTCTTAGAGTAATAAATATAGATTGCCTCAATAAATTCATTCAATATGGAACATGAAAAGTATTTTTCTTGTGATTGATGAAAAAAAGTGGTCTCATTTAGGAGTAAGAAATTTCCAAGAGGGTATAATCACTATGAGACTTTCAGAACCTATATTTTTTCCTGACCAAAAAGATAATAATCCTATGTTTCATTTTCGTGTTTTAGCCCATTTAGAAAAAATATTTATTCCCTTTTTATGATTTTTTTTTTTTTACTTTAACTTTTCATATCACAAAATTTAAAAATATTTTGATATTACTAATGTATTTTTAATTTATTTATTTTAACAAATTATACAATATTAAATTAAAATTAAACAAACAAACTAAATCGATTTTTTTTTTAATCATATAGACGTTACGAAAAAGGAAGATTTGAGGGGTCGAATGAAAATGTAGTAGATTTTTGTGAAACATCGTAGAGGGACATGATTGGGAGATGTGTAATATTACACGTGTCGTAAGGATATGAAGGGATCATAATCAACACAAGTATTTTTTTTTTTTTAACAATTAATAAAAAAAACAAATAAATATAAGAGTCCTAATTAATTCAAATTTAAATATATTTCAAAATCACTATCATTAGATTTAGACTATAAATATTAATAAAATAAATTTGTTATTGACTTGAAATTAATTATATTAAAGCTTTCAACGTGGATGAATAATTAAAAAGCACATAGGGTTAGATTTTTAAGATATTCATTCCAAATAGTGAAATTTAGAGTGAATGCAAAATCAAATTACTTTAGATTGGATACATTTTTATTTGTAATTTTAATATTAACTTTAATTTCTTAAAATAATTTAAGAAAAAAGTTCTGGAGAAAATGAATATGTAATTTCATTATTTAATTTCACAATTAGTAATCTTGTATTATCTCGATGTGATGTAAATGAGATAATACAATATTACTAATTTTAAAGAGGCCTAAATATAAATAAAAAAAAATTTCTAAATAATATCATGATCGAATGATTTTTCATAATAAACGAGATTTGGCTATAATCTTATGCTTGCAAATAATTAAAGTATATCGATTACGAACACATAAAATATTCAGACAAAGCTGCTCACGTTAACCAATTGAGCTGTCTTCTTCAATTTCTTTTCTTCAAATTGAAAGCAACTTACTGGATCAAAGTATTTATTCAGCTTTGTAGCATATTATTCTATATACCACATTAAAAAACGTTTTGAATTGTTTTATTGCTGTCAAACTTAGTAAACTTAATTTAAAAAACTTCATTAATTTTCTTAAATAACTGGAAAATAAATAAATTTATGAATGAAATCAAATGTAACAGTTGGTTTATCCAACATAACACTCAATGTTATAATTTTGACTTCATCTTTTATTAAATAATTCTATTTAATTAATCTTTTATTAAGAACTACTTATGGAGCAAGCAATGTGCAATAGAAGGTTCAAACGTTATCATCACACATTTATAATTTTATCTATGATTAGAAAAAACTCAATTGGTAATTCATCAAATTAGATCTTTGATGATTTCTATGTTAGTTATTAATTGGTTAATTGACAGTCAACGTCTGATAATTTGTGTTTGGTTTGATATATACCTTTAACTGTTGGTTACTTTCTCCATTTCAAAACAAGTATCGTGTTTTAAAAAATGAAATAAGAAATCAAAATATGTAGATCGTTGGAGCTGAAAAGTTTACTAAATAAGAAAAAATAAATACTTTTAAGATATACAAAAAAATGTAGAATATATAGATTAATGATCTATTATATGAGATGAAATTAAAGTTTTGTTTGACATGCAATTTGTATTTTCAAGTTATATTTTTTGCTCATAAACATTAAAAAAAAAAAAAAAAAAAAAAAAAAAAAAAAAAAAACTCTTATATAAGTAGTGAAAACTATTAAATTGTCTCAATTCTTTATACAATCTTATCAAATAAGCAAAAGTTCATAACGAAAATACAATACACTATCACAAAGTTATTCTAAAAAGAATACAACATTTATTCACCGAATTTTAATTTAATAAAAAGTAAATTAAATTAAAAATGAGTTGTAGGATACTACTCTTTAATAAAATTGAACATGATCAGTATCATTAGTAACTATATCATCATATTCATATTTCGTAAATATTTCATCACTCCTTTAATTAATTTCTCTCATATAAAATTATGTAGATATAAAAGATTATAATAATATAAAGTCATGCAATTTTTGTATTGAAAAATGTGTAATCGTGATATGAAATTTTCAAACCAAATTTTTTAAAGAACTTGAGATTTCATTTCATGATTTGAACAATTAAAATACAATTGCATTTCCAAACACAAATTTTATTTCATAAGTTCGAATCACACGCTAAACTTGCATGCCAAACGTCTGCTAAAATATGGTAGTATATGATTCAAAATTCAGTGAAAACAAAAGATACTAGGTAACTTTTTTTATCCGTATTAGCTTTGGTGAATAGAGGTTGGAAGGGACATATATTGTGTGCAATTAGAATATTTAAATATGATAGTATATGACATTGATAGGCATTTAGACAATATTATTTGCACTTTAATTTATTTTAGAATTTAGAGTTCATTTCAAATTAGTTATATATCATCCACTTAATAATTTCTCCTCATAAATAGTTAAAATATTGAGGGGGCTCCACAAGGTAGACCCTTTTCCAATTAGATTTGTAGGATTATGATTGTGACTTTGATGTGATTATTGTAAGGTTGTGAGTTGTGGTGAATGAATTAATATTGAGCATCTCTCTCTCTATATATATAGGTTAATAAAAAAATTCCAATGACAAAAACTAGAAGAAAAGAATGGTGGATAGAAAAAGTAAGTGGCAAGAAGAAGATAGGGGATGGTTGAGAAACTTCCAAAATAGTGTACAAAAACGAAGCCGCTCTATAAAAAGTTGGGTCTTTATAGCCTTTTCTTTATGCTTTTGGCATCATGGTTTTATTATATTTTATATCATATAATAATAAAAAAATATATAGAGTAGCAACATTATTTAGTATTTTATTTTAGGAAAAAAGGACAAATATACCTCCGAACTATCGTAAATGATATGCAGATACTCCATCATATTTTTGGGACATTGGTGTCTCTGCCGTCCAAATCTAAAGCATATATACCCTTTATACTAACGGACATACACGTATCACAATTTTATCCATCGATCCGACATTTATTAAATATCGAATCGACGGATAAGATTGCGTCACGTGTCCCTATTTAGTCTTCCGTTAGAGTGAAGGGCATATATGCTCTAGTTTTTTGATGACAGAGGCACCAATGCTTATCGTTTTACTACTATAAATTGATATGGTTAAAAGATAAAGCCACATCAACTGCAATATTATTATGCGGTTAGAAAAGGATAATTTTAGATCTAAAAAAATATTGATGGCACTTTTTTTTATTAGATGAAAGAAGGATATTTTTAGATTATTTATGAAATGAAATGACATTTTGATCCTTTTCTGTATTCATGTATAAAAATACTGTTTTGTTCTTTGAGGTTGGAGGTTTGTACTTTAACCTAAACATATTTTTGCAAAGTATGACATATTATTACTTTAAATTGTGGTTAAGTAGTATTGAAACCAACACCTTTCTTTCTTAAAAAAATAAATCAAACTAAATCAATGGATTAAGAATATCTTTTACTTATAAATATGATAATTGAATTCTTATCTTCTTTTTTTTTCTATAAATATCGACACCATTTAATAAAAAAATAAGCATAACATTAATTAAATAATTTAAACTGTGCTCAAACGAAGAAAATAAAAAAAAAATCATTTGACGTTTTTTGTCTCAATTGAAATTTACTTTCATTCGTCCCAATTTATATGACTTGCTTTCCTTTTTAGTCAGTTCCCAAAAGAATGACACATTTCTATATTAAATAACAATTTAACTTTAAAATATTTATTTTACCCTTAATGAAAAAATTTATAGCCACACAAATTTCTATCAATTCATTTTAGACCACAAATTTAAAAAATCTTTCTTTCTTTCTTAAACTTAGTGCGAGTCAAACTACCTCACATGGACAGATGGAATATAGTTTCAAGATAATGGTTTTTCTCGATCTCACTTTGATTTATTCTTGAAAGCAATAAGTGGAAATTAAAAAGGAAAATAAGTCTACGTGGGGTGAACATATATAATTAGCAATTTAATAGGACCCATTAGTCATTTTAGAGTGTGTTAATCATATATATTTGACGAAGCCACTAATTAATTTGTACATACTTCAACTTAAGTAATAATAGCCAAATGTGCCAGAGAGTTGATATATATTCCAACCAAACAAAGTTTGGAAAAAAACTTAATTTTCTCTAATAAAAGAAATTAAGAAGAAAATAAACAACGTAGGCACCTAACTCTTATTTTTTGAACAACTTTACAAAATGTACGAGCATTGTAAATATCAAATAATTTTAGCACTTTTTTTGTCAAGCAAATGTATTTACATATGTTTATTAGTACAATTTATTTTTAAAAAACTCATGTGTGACATATTTCCTCAAGATCATTTTACGTGTCGTGTCTTATTTTATACATTTCTTAAAGAAAAAGATTAAGTAGAAGGTAAGTTGAAAAAAAAATTACTATCCTTATTTATTATTTTTTTTCCAATTTTAAACTTCTCTTCTGCATCAAGGATAAAAGTGGAAACAAACAATTAATTATATCTTGATTTTTAAATTGGTAATTAATTTATTCGTTCATTTTAAGTACTTATTTAGTTTTGACTTTACGTGCCCTTTAAGAAATAATAATTAATATGAATATTATAGCATAATATTCATATTAATTGATGTATAATCTTAAATCATGGAAAGTGATTTAGGAAATTGTAATTAGTGTTGAGAGTAAAATAATTTTTTTTAGGTCTTTTCTTAATATGTTAAAAGTGATAAGTAAAAGTGAAAATATAATTTTAGAAACAATGGACAAGTAAAAGTGAATTGATCAAGTACTCCCTCCTTTCATTTTTATACTTGTCAAATTTGGACTTGACACACCCATTAAGAAAAAAATCACAGATATGACTATTTTATCACACTATCTCTATTAATTAATATTTCGTATTAGGTCTGAAAAATAATTTAAGAAATAAGTAAATAATGTCAAAGATACAACATGATTTTTTTATATCTTTTCTTCATATATTAAAAGTTAGAAGTAGTAATAAAAAATTGTATTCTAAAAGTAGAAAATTAAAAATGAACAAAGGAAGGAAATACTTTGAATAATCTATTTTTAATAAAAAGTGACAAGTAAAATAAATTGAAGGGAATATAATAGTACTGCCTTGTAATAAAGTCCATTATCCTAGGAAACACTAGTGGGTCCAAGAAAGCACTACGTTTTTTTAGTTATTTAATTTTGCTTTCTAATTTTTTCTATTATCAAATTCCAACTCAAAATCTTCAATTAATAAAGAAAACTATTATTCATCATAATCTTCTCTATATCTAACTCTTATTGATCCCCTTTTTCCTTTTCCCTTTTAAAACTCAACAACTTACCTAAGCTAATAACATTTTGGATTAATTCTTACTCCTATAACCATATGTTATATTCAATATTTATAGTACTTAGTTGGACTAACATAAATTTACGTAGCTTAATTCAAAACGCTTCCTATTCTCATACTCAAATTATTTTTATTAATTAATATAAATGTATCTCATTTATCTCATCATATTTTAAATAAAATCTCAAATTGCGTCCCCTTTTAAAATTTCTCTGTGATTGAATCAGACATTTTCAATCTTATCTTGGTATATGCATGCTTTTCCATGTCGTCTTCCATTATGGGAGCACAATATATATATAATGTTTTCTTTTCTTAAACTTTGTTTGAAATGTTTTATCGTGAATCTTTTGTTGGTTCTTGTCTAGGTACATATTTTCTTGAACCTAGACAACTTTCTTTAATTTGATTTATTGGGCTAATTAACTTTATCACTTAATTAATCTCATTATAACCATGTTAGACATTAAAAAAATGTGGATGGAGGTAGCTAGCTAGATCATAGAGTTGATGATTAATTTATGGAATTGTGTATAAATAGTGTTCCCAAAATATGACTATAAAAAGTTGAGAAAATTCTTGCTATAATTAAGTTAGTGGCTTGTATATTGTCATTACATTATGAGTGTCCGTCAAGCACATGTAAACACTTTACAAGTAGCATCTAATTTGATCCTATTGTATGTTTTTGCCAACAAATAAAAAAAATATTTTTATATTTAAAATTAATAAACCATAAATTGTTCATAATTTATTCTTAATGAAATATTTTATAGTATAAGGCATCATTCCGAATTTAAAATCAAATAATGTTTCTGTTGTATTGATGGGTTATTATTTGTTGATAAAACAAGAAAACTTTGTAAATGGAACCAGAAGAATTGCTTAGATAACCATGAGTTAAACTTATTTGGATTGTGTTATAAATATTTTGGCTAAACCCATTGATGATAAAAGTGAAATTTCAGTTTTTGAATTTTGATTAATTGAATTTGTTGCCTCGAGTATTATTTTGCGTCATTCTGTATATGAGCCTCTTTAACATCTAACTAATCATTTTAACCTCAGCTAACTAAAGTAATAAGGTAACAATATAATTAAGTAATAGGCTCGTGTATGAAAGATATGTGTCTTACTTTTATTGGTAGACTATAAACACTCTATAACTAATTAGGTTTTACCTACAATATAAAGCATGATCTTAAGCGATAATTAATTCTTACAGTTAGATAGACGATAGATAAACTAAACAATAATAATATTAATTGATCATTAATTTCATTTGATATATATTTTTTTAAATTTCGTGCTCAATTAAATTATATCACAAAAAATAATAGATAGACGGAGTACAAGTTAATATGAGGTTCATCGACTATTAATTTATAATACGTCATATCTCAGAATTTTAATCGAAACACATGGAATAAAACCATAAAAAAAAAAAAAAAAAAAAAAAAAAAACAAAAAAAAACTTTAATTCACATGAAATGTGATGTATCTTTTGCTTTCAACAAAAACTTCTAAGCAAATACTAGACGCTACGATACAATGTTTTGAAGGATAATAGTTTAATTATTAGGTAAGAATCAATTAAATTGATGCTTATTCAAGGGTGTATAAATCTATATATAACGTGGGATATCAATTAGTTTTTCTTTGTTTTAATTTTTTCTTTGACGACAAGCTAAGTACTATCAATTAGTTTTTAATTAGTTTTTCTGTGAAATTTATTTCAGTAACATAAAAATGTTTTTTCTCATAATTAAACTAATACTTGTTGTTATAGCCAGGTGTTAAAACTGTGGCAATTTAACCAGGACGTGACATGTGTCTTACTGATAATTGCGAGAGTGACACGTGTCATATTATGGCATTTAGTTGCCAAAATTCTAAGAATTTTTTAGATGGCAAAACTACGTAATACTATTGTGAATTAATGTATAATTGAAGGATAAGATTTTATGTGATGACAATATTCCAACTATATATATATATATTGACCGTTTCCTGCTTTTCGACAACTAGCTACAATATATATCAAAAAGACGCCCTCATGTTAATATTTGATTGGTTTAACTAATAAATGTTGTTTTTCAATTAAGCCAATATTACTAAAATAAGTATGTGATATTGTTTGATTTAGTATGGTATTTTTTTTTAAAAAAAAGAGTTTTGGAAATTGTGATCTAATATAATCTTAGATGTTTATATATAATTGCAAATCATTTCATTAAGGGGGCGTTTGGTTGGGAAGAAGTTGTCTTAGGATAACTAATTCTGGGATAAGTTATTCCACCGTGTATATGAGATATCTTATCGCTATGACAAAAATGGTTGGATAACTAATCCAATGACTACCTAATACCTCCAACCAAACATGAAATAAAGTAATCCTACATTTTATCATGTGATTATTATACCTTATACCTCACACCAAATGATCTCTGAGGGTTAAAATAATTTATTTCTAATTATAAAAAAATAACCACTTTTTATAACAGAAAAACAAAAGAGTGTTAGTATATTATTACTTGTTAGAGGTATCCAAATCAAGGGTGGAGTAATATTCTAATGTGCAACAACTAACAAACCTCTGTGTGTATTTTATCTATATACACGGTTCCAACCTTTGCAGGTACGGAAATTTTTTAATTCTTTCGTTGGTTGGTTACATAAATTTTCGTCACGAAAATATTTTAATTCTTTCATTGGTTGGTTACATAAATTTTCGTCTTGTTGGTAAGAGTTCGATATAACTTCCCATCTTGGAATTTTCTCATATTTTCTTGCAATTACCTTGAAGGTGCCTTATCCATACCTTATTGTCTCTATTGATTTTCATTTTGGACAATTAAAGGTTTTATTTTTTCTCTAATTTGAGGAGATAAAGTAAAATTGGTGTCACATATATATATATATATATATATACACACACACACACACAAACTACAACAATAAATTAATGAATTTAAGGAAGAAATTTATAGCATAAGTTGCAAATTAAAAAGTTTCTTTTTTCTTAAATAACACTGTTCAATAATTAATTAACAAATTAAATCAATCAACTAATTAATCTTGGTGTATCTTAACTGATAGAAATCCAGGAATACTATATATCTTATATTTGGTCGATCAACTAATTAAATAATCTTGGTGATGACATGTTTTGTTGCATTTTGTTATTTATTTTTTCTAACTAGATTTAAATTGAAAAAGATCACTTGAGGAAATTAATATACCTTGAAGCCGTAAATAAAACACTTCCACTACATTAGAACAAGGACATGTAATATATGACCAAGTAGCAAAATTTAGATTTTTTTAACCCTGTATTCAATATTTGTTTGAAGTTTCAATTAATTTAAACTTACATTGCATAAAGCTCGTTAAAAGAGGAAGTGTTCATATCAAGAATTTTCCTATTTGCAAGGCTGCTCAAAATAGAAGTTTGATTTATGAAAAATAGAAGTTTTTTTTTGTTGTTTATATTCCACTTCCACCACAATCTTAATAGGACCTTTAATAAAATTAAGGGTGAAATTTTATACAATCTCATAGTGTTAAGAGCTAATTACATTTTATTTTTATTCTTTTCTAAATTATAAAAATCTCTTAAATTTGGTGAAATTCGGATACATCCCAAAACATCTCAACGTCTCCGTTTTGGATACATCTCTCAACATACTGATACATCGTATCTCTGTTTTGGATATGTCACCCAATGTCTTGATACATCGCGTAAAGTGATGTATTCGAGAATAGAGATTTTTGTAATTTTTTCAAATGGCTGAAAATTTTTAAAAATACGATAAAATAAATTGTGTATTTGAAGTATTGACTTGTTCATCTTGAAGTATTTTTTTGTGTATACGATAAAATAAAATATTGACTTGTTCATCTTAAAATAAAATTGTATATGCGATAAAATAAATTGTGTAAAATAAATCTTGATTTGTTCATCTTGAAGTACACAACAATGCAATACGTATTGCCTTGTTCATCTTGAAGTATTGTACTACAACTGAAATAATGCAATAATTATTTTTCAGTAAATAATGCAATAATTGACGTAAGAAACAAAGTAGAGGACGAGACGTCGCATATTATGTGGTAAACCTGCTTTGCTTCGATTTTTGGAAAAGTTTGTTTTAGTTGACATTTGTACATGTTGGAGTCCAGATGAAGTGAATGTAGAAGTTACATAATACTTTCTGTTTAATAATAGTTGTTCATTATTGACTTGATACAGAAATTAAGAAGCAATAAATGATAAAAATAATTTTACCAAATCACTCTTATTAAATATAAGTTATTTAAACATTGAAAAATTTACTATTAGAGAGGCCCTATGGAGTAAAGAAAAGTGGATGAATTCTTGAAAAAAGAGGGAGACCCTATAAAATAGAAAATGAAATAAAGAAAATCCCATGAATAGATAGAGTCAATGGTACGATAGACAGTGTTACCTATACGCGAATTAGCATCCGAGGTTGAGCAGTCTCAATTTCACTACAGAATTTGCGAATGAATGTTGGGCTGGGCCACCTCGAATGGCGGGAGCCGCATGCGGGGAGACCCGTGTGGCTTGGATAGAAGGATAAGGTGTTTAATAACAAGGGTAAAATAGATATAATATGATAAATTATTCATTAATTTTATAGATTAGACATACATCCTAAAATAATATAGTGAACAAATAAAAATGGACATAAGTAATTTACGCGCCTCGTATATTGATAAATCAGACAACAAAAGTAATAGGAGTATTAAAAAACATAAAATTATTTATATGACTTACATTCTAAGTGATTGATAAACGAATATAAAAACTTTGAAATTTATTAAGAGAATATGTTCAATTTATACGAGAAAAACATAGATATAAAAGAATTCTTTTTCATCAAGAAAACTTTTTGTATCAAGAAATCTTCAATAGGAATTTAACTTAAAAGAAACAATATTTTTGTGACTGAAAAAAATCACTTGAAGATCTGTTCAAACTATTATTTTCGAACTTATTTTTTTTGTTGGTCAAAATCATTTTTTCTAACAAACTCATCTTTCAATTATTTTTTAATTCATTGATATATCAAACGTTGTTTTGAATTTATCTTTTTTTATTTAAAAAAAAAAAAGAAGAAGAAAAGATATGTCTCGTCTCTAAAGCGAAAAAAAAAAAAATCAACTTTCTCTCCTTCAAACATGTCATCACTATGTTGAAATTGTCTTTTAAAATCTTCCCATTTTTATGACCTAATCAATTTATTCTTCACAAAAAGTAGTTGGCATTTGAGAATTATTAATCTTTTTAAATTTTGTTTTTCAATTTATTTGAAAATCAGTGTTTGATCATGAAAATATCGAGTAGAATTGTTGTAATTGGAATTTGAAAGCCATTCAAAATTACGTTTTCACTTTTTTCCGCCCACTTTTAATATATTCAGACAATAAAATATTATTTGCAAAAGTTAGAATCAAACACAACTCTATCTTCAATTTTAACTTTAAAATTTTTGAATAAAGTAAAAAAATATTTGATTTCTAGAAAGGCGAGGATCAAAATTAGGAGAGTGAAGAAAGAAAGGAACCCTCTTTTTAAGTCTTATGTATTGTTTTTCTCTCAATCACTCTTTGGTATTTGAAAGTGGAGTAAACTATTAGCTATAACCGAAAAGAAGTTTATGTCTTTCTTCATCCCAGTAAGAAAAAGATGGGACGTTCACAGTGTGGCTCATACAAAATAATTATTGAAAATATTTGTGCATGTTGCAACTTTGATATTGTTTCGATCTCATTAATTGATGTCCCTTTCAATAATTTAAGAATGTTTTGCAGTATAATTATTTAGATAATAAATAAACTGATTTCTATTCTGCCGTGGCCTCTAATGCTATTTTTTGCTCTGTTTATTTTTATTTGTTTAGTTTAACTTGGTATTTTTACGTAATAAATAAAATTTCAATTTTACTATATCACTGGATATAATAAGTTTAATGTATTAAGAAATAACTATTATTAATAATAAAGGATAAATCAGGAACTAAATAATAATCTCTTGATTTATAAAATAAGAGTTCCACTCGTTATATCATATATGTATAACTTGATCCAGGGGCGGCTCAAACCCGTTGGTGGCCTAAGGCCAAAATCAAATTAGAGGCCTTAAAAAATATATATAAATGTTTTTATTTTAAATCTATTTTTCTAGCTTTTTGAGATGCAAAATTGTTAATAATTTTTGTGTAGTCAATCTCTTCTAATAATTCTTTTTCAATCGATAATATAGCCAAACCACTTAATATTTCTTGAGACATTGTCGATCTTAAATAAGATTTTATTATTTTTAATTTTGAAAAACTTCTTTCAGCTGAGGCGACTGTTACGGGAATTGTTAACATTATTCTATAAGCAATGTAAGCATTTGGAAAAGAATCAAGTCTTTTTATTTGATTATCTCAATTAGAGTATTGTCTTCTACTTTTATGATTTTCCTTAACACTTTTAATTCAGAAAATATCAATAGAACAAGTAAATTTTTAAGCTTTGAATAAGAGAGAGATGTAAGATTAGAAAAGAGAAAGTGAGAAGAAATAAAAGGGAGGAGGATAGAATATATAAAATAAAATTAGAAAAAAAAATAAGGTAAAAAAAAAGAAGATAACTTGTACATTAAAAAAAAGTACACAATTTTTTATTGAAAAGTTAAAAAGTCATAGTACTGTCACTTCATTTAGCCGTTTGGTCTTAGTTGTAATAACTTTTTTTTTTTTTAAATTTAATCCTTCCTAATTAACTAAAAAATGGGGCCTTTGCATTTATTGTCTTAATTCTAATATATATTTTTTAATTTAATCCTTCCTAATTAACTAAAAATGGGACCCCTAAAATTGGAGGCCTAAAGCAAAAGACTTTTTTTTAGCCCTTGCCAGACGCCCCTGACTTGATCAAAACTGACAACAACCATGCAATATTTGTACGGAAGTATGTACTATCGTCTATCTTATTAAGGACATATTTTCTAAACTGAATAGATAAAAATAGACATTTTTTAAAGTATAATGAATACGTAAAAATGAATGAATTAAGTATATATAGTTACCAAAAATAAGAAGCTAGCTGGACTTTGGAAGGTTTAGTAAAAGTGAAGGACCAAATTAAAGTTGATATATCTTAGTTGAGGCTGGCAGCTCATACCTTAATTTTGTATACAACTCAAGAATCTAATCAAACACACAATTTGTAATATTATTGAATTAGCCGTAAGGTTTTTCTCAAAAAAAAAAAAGTGTTTTAATTTTTGTTAAGACAGTCTATTTAGAATTTTAAAGGGATACATCTTTTCAGAAAGAAAATTATTAATTATGTTTCTTCCCTTTTATTATTAATATTATAAATTTATATACTACGTAATTATATACATATTAATTTATCTAGATATAGATATATATGAAATATATAAAAAATAATTTTAATCACTTATAAGTATAGTAATATTCACCTGAAGGAATTCATCAGGTTAGGATATTGAATTCCCATTTTTCTTTTTTCTTATAGTCAAAAGAGTCATTAAAAACGAAAATATCCCTTGATTCTAAAATTGTGATTCATTTGACTTTAAGAATACAGAACAAGGGCATTCAGTTCTTTCTATGCAACTTAGACTATGTTTTAGATGTGACAACTCTTTAAGAAAGAAAGGTACCATGGATTGTGGTGCACTGGTGGGAGTACTTCACCTTTAACCAGAAGTCTCGGGTTCGAGCCCTGGGTATGGAGAAAATCCTGTTGGGAGCGCCACTCTTGAATGGGCTTTGCAGAACGCGATCCAAATTTAGTTGGAGCTCCAATGTGGACTTCGAACACCGAGTGAGAAACAAAAAAAAACCACATATATATAGGTTGTCTATTTTTAAGGGATTTTTCTTTCCTTTTCTTTAAGTATTTTTATACGCATATTCCTCGTATACATAGTTTAATATCATATTTTTTCGCATTAAATAATACACATAATATGGTACAAGTAAGTTATAATAGAATTAGTTATGCAAACAATGTGTGACGATAGTTTTAGACGTAATGATAATATTTACAAACAACAACAATAGTTTTAAACAATTTGAAGTGTCTAAAACTGTTGGTCAACATTTTAATATTAATATTTTTTTATATTAATTTGTTACAAGTTTGGAGGCCAAATGGTGCCTTTGATGTCAGGTTATTCTTTGGTTATCCGTTGGTGGTAATTTATTTGTCTTAACGGTTAGAAATTTATTTGGAGCATTACTCCATTTGGAGTAAGTGCTGATGTTACTGACTGTTTCTCTTGCAGCAACGTTAGTGGCATCTTGGCCATTAGTTCTCCATATTATTTCTCCATTATCTCACTCTTTAATCCACCATTATACCTTGTAACCTATGTAACTCCTATGCCATTTATCTTCACTATTTACTACCCCATTATCTTCCTATTCATTGCTAGGAAGACATCCCCAACTATAAATAGTGGTAGTCTTCATTTGGTTTGATATATATAACACACAATAAAAGATAGAGTGCATAAAAGTTAGTCAAAAAAGAGAGTTCTTATTAGTTGAAGGGAGGTGTTCTTTTTGTGGAGCTTTGGACTCAACTCTTGTCCAGAGTTGTTGAGTTATACTTTGTGAAGGCTGTTGTATCCTGGAGGGGACAAGTCAAGAGGACTACTGCTGGACCGGTGAAAACATTTGCTGCAGTGGGCTTGAATCTCCTTAAAGAGAGCGAGATATCCGCGCCTCAGCCTGAAGAGATTTATTTCTTCAATTTTATTTCAATTGTAATCTTGTATTTTTTGTTATCTTGTAAGTTTTCACTAACAATTTTAAGGAGATTCATTAGATGGATACAATTGAAAAAACCGCGGATGTCAAGATGGGAGACCTTAACAAGCCATTTCGGTTCAATGGTAACCATTTCAAGAGATGGAAGGGTAAAGTACTTTTCTACTTAAGTCTTCTCAATGTTTCTTATGTGTTAACTGAGAAGAATCCTAATAAAGTTGATGACACCTCAATGGATGATGATGAACTTATTTCTCATCATGAGAAAGTGGAAAAGTATGAGGGTGACTCTTATAAGTGTCGGTATTATCTTCTTAATTGTCTATCTGATAATTTTTATGATTATTATGATAGAACTTACTCTAGTGCAAAGAAAATTTGGAAAGCATTGCAGAGTAAGTATGATACCGAGGAGGCGGGAGCGAAAAAAATATGCGGCTAGTAGATTTTTTCGTTTCCAAATGGTGGACAATAAATCAGTGGTAGACCAAGCTCAAGACTTTATAATGATTGTTGGAGAGCTTAGGTCCGAGGAGGTGAAAATTGGTGATAACCTTATTGTTTGTGGCATAGTAGATAAACTTCCACCTTCTTGGAAGGAATTTCAAAAATCTATGCGCCACAAACAAAAGGAAACCTCCCTTGAATCCTTGATAATGAAAATCCGTATGGAAGAAGAGGCAAGAGGCCAAGATGCACTTTTACAAACAGAAGAGAACAAAATCACAACGAAGGTAAATTTAATTACTTCAAATAATGCTACTCCTGAAACTCACAAAAATACTTCTTTGAAGCCTAAGAAGAAAAAGTTCAAGAAAAATAATGGTAGACCTCCCAAGAAAAGTAGTGGTGAATATAACCAAGCACAAAATCAACAAGTTCAAGATAAGGGACCGTGCTTTGTTTGTGGCAAGAGTGGGCATATTGCTCGATTTTGCAGATTCCGGAAACGTGGTCCTAACCCTCAGGCAAACGTTACCGAAGAACCTTTTGTGGCGGTGATTACCGACATAAACATGGTTGAGAGTGTTGATGGATGGTGGGCTGATTCTGGTGCAAACCGTCATGTCTGTTATGACAAAGACTGGTTTAAAAAATATACTCATTTTGAGGAGCCCAAAACTATCATGCTTGGTGATTCACATACTACTCAAGTGCTTGGAACGGGAGATGTCGAATTGTGTTTTACTTCTGGAAGAGTATTAACTTTGAAAGATGTACTATATACTCCTTCTATGAGAAAAAATTTGATGTCTAGTTTTCTTCTTAATAAAGCAGGCTTTAAACAGATTATTGAATCTGATCAATATGTAATTGTGAAGAAGGGTATTTTTGTGGGAAAGGGGTATGCTTGTGATGGGATGTTCAAACTAAATGTTGAAATGAATAAAGTTTCTACTTCTGTTTATATGCTTTCTTCTACTAATTTTTGGCATGCTCGTTTGTGTCATATTAATGATCGTTATGTTGGAATCATGAGTAGTTTAGGATTAATCCCAATGATTAAAAAGAATTTTGATAAATGTGAGGCTTGTAGTAAAGCCAAAATCACTAAAAGGCCTCATTTTCAAGTTGAAAGAAAAACTGATTTGTTAGAATTAGTTCATACTGATATTTGTGAACTTGGTGGAATTTTAACTCGTGGAGGTAATAGATATTTTATCACTTTCATTGATGATTTTTCTAAGTTTACATATGTTTACTTGATGAAAAATAAAAGTGATGCTTTTGAAAATTTCAAAACTTATCTCCATGAGGTTGAAAATCAGTTTGGAAGAAAAATAAAAAGAATTAGAAGTGATAGAGGCCGTGAATATTAGTCAAATGAGTTTAATTCTTTTGTTAGATCATTGAGAATAATTCACGAAACTACTCCTCCTTACTCTCCTTCATCTAATGGAGTAGCGGAAAGGAAAAATAGAACTCTGGTTAAATTGACTAATGCCATGCTTATTGTTAACTGATTGTTATGTGTTGAATCGTGTGCCTCATAAAAAGTCTAAATTGACATCTTTTGAATTGTGGAAAGGTTACAAGCCAAGTTTGGGATATCTAAGAGTTTGGGGTTGTCTAGCCTTTGTGAGGCTAATGGATCCTAAGATTACAAAATTGGGTAAGAAAGTTACTACTTGTGCTTTTCTTGGTTATGCTTCAAATAGTACAGCCTATAGATTTTTTAATCTTGAAGATAAAATTGTGATAGAATCGGGTGATGCTATTTTTCATGAAAATAAATTCCCTTTTTATTCTAAAAATAGTGGGGGTCAAAGTATTGAACAAAATATTTTGTCACCACCTAGTTCTTCTACTTCTACTTTAAAAAATAAAGAAATTGATGATTTTGAGTTAAGAAGAAGTAAAAGAACTAGAGTAGAAAAAGATTTTGGTCCTGATTTTTATGTGTTTAATGTTGGAGATGACCCTCTCACTTTGAAAGAAGCATTATCATCACATGATTCTATATTTTGGAAAGAGGCTGTAAATGATGAAATGGAATCACTGATTTCTAATAAAACTTGGAAGTTAGTTGATTTACCACCGGGTTGTAAAACTATTGGTTGCAAATGGGTCTTACGGAAAAAGTTGAAACCGGATGGATCTATCGATAAATATAAGGCTAGACTAGTTGCAAAAGGTTTTAAACAACTAGAAGGCCTAGAATTTTTTGATACTTTTTCACCGGTAACAAGAATTACATCCACAAGACTTTTAATTGCTATGACTGCAATTTTTGATTTGCAAATTCATCAAATGGATGTAAAAATTGCTTTTTTAAATGGAGACCTAAATGAGGAAATTTATATGGAACAACCCGAGTCTTTTGTCAAGAGCCAAGAAAGCAAAGTGTGTAAACTTACTAAATCCCTATATGGCTTGAAACAGGCACCAAAGCAATGGCATGAAAAATTTGATTCTTGCATAATTGAAAATGGTTTTAAAACAAATGAGTGTGATAAGTGCATATATCATAAGTCTTGGAATAATTCACATGTGATTATTTGCCTATATGTTGATGATTTGTTGATCTTTGGCTCTAACATGAATGTTATTGATGAAACTAAGAATATTCTTAGAAGCCATTTTGATATGAAAGATCTTGGTGAGGCAAATTTTATTCTTGGAATAAAAATAACAAGAACATGTGATGGAATTTTCCTTGACCAGTCACATTATGTTGAGAAAATTTTGAACAAATATAACTTTCTTGATTGCAAGCATGTTGTTACTCCTTTTGATTCAAGTGTTCATTTATTTCCTGTTGAAAGTGAAAATGATGTAATAAATCAAAAGGAATATGCTAGCATAATCGGAAGTTTGAGATATGTGACTAATTGCACTAGGCCTGATATTGCATATGCAGTAGGAGTACTTGGCAGGTTTACAAGCAAGCCAGGTAATGAACATTGACATGCTGTAACAAGAGTTATGAGACATTTAATTGAAACAAAAAATTGTGGTTTGTTCTATAAAAAATATCCTGCTGTACTTGAAGGTTTTTGTGATGCAGATTGGAACACTTTATCAGGTGATTCGTGTTCTACCACTGGTTATGTCTTTACTTTAGGTGGTGGTGCTATTTGTTGGAGATCAAAAAAGCAAACTATAATTGATAACTCTACCATGGAGGCTGAACTAATTGCTTTAGCTTCAGCTAGTGAGGAAGCGAATTGGTTAAGAGATTTACTGTTTCAAATACCTTATTTTGAAAAACCAATTCCTCCTATTTTAATACATTGTGATAGCACCGCTGCGATTGGTAGAGTTCAAAACCGTTATTATAACGGTAAATCCAGACCTATAAGGAGGAAACACAGTAATGTAAGATCGTATTTGACTAATGGTACCATTAATGTTGATTATGTCAAATCTTGTGAAAATCTTGCAGATCCTCTTACTAAGGCCTTAACGAGAGAGAAGGTCTGGAGCACATCGAGGGGGATGGGATTGAAGCCTATAAATTCTTGAGTCATATATGAGGAAACCCAACCTGGGGACTAGAGATCCTATAACCAGGTTCAAAGGGAAAAACTAATCATATGATGACTTGTTGTGAAAAATGCACTATCTTTTTATTCCCTCCCTATGATGTGAGTGCATTGGTTCCTGTAGTGATTTGTGAAGGTTGAGTTGATAAAACTCTTAATGAATATCTGTAGTCCGTATGGGTGGAGTGTTAAACTTACAGGAGCACTCTCGACAGATTTCACCTATGTGAGTGTGGAAGTAGGTCGCTTCCTATGAGAATTTGGCTTATTCTCAAAAGCACTCATGAAACCGGGATAGCACATGGCCATAACGTGCTGGCTTTTAAAGCTTATGTCAACACCTTGGTTATTATGTGTGAACAGTGATATTTTATTTCCCTAAAGCAGTCATAGTTCAAGTCTGAGACTACTACGACTCTGGAGTAAAAGTTATTGTTTCACTAAGTGAAGGTTCAATGCAGAGCACACCTTCATTATGCATAGTAATCTTCCTTCAGCTGGTATACTCTCTTGATTAATATTAAAATGAGTGGGGGATTGTTGGTCAACATTTTAATATTAATATTTTTTATATTAATTTGTTACAAGTTTGGAGGCCAAATGGTGCCTTTGATGTCAGGTTATTCTTTGGTTATCCGTTGGTGGTAATTTATTTGTCTTAACGGTTAGAAATTTATTTGGAGCATTACTCCATTTGGAGTAAGTGCTGATGTTACTGACTGTTTCTCTTGCAGCAACGTTAGTGGCATCTTGGCCATTAGTTCTCCATATTATTTCTCCATTATCTCACTCTTTAATCCACCATTATACCTTGTAACCTATGTAACTCCTATGCCATTTATCTTCACTATTTACTACCCCATTATCTTCCTATTCATTGCTAGGAAGACATCCCCAACTATAAATAGTGATAGTCTTCATTTGGTTTGATATATATAACACACAATAAAAGATAGAGTGCATAAAAGTTAGTCAAAAAAGAGAGTTCTTATTAGTTGAAGGGAGGTGCTCTTTTTGTGGAGCTTTGGACTCAACTCTTGTCCAGAGTTGTTGAGTTATACTTTGTGAAGGCTGTTGTATCCTGGAGGGGACAAGTCAAGAGGACTATTGCTGGACCGGTGAAAACATTTGCTGCAGTGGGCTTGAATCTCCTTAAAGAGAGCGAGATATCCGCGCCTCAGCCTGAAGAGATTTATTTCTTCAATTTTATTTCAATTGTAATCTTGTATTTTTTGTTATCTTGTAAGTTTTCACTAACAAAAACTAATTTCTTCCTTAGCAGGAAATGAAGAAAAAAAAGAGCGTTTTTCCTCTTACAATTTGAATCAAAACAAATGACATTTTCAAATTTCGTATATATGAAAATAAAAATTTCTAGTAAATAGGCTATAAAACTAAAAATAATAAAATCATATCTAACAAACATACGTGATATAATTATTCTTATCTCAACAAAGAAGTATGCATAAGCTCTTTTAAATGCCTAAAATGTTCTCCCAAAATATTCTATCAAATATCATAATCTAAAAGCATTTCACAAACTTCTTTCCATGAAAACATGATCATCTTCAAGCTAGTGAAACTCAGCATTCAATTTCAGGTTCATTTACTCAAAGATTGTGCTATAAACGCTTTAAATAAAGTGATGAAAATTTATAGAAATTTTTTCATTGGCAAAAGAATATAAGTAGGCGTTTGACCAGAGAATTTGAGAGCCTAATTTCAAATCGGTGTAACGGTGTTTGTTTAGAAAATTTGCAACTAACTTCAACTTTAAATTATGATTTCAAATCTCAAATTTTCTTAAAAGTATATTTGAAGTTTCGGTTTGTGAATTCAAATTATTTTAATATAAAACCTGACCAATAAGTTAATATTTATAAGAAAGACCCATAAATTTAATTTTCATAAGAAAATACTCATGCTTGATATTAAGAGATTGTCTGTACCATCAACCATGTGGAGAAATTTTGTCAAAGAATAACTAGTTACTACTATTGATTTATTGGATCAATGAATCTTTGTAAAAATACGTATATTTAAAAATTTGTAATAACACATTAATATGTAGTCGCAAATATTTATTTATTAAAAAAACACAGATATATGTGATTTTTTAATTTGGAGCCTTAGGATATTGAATATTATGAGACCTTATTTATGAACTATGATTTGATCATTTGATAAGATTGTATAAAAATTTGGAAAGTTCTAATAGTTTCACAAATTATGGAGTTTTTATATTTATATAAAGAAAATACTAACTTAATAAATTCAAATTACATATCCAAATAAAATTTTAACTTCAACTCAACCTGATTTCATATCACCGATTTCAAATTAAATCATGTCCAAACGGACCTAAGTCGTAACTATGTGATGAGTTCACATTCATTTATGCAATTTGACAAAACACAACTTTATTTAGTCACTTATATGTATAATATATATAAAAAAAATCTTATCCAACTCTTAAATGCACTTTATTTAGCTGATGGGTTGATTTGGGGAAATTGGAGAATCTAGTCAACATCCATGTTTAGGGGTGTTAAAATTGGTAATAAATGGAAGAGGATAACATAATTAAGCTTCAATAAACATTTTTCTAATACTAATTTTTTTTTTTGCCAAGTTTGACTGTGTAGAAGGTGAAAAATGATCAAAATGGCTCGTACTTAAGGTATATTTGTACTTGTTAGGGAACACAAAAAATAAATTACACGATAAAAGATGCAACAAATGATAATCCAATCAATTTCCCCAATCTATTTGAACCAAGAGAAGACCTCAATCGCAAGCGCAAAAAAGAAAGAGGAGCAGACAACAACTATACACACCAACCAATGAATATGACAATACAAAAATAATCAAATCCAAGAGACACCAAATTTACGTGGAAAAAACCTTATTACATATATCATAAATTATATATAACATGATAAATAGGAGTTTATACTAGTTGAACTGTTTTAAAATATTACTTGTATTATGAAGTGTCATACCAAACAAAGCTTACACAGCTCTTCTCAATTTCCCTGGGCACACAAATGTAAAACATACCAAGACAGTTGCAGCAACAAACTAAACATAACATGGCTGATCAGGTTTCTATTTACTAAAATGTGGAGCAAATTGAGGTACAAACTGCTCCGCGATCTGGTGGAGATGGCCTAACTCCCCTTGAAGAAGACGCAAGACCTGCATTTATGTTTGCAGCCGGTTAGTTCATAACTTTGAGTATAATGACAAGGAAGATATGCTATCCATACTCAGTAAGCAAGATTTGTGTGGTTACATCAGGTTACTTTTCGTTACCAAAATTAAGTTGTTTTATGTTGCAGGATTTTACTGGCCATGGCAAATGGCCTGAACATTAGTTCTTGGTCAGTTTATCACCAAATCGATATGTTAGCTTGAAACTATCTACATCTTGATGCTTTATGAGCAATAGGATGTTAGGCTGCACACTATCAAGAAGCAGAGAACGGAATGCAAATTGCTAGGAAGTAATAAAGATGAAAATTCCAGCTCCCCATCCATCCAAAGTGGATTGACTTCTGATTTCTGATGTTAAAATATATCACTATTGTGTTATATACAACTGCTTCACAGCTATAACATTGACTGTATTTAAGTTGAAGAATCCTTTGTTTACGCTTCTTTAGAGTTGCATAAGAGAAAATTATGAAGAGAATACAGATGGACTGGTATACATGAAGCTTCAAAACGAAAAGAAAAAGATCTTGGACATGGATCAGTAGGCTGATGATATATTCAGTGTTCTTCTATTAATTAGAAGTTAATAACAAATTAACTTCATCAATCGCAAAATTTACCTCTCCCATTGATGGCCGCAGTTCAGGGTCATTCTGCACACACAAGAAAGCTGTTCTAGCCATGTGGTACACCTCAAATGTGTCATAAGAGTCGCCTATGCGAGGATCAATGATCTCATGCAATGCAAGCCTTTCAATGAGGGGAATTGCCTGAAAATGCAAAAGAGAAACTTCCACTAAAATTGCACTGAATTTTTTAAAATGAGAAAGTTCACTAAACTAGCTAGATCTTTGAAAGGAATGACATTTGGCTGTGATGCCAAGTAAAAAGCCCAGAGACACACCCATTGCCTAAGGGAATGATGGCTGTCCTCTCTCATTGCATCTATGGCTTTGCGTCCGGACATTAGTTGTATAAGAACAATGCCAAATGCGTAGGCATCTGTTCTGACAGACACAATGCCGTTCTCAGCATATTCAGGAGCGAGATATCTGCATGAAGCAAGAGAAGCTTTTGGTGAATATCTGATAAAAGGTTTCATCTATTGACAGTAGAACATTCTGCGTAGCCAATGAATAATAGGACTTGCTCACACCCCAATGTGCCAAGTATCCTTGTGTATATATCATCGTCATTTGTCTTCCACTTAGCCAGGCCAAAGTCACCTAGCTATGAGAAACAAAAACAAACAGAGTCATCCAATTGTTTTTATTCAGGTCCCTGTCCAGCTTGGAGGACCAGAAGCAGAGGGGTGGGCGAGAGGGGGAACAAATGTGGTAACTCAAAAGTATATGTTCATTCTAGTTAGTCCAACCATTGGAACAGTCTATGTGTTTGAATTAAAATGTGTAGATTTACCATGGGAACATAGTCATGAGTGAGAAGTATATTGCTCGGCCTCAGGTCACGATGAATAATTGGACCTCCACGGCATTCTTCATGCAGAAAGCGCAAGCCCTTTGCAGTGCCAATGGCAATGGCATATCTGCGGTGCCACTCAAGAACATTCTCGGTATTCTCTGTCAAGATATTAACCCAAATTAACTTTTTATCTTGAGCTTTATGTTGTTGGAGCAATGTTTGAGTATCATAATTATACGTACCGAATAAGTGCCACTCAAGAGAATTATTGCAGATGTATTCATAGACCAAGATGTTAACATTTTCCTTGCAGCAATAACCCAAAAGCATCACAATGTTTTTGTGACGTGCAAAGCTCAAAACATAAACTTCAGAATGAAACTCAGAAAATCCTTGTGTGCTTGCTTCCTTCCGCACCTTTGCAGCAATGACCTGACCATCTTTTAACCGACCTTTGTATACATGACCATATCCACCTTCTCCAAGCAAGTTATCCTTTGAAAAATCATCTGTTGCCAGCTGTATTTCTGAGAAACTGAATCTCATTGAGTCCTTGATGTATAGTTCTGTCTTTGCTCCACAAGCGATACAAAGAAATGGTGTATTAGAGGATCTCCATGATGTAGGTGGTCTTCGTTCTTTCTGGAAAACAGGAGGGATTGGATGCTTCATATCTCCTCTGGCAGACCTATCTGTTCAAATTGTCAAACATTTAAAGCAGGAACGACAGAAAACTATTCCCTACTTTGTATCGAATCCCTTACAATTTAAAACTAGAGATTGTAGCATCATCACAGATCTATTTAACTCAATGAGTTTTATGAACACCAAAAGCAGACGAAGCCTGTTTTAGAATCATGGAAACTGTAAGGAAAGGTATTTCTAAGGAGTCCTCCGCTGACTTCTTCCTCACCTATGGTGAGAAGGAATCCAATCTACAAAAGGACCACATACAATCAGAAAACAGAAGTTTCTTAAAATCATGAAAACTGAAAGGGATGATATTGTCAATAATTGCTCTTCTGACCTCTCCCTACTATGTAGAATAGGATTCCAACCAGAAAAGGAGAACAAACCCTCAAAGTTGGATGACAATGCACTTCCACAACTTAAAAGTATCACACAAATAACACTAAAAATAACAAACCTTGTTGTAATCCCACAAGTGGGATCTAGGATGGGTACAGCTGCATTTATTTTTAAGATATCATCATGCTAGCTCACCTGATCTTTCTTGCATAGAATTGAAACTAAGATCTTCGTGTGAAGTGCTATGCTCCAGTTGATTATATACCACCAGTTCATTCTCTGGTATTTCGGAGCTTTCCACAGAACCTGAATAATTGATTGAAACAACAGACTGCTCTGTGTTCTCTGCAGTTGGAGGGGGTGCCAAGGGTACTTGTTTGGACATAGAAAAGTATAACTTATGCTCTATGTTGTCAGCATCAACTATGGAATAAGGTCTCACAATCTTGACAAATAAATTATCACCAATTAATGCAACTTTGCAAGGTATGTGTTTAAGGTAATACGTCAAATCCCGCCTGAGGTGCCTGTAAGGGTTTAATCTTGTCAACATTAGAGAATAATAAAATGTCAAATCGAATAAACATGGGGTTTTATCAGAAATGTAGAGTCAGATAAACATAAAATTGGTAAATAAAGTTGGACGCACATGACGATATAAAATTAATTCAAGTGGCTTAATAAGATGGAGACTTCCTTGTAACAACTACAAAATGCTCGTGGTTTTTCATGGATACAAAGTTGGAAGGAAATGATGATTTATCCAAGAGACTCAATTGTCAAGGATAAGTACAAACTTTCTAGTAATAAGTGCAAAAGACATGGTTTTTCTTGAGTCAAATAAGAGAAATGTTGCAAGACATTGTTCCACCTTTGATAAAATTATAGAGCTTTAGATTTATGTGTTTCTGTTTGTATCAGACAGTTCAGAAGCGCAAAAATTGACATCCTGAACACCAATATGGAACAAACAAAGACTCTTTATGCTGAGAAGAAGTGTGTCAACTAAGCTCTAATTAATTGTGGCAAGACGTTATTGTACATGCATGCATATCATGGATTTGATGTAGTTTCTAAAAGTACAATAGCTTAATTTTGCTGTTATCTTCATGAAATCAAAATGTTTATGATCCCATCAGTGAGTTGAGGGACTAGTTTCATGGACTTAAAAAGTATCTCTCATGTTCCTTCCCTTTCAATTAAACCAAACTATAAGAAAGTATTTAAATTAATAACTTCCCTTTTCTCTTCTTCCAACAAAGAAGCAAAATATCTTCCAATAGAAGCCTGATTTTCCAACCACCATAGGAAACACAATATATTGCAATCACACAATATTAATCATCAATGCGAACATTAAACATAATAGTATATATAGATTAAAATCCCCATTTTACATAATGGATGGTGAGTTTGTTTTTTATTTACAAATCAGAATTATGACTAACATGTTGAGACTTATCCATGCATTTGTAATGAGAAAAAGTAGACAGACAGGGTAACGAAGGGGAGCATCTTGTGACGAAAGCAATGTAGAAGAATAAAGAACTCTAAACAAGGGTCCATGCAAATTCCCTGAAGATTCATTAGAATCTCTTAACTAGTGGAGGACCAAAATCAAAGCTACTCATCAAACAATCGAACAAAATGCAGTTGAAATAGTTCCTTCAATGAAAATATCAGTTCTTAAAAGAAGAGTTAAAAATCTTATCTGAGCAAGGATTTTCTGTTTGCTTAATAGTAATAATTAAGGTTCCAACTTTAAGTTTTGGCGGATAGAAAAAGATATATTTATTTACTTATTCGGATAATAAATGGCCTCACGATGCATGGATAGATTCCTTTTCTATGGACCAACCACATTGTAATGTTGTGATAAAAGATGGTAGCAACACTGAGACCCGAAACTCTTTGCTCTTTGCCATGTTTATTTCTTCATCTTGTTTAAAAGCCTATTAGAAAGTAGAGCTTTTTATGTAGCCATGGTTTTCTAGTGCATTTCGTCACTAATTCATTGTTGCCTCAAGTCTCAGTATAATTCAACTCCCAAAGATAGAGACAATATGCAAACTACAGCAACAGGAACTACCACGGTCACATCAGAGAACATACCTATCTAACACAACACATGTTGTATTGATAGTTGTAACCTCTTGTACAACCACCTTCCTTACAGGAGTCCCAGCAGTAATTTTGACTTCAATGTCGACCTAAGCACAGCTTATAATAATTTGTAGTAAGAGAAAAATTAAAAGGGAGATAGAAATATATGAGAAATAAAATGATTGCTTTAGAAAGCAACATATATATTGAGATGAGATAGCTAGAAAGAAAAGCAAAAGAATAGCTTGGGCATTCAATCAAAATGCCATCCATCCGGGTGATAGACCCTTCACTTGCCTCCACGATGAATATAGTCTACTACTATCTCTCTCTCTTGACTAGTTGGTACAAAGTGCATGCTTTTCATAGCTTAGGTCATGCAAATGCTTCTTAGGTAAGAAAGCCATTCAAGAAAAATACTGGACTTCCTAGATATTCCGCCTGGATGGATAAAAATACAATCTATATAAACCTCAATTATATAGGGAGACAGTGCCCACCTAGTGCCAGTTAAAATATATAAGGAAAAGGGGAATTAAATGAAAGTGCAAAAGGAATGTTAATCATTGCTTCATCAACATATAAAGTGGAGTCAACATGATACAAATAACAGTCCACCTTGAAGTCTCTTGTGATATATATTAAAGTAACTGAAATAAAGGAAGGCATGGTAGCAGAAATAGAAAGATGTTCATGATCCCATATACAATTTAAGAATATAAAAAAGGAAGTTGTCAAGAAGAAAACAGAATATATATTTATCCTAGCCCCCCCCCCCCCCCCATCCTGATTAAATAATACAATATTTAAAAAGCAGTTTCTAGACCAAGTTCAAATACTAAAGGGAGTTGTAATGTCTATTCCTATAGTGAACATTTGAAAATTACTTTTTCAAAAGCAAATCTGTCCTGCATCAGATTGTTTTTTACATTTTATTGAATATGCTATCATATTGATTTGAACAAACTCAAATATACTGTATTGAAGCACATCAGATCCAACCCACAAGCCCCCAGTCCCCAGAGAAGCAAACTTGCTACACCAGTGGGTCATAAAAATTTGCAGGATTTCATATGTATGACTTCTATGGATACTTCTAGCCACATTTCTAAGATATATCAATTAATAGTTGCTTCCAGTACAGAACTGTTACGAGGGTCAAGTGTATATATTACCCCTTCACCTTCACAGTCTTGGGCACTTTGCATGAGTATGTTCACATATGCATCAATCTTCTTTGTTACTTCTTTTTCGATCTCACGTTTGTGAGTTCCAAACATGGACAGTGGCTCTGCTTCCATTTGATAACCCACTGTGCACAAAAATGGGTTAGAAAACCATACTGTAGGCATGCATAATACTACACAAGATAAATCGTACATCTAACCGTTCAGCTAATACTGGAATACCACAGTTCCACATATACCATAAAATGGCATAATATGTAGAAATTACATATTCTTTGTACACACTTCAACAACCACAGGAAAGCAGAAGCGCTCAAAATATAGCACTACTGAAGTTATGAACTGTCAAGAACCAAAATATGGCTCCTTAGTAAAGTGACCTTTTATCACAACTTAGTCGTAATAGAAAAAAACAATCCTTGATGACTAAAACCATTCTATTTTAACCCATTAATTATCAAAAGGGAAAGTTAATCTGGTTAATGGGAATGGTGAAAATTGAAAGCGCTATAACGCGTTAATATAATGATTTCAAAAGTTTGAGTTGAGCCTAAAGTTGGATCATATTGTTCGGAGGACTCATCATCATCATCTGTAGAATTATGAGAAACCACGACGATAGAAAACTATAACCGTACTAATCATGTAAAAATTGTCAAATACAACCCTCTAATCATGGATTCAAAGGTAGCTACTACAATTGGTAATATTTTCCTCTTCAACAGATGGAATGAGATCACAACTGTAAGAGCTACTGTCACAAAATCTAGTTAAAGATGATTAAAACGTGGGTTCACCATCCAACTCGAGCACTAAAAGTAACAATCATCAAATAGAAAAATGAGATAATTGCATCAAAAAGTGAGGCAAGACACTCACTAGGATGAAGATATTTATGCAAAACACCAAGCACAATAATGGTATCGCCCGCATGAAGGATGTTACCCTGTGATCTGATCTCATCAATAATGCGCTTGATTTCCTGCTCAGGGTGATCCCTGGTTGCATCTAAAGCTATAACAATACGGCCCGTTATGAGACTATCAACATCTGTATGACTATTATTGTTACCCACAGATGATGCCATTTCTTGCAATTCAAATTTCCCAACAAAACAAAATAGCCCTTCAAAAAACAAAAGCTATAAAAAAGGGCTGTCAAGCACCAATTAGGGTTCACTTTTTTGGGCAATTCAAAAGTACACTCAATTGATGAAACTCAAGCACATATATATAAAGGACTTGAAGCTGCAGGTAAAATAATTAAATTTTGTGCCAATAAGATTGTTAGATAACGAAATCCTTTTAATTTGTTGAAACGATTGGAGTTTAGAAAATTGTTTGTATCAGCACCCAAAAAGAGTGATTGAGGGGAATAATTAGAGTATATGTGGGATATTCTTGAATATTTTTCTGGCGGGAAACGGAACGGCCGGCCATGGCGGAGCAAAGAAGAAGAAATTGTGGGAAAAATAGCAACAAGACAAGGAAATATTCAATTTGGCTGGGCATTTCTTGTATCACCTATTCACCAACATTTTTCATTTTCATCTGAAACTCCGATGAAACAAATCAATATTCGTATATACCTTTTACTTCTTCATTCAAAAGCTCTGCAAATTTTGAAAAATATGAATGATGATTGCATTGATTCAACTTCACAATTCATAAACTTCAAATTCAAAACTCATAAATTTTAAATCTTCAATCCAGTACAAATTCCTTAGCTAATTGTGGAAAAAATGGACTTCACATTGTTTCATGTGATCTTATATTATATTTTGGAAATGCTCTTAAATGTGATACACATAGTTCAACTTAATTAAAATGGTTATTGAAAGAAGTGTGTTACACAAAATGAATCTGTTGGTCAAGTTAATTAGAGCAAGATAAGATTCTGTATAAGACATTGCATCATTACACATTGAATATACAAGTACACTTTCCTATTGAATTCTATCGTGAACAAATTGCAATATTAAATCTAATTTCTGTGGAAGAATGCCAAGAGATTAAAATGGATGGGAAAATTAAAAAAACTGTAGCAAATTTGATGAAGAACTGAAAGTCACTAATTTTCTACCAGAAAAAGGTAACTAGTTCCATTTTATACAAGTCTGCTGTGTGAAACAATTACAGTTCTAACTAGGGACGACAATGGGGGCGGGGTGGGTTTAAGGCTATGTGGGGCGGGGCTGGTTTAAGGTTGTGTGGGCGGGGCGGGTATATGTGATTTTATGTGGGTTCAAATTTAATTTTAACTTTTTACATATTATAAGAGTGATAGAGCATTGTTTATTAAAATAATTTCATTAAAGCTACTAAAATATTCAAGATAATAAATGAAAATAGTTCAATAAAAAATAATACAATTTCTTACATGTTTCCCCAATTGACCTCTAAAAAATAAAATTTTAAGTCACTATCCTATCAAATTAATACAAAAATGAATTTATTTTTATGAATTTTATTTTTAGTATCAAACATAACTAGAAAAAGAAAATATTAAAAAAATTATGTGGGGCGGGTTAAAAATGAAAAAATTTGTTATGCGGGGCGGAGCGGATTAAAAATTTTGCGAGTTAAGTTCAAGCCGCACCACCCCATTGCAATCCCTAGTTCTAACAGTTTTTCAGCCCAGCAGGCAATAGTAAGTATCGAATTTGATCGCCCTAGTTGATGACAGATACCAATGAATTTGAGTTCAGAATACAGCAAAACTATCAGTTACCAAAAATTAATTATGACAACGGTATCATTACTATAACATCCCTGAAACTATATTCTGAAAGTTGAATCTCCAGATATTACAAAATTCTGGATGGGACTTTAATGGATAGGGAAGGGGGTTCGAGCTGGTGTAGGGGAATAATTTAGAAAATTTCACTAATAGGCACCTTCCAAAACCTGTTTGGGACCCAGGTGAGTTGATCAACTGACTGGACTAAAAGGGCACCTTGTAAGTTTTAACCCATCATCTATAATAGGTTATCGCCCCTCTTGAGCTCCTGTTCCTTGTGCTACTGGGGCTGTTAATTTTCAGCTCGGCGTTTCCCAAAGCACTTCATATGGCTAATGTTTAAGGCTAGCATCATCGATACAATTTATCACCATCCAATCCTCTAGCATAGCCGGAGTCTAGCTCTGATCTCAAAAAACCTGAATATGCTACTAATGTCAAAACGCTTCTCTGAGTAACGTGAGTGTTTGGCTCCTTATATCTAGAACAAACAATGATTGAAGAGTGCAGCAGCCTGCCTGCAACCAATTATGTCAATCAGAACGAGGAACACTGATTAATACCCCCCTCCATCCAATTTGCTTGCCACACTTTGACTAAGCATAATTATTAAGAGAAACAGAAATATTTAGTTATTTGTTGAAAAACAGGTCCGTCATATTTTGACTTTCCATGCAGCAGAACTATACAAGGAAAAATCTGTCCAGCAAAACATTTTGTGGTATTTCAAAATGTACTAAAATGTTTACTCGAGGAAGGGGAACAACATGTGGGATGTCTCAAAAGGAAAGTATCATAAGCACTTTTTGGACAGACAGATGTAACATTTTTCCCAAACAAATTTGGTTGTGCTGTAATAATGATGAGTATGTTTCTGTATTGCATCTCCAGGAACTAAGCCATAAATGGCAAGTTACTCACTCTTGCTAAGGTGAAGGTTGAGGAAGTCACATGCTTACAACCGGTGAGGCCAAAGGTTTAGTTTACCATCTTTATGTGGATTCCTAAGTTCACTGGGTCACTAGTCAAAGATAGTTTTTTGTTGTCTTTTTTTTTTAGTTTTTTTGCTTTTCTCGGGCTCATCTTTAAAAGTGGTTCTTGTTTGACACATTTAAAAATTTTCCAGTTGGAGGATTTTGGCCACAAGAGGATTTAGATAATAAATCTAAGAACTCATTATGTCAATTTCGGCTGCGTGTCAATTTAGGCTGCATACTGGGATATCTAGAAGCGAAAGAAACTGACACTTTTTGGGAAGGAAAGCAAAATAGAAGGGAGTTGCAAAAAGCTAAGTTTTATAAAATGCTACTTACTTCTGTGAATTGTATACAGTTTCATGATGTCCATGGGTAGAGTCCTCCCTATAATATTTTAGGGCATTTAAAGTTTAACAGTAGGCATGCCCCTTACTTTTTCTTAGAAAAAAGTTAACAGTAGGCATGCACTTAATATCCTATAGTCAAGTTTAAGAAATGTAAAGGAGTTAGGATGTCTGCTCTTAGCTTATGATAAAGCAAAAGCCCACCTTCTTCATTTTGATCTTTGCTTTAAGTGAACAGGTCAGGCTCTACACCTAACACCCCACCCCCTTTCAGGTCCAATAATGCTCATTTATTTATTTTTAAAATGGGGCCAAGCATAATGCAAGCTTTACCAGCCAACCCGATCTGACCTTCGAACTCAGGCAATCAGAGATGATGTTACATCCTCATGGAATTGTAGCAGACAAAATAAAGCCATAGCTGCACAATATATGCCGTTCAGAGACTAGTGGCATAACCTGTATTGGATACTTGGATCTATAGGAAATGACTGGCCATCAGAAGTTTTGGCTTCTCCTCGTCTTCTTCAGTTTCTAGTGATACAGCAGCTTTCATTTCCTCGACCCTTTTATCCCATATGCCATCTATTAGCTTCCATGTTTCATCACTAACTATCTGGGTCTGCATAAAAGCATGAAATGACATCAATACATATGAGTATTCATCATAAAGATCAATTAATAGAGCATCCATCATGCTTACCTCCATAGGTCGAGGTGCACCAAAAGTTGCAAATCCAACATTTCCAGGTGCAAACGTCACCCTCCCTGGAAGTGAAACTCCATGGACTCCCCACCGTCCAGCATATATAAGGGATCCATATTCATCGATGGGACTCACAGTAGGCTGACAAATGAAAAAACTTAAAAACTATAAATGCCATTACACGACAACAGGCAAGTAAAAGAGTACTATGTAAGAATGAACTGTAACCCACTGCAGACCATGATAGTAGTTTGTTCATTGGCGATTTGTTCCCCTGAATAATCTTTAGTTTATATTCCATCAAGTAATTTTTTTTGCATATGTGCAGCAATAGGATTTGGCACCCAGGTGCAGCTTCCAAAGCTACTGAGAGCCATGATAACAGTGAGTTATATAATGGGAAAAGGAAAGGGGGTATTAGAAGGGGGGGAAAAAGAAAAGGCCACCTTAACTAAGAGCATCTGCAGTACACCCCCTCACCACCACTTCACAAGCCTTCAACTTTCTAATCTCCCTACTTTCCCTGAATCACCACATTGCCCCATCCCCCTTTGAGTCTCCTCTCTTTGTTCCTGTCACTGTGCTAATCCTCACCCGACATCAATTGCAATTTAAATCTACTGGAAAAGGTGAGGAAATAAGCTACCCAAAAAAAAGGGGAAGGGGTTGCGGCAACTGATCTAGTCACCTGGACAAATATATAGGATGCTGACAGCAGCAGAATGGTGAATCAAAACAAAAACAGCTACGATTAATCATAATAAGGTAGGTCAGATTGTGCTGTGCCACATTGCATTTTCCAAATGAACAGGTGTGCTAGTTCTCTTAAACGATGCAACATGTAACCCAAGAGCCTGGACACAAGTCCAGGTGCGCACCCGGGTAAAGTGACTTACCTGAATGTTGAGCCATCTTACAACTCTAAGAAGCATAGAGAGAGAAGGATAACCTCTAGATGCAGACATCAAAGCTGTGAACGAGCAAAGGCAAACCGTCAAGAAAGGGGATTCATCCCCAAAGTTCTATTCTATGATCAACAGAATTACCAGCTTTATCTCAAAAACCGCTCTAGTGAAGTGGTTCGTGAAAGTTAAATCAGACTAGTCAATCAAGAGCGGGAAAAAGGCAAGAAGCGAAAATCCTACTCTCTTTATCGGGGAAAAAGGCAAGAAGTGGTTGCCTGTATGCCTCAGACAGAAAACAGAATGGCATTTTCTGAGGAACCGGTGTTCGAGATCTCTAAACATGCAACATGTTTCCCAATCCCAAGAGTTTCGATACAAAAGCAGTTACGCCAAATCTACTCCAAAGACCACCAAACCGTAATCCTCCAAAATGTTTTATTAATGAAATAAGCAGGCTCATTCTTAATTTTTTTCCTTTTCTTCGGGAGGGAAGAGAAAAGAATAAAATTGCTTTAGTCTTCCTCAATTATGTCAATAATAAACACTGGAAAGAGAAGTAAAGAATCACCTGAGGACTTTTAGGTGAGCTTTTGTAAATACTCCAAATTTCATCGGCTTTGATCTCTCCCTTCTCAAGTAACACATCTGATCAACAGACACACAAGCATAAGCCAATCAACGATAAGTGGCCAATACCAGTCGCACAATTTTACAAGTCTTACTCATGGACTCGGCGCCAATTCAGGGACGACAATACTTAAGGTGACTAGACAATCAAAGTGAACTAACTTTACCTGTAATGGTCTCTACAGCATCGTGGTTCTCCTTTAGAATAGATAAGCATTTCTCCACGGCATATCGCATGTACTCATTTCTTAGTGCTTCAATTTTAGCAGGGAGCTGCAAAACACAATAACTTGTATTAAAAATTAGACATTTATTAGATTTAACATTTACAAGATCTAGTATATACTGACATTTGGTAAGAGATCTCTCTGGTATCTGTAATAAGCCTTTCCCAAGGCAGTCAACCCTGTCTGCAGTATCAAAAATTCCGCAAGCCTGGAAGCTTCTAAAGTTGCTTTTGCAGAGATCCAGCATAGATTGTCAACTCCAAACATTTCTTCCTCAATTACTCTGGCTACAGATTCAATCTATCAGTGTCCCATGTGAAAGAATCAAACCAAGAAAAGGAGGAAAAAACAAAGATACAAAAAGAGTGGCCTTATAAGCAGATTGATATTGTACACACAAGGGGTATTTCATGGGTTTGCCTTGGCATCATGTTCATGCCATTGTATTGAATGGGATCATGAATAAACAAGAGAACAAGTACAGCTAAAACTGCAGTCTAATATCCAGAAGTCTCCTTTATATTAGTGACTTACCGATTTGAAACACATACTTTGAAAAAACGTCATTTCACTATATGAGACGTACAAGTCTAGTATATAACAAGGTAGATACTCAAATTTGTGTCAACTATCGTATTAGACTTATGGATCATATTATGCAATTTTGAAAAAAAAGCAATAATAAATCATAGAGTTAGGACTCATTTATTTGCACTTAACAAGAGTCTGAATCTGAATTATTCAGATCTCAGCCCATTAAGCACATTTGTTTATTTGAAGTATATATCATTGTTCACTTTAAATATCATTGTGCACTTAACTGTCTTATAGTAAATATCATTGTTGGATATGAACAGTGAAGACGAGAAACAGAGATTTCAAACATAAGATCCATAAGACAAATTCACGTCAAGTGTTTATAGAACAGAAATATTGAACTGAAATACTATTTTATTTCCCACTTACGAGCACATGCACGGACTATTGAGTTCACATAATCTGCTTTCCTTTTAAACATTCTGCCTCCAATCTCCACGAATTGCATATTGGGCTGACTATGAATGGATTTGATATCCGTCTGTCATTATATCGAAACCAATTGGCACAAATGTGAGCAAGTCACAAATTTAAGAAATACTAAGATTGACTAATATGATATTTATATGAAAACAACCTCAGTGAATGGTCGGTAGGGATCTGGAAGGTAACAAGCAAGAACTGCAACAGCAGCTTCTCTGTAAGCTAGTCTTAGTGTTAACTCCTCAGGGACCTCAGTACTATCTTCTTGACCCGTTTCAAATGTGCCTTTTTGCTGTAATATTAAATGATATAACATGAACATAATGTACTAAATCAAACATACAACAGATGCTGCGTATCTCAATTTTTAGCACCTACCCTCTTTAATGCCTCAAGGAGTTCATCTCGTCCTATATAGTCCAAGTCTTTCCTTGCGGTCAAAATTCCAGCTTCATTCCTGCACAGGAGGAGGTGTGAGCTAGTCCCCCCAAATGCAGAATCAAAAGGAACTACAGTTGAGGATTATGTACAATATATTTTGAAGTTCAGCTCCAGTAAAATCTTCTGTTTGCTCTGCAATTTCCTGCAATAGAGTGTCCTTTTCCCCTTCTGACCGGAAAAATTTGTTCCGAGCATGCACCTGAGAGAATTGAAATGAGAATCAAAACAAAACATACCGACACAAAAACTCCAGGCAATCTTCAAAAGATTAACAGATGTCAATCACTAGTGTGCAGTGACACATACCTTCAATATGGCCAATCTACCGTCTTTTGAGGGCAAACCAACCCTAATAATCTTGTCAAAACGACCCTTTCGTAGCAGGGCAGGATCAAGAATATCCAATCTATTGGTTGCACCAATAACTAAGACCTGATAACCCAGCATTAACAGCAAACCTAAGAAGCTCTCATAACTTCTTTACGGGAAACCATCATCTTAACTACAATGTACCTGTGATGTTGACACTTTAAATCCATCCATTTCTGTCAGTATCTGAAGAAGCCCTTGTTCCCTCTCTGCACCACCCTAAGAAAGAAAATACATGTATAAAGTTATTCCAGTACAGCCCATATATATGTTTATTAATGAAATTAGTGAGGGAACCAGCTGAAACATTGGAGAAGCACTCTAGAGAAAAAGGATTTTAGTATTAGAAGTAATACAGAATATACACATTCTAGATTTAGCTACCCAAAACAAGAATGACATTGAAATGAGATTAGACGGGATTGATACCTAAATTTAGACAATTCAGATATCTAAAACTCGGTATTCTGGGCGAACGGTATAACAGATAAGATAGAATGGCTGAATAGAAGGGTGCAACAGGAAGATGGCAAATTTTGTAAAAGAATTGTGAGACCTGCAATTCTACGTAGATTTCCAAATATGCTGGTCCATAAGTATGACATTATGATTATTAAAAAGTGTTAAGAACGAGATGAGATACACCTAAATTCATGTGAAATGAAGTTGTTTGCCAACAATGTCAGTGTCCATGCAACCTATAGAAAAACTTACAATATAAGCAAAAGATCTTTATAAGTGATATCAACTTGTTGGGATTAAGGCATAGTAGTGTTGATACACTTACATCAAGTCTAGTGTTGGTCAAGACTCCAGTCTTTTTAGATTGTTTAGAGGAGAACTGTATGTTGGTAATGCAGATAACCTCCAGCGTCAGGAAACCCCTAATTTATCTGTAAAGATGAGTTATTGAAAGGAAACAGCTCCAATGGAGCAGACCTATTGCCAAATCCAACTAGTTCGGGAGTGAATTATGGTTACTGTTATTGTAGTAGTGATAATGTCTCCAACATATTATTTAATATTGCATTTGTCAATACAAAAATGGTGAATAATAGCCGAAGTAAAGAAGATCATCAAATTCACAAAGGAGCACCTGAAAACAAACTCTCCACTAGATGTGCTGAAGTTAATCTACGTCCCTTAATTTAAACCCTTGCCCCCAAAAACTCACCCTCTCTTTCTTTCCTTTCCGGTTTGTTGGTTGTATGGGTTTTGAAGCAAAATGCAGAATAACATGTAGGAACAGAGATAGAAGAAGGGTATGGAAACATATGCAAATGGGTGTAGACTTAAGATTGCATGCATCCAAGTTACATATGAACTTAAACTTCTTTTCATACACTAATTACCAGCGAAGAGTAATACCTCAAAACAGAAAATTGCTTCTGGGAGAATAATTTCAAATATGCAAAATGAAAAAAAAAAAAGAATAATATGTGTATCATACCCCACCAATATCTGGTCCACCACGTTTGCTGCCAATTGCGTCTATCTCGTCAATGAAAATAATAGAAGGAGCAAATGACCTGGCACTGGAAAAGAGATCCTTCACACGTGAAGCAGCCACACCAACAAACATCTGCATAGAGGTGAAAGGTTAGAAGCTAGAAATGCTGCCAAACTAAAAAGAGAAATTCCTGAATCAAATATTGGAGTGCGAACATAGATAGTATCCACATATTATGGAAGTATAGAAGGTTAGGCTAAGGGCCTTAAGAAACATGCTTCTGTTCTTTTCTACTTCCTCCCACTAATTTTTCCTATCTTTGGTTACACAGTTGAAGGTTAGACTGTTAAGAGTATATTTCCTGAAGCCACCAACTCGGTTTCATAAGGAGAGCAAAAGATCCTTATTTTTTAGAGAATGGGTACATTATTTTGAGGACATGCTTGCTGTGCACCTCTATTACAGACAGACAAACAAGGAATTCTGACTAACAGAGCACACCCAAACTCCACTGCACAAAGGAGAAGCAAAGATAACTGTCTACCTAAACATAGTGGCAAGGGATATAAAGAAGGTGGAAAATTCTATCACCATTTTCGGACTCACATGCACTTTGAAATCAGCAATTCAGTGGTCTCAAATATTACCATTAACAATAATATCAAAGCCTTAGACTTCCGCATGAATAACACAAGGTGTATTTATTACAAAATAGAACGCAACACTCTCATGGAGATAGTAAGGAACTTGTACACAATATTCTAGTAAACAAGCTCTTCGGAATAAAAGACGATGGATCCACTACCCAATTCATTCACTTTAACCACCTCCTCTTTATACTCAAGGGAAGTGATCCTTCTCCTGCACATTTACTTCCACTCCTCAAATCCTTGCTCTTTACAATCCCCAACTAAGTAAATTGTGTGACCATCTCATCTTCAAGCTTAAACTATTAGAGAGAGCACACTTTTTATAACTCTATTATTATGTCCAACACGCCTCCTCACATTGTGCTAGATTCTTTTTCAAGGGCCAAAATACAAGGATACAATCACTTTTTGAGTGGCAGAGAAATCTGAACCATGATATCTTAGCTGAATTGATACCATGTTGAATTCTATAATCATCTTAATCTAGTATTTTGGGTTGGGCTTTCATACTCGGTCTACAACAATTGGTATTAGAACCAGTTGAAGGGAATGCATCATCATCTCCTTGTATAGACTGGGACAACATCATAAGAGCTAACTTTTGAGGTTGATTATTTAAGCACAAGGTCCACTTTTTAACCATGAAATCAGAGCTAAGAGAACTCGTTTTTACAACCGCTTTCTACATTCATGTTCTATGGCACTTGACTAATCTCTCTCAATTTAGGCTCATCAAGCCAGTAGCTTTCTCTCTTCTTGTTCTATCGTTATAGCTTCTCTCTCTCAATACAGCCAATGGAGCTATTCTGGGCTTTTATATATATATATCAATACAACCCATCAAGCCACTAAAACTGTTGCAGACACACTCATTAGCATGTTGAGCCTCATTTGTCTCCCTCTACTTCATGTTCACTCCTACTGAGTCTCCTCTCTCTCTCTTACTTAAAAAAATAATAGTAACAAAAAAAATTCTTTAGTGCACGTGTGGGATGGAGTTAGACAATACACTTCTCCCTCATTGTTTGTGCAAGGGTAGAAAATGTTCAAATTCACTTCACCCTTAACCTTAAGGTCTTGGATTGGATGAACAAATACTTCCACACCACACCAAACATAGGTTAGCCGTTAGGTAAATTTTCCTAGAGACTGTACTGTAGAAAGTAAAGACAATATTCACACATATTAGATGTTTTACATTTGCTAACTGATACATACCAAGACTGACACGCATAAGGTTATTATTTCTGAAGAGTTTTTGGACATTAACAATTGAATCATGCCCAGGGAGACCACAACATAGGGCTGGCCATCAGAGAATCATCCATATGCTTTACAAGAATCCATATTAGAGTATATCCCTGCTTTTGTGGGGAGCTAATATTGATTGTTGATGGTCCGCAATTCAGTATTGTAGCATAGCAAATATAGCGCAGAAGGCAGGTAAATGTTTATGAAAAGTTTATTTGCAGGAAGGAATGACTTTAGACATTCAATCGAGCTGTGCTAAATTATAGCATCCAAAAAGATATCCCACAATGTTTCTTTCAGATCTAAAGGACCTATAGACAATAAGCTAAAACAAAATTGAAAAGTGAAATAAGGTTTATATACATATATATATATATATATATATATATATATATAGGTTAATAAACAAAAACAAAGAAACAAATGAAAAAACTTGCAAGTGTTTACAAGAAATAAATACAGGTTCAAGAAACAGAAGCTAATGAAAACCTTGTTATCTTTTCTTGTTCTTTTTTGAAATGGAAAGTAAAAAAACCTTGGTATCTTTAACAAGCAATTGTTTGAATCGGCAGGGAAATCAGGAAAATGTTACATCTGGTTTTGCCAAACATAACTGGAATGTAGCTTCATTATAGCAGATATAGTCATACATGCTGTGGTTAACCCTGTAAGTACTTCTCACCTCAACAAAATCAGTACCATTAGCAGCAAAAAAAGGTAATCCTGCTTCTCCAGCTATAGCTTTTGCCAGAAGGGTTTTGCCAGTTCCAGGAGGACCATGGAGAAGCACACCTTTTGGGCAATAAATCCCTTTGTCTTGAAACTCTTCTTCATTCCTCAATATTCGAACAATCTCTTGAAGTTCTCTCTTAATATATTCTTGGCCAGCAAAATCATCAAAAGTTATACCAGTCTTTTCTTCTGCTGATATGAATTTTGCACTGATGGCAGATGGTAAAAAGAAAATTAGATACGCACAGTGTTTTTTTATTTAAGTAATAAGATTTTATTGATGTTTGGGAAAAACAAACGCCATATACAAGAGATATGCCAAAAAGTAGAAAATCTACACAAACAAATGTTTTTTCTACAAAAGGCATTCAATCTTCTATACGTAAGGGGATCTCATGGGTGCACCAAAAAGCAGTAAGGGATGAGGGCTACTCCTCAACTAAACTAAATTTATCACCATCCCTTCAAAAGCTCTCCTATTTATTTCTCTCCACACAATCCACTAAGTGCTAATGGAGCTACGTTCCAAACCCTATGTCTTTTCCTCCGTCAGCCACAATTACAGATGGTCAACATTGCTTTCAAAATGCCTGGCATGACCCATTGTACTCCAAACCATGCCATAGTTTCCCACCATAATCTCAACAGTCGAGACAGACCAGCAATGAAGAAGAAGAAGATGGTTAAAATGCCCAGGCCCTTGCACATAAACCACCAACTGACATAAGAGAGTTTTCTCTTCCTTAAATTCTCGGTGTCATGATTACCCCCTCTAGCTACTAACCAAGTGAAAGAAAAATACACATCTCTTGGAATCACAGAAATCCAAATCAAACCATAAGGATAGTCAATCTCCTCCCTGGTCAACATCTTCTCTTTTTTTTACAAGGTAAATAATTTTATTAATATTTGGGGGAACCCTATATACAAGCCATACACCAAAAAAAGAGAGCCTACACCAAAATATGGTTCTCAACAGAAGAGATCCAATCCTCTATACAAATTGGGACCTCGCAAGTACACCAAAAAGAAACTAGGGACGAAACACTACTCTTCATTTTTACAATATCAAGTTCCACACCTTCAAAGGCACTCATATTCCTCTCTTTCCAAATGACCCACATGATTGATAAGGGGGCAATGTACCAGGCCTCGGGCTTTCTTTCCCCCTTTTATGAGTCCAACTTTGCAAGGCCTCCTTCACTGTACCCGGCACGACCCATTGCATCACAAACAAATTTAGGGCCACCCTCACCTTATAATGCAAAAAAAGATGATCTACACTTTCACCTTCCCTTTTACACATGAAACATCAACTAATATAGATGATTCTCCTCTTTCTTAGATTCTCCGTTGTTAATAACACACCCCTTGCCGCCAACCATACAAAGAAACAAACCTTCCTTAGTGCTCTAGCAATCCAAATGGAGTCTTGGGGGTAAGTACCTTCCTCTCTCACTAGCAACTTCTTATAACAAGAGCTAACGGTAAACAAGTCATCACCACTCTCTTGCAACCTCCATACATCCATTAAGTTGTTTGGTGTGTCTAGGCTATACAAAAGCTCTATCAATTGTGAAATTCTTTCATCTCACAATGATTTAGGTTCCTTTTGAATCTTAAGTCGCAGTGGATAACACCCTCATGAGACCTACAAATTAGTTGGATTGTCATCTCTCACTGGCCAGATTCACGATATAAATTAGGAAAGGCTTCCTTCAACTCGATCTCCTTACACCACTTATGTGTCCTCAAACTAATCCTACTTCCGTCCCCCAACCTTGAAAGTGATATGTCCACAAAAAAGTTCTCACCTCTTCATGATACTCCTCCACAAACCATACCTAAACAAAGTTACAATGTTTTTGATGCTTGATCCACCATCCATTATACCATATTTATCCACCGCCCCCCTCCAAAGAGCATTCTCCTCCATCCCGAATCTCCATATCCACTTCCCTAACAAAGCTTTATTGTACATCCTGAAATCTTTCACTCCAAGCCCTCCCCATTTCTTTGGATATGCTAGCAAGACAGAAAGAAAGTATCCCAAAGACTTCAGACCCATTCCACCACCTATTTGCTATATCCACATAATCTAGTTCTCTGAGCTACATGTTCTTGAATCTAAACGAAATGTGCAAACTGCTCCTTCTACTCCCATCTAGCAAGATAAGCGTATGATCAGGTCAATCTAGGTAATGGGATTTGCAACACATTTGGGACCAACTCCTCTCAATCAGTGGATACCAAGAATCTAACAAGTCTAGATTTTGATGTGGAATCACCTGCTCTGGGTCAAGTAAAATTTGCCCCTGTCAAAGGAAGATCAATAAGATATTGGTTATCAACAAACTCTAAGGACTCCTCCATCGCCCTAGAGATCACCCTTGCAATCCACTCTCTCCTCATGAAATCTTATAGTGTTAAAATCCCCTCCTAACACCCAAGGGACCTCCCACCCTATCATAATAGTGGATATCTCTTCCCACAAACTCTCTCTACTTCACTCCCCCACCGGGCCGTACACCCCCCTTCCCCCGAAGCATAGCTCCTCACCACTTCCTAAGATTTTACCTGCATTGCGATCATATACACCCCTTACTTACCTCCATCACCTCCAATTTCCTGTCATCCCCAAAAACTTTATATCCCATGCATTTCCTAATGCCGAAACCCAATCATATTTTGCCCATCCACCACCCACCTCAAGACTTCTCTTAATGGCACAAAAGTCCCCCCCCCCCCCCCAAACTACTCCCATTTTAGTAATAGCTCTCTTATTGGGGTCATTCATCCCCCCTTCACATTCTAAGAAATAATTTTTACTTCTATAATCAACGACTTTACCCTCACACACATCCTCCCATCTCATGTACTGCCACTCTTACTCACTCCTACTCCTACATCTCCTCTTGAACACCAGTAGGTTAAAATTTAGTCTCACCAGCAGTCCTCCAATCTCCTATGCCCCCACTCTTACTTTTACTCCTACTCCTACCTCTCCTCTTGTACTCCAGCAAGTTACCTTCTTCCTTTTATCCTTCTGCAAACTCCTTTCCTTACCCACCCTCATGTCAACAATCTCCTTTTCTCTAACCCCTTTTGCCTCTTCTACAATGTCTCGAAGGAGTTCTAACACCCTACCCTCCTTCCCTTCAAAGACCACCCCCGAAAAGTCCCCGAACTTCAAGTATTTCTCTCCCTCCCTACTAATCAAGCTTCTACCTTCCTCAAAACATGCTCATGGCAACACATCATCTTCCTGAACATCATAACAGCCATATTTAGTACCCAAAAACAGTTAACAGTTACCAAAAACATGACTAGCAGCCCTTTCTCCCTTAGAAGAAGCAAAAATGGAGTTGGAACCACTAAAACAGGTTCAAAATTCAGGATTTGAGATTTTCCAGCCGGACCCAAGACATTTTCCGGCTCCAGCGACCTCGCCGGAGGTGAACCAACCCTAGAACCACTTCCATCCCTGTTTGCCTAGCAACCTAGAGTGGTCGTCACCCTTCGAAAAGTCGGAACAAGTTCCCTTCAGCCCTAGATTTACATAAACCAGCTTGCCGAAACTGGAATTTCAGTCGCCTGGCCTTGTGAGAACTCCAGATCTAACGATCTACCGGCCCCCTGCTGCATGGCTGTTTCTCATAAAATGATTTGACATAAAAGTCTCTATTGTTCCCCAAACCCCATTCCCATACATCATGTCCCTTTGGTGAGCATCCTTGTTTATGCAACAACTCTAACAAACTTAGGAACTCCACCTCTTCTTATTTCCAAAAAATTTCTCCTAAACTGCAAATCCCAATAGCCTCCCTATCTTGTAATCTCCAAACTCACTAGATTGTCTTCTCCTTTCGGCTTGAATGCTATATAAGTTGGGGAATGTAATGTTCAAAGCATTATCCACGCACCACTTATACCTCCAAAATCTTACTCTCCTCCTATCCCCTACTCTAAATGCCACATTGTCGCTAAATTCTACCCATGTGAACTAGACATACATATGAACTTTGAACTTGTGCCGCATTTCGGGTTTCTCACTTTCATAGATAAGTTCAAAGTTATCAGGGAAATTGGTCCTAAAGGACAACTATACCTATCAAAGCTCACAGTAAAACCCATCTGATTCAAAACATACATAATTTCAAGCCTTACAGTGACAAAGACGAAACTTGATAAAATGCGAGGAAAGGTATAAATCCAACTTCTCTAGAACATACAAAATTGAAAGGAAGTTTACAGTCAATAAACATATAACAAGCAGTGAAAGTTTTCAATTACCGGCTTTTTCCTAATGAACCAAGGGCACGCTGCTTGAGTGGCTCTTTTATCTTTTTGGGAGGGCTGCCCAAATCGCAAGGTATTAGTTTTGAATAAATTGGTCTCATCTTATTATCAATCCAAATGTACAATAGAACTGAAAGTGCCAGCCGCATAGACCACACAACTGCTGTTGCGACAGTAGAATAAACTTCAGCAGGGATGTTATTCACATTATACACATCAACATTTACAAGTTGTTGATGCAACTTCCTCCAAACATCATTCCATCTATCTATTGGCATCCGGTCAACGACATGACGCTTGAAAACAATTTCCTTTTTAGTGTCCCCTCCTGAACGATTTGTTTTTCCGTCCTTGTAATATGGCAATATCACTACAAATAAACCGGAAACCAAATAAACAAACTTGGGAATGCAGTAAGATATCCTCTATTAGATATTGCATAACTGATTCCTAGAGAAAAAACATCTGGATAAGTGATAACTAAGTTGATAAGGTTAGATATTGTCAGAAATTAACAATAGATAGTAACAATGACTTCCAAGCCTTTCAATACCTAGAATTTTAGTGGAGATCCCCAAAGGTACTAATAGCTAGAATCATATTCTTTTAATTTGTAACTACCCAAATGCATGCACAATAGTTTAGTTGGGTGATTTGTTAATTTTCTGGAGGTGCAACCGTACAAGAGGTGCTCCAACCACACACACTTGCCCAATTTTCACCATGTGTACTGGACAGAAAAGTTGTCTGCTACCTAGAAATAAATTCTTTTAATTTGTTATGATGCTCAATCGCAGGAAGACCATCTATTGCTTAACATATGGTGTACAAAGCTCAATCAAGCATCATAACAAAATGAAAATAAGAAACACATAGAAAATGGTTAACCTGAAACTGTCTGCCCGTAGTTCGAATACTCCATAAACTGCACATTGTTTGCATTCAGAAGGTTCTGGAATTCACTGTAGTCTATCCTATGAGAATTTTCAGGATCCCACTCTGTCCCCTTCAGCTTTCCCTGCATGGCCAGCAATTTCCTACTCCATTCTGAAGCCAGTACAAGCTGCCTCTCTAATTGAACATTTGCCTTTCTTTCAAACTCCTCTAAATTATTTATCCTTTCACGCTCTGCCTCCTTCAGTTTCTGAGATCCCATTAAACAAAACATAGCATTAAAACTAATATCCTGTATCATAATTATTTTGTTGTTGTTAGCCCTTAATTGTTCAAACATGTACTTCTAATCCAAATAATGCAAAATATAGTTATCTCGGAATCATAATCATACTTGAAATTGTTCAATATACAATCAAAATTCTGCAACCAACTAGAGTATACGGTAAACAAAAGGAATAACTCTGTATCAAATTCCATGGAATTCATTCAAAAAAATAACTCATGCAATCTCCATCACCCTAATAGGATTCCTAAGTTAACTAATTGTGATAAGTATTATGTTTCGGCAGCAAGCAAAAAGACGAGTAAATAGTAGTGTTAATCATTCGATTATCAAATTCCGTAAATTTAACCTTCAAAGTCAAGTTAATACACTTAACACACCAACCAATCAGAAAATTAGCATGAAAAAAGCTAAAACTAACACAAATTCTTCCCATCTGCATCAATGCAAGCAGGCGCAGAAACCACATCATTCCAAAAAAGAGAAAGCTAACCTCAAACAGCTGCTGAGCTGATTCAGTTTCATCACCAGCAGAGTTAGAATTGGAACTGGAAGTGGAGGCAGCAGCTTTACATGGGTGGACATTGAAGGGCTTTGAGCCAATATAGAGGGAATTCCGACGAGGTTTTAGGTGCAAACTGAAAGCGGTGAATGGAGATGAAGAGTATCTGGGTAGGGTTTTAGGAGGAGAGAAAGAGGGTTTTAACAAATGAATATTGGATGTCATCTTCTCCGATTAGCTCATACGTCCTCTTCTCTTATCTTTTATTCTTCTCAATCCTTGTGAATGTCCCAAGTGAAACAGAACTCCATTTTCATCTATATGTATTTCAATCTTTTATTTTCATGAAAAAATATTTATCAGTTTTGGGCCGGCAATTAAAATTTTTTGTATGTATAGCTATTTTTTATTTTTATTTTTATTTTTCCGACATTGATTCTTGAGTATTTTGATTGATGCTGTGAAAAATCGAATCGATCGATAAATCGAATGGAAAAAATGTTATTGGGTTTTTAATGGATTTATAAAAAAAAAGTTATTGGGTTATTGGTTCGGTTTTGATTTTTACTAACCAATAACCCAATAAGACAGTAATAATTTACTACTTTACCCTTCTTAAATTAACTATTAATAATTTAATTTATAACTTGACACTATAACTACATCAAATTATTAGTACTCTACCCACTTCACACTAGACCGTTTTACTAGTCTTTACTGTTTACTCAAAACATAAAGACTAAAGTAAGAGTTCGCAACTGTAGCTATTTGATTTTAGTTTTAGTTTTAGTCTTGTTGGACTATTTGATTTTAGTTTTAATTTGTAATTGTAGGTTGTAGATTTTGCAAGTTTGTAAAGGTATGTAATTTGATTAACATCATAAATTTTATAGTACTATATTTTGGCGGTGACATGTAATTATGGCCTTCGTGCTATATTGTCTCTTATTGATGCAATTTTTCATTATCTTTCTTGTTTCACTATCTCAAAGCATTTAGAGAAGTGAGAAGTCATAGTATTTTATGGACATTTTCTTATTAGCTAAATCAAAAACCGAATCGATAACGACCAAAAACCAAAAATTGATAAAAATATCTTATTGATTTGTTATTAGGTTAGCATATTTAAAAACCGATAAACCGAACCGATAATACATTAAATCGAACCAAACCAACCAATGCACACCCCTACTGCATAGAGTTTTATTTCTTACACACCTTATCAAACGACCCGTAAAGTCTCTATTTCTTGATAATATAAACCTAAAAATCTATGAATTAGCTCATGACATGCTTGACTAGCCAAGCAGACAAACGATCCTACATTTTCTTGTTTCTTCCATATTTTTATTTGTTTAAATATCTCACTATGATTAAACTTATGAAAATTGATTCACCACTTCTTATTCTTTACAATTATTTTTAAAAAAATGATTGATTCTCACAATTTAATTTGTGTCGCATAAATTGAAATAAAGGGACTAATGGAGTAAAGACATTTTCAATGATTTATATATTTACAAATTATGTTAAAAGTACAATAAATCACAATAATTAATAATTTAAATTAGTTTTAAAAATTATGATTAATTCTTAAATTCTATTAGTGTCATATAAATTGAGATAGTATTAGTAATATATATTAGGTCTGTGCTTATATATCTAATATATATGATACAAAGTTAAGGATAACTAAAGTGATGTAACACATGTCAATGATTAACAATGATATTCATTTTTATCCTTTTTTTTTTATACTATAAAATATATCTGCGCTTCACATAATGCACTAATTAATTTACAAAAGTTTCTTTTAAATAAATTTTGTCAAACAAATAAAATAATATGCATTAAAATTATAATTATAATTATAAAATATTCATCAAATATTTCTTATATAAATTTCATTAATAGAATTAGAGTTAGATGACCAATAATTTTTATTATTGTGTCTTTTTAAAAAGTATCTTATATAAAAATAAAAGATTTTCTTAGTAGTAGACTTGTGTTTTTCATTAGATAATATGAAAATTTTGTTTTCCAAAATAAATCCACTACTAATAATCAATCATAATAATAATATATTAAGTGAAATTTCATAAGTAGTATCTCAAGAGAATAGAGTATACTCAAACGCATTTTTCTCAATATAAAATCAAGTCATCAACAAAGAGAAAGTTAATACCATTAACATATACTAGACGAGAGATGAAGTCAAGAAATTGTTTCAGAACTTTTGTTTATAATGTAGTGAAAGAGATTAATCCCTTGATTCATTTCATTAACATCCTTAGTATTTATACACCTGTTACAAGAGTATCATCAGCTATGAGTAAGGAAACTACCTATCTATATATATAAACTAAATATATGCCTATCTATATATATAAACTAAATATATACAAATCAGCTACAATCTGTCAGAATATATTGTCATATATTCTAACACACCCCATGATCGAGCGGGAGGTCGCGAATGTAGGCATCCGAAAATCTTCGAATAACACCAACGGAAGGCCTTTGGTGAAGATATTTGCAATCTGATAACAAGAAGGGACATGGAGAACTCGAACCTGGCCACGAGCCACCTTTTCCCGTACAAAATGTATATCCATCTCAATTTGCTTAGTGCGTTGATGCTGAACAGGATTACTAGCCAGATAGATGGCACTAACATTATCACAGTAAACCAAAGTAGCTCGTGGAATAGGACAATGAAGTTCCAAAAGCAAGTTACGTAACCTCGGTATTCTGCCTCTGCACTCGAACTGGACAAAGTTGTCTGACGTTTGGCAGACCATGAGATCAAGTTATCACCCATAAAGACACAATAACCAGATGTCGAACGTCGTGTATCGGGGCACCTACCCCAATCAACATTAGTATAAGAGACAAGGGTGGTTGTGGAAGAGGGATACAGGTGAAGACCATAATCCAAAGTACCTTGTAGGTAGCGCACGATGCGCTTGAGGGCGTGCATGTCCTCCCCTCGTAGGTAATGCATGAACAAGCACACCTGTTGCACTGCATACGTAATATCGGGTCTTGTGAACGCGAGGTATTGGAGTGCCTCGACAAGACTCCGATAAAGTGATGGGTCTGCAAATGGCGTGCTCGTAGTAGCTCCAAGCTTCAGCTTTGTATCAACCGGAGTAGGAGATGGTGTCACGACCCGATTTCCTCGAGCCATGATGGCACCTACTATAACCCACCAGTAGGTAAGCCGACCCGTAACCCGGAACAACAAGTAATGGGTCTGAGGGCAGAAACTACATAAGAGTAGATAAAATTTAATATAACAATAAAGCAGTAGTATGAACCAAAACATAAATACAAATAAAGATCCCTCCCAAAACCTGGAAGTCACTAGTACAGAGCTACTAACAAAAGAGTACAAGTCCCAAAAGTGGACTACAAAGACTCGACTGTCTCGAAAGGCAAAAGACAAGTCTATATATACAGATGGAGATTGAAATAGTACAGAACGCCATGTGCTCACCCCTGTCTCCGGATCAGACTACTCAATTTGGATCAACATCGCCATGGTGCTCGGACTGCGTCACGAAATAGATGCGAGCGTAGCATGAGTACCAAAACAATGTACTCGATGGCATCATAGTGTTGAACTTGAAAGGTAAAAGCAATATGAAAAGAAGGAATAACACAAACAGAGGTCAAGAACGGAAAACTAACTAATAATGGAATCGCCTGATTGTAGAAAGAACTAACTACTGATGTCTACAAGCTAATTACACCTATTTGGACCCCATAAGCCCGGAAGGTACACTCATGCATGAGTTTAAATTAAAAACCGACGGACCCCATAAGCGAGTACCACGAAAACTATAGCTAAATAGAAAATGCCTATGAGAATCCAAGCACAAAGAACATCAAACCGAACCTCAACTTCAAATAATAGAATCGTGATGCGATGGGACCTCGAGCAGGATGCTCTGTATAAGTATCTAGGCAATAGAGGCGGACCTCGAACCGGATGCTCTATATAAGTATCCGAACAATAGGCGGACCTCGAGCGGATGCTCTATATAAATCTCCCGAACAATAGGACCTCGAGCCGGATGCTCTATATAAGTATCACGAACAATAGAGGCGGACCATGATTTCTAAACACCTATGCATTATTCACCAACTACCAACCCAAATCCCAACTAATCAACATGCATTCACACTCCCAAGCTCAATCTAAGAGAGGAAAGCGTAGCCTACCTATAGTAGAACACGCGTGCTCCAAAGTCACTTCTTGAGTTTTCCCTTCCGAACAGCCTCGAAAGCTGACACACTATCAAAAATAGAGTCACAACGTTATTACGATCATTTAGACACTAAAATCGCAAGAAAGCGAGCGGATCAATTTCGGGGTCAAAACAGGGAAAGTGGGGCCCGCGCTGGAAATCCCGAAATTAACCCCAAAAAATAGGTTCTTAAACACCTCCCCGAACTTGTGTCCCAAAATGGAACACAATTCGAGGCTCGAATCAGCCCAACACGACATACAATGAAAAACACAAAACATACTAACAATGAACAGTAATAGCAGCAGCTATTCACGAGAAAATACCAGAAACTAGGGGTCTACAGCGAAATCCGACAACACCTCAATGTTCTCCTCGAAAAACCACTCAAGATAGCCTCAAGAATCACTAAAATCGAACCTAAAACGAGTGAGAAATCAGCTTCTAAAACTGCCCAAAAACTGAGCCCGAAAATGGCTGAGACAGCAGTTAAAACACAAATTTTTACCTCCAACGAAGCTTTGAATATGAAATCTAACCACACCGACGCGTTCCTTGCGAAAAACCACACAAGATGCACCTTTGGATCACTAAGTTTGGACTAGAAATGAGAGAGCTAAGAGGGTTTGAAGTTGGATAAAAAAACTGAAAATGGCTGCACCAGATTTGGCTGCCATATATTTAAAGTCTCCGACGGGGCCTCGGAATTCGATCGGGACCCGATAAAAATAAAATAAATATGCTACCCTACCAAATTCGACATTCCAGACTCAACGGCGCAGTCGAAATTTCCATCAGAGGTCATCTCGATAAAAAGTGGGTCCCACTTTCAAGAGCCATTTTAACCAAAATCCACCGAAGGGATCGAAATGAGTTCGGAGACCTCGGGAGTCGAACAAAAGGTTGTTCTAGACCAAAATCAACATTCTGGAGCTAACCGCGCTGACGGAATTTTCATCCGAGCACGTTTTCCAAGAATGTTGACCAAAGTCAACCTAAGGCCAAATTTCTAAGGCTAAAACGCCTAATCGCACCGACTCACACTGAAAACCTCGGGAGTCATGCCGACCATGCTACTAGCCTAAAATGACCCTTCCGGAGCTGATGGAACTGTCAGAATTCCATTCTGAGGTGGTCTTCTTGAACTTTTGATCGAAAATTATCGTTTAAGGTTCATAAGCTCCAAAACACTAAAACTCACACCAAAATCAAACGAACGACCAGGTGACCGAACTGTCAGTCCCAGCAATTCATAAATGACTTGGGGTCGCTATAGGAATGCTCTAAACGACACCTGAGAAGGCAAGATCTGAGAAATGACCGGGAGGTCATTCTGATATCCACTACTTAAAGGACTTTCGTCGCGAAAGGAAGGATAAAGATATACGAGGATCAAACAAGCGAAAGCGCTCGCATCTCTGCTCGGTCTCGGGTAGCCTCTCGGGCCAGACGATGCCTCCAACGGACCTTAACAACAGGAATAGTTCTTGAGCGCAATCTCCTCACATCTCTGGCTAGGATGGCAACTGGCTCCTCTATAAATGTCAAATGATCATCCAACTCAACTGCATCATATTGGAGCACATGGGACTCATCCGGAACATACCGATGCAATATCGAGACATGAAAAACCGGGTGGATGGCTGAAAATCTGGAGGTAGGGCCTTTCATAAGCAACCTCCCAGTATCAGGAGTATCTCAAAAGGCCCGATGTACGGGGCTAAACACCGCCTCCCAAACCTCATTACGCCGCCATGGGCGACACGAGGAATACGATCACAGCGGAGAATCTCAAAGGTCGACGCCTCGATCTGCATAACTCGTGCCTACTGGCGATCCTAAGTCTATCTGAATCACCTCACTGGTCAAAGCCTCACGAATCAAATCGTACCTCGCGGCCTGGGCTCTGTAGACTCGAACCAGCCCAGCGGAGAGGCGTAGCGCCTACCATACAAGGCCTCGAGCGAGGCCATCCGAATACTAGAATGGTAGCTATTGTTGTACACAAACTCCGCCAAAGGCAAGCTGGTCCCACGACCTCCAAAGTCCATAACACGGGCCATGACATATCCTCGAGGACACTGAATAATGCGCTCCGTGGCCGTCCGTCTGTGGGTGAAAAGGCGTGCTAAGGTCAACCCGAGTGCTAACTAACTCGTCACGAAAGGTCCTCAAAAGCTAGATGTGAGGCGAGAACCCGATCGATATAATAGAAGTGGCACCCGTGAAGACCGGACCACTCCTGAATATAGATCTGAGCGACCTCTCCGACCGAAAGTAGTATGAGCGGGGAGGAAGTGTCTTGACTTGGTCAATCGATCCACGATGACCCAAATCATCAACACCTCTGAAGTCAGAAACCCGTGAAGTCCATAGTGATCGCTCCCACTTCCACTCGGAATGGGTAATCTGAAACTACCACGGGCCTCAAATGCTCGGCCTTCACTGCTGGCAACACAAGCAACGGCGAAACAAAGTCGGCTATATCTCTCCTCATGCCACTCCACGATGTCTTGCCTCGAATCACGATACATCTTATTTGTGCGAATGGATAGAGTATCTGAACTCATGGGCCTCGAGAAAGTATCAAGCGTATCAAGTTCCCAACTCTCCGAACACGGATCGGCCGGCGAATCTCAACACCCCATCAGGATCTAAGGTAGCCTGACCACCATCACCCGCTAACACTCGATCTCTAAGGACCACCAAGGCCTCATCCTCAAACTGGCAACCACGGATCCTATCAAGCAAGGAAGGCTGAACTACCATATAAGCCAAGACGCGCCTAGAATCTGAGATATCCTCTCACGAATAGCCTTAATCTTCACCGGATCAACTCGAATACCCTCTTTGCTACAGACTCAAGCCAAAACTCGCACTTTAAGAACTTGGCATAAAGCCGATGATCTCTCAAAGTCTGGAGCACTATCCTCAAATGTTGCTCATGCTCACTCCGACTCTGAGTATACGATATGTCATCAATGAAGGCGATAACAAATGAATCAGGTATGGCACGAACACGTGTCATCAAGTCCGTGAAGGCGGCGGGGCATTAGTCGAAAAGACATCACAAGGAACTCATGAAGCGTACGAGTCTAAATGCGGTCTTAGGGATGTCGCGCCCTAATCCTCGGTGATGGTACGGATCTCAAATCAATCTTAGAAAACACGGCACCACTGGTGGTCAAACAAGTCATCAATACGAGGCATGGGTAACGATTCTTCCGTCACCTTATTCGGTGCACGTAGTCAATGCACATCCTCATAGTCCATCCTTCTTCTTCACAAACAAAGCGGGAGCACCCAGGTGACACGCTCGGACGGATGAATCCGCACCTAAGAGGTCTTCTAATGAACCCCAGAGCTCGCAGGCTCTGCGAAGCCATCCGGTGGCGGAATAGAAATAGGGCCAGGTGTCGGGCTCGAATCTATGGCAAACTCTATGTCACGCTGCGGGGTAGGCGGGTAAGTGCAGGAAACACGTCTGCAAACTCTGCAACCACGAGGCGGAGTCAGCGAAGGGCCTCCCTACTCGCATCCTCACATAGGCCAAATAAGCTAAACATCGAGAAGCAACCAGCCGTGCAGCGCGTAAAGAGATGATCCACAGCCGATTGTGTGACTACGAGCACCACTGCCCGCCACAACTGGGGAATGCGGGCATAGCTAAAAATGCCGATCTTGGCATAGCAATCCAAGACCGCGTAGGTAGGATAACGATCCATGCCGAGAATCACATCAAAATCCACCATATCTAGCGGAATAAGGTCAACTCTAGTATCATAACCTGGATAGTCACTAAGCAAGATCGCGATGCGATCCACTACTGGGACTCACCGGGGTCGAAACATGAGCGGCTCTGCAGACTCGGACCTCATACCCAACCGGAGCAAAATAAGCAGATACATACGAGAATGTGGATCCGGGATCAAATAATCTGTAGCAGTGATGACCTGATAAAAGCATACCGTGATGACATCGTCGGATGCCTCGACCTCGCCTTGCAGGCGGCGTAGAAATGGCCACGAGCACCTTTGCGGTCATCGATCTACCACACGACTGCCTCCCGAGCTCACCTCTAGTACCACATCGACTATCGGCGGCCCAGTCTGACCACCTCTGGCGGAGAGTGCTGCTGAAATCGGTCTAGGTGCGAGGAAGGCTGATCTGATCGCCCTGCGCCCTCGCCCAGGCACTCTGAACCAATGGTCAAGAGCACCAATCATAACACCCAGAAGTGGAGCATGCAGTAACCCGGCCGCGAGAGGAAGGGAAGAATCGATCGCGAACTGCGGCGTACTAGGACCACCTGCGTCTTGGCCTCGCCGAGCGGGTAATGCTACGAATAGGCGGCTAGGCCCGACTGCTGGAACCTGCGGCGGGGCCTATCATAGAGTCCATTCCTGATGCAGGACCATTGTGCATTGCAGTAGCGAGCCCTCTTATCGCGCCGCCAGGCCTCGCGATGAACATGCTCGTGGATCGAGCATGATCTACCACATCAAGAAATGAGCAGTAGGTGAAACCAAATGTTACGTATGCGACCCGCACCGGGCGGTCATGACCCACCAGCAAACAACGACCCTCTCCTCCGTGGCGGAATCATGGTAGCATGTCGAGACAACTCATGAAACCTCGTCTCATACTCTGCAGGCGATCGTAGAACCTGCTCCAATCGGAGAAGCGATCACGGCTTTATCCACGACGCTCGTGGCATGAATCGGGCGAAAGCCTCTGAGAACTCACTCCAGATATAGGAGGAGATCCGGTGGCTGGACTCTCGTCTGGCGCCACCACTGCTGCCTGGGCGGTGGTGGCGGTGAAGTCGGCTCCTCTCGACTCGAGGCCTAATGGCTATGTGGCTCCTGGCAAGTGGCTGGAACTTCGTGGCGTCCTCCCCAATCTCCCCTGAGAATATCGGTGGTGCCAACCTCTGGAATACCCCAAGCTAGGGCTCTGTCTGCAGGCCCGGGTGCATCACACCCTACCGCGGCACCTCACGTGTGAGCCATCCCCCGAAAGAGTGAAACAAATGAGATTTCAAGGAACGATAAGACACACATTGCGAAAATGAAACAAAAGAGAAAATCTTCCTAAAGATATCCTGTAGCCTCTCGAAGATAAATTACGGACGTCTCATGATCCGCAAGACTCTGCTAGGCGTTAGCTCTGACAAGTGAGACCGGTGAACACCGGGGCTCGATACCAACTTGTCACGACCCGATTTCCTCGAGCCATGATGGCACCTACTATAACCCACGATTAGTAAGGCCGTAACCGGAACAACAAGTAATGGAGTGCGAGGCGAAACTACATAAGAGTAGATAAAATTTAATATAACAATAAAGCAGTAGTATGAGCCAAAACATAAATACAAATAAAGATCCTCCCAAAACACGGAAGTCACTAGTATGAGCTACTAACAAAGAGTACAAGTCCCAAAGTGGACTACAAAGACTCATTGTCTCGAAAGGAAAAGACAAGTCTATATATACGGATGGAGATGAAATAGTCTGAGCCATGTGCTCACCTGTCTCGGATCGGACTACTCAGTGGATCACGCCGCCATTGGTGCTCGGACTGCGTCACGAAATAGATGCAGAGCGTAGCATAGTACCAAAACAACGGTACTCGATGGCATCATAGGCCATTGAACTTGAAAGGTAAAGCAATATGAAAGAAGGAATAACACAAACAGAGGTCAAGAACGGAAAACTAACTAATAATGGAATGCGCAATTGTAGAAAGAACTAACTACGATGTCTACAAGCTAATTACACCTAATTTGGACCCCATAAGCCCGGAAAGGTACACTCATGCAAGTTTAAATTAAAAACCGACGGACCCCATAAGCCAAGCAGTACCACAGAAAACTATAGCTAAATAGAAAATGCCTATGAGAATCCAAGCACAAAGAACATCAAACCAGAACCTCAACTTCAAATAATAGAATCTGACAGTACGGAGGCCGGACCTCGAACCGGATGCTCTGTATAAGTATCTAGGCAATAGAGGCCGGACCTCGAACCGGATGCTCTATATAAGTATCTGAACAATAGAGGACCTCGAGCGGATGCTCTATAAGTATTCCCGAACAATAGAGGCCGGACCTCGAACCGGATGCTCTATATAAGTATCTGAACAATAGAGGCCGGACCTCGAACCGGATGCTCTATATAAGTATCTGAACAATAGAGGCCGGACCTCGAACCGGATGCTCTATATAAGTATCTGAACAATAGAGGCCGGACCATGATTTCTAAACACCTATGCATTATTCACCAACTACCAACCCAAATCCCAACTAATCAACATGCATTCACACTCCCAAGCTCAATCTAAGAGAGGGAAACCGTAGCCTACCTATAGGCCGACCACGCGTGCTCCAAAAGTCACTTCTTCGGAGTTTTCCCCTTCCGAACAGCCTCGAAACGCTGACACACTATCAAAAATAGAGTCACAACGTTATTACGATCATTTAGACACTAAAATCGCAAGAAACGGAGACAGATCAATTTCGGGGTCAAAACGGGGAAAGTGGGGCCCGCGCTGGAAATCCCGAAATTAACCCCAAAAAATAGGTTCTTAAACACCTCCCCGAACTTGTGTCCCAAAATGGAACACAATTCGAGGCTCGAATCAGCCCAACACGACATACAATGAAAAACACAAAACATACTAACAATGAACAGTAATAGCAGCAGCTATTCACGAGAAAATACCAGAAACTAGGGGTCTACAGCGAAATCCAACAACACCTCAACGTTCTCCTCGAAAAACCACTCAAGATAGCCTCAAGAATCACTAAAATCGAACCTAAAACGAGTGAGAAATCAGCTTCCAAAACTGCCCAAAAACTGAGCCCGAAAATGGCTGAGACAGCAGTTAAAACACAAATTTTTACCTCCAACGAAGCTTTGAATATGAAATCTAACCACACCGACGCGTTCCTTGCGAAAAACCACACAAGATGCACCTTTGGATCACTAAGTTTGGACTAGAAATGAGAGAGCTAAGAGGGTTTGAAGTTGGATAAAAAAATTGAAAATGGCTGCACCAGATTTGGCTGCCATATATTTAAAGTCTCCGACGGGGCCTCGGAATTCGATCGGGACCCGATAAAAATAAAATAAATATGCTACCCTACCAAATTCGACATTACAGACTCAACGGCGCAGTCGAAATTTCCATCAGAGGTCATCTCGATAAAAAGTGGGTCCCACTTTCAAGAGTCATTTTAACCAAAATCCACGAAGGGATCGAAATGAGTTCGGAGACCTCGGAGTCGAACAAAGGTTGTTCTAGACCAAAATCAACATTCGGAGCTAACCGCTGGCGGAATTTTCATCCGAACACGTTTTCCAGAATGTTGACCAAAGTCAACCTAAGGCCCAATTTACAAGGCTAAAGCGCCTAATCGCACCGACTTGCTGAAAACTTGAGTCATGCCGACCATGCTACTAGCCTAAAATGACCCTTCCGAGCTGATGGAAGCTCGAATTCCATTACGAGGTGGTCTTCTTGAACTTTTGATCGAAAATTATCGTTCGAGGTTCATAAGCTCCAAAACACTAAAACTCGCACCAAAATCAAGCGAGCGACGGTGTGACCGAATCGGTCGGCCAAGAAGTCATAAATGACTTGGGGTCGCTATAGGAATGCTCTAAGCGACACACGAAGGCAAGATACGAAATGACCGGGAGGGTCATTCACGGATAACTTACGTGATGACGTCTTGCGCGTTGATAATCTCATTGCATACTTCTTTTGAGATAAAAATAAACCGGCTTTATGACGAGTGACCGCAATGCCCAAGAAATAGCTCAGCGGCGCAAATCCTTCATAGCAAATTCGGGCTGAAGTGATATGATAGGCGGCAAAGCTCATCGGAGGAAAATTGTTAAAATAATATAAATCGACATATAATAAAAGATAAGCCATAGAAGAACCTCGACGATAAACAAACAAGGAATGATCGGTCTTCTGTGAGAAAACCCGGTATGGACATAATCAACAAATCTCTTATACGAGCCGCGAACTGTTTGATCCATAAAGAGATTTCTGCGAAACATACATGATTAGGCCTATCGGGATCCGATAACCTAAAGGTTGATACATGTACCACGATCTCGCCGAGCTCGCCATGTAAACGCATTCTTGACGTCAAGTTGGTGAATCGGCCATGCCTTGAAAGCTAGACTAAGAAGCCGTCTGAATAGTCGCCGGTTTGACAAGCTGGATTAAACGTCTCACCCTGATCCACGCCCGACTGTTGGGTTTTACCATCGCTACAAGACGAGCTTTATGTCGCTCAAATGAACCATCAGAATTTTCTTTATGAGCAAAAATCCACATACTCCGAATAACATTCACATTTAGAGGACGGGGCACCAATTCCCACGTCTTATTTTTAATAAGAGCATTATATTCATCATCCATAGCCAATTTCCAATTCGCATCACGAAAAGCAGACACAGGGTTACAGGATAGAGGGGATTTTGAAAGACCTCTTAGGTTTATAGATCCCATGCTGACTTCTAGTAATAGGACCAGAGGGTAGACTAGAGTGCGAGACGGGAGTTTGTTGATGAGGAGAGACAGGAAGAAGAGGGGAAGATGAGCGACTGCTGCGCCTAGCGGCGGCGATGAAATGTTGCCAGTGAGGAGCGGACCCATTGAGGCTGCACTGGCATTTGGCGGTGCGGCGAGGGTGGGGCCGGTGGGTTCGTGGGTTTAGTGAGATGATGAACCACATATGGAGAGGGTCCATCATCTAGAAAGTGGTACGTGTGATTTTGAGGAGTATGTAACTTGGCAAAAGGAAATTGCATCTCATCAAATATTATGTGACGGCTAATGATGATTTTACGAGAGGACAAATCAAAGCATTTATACCCACGATGATGTGACGGATATCCCAAAAAAACACACGGGGTTGACCGGGGTTGGAGTTTTGTTATTAGTGTGGAGGGAATGAGAGGATAACATAAACACCCGAAGACACGAAGATGGGAATAAGATGGGTCCTTCCGATAAAGAATGCTAAGAGGAGATTGATAGTTTAACAGTTTATAAGGAAGGATGTTGAGAAGGTAAGTTGCCATTTGTAACGCATGATGCCAAAGGTAAGGAGGAAGGGAAGCATGGGCCAATAAGGTACGAACAATGTTATTAATCGTACGGATTTGTCGTTCGGCTTTCCCGTTTTGAGGTGATGTGTGAGGATAGGATAAACGAAACGACAGACCATTGGTTTTACAAAAGTCCCAAAAAGGGCCATTATCAAATTCCTTGCCATTATCACATTGGATATTCTTTATATCCCGCTCAAAGTGAGTTCAAATAAATGTCTTGAAAGCTAAAAATGTGGAAAAGGTTTGTGATTTTTGCGATAAAGGATATGTCCACAAGAATTTAGAATAATCATCCATAAATAAGACATAATATCTATGACCAGAGGAACTCAAAACAGGTGATGTCCAAAGATCACTATGTATAATATCAAAAGGCATAAGAGTGCAAGAATTCAAAGCAAAAAATGGCAACTTAACATGTTTTCCAAGAGGACACGAATGACAGATACGAACATCTCTACTTTGATTACAATCAATTAATTTATTCTTCCTAAGGGAATTCAACACAGGTGCGCCCGGGTGACCCAAACGATCATGCCAAAGAGACGGTGCCAAAGCAGCAAAAGTAGATGGTGAAGTGACAGGATTAGTGATTGGATAAAGCTCTCCCCGACTGTTACACCTCATTACTAGCCTCCCCATCTGAAAATCCTTCACAGAAAACCCAAAGGGATCAAAATTAACAGAGACAGAGTTATCAGTGGTAAATTTGCGGACGGACACCAAATTTTTAACTAGATGAGGGGCATGAAGGACATTTTTAGGTGCAAGGGAGGACACGGGGAAGACAACGTTGTGTGACCATAGCCGTGAATTGGAATTGAGTGACCATTACCAACCATTATACCACGATTAATGCTCTTATTAAAATAGGACGTGAGGTTACCTTGTGTGGATGTCATGTGGGAAGTGGCACCGGTGTCCATGTACCAATTTGCATCCGGAGGAGTGATCCCAAGAGTATGCATCGTGGCCTCAATGTCCGTAGGGTAGGCTGCTGTGTATGCTTTGAGGGCGGGGCCAAGAACACTGCTTGTGGCGGCTGCTGTCCATAATTTGGTCGGGACAGCGGTTGTGGATATGGACATAGAGTGCGTGACCCAAGAGAGGCCATCCATGGCCACGCTGCTGCCCGGCGATCCAAGAAGAATATGGCGGAGAGTCTTTGCGCGGCCAGTTTCTTGCCAGTCTTTGCCGCGACTGTTGCCGCCTCCCAGCTGGCCACCACGGCCTGCAAGTCCGCCACTGCTAGCAGCGCCTCCATGCTGCCCAGTGTTGTCGCGAGACCTGTCTCCATTGTTGTTGCGGTTATGGTTCCTCTTCGCACCATTAGTAGGGCGGTTGGAAGAGGAATTTTCAGGAACATCAGGAGGACCCTCGGACGAGCGAGCAACTAATGCAGCGGAGGAACTTTGGGCTGCTTTCTTAGCACGGCCAGCCTCTTCAAGAGTGAGCATCGAACGGGCTTGATAAAATTGCGGCAAAGGATCACGTTGGCGAATAAGAGTGGCCACACCTTGGTAGGGTTCGGTAAGGCCAGAGACCAATTGAAGAACTAGACGATCGTTAACCACCGAGGAGCCAACATTCTTGAGTTGATCTGCCAGAGATTTGACATGTTGACAATAAGCAGAGACATTCGGAAAATCCGCTATGTCGACATGAGTGAAGTCGTACTCAAGGGTGACAGCACGAGAGTGTTTGTTATCCTAAAATATGTCACGCAAGCGATTCCATGCCTCCATCGCTGTGGTGTCAGGCTCAAAAATGGTATGCAAAAGATCATGAGAAATCGTAGCGTAGAGCCATTGGAGAACAGTGGCGTCAAGGGTGGACCACAATTCTTTGTCCTCCTCTTGTTGAGGCCGTTTCTCCGTTCCCGTTGCCGGAGGAATAATATGATCAATTACCCGATGGGATCTTGCATGAATCTTAAAGAGTTCCGCCCAGGTGGAATATTGGATGTTCTCCATCTCAAGAGTGATAGGAGCATGATTCTTGATGTTGGAGACAGCAAGAACAAGATGAAAGGAAGATTTGGAGTTAGACATAGTGATGGAGAATAGCGGAAGAGGAAGAGGTGGGGAGGCGGCGGCGAGAAGTCGGCGAGGGCTCACGACGACGAAGAAAGAATGTCGGATTGTGCCCTAGACAGCTGATACCATGAAAGAGATTAATCCCTTGATTCATTTTATTAACGTCCTTAGTATTTATACACCTATTACAAGAGTATCATCAGCTATGAGTAAGGAAACTACCTATCTATATATATAAACTAAATATATGCCTATCTATATATATAAACTAAATATATACAAATCAGCTACAATATGTCAGAATATATTGTCATATATTCTAACATGTAGCTATATATATATAAAAATATATGTAACTTTATAGAACTCTAGCAATTTCAGAGTTGCACTCTAGCTAGCTATTTCAGAAACGGAGTTGGGATTTTGAGTTTATGAGTTTTGAATTCTAGAAGATAAGAGTTTACTAATTAATTATACATATTACACAAATATTTAAACACAAATGAATTAATTGCGAAGCTGTAGCTCTGCCCCTAATCATAACACACTATAAGCTTATATAGGAACATCAGAAGGATATTCTTTTGGGGATCTTTTTACAACATCCTTAACACATTTCTCTTGGTCTTGAAGATTTAATGGCATTTTGTCATAAACATCTGTAAACAAATCTGTCAATGAAGGTTTCTCCACCTTCTCTGCTGCTTGAATAGCTTCCAACACCTGATTCAAGAAGAAGAAACAAAACATTATAAGTATTTAGCAGATATCAGATGAAGATCAATGTTGTTCTGCCAATATTGAACCTGTTTTCTGATGTCTCTGCGAAGTTCCGATTCATTTTCATCATTCCACCAGCCATTTCTTTGAATGTATTTTCTGAATTTTGATATTGGACTTTTTGCTGTTTTCCAGTGTTCGATTTCCTCCACGGGTCGATACTTGGTTGAATCATCAGATGTTGAATGGTGAGCTACTCTGTATGTCATGGCCTAAAAGTTGCACAAAATGTTGTAGTTTTTAGTAGGAGTTTTAAGAGTGATTTTTGTTTAACAAATTCAAGATTCAGTCCAGATTTCACAACATTGTGTTGTAAACTTGACCTCTGATAAGAGTTTTTACCTCTACTAATATTGGCCTTTGTTCCTTAATTGCCATTGTGCGAGCTGCACGAATAGCACTATAAGTTGCCAAGGCATCGTTGCCATCTACACGAATGCTTCTAACGCCATATGCTTGTCCTCTAGAGGCGATTCCATCACCTGACATAACAAGACATCAGAAAATCTACCTTAAGTAAAAAGGAGAAAATTACTAGTAAAAGGTGCATTGTATATCAAATGAGTATAGGAAAATACTTCGAAATTGTTGGTTTATAGGAGTGCTAATGGCCCATCCATTGTTGCGGCATATAAAGACAACAGGAGCATCCAATACTGCTGCAAAGTTTAATGCAGCATGGAAATCTCCCTGCAAATTACATCACGAAAAAATCAGCCAATTGACGTATAATATGCCTAAAAATCGCGTTATTTTGCTTAATTTAATTACCTCACTGGTGCTACCATCTCCAAAATAAGTGACCGCACAAGCCTCCTTTTTTTCCATCTTGAGGGAATAAGCAACGCCCACGGCCTGAGGAATCTGTGTTCTGAGGAAAATGGAATTCGGAGCAGAAAATTGTTTAGATGGAATATCCTGAATCTTAAGGGAAAATGCTAAAAACTTTGAGATTCTTACGCGATTGGCGAAGAAACAGTTAAGTAATTGAGCTCATTAGAACCATGGTGGCATGGCATTTGCCTTCCTTTTCCATAATCAAACTTGTTTCCGAACAATTGATTGGCAACCTGTTCCAAGGGGTAACCGCGCCATAATATAACCCCTACTTCCCTGTACTGCAATGTACAACAACATGTTGAATTACATCATTTCCCGGTTGTAGGATCATGAAACTATTGTTAAAATCTATTAGAACAAACATAACCAAAAAAATGCTACTAAACATGATACAAGAAAGTGCCAAACTCATTGCTTTCAGCTCATACAACGTATAAAAAGATTACACTTATTTTGAACCTACTGACTTTAGATCTTGAATTCGTCTCTGAATAACAATAATAATAGCAAAAAGTACCTGAGGTAACACGAAGTCGTCTAAGGAGAGAGCAGCAGCAGATGCTATGTTGATAGCTTCTTCTCCAGCAGTTGTGAGATAAAAAGACAACCTCCCCTGCCTTTGTGCTTCATAAAAAATGGTATCCATAGTTTGAAGTGTCACCATTGAACTATACATCTTAATTGCCAATTCTTTGCTCACCTAACCAAATAAATGCATCAAATTTCAATTCTTTTTTTTTTTTTTCAATTCAATAGAAATGAGATTTGAAATAATTTCAAATTACCTCCTCAAAGATTGTCCCTGGAAGTGGATAACCATCATCATCAAGAACTCTGTAACAAGGCAATCTCTTTTCAGACGACTCCGAAATAAATTTCATTTGAGGAGTAATTGGAACTTTTCCTCCAGGAAAATCCATCACCTGCCAATTCCAACAATTACATGAATCATCATTGTACGCGTCGTTACATTTAAGTTCATCTTAGTCCAATATTACATAAAAACTAAGTTAAAACATAGAAAAGTACCACTGGCATATATATTTCTAACAAGACTAAACGACTCCTAGAGAACACTTGTAATTAACCATCCAAATAAGGTAGGAAATTCACGACAAATACTAACAAATAAAACTTGATGAAATGATAATAACCTGAAAATCATCGGTATCGTAATCATTTTCAGCAACCAGAGAAGATTGTTCTTTCAATGATAAAAGTCTTGTTGATGAAAAACCAACAAGTGTTATAGAGGAGGAATGGAATTGGCTAAGTGTTTTTTTACTAGCAATTCTATTAGTTTGTTTACAATTGGAGAAGAGGATTTTGAGGAATCCCATTATATTATATGAAGTAAAATTCTAAGTTTTTATTTTTATATTTTCTTGATGCTCTACTCATCAAGAACTAGAAGGAAATGTTCATGGAATTGAGACACTAGAAGAGGAAACTATATATAGAATAAAGTAACTTTTTCGAAAAAATAATGAAAAATTCTCATAACCTTTTTTTGGATCATTGTACAAGTTTTTTCGAGAAAAAAAAAAAGGAAACAGAACACTTTTTCAAATTTTAAATTTTAATAACCAGATACTAGCAGTATATCTTTACTTGTTCATTATATTAAAAATAATTGTTAAATAATACTTGTTTATTTTAGAAAAATCAAAAGATACATTGTCCAATGCTATTTTTGAAATAAAATTAAAAGTTACTACCTTTAAAAAATAATTGTACTTGTGTCCAAATAGGTTCAAATATTTATGGGTTCATGAATTTCGAAGGAGACATTGTTTTGTAGTGTTCACCACTGACAAGTGTAACAACAACAACATGTATCACATGGCTGCCTACACATGACGGAGACGTCGAGAAAGGAAGGGTGATTATATATTTGATTTAGAGAAGAAAATTTAGATATTTTATGTTAAATTTCTAACTTTGCCATGAGCGTTAACTCCCTCCCCCCCCCCCCCCCCTCCCCCACACACACACAAAAATTCTATTAATAATATGTAATTCATCTATTTATTAATTTGTTTAAAATCAATCAATTCAAAAATCTAGTTAATTTTAGCTTAAGTATACAGTTCTAATTGATTCATAAAAAATATTATACATTTATATAGAAACAATTAAGAATTTACACATAAAATCTATCTAGACCAGCTATGAGCAAAGAAATTTCATCCATTCTCTTTATAAGTCTTCTCAACTAATATTTAGGTTTCAAATACGATACATTTATTCTATACAAACATCACTGGTTAATATCTTCGTCAAGTCATTTTTTCTTGTTCTATTTTTACAAATATCTTATTTTTTTGGTAATTTTTAATTTCGACTTTTCATAGGATATATTTAGACCACAAAAAAAAAATTAAAATGTTTTAATACATTCTCATATTTTTAGTTTAAAATTTCTTCTTCATTTTCTTAAACACAATACCAAGTTAAAATTAATAAATAAATCAAAACGAAAAGCATACAATATTATTAACCGAACTGAAGAAGAAGCTTAGTAGCTCAATTGATTGGCGGTAAATATTTGATTCCCTATTTGGCAACCTCTTTCCCTTTTCCCTTTTCCTTACCCAAATTAGAAAAAAAAAAAAAGATAAAATATTTACGGTATTAAAGACGAATAAAAATGATTTAATAACATCTTACCTAACAACCTGACAACTGAATTTATTCTATGCATAAAGTAAATTAAAATCGATTTCATAAAAGTCTAACCTAACTAAAAGAGTAACTACTTTTTTGGGAATTAAAGTCTATTAACAAATTATTGGTATTTTTAAGTTTACGTCTGGACATACGATTTAAAGCGATATAAAGTTATGATTTTAAATTAGTGTCTGAATATGCAATTTGGGGCCATAAATTTAAATTTTAAATTATGATTTAAATATTTTTAAAAGGAAAAATTTTACTAATAAATTTATATTTTATAAAAAAAAAAAAGTATCATCAATCTAAATTTTGCAAAAGAAAAACTCACGCTCGACATTAAGAAATTATGTATACCATGTGGAAAGATTATATTAAAGAATAACTAATTACTATTATTATTGACTAATAAATCTTTATATAATTATGTATATTTAAAAATTTGTAATTTCGGACACTTACTTATAAAATGATTATGATATTTTGATCTCTTGCTATAAACTATAGTTTACTCATTTTATATTATTTTGATCTCTTGCTATAACAATTATGAGATTTTTATATTTTTTAAAATAAATACAATTTTAATTTTGTTAAATTATATATTCAAATAAAATTTCAACTTGATATCACAATTTAAAATAATAATTTTATGTCGCAATGTCCAAATGACCCTAAATCAAACTCTCTGTATTTTTTACCCAATATTTCCTCAGAAGTCAGAACTGAGATTTGATTTAAGGTTTTCTTTTTTGTGGCAATCCATTTATAATTTACTCCAAAACGTGTTTATCTTTTGCAATAATCAATTGTCTTTTCAGTCAAAATTGATGTACAAAGGACTATCTCTGTCACGTCATTATAATGGCCCACCCACCTAATATATATTATTTTATTATTATTGACACATGATTTATTTCTTAATCGGAAATTAAAAAAAAAATACTCAACCCACGTTGTATCTTATAATATAAAATAAAAAAATTTACCTCTTAAACGTGTATTACACGTCGTGAAGGTATTCAATAGCAAAAATAGTTGAACCATAATGGAGTGTCAACTAACATAGCTTATAAAGAGTATAATATTTTGCTATTTATATGAGATAATTTATTTTACTGTCTATCATCTATCATTAAATAATAAGGTAAAATAATTCTATGATAATTAAAATTATACTTTCTTATTTCACCAATCAAACATCTCTCACGCTTACACCTGGCAAATGTAATTATTTTGTTTTCTTGGATAAATGCCAAACTTCTTTTCAAACATCTCAAAATGAAACACGTCATGGTGATGGTGAGTCACTTTTGTTCAAATCGTCTAAAACTAAACTTTCTTGAATTATTATGATTTTTCATTATTATTATTTTAAAATTAAATAAACTTTTTAACTTAGAATCTATTAAAAAATTCTAGATTTCGAATTCAAATTCTATAGTAAAAACTAATACTACTATGTAACTTCTTATCATCTTCCAATTTTATTGGATATATATAATTATTCGATATTTATATAGTAAAACAAATTAAAGTGTGTATAAATTGAATTAAACACTATGATTATTAAAAAAAATTGATTCTTTTGGTAAATTGGGAATTCAAAAGTTGTTTTGATCGATCACATGTTTAAATTCCACATATGACATTTTAATAATAGTTCTTTTTCCTCTATATAAATTTCTGATTGCGTCGCTAAAAAAGTTATCAGAAGGAAATATTATAAAACATTACCTGATTTTCATCTTCTTCATAGTCGATTGTATCAAGCTGCTCTCCAGCTTTACCGGACTGGTGACGTGTCGGCCGAAAAATGGCGGCAGACTCGCCGGAAAAAGTCCCCGTCGGCTTAATAAAACCACCACCGCCGCCGGCGCCGCTGGAAGAAGTTGTAAATGGTGATAAGAGATGAACCTTTGTGTTCAGAAGAAAATGGTTAAATTTTCTTGATTTTGAAATCAAATTTGCCATTGATAATAATTTTCTTCAACAAAAAAATGGTTAAATGGATTGTGATAATAAATGAGGTTCAAAGGGAGAAGTTGATATGCATTGGTTTTAGTTCTATCTTTTTTTTTTTCTGAGTGTGTATTTATAAGTAAATAAGACCATAGTCATAAATTTGGATGTTACTCCCTCTATTTATATTAGTTAATTTTTGAGATATTTTTTTATTTTTTAAATTAATTTAATTGTTCAGTTTTTAAGATTACTTTTAGAGTGTTATTTCAATCTTATCCTTCATTAATTAGTATTAGAATTAGTGATTAATTAATATTTAATTATTTTAATCATAAATTTGACAATAATTAATAAGAGTAAAAGTGAAAAATTAGATTTAATTTATGTCTTAATCTACTTTTCTTAAAAGGTGTTTCAAAAATTAACTTAATATGTAACGGAGGGAGTATCATATTTTATTAGGGATATGAGTAGAATTAATTAAGTGATCAAAAGAGGTCAAAGTTTGAATAATAACAATAATAATAAAATAATAATAATAATAATAATAATAATAATAATAATAATAATAATAATAATAATAATAATAATTTATTTATTTTTTAACTTTGAGGAGCCAATGAGGACCATCTAGACTTTTCTTACTCTAATAATAATTTTTTTTTATAAAAAATACATTTTTTCAACTGTTTAAATCATTGTAAATATTATTATTTCTTAATTATGGATATTCATAATTTTTAATTACTTTCTTTGTTTTTCTTTTTTTAGAGTCAAACAATAAAAAAAATTGATTAGTATTTTATGATGTATTCTTTTTCATTATATTGTATGCAAAAACTTGTAATTTATGTAATACTTTTCGGATAATTTTTGAATATCTAAATTTTTAATTTAAAATATCAAATTAATACAATTTAATTTAACTTTAAAAATTATTCAAATTGACTTTTAAAAATACAATATGACAACTAAAAAGGAACATAAGAAGTATAATTCCTCCTTATGAGTTGTAATACATGTTTACACCATCACCTCCTTTGTAGAGATTAATATCATAAATCATAATTATGAGATCTTTTTATATTCCCTAATGTATTCCTCCTTATGAGTTGTAATACATGTTTACACCATCACCTCCTTTGTAGAGATTAATATCATAAATCATAATTATGAGATCTTTTGATATTCCCTAATGTATTCCACAAAAAAAAGCTTTAAGAATGTCGTTTTATATACTGAAAAAAGAAAATAAAACTTATCTTTTATTGTTTCTCTTATTTTTATATTGTTGTTCGTAATCTCTAATATCTCAGCTTATTCTATGAATAGCAATCTTTTTTTTTTCATGAACCAATAATAACCTTAACTCTTCAACCTTTTATACATTTATATATCTTTTCTAGGTAAGTACGATTTTTTTATTGAAAATTAAGTATTATTCGTTGATAAAATTGTTATCTTATTTTTTTATTTTTCATTTACTATTTAATGTCAAAACTAACCAAATTCACACTTTACTTCATTTTTGAAGATGATGCTCCCAATCGAATATTTTCATCATAGGTATACAATTTTCCTTTTCTTATTCTCTTTAATATCAAGTCCACCCCCCTTCCCCCACATTTTTTTTGAACACATGAATTTAATTTAATACTCTGCCCCCCTACCAATTTTTTGGTTGTAATAAATGCGCCCCAAAATCCTATGAATAATATTTTTTGCCGCTGTACATATAAATTGTTGCATTATAATATCCATTGATAGAAACTTATGTCACTATTTATATACATTTTTTTATTCTCTAAAACATCTAGTTGACAACTTTGAAATCTTTTTTTCTACTATATTCACCTACATTAAATAAATAAAAATATATATAACCAAAATAAATAAATAAATAAAGAGAATGAAAAAGAGTCTTAACTTAAAGAAAGAAAGAAAAAGTTCAGATTATTAATTGCACATGTACTGAAATTACTTGTGAAATAAATAAACTCAATGTATTAAAATTCTGCAAATAATATTAACATAATTTTAAATTTTTTTTTTAACTTTTAATTATACTTAGAGTGAAAACTCCGGAAACTTAATGCAATATGAGATTATTTTCTACGGATAATAGTAATACTACATCAAAATTTTAACGAGAAAACAAAATTGCTCAATTTCAAATAATACAAAAATAAATTGACCCCAATCTATTTCTTTTTAAAAAAAATATATTTCTTTTGGTATTGGAATTTTATCAAAGTCTTCATCTAGCTAGATATACCTTCTTAGTTCTTTCCCAATGTTTAGGTGACATAAATAATTGTCTTAGCACCTAGCTTTGTTTTCATCGTCGATGATATACTCTTGTTTTTCTCATGTTTTAAAAAAGAGTCATATTTTTATCATTATGAATCGTAGTGAAATAGTAGAAATTCATTTATTGTTAATCAAACTTTTTAATTTCAAACCTTAGAATAAAAAAGAAAATCATATGAAAAGTACGTCATTAGAAATGAACCTTGCAGTAGATAATTTAATTGAATCTCAATATAATTGTCAAGTCAAAAAAGAAAGAAGTCATCTTCAATAATCAATATATATATATATATTATAATGAACAGGTGGAAGATATGAAGCCATTTTCAAAAAAAAAAATAGTGTTTGGATAGGTTTCAAGTCATATAGATATAGGTAGAGAGAGATAAGAGTGACGTAAAATAGTGCATTTTTAGCATCCATGACTTTATACATTTGTCCATATTCACGTAATTGAAGAAACTGTGAAATTAATGTGTAGTTTATTTTAGTTTGATAAGTAAGTAATATATAGAATTATTTTTTACATACATTTACAATATCATATACTTTTTTTTTGTCATAATTTATATAATATATAATTTTTAGTCGTTTGAAAATATAATGACATATTTGATAAATATTTAATGACTGTATCAACATTTTATTCATGTTGAATCTCACTTATTTGACAAGAAGTCAATAAAGATTTACTCTATCCGAGAGTACCTTTAGATATTACGAGATTTTCATATTTAATTAAAATTTCATACCAAATCAAACAAAAGAAATAATGCTTTTCTTTAAATATTTGTCTAGGCATATTTGTGATCCTAATTATTACAATGTGATTTTGAATTATGAGTGTTCATTTTTTTTTGTACTGTTTGGTTTGGACCTTTTAATTTTTGGTTTTGAAAAAGTATAATCCAATCTGAATTAAAATAAGTTTATTTTGTTTGGTTTAGTTTTTCTTTTTTTCGATTTGATTTTTTCTGTTCAGTTATTTGATTATGTCAATAAATAACAACATAATATAAGTTATTTTTGTAATTTGAAAAATTATAAGTACAAGGAGAAATAGTACTAATATTGAATCTCTTAAATTTACTTTCTTGTCACGACTCGGACCGTTATGATTGGCACCCATACTAACTCTCCGGTGGGAGAACCACTACTACAACTCAAACCAAGCAACTAAACCAAAACTAAGGCATTTAAGTTACGGAAGCAAGTTAAATACTAAGGAAATAAATAGAGTTCCCATAAACTCTAACAAAAGTCTAACAATAATAAACTAACAATGCGGAAGTAATGCCTAGAACCTAAAAGTCAATGTACCAAAACATCTAAAGTTCAACAAGTCTAAACAAGAAGAGATGCAACCCCAATCTAATGAACTAATCAACTAACTCGAACATAGTCTAAGTCCGAAATATGGACATAGAAGAAAGGAGAACTCATGGCAGCCCGCAAGAATTGACTCATCCTTGAATTCGAATGACGATCACTGATCTCCTAAGCGAGATCTATCAGTAGCCGCTTGAAGATGCCCTGTACTCAACAAAAATAAGAGTAAGTGCAGTATCAATACACAATCACAGTGTAATGGTAGGATCACGCGGCTATCCCACTAAGTTCAACATACATAAGTCATCACAACAATATAATCACATGCATATAACGAACATATACAATATTATCAACATTTACTAACAACGAAAACTTCACATTTCTCAAGATACACAATTATATCCAATCATTGGTCCTCTCATGGAACCCAAACCCAAACAGTTAGCATACCGGAACGTGGTACCCGATCCAATGATTATGCCGGAACGTGGTAATTGATCCCATAGTTATGCCGGAACGTGGCAACCGATCCAAGTTAGTTATGTCGGAACGTGGCAACTGATCCAAGTTAGTTATGCCGGAACGTGGCAACCGATCAAAGTTAGTTATGCCAAAACGTGGCAACCGATCCAAGTTAGTTATGTCGGAACGTGGCAACCGATCCAAGTTAGTTATGCCGGAACGTGACAACCGATCCGTTCAATCACACCACAATCACCATCACAAGTATATCCTCAAGATCATACGATTAAGTCATGATTTCATGGTAACCATCATTCATCTATCTAATTTACAACAAGTGTGATCAATAATGCAATATTTATATACATACATGTATCATAATGAAGCAAGAACAAACATACATCACACAATCATAGAATCACAACCATCACCTACCTCGAAACAAGCTTGAAACCTTAAGAAACTTGATCCTTCCCTTTTCGGATTTGTTTCGCTTGTTCTTAGTCTACAAACAATCATAATAACACGAGAATCAATAAACAATCACTAATTACCCAAATTACTCACAATTCTATTAACCCTAGATCAAACACATGATCCCAAGTATCCAAAATAGGGATGTTTCCACCATAGAATCTAGATCAAAATCCTTCCCCATCGATAATTACCCATTCTATTACATTCTACGAATAGAAAAACGGATTTGGGGAGTGAAAAGCTTACCTTTAGCCTCAAGAATGGTGAAAAATGAGTAAGAGTCGTCTAGGGTTCGTTTCTTAGCTCTAAAAATCGAAAAGTGCTAAATAAGATCGTTTAGGGGTTTATTTACGACTTTAAGTTGCGTTTGGCCCGCCACAGTGGCCACTACCTCGCTACAGCGGCCCCGCCAAAGAGACCAAAATCCCCGCCAAGGCGGGTTGTACGAAACAGAGAGTTGTTTAAAGAATTCCAAAATCCTCATTTTACAACACACCTTTAACCAACGACGCTAAAAAAATACTATTTACGCTAAGATTGATTTCGGGAGTTCTACTAGCCCGGATTCAATTTCGTAAAGTCGTATAGATTCCTTAACGAGTTATATAACTACTTATATAATCAAAATCACAATTAACTCACCAGTTTTTATCAGATTTTCCTACACCTTAAAGACTCTAATTTTTTCCAAATCTGGACTAGGTTGGAAAAATCTAAATACTACGAAAAACTTTTCCAGCCCCAAAATTTTCCCCGTTGGCATTTCTATAATGACGGGAACATGTCGTTACAATAGATACCAATTTACCCATCACTTGTCCCCGAGTGACAAAACTTAGGAAAAATAGGCTAAGGAAGAAATACAGTAGTACCTGAATCGACGAACAATTGGGGATAGTTGTCTCGCATGTCTCTCTCGATTTCCCAAGTAGCTTCCTCAACTAGACGATGCTTCCATTGAACTTTCACGAACTTAATCTCCTTGGTCCTCAACATACGCACATCACGATCAAGAATTGCAATCAGTTCTTCCTCATATTGGAGGTCCTTGTCTAACACAATTGAGTCCCACTTTATGATATAATCCCGTCACCATTATATCTCTTCAACATGGACACATGAAATACTGGATGAACTCCCGATAAATTAGGAGGTAAAGCCAATCTATATGCTACCGGTCCCACACATTCAAGAATCTCAAATGGACCAATGTATCGCGGACTTAGCTTACCTTTCTTACCAAATCTCATCACCCCTTTTATGGGTGATACCTTAAGAAGAACATTTTTGCAGGTTTGAAACGTCATGTCTCTCACCTTATGATTCACATACTTTTTTGTCTACTCTGGGCTGCTAAAAGTTTAGCTTTGAATACTCCTCACCTTCTCTTGAGCATTTTTTACTAAATCTACCCCCAAAGGTTTTACATCTCTAACCTCAAACCATCTTATGGGTGATCTACATCCCCTCCCATAGAGTGCCTCAAATGGTGCCATATCAATGTTGGAGTAATAACTATTATTATAGGAGAACTCACACAAAGGTATAAATTTATCCCAATGCCCTCCAAAATCAAGCACACATGCCCTCAATATGTCTTCTAATACTTAAATAGTCCTCTCCGACTGCCCGTCTGTCTGTGGATGGAAGGTTGTACTAAAAGTGACTTGTGTGTCCAATTCATCATACAATTTCTTCCAAAACTTGGATGTGAATTGGGTACCACGGTCTGAGATGATAGAAAGGGGCACCCCATGTAACCTCACTATCTCTTTCACATAATCTTTAGCCAATTGTTCAGCATTATAATTTGTTCTTATCGAAATAAAATATGCTGACTTGGTCAATCTATCAACCACTACCCAAATAGAATCAAACTTCCCCAAAGTCTTGGGAAGATCCACTTTCATTCCGAAATTGGCATTCTTTGAAGCAAACCTGCAGGCCTTTGATATTCATACTTCACTTGTTGATAATTTTGACACTTCACCACAAACTCCGCTATATCCTTCTTCATTGCCCGGCCACTAATAAATTCGCTTCAAATCTCGATACATCTTGGTTACACCTGGATGGATAGAATATTGCGAACCATGAGACTCTGCCAACAATTTCTCAATCAAGTCATCTACTCTGGGGACACATATTCTCCCTTTAAAATTGAGCACACCACCCACATCAAGAGTGGTCTCTTGTGCCTTACCAATCGCAGTCTTTTTTCTCAGATCCTCCAAATTTTCATCTTTAAATTGTTTGGCCTTGATTTCATCAATAAAAGTGGCCCTCAGTTCAATACTAGCTAACATCCACCTCTTTCTGAGATGCCCAACTGCATGAATTTAGACTCCAAGGTATGAATTTCCTTAGCCAAAGGTCGCTTGGTTACACTCAAGCAAGCTACACTACCAATACTCACCGCCTTCCGACTCAAAGCGTCTGCCACTACATTAGCCTTACCCGGACGGTATTGAATGGTGACATCATAATCTTTAAGTAACTCCATCTACCTTCGCTGTCTCAAATTCAGATCTTTTTGAGTGAACACATGCTGCAAACTATGATGATCAGTAAATACCTCATATTTAACACTATAGAGGTAATGTCGCCAGATCTTAAGAGCAAATACTACCGCTGCCAACTCCAAATCATGCGTTGGATAATTTTTCTCATGCATCTTCAATTGGCGCGACATATAAGCTATGACATTCTTATCCTGCATTAACACCGCGCCCAACCCAGAATGAGAAACATCACAATAAACTATAAAATCCTCACCTTCCACCCGTAACGCTAGAATAGGTGCGGTGGTCAGGAGAGTCTTGAGCTTTTGGAAGCTCTCCTCACATTTTTCAGTCCATTCAAATGGTATCTCCTTTTTGGTCAAATTAGTCAAGTGAGTGTCAATAGAAGCAAAGTTTTTCACAAATCGACGATAATAGCTAGCAAGCCCCACAAAACTCCTAACTTTCGTCACGGAGCTAGGCCGAACCCAATTCTTAACCGCTTCAATCTTTTGAGGATCTACCATTACCCCTTCTTTTGAAACTATATGTCCCAAAAATGCTACCGAAGTTAACCAAAATTCACACTTAGAAATTTTAGCATACAACCTTTGTTTCCCAAGAACGCCCAAAACAATACAAAGATGGTTGGCATGTTTTTCCTCACTTTTTGAATGGACCAAAATATCATCAATAAAGACTATGACGAAAGAATCAAGAAATGGCTTGAACACCCCATTCATTAAACTCATAAAAGCTGCAGGTGCATTAGTTAAACCAACAGACATAAGTAGGAAACCATAGTGCCCATAGCGAGTCCTAAGCCGTCTTGGGCATATCCTCAGGCCTAATTTTTAATTGATGGTAACCAGACCTTAGATCAATCTTAAAGAAAAATGATGCACCTTGCAATTGGTAAAAAAGATCATCTATTCGAGGCAAAGGATACTTGTTTCGAATAGTGATCCTATTCAATTGCCGGTAATCTATACACATTCTCATACTACCATCTTTTTTCTTAACAAACAAAATTGGAGCACCCCATGGGGAAGCACTAGGAGGAGTAAATCCTTTATCAAGAAGTTCTTGAATTTGAGCCATAAGCTCTCTTAATTCTGTCGGAGCCATGCGATATGGAGGGATAGAAATGAGACGTGTACTAGGCTCTAAATCAATGCAAAAATCTATATCTCTATCTGGAGGCATACCAGGCAAGTCATTAAGAAACACTTCTCTAAATTCTGACACCACATGAATAGACTCAATGGATGGAGCCTCAATCTCAACATCCTTAATATGAGCCAAATAATCCAAACAACCTGCCCTATAAATTTCTTAGCCCGAATAGAAGATATGATCTTAGTTCGCTTAGGCTTGTACACCCCTTCCCACTCTAATTTTTCCCTTCTCGAAATTTTTAGCGTTACAGACTTAGTATTATATTACAATTAAGTACGGCATAATAAGGGGACAACCAAGTCATGCCTAAGATTATATCAAAGTTAGTCATATCCAAAATCACTAAATCAGCCCAAGTCTGAAAATTCATAAACAAAATAGGACAAGCACGATAGACATGGGTAACTATGACTGACCCTCAAACTGGAGTAGAAATATGGATAGGGGCATTAGGTATATCACAAATCATATCAAACTCTAAGGCAAATCGCATAGAGAATAAGTAGAACCAGGATCAAATAACACATTAGCCATCTGGTCACAGACAAGAATAATACCTGTGATCACAGTGTCAGACGCATCTACCTCATTCTTACTCGAAAAGGCATAACACTGAGCCTTATCATCTTGACGAACCACTTCCCTGCCTGGTTGCACATTACCTCTGCCTGCATTACCATTTCCTCTACCTCTACGGCCTCGCTGATTACCTCCTCGCCCACCTTGTGGATGCCCTCAACCATTATTACCATTTCCCGCGGGTACCACTGCTCTAGTCTGCTGCTGCACGGACTCAAACACACGTGGGTAGGGACAATCTCTCCTCATATGCCCAGGTTCTCCACAGTTGTAACAAGTACGACCAAAAGATGGTCTGCCGCCTGTCGAAGGCGCGACTTCCTGGCTATCCTGAAAATTATGAGATGGAGTTTTCGAGTAACTACCTGCAGAGGCGGGCATAGCGGACTGAATTGGCTTGGCTGCAAGCATTGGCCTTTCGGGCCCCTTGGAATAATAACTTTGAAAGTTGCTCGAGTTCTTGGCCCTTTTAGCCCATGCCTTAGTTTGACCGTCTCGCCTCACCCCCTCCACTTTCTTAACATAGTTTGTTACCTCATTGAAGCTCCTCCCTGTAGAAGTCATATGAACAGATAATACTTGCAACTCAAAAATTAGTCCCCTAATAAATAACCGGATCATCTCCTCCTCAATAGTCACCAATTGAGTAGCATATCTAGACAAAGCATGGAACTTGGCCTCATAAGCAGCCACAGTCAAAGCACCCTGCTCCAAAGCCATGAACTCATCCTTCTTTCGATCCTTCAAGGTCCTAGGTACATACTTCTCTAGAAACAGAGCATGAAATAGGGTCCAAGTAAGTGAAGGTAAAGTAGAAGATCTGCATTCCGTATAAGCTCTCCACCACTGCTTAGCCTCACCTTGAAGTTGAAAAGACACGAACTCAACCCCATGTTGATGGACAATTCCCAACTTATGAAGCCTCTCATAGCAATCTAAGATGAACTCATAAGCATCCTTATTCTCAAAACCAAGAAACACAGGAGACTTTAGCTTCAAAAACATAGTCAATATTTCATGCTCATTACCAGTCATAACAGAACCCAACAAAGGACGGAAGAAAGAATCATTACCTTCAGTCCCACCCACCTTGGACACAGTGCTAGCAATAGAAAGATTAGTAAAAGCTTGAGCTGCTTGAGCAGAAGGAAACACTCCCGAACCAACCAACCCTTTCAAGAATGACATGATCTGTCGAGCTAACACTGGGTCTATGGGAGGAATATCGATAGTCTCAGCCTGCACCTCTTCCTCTTGTCCCACATCCTCAACATTCCCAACATTAACATTCTCCTCCTCAATCTCTTCATGATGCGTATGAGGGTTCTCATTCACAGGAGCATTCTCAACAGGAGCTCTATTCCCAGTAGGCACTACTCTTCCACGGCCTCTACCCCCAGCTATTCATCTACCCCTGCCTCGACTACGACCTCTCGCTGCAGATTCATCAGCTGAAGCATTGACGGGAGCTACGGGCTTAACGCCGTTGAATCTAGTGTTAAACATCTACGAACAGAAGAGTGAAGGAGGTTAGATATCAATTTGAATCACAAAATACCAATTGGAATCAAGTCATAACACGAAAGGAGACAAGAGAAAACAAAGAGATTTCCTAAAGTCCTATAGCCTCTCGAAGAAAAGTAAAGGCATCCATATACCGTTCCGTAAGACTCTACTAGACTCGTTTTGGTATATCGAGATCAACGAACCTAGGCTCTGACACCAACTTTGTCATGACCCAGACCGTCGTAATTGGTACCCACACTAACTCTCCGGTGGGAGAACCACTACTACAACTCAAACCAAACAACTAAACCAAAACTAAGGCATTTAAGTTACAGAATCAAGTTAAATACTAAGTAAATAAATAGAGTTTCCATGAACTCTAACAAAAGTCTAACAATAATAAACTAACAATGCGGAAGTAATGTCTAGAACCTGAAAGTCAATGTACCAAAACATCTAAAGTTAAACAAGAAGGGATGCAACCCCAATCTAATGAACTAATCAACTAACAAGAATATAGTCTAAGTCCGAAATGTGGACATAGACGAAAGGAGAACTCATGGCAGCCCGGAAGAATTGACTCACCCTTGAATTCGAATGACGATCACTGATCTCCTAAGCGAGGTCTGTCAGTAGCTGCTTGAAGATGCCCTGTACTCAACAAAAATAATAGCAAGTGTAGTATCAGTACACAACCATAGTGTGCTGGTAGGATCACGCGGCTATTCTACTAAGTGAAACATACATAAGTCATCACAAAAATATAATCAACATGCATATAACGAACATATACAATATTATCAATATTTACTAACAACGAACAACTTCACATTTCTCAAGATACACAATTATATCCAATCGTTGGTCCTCTTATGGAACCAAAACCCAAACAGTTAGCATACCGAAACGTGGTACCCGATCCAATGATTATGCTGGAACGTGGCAATCGATCCCATAGTTATGTCGAAACGTGGCAACCAATCCAAGTTAGTTATGCCAGAACGTGGCAACCGATCCATTCAATCATACCACAATCACCATCACAAGTATATCCTCAAGATCATACAATTAAGTCATGATTTTATGGTAACCATCATTCATCTATCTCATTTACAACAAGTGTGATCAATAATGCAATATTCATATACATGCATGTATCATAATGAAGCAAGAACAAACATACATCACACAATCATAAAATCACAATCAACACCTATCTCGAAACAAGCTTGAAACCCTAAGAAACTTGATCCTTCGCTTTCCGGATTTGTTCCGCTTGTTCTTGGTCTACAAACAATCATAATAACACGGGAATCAATAAACAATCACTAATTATCCGAATTACTAACAATTCTATGAACCCTAGATCAAACCCATTATCCCAAGTATCCAAAATAGGAATGTTTCCACCATAGAATCTAGATCAAAATCTTTCCCTATAGATAATTACCCATTCTATTACGTTTTACGGATCGAAAACGAATTCGGGGAGTGAAGAACTTACCATTAGCCTCAAGAATGGTGAAAAACAAGTAGGAGTCGCCTGGGATTCGTTCCTTAGCTCTAAAAGTCGAAAAGTGCCAAATAAGGTCGTTTAAGGGTTTATTTACGACTTTAAGTCGCGTTTGGCCCGCCATAGCGGCCACCACCCCACTATAGCGGCCTCGCCAAAGAGACTAAAATCCCCGCCAAGGCGGGTTGCACGAAACAGAGAGCTATTTAAAGAATTCCAAAATCCCCATTTCACAACACACCTCTAACCAACGACGCTCAGAAAATACCCTTTACACTAACATCGAATCCGTGAGTTCTACTTGCCCAAAGTCAATTCCGTAAACGGATTCCTTAACGAGTTATCTAACTACTTATGTAATCAAAATCACAATTAACTCACCCGGTTGTTACTAGATTTCCCTACACCTTAAAGACTCCGATTTTGTTCAAATCTGGACTAGATTGGAAAAATTCAAATACTACGAAAAAATTTTCCGGCCCCAAATTTTTCCTCGTTGGCATTTCTATAACGACGGGAACAAGTCGTTACATTTCTAAAATAAATCACAAGTTAAACTTAAAACACAATACTTTAAATTACACCAATTATAGATGTTCAAACATAAAATATAAACTAAGTCGTAATAAAAAACAATAACTAAAAAGGGACAAAAGTGATAACTCCATATGACCATACATACATAAAATTTGTTTTTTAAAAAAAATTCAATTATTATTTTTTAAATCTGAAATTAAACCAAATAACGTAAATTATTAATTCAAATAGTGCACGCCTCTATAATAAATAGGCAACATACCTAAAGCCCTCCTTTAATGTGGTAGGAATTATTAGTTAGTATATTTAAATTATCAATAGTCTTAATTATCTTCTAATTACTTGGCTACTTCATCCTCCCTCCATTTCAAATTAATTGAATTGCTGAGGTGTTTCACAACCTTTAAAAAAGAAGATTAAGACATAAATTATGCATAACTTTCCATTTTTACCCTTATCAATTATTGTCAAATTAATGATTAAAGTAACTAAACATTAATTATAAAAATTAATTCCAATACTAGCTAATGAAGGGTAAAATTGGTAGAATATTCTAAAAATAGTCTTGAAGATTGAACAATTAAGTTAATTTGAAAAATGAAAAATGTCTTAACAATTCAATTAATTTGAAATGGAGGGAGTATATTTTTGCACGATCTCATTTAAAGAGAGTAGGTTACATGACTCATCTGCCACATTAAATTTAATTTTGTTCATGTGACATTTTTTAAAACTAAATTATTATATTTAATTTATAAAATGCATGACTTTTGAGATTTTTTTCCGGATCAAATTAGTAAAAAACTTAGCTAGAACTTTACTATTACTAGGCGAAAATAGTATTTCGGAATATTATTAGAAGAAATATATTGTTGAAACACGTAGTCATAATATCTAAATAAGATATATTAAGAATTATAAAGTTGGAACTTCATTATTTTACTAAAACTTTTTATTTCACGTTATAATGTTCCAAAAGTTATATTGTAAAAAGCATAATAAGTTATGTCGTATCGCACAACTTTACTCCCATAAAACGTATATAGAGTAAGGAAATAATTCAGTTTCAGAACCCACAAGTCATGTCATACTATGTAACTTAATTCCTAAAGAACTTATGATGAGCGAAAAGACCAAACTTTAAATTGCTTACGTCGAGACTTAACGTGCGCAAAATAGATAATATTAATAGCTCAATAGATTAATTATCTAAATTTCTATTTTATTAGTGAAAGTTACATTTAACTCTCCACTTTATAATCCCTTCCCTATTTTTCCTTTTTCCTTTTTCCTACCTCCATGGTTTTTAAGGAAAAAAAAATGTGGGCTATATTAGGCATGCCAATCTAATCTATAAACTAGCCAATTCTTGACAATTAGGAGTAATATAATTAAAGTAGTTTATCCCACGATGTAATATAGTATAAAAGTTTAAACTATTTAGGCATGCCAAGCAAGTTCTATTTTTTTAATTGCCAATTTAGTCAAGGCAATTTATGTGTTCTTAGCTAAATTTTGGAATAGAAGCTAATAGTTGTTGTGATTGTCCTATATGACTATTTTTTTTTTTGTAATTTTTTGAAGAGACTGAGGAAAAACAAACTTTTTAGGTATATTTTTCCGGCCTTATTTGTTTGCACTCAATGAAGGTCTCAATTTTAATTATTCAGATTCAAGTCATTATGTGCGTTTGGTTTTTAGGCCTGAAATTTAATCATTCTGATTCAACCCATTAAGTTTATTTGTCTTCTTTTTTTATAAAAAAAAAAACCTTAATGGATTTGAACAAATCTGAATGAATCAGATATGTAGCAGAGTCTTAACAAACATTTAGATTAAGAGGTATGAATATGATTAAGCATCTGAATATCCAAAACGAGGGTTGGTACCCTAGTATAAACCTATTAATCTTGCTAACTTAATGTGTTGAGAGTAAAGTTTTTCCTGAACAAGGAGAATGAACGATGTCAATTGTCAAAGCTATTCTAGTTTATTTATTTATTAAATTTTATGAAAAGGAGATTTTTTTTTTTAATGTATACTTGCCAATAAATGAAATTAGGTGCTAAAACATGATAATTTAGAAGGGACTTATCGACAGCTCTTTTTAGAAGTCTGGTATGGAAGATATGAAGCCATTTTTAATTTAACTTTTTGGATAGGTTTCAACTTTCAAGTCATGTAGGCAGAGAGAGATAAGAGTGACACGTAAAATATTCCACTTTTAGCATTTATACATTTTGTACATTGTCCATATTCCCGTACTTGATTTTTTTTTTTTTTTTAAAAAAAAACAATCAAACTAAATAGAAAAATAAAGACGAGAGAGTAGTTCGGATGGTAAACCCATTTACTTTCAAGTTTTAATTTTTAAGATTGTTAGTTCAAATTATCAAGGGAACAAAGGTGGGAGCCCCAACAGGAGGGGTAAGTTAATAAATAATAATACAAAAATGAAACTATGAAATTAATGTGCCACTCACTTTAAAAAGTGGGTAATCTCACCAGTCAGGTCAATCAATATTTTGTGTTTAAATGGTATATGAAAAATGTAATTTGAAGGTTAAAATGAACTAGATTGAGTTAGAACTGTTGAATGAAATTTAGGGGAGGGATTGTGTATGTGTTTGGCCTTTTGTTGATCTATTAAATTTTAAACAACCTAACATTCCTTGCCTTTTGAGAGGGAATTACACTACCATTTAGTTTCAAACATTACATGAATCTTTGTTCTTCTCAAATTTGTGCAACATAACTATAATTTAATCTTGAGCAAGCAAATATTCCCCATTATTGATCTCAAAACTCAAATTATATACTATACTATCTTTTCTTCGACTTATCTAAATAATTCTCGTTCATTAAAAAGATAAGACAACATAAACTGAAAAATATTGCACAGTGAAAAAAGAGAAGACAAATTAGTAGGGAATAGAGATATAGCTTCTATTTATTTTTTTATAAAATAAATTTATCAATTCTTTATGCAAAATAATAATGTAGTTTTGTTACACAAACATGAAAAAAGGTTTGTTTCTTTTCCAATCCAAGAATATTTTGCAGCTGTTCAGAGAATTCAACATATTATAGGAAATTTTGACAAAGGCTCACCTCTTTTCTGATAACAAGCTCTCAGGATTCATCCAGATCCTTTTGGCAGTTAGATGGAGAACCGAGAACGGGGAATTTTCTGTACCTGAGAAAATGAAGTATAAATTCGAAGTTCATCAAGAATGAAGACTTTTATAGGCTTCTAAGTATTAAGAAGAGAAGAGTTGATCACATAAGAAAACAAGCCATAAACAGGCTCATCGTGCTCAACTTCAATTATTTCAGAATAATAATTACTGATGAAAATTAAAACTTGCTATAAGGCACATTCCAAGACTATTTTTCACTAGGTTAAAAATATTTTTTCTAGCATTATCGATTTGATCATGCAAAACGATGTTCAATCAATCACACAGAAAATTTCAAATACAGAAAGAACGTAACTAAAGCAGGAAAAGCTGTGTAAGACATTTGCTAGTGTAGTATGATGTACTGAAAAAATTAAGCACTTTGCTAGTGTATTATGCCTACAAGACACATACTGTCGACACAAAAGCCAGAACAACCAGTCAATAACTGGAACGCAAGGATAGCATTCTCGTTGTCTCAGTATCACAAAGTTGAAGAAGGTATGCCTACAAAACACAGGAATGCAGCAAGAATTACCAGAAATAAATAACTTTTACAAGGAAAAAAACACCCTAAGTTTGAAAAGAATCTTTTCTGGTCAATAGGAGAATCTCTACATTTAACACTTCTTCATTTAAAACTGATTCAGTCATTTTTAGCTTCCCTGTTTTATCTTCTAGTCACCTTCCAGTCATAAAAATCTTTCTTTTCATTGAACACAGATGTTTATTTCCATTTTGGAGGTCATTAAAGGTCTCAGATTTAGTGCCCTGTCAATTGATGCATTCTGTTATCTCTAAGTTTCTTTCTTACACTACACACAGTGATATCAACCAAAGGCCAAGGTTTTATACAGTTCCAGTCCTTGATTTATGCCCTTGTCCTCAATTTATACAACATGCATCAGCTGAAGTTCAACTAAATTGATGCTATCTTCATTAAACATATTCAGTGAAAAACTTTTACATTATTTTGAATGGTAGTGCTTGCAGATATTTGAGTATCTGGAGGGGGACATGTTTGTCCCAATAGTCGTCCTTGTTTGAGATGGAGGCCTTTAGAAGGCTCATAGACAGAACAGTGGCAGAGGCTATATTGAGGGATTCAAGCAGTGAAGGAAATAGGAAGAAGAATGGCAATACCACATCTACTGGTCACCAATGATACCTGACATCTACTCTTCGCTGACGTTAGTAAGAGGATGAATACTTTATACAAAGAATTAAAAGAAAAAGATAATAAGAGGAAGAATGGCTACATCACATCTTTTATTTGTGTGTTGATGATACATTAACTTTAGAAGCTCTGTTTTATGTAATTATCTTTTGATAAGCCACAGGTGGACAGTCGATATTTCTTCAGGATATTTATTTGGTTTGAAGCAGTTACAGGACTTCACGTCAATTTATGGAAGTTCGAGTTGGTACTAGTGGCGAGGTGCTGAATATTTCTAAATTGGAAAGTATATGTAGAAGTAAGGTGACAGCACCATCACTAAGATAATTGGGTTTGCCACTAGGGGAAAATTTAAGGACAAGGGACTAGAGGAATTGGTAGCAGAGAAATTTGAGAAAAAACTTGAGCACAATGGAAAAGAAGGTGGGTAAATCACGTAATCTCATACTCCCTCCGTCCCAATTTATGTGGCGGTGTTTGACTCGGTACGGAGTTTAAGACAGAAAGAAAGACTTTTGGAACTTGTGTTCTAAAACAAACCATTAATATTTGTGCGGCAATAAATAATCTCATCAAGGGTAAGGTAGGAAGTTTCAAGTTAAATTGTTTCTAAATAAGGAAGTATGACATTCTTTCCAGGATATACTAAAAAGGAAAGCATGACATATAAATTAAGATAGACGGAGTATCCCACATACTACATGTTTTTGTTTTGCATGTTTCTAACAGCGACTGAAAAGATGACGAGAGCTCACATGTGGGAAGGAAAGGAAGGGAAACAGAAGCAACAATTGTTAGATTATTAGAAGATGAAACTTCAAATGACAGAAGGGATGATACGAAGAATCCCTGTTTTTAGTGACATTAACGGGAAGAGGCTGTGGAGATCCTCCCAAGAAGAAAATACATTACAAAAAAACAAATTCACAGATAATTCATGGTTCTCGGTGAAAAGATAACCATGTATGGGGTGAGTGTATCGACGGGGACTATGAATGGAATGTTCCACATACTGGGTATGCAGTGGGTAATGCTGTAAGAGTGCTGCGCGATTCAGTGAAAGAAGTGTGGCAAAAAAACACTATTATAAAGGAGACTTTCGCATGGGCTTACTATTTGAGAAATGATATGGGTGCTATAGTGGAGAACACTTGAGACGGGATAATCAGGGAGTCAGATTGGATAGTGCTCTCCGAAGAGATATTCCGATCAGCATTGAGAAGGAAAAGATGAAAGGAGGATTAGATGGTGTAGAAGGCGAAATATACAAAATCTTATTGATGGAATCACACTATAGGGAGCTACCTGAGGATGAGGGTAAAAATGTGGTGTGAAGAATGTTTGGGGTGGTAAAGCAACATGGAAGTTTTTTTTTTCCCTTCACATACGTGCTGTAAAGGAGCAATATTGAGAATCTGATAATCTTGTGAACAGAAGGAGAATTGTAGTGAGTTGGTGTTGTTTGTGCAAAGAAAGTGGAAGAGCACTGACTATATTTTGTTGCATTGCAAATTCACTAAACAACTATGGAACCTCACATGTTCATCATTCAATGTTGGAAGGGCTTCACCAAGTATAGTTGAGGAGGCAATTACGAGTTGGAAGCTGTGCAGAATTGAAAAAGAATGAAGGACTATATGGAGAACTACACAGCTCTATATGTTTTTTGGATAGTGTAGAAGGAAAGAGAATTGATCCATCATACTGAAAGAAATAAAAGTAACTTAATTTTTGTTTCATTTAGTCTTTTGGTGTAAATCAAAGATCCTACTTGCATAGATGATTGGGATAACTTGTTAGCTAAGTGTGATTGATCCACTCATTCTCATTGAACATGTTCTTAAAATCAACTTCGTGTGGTTTTAATGAAAAGTTCTGATCTATCAACAACAACAACATACCCAGTGAAATCCCACAAAAGTTCTGATCTATCAAGAATGATTATCATAAAAGCAACAATGAGAAAGAAGGCAAACTAACATATAAAGTAAAAACTCAATTATTTGTAGACATGTGAGCTTCACAGGTTACAGAGAGATAAGATTCTACATTACCTTTTAATCTTCCCGTCACACTCAGCATCTCTCAGCCTTCAAACTCTATGATGAGGCATCCAAGACATGGAGAGGTTATATGAGTGATATCTGCTACTGGGCAATCATTGTTCCCTAGAGATGTTAGTGGCTTGATTAAGGTGTATAAAACTACTACACAAGCAGAAAGAATTATCTCATATTGATGAAGTTAATGCCTCTCTAAAGGCCAAAATACAAACTATAGGTTTTTGTTAGATGCAACATTCTGAGTTCTATGGAATTGCTCCAATTCTGCATCATGAAACAAGGCGAGTATCATTTTACCCTTACTGGTTCTCCATCATATGCATGTGGAAATTTTGAACTTTGGAAAAGCTTTTATCCCTTTTGATGCAATAATCAGATTCAGACCTTGAAAGTCACTTAAAGCAAATCCACATCAATAGCAAAAACAAAATTGAGCTTTGCCCATTGTATAATCAATTTTAAATTTTGCTTTACTATCTGTAAACTATACTCATCTCTTTAGCAGCTATTACTCCCAGTTGCAACTGATTGGCATAAACCTTTATCCCATGTATCCTCTGTCAATAGCCTCAACGTTGAATAGATGCCTATGTCCTTACTGCCACAACTAAGAATTTGGTTTGCTTGGAACATGATTACACTGCTGCGTACACTAATCCAACTGTAACTAGCTACTTTGTTTTCTATTCTCTCTTTCATCTCCTTCCTGACCCGAACAAGGCTCTCCCATCTTCCCCTGGACTCGTATACCTGTGCTAGCACTAAATACGGCAGAGATGATTCTGGTGCTAACTCCATTATCTTCCCTGCAACCTTTTCAGTTGTTTTCAAGTCCCCATAAATATCACAAGCAAGAAGTATTGCTTCCCACATATCACTGTTGGGCTCGTGAGGCATATTTTGTAATATATCTCCGGCTTCTTTAAGTTTACCAGCCCTGGTCATCATGCCCACAACACAAGTGTAGTGCCCAATGCCAGGTGTAATTCCATATTCCTCTTCCATTGAAGAAAATATAGCTGTACCTTCATCGACAAATCCACCATAGCTGCAAGCTAACAGAAGCGCAGTCAATGTTATTTGATCTGGTTGACCACCGAGTTCAAGTAGTTCATAATAAAGGCTGAGTGATTTAGTAGGTTCACCATTGATAGCCAGCCCAAAGATCATGGTGTTCCACGATATCAAATCTCTTGTTAGTAGGTCATTGAAAATATTTGTGGCGGAATTAATCAATCCATATTTACAGTACATATCTACAAGTGAAGTGGAAACAACAGGATCTGATACAAAGCCTAACTTGATGACCAAAGAATGAGCTTGAATCCCCAGATCCACAGGGAAGGTTGTAGTACAGCTAAGAATGCAACTGAGTGTAAACTCAGTAGGTCTAATATTTTTCCTCAAAGTTAGGACAAATAGCCGCAAGGCGTTTTCTTCTAAACTGTTCAGTGCATAGCTCGAAATCATTGAATTGCACAGAGCTGTATCCCAAATATTTGAATCCTTAAATATACGAGCTGAATCCTCAATTCTGTTGCAGTTAGAAAACAAGCCAATTGCTGCACTTGAAACAATCGTGTTGCACAAAAATCCTATCTTTACGCAAAGACATAAGATTTGCTTGCCCTTCTCCAAACTGCGCGAGTTTGAACAGCCAATAAACACTGATGACATTGTGAACTCATCCGATGAATATTTGCAAGCTCTCATCAAAGAGAAATAAGACAGAGCTGTATCTTCATACCCTGATTTACAACAGCTCGAAATCAATGAGTTCCATGAAATAACATCCACTGTCTCCATGGCTAAAAATACACCAGTAGCATAGTCTACTATCCCAAGCTTTCCATACATATCAATCAGTGAATTCCCAACCACCACATTAGACAAATCCACACCATTCCTTAGCATATTTCCATGTATTTCCTTGCCATGGAAAGCAAACTCTACATACGAAACCAATATCGAGTAAGTATATCCACTAGGCCTAATACCATACTTTTGCATTTCCAAGAAAACACCCAAAGCATTCTCAAACAGCCCATACAGAGCAAACCCCGAAACCATTGAATTCCAACTCACAACATCTCTCTCAGGCATTTCATCAAACAATTGGCGTGCACAATGAACATCACCTGACTGAACTAGCACTTTCAACCATATATTCCACGACACAACATTCTTGCAGGGTATTTCATCAAAGACTTTAAAAGCATCAATTTTTGTACCAAACTTGCTATACAAATCAAGATAACAATTACCCAGAAAAGTATTCTTGTTGAAACCAAGTTTTATTGATTTCCCATGAAGTATTTGCAAAGAACTGAATGAGAAGCAGTGGGTTATGAGACGAGAATAGAATGAAAGTGAATGTGTGTGGTATTTGTAAACTCTTTGTAGAAAAGGGTACATACAACTACAACAAGTGAAGAAAGCTAAAACAATCTTAACAATGTACACAAATCCCGTTTAGTGTAGCTTTGAATATTCATAAGGTAAAAGGAACCATTCTGCTACTGAGTTGCACAAATATGAGCGCCACATTTAATTTGTAGGTAAAGTTCAAATATTTCAGACATTTGACAAAATCTAATGTGTGATTTGGTGAAGACTAAGCTCCGGTTTGACATACATTTTTTAAATAATTTTGGCAAATTAGTTTTGGATGAAGTCTTGCTAAAGTTTTTCCATGTGTTTATCACAATTTTCAAAGAAAATATTTAATTTTATAAAACTTATTGGTCACAGAATGTCATTGGGATTAACTTTTGTGGCCCTTTATTACTCTTATTCACAAAACGCTTATTAATTGAAATAATTATTTTTCTCATTAAATACGTGGCATGATTAACTAAAATTAATTTAACTCAACATGGATCCACCTAGGGGTGTCAAATGGACGGGCTGAGTTGAAATTGGAGATATTAAATTGAATTGAAATAGAAATCGCATTGGGTCTTGACTCGTCCAAGTTTACTTTATGCTCAAATGGGTTGGGTTCAAATGGACTAAAAACGGGTTGGGTCTTGACCCGCCCAATTTGACCCGATTAATCTCAATAATTTTAACATAGTAATATTTAACATTTATAATCACAATTCGAATTTCAGCTCAAGATTTTTTTAAAAAAAAATAACAAATTGATAGATAAATCCTAAAAGATGTTAAATACATAATAATTCATACATTAAAAAAATAATTTAAAAAAAAGATAATAATTCATACATTTAATATAAGAACATATTTTAGTAAAGAGTTTTAAAATGGGTTGAAATTGGAGATTGAATTGGGCTCAATTGAGGATTCTCTTAAAATAGATTAAGCTTGAATAAGTTGAGATTGAACCCAATTAAAATTAGAGCAACTTACAAAAATGACTATATTTATAGGGTTAATGAAGTTCAATAACTATAAATATGTTATTTACTAGAAATGAGTACACTTTATGTCAACTTCTACCTGCATGTTTGTATTATTTTTTTTTTATTATTATTATTATTATTTATAGAGTGATCTTTCAATGCACTAAATAAGGTATGATATGTTACCATAACTGCCAACCTTTTATTATGTTCCTAAATCACTCAAATTTCCATTATTAAATTATTAACTAATAATTACATATTGTATGCATATCCTGATTCATTCACATAATACAATAAGTTGTATTTATATTCCTAAATACAATATATTTACTAAATACTACTAATTATAAAGGCATTCATAAAATTTTGAATATAAAAGAATATTCATATCTTTTTCTCACTGTATTTTTGCATATGTTTTTTATTTTTTTATTTATACACTAATACAGTTGTAATTACAATAACTAAATAAGAAAAATGTATTACTTGTACAATTAGCATATGAATACTTTGAATTCAAATTGGTGTTTCTATTTATAAAACTTAAAAGTATTAATATATCAAGGATACAAGTATTTATAAAAAAACTTAATGTATTAATACATCAAACAAGGTAAAGTAGTACAATTTTAGCATACGAATACAACAATTTAAAAAATGGATACACTATTGTTAAACAAAAAATGAATACGCCAATATAATATACATATGAATATACTGTTCTTAAATAAGAAAATGGAAAAACAATAGAATGTGTAGGTATCAAAGTGTGTAAGTAGTATGTTGTATAAAAAAATTGAAAAAGCTAACAAAACGTCAATCTCTTTTTGGTCAAGTTTTTCCTATAATACTTGAGGCTTGGTGTTAACTTAGGTATTTATTTATAAAAATATAGTATTGATGTATCCAACTATACTTGTATTGCCTTGGATAGATTACTTATGTATCGAGATATACTTGTATTCACAAATCGTCATTTCAACTTGTGTTAATATTACAATACAATTATCTATGTATATAAGTATTATACTCTATAGAAATTTGACAAACAACAAAATTCTCTCTCTACACTCTCTGCTAACAACGATAACCTAACGACTCCACTGAACTGCGGGTATCCCCCACGTTCCATCTCATAGACCGTCGGGGGATCTCTCATCGGTGTGCCGGGACAAGGAAATGGCTCCAGCAGTAGAGGTGACACTCTTCGCAAGGAGATATGCAATTTCGCCATGGAAAGAAAAGTATAAAAGCAATATAATTTTCATAAAAAAGCAATTTCAATCAAAACCCTATAAAAATAGATGAAAATAGATGTATATAAATAAAATTTTCATAAAAACGAGGGAAAAAATCAATTAGAAAATACATAATGAATTCAAATCACAAAAATCGCTCCTAGAATCATACAAAAAGATGTTGAATTGGAAGGAATTTGGTTGGGGGGGGGGGGGGGGATACAAAAAATCTATGATATAGGGATATTGATGAAAGAGAAGGTATTGATGAGGACATAATTAATTATGAGTGTAATAATAACTTTCCTATTTAATATTTATTTATGTTAAATATATATAAAAAAAAATTGATTATTGGTATATAATTAACTTTGCTACTTATTGTATAGTTATATTCATATAACATAAAAAATATAAACTATAGCTATTTATTTTAAATGTATATTGATGTTTGCCATATTCTGAGCAACTTTCACATATAGCAAACACAAAAATCATATTTGTATACTATAATTATAGTTTGCATAATTGCGCTCCATAGCAAACTTTATGTTTGCTATGGCTATTTCGCTATACATATATACAAAAGAAGCAATTATATAATCTGTTTCGGTATACATATACAAAAAAATTAATTGTATAATCTGTGTTTGTATAAAGCGAGAAAGAAAGAAAGACAAAAGAAAACTGAGTAGGGGAAGATCGTATTTGTATAATCATAAGTGTATAGGATGAAAATATATGCATTTGAATTGCATATATAATTTTCTCTCGCTTTATACAAATGTATACATTTGTTTTTGTATAAAGTGAGAGAGGCGAGTGAGAGTGGCGAGCGAGATATGGGAGAGTAGCGAGCAAGATATGGAAGAGGGGAGAGAGGGGAATGAAAATATATGTATATATGAAATTTTCTCTCGCTTTATACAAACACAAACACATTTTATACATTTATGTTTGTATAAAAGCGAGAGAGGCGAACGAGACTGTCCAGCAAGAACGAGAGTGGCGAGCAAGAGGAGAGAGGCAAAATAACAACAGTTTGCTATGAGGTACAATTAAATCAAATTATGATTATAACATTCAATTTGAATTAATAATTTGCTATTATATACAATTTTCCCCAACTAAAAACCCAATTATTCTAAACGCGAGAACCCATTAACTTAAAATATTTCTGGCGGCACTAACAATAATTCCAATAGGGAAGATATATTTTATTGATCAACAAGATTTTCAATTTTCTTCCTCTGCCTGAAACCATGATGATTCAAACCCGGCACCATTACCTTTCTAAACACCCTTTAATCGTTCGGTTTCCGATGAACTAATAGTCAATAACTGCTTACACCCTTCAATCGTTTGATTTTCGATGAACTGATCAGATATGGTTCTCCATCATCCTCTTTTGTCACCTTCGTCTGCTTCCTCTGGTCCAATCCCCGTTGTTTACTCCCTTTCCATGGCCTTGATCTCCTTCACCATATTTACAAAATCCTCCTCTTTGCATCTGCAGATAAAACGACACCGTTCCAAATAGTGGAGTTTTGGTTGCGTCATGGGTGGGTGATTTAATAGGTAGATCTGGGTTTGGGCTAAATTAAATTAGTTTTGATGAATTATTTTGAGAAAATGGTCAAAAGCCCCCCCCCCCCAACCTATAGCCGAATTCCCAACTACACACTCATACTTTACGGGGGTCCTATTACCCCCCTGAACATTTTTTTTCACTTATTATATTTGCTGACATGGCCAAGAAGGTGAGACCAACTCCCTTAGGCGCGTAAGAAGTGAAAATCAAACGTTAAAAGCTGAAGAAAACTACATGTGTGAGTCCAAATCAACTATATTAAATCTCCAATGGTATAATCTCATCTCTCCCAAAATTAAACTCTCTTTTTCTTCCTCTTTTTCTCAATTCTTCTAATAGTTGAAAAATCTCCAACAGTATATTCCTTCATTCTCTCCCAAATCAGCTTAAAACTTGAATTTACTTGTCAAAGCATTCAACTGTAGTTTCAATTACGAAAAAGCTTGAAGCTTTAGGGCTTGTAATTTCTCTGATTTCATAGTTAGGGTTCAAAAATTTTCTTCAAATTCATTGTTTTTTTGCTTTGTTAGGGTTAATAATGGCAAATGCGGACTTGAATAAGCTTTGTATGGAAGAATCAGACCCAATGCTCAAAGCCGTTGTGCAGTGCAAACATGACATTTTACTGCATATGCAAACTTCTTGGTCGAAGTCAAATCCCGGAAGGCGGTTTTGGTCGTGCCCCTACTATGGTGTATGTGATTTCTCTTCTTCTATTATTTATTTCGTTGAATTTAATTAATGTTAATGTACTAATTTGATATTTCAGTCTAAGAATTGTAAGTTTTTTCGATGGAAAGACAAAGAAGAAGTCGACCCAAGATCAAAATTTATTCTCCCAAAATTGGTGAACAAAATCAAAGAGTTGGAAGAAGAAGTTTTGAGGAGGCAGACACAAATCAATGAGCAAGTGATCAACAATAATAATGGTGTAGGTTCTATTGGAAGGTGTAGGTTCTATTGGAAGATCATTTTGTGTGTTTTGATTTGTGTTGTTGCTATGTTTATCAACAACCTATTCCAAAGTAGTGAATCAAGTATTGATCTACTTGAATTGGCATAATAAAGAATTACGTTTTGCTTTGTCATAGTAAGGTACCCTATGTTAGATTTTGATGTAACAAGGAATTCTGTTTTTCTTGTAATGTTTATGTCTCTATTTATGTCAATGAAGATTCCAACGGATGATTGTGCAATTGTAAATTAGTTATTCAAGAAAACGAGAAAACAGTCTAAATGCTTTAATACATCGTTTAGTCACAGCCCAAAATCAAAAGGCATAGAGAAAATATTGTCATAGAATGTCATTGACAAGCCAAAACAAAAACAGAAGTTGTTTGGTACTAATACATCAACATCAAAAACTAAAGGGATAGAGAAAATATTGTCAGTCACAACCTAAAACAAAAACAGAATTCGTTTGGTACTACATTTTCCATGGTTCATTGGATTGACTTGGATTGTTTGAACTACTTCCTTTTGGTTTTTTTTTTGTTGCTCACTCATTTCTTGAAGTTTTCTTGTTGATATTGCTGATTTCCCTTTCCATTTAACTTGCTTGTCGTACTTGGTTTGAAACCAATATCACCAGTTATGTCAGCTGATCTTGTCACTTTGGTTGCACCAGTAGAGAGTATCTTAAAGCTTGGCATGCCAGGCTGCACCCAATTTTGAATTATAGTAGCAAAAACTTAATTTATGAAGATGATTGATATAATTAGTAGCAAATACTCACATTAAATGCTTTGAATCCATTTTCAGCTTGAAACACACCCATTCCCATGATTGATGATCTTTTGTATGGGATTGTGCTTTCACTTCCCCTGCCCCTTCTTCTTTTACTAGTAGTTGGCAATGAAGTAGGTGGTGCTGGACGTGCTGGATGTTCAAGATATGCAGGATGTGCAGGAGGTGTTTTTCTTGGTCTTCCTCTTTTACTAGTAGTAGGCAAGGAAGTTGCAGTAGGTGGAGGAGAAGCACTAAGTGCTGGATATGTAAGAGGTGCTGGAGGTGCAGTAGGTGTTTTTCTTGGTCTTCCTCTTCCCCTTTTTGCTGAGGGCTCACCTTCTGTTGATGGATTCTAAATATACAAAGAAGAAGTTAGAAAATGATTATAGTTAATATCAATACAAGTAAAAATATTACCTTTGGTCTGCCTCTCCCCCTGCCTGAACCTGATGTTTTGCCTCTTCCCCTACATGAACTTGATGTGTTGCCTCTTTCATTACCTGAACCTGATGGTTCCTCCCTTGCTGATGATTGAACATTTTGTGGACAACCTTTCTTGTTATGACCTCTACCATTACAATTACTGCAGGTCATGGCAAGTCCAGTTCTAGGCAACTTTCCTGATTTTTTTGTCTCTCCAGCTTCTTTCCTTCTAAGCTTGCCTGGTCTTCCAGGCATGTTTTTAATTTCAGGTGGTGCAACTGTTGGATTAGTAGATATAGGCCACATTTCCATGTTTGTGATTGGTTGAAGAACATTAGCATAGGTTCTCAAGTAAGTTTCCTTACTGTAGCAGCTATCAATATAATCAACAGGATCACATTTCTTGAAGTATATTGCAGCCACAACATGTGCACATGGTATGCCCTTTAATTGCCATACCCTACTGCTCATAAGTTCTCTTGCCAAGATCCACAGTGTGTTGATATATTCCCTCTCTCACTTCAAACCCAGCAACTCCATTAAATTCAATACTACAATTCATTGACCTGTCAATATTTTCTTGTAGTACCTTTAGAGCCATTGGAGAGAAATTGCACTTCCAAGTATTTGTAAACTCCCTTAAATTACCTATCCTTGTCATCATCTTCACTTTAATCTCTTCAAGCATAGTAATAATTGTCTTGTGCCTTGCTGCCAATATCCATGCATTAAAACACTCAGACATGTTATTATCTACAGAATCACATTTTGATGATGTATTAAAGTAAACCTTACACCAATACTCTATGTTGTAGTACATTAAGTCATCCATCATTTTTTTCGGACCAAGACACTTCATCTTCTCCACATTGTTTCTTAATTGAGACTCAAAAGTACTTTTGGCAATCCTCCAGAATTGTTGTCTTATTTGGAGGCCTCTCCAGTCCTTAGCCTAGTTAGCTAAGATGTGTCTAGCACACATTTTATGTTCTGCAGCAAGCAATAAATCTTGAATGGCTGCAGACAATCCTTAAAAATATATGTAGTTATGTTATAATAACATATGCAACATTAAAACGAATAAATACAAATAAAAAATTTAAAAGTACATATATCTTTTGCATATCTGTAATCAAGGTGAGATCTCCACCATCTCCTAGTCCCAGATTAGTCTTTAATATCTTGACAAACCATGTCCATGTATTTTTGTTCTCATACTCAACCACTGCACAAGCTAGTGGCAACATCTGGTTATTACCATCCCTGGCAACAACAACTAACAACTGCACTTTGCAAACCCCTTTAAGGAAACAACCATCTAAACCTATGCACTTCCTACAATTCAAGAATGTCTTCTTCAATGAATCAAAACAGATATAAAAGCTTTTAAATACAGGCCTACCATGTGCATCAGGTTCATCCAATTTAACAACACAAGTGGTTCCTGGATTGGTCCTTAGTAGTTCATCCTTATAGTCAAGAATTCTTCCAAATTCAACAATATGATCACCCATAATATCTTTCAACACCTTAGCTCTTGCTCTCCTAACAGTAGTCTTGCCAACATGAATTTTAAGCTTCTTTCTAATCAGGTCTTGCAACTTCAAAACTCTTATACCTGGCTGCTCAAGGATTCTTTGTCTAAAAACTGTAGATATGTACTTTGCATTACACAAATAATTTTTGGTTGTTGAATTACAAGTATGCTTTGGATTGTAAGTCTTAATCATGAAATCATTTGTTGTGTTGTCAAGACATGCATACAAAAGTCATGGACAACTATCCTTGCACCTAACTCTAACTCTTTTTGGCTCATTCACCCACTTCTCTACTTGAACTCTTCTTTGGACAGCATATTTAGTTACTGCTTTTCTAAATTTATTAACATCTGAAAAGACCATGCCTAACTGCCATATAACTTTCTTAGCAGTAGGGTCATGAACAATTTTCTTTTTTTTTATGCTTTTCCTTCTTGATGTATTTACCCTTCTAGGTAAATTAACCCAACTGTAATCAGAATCACAAGATCGTAATTGTGTTCATCTTCATCACAATACTCATCTTCATCTATTTCAAAACTGTCAGCATCAGAACTTGGATAGTATGGCTCATCACCTCCTAACCTTCCTTCAATACTTATTTTTCCTGTTTCAGTTTCATCAAAACCTAAATCTGGTCCAACTTCACCTACTGGTACCTCTTCAGGGTCAGCTTGTACTTTCTCATTTCTTTTTCTTCTTTGAAAAGTCCTCTTTTCAGCCCTCAACTCCCTAACCTCCTCATGCACATGACTACCATAATCCTCATCATCATCTCCAACTAATTCACCTTTAGTATCAACACTCTCTTCAGTTGAGTAATCAAAACCATCTCTTTCCACTAAATCAGATCCAACTGGACCTACATCTATATTATTAGGATCTACAGTAGTTGGATCTACACTAACAAGATCTGCAGTAGCTGGATCTGGATCTGAATCTGTACTAGCAGGATTTGTAGTGGAAGTATTTGTAGTATTGATTGGAGTTGAGGTAGAAGATGCTCTAGCAGTAGTAGCAGTTGTAGTTTGAGGTGTTGTAGTAAAAGGGTCCTTACCAGATAAAGTTTCATCACCAACCACAATGTTTGGACCACAATTTGGTTTAGCCCCTTTATTGAAAATTGAACCAGAATCCTCTATATCTTCATGGCTAACATTTTCTAATAAAATAAGGTCGGGGTCCACAACTGCTTCATCAATCATGTGTTTCACATATATCTCCACAATATCTCCATCTTCCAAAGAACAACATAGGTCTAAAATATCCATATCATTGTCTATATCTTTCAAAATGCCACTGTCAGGGGGTTTAATACTAAATGTGCAACTTGTGGTGTATCCCAATTCTTTAATATAGCCTCTTAATTCAAAATAGGACATCTTATCCACATCAATATCTAAAAATTCTGTAACTTGCCCACCCTTATAAATTGGTTGTCCACTACTTAAATCTAACACCCCACCGTGATACCATCTTAAGGTAACCAAAGTGAACCCACTCATCTCCTACCTGAATGGAATGAAAGAACAAAGAATATTTAAACTACACATTGTACATTAAACACACACACAGTAGGTAAATATGAACATATCATCATTATAACAACGAAAATTGTAAACTTACTATGCCATAGTATCATATCATTACGAACATATATAACATTAAACGAGAAAGGAAACACCACATAGCTAACAATATGAAGATAATATGGTATAAATTGAACAATGGAATGCTATTATACCAAAACCCAGTTATTGCTCTTCATTTTTTTGTCAATTTCATAACCCTAATCAAACACAATAATCAATATCGTTCAAAATCGCTTATAAAGAACTAAAAGAACTAACCTTTACTTAGAGAAAACTTCGACCCAACAAACGAAAAAACCTAAACGAACCTTCCCCAACCTTCCCAGCAAACTTCGATTAGAAGGAAATCTCAGATCATGAAGAGAATGGGGGTGAATTTGGTAAGATCGAAAAGGTTAGGGTTTAGAGGAAGAAAGAGGAAAATGAAAAGATTAAGGGAAATTCGTGGGTTCTGGGGTCCACTCATTATGTGGCAGCGCGTGTAAACAAACATTTTATTATATATGGTTTATATGGCCATGTCAGCAAATAAGGGTGTGATAATAAGTGAAAAAAAATATTCAGGGGGGTAATAGGACCCCCGTAAAGTATGAGTGTGTAGTTGGGAATTCGGCTATAGGTTGGGGGGGCTTTTGGCCATTTTGTCAATTATTTTTCTAATGACAAAATTAATTAATTTGCCGCTTGTAAATAAGGGTAACAAAGGTTAACCCCAAAGCATTTTATGGCCAATAGGTTAACATATGCTATTTTGTACCAATTTGAATATTTTAAGAGTATTTTAGGCCCTTCATCGTTGAACATCCCATTTTTATATTTACCTTACTTTTAACAAGTTTTATGTAACAAAATTAACATTACATGCGATTAATATAAAATTCCCCTAAACTAATCCACGAAACTTAGTTTTGCAATATAACTTTAATCTTTACACTATGGTGTGTTTGGCCATAAAAATTATTTTTTTCTTTTTTTTTTTCTAAATAACCGTTAACTATTTTTGAAAATTAGTGAGAGTTGGCTATGTTTTATTATAAAATTTGAAAAAAGAAATAAACACACAAGTACTATGTGGCAATTCACGTGCTACACGGCATCTTAGTTAGTGTCCTGCATGTATTATGCTATGTAAAATGTATGTGTCTGCTTATTCAATTTTATACAAGTGCAACAATCCGAATTCAAGGATCACATGGCGTATTCTTCCAACACTGTAGATATCATTTTCATTTCGGAGAAGGGTCTAAAATACCCTTATAGTATCGGAATTGGTACAAAAATACCCTTTGTTTATCTTTTGGCCTCAAAATATCCTTGGGGTTAACCTTTAGGGACCTATTTTGCCCTTTAGACTAACGGATTACTTAGTCCATATATTTAATTATTTCATTTATTATGTGGCATGTTGTAATTGGTTGGAAATTTAATTAATTAAATCCTAATTTGTTTGACCCAAACCACCCTATCCACCCGGATCCACCAGACCCATCTTTCAAAATACCCAACCCATCCAAATAAATCACCCATTACCCATTTCTTTAAACAAAACCCTAAACATTTCCCCCAAACTTCATCAGTTCTTGGAGCTCTTTTGGAAATCATCTTCTTTATCAGTTTGTTAAATTTTGTGTTGTTTCAATGTCGTCCTAGCTCATTATCTTGTGGTTATTGGATTGGATCGATAGTAAACTTCCAAGTCATGTGTCATTGATGATTCACAATCAAAAGATTGAATTAGATTCAATTCGGAAGGAAAGAAACCGATTGAAGAAGATCCTAAAGGAAATGGGTGGCATTGAAATTCACAAATCAAACATTGGTTCTAACTTGAATGATATGACTTTTTTGAAAATTTAAATTTGGAGGATTTAATTGAATGTTCTAATTTGAAGAACTTGGATGATAATAAACCAAAGTGGGAGTTGAAAGGGCTTCAATTGATAAGCTTGCTTCTGATCTCTTGGGGTATTATTGTTGGTTTTGTAGCTGCCAAGTTGATGTAGTGTGTTGTAGCTATGTTTGAACTTCTTTTCTTGGATCGTTTGTAATGTGTAGTCCTTAGTAGTTTGGTGTAGCTCTGTTCTAGTAGTGTGTGGTCGTTAGTAGTTTGGTGTAGCTCTGTTCTAGTAGTGTGGTGTAGTCGTTAATATTTTGATGTAATGTTAGCAATCTATAGGTTACAAATTTGGTGTAGCTCTGTTCTAGTAGTGTGGTGTAGTCGTTAGTATTTTGATGTAATGTTAACAATCTATAGGTTACAAATTTGGTGTAGCTTTGTTCTAGTAGTGTGGTGTAGTCGTTAGTATTTTGTTGTAATGTCATCGTGTTTTGCTTGTTGAAAGTTGTTAGCAATCTTGTTGATCTCTTGATTGTAATGGAAAAGTTGTTAGCAATCTTGTTAATGTTAGCAATCTGCATTTTTACCATTTAGCAATCTGCATTTTTATAGCAATCTGCATTTTTTACCATTTACATACAAAAGAAAAGTGTAATGATAAATATTTTCAAATTTAGATTAAACTACAAAGAAAAATATGTTACATAAACAAGTGAGTACTAATTCTTACACTTCAAATGGGTTGATGTTCAAACTGGTTTGTAGTTTCTTTCCTTTAGAAATCAAACTCCAAGATAACTTATTTATATTATGATACGAAAATATAAACTTATACACTCCAAAAAAGTAATCGAGACAAAAGTGCAAATGACCTGCATGGAACCATTAATCATGTATGCTTATCTTTCTTGACTTAGAAGATTGAGACACATTACAAATCACTTTCTATTTGTGAATTTTTTATGGTGACAATTACAGGCCAACCACAACATATTCTATACAATATCTTCTTCACTATTGTCTATACCAGATTCTTGATGATATTTGTTGTAATATTTTGTTTAGACTTGCTTTTTATTAACAATGCGATAACGACTTTCAATTAATTCATCACAACATCTAAATTATGGTTTACTTTTCAATTTTACACAAATGCAGGTTAACGGTATAATATGCTCTCAGCCATTTCGTCATCTGCACAACTCATTAGACAGCCAAAATTAAAGAAACACTCACAACACTAGAAATTATTAACTAACTCTAGTTCAAAAGAAATATCATTGGGGATTCACAACTCACAAGATCTGTTAAGCCTACCAAAAACAACAACTACATAGATAAGTAGTAATGGCATTGTCATATATTTTGAACCCACAAAAACTTAACAGTCACTTGTTCAAGACAAATTAACATCAAAAAAGAAAAATATTTCATCATGCCATTACATAACACTGGAAAACAAAAAACAACTTCATAATGCAACTACTTTTTCCCACCCTTCTTTGCCTTCAATTTGCCAATTCTTTTCTCCTTTTCAACTGTCAACTGATCTGAAGTCGTAACTTCTTTTCCTTTCTTTGCCTTCAATTTGCCAATTCTTGTCTCTTTTTCAACTGTCAACTGATTTGAAGTCATAGCTTCAATTATGGACAGTGACAACAGGACCTGTGCATATACCATTGTCCCTGTTATGCCAGAGAGCTAAAATCATGAATTGCTGCTCAACCAAGTGAGCTAATATTATGCAACAATAAAGATAAAAGTTATAATGAAATTGATTTCACAAAGAAAAAACTTCTATGACACATTCTGCACTCCAACAAGACATAAGATTTATAAGATAAAACATACTTTCGGCCCATAAAAATATTCATGGCCAGTCACAAAACATAAGAACACAAAATGACTAGTGTCAAGACTGAAACGAACAGCTTCAGGACTGATTCACAAAAACAAAATAAAAGTTTTCATTGTGCATTTACATAAAAAAGAAAAATCACTGCATAATGCATAATTGTCATTCCTAATGCTTGCCTCTCTTTGGATTCAGTTTTCCAATCGTTTTCTCCTTTTCTATTGCTAACTGATTTGAGGTCACACATGATTTGCCTTTCCAAGTCAACTTTCTTGGTGAGTATGGCAAGTTGGTAGGCATACTTACACCACTCTCATCACCTTTGAAGTTAATCTTCCTTGATCCTGTTGGTAGTTGATGCAACTTCTTCATTTGAAGCCTAGTTTTAGCTTCAGATATTGCTCTAGGCCTAATTATTGATGTCTCATTCTCATCCTCACTTTCAAGCTCATATTCATCTTCATCATAAGTGCAACATGTTTGTCATTTGCTTTCCTCTTTAAGTTTGAAGGACCAACAACATCAATACTTGGTTGGTTTGTCTGAACACTAGGAGATGGTACAAATCCAGGAATTGAAATAAAGACAGATTCTTGACTTGATTGTGGTGCTGACAGTGGCACATCTGGAAGAACTTGTGCTCTTCTTTCAAGCTAAACAAATTGACATAGTAGTTAGACTATTAAATAAACAATGTAACAAATGACTAACTAAGAAATAATGAATTTACCAAAGGACAATTCCTTTTATTGTGACCTGGTGCACTGCAGTGACCACATGACATTTTCAATCCTTTTCTACTTTTTTACCACAATCGCTCCCTCTTTCTTGCTTCATCCCTTTCCCTTACTCTCTTAGTTTTTGGTCTACCAACCATTTTATGTACTTCTGGTGGCTCCATCGCATGAGAGGGATACACTTTCCAAAATCTTTCACCCCTAACTGGTTGAATTTTATGTTGGTACACCAACATATAAGCCTCTTTTGAATACCACCAATTTATCTCATTCAGTGGTTTTTTTTTATCATGTTCTTCTAAAGCTTTAATGGCATGAGGACATGGTATTCCTATCAAATCCCATGTTCTACATGTACATTTCTTCCTAACAAGACTCACAACATGTCTATCAACATCCTCAGCCACCTCATAACCTAGGTCTCCATTAGATTGAACATGACAACCATGTGCAATGATTTTGTAATCCTTATAAAGATCCATAGCATATGGATTGAAATCTCTTGTCCATTTTTGACCCTCCTCTTCAAGATCTTTCAACCTATTCATAACCTACACATAACATAACAATGAAATATTTATTTATACATATATAAACATAGTAAGATTATATTATATCAAGTAGTTATGAATAAACATAGATAATACCTTGATTCTAATATCTTCCAACATCTTAATTATTGGTTTTGACCTTGCTTCCAAAATCCATTTGTTGAATGACTCAGTAAAATTATTTTCACATGCTTGATTCTTGCAAATTGTGTCAAAATAGGCCCTACACCAGTGTTGTGCAGGGTACCATAATGTATCTTCGTGAGCTTGTCTGCATACGGAGCCCATGGTTTTTAATTGATCTTGAAATTCCTCTACATATGTACTCCAAACAGACCACTATAATAATTTTTTCATCTCTACACCTCTCCAAGTCTTGGCCCAATTGGCTTCTATGTGCCTCACACACCATCTATGATGTGCTTTTGGAAGCAACTGACCAACAACACTAACCAACCCTTGAAACAATAAACAACAAAACAAGTAAGTAGTTCAACTGTATACAAAAGAAAAATCAGAAAGTGAAAGAAATTAACAAATTATTACCTTTTGCATATCAGACATCTCAATGAACCATTTCCATGTTCTGGTTGTTTCTCTATCCACCACTGCCCAAGCAAGTGGATAGAAATGCTTTACTGAATCTTGTCCAAGGGCAACCAACAATATTCCCTTACCCTTCCCTTTTAAAAATGTTCCATCCAGCCCTATAAATAGCCTCAGACCAGCTCTCCATCCATTTTTCAAAGCTTGAAAGCAAACATACATTCTTGAAAATCTTCTTTTCCCTTATTCCAAAGCATCTTTAGATATGTTTATCACCACATCAGAACCAATATTGCTATCCCTTAATTCTTGAGCATAAGCCTCCAATTTGTTGAAATCATCAATAAAACTACCCTCAAGTTTCTTCAATATAAGTCTTTTAACCCTCTTCATTTTTGAATAACTGATATTGAGGGGAAAATGATCATCTACATCCTGCCTCATGTCTTTCACTTTGTACTTGGGGTTATTCTGAACCTTGTTCTTGAAGTAGTGTGCTAAAGCTTGTTGAGTAGCTCTTCTATTCTTAAAGGCTTCTTAACATGTATGTTTTGTTTCTAAGGTCTTAATTTCAAATCATTGGCCTTTCTTAACTTCTGATATTAGACACAAAAAGGGGCAACCAATATCACACTTATATCTAAGTCTGGTAGAATCACTCTTCACAACTCTAAGACCCCTCTTCCTAACAATTGAATAATAACTCACAATTCTTTTAGCTTCATCAAGATTCTTGAAGCTCATACCCTTTTCTAACTCCAAAAAATTATCTAGTTTCTTAGTTACTTCTCTTCTTTTTTCCCTCCTAAAAAATTCCAACTCATCACTATCATGATCACTAGCAAAAGGTTCATTTTCACCCTTCTCTTCCTCACTTGATTCACCATCAGTTACTGCATTTATTGTCACAAGACAAGCTTCATTAAGTTGATTGATATCATCATTAATTATTGTATCTACTGTAATAGGGAGAGATTCATTCAATTGGTCATTGCCATACAATCCCAAGCATCGATCTACTGTGATAGGAAAAGGTTTATTAAGTTGACTGATGTCAAGAGCTGGGACATAATCTTCACCCTCCTCAACAACAAACAGTTGAAGTTGAAGCACATTAGATTGAGTAAACAATACATTCTGCAGTGTTCTAATTCCTGAATCACCCTCTACTAGATAATACTTATTAGAAGGCCCCAAGCATAGCAATTGTTTCACCTTACTAGAACACAATTGTTCAGTGTATTCTGAACAAAGGTCTATATATGATAGCAAATCTGGATCATACTCCTTCCATATATGAGTCAATTTTTTAATGTAATTAACTTGAGGAGTCAGGGCCCACTTGCCCCCATAGTTAAAGACCACATCAACCTTTTCACCCATTCTTTGAAGAAAGTCACATGACAGATATAAAAAAAGAGAAAGTGACTTATCAGAAAACAATAAAGAAAACAACAAACAAGGAATCTACCAATATTTTATGAGAATACAAAGGGGATAGGGACCACATGTTATGTCTATTAGATTAGATAGAGAATGCAACACCAAAAATAAATAAATGCATTTAAGTATGACATACCTAACAGACAAGAAAGCATGGAAAACAGAGAAAAATACACGAAATATATGCCGAAAAAGATAAAACTTTCAGCTTGAGACAACATTATTAAAAGATAATAAATCGAGATAATAACGAAAACATAAAATACATGTATCTTCTAAAAACAACTACAACAAGCATATACCACATGTAACAACATAAAAATGTAAATATACATCAAATTATAACAACATTAGACAACATTAGAGTCCGAAACCGTAACTGAAAATACTAAAAATAGAAAAATTCTTACTTGAGTGGGTGAGGATATTAATCCGCAATAGCACGAAGAACAGAAACTTCAAATTGTTGGCAAGAACGATTGAGTTCCTATGAGCTTTGATTGAGGAAGAAGAGATGAAATTTGAAGAAGATGAGCGTAAAATTCTTTTTAGGTTAAAAGTTTTGGGGGTGGATATTGGGTTAAAAGGTTTGGGTAATAATGGGTTAAAAGATTTGGGTTATGGGTGGGTCTTTTGGGTGGGTTTGATTTTTTTAATTAGTTTAATTAATTATTAGGATAGCGACACGTCATAAATGAATTTGTTAATTGATGTTATTATTTAGGCAATTAAAAATAAGGGCAAAATAGAGCCTAAAGGTTGATGTCAAGGGCATTTTAGGCCCGAAAGGTAGAAGAAGGGTAAATTTGTTCCAATTCTGATAGTTGAAGGGCATTTTAGGCCCTTTTCCGTTTTCGTTTTGTACTGCTACTCACAATCACCAAACAAAGCCACCCTTTAGGCCTTTACCAATCCAACATTATTACCTCTAATCTTAAAAAGAGGAATAAAATGATTTTTCCAATCCAACACCAAAAATGAGCAGAAGTATAAGAAGAGGAATAAAATGATTTTTCCAATCCAACATTATTTACTTGTAGTGAAAAATCACTTTTAACTTAACAAAACAACATTCTAAGATTTACCCTTTACCCCATAGCAGATTTGTAGTTCCAGGATCCCTTGCATTTGCTGTTCTTTACCTTCCGAAGTGACCTAGAACTAGACTCACTCCGAAATGAGATTGTACGTTGTCCTCCGGTCAGATACACTGAAAATCCTCAAGTCAGCTTATCCCAATCCAGTATCACCTTTACACCCATCTGTCTGAGTAGTCATGTTACCTGACACGATGGTAGCAACTAGAGTACAATCCACATATAAATGGCTCTTTCACACAAACTGCTTATATCACATCTTAATCAAGAACCAACTTCTCCACCCATGATCGCATTAGACTAGTTCTACTATGCTCAGGTGAAAAGCCTGATGTGTCCAGTTTCTCTGAAGCAACTTTGTCAGAACCTCAATCTGTTGTTTGATTAAATAGCTTTCCTTTCTTCACTGGTTGCGATCAGCTTCTGTCCAGCCAGATACCCTATTGCAGGTGAAAAAAAAAATTAAGCTAATAAAACAGCTTGGTTTTCATCTGTGGTGTGACGGTGTGACTGTGACCACAGACTTACTGAGTAGGTACAAACTAATGATACCGTACTCCTTAGACTTTGATGTAAATATCACAATCAGATTTTTACATTCCCTTGTAAAATTGTTCTTAGAAAGATATCCACGTATATTCAGGTCAATATACCAGCCTGTCTAAAAAAGAGAAAAATAAAACTAATAGGAAGTATTTAGCAAAATGTAGCTGCTGAAAACGATAACTTTCTTTTCATAGGTATTGTGGACATAACTATAGATATCTAAGTTACTCCCCAAGATTTCAAAACAGACTACCCGCTTTAGCTCTGAGATTAAGAAAAGGAGTATGAATGCAATTTTTGAAGTAAATCAAATGTTTCAATAATGTGGCGGCAAGATGGTCTCAAGTAATACTTAAAATCTTTTCTCAAACATCATTACTGTAGAATTCCTGTACACTGAAATGAATTTTGTAAGGTAAAATAAATCTTTTAGGAGAAATGAATATGCAGTGGAAAAACATATTATTGTTATCCCTCTTTCTGTCGATTATGCAGAGTTTCTGTTTCCACATGCAATATTACTACTAATGTAGAAGATTTTAAGTTGTTAATTAGTGTTTTTGACCCAACATACCCATTAGTGATTCTGCAGTCCTAGAAATCGAGATCCCTTTGAAATATCATCTGACCCATGAGTTGTGAAATGAAGAGCACATTACAAGATTAGCATTTCAAGCCATAAGCAGGATAATGCATGTGAAAGTGTGTGTTGGCTTCAAGAACCATCTAGTCTAAGCATTTCAGTAAAACCTTTCAGGTAAAGGTGAAGCCAGTAGCCGAGCACAGGGGAAACCAAGAAAATAAAATTAGTTTTATTGAAAAAAAAGTGATTTCATAAATAAGCATGTATTGAATGTCGAAAGGTACAACATGATATGCATCAAAATTCAAAAAGAAGAAAACCCATTTTCTTCCACCCAAATTACCCTGAAGCTTTAAAGAAAGAGGCTTTAAGAAGATTCAAAATGTACAGGTAAAAATGTAAATACACGAGAGAACAAAAATAGAAGATGAAAGTTTTAACTTGTATAATGCAAGGGGAGGACACTTATACACCTAAATCAAAATACTAACACTTCAACCCATCCCTTCTATTATTATAGTGAACAATAATATAAGAGGAGTTCCATACTTCAAGTGTGTTACTAGGAAAGCATCCGATGCTACACAATTCATAGACAAATGTCAGATCCCAGAAGAAAGTCTTTAGAACTTCCAATTTTCTTCATTAATTTTTTGGGCATGCAGTATGCAAATGGAAAGATGAAAGGAGTGCCGTAGCATGCATACCAGGAGAAGGAAGATCTGCTCCCTATTTATCTGTTAGAGACCACTCAAGTTATGACTGCACACAGCCACTTCATTGTTGAAAATGTCAAAGCCCACCACAAACGATCATCTTTTATAACACAAGGAGTTATGTAACAGCCACCTAAACAGCAACTTCTTTGCATTACAGTTCAAAAATATTGTTGTGCTTGAATTATGCATGTATTCATAAGTTCAGGCACTTTTGGGAGATCTGCTTCTCTGCAGTATTTGGCTCCGGTAAAATATTTAGTGTCAGAGCAATATTCAGCAATTTGGCAACACTAAAAAAGTTCCAAAGGGCACAATCAGGCTTGTGTCTACATATTCTAGCGACAATTGCTTTAGCCAACCTTGTAACAAGTTAGATCTTGTCCGAAACTTGAAGCAGAACGGAATAAAAAATTTCAGTCCTTCAGAAAACTAAGATGTCTGACAGCCCATTTTCCTAACCTTGTGTTATTGTATTCTTTGGAAGAGTCAAATACTCTTGCTAACATAGGGGCTGTGGGTTGAAATGGCATCTTCTCAACAAAATCTTCAAGCTCATCAAAGAATCCATGCAGACCATATAACTTTATCATGGATTCGTAATGCTCTACTTGTGGTATAATAAAATAATCTTGACTCAATGAATTGAAATACTGTCCACCCAATTTCACACAACCCTGAGAAATACATGCAAGCAGTACAGCTTGGAAGGTTGTACTATCTGGCTTCACTCCATCCTCCTTCATCAACTCAAACAATTTCAATATTGCTTCACTTTGTTTGTTATAATAACATCCAAGCATCAGAGAATTCCAGAGAACAACATCTTTCACAGAAGTCCCAATGAAAACATTCAGTGCATAGTCAAGACAACGACATTTGGAATACATATCAACCAAAGCTCCTCTGATAACGATGTCCAAATCATAACCATTTCTAATCAAAAACCCATGGATTTGTTTACCTTGTTCACGGGCAAAAATGTTTGCACAAACCGCCAAGAGAGTAGCAAAAGTGAATTTACTAGGTGTTGCCTCTTGTTGCATTTCCCAGAAAATTACTAAAGCTTCTTCACTCATCCTATGACGAGCATAGCTACTCAACAAAGCATTCCAAGAAACCATATCTCGGAAATGACGCATTTCGTAAAACCAAGCTCTAGCCTTTCTCAAGTTCCCACATTTCCCATACATATCAAGAAGGGCATTAGCAACACTCAAGTCGGAGTAGAAACCATGCCTATACATGTATCCATGAACCTGCTTCCCCGATTCAAGATCTGAAAGCCCTGCAGAAACATTCAGGATCAAACTTACAGTCACACGATCAGTGTTCCTCATATCGTTGTACATTAAAATGATTAACTCCATTGCTTCATCCCATTGTGAATTATGTGCATATCCTGCTAGCATTGCATTCCATGAAACTATACTGCGTTCAGGCATCCTATCAAAAAGCTCCCTTGCTAACCTGGTTTTCCCACTCAGCGCATATCCTGACACCATAGAAGTCCAATGAATCAAATTTTTAGGGGATAGTAGGTCAAAAATTGTCCGAGCACACACTAAATCCCCACATTTGGCATACACATCAATTAGAGAGCACGAAACAACCTCATCCTCTTCATAACTAATCTTGATAATTAGTCCATGAATTTGAATTACTTCACGAAATCCTCTAAAACTAGAACAAGCAACTAGAGCATTTGAGACTGTAAATGTCAGCGGCCTCACATTAAGACTAATCATTTTGAAAAACAGAAAGACAGACTCTTTTCCATTACCCATCTCAAGATACCTCCTAACAATCACATTCCAAGTAACAGCATTTGGTCTCTCAATTTCATCAAACATTCTCCGTGCATCCCCCATTCTCCTACACTTCCCATACACATCCACAAGCGAACTCCCTAAAATCACATTACCACCAAAACCATATTTAAAAACAAGGGCATGCACCTGTCTAGAAAGCCAAAGCGCCAAGGTAGAAGCACACGAAGCAAGAACACCCGCAAAAGTAACCTCAGCAGCAAAAATCCCAGACTTATGCATATCAGAAAACACACCCAATGCCTTCCCAGCATACCCATTTTGTGAATAAGCAGTAACCATAGCGTTCCAAGACCCACCATCTCTTTGAGGCATTTCATCAAACAGCTCTCTTGCATCAACCAAACACCCACATTTACCATACGCTTCAATTGCTCGATTAAGCAAGAATACAGGTGGGGTTGGAGCAAAACTAACCAAATGCGACTCGACTTTACGGACTTCAACAATGGCCTTCTTTGATGCACAGATTCTGAAGAGATGAGCATAGAGAGCAAAAGGGAAAGGAACTGGAGCTGAGAACAAAACAGAGACAGCTTTTCCAAGTCGACCCAAACGAAGATGGTTGATGATTGTAGTGGTTAAGGCTTTCGCTTGTGAAGATGTTGCCCCTTTGGAGCTGCAAGGGGTGGTGGGTTCGCCATTGATGATATGGTTCAGGACGGAAGCTGCGTTTATACCCATGCAAGTTTCATGGAAGATTGAATTCTTGATGGACAGTTTAGAGATTCAAACTGTAATTGGATCTCATCAAACTAACAAGTAAATTCATAAACTAAAGCTTTATATATTATATCTTATATATGTCTCATTTCAAATGAACCGAATAACAATGTTATGAGTGAGTTGCTTGCATGATAAACTCACTATGTTGTTCGGAAGATAAACTCATTATTAAGGTTATGAGTTAGAGTAAAATACCGTTGAATTGTATTGTTAATTTAAAAAGTATACAATGCATATTTTTTTAAAACACAACAAATCAAACCGTTAATAAAAGTTAATATTAATATAACTAATTTTAATATAATTTGTATTCAAATGAAACGATTGTCTAATATACAACAAAATGTCCGGTTTTTAATTATTTGGTTACTTTATGCTAATAGGAGTATCTTTTAGGCTAAAAATTGCAAACTATTATGGGCTATACGGAAGTTGTATCATTATGGGCCAAACTTGAAGTTCCATATGGACTTGATTTCCCTCAAGCCCATTTTACGAAACCCTAGCTCCCTTATAAACCTAACAATCCGTCATTTTTCATCTTCTCACACACTATCTGTAAACCCTAGCTGTATACCTAGTACCTACAATCATGGCGGAGAGAGGAGGGGGGGAGAGAGGTGGATTCGGTCGTGGATTTGGAGGACGTGGTGGGAGAGGTGGAGACCGCGGAGGACGGGGCCGTGGCGGCCGTCGTCCACGTCGTGAAACAGAGGAGGAGAAATGGGTTCCGGTCACAAAGCTAGGAAGGCTCGTTAAGGATGGCAAAATCCGCTCGCTTGAGCAAATCTACCTTCACTCACTCCCAATCAAGGAGTTTCAAATCATTGATACTCTTATCGGTCCATCTCTCAAGGACGAGGTGATGAAGATCATGCCGGTTCAGAAGCAGACCCGTGCCGGACAGAGAACCAGGTTCAAGGCTTTTGTTGTTGTAGGTGACGGGAATGGTCACGTTGGTTTGGGTGTTAAATGCTCGAAGGAAGTCGCTACTGCTATTCGTGGAGGAATTATATTGGCTAAGCTATCAGTGATTCCAGTGAGGAGAGGTTACTGGGGTAACAAGATTGGTAAGCCACACACTGTGCCTTGCAAGGTTACAGGGAAATGTGGGTCTGTCACTGTGAGGATGGTGCCTGCTCCTCGTGGTGCTGGTATTGTTGCTGCTCGTGTCCCCAAGAAGGTCCTTCAGTTTGCTGGTATTGAAGATGTCTTCACATCTTCTCGTGGATCCACCAAAACCCTTGGCAACTTCGTTAAGGTTCGATCTTTTAACAAATCTTGCATATATCATTATTTTTAATTGTGTGATGATTCTATTATATGTATCTTCTAATACTATAGCATGCGTATAACATTATAATTTAACAAAAAAGTTCAATTTGACAGAGTACATTTTGTTTAAAATAAGCTAATGTGGAGATGACAACCGGGGACTTTTTGTAAATAGCCTTGAGCTTTATGTTAATAAAGAAGTAAAGAATGATCTTTCTATAAGAAATTTATTATCTGTATCAATATATGGCTACATAGTTTTCAAATTTTAGGGAAAAATGCACTGAAACTTTGTAGATTATTACAGAGATAGTAACAATTGTTAGTCTTATAGTTCCAAATCTTGTCATTCTCGAGAACAAGATTGTTTAGTTTAGTTCCGAAAGTATGAATGTATTAAGAGTATTGGTTAAATTGGGATGGTGTGTGCGTCTGCCCGTGACTGAATTCAGTGTTGAGCAAGTCGAAGCCTGTGACTGAATTCAGTGTTGAGCAAGTTGAATTGTGGGATAGGAGCAGTACCATTATTGATTCTTACCATTTACTGCAATACCTGTGCTGCTATGTCTGATAAGCACTTTTGTTCAAGGTATAAAATGACACTATGTAGATGGCGTTTGGATTGTGGCTTATCGCAAGTGACTATCCAAACACCATCTTAGACCTTGTTTAAATGTAGGGAATATAACTCATAGCATAAAAAGGCATTAGCTTTCTTTGTTGCTCATTTATAATATATTTGCTGTTTGTGTTGTGGATGTGTTTGAGTCTGATGCCACTCATATTACGTATGCAGGCTACCTTTGATTGTTTAATGAAGACTTACGGGTTCCTGACCCCAGACTTCTGGAAAGAGACTCGTTTCACCAAATCTCCATTCCAAGAGTACTTTGATATCTTGGCAAAACCAGCGAATAAGGTTATTGTCTATGCCACCGAAGAGGCAGCGCCTGAGAGGGTTGAGGCTTGATTCATTAGATGTGTTATGAGCTCTGTTGTTTTGTTCTAGTAGTTCTCCTCTCTCTGATACGTTAGTATTCTAAATTTTGTTCTGTTTCTGAGGGATGTTTTCCGCAGACTTGCAAAACATAATGTTCCTTGTTTTGGTTTGTTTTCAACAATACATATGAATTTTCTTAATTTGATCTCATATTTTTGCTGGATTAGTTCTCTTATCAGCTGACATGATTAGCATGTTTCATTTTACCAGAGGTAAGATTATTGTGTGGTTTGTTAAATCCATCTTCCAAGAATTTATCCACTTCCCTTTACTCCATGGCCTTAATTAATAAGAAAAAACCTTCTATTTCTGTCAACTTACCTGGCCTCCCCTAGCTCTTTCCACCGTCTGGGGTCTCTTTCCTCCTAGCTCGGGCTCTCTTTCCTCCCTATGGTATGCTCCCTTGGTGCTGGTCTACCATGCTAAGTGTGCAGTGAGGATGCTTGTTAATCACTGGGTAACCTAGCTCGATCCAAGCAGTACTCAAGTCTCTTATTACTATACAATTAGTTGATAGATTTATAATGTAGATCAATTTTTGCCCTTTCTCTGTCAATCCATTCATTTAACTCAACATATAAATTTACCCATCTTTCATTTCTTTTTGAAAAATAAAAATTAGAAATAAGGCAAAGAAACACATCTAAGTTATGATGAAATTATCGGCTACACTTGAATTATGCAGGTGGTCTATAATCCCTTGAACTTATTATTTTTCGTATTTTTTTACCTCTTCAATTAATTGCCTTAGTAAAGAAAAAAAGGGTACGACACAATTAGTGTAACACACACTTACGATCTTATTGTTTGGTGCAATCTTAATAGAAATGCCCCTTTTGTTTGATAAACCACACCCAGCCATGCCTTTTGAACTTGTAAATAGAACAACTACTACTAGTTTTGCTATCACTGTATAATGATGTTTGGCTACAATCACAAATGCCGACTATGCAGCAGTTGCTAGGTTTGTTTACTTGTTTATATAAGACATTTCCATTTAACCCAAAAAGAAACACAATCATACTTTTGGTATAAACATGCTATCATGTTGGAAAAAATAAGAGAGATATAAAGTCAAAAAAATTTGTAAACATTTGTTTAAAGTAACTGGGCAGGTGAACAAAATAACTTTAAAGAAAAAAAAAAAAACTTATTTAAAATCAGTTGGAACTGAACAAATATTACTACCAATGAACAAGAAAGGTGAGATTACATATAGCCTTGCAAATACAAAGCTGGGGTTTGGCTATAGATTTTGGAAGTAGATTTTCAAAAATTATAATCAAATATCTAATATGCTGTAAAATTGGATCAGATTTTAAACACTAATCCACTCGAAACAGATTTTAAACACTAATCCACGTGTTGAAGTGCCAATCAAATTAAGCCAGAAAGGGCCCAAAATGAAAAATGCTCCACCGTACAATAATAAGAAGCTGTGTTACAGCCCGTTTGAATTAGCTTAAAAGTTTGTCAAATTTATTTTTAAGTCAGTTTTTGACTTCTGAAAGTGTTTGACAAATAAGTCAAAATGACTTAAAATAAGTTACGAAGTGTTTGACAAGATAAAAAATGACTTAAAATAAGTTAGAAACCAGATGTAGGTCTCCCCCTATTTTTTATTGGGAAAAAGGACAAATATGTCCCCGAACTATCGTAAATGGTATGTGTATACCCTTCGTTATACTTTTAGGATGCCAGTGCCCTTGCCGTCCAAATTTTGGTGCATATATACCCTTCATACTAACGGTGGTACACGTGTCTTAATCCTATTAGCTGACCTGATATTAAATAAATTTCTACCAAAAAAAAACCCACCCGATTAATTGAAAATCCGCCCAAATAAAAAATACCCACACCCAAATTATAAGGGAAATTTCACAGTAACCAGGGCCGGCTCTTGCCTATGAATTTTTAGGCCAATGCTCAAATTTCTATTAAAAAAATCATGTTTTATTTTTTCATGAAAAAAATTAATTATTTATAATAAAAAGTGTGTATATATATATATATATATATATATATATATATATTCTTCGCTAAGTGTGTATATATATATATATATTCTTCGCTAACGCTCATATTATTTATCCTTTTTTACTCCTTCTGTACTCTATTTCTTCAAATCTTTGATAGTTAGAGTAATATTCTGTCAAAAATATGAATCAATAGCTGAAAAGTGTTGAACAAAGTAAATTACAAATATTTTTTTATTTCTTCGTAACCATATTAAAGTAGGGCATACCAAGTTATCAACTTTTTGAATCAGATTATATGATTCTAACTCTCATCTTTATTTAAAATTTTTCAATTTAGTACTTATAGAACTATATTATTGATTCATATAATTATTGTCTCAATAAAATGATGTTTTTCAATGTTGAATTGATAAAGTCTTGCTTAAAAATAATAATTAAAAAAAGTATTTGAAAAAATCATTTATAAAAAAAAAATTAAGGAATAATTTACATCTTAAAATTTAGAAAAATAAATAAATACAGATAAAATTTATTTAAATTTTAGTCTTCTAATTAAAATTTCGCTTTAGGCATCGAATTATGTTGAGCACCCCTGACAGTAACTTCCGATTGCCTTCTCGTACTTGAACATATCTATTCGCCGGAGAATAATACCAACAGCACAACTCCAAATGCGTACACGCCGACTTCTATGTCGCTATTACTATTAGTTGGAAACTCCGGCGTTATGTAACCTCTCACGACTTCAAACTCGCGAGTTCTAGTAGTAGTCGCTGATCCCCTACTATCCTACTTTGAATATGAGGCATCTCGTAAATCTCACCGCCATTCATCACGATTTTGCTCTCCCTTCCGTATAACTATCAATCGTTGTCTCATTATTTCACGCCATGGCCTTGAGGAAGTTTCCGGTCGAAACTCCATTAGTAAGAGATGAAACCCCCACCAGATCTATAATAGGAAGAGCAACATCAAGAAGTAGAAGAAGAAGATTAACTAAGAAACCTTGAAATCCAGTAATTCAGCCATTGAAGCCCCAAAAAAAACTCCCGTAAGAAAAATTGAAGTCAGGGAAGGACAATAGGATATCTTGTTGAGAATGAGGATGATGATTGGGGAAAGGATGCTGCTACAGAAGTGTTTTAAGTCTCTTAATTTGAAATTAAGTGAATTGATTGGAGGTTTTGGGTTATATTAATTTGGGTGGATTTTTTTAATTATTCATGTGGATATTTTAATAATTAGGGTGGTTTTTTTTTTTAATTTTAGATAGAAATTTAACAAATAATGAATCAATGGTTAAGATTGAGACACGTGTATCACCATTAGTATAAAGGGTATATACACACCAAAATTTGAACGGTAAGGGCATTGATATCCTAAAAGTATAATGAAGGGTATACACATATCATTTACGATAGTTTGGGGGTATATTTGTCCTTTTTCCCTTTTTTATTTTTTAACTTAAAAGTCATTTTAGTTTGACTTTTTGTCTTTAACTTAAAAGCTAGTACTTTTTTTAAGTCAATCCATACGGACTCTAATCCTTTGCTTGTTCAATTATAATATAGGGTAAAATAGACTTTCACAATTTTTTTTTTATTAATTTCACCCTTAAATATATATTTTTCTCAACTTAAACTCAAATACACATTCAAAATAATAAGGCAAAAGTTAGAAAATGACCTTCTCTTTTTGTAGTTTACCATTAGATTTTTTTTTTAAAAAAATAATAATCCTATATTTCCTAATTGCTATAAAAATAGTGAGTAAATTTTAGATTTAGCAAACATAAAAAGCATATTTGTATGTTATAACTATAATTTGTATAATTGCGCTCTATAGCAAACTTTATGTTTGCTATGGCAATTAATCTGTATATTACATATACATAAAAATCTATATTTGTATATTTCGGTATACAAACTAAAACATAGTAATTGTATATAAACAAAATTACTGCATATATACATAAAGAGATTATACAAACATGTCTTGTTACGTATAACTATGGAAAATATACAAACAACAAATTGAATTTGTATAAACAAACTAAAAAATAGTAATTGTATATAAACAAAATTACTACATATATACATAAAGGGATTATACATACAAGTCTTGTTATGTATAACTATCGCACATATACAAACAAAGCTATACTAATATATAAAATTAATTTTTATACAACACATATGTATATCGAATGAGTCCTGCATATGTATACCGAATGGGTCCTATCAGATGGCCAAAAACATGAAATGTTTGCTGCGAATTATAAATAAAAGAAACTATGGCTATAGCATTTAATTTAAATTAATAGTTTGATATTTCATACAATTTTTCCAAAAATAAATCAAAACATATAGCCACTAATTTCTACCTTTTTTGAATCCCGTAGGACCATGATAGTTAATTGTCATTTTTTTTTTCTATCTTTACTTGGGTTAATCCTTTGTGTTAGAATATCTTTTATTATGGGCAAAATTTTAAAGGAAAAAAAGACAAAATATATTGAATATTATTTTCATTACGGATTATTATTGGTTCACGTCTTCTAGAAGTGGAATATACATACAGAAGAATGGTCAATAAACTTAATCTTCTAAGGAGACTTAATTATTGTCATTGACTATAGTAATTTTCATTCCTTTTTAATAATATAATAGTTGGATGGAATATAATAACAATAATATATTCAAAACATTTGACAAGTGAAGAATAGTTGAATTTAGTGGTAAATTCAAAATTTTCACAAAGTAGATTTAATATATAAAGTAGTAAATGTACAAAGAAGTCAATATAATAAAATTTACTTAATTGGAAAATAATTCAAATATATTTTTACGATTTTTTCTAGAACAATGAATCTCACAATAGAATTTTTCAAGAGTAAATCAACTTCATGTGTTATTTGATTGGTTGAATTTGTGATCTTTTAAAACAGTAAATTCTTTTTGTTGATATTATCAAACGTTCTCATTTATTTAAACAAGATCTCTAATATTTAATTTTAAATTATTATTTTTGAAATATAAATCAAATATACTTTATATATATAATGTAATTTTTTAAGAAAAAAATTCATATGAATCCTCTTGATATTATATAGGTCAATCCCTAATGGGATACCCACGGGTGGTCTCAAGTTGATCGCTAAAGGAGAATTTTTTTAATAAGAATTTTTTTCTACTTTTAAAGGTCAAAATTTGAATTTTTAATCAAATATAAAACTTTTTAAAAATTTATATCATCATAACTTTGGATTTTACTTGCAAATTTAAAATATTTGATTTGTTGAGAAAAAAATAGCAAGGTATCATGTAAAGATTAATAATTGCTAATCACGATGTTGATACATTAGATGATGATTTTTTTTATATTAGACAATCACAATATTTTGATAATGTTTGGTTAAGCAATCTACTTATAAGAAATTAGTATAAACCTAAATTGTTGAGAGATAAATCTTTCTCTAATCAAAACTCTAAAAATAACTATATTATAAATGCTATTAAATTATTGTATGAGAATAATGATTTTCAATATAAAGAGCTACAAATTTTTCTCGAAGAAAAAAGAAAAATAATTATAATAATACTTTAAATTTCAATCTATAAAAAAACTATAAGTCAAATATAGAAAGAAAATCTTCAAACTTTCTCTTAAGAAAGGATCAATCATGATAATATTTAACTTTCAATCCATAAAAAATCAAAATCCAAATATTGTAAGAAAATCTTTAAATTTTATCCCAAAAAAGAAAATTAATTATAATATTACTTTAATTTTTTCCCATAAGAAAATTAAAACTCAAATATGGTAAGCAAATCTTCAAACTTTCTCCAAAAAATAAAATAAAATCAATTATGATAACACTTTAACTTTCCTTTCATAAAAAATTAAAAACTCAAATATGATAAAAAAAACTTCAAACTTTATCCCCAAAAAACAAATCAATTATAATAATAGTTTAATTTTACTTCCATTAAAAAAAATAAAAATTCAAATATGTTTAAGTAAATATTGAAACTTTATCTCCCAAAAATGGAAAATCAATTATAATAATACTTTAACTTTCATACCATAAAAAAGGCCAAATTCAAATATGATAGGAAAATCAAAATAAAAATCCTAATTATAATAATCATTTAACTTTAATTCAACTATAGTAAGAAATCACAAAAAACCCCTATAATAAGAATTAAGAACTAAGAAATAAGAAATTTCACTCACAACCTCCCATTTCTCTTTTTTTGAATCTATACAAATAAGAGGAGAGCTCAGAAAGCCAACAAAACGAACTAGTAAGATAGTAGTAATAGTCAAATCCTAAACTATTTTCCGGTCCATTTCTAGTGGTTCAATACGCGCTTACGAAAAAAAAAGTAGAAGAAAAGGCTAAAGGTAACACCAAAAAACCTTGCATAAAAAACCCACACACTTAAATCTAATCTCTCTCTCTCTCTGTATTTTAGAGGTAAATTACTAAATTATATCAAAGATCTTGACTGTTTCATTTCTCAGATGATTTTGATACCCTTTACTTTGATCTTTCTTTGAATTCTGTTTTTTTCTTCATTTCAGCTGTGTATCATCATGATCTTGAAAATAGTTTTATTTGGGTTTGTTTCATTATTGATCTGGTCTATTTTTGATTTTGACGCTTTTCTTTTATTTGGGTGTTGTTTATCTTCATTCTAGAATTAGAAAAATTAATTCTTGGTGGGAATTGGGAATTGGGAATTGGGTATTTTGATGATCTGTCTCCTTCTTTGATTCTTGGTGGGTTTTGGGGTATCTTTTGTTCAATCGCAAGTTAGTTTGATTCTTGGTGAGGTTCTACTTTGATTTTTTGTTTTGTTTAAAGGGTGTGTTTATGTTCTTACCTTCGAATTTATCGAATTTTTGATGTTTGTGCCCCTTTCTTACAGGGAGATCAAAGACGGTATAATTTGAAGAAACGGTGGAAATTAGAAGAGATGGCGAACAATGCGGCGGCTTGTGCAGAAAGGGCAACTAGTGATATGCTGATTGGGCCAGACTGGGCTATAAACATTGAGCTTTGTGATATTATCAACATGAATCCTGGGTAACTTTCTTGCTTATATGTCTATGTGGTATTTTGTAATCCTAGGTAAAGATTGCTTGAAATGACTGTGTAACTTATTTTGATATCTTGAGAAAATTCATCATCCTGATTTTAAGACCAAATCTCAAGTGATAACTTGAGAAATTCATCACTGATACTGGCTCATACAAGGATGAGTGATCATTACCGTTTACGGGCTGTTGATGGATATGAGATGATTGTTGGTCTTATTTTAATTATTTTAGCTCGTTTTTGTTGGGTACCAAGTGACATGACTGATAAGAATATATCTAATGTTTCAAAACATCCGGATCAACAAATTCGCATTACTGATGGTGGTCGTTCCATTGAGTTAAGTGTCAAGTGTGTAAACCAGGATGTTGATGTTGCTTTTCCTGAAGTGCGTGGTGGAGTCATCTGTTGCAATCTAAACATACTGGTTTACACACTTGCCACATAGTTCTTTGGGACGACCGCTATCAGGATTGTGAAGCTGTTGTTCTTGAACTTTTGGGACTTCAGATATACCTTTATCAGGTATGTCACTTTCATAAGGAGTATCCAGCAAGAATGAGCTGAAGTCATTAAAATAAGACACATCAGTCGTCTCATATCAATCAAGTCACGTAAAAGGCAATGATAACTCATCTATGTATGCATCAATATCACATGATGAGTTTCTCAAGATATCACTTGGGATTTGGTCTTCCGAGGTGGATGATGAGTTGAGTACAGTCGCAATACCTATTATGATGTATCCATTTTATCCGCCCCAACGCGAATAGGAGGGACTCATGTATTTTGCATGCTCAATATTTTTCCACCATGGGCAAAATCATGCTGAGTTTGGACAGAAACATCTGTAATATACTCCAAACTGGCAGTTGGGGTGGACTAGCTGCATAACTGAAGTTGTGAAATGACGAGGCACAGTCAGTATATGCAGTGGTGAAGACCTAGCTCGTCAGTTCATTAGGTTGAAACAATCCCCCAGTAGCGTGGCAATCGTTTCGCGATTCTCAGTAGGAGGGAGAAGAGTTGCTGCAAACCCATTGGAGAAATCCTGAAAGCAACTGCCTAGGGAAACATCTCCATTATGATTTTTCCAACGGGGAAAGCTGAAGAAGCAGTTACACGGTCACTTGGCTCCTTTTATTTTGTGTTCTTAATTTCTATTTTAAAATCTTACTAGAAGTAGAGAAATAAGATAAGAGTGAATGATGACCATAAGGTAAGGAGATAGGTGGACTGAAGGAAATTGGTCAAAGGAAAACCCAGTTATTGAACTTGAATAGATCATCTCTTATCAAGAAACGAAAGCTAGTTCATCACTCTGTTAGTTATGTTGTGCTTGAAGTGCTATAGAATAGTTAAAAGTTAATACTGCTGGACCAAGATTTCTCTTTCTTCATCCTCAATGTCTAGTCAATCAATCCATAAATTGCATAATGGGATTGTCTTCCATAGACATCTTCAGTTTTCTGCAAGTTCTCTGAGCTTGCAACAGAGCAGCAAACTCTCACTTCCGAGACACTCCAAACAGATTTAGAAAAAGTGACCAGACTTTCTGTACTTGGTTGCAGTGGAGGAACAAGTGATTGATGCCTTTCAAGTAGTTCTCACAAAAAGAAGCCTCTTCTTTGAAGTTTATCATGAGTCAGACCGGCAACTTTAGCCTCTTAGGTGCTAGTCTGCTACTCATTCAAAACAAACAACTTTAAGAGGTGCTTTAGTTTTCCAGTTCATTTTCCAAGGTGGGCATGTTTTTTTCAAGACAATTGTAGCAGCTTTTAACAGAGACCCCCCCCCCCCCCCCCAAAGCCTGGACAAGTGTGTTATGACTTCATGTATCCAAAGAAACAGGATGTAGAAATTCTAGCTCCTAATTCACCAATCATTAAGACTTTTCCCCAACTGCAGTGCCATCCTGTAATAAATTTTCAGCTGCGATGCTGTCGTTATTACAACGAGATTATATATTAGGGAACTCATTTTTGTGCAACCCAATGTCCTACCAATAATACAACCAAAATCTCATGTGATTTCCATTTACCCATTTTTAGCTTAGTATGCATATGAAACTCTTTAATAACTGTGAATGTGCTTCCAAATTTAGGCATGAGTGAAGCTGGAATCCAGTAATTTTCGGCTTTTCGTTCCATTATTTAATGATCATTACATCCCTCAACTGCCCCTTTTTGCTATAATAATGTAGTCTTGAAAGCCATTTAAAAAGCTATACTTTGTTATGGAGCTTGACATTCTTCACTCCCAAATCTCCACCTTTGTTGATCACTACATTTTTCCATCTAACCGTATGCAGCTTTCTCTGCTAGAGTTTCCGTTGCTCATAAGTTTAATAAACTATTTTTCCAACGTAGAAGGAAGGGGAATGAGCGATATAATAGGTGAGCATATGATCAAAAACACTATTCACCAAAGTGAGTCTTCCACCAAAGGATAAATATTGTTTCTTCCATGGAGCTATTTTTTTTCCACATCAAGAGTTCCTTGCCGAATCCCATTTTCTTTCAATCTAGAGCCAAGAAAAAGGCTCAAATAAGTAGTAGGGAATGACTCAACTTTGCATCCAAGAATATCGGAAGCTCCAAAATATTGTCTTAGCATTTAAAATAAAAACACTTCTTTTGGCCAAGTTAATTTAGGCCACAAACTGCTTCAAAAGCCATGAAGTGATTCCGAGGTGCAACATTTGGTCTCTTTCAGCATCAAAATAATGATGTGTCATGTGCGAATATGTGCGATCTCCAAGCTTCTATCACTGTGTCCATCTTTATGAAAGCCCTTGAGTTATTCATAATTTCCATCCTCTTTGTTAAATTTAACACTTCCATCACATTGGCAACGAGATAAGGAGAGTGGATTTCCTTGTTTTAATCCTTTTTGGCTTGAAAGAACCCTTGTGGTTTAGATTTAACAACTTATTTATGTAATGAAATTATGGGAAGTATTTCACAGTGACTGTTAGTTGTCTATCTTCTTTTCACCTTAAAATTATGTACTGGGGGAAGTGGAAAATTGAAAAAGGAAAAAGAAAGTCATGCTTATGGGTGGTAAAGTCTCTCAAAGAAATCCCAGAGCATGATAAGCAGTAAAGTAGGTAAACATGTATAAAGTTGGATGTTGCCTTTCTGGCTGATACAAGTGTAAGATGCACTTCTGCTGCATTTTCTTTTATTTGAAATGGTATTCTTCACTGTCAGTTCATGTTCCATCTAGATCTTCTGAAATTGTTTGTCGTCCTGTAGTAAAATTTTATATTCCCCTAGTTGGTCTTGTCAAGTTGAGCTTTTCTATAGTTGATTTTGTACCAGCTTACTGATTAAATTCTAATTGCAGACAAGCAAAGGACGCTCTTAAGATTATCAAGAAACGCTTGGGGAGTAAAAATCCGAAAATACAGCTCCTTACACTATTCGTAAGTACATTTCACTTGCCTTACCATTACTAGATTTCATCTTTTTGTTTAGGCTACATAGTTTTGCAATTATGATTAAAGATACAGGTCTAAAATTTGAGCGTCTCAAATCTTAGTAATCCACTTATCGTTTGTTTAACAAACAAATATGACATGCTATGGGTCTCAACTTTCTAGTTCCTGATATATCATCTGTGAAACTGGTATAACAGTTAGGAGGTGAATATAGTTATCAAACTTAAGCTTACTGGTGTACTATGTTGAAATATCTCCTCTGTGTTTCAGCACATCCATAGTGTTGGGATTTGGCAGTTAGGTCAATGCCAATTGGCAATAGAAATTCACTTCATCAAACACATCATGTTTTGACTGCTCGTGTCCCAAGACACATTTAAGCTATCAGTAATTCAATGAATATCCCAGGAGTAGATTTTTCATGTGCATATAACAGTTCTAAATATGGCTCTTGTCATGGGATTTGCCCTTTGAAGTTGCAAAAGATTTTTGTAAAGAGAAACTTGAATTGAAGATTGTTTACTAATTCTTTCTTTCGACAAATTATTTATTCAGGTTCTTGAGACTCTGAGCAAAAATTGTGGAGAGAATGTATTTCAGCAAATTGTGGAGCGTGAGATTTTACGAGACATGGTCAAAATTGTGAAGAAGAAGGTAAACAACACCTAATATACATGGTTTCCTTAACTTGTTCAACCTATTTGAGATCTCTAATAACTAGGCTTATTGTTTTTGATTGCAGCCTGATTTAAATGTGAGGGAGAAGATTTTGATTTTGATAGATTCATGGCAAGAAGCTTTGGGAGGGCCAGGGGGAAGATTTCCCCAGTATTACGCTGCATATAATGAGCTGAAGGTGATTCATTTGTGTCTCTATTATTATGCTCAAGCACCTATCAATCTTTGGGTGAAAGTCTGTTCAACGTCGTCCTTGGTTGATTTTCCCCTTACTGTAGCACCTGCTATAGCAAAGGTTCATGTTTTTTCAGTTGCAGTTGGTAATAATGACTTAGATATTTTATCACATAAAAGAAATAAATTCCTGGATATAGCTGAGTCAATTCCTCTCTCTTACTTTCTCAATAAAAAGAATTATGGGTGTAACCAAAAGTGGCTAAGCAAGTCTAGATGTCAGAACTAATCTGTTAGATAAGAAAGTGAATATGGTTTTCCTGATATCGGTTCACATTGACCTCTATTTAGATTCTTTTGAACTGGATAAAATGAGCCGAAGGGAATGGAAAATGAACCAAAGAAAGATAAAGAAAACAGAAAGAAGAGAGTTTCCTTCCTTTTAGGTGCAGAGCATAACCGGAGAAGAATAATTTTTATCTCTACATTGCCCCGTTGAAATAATTAAGTGGTCCTTAGTAGAAACTAGTTTCTCCAATTTCAACTTGTTTCCCTCTTCTCTAGCCAAACCAAACAAGTTAGAGGAATTCAACAAACGAAGCGCTAACCAACTATTGATCGTGGAAGTTCTGCAGAACTTCTATCATGAGACTGCTATAGCCTAACTGATGGATTCAACCTCATATTATCAATATATGTTGCCTTTGGCTTCCGATTGCTTTCCCATTCCTTTGTAAAATTGCTAAACTTACTCTTTATTTCCTAAATGGGGAGTACTTCCCTCCAATATTATTTTGTCTGTAAATTAGTTAACTGATACTGGCTCCTCCTTAGTACAGTAGTTATGTTTTTCTTTCTGTTGTCAACTTTATAATTGCAAAAATATGTTTAAGAGCATTAACGTTTGAGTCCTCAAAACATGTTTGATACTCGGTTCATTTAAGAAATCAATCCTCAATACATGTATTTACAATTATGGGGATCTAGCTAATATAGATCATCATAGAGGCCCTTTTTGGAAGTATGTATTTTCTACGTGGAGCATTAACAAAAAATATATAGCTCCTCTAATAGGAAAATAAAGAGGAAAGGTTTAACCTCACAGCACTAAGATGTATGCGTTGGTTCTGTGAATGTTCAGACATATGCAAGTTATAGAGAGTTAGGACCACTTTTAGTAGGGTCAGACATATGCAAGTTATAGAGAGTTAGTACCACTTTGAGAAGTACACATTATGCCAGTAAAAGAAAGATTTGTTCTAATAACATGACAAGTGGACAAAAATTGGAAGTCCTGTTGATCTAGGATAACTTTTCTATGCAGTTTATATCATCTTATATGCTACTCTTTTACTGTTGAGCTGTGCATGCTTCTTTTTCTTTTAGTTTTTTCGAAGTTCTCTTCATATACTAGTTGAAATTGCATATTGCACTTTTGTATGTGAGAGGTTTTCATTTTTCAGTAAATCTTTTATAAAAACCGCATGCCAATTAAGGTGTGTATTTTCAAATGTGCTATTGCAATTTTTTTTAAATGTCAAGCTGCTTTTACATGGATTTCAGAGGTCCATCTTGTTGCTTAGTACATAATTATGAGGCCTCTTCACTTCTTTCTCTCTTTTATTTCCCTTGTTGCTTCTTGTTTCTTTGGGTTGTTTTGGTTGATTGAAGTTCAGGGCACACTGCACAGTAAAAGGCATAACACTAACTTTAACCAACTTATGACGTAAAGCATGCCATGTTTTATGCTGCAAAAATCGATCAAAATGCACTTATATCATTTAAGTTTAACAGATTCAATGGTGAGATAAAGAAAAACAAACCTTAATCTGATTACTACATTGGTGCAGCAAATATTAGAATAGAAAAGAAACAACATAAGTTGAAGGTTTAGCAACAGGTGCCTGTTTCCCAAGAAAAAGTAGTTAGCTGAACATCATTTTCTTTATTCTGATACACAAAGAAGTGTCTGCAATTTTTTTTAGAAGAACCCTTAATTCTTCACCAATGATCCCTGATTTAAGATATAGTTAACCTTTATTAAGTACAATATAGAGATTTGAGCAGATGGATCCTATCTACTATTTCAAACACCTCATTCCTCTCCATTTATAGAATGATAACCCAATTTAATTGAAAATACTTCTAAACCTTTTCTTTGGTAAGTAAATTGATTTTATTTACCAAAGAGCTTTACAAATAGAAAACCAGCAGACTCGGACATGCAGCCCCAAGCCTTGCTTAAACACCTAACACATATTCCATCCCTATCTAACTATTTCTATTATATTCAGGGATATACATTAAGTTCTTGTAGTCTACTTGCTAGTCTAGGTTGCCGGGATCCTCTCCCATGGACCTCTTGGATGACTGGTCGAACAATACTTTCTGGTGGCTTTGTTTCTTTTGAAAAAATCTGCAGTTCCTATTTATCCATAGGCAATATAGTGCTCCTGCAAGTGTCATTCTGTACACCTGAGTCTTACTAGTTTTTCCTTTCATGTTCCTCAATGCCCATCTAACTTCTTCCTGCCAGTTCAAACTTTGTCTCTGTATGCTTTGCCATATCAAGGGCTTTGTCCAGACACTTGCAGCATAAGAACTTTGGAAGAACAGATGATCTATGTCTTCATCAGCCAGCTGACAGAATGGACATGTAACTTCATATGTTAAGCCCATTGTGCCAGCTTGATTTTGGTCATTAGATTCCTATTCAAAGCAATGTATAGTATAAACAGCCATTTAGGTGCTCCAAGGTTCACCCACACCAACTTCCTCCATTCCACTCTAGCCATATCTCACCCCTCATCTTCTTATAGACATCCTTAATAGAGTATTTATCAATGCTTATCATATCTTGTTCATTATATCCAGCTTCCTGGAAATATTTGTGAACCTTCAATGTCCTCTGAACCATCCGGGATGCTTGCTTAACCTGCACACCCCACATAGAATTCTGTCTTCCATACAGAATTCTGTCTTCCATAATAACTATGTAACCATACCACCCACAGTTTGTCCTTTTTCTTGCATAGGTTCCATAGTAGCTTCCATAATACTGCTAAACCTTACATTGATGCTAAATATAACACAGGAACTACACAAATCTTAAAAACTAATTAGAATGTCCTAAATTATTAAAATTTCCAAAATACCTTCTATTTCCTCTATACACGACAAATTATTTGACATCATCATTGTTTCATTGTCTAACCCTTTGTAGCTTCTGACATGGTTTTGTATCAGAGAGTTCTTTATATACGTGTTGCCTTTGTCCTGAGTTGTTGTGTTTTCTTAATCACCTCAACCTTTACTGTTCACCAACATTTTTGTTCTTTTCTTTTATATTTTTTTTGGGTTTTCTAATGTACAATATTAATGGCTGCACCATTGAATAAAAGAAAAGTACAATATTAATGGCTGCACTGTTTAATCATGCAATGGTAATTCTTGATATGATCTTAGGGTTACATCGAGTATGTTTTATAATTCACAATTCTTTTCCTAAGTTTTCTTTGATAAGTTTCCTGTATAAGTTGATTGCTCATGATTTGTAGAACTTCTCTAACGAAGGGAGGATACCACTTTGTATCATTATGTTTGAATTAATCCATTGTCACAGTTGCTCCATTGTTTTGCATTTGTTTCTTTTGTAACCCCTTTCCTCTCCAATTAGGAAATCAAGATGGAATTGAGTTGTTTTAGATTTTACTGTGTATCACCTAAAGCCTTCATCTTCTTATGTAGACTAGCTTCTGGACACACGTGTCAATCAATACAATTTTCATTAAAATCACATGAATATTATTAACATGCCTGTTGTATAAAAAAATCTTAATTTGAAGGAAAAAAGGTGCAAACTCCTTTAGCAAAATGTGAAGTATATCAACTGCTATGTCATTGTAATTTGTTAAATCAAAATTTTGTATGTTAAGATCACACTTTTATATATGGAGACTCGGTTACATTTTAAAACAAAGTAATGATATGGTGGTGAAAATAATTTTTCCAAGAAATAATAATTAGAGTTCACATGATTTTGAGTAAAAGCATATTAGATTTTGCACAGGCTATTGTAAAATTCTACACACAAAAAGCTTGCTCATTGCCTCATCCATTGTGGATTGTCTGTCAATTTTCAGTAAAAAGCATTGACGTTTTCCAATTTATTATTAATTAACTCACATTTAAATTAAAAGATTAGTCACAGAATCGACAACAGTACTTCTGGCAACTTAATTAGATTTGTACTTTTGTCCTCACCGAAACATTAAATTTAACTTCTCCTTGCTATTTCGTTGATATGATATTGCATATGCACCAATCTTAGTCGTGTTCTATGTTTTGTTTTTGAGACTCTTCACTTCATACCAATATCTCCTTCCTTTTCTTGGCTAATACGATATCTGTCACATTATCAAGGAAAAATAGGGAAGAAAAAAATGATGCCCCTCAACTTTGTGATTTAGAGCAGACATACCCATTGTTGAAAAGTGGTGCATATATACCGCGCTGCCTAACAAATGGTGCATACTTACCCACGTTGTCTAATAAATGGTGCTTATATACCCTTTTTGTTATTAAATTATTATTTACTGAATTTTAAAAATGATCCTAAGATTGTTTTTTTGATTCCAAAAATGTTATGTGGCTTTAAAAAATTACCTCACCATTTTTTTAAGCCCTCCAAACCCTACCCAACTAAAAAAATTCCCTCAAAAAATCTTAAGTTTCTAAGTCATCGGGATGATGATTGAATCAAAGAGGGGTTAAAAAATGGCTGACATAGTTTTCTTAAAGTCATGCGGCATTTTTGGAATTAAAAAAAAATCAGTTTTAGAATTATTTAAAATTCAATAATATAGGCCTGTTAACAAAAAGGATAATATGCACCATTTGTTAGACGACAAGGGTATATATGCGCCACTTTTTTTAAAGAGGGTTATATCCGTTCTAAATCGTAAAGTTTGAAGAGTATCTTTGCCCCTTTTCCATAAATGAAATAAATAAACTCTGCTGCATGCATACGTTCTCATAGTTAGAACTTTTAAAAAAAGATCTTTTAAACAGTTGCCAGTTCAAAAAAAAAGATCTATTAATTAATAAATGCTATATATACAGCAGTAACCAGTGTTACTATGGCTTTCATGCCGGCCTCCATCCTAGTTCCCTTGCCTGCAGGAAGAGAAGTACTCATGCTACAATATTGTGTTATCTAATATTGGTGTTTATAAATGTGTGCGACGAATTGGTTAACTTGAAGTTGAACATTTTCTGGCTTCTATCTTCACCTATATAGTGACCTTTGACATCTATTCCAAGTCATTGCTGATGATCAAGTGACGTGGTGTTTGTTCCAAGTTTAATTGAAGACTATTTAGCATTAATTGAATTTGGTTGGGAGTTTAAAAGTTGCCACAAATTACAGAAGATACAAGATATATGATTATTATACATTCTATATGCATATCCAATAGAGTATTGGAAAAGATGCTGAATGACTTGATTGTTATATATTTGGAAATTTTTTATATTTTTTAACATTGATGTTAAAGAGATACTGCATTATAAAGATATTGCCGTCAATCAACATTTAAAGGTTATTTTGTCATTCTGGCTTCCAACTTTTATACTTAGATAATATTAGTTTTTACCAATTTGATTGATCAATGATCTAGATTCATTCAAATCTTCATATATTTTCTTTAAAAATGAACATTGCAGGCTGCAGGTGTAGAGTTTCCACCTCGAGAGGAAAACAGTGTACCTTTATTTACACCACCGCAAACCCATCCAATAGTCCACATGCCTTCAGCTTATGAGGAGGCTGCAGTTGAGGCCTCTCTTGAGTCTGATCCCTCCGGACTCAGGTATATTGATTAACTTATTCTTTTCCGTTTGGTATGGTTCCTGCTCGAAGTGTTAGAATTTTGTTTATGAGCATTTCACTTATTAAAGAACACTATTAAGATTTATATGGATATTATTTATGTGCACCTCCCTCTTTTCAGTAAGTGCTTCACTATTGTTTATATGCACCACCTCTGTGTTTTAAAGGTCAATTAGTGTACCTTTATTGGACTCCTAGGTTGACTATCTAGAAATTAAAATTTTAGGGTAGTACTTGTGGTATTCAGCATTTATGGCAACCTTGTTCAAGTGTACGTGAAGTTTCTGATTCAAACAATGCATTGTTGGATGAAAAAGGGATGGGTGGTCTCCTTATATGGTGTTAGTCAATCTTCCCCCCTTTAGCTAGCTTTTGGGGTTGAGGTCCATTTATCATGGTATCAGAGCAAGACCTATCCTAATTCATAGTTGATTAATTTTGGCACCCCATATTAAATTTCCCACACCCCAGATGTCTAGCCCCGGGCGTGAGGTAGAGTGTTGAAGAGTTCCACATTGGATGAAAAAGGGATGGACGGTTTCCATATATTGTCTTTGGACAATCCTCCCCTCTTGAGCTAGTTTTTGGGGTTGAGTTAGGCCCAAGATCCATTTATCATTTTCTGTTACATGATGAGCTAGCAGTTCTGACCCATTCATAGCTGATGCATTGAAACTGGAAGAATGTAGTAAACCATTAAGAACTTTTGATCAAATAGAGCAACTTTTATCAAAACACAGTTTCAATGTTGCCAGTTTTGATGCTGCCCACAACATTCATTTGGTAACCATTTTGTAAGTTTTAAATGCTCCCATCTTAGCCGAGGTGGTACGATATGAAAGGCCCTGAATTTCAGCTATACTCTACTGCTGCTTTCTTTTAAATTGAGTTATTATTGGCGTTTAAGTGACTTGTGAACTTTGGAGCACTGTCTTTTTATTCAACTACTATGCACTCTAATTGCTGAGGATTTTTTATCCTACTTATGTCAAACTTACTGCAACTTTCTCCAATGCCTTTTGTCCCTTGTCTGCTGTTTAGCGAGACGTCATGTACAAAATAAATGTAGAAAGTCAAATAAAGAACTGTTAGTTTCAAGTAAGCAGCATTTCTAAAGAACTGGTTATTTCAAGTAAGTGACATTTCTGGTATCCTGTCTTTTCAGTGTTGCGGAGATTCAAAGTGCTGAGGGGCTATCAGATGTCCTGACGGAGATGCTTGGTGCCTTGGATCCAAAGAACCCTCAGGTCAGAACTTGGTTTGTGCTCTTGTTTCTCAGGTTCATAGTGGTTACTTGTCCCCATTCGCTACTATAAAAGTTGAAAACCGGAAGGGCGATATGAATTATTCATAGGTTAGATGAGTTTTTAAAGATAGTCTTTGGGTACTTTATTCGAGTAAGTGGAAAATTTCAGAACTACACTTTCTCTGAATGCTCCCTTCCACCCCTTCACTAGTTGAAATGAGTAGCTTAGGTAAAATGATAACTATCCCCTCCCCAGTGAAACACAAATTAGTAGAGGAAAAAGAAATTGTACCTTCAGAAGTCCTTTAATGTAAAATATCTGGCATGGTTTTTGTCTCCCTTTTTGATAGGGGCATGTTGTGCATCTAGGTCTCTATTAGTTTTTTGTTTCATTTTGTAGGTAAAATAGGGTTAATAAATTGTAGATATCCTATTCTTCCTTTCAGTACTTTTATAGCTGAAATACAAGGAACTATCATGTTGTATTCCATTTTCGGTATAAGTGTTGTTACATTCCATCATTGAGTGTTAAAATACATATTGGTTCATCAGCATTGTTACATCCAATTTATGTTTGGTGGTACTTGTTAAGTCCAAGATGAATTATCGTTCATGTTTTAATTTATTATGTGATGTCTATGCAGTCCGTGAAGGAGGAGGTGATAGTCGATCTTGTGGAACAGTGTCGTTCTTACCAAAAGCGTGTGATGATTCTTGTGAACAACACTGTGTAAGAACCTGAAGTTTTTGTGGTTTTATTACATTTCTAATTGCCCGTTAACATTGTTTTCCTTTGCAAATAGAGACGAGGATCTGCTGTGTAAAGGGTTGGCACTCAATGACAATCTGCAGCGAGTTCTTCGTAGACATGACGATATTGCCAAAGGAACCTCAACAATTACTGTACCGCCTAGAGAAACTACTGTTGCACCCCTTATGAATGTGAATCATGAGGATGATGAGTCAGAAGATGATTTCTCTCACTTATCACGGAGGTAATGCTTGGTCATTTTGTTGCTATACCATTTCTTCTCCCCCCCCCCCCAACCCCATCCACCCACACAGTAGTTTTGTTCAGTTTTCATACTTTTAGTTTTGCCTGGTGTTTGCTGTTCTTACTGCAAATATTGCCACTTTGGAGTACGCGATGCAGTAAAAGCATTTAGATGAGATCCTTAGATGGTCATTGATATGAGAATATAAATTAACTCTCTTTATGAGAATCAAGGGAAGTTGGATTTCATTTGCGGCAAAGAATTTTATGTCAAATGATTCCGAGATATCATTTTCACTTTAGTTCTCTCAGCTGTTTAGGTGGTTAATACACTTCAACATTTTGCCTATTTGACATGCATCTGAGGTAACCTACTTCTAGATTTTTTTTTCACTAAAAAACAGTCTGTAGTTAATTCCATTAGTGCTAATGAAAAGAGACTAGAATTGTGATAACAATTTGGGTTTCACCAAGGTTTAGAACATTCATAGTTTTTTATTCATAAAAGAGTTAATGAAGCTTTTATCAACATATACCAGACTATCATTCATTACCAAGCTCTCATATAAGTAATAATTAGCTTCTGATTTTTAATTTTCCCCCAGCATAAACATATGTCCAGTTACTTAATAGGAGATTTTGGGGATAAAGAAGAGGACTTGGTAGAGTTTCATTTCCTTTTTACAATTTTTAACAGAATATTGTGCCGATTATATTACCATAAGATGTTTGGGGGCAAAGGCCTTCAGAAAGTTTTGGAGGGGAGAGTTTGGGGTAAAAGAGTCCATGGTACCCAATTCTTGATTTTTTAACTTCTTTTCTGGACCTACTTTTCCTACTGCTGCCTCTGGTGGGTTGACCATAACTTCATAGTGTTGTCAAATTCAGAGGAGGATTCACTGATACTAACTGGGTTCTCAAGGGAAAGACTTCTGCAGATTGATATTGGTGTCCACTGTCCAGGATGCTTAAGAAATTGTGCAATCTAGTGCCTCAGTGAATTTACTTTATTCATCTGTGTGCTGGCATGGCATAATTCTGTTTCTTGGTTAAGAATCTTCTTTGAGTGAGATTCTTGAGCAATGAAATGAGTATGGAACCTTGCATGATCTATAATTGGCAATCATTTGTCGCTTGAGGGGACAATAACGATTAAGAGATTTTAACTTGCAATTGTCAATATGTTTATAGCCATTGTTAAGTGCAGGTTTGTGCTTTAGGAGTGTTTTGTTGTGCTTTTTCGAAAATCTCTATTAGTATCCCTTGATTGTGCGGTCTTTGGCTTCTGTTTTTCCTTTTCTTGATGTGTTACTGTCACTCAATTTGCAGAACTTCAAGAGATCCATCACAGGGACAGGGGCGGAAGACTATTGATGTGAAGAGTGAGCCTATGCGAATTACTCCAACTCTTCCTCCCCCACCTTCATCAAGGAGACCAGTTTTTACAGATGGGAAAATGGTTGATTATCTCAGTGGTGACAGGTTTGAATCTGAAAGATCAATGGGAACAGAAGGATCCTCACCTATTGCTGCTTCAACTAATTCAAACAATGCGAGTTCCATCCCATGGTCGAGTCCCAAGCCATCTTCATCTGCACCCCCTCCGGATGATTTGCTAAATCCAACTGCTGATGAGGACTTCTTGAACCCCACTGCATCTATGTTTACTGGAAAAAACAACCACAATGAATCCAATTCAAAAGCCAAATCTGCTGATAACTTGCCTCCAGCACCGTGGGATGCTCCTCCTCCAACCGCACTCCCTCCACCACCGGCCAGATATGATCAGAGACAGCAGTACTTTGAGAAACATGTTTCTGGTGGCTCCCCTCCCGCAAGAACTGGATCGAGTTCCTATGACAGCATAGTTGGACAAACAAAGAATCTCTCTATTAATTCTTCTTCACCATCCAAACCAGAGAAACCCGAGGACGCACTCTTCAAAGATCTTGTTGATTTTGCAAAAGCCAAGTCTTCCTCATCTTCAAACCAATCCAATAGATCATTTTAAGTGATTTCAATGAATATGAATAATGTGTGGTGGGGTTGTATATCTACTTTTTCTTCTTGTAGCAATAAGTATTAGAGAGGACTGAGTTTATGTGGATTACTGGAGCTGCTTCTTCTGCTTTATTTTCTGTTCGGCTTTCAGCCTTTAGGTGAGTGATAGTGTAGCTGACATGACATTTATAACTTGAATCATATAAGGTGGTTAATATTTCTGTTTTTTGTTTGTTTGTTTTGTTTCAACAAACATCTTTTAAACTTATATGGAAAGTCTCTCTTTCATACCTCTTCTCAATTTTGCTGCTTTGTCCCATAATCCAGTTTCAGCATACTTATTTGCTACCATGACCAAATTCCCACCCCTTTTAGGCTCCAATCCAAGCAACCTCATTCTGACCTTCTCTCCCACTCCAGTATAGTCGCTAATATCATGAATGTGGCATGAACTGAGCAATGTCCTCCATATGACTGCATCAGCCTCAATGGGCATGTCAACTATGAATTTGTATGCTTCATCCAGACGTCCAGCACGACTCAAGATATCTACCATGGCACCATAATGTGCCATCATAGGCTTGATGCTATGGAGACTTTCCATCTCTTGAAACAAACGATGCCCTTCTTCCACCATCCCAACATGGCTACAAGCACAAAGCACACCAAGAAAGGACACATAATTAGGCTTCACAGAACAATCCTTCATTTTCCAAAAGAGTTCCAAGGCTTGTGCTGCAAATCCATGCTGAGCTAATCCAAGAATCATCGCACTCCATGTCCACACATTTCTTTCACCAATCCTATCGAAGATCAAACGAGCATAATCCACTGCTCCACATTTAGCATACATGTCAACAAGGGAAGTTCCCAATTGACAATTCACATACATCCCTTGCTCAATCACTTGACAATGAATCCATTTCCCTAAACTCAAGTCACCCAACTCAGCACAAGCAGAAAGCAAAATCACCATGGTTGTCTCATCCGGTTGAACCCCACATTTTCTCATCACACAAAAAATCTCAACCGCATTATAATACCAACAGCTTTCAACACATGCCGAAATTATCGAATTCCAAGAAACAATAGTTCTAAGCGACATTACATCAAACACCTTGTATGCATCCACAATCTTCTTGCAAGACCCATAAAAATGAATCAAAGTGTTCTCTACATACACATTGTTACAAATACCCATCTTGATGACATCACAATGAATCTGTTTCCCTTCTTTCAAACCCAAAAATGACGAACAAGCTTTGAAGAGAAAAGGGTATGTGAATTCATCAGAAGCAACTCCAGAACGCCGCATTTCAACAAAAAACCGAATGGCTTCACTATGTGAACAGTATTCACCTGTAGCATAATTCCTAATGAGGATATTCCACCAAGAACTAGACGAATTTTGCGATTGTTTGATGAGAAGAGCGGCGTAAGAAGATGAGTTTATGGGAGTATGAGAAGCAAAAAAGTTGACAATTTTGAGGAGGATGCAATTTTGTTGAGATAGTCCTGAGATTATGATTTGAGCATGAATTTGGAAAACATGTCTTAGAGAAGAACAAGAACTGAGAAGAGCTATGAGTTGTTGGGTTTTGGAGGTAAAGCTCATGTCAATTTAGAAATATTTGCATGTGTTCAGTCAATTGTTCACAAGTTTTGGAGCGTTGGTACTAACTTCAAATGTTCATTCATTCTATTATTTGTTGACTAAAATGACATATATGAGCTAAACTTTTAATGAATGATATAGATGCATTTTTTTTCAAAGTTCAATAGCATATTTGAACCTCTTCCCTTTTTTAAAAAATAATTTAATTAATGATTTGTTCGAATCATAATTAACCACATGTAAAAAGTGGTTTTGCAAAATTAAAACTGAACAAATAATGACATGAATAAGTCTCTTGCGAAACTTAAATGACACAAATAAATATTTTTCTCAAAGTTAGATGACATATACCTAAAGCTCGCAATTCAATTATTGCAATTGGTGCATAAGGTATGGTAGCATACAAGTTGTATGTCTCTCAACATACCACATGCATTGCCTCTCGTTGGAATAGTCCCATCAACATTCAATTTCAGATACAGAAAGGTAAAAGGTTGAAGGATACAACTTAAGTAACGTATGTTAGATGCTTTGGACCGATAATGACATGAATTGATTTATGATGTCCACAATACAATGGTACGACAATAATTAATATTACGCGCCACTCAAGACGATAAAAAAACTTTCTCTAAATCTAGTTCGATAAGGAATTTCCCATTTTCAGCCACAATTTTTGGAATTCTTGAACCATAACAACATTATCCCCTCCCTTTAAGAAGCTAGCTAGATCAATTATAATATCAAGCCAAGGCTTAATACAATTAACAATAATTTTAGAAACAATTTTATTAATATCCGACTGGCCTGGATTGTGAAGTTCTATTTACTCTGGTAAAAGGTCAAGGGGGCCTAATTTGATGACCATATTGGATATGAAAATAAAGAAGAACAACTTTCACATATAACAAACATAAAATTCATATTTGTATGTTATAGCTATAGTTTGCATAATTGCGCTTCATAGCAAATTTTTTGTTTGTTATGGAGTTTTTGATTTGTATAATTCGCTACAAACATTCAATTTTATACAAATTGTTCAGTTTTGTATAAATTCATTTATATATTATAATTTGCATAATAAGATCTGTATTTGTATAATTATAAGTGTATAAGACGAAAATATATGTATTTGTATTTGTATATACACTTTTCTCTCGCTTTATACAAACACAAACGCATTTTATACATTTTATACCGAAATGTATAAAATGCCTAATTGTATACCAAAAATGGCTAATTGTATATCTAATTAGATGGCAAAAAAGGGGGATTTTTGCTGCGAATTATAATTAAAATAAACTATGACTATAATATTTAATTTGAATTAATAGTTTGCTATTTCATACAATTTCTCCAATAAAGATTAATCGAAATCTAGTTAACATAATGAAGAATTAAACAATTCCAAAAATATAAATATTTCACATATATAAGGATATTGCTAAATATTTTATTTATTCCACATATATATGGATCATTGTTACCATTCACAAATATGAAAAATACAGATACATGCAAAAAAAAAAAAAAAACTTACTCTATTATACAATAGACACTATTAATGCCTTATTATTCATCACCTTAAATATGCAATATAATTACCTTAAATAAAATTCAACCTTCTTTATGTCTGCGTCTTTAATTATTTAGAGAGACCAAATGGAGTAGCAATTAAATAAAGATCATTCTTTCTCCTGGCTGTTAATCCTTCTGTTTCAATCGTGTCCAAATCATTTAGATTAACTTCATTAGGAACTTCCAATCAAAGTGATAAAGTAATTGGGATAATGGATGTGCAATACTAATTAAACCAAATAACATTCCGGGACACATTCTTCTTCCTGCACCAAATGGAATAAATTCAAAGTGATTTCCTTTAAAGTCAATAGTACTATTCTCAAATCTCTCAGGTATAAAACTTTCCGAATTATGCCAATATTTGAGATCTCTACCAATTGACCAGAACTTTGGTTTTCACAGGTATTGTGTATCCATCAATCTTTGTTTCCTCTCTACATTCCCTTGGGGCTAATAGAGGAGCCAGAGGGTGTAGCCTTAATGTTTCTTTGATAACGAATTGCAAGTAGTTCAACTCTTCCAACACAGTATCGTTAATTGTTTTTTTCCCATCCAATCGTTCTCTCACTTCGAGTTGTGCTTTCTCCATGACACGTGGATTTTTCATTAGTTCTAAAAATGCGCAAATTATTGTTGTAGAAGCTGTTTCTGTTCCTGCTAGAAACATGCCCTACATGTAAAATTAAAGGTATAAATATCGAAGTTTATAAGATTTATAACACGAAATAAAATTACTACTTTAAAATGCACCAGACTTACAAGTATGACTGCTTTAATGTTTTGATTTGTGATAGGAAGTCCAAATTCTTCGCTCTCCATTACTCACCATTATATTTCTTACCTTTTGCTCGATTATCTCAATGATCATAAATGATTTTCTCCAAGATTTCATCAACCTTTGAGTGTGCCTTTGACAATTTGAATTTCATTCCACTGATATTATGGAGCCACTTTTGGGAAGGGAACAAATCAGTTAAGTCGAATCCTCCAATTAATGAATAAATATCTTTTACCAACATTATAAACTTATTTCGATCATGTATGATTTTTTCAGATACTGACCTACAAGTTACAGTATTTGTAAACCAAAAGATCTTGTTGGATAAGTTGATCAATGAGTCAGGTGTACTGGAATGGAGAGATGAAATGAGATTTGATATCTCTTCTTGTCGAATTGAAGCAAATGATTTGACCATTTTTGTACTAAGAAGTTCTAGGACACAAACCTTTCACATATTTCTCCAGTAATCTCCATATGAACTAAAGGCTATGTCCGTGCAATCATAAAATATGATACTCGCAGACAAAATTTGTGGCCTATCTACAAAATGGAGGTCTTGAGTTTTCATGATTTCTTTTGCCATTTCCGATGAAGATATAACAATCGTTGAAATATTCCCAAGACGTAAGTGCATGATTGGGCCATATTTTTTCGATAGATTTCTAAGTGAACGATGTGGTAGGTCACTCATTAATTGATGCAAGTTTCCTATAAAAGGTAGTCTCCATGGTCCAGGAGGCAATGTTTTGTTTGGTGATTTTGATTTCTTCCATTTTTGAGATACAAGGAAGAAAGAGGAGAGGAAGAGAACACGTGAAATAAAGATGAAGAAGGGAAAATGTTGATACTCCAGTTTGGAAGCGAAGAGAAAAGGAAACATGCACACTTATATCTTATAGAGATACAATCATTAAGTTTAGCTTTGTGTGTATGTATAATATTACAAAAATATTTGGAAATTAAAATTAGTACTCTTTCCGTTCTAATTTATGTATTCTTATTGATAAATTTAAAGCACCAAATCTGCTCAGAGTGATACTGAAAGCGAACTTACTATCAAAGATAATGAATCATTTTTGCCATATTCTCTAATTGTGTTTCACTTAACACAAAATTTAAGAAAAAATAAATTTTAAAATTCATGATATAAAATAAGTCGAAAATATTTTTGTAATTTTATTATTTTATTAAGTAATGAGAAAACACACATACTACAAATTCCCAAAGAATCAAGTGGACATAATATCAAGGTCCTCTATATATCAATGACAATTTTTGATGTATGCCTGCAAAGGACCATTAGTTTAGGTGGCTAATAGAGAGAGATGGACCATTATAGGGAGGAAAACATTTTTTTAAAAGATATTTTTAAATTTTTTAACTTTCCATCAAATTTTCGAAAAATATTTTCTCTCGTAAGGAAAGAAATGTCTTCTTTAGAAATAGATTATTCTTTCTATAATAAAAAGTATCATATATCATATATAAAAGAGAACTTTAGGCCTGCTTACGTGGCGCCACCACAAATAATAATTCTCTTTTAATTTATTTATTTACAAAACTTGTCTTCTCCTTTTATGAAAAATTGTGACATTTATGAAAAGTTGCGACTTTAATGAAGAGTTGCGACTTTTATGAAAAGTTATGAATTTTATGATAGGTTGTGACCTTTTCGAAGGGTTGCAACTTTCCCAAAAAGTTGTAACCATTTCGATAAGACACAATAAATATTTGTTCACACTACCCTTTGTTGTCTATAAATATATAGTTGGATTTCCTCTCATTTTAAAACAACGAAAGCTTTGAACCTCTTCTTCTTCTTCTTCACAATTAAATATTTGTGTACTTTGTTCCTGTTTAGTGGCTCACTGATACCATTGCTTATGTTACAGATCCTGGTATGTATTTTTAGAGTCATAATATATCCTTATGTTATTAAGGATAAATGATAAGATACAACAATTTTCATTTTCCTTTATATTATTAGTGTTTGTTACTATGTAATCTTGTATGTAAAATAATATAGTGTTTTAGCTTTAATGACTCATAGATTTTTAAATATTATTTTATAAATTTTGTGATATTAAATTTCAGCGCGAAGCGCGGGTAATTTTACTAGTAATGAATAAACTTGAGAAGAAAAATATTATTATTGTTGTTGTGAATTAAACAACGTGAGGAAATAAATGTAGTGAAGGACAATATATTGATGTGTCTCAATTAGATTTAATTGCTTGGAAAGAGAAACCTTGGCATCTCCGACCCTATTATCTATTTTACTCTCTATTTCATAGTATAAATTCTTTTTTTTTCTTTTTTCCAAATAATCAATTTATATTATTTTCATGTGATATAAAATTTTATTTTTTCAAGTTTTTAATTTAATATAACATTTTATTTTATTTTAAATTTCTAAATGATATAAATTGCAAGCAAATATTATATAATATACAAATTAATGGGCAATTCAAATAAAAGTGAAATCATAAATGAAATACAATTACATAACATAAATACTCAACTTTCAAGATTATTATGTTGCTCCCATAAATGCTCTATTAACGCATTACAGAGTTCAAAATGAGCATTTTTGTCCTTAATTTTTTATGTCAAGATAAAAATTGTTCAAATCGAAAATTTTCATCTAACACCATTTATGTCGTTGTAGTTGGAGCCTCTATGACATCTTGAATTGGTGCATTAAGATCACGTTTATCCTCGATTATCATGTTGAGCAGTATAATAATACATGTAGTCATTATATCATGTAACACTTTCTTTTCTCCAAAAACGTGACTGTGCTGCAACAATTGCAAAACGTGATTACAAAACTCTGAAGGCACGTTCAACATCTTTTTGGCACGATTCTTGTTTCATCGCGAAATATTTCTTCTTTTGGGAATGTGGATCACGAATAGTTTGAACAATTGTAGACCATTTAATTTTGTGCATTTTTTATAGTGAAACTTAATAATAAATCAAATCATATGAAAGTGACAAAAATTAAGGTTTTTTGAAATATTATTAATTCGAGATAAAAGTAGTATATATTAAATAATACATTTTTTAAAAATATTATATTACATTTCGAAAGAATTACAAATATTGTGATTTAATTTAATGACCTTATATGAAAAATAATATGTTAATTACAAAATAATAGAAATAATAAAAAAGTGAAATAGAGAGTGCGACTACTATTTAACTCTCTATAAATGGATAATAAAGAGTGAAATAGAAGGTGATTGGAGAACATTTTGTATTTACTCTTCAAATATAAAGAATATAAAGTAAAATAAAGATGAGTTGGAGATGGTATTAAAGTTGATTCATTTGCCAAGCAACGAAAGACATCGTACAAGTATGATTTGATATATATGTAGGACATACAGTACAAAGTTTTTTCTTGGTGGACATACTTTTGATGTAAGCCTGCAATACGATGGGTTGCAAGATATGCACCATTAGCTTAGATATTGTAAACAAAGATCAATTCTAAATATTTCGAAAGGTCATTCAACTTTGAGAAATTATCTTGTAAAGTTATTAAATTTTGTTTTGTATAAAGAAAATCACTCAACTTTGAATTTTTCTTTTATAAAATAACTCAATCAAATTTACCATTAATTGTTTTTTCTCAAATCTCAATCCTTCATATGCTTTTCTTCTTTTCTTTTACTATTTCTTTGGTAATATTTACAAAAAAAAGTTACTTCCTTCTTAAAAAAAATTATAATTATGAATTGACGGATCATATGTAAGATATGAATAATTTTTTAAAATTTTATTGGTGAAATTATATTTTAGTATAATACGAACAAAATAAATGTGATGAAAAGAAAAATGATTTCATCACCGTCATTATTTATTGTCATTAGGTCCCTCAATAAAGTGGTGGTTATTAGCACCAAAGGAAATAACCGCAATTAACAATAAAATCGTCTTCATGAAGAATTCTCCAACAAGGTTTCTCTCATCGGCCTGCTCTGTTTTAAACACAATACTTTTTTCAAAAAATAAACAGAAATAGCCTCCCCGTATCCATATTTAGTGAATTATTAGGTATACCACACTCTCAAGAAATTATTTTTAAAGATAAAAATTAAAGATTATTTTTTCACTATTATTCTTTTGATTATTTATAAATTATTCTTTTAAAAATTATAAAATAGTTAAGAATATTATTAAAATAAATGGTAAGTATAGAAAAAAAAGTTTCAACAATTCTTCTGAACTTTGAAAAATTCAGTTATTTTGAATCATGAAAAAAGTCCTAACAATTCACTTGAACTAGAGAGTATATTCAACTAGTAGCTAAAATTGTTTTGGTTGACTTTTCTCCATTAGTTTTGATTTATACCATTGATAATTTTATAGTTTAGGTTTTTGCATGATTTAGTTATTAAATGATATGTAATTTAATTTTTAAATTTGGGTGCACTGACTCACCAGTAAAAAAATAAATTGTGCACCCACACTGCTAAAAGAATTTTATTTACTTTTTTAAAGTTTGAACACCCTTGACTAAATTTCTGGTCTCACTATTCTCAAATAGAACAAAGCATAAGGTAAGGAACGAGAGAGTCCGCGGGGATGACAAACATCTAAATCTCAAAAATTCTTTGACAAGCTTCAGAAATAGGAGAAAAAGAAGAGCAATCACAGTGTATCTACACAAGTGTAGAAGCAAAGAGTGAGTACCAACCAACACGGTATTCAACAAATAAAGAAGGCAAAACTAGCTGGTAAACGAGTATTCTTTTCATCCCAACCGAACCTCCGCAAACTACAACCTGCATAGATATCAACCTAACCTAACGACAATTTCACAATACATATTTCACAAGGCTTAAAAACCACAATTCAAACAGATCAACCACAAGTATCAAGTGCATCAATCACAATTAACAAATAGATCAATCACAAGTATCAAGTTCACAAAGATTTGGTGAATGGATAGATTTTACTTGTGTTATTCAATTATTCATTAGTTTTGGTGGTATTGGTTAATTCTATCTATCTTCTTAAATTCACGTTTTATTTGCATATGTTGTTCAATTGTTCAGAAATTTAGTTCACTCTATCTATCTTGTTAAATTATTCACAAATTTGACTAGATGGGCAAATATTGACAATAATTTGGTGGATCGATAGATTTTACTTGTGTTATTCAATTGTTCATAAGTTGTGTGGACTGGCTAAACTTAATTCTTTATTATACCTATCTCGTTATATTATTTACATGATTTGCTGCCTCCCATTGGAATTGTCCCCTCAGCATTCAATTTCAGATACAGAGAGGTTGCAGGATACCACTTAAGGTAGGTTAGATGCTCTGGAATAGTAGGACCATCTCTTAAGTACTGATCTTTGTCTCAATTTATCTGATATAGTTTGACTAAGTTTGAAGTTTAAAAAATATGATAAGACTTTGCAATGTTTTAGTACTACCCTTAAAAATAGTACACCTTTGTGTCTAATAAGTGGGATCCGACATGAGTAAAATGTTGATAGTGTCATTAAATATTCAAAAAAAGAACAAACATATTTCCGAACTATCACAAATAATATATCTATATCCAATAGGTTTTGAAATTTTAACATCTGTCCTAACAAGTTACTACCATTAAAGTTGATTGTGAAGTTTTATTTACTTCGGAAAAGGTTAAGGGGCCCTAATTTGATGACAACTCACCATAATGGATATGAAACTAAAAGCTTTATCAATCAAAATCTAGCTAACATAATAGAGGATGAAACAATTCAAAAAATATAAATGTTAAGGGCATATATATATATATATATATTTCTGAAAAAAGGATATTGCTAAATGTTTTATTTATTTCAAATAGATATATGGATCATTGTTTACCATTCACAAATATGAAAAATACAGATACATGCAAAAAAAATAAAAATAAATAAACTTACTCTATTATACAATAGACACTATTAATGCCTTATTATTCATCACCTTAAATATGAAATATAATTACCTTAAATATAACTCAGACATCTTTATGTACCTATCTATGTCTTTAATTATTTAGAGAGACCAAATGGAGTAGCAATTAAATAAAGATCATTCTTTCTCCTGGCTGTTAATTCTTCTGTTTCTATCGTGTCCAAATCATTTGGATCGACTCCATGAGGAACCTTCCAATCAAAGTGATAAAGTAATTGGGATAAAAGATGTGCAATATTAACTAAACCAAATAACATTTCGGGACACATTCTTCTTCCTGCACCAAATGGAATAAATTCAAAGTGATTTCCTCTAAAGTCACTACTACTATTCTCAAATCTCTCAGGTATAAAGCTTTCTGAATTATGCCAATATTTGGGATCTCTACCAATCGACCATGCATTAACCATAACTTGAGTTTTCATAGGTATTGTGTGTCTATTGATCTTTGTCTCTTCTCTACATTTTCTTGGGAGTAATAGAGGAGCCGGAGGGTGTAGCCTTAATGTTTCTTTGATAACAAATTGCAAGTAGTTCAACTCTTCCAAATCAATATCATTAAATGTTTTTTTCCCGTTCAGTCGTTCTCTCACTTCGAGTTGTGCTTTCTCCATGACATGTGGATTTTTAATTAGTTCTAAAAATGCCCAAATTAATGTTGTAGAAGCTGTTTCTGTTCCTGCTAAAAAACATGTCCTACATGTAAAATTAAAGAAATAAATATCAAAGTTTATAAGATTTATAACACGAAATAAAATTACTTTTAAAGATGTGCTATACTTACAAGTATGACTGCTTTAATGTTTTGATTTGTCCAAATTCTTCGCTCTCCATTTCTCTAAGTAAAGCATCAACAAAATCTTCATTTCGAGACTCACCATTATATTTCTTACCTTTTGCTCGATTATCTCGATGATCATTAATGATTTTCTCCAAGATTTCATCAACCTTTGAGTGTGCCTTTGACAATTTGGATTTCATTCCACTGATATTATGAAGCGACTTTTGGGAAGGAAATAAATCAGTTAAGTCGAATCCTCCAATTAATGAATAAATATCTTTTACCAATATTATAAACTTATTTCGATCATGTATGATTTTTCCAGATACTGACCTACAAGTTATAGTATTTCTAAACAAAAAAATCTTGTTGGATAAGTTGATCAATGAGTCAGGTGTACTGGAATGGAGAGATGAAATGAGATTTGATATCTTTTCTTGTCGAATTGAAGCAAATGATTTGACCATTTTTGTATTAAGAAGTTCTAGGACACAAACCTTTCGCATATTTCTCCAGTAATCTCCATATGAACTAAAGCCTATGTCCGTGCAATCATAAAATATGATACTTGTAGACATAATTTGTGGCCTATCTACAAAATGGAGGTCTTGAGTTTTCATGATTTCTTTTGCCATTTCTGATGAAGATACAACAATTGTTGAATTTTTCCCAAGACGTAAGTGCATGATTGGGCCATATTTTTTCGATAGATTTCTAAGTGAACGATGTGGTCGATCGCTCATTAATTGATGCACGTTTCCTATAAAAGGTAGTCTCCATGGTCCAGGAGGCAATGTTTTGTTAGAGATTTTTATTTTTTCCATTTTTGAGATACAAGGAAGAAAGAGGAGAGGAAGAGAACAAGTGAGATAAAGATGAAGTAGGGTAAATGTTGATACTCCATTTTGGAAGCTAAGAAAAAAAGAAACATGCACACTTATATCTTATAGAGATGCAAGCATTATGTTTAGGTTCGTGTGTATATAAAATACTAGTGAGGAAATAGCCCGTGCAGAGCACAGGCCAAATATTAATTTATAAATTATTTGCTTAAAATAATATTAATTACATAATTTAATTTTAATAAAAATTAACTTTATATTTATGGTAATAGATTATAATTAAGCATGAAATGAATACGTGATAAATAATTTTAAATGGTGTTGATTAAATAATTTTAAATTTTTTATCCAAAAAAGTTATATATATATATATATATATATATATATATATTGTGTTGTAATTTCATAATTGAAATCTTTTTCTTCATCGTTTGCCACTTTCTTTTACCTAAAATAATTATAAAATTTACTTAAATTTCAACGACACTCAAAGTAAGAAGAGCCTGTTTGGCTTGGTTGGAAAAAAATAGCTTTTAAAAAGTAATTTTTAAAGTCAAACTTAAATAAAAAGTAGGGAGATTTCTATTTTTTGTTTTTAACCTTTTTAAATTATTTTAAATCCTTTTTAACTTTGTTAAACACTTCCAAAAGCTAAAAATGACTTAAAAGTAGGTTTGACCAACTTTTAAGCCAATCCAAATATGCACTAAAACTATACATAAAAAAACTGAATTTAACACGAAAATCAGTAGCCTAAATAGGTCCTGTAATTTCGAAAAATTAATGACTACCTTTTTTCTCATCATAAATAATTAAATTATAGTGAAGCAAAAAGAAACTTTTTATCCCAAAAATATGTTGAAGCTGCTCAACTTTAGCAGGGGACCCACATTGACAAGGGATAAACTAAAGAGGAGATACTTTTTTGTCTATTATGGGAAATGTTCAAGCAAGATAACACATAGTACAATACAATTAAATCATAAAGCTCTCAAGTGGGAAGCCTTAAATGACCAAAGTACCCCTTAATTTATTCTTATTCCTAAGAAACACACATGTCGATGGTGTGCTGACTGCTTGATGTATAACTGTCACTTATATAATAAGTGAATTACAAAAATATTTGGAAATTAAAGCTAGTACTCTTTCTGTTCTAATTTATATATTCATATTGATAAATTTAAAGCATCAAAACTGCTCAAAGTGACACTTAAAAGTGAACTTGCTATCAAAGATAATGAATCATTTTTGCCATATTCTCTAATCATGTTTCACTTAACGCAAAATTTAGGAAAAAAGAAAATTTAAAATTAATGGTATAAAAATAAGTCGAAAATATTTGTAATTTTATTATTTCATTATGTAATGAGAAAACACACATACTACATATTCCCAAAGAATCAAGTGGACATAATATCAAGGTCCTCTATATATATAGCGATTGGGTTCCGTCGTTATAGAAAATGCCAATGGGAAAATTTTTTGGGTCGGAAATCTTTTTCGTAGTAATCTAGATTTGGAAGAAATCGGAGTCATTAAGGTGTAGGGAAATCTGGTAACAATTGGGTGATCTATTTATGATTTTGATTACATGGGTAGTTAGATAAGTCGTTAAGGAACCCGTATGACTTTACGGAATTGAATTTGGGTGAGTAGAACTCCCGAAATCGATCTTAGCGTGAAGGGGATTTTCTGAATGTCGTTGGTTAGAGGTGTGTTGTGAAATGGGGGTCTTGGAATTATTAAAATAGCTCACTGTTTCGTGCATGCCGCTTTGGCGCTGGGTTTTGTCGCTTTGGCAGGGCAGCTGTAACGGGGTAAGGGACGTTGTGGCGGGCCAGATGTGACTTAAAGTCGTAAATAAACCCCTAAATGACTTTATTCTACACTATTCGATTTATAGAGCTAAGGAACGAACCCAGACGACTCTTGACAGTTTTCCACCATTCTTGAGGCTAAAGGTAAGCTTTTCACTCCTCGAATCCGTTTTTCGATCTGTAGAACGTAATAGAATGGGTAATTATTGATGGGGGAGGGTTTTGAATTGGAAACCATGGTGGGAAAAGCCCTAGTTTGGATACTTGTGATCATGACTATGATATAGGGTTGTTAGAATTGTTAGTAATCCGGGTAATTAGTGATTGTTTATTGATTCCCGTATTATATTGATTATTTATAGACCAAGAACAAGCGGAACGAATCCGAAAAGGGAAGGATTAAGTTTCTTCGAGTTTCAAGCTTGTTTCGAGGTAGGTGATGGTTGTGATTCTATGATTTTGTGATGTATGTTTGTTCTTGCTTCATTATGATACATATATGTATATGAATGTTGCATTATTGATCACACTTGTTGTAAATGAGACAGATGAATGATGGTTACCATGAAATCATGACTTAAATGTATGATCTTGAGGATATACTTGTGATTGTGATTGTGGTGTGTTGAATAGATCGGTTGCCAAGTTCCGGCATAACTAACTTGGATCGATTGCCATGCTTTGGCATAATTATGGGATCGGTTGCCACGTTCCGGCATAATCATTGGATCGGGTACCACGTTCCGGTATGCTAACTGTTTGGGTTTGGGTTTGGGTTCCATGAGAGGACCAATGACTTGTCATAATTCTGTATTTTGAGAAATGTGAAGTTGTTCGTTGTTCGTAAATGTTGATAATAATGTATATGTTCGATATGTGCATGTGTTTATAATGTTGTATTGACTTGCTTATATTACACTTAGTGGGATAGCCGCGTGATCCTACCAACGATCGTGGTTGTGTCACGTCGCACTTGCTTTTATTTTTGTTGAGTAGAGGCATCTTAGCGGCTATTGGACCTCGCTTAGGAGATCAGTGACCGTTGTTTCAAATTCAAGGGTGAGCCAGTTCTTCCGGGCTGCCATGGGTTCTCTTTCGTCTATGTCCACCATTTCGGGCTTAGACTTTTCTAGTTAGTTATTAGTTCATTAGTTGGGGTTGTATCCCTTCTTGTTTAGACTTGTTGAACGTTAGATGTTTTGGTACATTGACTTTCAGGTTCTAGGCGTATTTTCCGCATTGTTTAGTAGTTAGATATTTTTGGAAGTTTATGGGAACTTCAGTTTTTAGCTATTTAACTTGCTTCCGTAACTTAAATGTCTTAGTTGTTTGGTTAACTAATTAATATTAATGGTTATCCCACCGGAGGGTTAGTGTGTGTGCCAATCACGATGGTCTGGGTCGTGACAATATATCAATGACAATTTTTGTTGTAAGCCTGCAAAGGACCATTAGTTTAGGTGACTAATAGAGAGAGGTGGGATGGAAAATATTTTTTTAAAAGATATTTTTAAATTTTTTTAATTTTCCATCAAATTTTCGAAAAATATTTTCTCTCGAAATTTCTTTTCTTCAAACAAGAAAAGAAATGTCTTCCTTAGCAATAGATTTTTCTTTCTATAATAAAAAGAATAATGAATAAACCTAAGAAAAAAAATGTTATTATTGTTGTTGTGAATAAAACAAGGTGAGGAAAGAAATGTAGTGAAGGACAAATTGATTTATGATGTCCACAATGGTATGACCACTCAAGACCATCAAAAAGCTTTTTCTAAATCTAGTTCTATAAGGAATTTCCCATTTTCAGCCACAATTTTTGAATTCTTCGACCATAACAACACTATCCCTAACACGTACGACGTCCTAGCTAGATCAATTATAATATCAAGCCAATGCTTAATACAATTAACAATAATTTTAGAAACAATTTTTATTAATAGTGTTACACAATCCTATTGGCCTGGATTGTGAAATTTTATTTACTCCCGGAAAAGGTCAAGGGGGCCTAATTTGATGACCATATTGGATATGAAACTAAAAGATCAATCAAAATCTAGCTAACATAATGAAGAATGAAACAATTCCAAAAATATAAATATTAAGGCCATATATATATATGTATATATATATTTCTGAAAAAGGATATTACTAAATATTTTATTTATTCCACATATATATATATGGATCATTGTTTACCATTCACAATTATGAAAAATACAGATACATGCAAAAAAAAAAAAAAAAAAACTTACTCTATTATACAATAGACACTATTGCCTTATTTATTATTCATCACCTTAAATATGCAATTACCTTAAATAAAATTTAAAGATCTTTATTTAGAGAGATCAAATGGAGTAGCAATTAAATAAAGATCATTCTTTCTCCTGGCTGTTAATCCTTTTGTTTCTATCGTGTCCAAATCATTTGGATTGACTCCATTAGGAACCTTCCAATCAAAGTGATAAAGTAATTGGGATAAAGGATGTGCAATATTAACTAAACCAAATACCATTCCGGGACACATTCTTCTTCCTGCACCAAATGGAATAAATTCAAAGTGATTTCCTTTAAAGTCAATAGTACTATTCTCAAATCTCTCAGGTATAAAGCTTTCTGAATTATGCCAATATTTGGAATCTCTACTAATCGACCATGCATTAACCATAACTTGAGTTTTCACTGGTATTGTGTATCCATTGATCTTTGTGTCTTCTCTACATTCCCTTGGGAGTAATAGAGGATCTGGAGGGTGAAGCCTTAATGTTTCTTTGATAACAAATTGCAAGTAGTTCAACTCTTCCAAATCAATATCATTAAATGTTTTTTTCCCATTCAATCGTTCTCTCACTTCGAGTTGTGCTTTCTCCATGACACGTGGATTTTTAATTAGTTCTAAAAATGCCCAAATTAATGTTGTAGAAGCTGTTTCTGTTCCTGCTAGAAACATGTCCTACATATAAAGTTAAAGTATAAATATCGAGTTTATATTCATAACGCGAAATAAAATTACTTTAAAGATGCACTAGACTTACAAGTATGATTGCTTTAATGTTTTGATTTGTGATAGGAGGTCCAAATTCTTCGCTCTCCATTACTCTAAGTAAAGCATCAACAAAATCTTCATTTCCAGACTCACCATTATATTTCTTACCTTTTTCTCGATTATCTCGATGATCATTAACGATTTTCTCCAAGATTTCATCAACCTTTGAGTGTGCCTTTGACAATTTGAATTTCATTCCACTGATATTATGAAGCCACTTTTGGGAAGGGAACAAATCAGTTAAGTCAAATCCTCCAATTAATGAATAAATATCTTTTACCAACATTATAAACTTATTTCGATCATGTATGATTTTTCCAGATACTGACCTACAAGTTACAGTATTTGTAAACCAAAAAATCTTATTGGATAAGTTGATCAATGAGTCAGGTGTACTAGAACGGAGAGATGAAATGAGATTTGATATCTCTTCTTGTCGAATTGAAGCAAATGATTTGACCATTTTTGTACTAAGAAGTTCTAGGACACAAACCTTTCGCATATTTCTCCAGTAATCTCCATATGAACTAAAGCCTATGTCCGTGCAATCATAAAATATGATACTTGTGGACATAATTTGTGGCCTATCTACAAAATGGAGGTCTTGAGTTTTCATGATTTCTTTTGCCATTTCCGATGAAGATATAACAATTGTTGAAATATTTCCAAGACGTAAGTGCATGATTGGGCCATATTTTTTCGATAGATTTCTAAGTGAACGATGTGGTAGATCGCTCATTAATTGATGCAAGTTTCCTATAAGAGGTAGTCTCCATGGTCCAGGAGGCAATGTTTTATTTGGTGATTTTGATTTCTTCCATTTTTGAGATACAAGGAAGAAAGAGGAGAGGAAGAGAACAAGTGAGATAAAGGTGAAGAAGGGAAAATGTTGATACTCCATTTTGGAAGCTAAGAAAAAAGCAAACATGCACACTTATATTTTATAAAGATACAAGCATTATGTTTAGGTTTGTGTGTATATATAATATTCCAGAAATTTGGAAATTAAAATTAGTACTCTTTCTATTCTAATTTATGTATTCTTATTAATAAATTTGATGTACAAAAACTGCTCAGAGTGATATTTAAAGTGAACTTACTATCAAAGATAATGAATAATTTTTGTCATATTCTCTAATCGTGTTAAATCGTGTTTCACTTAACGCATAATTTAGGAAAAAAAGAAAATTTAAAATTTATGGTATAAAATAAGTCGAAAATATTTTTGTAATTTTATTATTTCATTAAGTAATGAGAAAACACACATACTAACCCATCGTATTTTTTTTCTTAAAAAAAAAAAGAATAAGTTCACTGTCTATTTTTTTTTATTTTTTTTTTTTGCCTGATAAATAGTTTGATAGAGAATGAAATATTTTTGCTAGTTCAAAGAAATTTTTAGCTTAGAGCTCCCATGCTTTTGTGGAAACCTTCATTCACAATGGATGAAATTTAACATGGGTAAAATGGCGGTTGAAAAATGGGGAAGAAGAAGAAAAGAATAATTAAAAATTAACTAAAGAATCATTTCACGCGCTGGTCAATGAGTGTATCACACTCATTATGCCATGTAAGCAGAAAGTGTCAAAATGACACAGCGAAACCCTACATAAAATATCTAAAATAAACATCGTCCAGTTAAAGCGTCTAAGTGAAACATGATGCCAACTTTAGGAGATCACCAATGGGTTAGGCGGGACATAATATCAAGGTCCTCTCTATATCAATGACAACTTTTGATGTAGGCCTGCAAAGGACCATTAGTTTAAGTGGCTGGTAGAGAGATGGACCATTATAGGGAGGAAAACAAATTTTTAAAAGATATTTTTTGATTTTCCATGAAATTTAAAAAAAATATTTTCTCTTCTTGAAAATAAGGAAAGAAATGTCTTCCTTAGAAATAGATTTTTCTTTCTATAATAAAAAGAATAATGGATAAACCTAAGAAAAAAAATGTTATTATTGTTGTTGTGAATTAAACAACGTGAGGAAAGAAATGTAGTGAAGGACAATATATCGATGTGTCTCAATTAGATTTAATTGCTTGGAAATTATCTATTTTACTCTCTAAATATAAAGTTCTTTATTTTTCCAGACAATTCTCTATTTATTCTCTAAAACAAAATTTTCTTCTCTCTTCTCAATATTATATTATTATTTTTGTTTCATTTTTATTTTCTTATTTCATAATATAAATCCTTTCTTTCTTTTCCCAAATAATCAATTATATTATTTTTGGGTGATATAAAATTTTATTTTTTCAAGTTTTTTATTTAATATAACATTATTTTTTATTTTAAATTTCTAAATAATATAAATTGTAAACAAATATTATATAATATACAAATTAATGGACAATTCAAATAAAAGTGAAATCATTAATGAAATACAATTACATAAACATTACATAAATACTCAACTTTCATAATTATTATGCTACTCTCATCAATGCTCTATTAATGCATAACGGAGTTCAAAATGAGTATTTTTGTCCTTAATTTTTAATGTCTTGCTAAAAATTATTCAAACAGGAGATTTTCATCTCATACCATTTATGTCGTTGCAGTTGGAGCCTCTACGACATCTTGAATTGATGCATTAAGATTACGTTCATCCTCAATTAACATGTTGTGCAATATAATACATGTAGTCATTATATCATGTAGCACTTTCTTTCTCCAAAAACATTGTTGTCCTGCAATAATTGCAAAACGTGATTACAAAACTTCGAATGCACATTCAACATTTTTTTGGCACGATTCTTATTTTATCACGAAATATTTCTTCTTTTGGGAACGTAGATCACGAATAGTTTGAACAATTGTAGACCATTTAATTTTGTGCATTCTTTATAGTGCAAATTAATGATAAATTAAATCAAAGTGACGAAAATTAAAAGAATTGAAATATTATTAATTTGAGATGAAAGTAGTACGTATATATTAAATAATATATTTTTAAAAATATTATATTACATTTCAAAAGAATTACAAATATTAGAGATTTAATTAATGACCTTATATAAAAAGTAATATATTAATTACAAAATAATAGAAATATTAATAAAATAATAAAAGAGTGAAACAGAGAGTGTGAATAGTAGATCTCCAAATTTGGAAAACTACTGTTCAACTCTCTATAAATTGAGAATAAAGAGTGAAATACAGGGTTGTTGGACAACTCATTCTCTATTTTACTCTCCAAATATAAAGTATAGAGAGTAAAATAAAGGTGGATTAGAATGGTCTTAAAGTTAATTCATTTGCCAAGCAACAAAATACATCGTTCAAGTATGATTTGATATATATATATATATATATAGTAGTTTTGTTTTTTCTTGGTGGACACTACTTTTGATGTAAGCCTGCAATACGACGGGTTGCAAGGTATGGACCATTAGCTTAGATATTATATACAAAGGTCAATTCTACCTGAGTAAATATCTCGAAATGCTATTTAACTTTGTGGAATTATCTTGTAAAATTATTCAATTTTGTTTTATATAAAAAAAAATCACTCAACTTTAAGTTTTTCTTTCATAGTATAAAGTATAAACATAATCTCCTCTTTGACTTCTAATAAGTTCGAAATCATTGATATTATGTAAGCTAATATAGTAACTATTTAGTACTTTAGTATGTATTAAGTATCTCTCTATTTACCAAAAATGAAAAAAAGAAAGATATTTGAGTTTTTATTTTATGGAAGAGAGAAAAGAGGAAAACTCAAACTCAAACTTAAAGAGAAAAAATTTATCATGTTAAATTTTTTTTTTTTTAATAATAAATTAGATTGAGTGATTTTATATATAAAAAAAAAATCTCAAAGTTGAGTGATTTTATTGATACAAAACAAAGTTGAATGACTTTATAAGATAATTCCTCAAAGTTGGATGACATTTTGAGATATTTACTCATTCTACTTTTGCTATTATTTTGTGTTGGTTTTTAATTTTTGTCCCTTAAGATAGTTGTTGACACCCAATTTTAGACCTCCACATTATAGATTAATCATCGAGCTTCTTCAATTTCAAACGATTTAAAATAATTAGTTTTATAAAATTTCAAAAAAAAAAAAAATAGTTTGCAAGTTATTTTAAATAGCTGTATCATTTTTTTTAATTTTTAAATAATATATGTGTTTTATATAATTATATATATAATTAGTATATTTTAAGAATATTCGAAAATCGTCTCAAAAAAATTTTGTTTTAAAAATTCTATCAAATTAATTTAGTTTAAGTTATGATTATATTTTTGAATTAATTAGTTTATATTTAAGCTAATTATTTTATTTTGTTAAGATTAAGAGGCTCGTTAATTAATTGCATTAGTTCGTCCTATTTGAATTTTAGCCGATTTCACCAATTAAATTCAACTCAGCCAAGTTTTGAACTTCAATTGGTTATGATTGCAATCCATTTAGTCATTTTGGAATTGCAAATCTAGCCAAGTTTCTCTCCTCACCTTAACTCAATGAGGAAATGACACATATATACAACTGATAGTTATAATTAGCAATAAATAGCCCAACATTAATTAGCATTTAATAGACAAATAAAAAATAAGCACAAAATGACCCAAATTAATAAATGACATTTTAATAGTTTTTTTTTTTTTTTGTTTTCCTCGTATAACCAATCATCACTAAACAACAAAAATAATGGAAACATCAAAAATTATATATACAAGATGTAACCACTTAAAAACGTAAATTATATATTTTCATATGCTTTTTTATTCGTAACTTGATAAAAAATTTCCAATTGTATACTTGATGATTGTATATAGGTAAAAGAATGGTGTATTCATTCACTTAGTATTAGTATACATTTATAGCTATGTTATCCCCTCCAGTGTATACATATTACAAAATCAGTGCACACATATTTAAACTGCATTGAATATTTTTTTTAATCATGAACTTCATGTATGCATTGCATTCATGTATACATATCCGTGTATTCATTTCCTCAAAATTTGTATACATTCCAGATTCTTTCTTCAGTGTGTAAATGAGGATTGCACATGAAATTTAAAATGCTCAATAGCAAACACACAAGTTGAATTGGATAACGAGAAGAACTTACATGGCTAAAATTTAAAGTTGTGGATGGAGAATCCACAAAATTAGAATCAGAATCCTCTTTTTTTTTTTTTTTTTTTTTTTTATGAATAATCCTAGGGATAACTTTCCTAAACATGACAATTGATACCTACAATCAATTATTGTTATGTAAGTTTTTGCCTAAATGAGATATAACCTTAAATTTCAAAAATTAAAACCCCCAAAAAAATTGAACGACAATACAAGAGGGGGATCAAACATAGGCTAACAGTTAGAGAAATTGACGAGTAGACATCAACAAACCATAAAAAATTTAAAAGCAGAAGAGAAAAATTAGACACTATGGACGAATATTTTTATAGAACTCAAATATGTAAAACTAATAAACAGAAAGTAAATCATCTTTTATTCAAAGTAATGAAGAAGAAGAAGAAAGAATTAATAAAAAAAAAAAACAATTCAAAAGAATCGTGTGTGTATAGAAAAGAAGAGAAAAAAAAGGAAGAAAAAAACCACTTCCCAATAAAAAAGGACTCCATGTTGCCACCTTCTAAAATTATTTAATTTAATTAAAAATGAACTTCCTAATATGTGGGCTACTAATTGCAAAATTTAATTTTCAAAAACTTTTTTTTGTCAAAAAAATAAAAGAGGGCTATATGTTGCCAATTAGTAAAATGGGATGTCATGTTGTGCCATTTTTTCTAACTTCTAACTCAATTTGGAGATCAATTTTGGGCTTTTTCGTGCCATTTCCAGCCCACTTCTCAACTAAAACTAGACCCAATACTTAGCCCATCCCAATTCTTTTTTCCAGCAAAATAATACAATACAATCAGCCCATCCAATAACAACAACAACAATTCCCTTAAACCGACCCAGCCCAGTCCAAAGACCCAACAATACATTCTTCTTTCAACGATACAAAGATGCGTACAATGCAATACCAACTCGACCCCACACCCCTGTATCTTCCTCGCGAGATGTGGGGTGCAGGAACCATCACCCCACGTCTCCTTTTCCCCCTTTCGCGGAGTCACATGGCAGCACAACGTGCTTTCATTGTTAACTTTGGAAGAGAGGAAAGAAAGTTTAAATTTTTTCTTGAAATTTTCCAACGGATTCCCCCCCTAAATCGCCCTAGATTCCCCTATAAATGGCCTCATCTCTTCCCTATTAAGAAAATATGGAGGAAAAGAGAAGTTGGAGACGAGATTTGTACATTCTAAAAAACAAAAGTTTATTTTTTTTATCGAAAGGACAAAAAATCGAGAGCTAGTTTTATTTTGTATTGATTCTCTTCTTGTTCGGGTTAAGCTCATAGTGGTGTAAAAGTTGTTGGGTTCGAAAGTGATTTTGATGTCATGTAGAAGCTTACAATTGCATATCATATGATTGATAAATCAGATGAAAAAAACTTATACTTAAAACATAATATTATTATATGGTTTAGCCAATTGGCCTACATATGAAAAAATTAATAAAAAGAACATATTAAAACTGTTGAGGGAAAATCTCCCCACAAAACAAAACTCTTTATTGACTACATTGTGGATGTTCTTGTGTTCTTGATATGGGAAGAAGGGTCTTCAATTTATAGGATTCAAACATTTCCCAAATATGTAAGAAAATTATATTTTCCTTTTAGGAAAAGTAAACACATTTATGATAATGTTTTGTCTTTTCTTTTAGAAAAAAATAAACTTCAAATAAGATAAGAAAATTCGGACAAAACCCTAACAAAAGCTTCACGATCAAGCTCGTCATCCCAGTTCCTGCTCTATAAAAGGTAATTTCTTTCCATTTTGATTTGTCGCTTACTTTCTTACCTTATAATTGGATTGTTATAGGTTGTTTGAATCGATTACTCGTTGTGATTTTATCCCGATACTAAATGATGTTGTTGGACTCTTGAGACGAGTTTATACTTTGGGCTAGCTGACCAATATTTTGTATTACCTTGCTCGAGCATTCAGTTGGATAGTTGTGTTGATCGAGTATGCTATAGTTCTTGTTAGTACTATAGTCAATTTGAGTTAGTATTAGAAAATTAATTTGGGAAAAATTAATAAAATCTGAAGAAGATGAAATAAATAACTTACTAAGACAAAATTGGTTTGACAATATAGAAAGAATAATACATGAATTATACGATAATACAGACTATATAGATATATATTCAGACTATAATAGTGATTAACTTATGATAAACGAAGAAAGTTTCCAACTCTGGAAAGAAATTATGATTGAAATAGACTTATGGGAAAATGTTATAAAAACACATTTAGAAATGTATTTTAGAACCCAAGATATATAATATTTAAACATGTTAGTAGAAGGGACACAAATACTTTTAAGTAAAAAAGAAGTAGAAAATGAATTATACAAAAAAGTATTTAATTAAGACTATGAAAAATAATAACATAGCCCGAATTCCGCACTTACCCCCCAAATTGGTATCAGAGCATAAGATTAAAATAAATAAAGAAAAATGAGAAGACCTTACAAAAATACTCAAATCTATAAACAAACTAAAAATAAATTAAAATATTTATATATAGAATATAAAAGATTGAATAAACAAGTTAATAAAACTACAGAAGATATCCATAAATTAGATAAACTAATCACAAAAATATCATTATTAGAATATAAGTTTATAATTCAGTTAAAAGAAAGATTAAAACACGGATAAAAATGAATAAAGAAGAATTCGCCATAAGTGAAAAAACGTATGAAAATTATGATGGACTGAAAATAAAAATAATTTTCTCAAATCTAGGTAGGAGATATAAAAAAATAGGAGAACAATTATATTTAATGTTAGAAAAAGAAGAATTAAAATTAGAAGATAGTTTAACAGTCATGATAAGAATAGCAAAAGAAAATGAAGAGATAGATAGACAAAAAGAAATAGAAAAAATAAAAGTCCAAAATGAAGAAAAAATACAACAAATAACAAACACAAAAAATAATAGAATAAAAGAGCTAGAAAAAGAATTACAAATGTTAAAAGAAATATATGAAAAACAACAAGAACAAGGAGAAAAAAATAAATTATTGACAGAAATACAAAAATATAAGGAAAAAATTACAAAAAATCAAGAAGAAACAGAAGTAGAAACTCAAAATAAAAATGAATTACACATAGAAACTATAGAAGAAAATATGGAAATAGATCAAACCTCGGAAATAAGTGAAACATACACGGAAATGATAGAAAATAAAATAATAGAAAATACGGAAGTAGAAATAAATTATGATGAAAAAATGAAAGAAACAGGAGAACCTAGTACAAGAAGAACATACCCAAAACATGAAAAACCACAGACATATACACGAGATTATACAAGTTCAGATAGATATGAAACACTATGGAATAAAAGATTAAATATAAAAAAATGGAGTCCTAAACAAATAAATTTACAACCAGAATATTTAAACTTAGATTGTGTAACAGATATAAATCAAACTATACAGCTATGGATAGGATATATAGCAAAACAAATAATTGACAATAAAATTAGCATATTAGAAGTACCAGGATATATAGAAAGAACGTTTATATGAGAAGTAAAATTATGGTTCTTAAACTTAGAAGAAGAAAGTAAAAAGACATTAAGATCAAGTAAAGATATACAAGCTAAAGAAACAACATCATTAATGGACATACTTTATAAATATGAAACAGCTATAAGGAATGAATTTAGTAGTATGACAACGGAGGAAGAAGAACGAAATAAGGATAAAATTATAAACAGAAATTTAATGAACAAATTAGGAATATGTAACATGTGTTATCTAGATGAATACACTTGTGCATATAAAGAATATTATTATAAAGGAGTCTATAGTACACAAGAAAGTCCAGGAATAAGACATTTATATTTTACAAAATTACCAGAACCATTTAGTTCGAAAATAATAAAAGCATGGGAAGAAGCAGGATTACATGATACATTAGGAGCTAGAATAAAATTTGTTAAACAATGGTATGCAAATATGTGTGAAAAATATAGAGAAAATATAAAAATGGAAAAAAAAATAATAAAAAATTTAGCATGTTGTAAAGATAAGATAGCACCACAATTTGGTTGTGATGATAAATATTATAAAAAACATAAAAAGAGAAGGTTTAAAAATTATAAGAAAACAACACATAAATACAGAAATCCAAGGAAAAAATATTTTACAAAATCTAAAAGACCATATACAAAAAAGAAAAGTATAAGTGAATGTAAATGTTATAATTGTGGAAAATTAGGACATATAGCAAAATACTGTAAAGTACCAAAAAACCCTAATAAAAAAGAAATATCAGAAATAATTATAGAAGAAGAAGTTTGCTTACAATTAGAATATATAGATTATGAAATAGAAAGTGATGACAGTATTTATGAAATATCTGACAATGAAAAAGAATACCAAACAGATAATGAAATGGAACAATTAGATGACTGAAGAAAATATACAAATAATAAGAGAAGAATATACAACAGAAGATTATTCTGAACAAAAAATAATTTTTGACAATAATATATTTGAAAAAGTAAAAGGAAAAGAAATTGATTTAAGTGTGGAAAAAATATTTAGTATGCCATTAATAAAAAACCCTTTTAAAAGAAATAAAGAGGAATTTTACATAATTAGTCAAAAAAAACATATTATAGATTGTAAATATGTCCAAGGAAAAGCTGAAGTACCAATTATAAATAAAAGAGAACTAAATAAAGAGATACAAAAAATAAAAAGTAGAGAACAAATTAAATATGTACATTTAGGAGGAATAGAAATACTTATAAAAGTCTGTTTTAAAGAAGGAATAGATACCCCAATAGAAATATACTTAGCAGATGATAGAATAATAGAACCTATAGAAAAGAGCGTAATAACAACAGTAAGAGGAAATTTGATTTACCAAAAATTTAAATTTACAGTTAATACTAATTATTCAGTAGCATTAACAGATCAGAATATAGATAAAACATTAGTACTATATTGGAAAATAAATGGAATAACCTAAACCCCAGGAACTAAAATATGTACAGCTAGATGTAAAAATTTATATGTGCTAACTACTAAACATAAAATAACTGCAAAAAGTAAAATAAAAGGAATAGAAATAGAAACGCCATTTGAACAATTTGTTAAAATAATAGATAATAATAACTACTCATACCAAGAAATAGACACTAATGAAAACTTAGAAATAATAGAGGAAAGAATAGGAAGAACTAGAAAAATTAAAAATAATCTACAAAGAGAATATACAAAAAAGATAGCATATGATATAATCCCCAACAAGTACTACATAATAGGAATAATAGAAGAAAAAGAACATTTAATAATAGTAGACACAAAACAAGAAGATAATTACATAATAGATAAATTACTAAATAAAGAAGAAATAGAAATAAATAAAATGACAAAACAAAAATGCTCAGATTTACCAACATTAATAGTTGCTCAATTAGAAATAGAAAAAGAAATAATAATAGCAGATATACCTATGAAAATAAAACTAGAAATTAGAGAAGAACAACAAGCAGATATAATATTAGGATTAAAATGGTTAGAAGAAATGAAACCTTATAAAATAGAACCTACTTACATAACTATTACTTACAACAATAAGATGATAATAATAAAAAGGATAATGTTATGAAAATACATGTACTTATGAAAATAATAGTAGAAGGATATTATAATAGACATTATACACCAATGATGGATACAGGAGCAGAAGTTAACATATGTAAATATAACTGTTTACCAAAAGATAAATGGATAAAATTAAAAACACCAATAGTAGTAAAAGGATTTAATAATGAAGGAAGTTTAATACACTTTAAGGCAAAAGATATAAAAATACAGATATGGGATAAGATACTTAAGATAGATGAAATTTATAATTATGATTTACTTACAAAAGATATAATCTTAGGAATACCATTCTTAGAAAAATATTACCCACATATAATAACTAAAACTCACTGGTGGTTAACAACATCATGTAATCATAAAATAGGAGCAAAAAGAGTAGGAAATAAAATACGAAAAGACACAGAGTGGATAAAAGGAAGTGAAAATATTACACAAAAATTAGAAAATATGCCAATTAATACAAATAATATAGAATACATAGTATTCACAATAGATAAATTAGGTCCAATAAAAAATAGACTAGACCAATTATATAGTGAAGATCCATTAAAAGGATGGAATAAACATAAAATCACTGTAAAAATAGAATTAATAGACCAAAATAGTATAATAACCCAAAAACCTTTAAAATATAATTTTGATGACTTAAAAGAATTTACAATGCACATAACAGAATTACTAGAAAAAGGATACATACAAGAAAGTAATAGTAAACATACTATCCCAGCATTTATAGTTAACAAACATAGTGAACAAAAAAGAGGAAAAAGTAGGATGGTTATAGATTATAGAAATTTAAATGCAAAAACTAAAACTTACAATTATCCAATCCCAAATAAAATATTAAAAATAAGACAAATACAAGGATACAATTATTTTAGTAAATTTGATTGTAAATTAGGATTTTACCACTTAAAATTAGAAGAAGAATCTAAAAAATTAACAGCATTTACAGTACCACAAGGATTTTATGAATGGAATGTACTACCATTTGGATATAAAAATGCACCAGGTAGATTTCAACACTTTATGGATATATATTTCACAAAACTAGAAAATTGTATAGTATATATAGATGACATATTATTATACTCAAAAACATATGATGAACATATAAAATTATTAGAAAAATTTATAAATATAGTAGAAGAATCAGGAATAAGCCTAAGTAAAAATAAAGCAGAAATTATGAAAAATCAGATAGAATTTTTAGGAATACAAATAGACAAAAATGGAATAAAAATGCAGCAACACATAGTACAAAAAATTATAAATTCAGAAGAAATATTAGATACAAAAAAGAAATTACAATCCTTTTTAGGATTAGTAAATCAAGTAAGAGAATATATACCTAAGCTAGCAGAATACTTAAAGCCATTACAAAGAAAGTTGAAAAAAGATATAGAATATAATTATGATGACATAGATAAAAAACAAGTACAAAAAATAAAAGAACAATGTAAAAAATTACCAAAATTATGTTTTCCAGATGAAAATAAAAAATTCAACTATATAGTAGAATCAGATGCGAGTGAAAATAATTATGGTGGAGTATTAAAATATAAATATGAAAATGAAAAAATAGAACATCATTGTAGATATTACTCAGGAATATTTACGGAAACGGAAGGTAGATGGGAAATTAATAGAAAAGAATTATTTGCATTATAAAAGTGTTTATTAGCATTTGAACCATATATTGTATATAATAAATTTATTGTAAGAACAAATAATACACAAGTTAAATGGTGGCTAACACGCAAGGTACAAGACTCAGTTACTACAAAAGAAATTAGAAGACTTGTCTTAAATATTTTAAATTTCTCTTTTACTATTGAAGTAATTAAGACTAACAAGAATATTATTGCAGACTACCTATCAAGACAAAGCCGTGCAAACGGACTTTGAAGAAGAAATTACAAACGCAATACTTATGAAAGAGTTACTAGAACAAATCAAGATGCTCAATACGAGAGTATCAAAAATGGAAACAACATATGTGGAGAAGGACCACGGTAAAAAACCAGATCTAGTAGTGCAATCGGAGCACTTTAAACAACCAGACCTAGAAGGTGACGTTGGGAAACATCTAAAAACCCAAATTACTAACAAAAATATTAGTGCAGGTATTGCAGGTACCAGTACAAGGGAAGAATTATTTACCACAGTTACAAAGAAGAAAAACTTTAATTTGAATAAGGTATTTGATAAGCCTTATGCCCCACCTCACATACCAAAAAATGAATTATTCGTACCACCTCAAATACATACATATGCAACCTCACTTAACCAAACCAAAAAGACATACAACCATATAACCCGCACCTATATTGAAAATATTGAAAAAATCCAAACTTTGTTAAATACCCAACCAATCAAAAATCCAGAAAAGTTAAAAAGCCATCAAGGATATATAACCCAGAAATTACAAAATTATAATAAATTAATTGCCTTGCCAGGAACAAAACCAAACTTAGTAGCAACTTGTTACTCTTATGGACTTATTTCGACAGCATATACAATTACGGGAGATGAACTTAGTCGATACAGAATTATATCGAGCATTTATGAATTATAAGCGAATTACGAAAGGACAATTATTCTATATAAGATTTTACTCAAGACTAAATGAAATACTATTTGATGAGATAAAACCGCTTATTACAAAGAATCAAGATAGGGATGACCAAAGACTACATTATGCCGGAAGAAATTATTGAACAACCAGTTATACCAAAGACGGAGATACCAGATTTCTATGCAAATAAACGAATTATTGGAATCAGTACTATATTAGCGGAATTATCAAATGTTTACGAAGAGACCAATTACATATGGAAGTATTGTTCGAGGAACCATTTATTGATATATTCGATAGCTAAGGAATTAAGATATATGGACAAATTAGAGATAAAAAATTGGGCATTATCTTTGCTGAAACCGGAACAAAAACCTATGACGAAGGCTATAAGGAAAGGATTTATTTCAGAGGATAGCTTAGACCAATATTGTAAATTAATTGGAAAGAAATACACCGAACACGTATGCAGTAGATGCAGTGGAATTAGCAATCACATACCAGATGTAAATCTTGAATAAAAGACAAAACCAAGTGGACGGACCAGAATTAAAGAAGAAACAATTATTGATAAAGAAATAAAGAAGGAATCTACTTTCAAAAAGAAAAAGGACAAGAAGATAAGAAAAGAAGAAAGAGACTTAAAGGAAAAAAAACACTTATCATGTCGGGGAGCAAGATGTAAATAAAAGAAGGACTTACTTTGTAAATTATTGTTTTTATTTTGCACATAGATCCTTAGTTTAGTTGTATAAATAGAGTAGCATATTATACTTGTAAATCATCAGTGATAGAACACACTACTCTCTAAATCTCTTTAAGTTTTTAAGTTTTGAGTTTTGTAAAAAAGAATATATTCAATAAAATCACTTATTCCCCAGATGGAGAAAGACTTAGCAAACACTACAAATGAGGTAAAATTATAACCTCTTCTTTATAATTTCATGAGTTATAATTAGTTATTATTATGAATTATAATGATGATTTATATATGTTTATGATTATGTTTAGCTAAATAGTTAATTCCTGTCAACCATAATATTATGTGATATACTTATGATTGTTATTATGAATTAGAATTATTCAATATTTATTATCTAGTTTGCTAGCATAGAGAAAAGTAGGAGAAAACTTCTAGAACTATGCATCCAAAATTGGGAAACCGTTGAAGGCGAGAGAAGCCGTGTTAGGGAAGTACCTAAGTGTTGATGCGCTGTTTAGGAAGATAGTATCTGAAAAAGGTATCATGCTAGTAGTGACCGGATGATAAAAAATGAATACTCTAAGACATAATAAGCTATCATAAGGTTACCATATGATAGACATGGAAGACAGGAATACAATATCAAAACTAAACAAGAAGAAAAAATAAAGATAATAACTTTGATGAGTATAACTAATATACCGACTATAGAACTTAACAACAATTATTTTGAAGATAACCATAAGATAGTTATTTTTAAAATATTAGAAAAAATAAATGAACCTAGTATTAGAAAATTAATTTGGGAAAAATTAATAAAATCTGAAGAAGATGAAATAAATAACTTACTAAGACAAAATTGGTTTGACATTATAGAAAGAATAATACATGAATTATACGATAATACAGACTATATAGATATATATTCAGACTATAATAGTGATTAACTTATGATAAACGAAGAAAGTTTCCAACTCTGGAAAGAAATTATGATTGAAATAGACTTATGGGAAAATGTTATAAAAACACATTTAGAAATGTATTTTAGAACCCAAGATATACAATATTTAAACATGTTAGTAGAAGGGACACAAATACTTTTAAGTAAAAAAGAAGTAGAAAATGAATTATACAAAAAAGTATTTAATTAAGACTATGAAAAATAATAACATAGCCCGAATTCCGCACAAGTAGAAAATGAATTATACAAAAAAATATTTAATTAGGACTGATTGGGGTATGTCGTGGATCCATAGTTTCGTCCAATTTTCATGCTCGTATAAGGTTCTGCCCATCCATGTTCAACATGACAGGTTCCATTTTAAAATCTAGGTCCAGCTTTTGGATACTCGATTAGGTTCTTTGTTTAAGCTCAAGCATGAAAACCATAATCTGGTTGTTTCGACATGTTTTGTTGGAGACGGTTTGGCTTTAGTCCTTGTTGTGTATTGTTTAGCTTTAGTTTGATATCTTTTGAACAAATTTTAGCTTATGTAATAAAAAGTTTCACTTGAGTTTCGGTTAATATTATTTGGTCGTATGCACTCTTATCAATCCTAGCATATGTGCTCATTAATTTTTTTTAGTATTTCGATAGCTTGTGAATGTATGAAGTATAAATGTATAGTCATTCATTTATCATGATTTTCTTCTAGTTTGCCTCAGTAACCATCAGGAGTAATACCGTTTCTTTGTTTACTTGGATATGAATACAACCTTTCCTCAATTTTTGTGAACTGATTCAATACTAAGGGTTTAGAGTTTGTTCCAAAAATGATCATGATTTAATAGTAACTTTGTAAAATTTGATGGAGTAGCAATTAAATAAAGATCATTCTTTCTCCTGGCAGTTAATCCTTCTGTTTCAATCGTGTCCAAATCATTTGGATTAACTCCATGAGGGACCTTCCAATCAAAGTGATAAAGTAATTGGGATAAAGGATGGGCAACATTAACTAAACCAAATAACATTCCTGGACACATTCTTCTTCCTGCATCAAACGAAATAAATTCAAAGTGATTTCCTTTAAAGTCAATACTACTATTCTCAAATCTCTCAAGTATAACGCTTTCTGAATTATGTCAGTATTTGGGATCTCTACCAATTGACCATGCATTAACTAGAACTTTGGTTTTCACAGGTATTGTGTATCCATCGATCTTTGTTTCCTCTCTACATTCCCTTGGGACTAATACAGGAACCGGAGGGTGTAGCCTTAATGTTTCTTTGATAACCAATTGCAAGTAGTTCAACTCTTCCAGATCAGTATCATTAAATGTTTTTATCCCATTCAATCGTTTTCTCACATCGAGTTGTGCTTTCTTCATGACACGTGGATTTTTAATTAGTTATAAATATGCCCAAATTATTGTTGTAGAAGTTGTTTCAGTTCCTGCTAGAGCATGTCCTACATGTAAAATTAAAGGAGTAAATATCGAAGTTTAGATTTATAACACGAAATAAAATTACTTTTAAAGATGCACTATACTTACAAGTATGACTGCTTTAATGTTTTGATTTGTGATAGATGGTCCAAATTCTTCGATCTCCATTACTCTAAGTAAAGCATCAACAAAATCTTTGCTAGAGAGACAAAATATTCTGAAACATAGTTTTCTCTATTCATCAATAATACAGTAGAAAGCAAATATTTATAGCTATATAATTGGAGGGTTAGAGTTCTATTCTAGGAAGGAGTATATATGGTTATAAATGTATATTCTATAAATCAGTCCTATTTTAAGAAATAATATATCTTCTGATTACTATACAATTATAGCTTTTCCTAACATGCCCCCCCCTCAAATTGATACCGGTGATCACGAAGTAGCAATTTGGAGATAAGATATTGATGTCGCGCTCATGTCATCGCCTTTGTAAACAAATCAGCAAGTTGATCATGAGAAGGAATGTATTGTAGAGTGATGAGATGCTCGATAACCAATTCTCGAATGTAATGGCAGTCCACCTCTATATGCTTTGTGTTTTCGTGTTGCACCGGGTTTGTGGCTATTTTAATCGCACTAGTGTTATCAACATGTAGCACTGTAGGAGATGTAATAGCGACACTGAGCTCAGATAATGGCCGTCGTAGACAAATAATTTCTGAACTTGCTGCCGACATAGCACGATACTCAGCCTCTATAGATGATTTAGATGTATGGGACATTTTCTTACATTTCCAAGATATCAAGGATGTGCCAAGAAACATGCACCAACCAGTAACAGAGCGTCGAGAATTAGGACAACCAACCCAATCTGCATCAGTATATCCTTCAAGATGTATAGAAGAATTAGATCGGAAAAGAACACCTTGACTCATAGAACCACAAACATATCGAATGCCATGAAGTAATGCAGTGTGATGTATACGGTAAGGATTAACCAAAAACTGACTTAGAACTTGTACTGCATATGAGATGTCTGGCATTGTCATAGTGAGATAAACTAATGATCCCACCAATTGCCGATACAATGTTGGATCATTGAATGGTTCTCCATCAACCTCCTTGTACTTTGTATTAATCTCCATTGGGCTGTACACAACCTTGTCATCAGTAAGACCAGCCATTGCAACAAGATTAAGAGCATACTTTTATTGTGTAGCATGATCCCAGTAGACAAGTATAGAACCTCAAGTCCAAGAGAGTACGTCAGTCATCCCAAGTCCTTCATCTTAAATGAGGTATGTAAGAATTCTTTCAACTTAGTAATAGATGAGAAGTATTGTGATACATAATAGAGAAGTACGAAGAAACCAAGAATGGTCTGAAGAACTCTGAGAGAAGCCCGCAGTTTGAATCGTGGATCGAAATTTGTCAAACCAAGCTCGGGGAGCCTGTTTTAAGCTATAAAGATATTTTTGAAGACGACAAACTGCATTTGGTCTTGGAAAAACACACTTGGGTGGTGGTTTCATAAACACCACTTCTTCCAGATTACTATGGAGAAATGCGTTTTTCACATCCATCTGATGTAAGGTCCAGCCTTTCATTGAAGCCACAACTAATAATGTCCGTACCATTGTCATCTTAGCAACAGTTGCAAAAGTCTCCTCATAATCCACCCCATACACCTGTTTGTACCCTTGAGCAACTAATCGAGCTTTGTAGCGATCAATTGTACCATCTGCCTTAAGTTTAATTGAATACACCCACTTACTTCCAATGAGAAATCCAGCTATCTGTTTATCAACAAACTCTAAAGTAGAATTTTCATTCAATGCATGAAGCTTTTCTGACATTGCCTCTTTCCAACAAGTTTGTGTAGAAGCCTGAGAGTAAGATGTAGGTACATCAACAGAATGTAGTGTGGTATGCATGGCATAATACTTACCAAATTTCCCTAGAGAGTAACCAAGTCGTTCAGGAGCATGGCGATCTGTCCGACTAGGTCGGCGTGAGGGAGTAATTGGATGAGACGATTCCTCTTCGAAAGATGGGGATGCATATACAGAGTCAATAACCGAAGAACAGGACGGCTGGAGATCATCATGATCATAGTTCATAGGTTGCTTCGGAGGATCAGTAGCTACCACATCATCATCAAACTTTTACAAAAAGGAAACAGATTCTGAAGCATGTTTAGAATTATGTTTGTAAGAAAATTGACCCTAAAAAAAAAACATGTCTAGATACACGAAGCTGGCGACAAGATGCATCATAAAATAGATAACCCTTTTGTGTGTCACTGTAGCCCAAAAAAATACATTGTGTTGCCTTTGCTGAAAGCTTTTGTCGTTCATGTGTTGGAAGATGGACAAAGCAAACACAACCAAAAACTCGCAAGTAAGAATAATCAGACTTCTTATGAAATAATTTGAAGTATGGTGTCTCATTAGCAATGACTGGGGAAGTTTGTATATTAATCAAATATACAGAAGTAAGTACTGCATTAGGCCAGAAACTCTTAGGCATATTAGATGTGCCCAACAAAGCCAATGTAGTTTCCAATGATGATTCTTCCTTTCTAGGACTCCATTTTGTTCCCAAGTATGAGGACAATTGTGTTGAGAAATAATTCCTTTGTTTTTGAAAAACTCAACAAGATTAGTTTTAGTGTACTCTCCTCTAAAATCAAAATGAAATATTTTTATAGTTTTATGAAATTGTGTATACACATACTCAACAAAATTCATAATAAGAGTCGGAACCTCAGATTTATTTCGAATAAAAAACACCCATGTGTATCTAGATACATGATCAATAAATAACACAAAGTACTTATATCCCATCCTTGACAGAGTAGGAGAAGGACCCCAAACATCACTATGCACCAAATCAAACAGATTGTCATAAGAAGATGAACTAGATGGAAAAGGGAGCTTGTGACTTTTCGAACCGGCATAATTAGAACATGTCAAAGGGAGACTTGAATGAATGCCATGTGTTGCTGGAATACATGAGTTGAGCATGTGCTGAAGTCTAGAGGAATGAGGATGACCCATCATATTATGCCAAAGAGTGAGCAATTTATTCGAGCGAGTAACATTTGCGGCAGAAACTGAAAGAAAACAATGATGCAAATGATGATGAACCGACTCTAGAAGAAACATTCTGCTAACTCTACTCCTCTTGGCCATGGTCATCTCGATTTTCAGATTCTGAACAACAAAATAATTGGGTGAGAATTTTACAACACAATTCTGATCAACTAGCTGACCTACCGAAACCAAATTGGCCTTCAAATTAGGTACATAAATTAGCCTTCAATTTGTGAGATTTTACAGTATCTCCCCCTTACGAACATTCGTCCTCGAATGAACTTACTCTTAGTAGGCTAAGGGTGTAACATGTAACATTCAATTCAAACACCCAACAAGCAATGCAATTACAACATGCTAACTTATAAATGAAAGAGTACTAAGAAGAGTTTTAGTACCTTGGTCTGGAACTTCTCCGATTTCGAAGAGATGTGGATATCTCTTCTTCATATCTTCCTCAGCTTCCCAAGTAGCTTCCTCAACAAATTGGTTCCTCCAAAGGACTCTGACTGATGCTACTTCCTTAGTCCTCAACTTGCGAACTTGGCGATCTAGAATCTGAATCTCTTCATAAGATAAGCTATCTTTGATCCCAATATCTTTAGTTGGTATGATCAATGAAGGATCACCCATGCACTTCTTCAACATGGAGATGTGAAAAATCGGATGAACTGCCGCTAACACTGGTGGTAGCTCCAACTCATAGGCTACATTACCTACCCTTTTTGATATTCTGTAAGGGCCAATGTACCGTGGACTAAGCTTCCCCTTCTTACCAAATCTCATAACACCTTTCATGGGTGAAACTTTCAAGTATACCCAATCATCTACTTCAAACTCTAACTCCCTTCTCCTAACATTAGTGTAGGATTTCTGACAAAGCTGTGCTGTTTTCGACCTCTCTTAAATCACTTTCACCTTCTCCATAGCTTGATGAACAAAATCAGGTCCTATCAACCCAGTTTTACCAACTTCAAACCATCCAATAGGAGATCTGCATCTTCTCTCATAAACAGCTTCATAAGGAGCCATCTGGATGCTAGAGTGGTAACTATTGTTATAAACAGATTCAATAAGAGGTAGGTGATCATCCTAATTGCCTTTGAAATCAATAATGCAAGACCTCAACATATCCTCTAAGGTCTGAATAGTACGCTCTGCTTTCCCATCTGTCTTAGGATGAAAGGCAGTACTTAAGTTCACCTTTGAACCCAAGCCTTTTTGGAATGACTTCCAAAACTGTGTAGTAAATTGTGCACCTATGTCTGAAATAATGGAGATCGGAACCCTATGAAGTCTTACCACCTCTTGAATATACAACTTAGCATAATCTTCTGCTGAATGGGTAGTCTTTACCAGCAGAAAATTGGCTGATTTTGTAATTTTATCAACAATCACCCAAATAGAATCATGATGCTTGCAAGATCTTGGTAAACATGTGATAAAATCCATATTAAATCATCTCCCACTTCCATTCCGGAAGTTCTATATTCTAAGCCATACCGCCTGGCCTTTGGTGCTCTACTTTAATTTGTTGGCAATTCAGACACTTAGCAACAAATTCTACAATACCCTTTTTCATACTAATCCACCAATAAACTTCTCTCAAGCCGCGATACATCTTTGTGGAATCTGGATAGATGGAATATCTGGAGCTATAAGCTTCCTCCATGATTCTTTCTTGGAGTTGATCCACCCTTGGTACACACAATCTGCCTTGATACCTCAATACACCATCTCCCCCTTATTCAGAAGCCATTACTTTTTGCTTATGAACATTTGCCTTCAATTCAAGCAAAATAGGGTCTTGATCTTGCTTCTCTTTTACTTCTAACACTAATGAAGATTCAGCCCCATTCATCACCACTACTCCTCCTTCTGTGGAATCCATTATACGAACTCCCAGGCATGAAAATCTATGCATATCTTTCGCTAGCTCTGTCTTATCTTTCTCAAAATGGGCAGTACTACCCATAAACAACCTGCTGAAGGCATTAACAACAACATTAACCTTACCTGGGTGATAAAGAATACTCATGTTATAATCCTTGAGTAATTTTAACCACATCATTTTTCTGAGATTAAGCTATTTCTGAGTAAACACATACTGAAGACTCTTGTGATCAGTGAGTACGTCTACATAAACACCATACAAATAATGACTCCATATATTCAAAGCAAATACTACAACAACCAACTTTAAGTCATGGGTTGGGTGATTCTTCTCATGAACTTTTAACTGTCTGGAGGCATAAGCTATAACCTTGCCATTCTGCATTAATACGCAACCCAAACCAGCTCTAGATGCATCACAATATACCACAAAACCTTGAGTACCTTCTGGTTAGGTCAAAACTGTGCAATAGTCAACCTTTTTTTCAATTCCTGAAAGCTTTTCTCACAAGCTTTAGACCATTGAAACTTCACTGTTTTCTGGGTTAACTTTGTTAAAGGGGATGAAATAGATGAGAACCCCTGTATGAACCTTTTATAATAGCCAGCCAAACCCAAGAAACTCCTAATATTAATTGGAGATTTGGGTAGTTATTCGAAAATGAAAATAGGTTGTTAGTTTTTATAGAATAATATATCATGTGCACTTCCTTGATGTCCCAAACGTCTCCACAACGTCCTGGGCGTAAGGATTTTTCAAAAACACAGTCGAATCAGTACAAAAATGGGTGGGCGAAGTTGAAAAGTCTCTTGATATGAATCTCGGATTTAGGCACTATTTAGGGGTTTGTTTTCTAGAATAATTGTATAATTAGGTTAAGGTAGTTAATATACTCTGATCTGCTGAAATTCTGTTAAAAATAGGGATTTTGGGACGAATAGGCGCCATGATCATGCCTACTGTTCGTCCCAGTTGAAGGCTGCTCTGGCGAACTTCATTCCGCTATGGCGGCCTTCATCATTCTACTCTGGCGGGATATTTGGTCGCTGTGGCGAGACTGGAGAAACAGTAGCCGATCCCCCTTTTTAGGTTTTTAGATTTTTTTTCCATTTCTCCCAGCTAGTATCCAGTCCCATGGAGTTCTAACGTACATCTTCCATTCCTTGAAAGTTTCTCTAAATGGCAGTTCTCCAATGTCGTGAGTTGGGAAAGACATCATGACAATAGAAATATAAGGTTCTACTGCGAGAGAGGTTTTGTTTTGCTTAAGCTGGAGGTGAAGGTGCCTACCTTTTATGCTTGCCTGATGGAGTTTGAATGGACTCCACTGACTGAGGCTCCCCCGGATGCACGTTCCACTTGGGTGAGGGAGTTCTACGCCATCCTGCCCACTGTGCGATGGGATGATCCTCACCCCGTCATCCGTATCTGTGGATTTGACATATCCTCTTAATGCCACAACCATCAACAAGGCACTAGAGTTTCCTGAGGTCCTGAATATTGAGTATGAGGCTAAGCTGCAGGAGATGGACTTGGGTTGGCTGAGGGACACATTGATTGAGCTTGCGCGCTGGGATCAGGTTTATTGGGCTACTGCTGAGGGCATTACTAGCTCAGATTGGTCACCTGATGGTAAGATGTGGCTACACTTGGTGACTAGGAGGATCCGCCCATCGGGCAACCACACCGACGTGACCTTTCTTCGGGACTTGTTGGTGGTGTGCGCTATACAGGGCATCATATTGAATGTGGGGGCGCAGATCATTTCGAAGTGAAAGACATTCTACCGTGGTAACAAGAAAGATTCTTTCCTACCGTGACTTATTAGTGCGCTGTACAAGCGGGTGGGAGTGCCACTTCTCGACACTGACGAGGTATTACCCATGGACCCGCCTTTTCACCCTCTTTTGATCAGGTCAGGTTCTGCATCCAAGAGCAAGAAGAGGAGAATGGGCAGGGGTAGCAGCAGTAAGGCGGCCGTGGACTCGGACGACAAGGCCCCATTCTCAGGTGAATGGGTCAAGGAGGATCATGCAGCCGTTCAGAAGAGTTTGGGGAGTGCCATTGCTGAATTCACCCCGGTTCCACCCAGCACTACCCTAGAGGTTGAGATGCTTCCCCGTGAGCTACGCTAGGAGCGGATGAAGGGTTTGGAGAGGTATCGTCTAATGGTCCGGATATGGAAGACTGTGAGGACCATATTCACTTGCGTTGCCCCTGGTCAGAAGTTTCCCTGGGTCGAGAAATAAGATTTCTAGATCTTTACTTTTATGGATGAAGCGGCGACCGACCTGGTACCTTCGAAGGATCTAGACTCAAACGTTGACACCACCCAGTCCGAGGGTTCTTGATTTGGCTTCTGCCCTTCTTGGGCTTGTAAATTTTAGGATAACTTGGTTTTTATCTTCTTGCCTTTCTTATGTTTTGTAAGCACTTGGATGTTAGATTTCATATTTTTTTCCGTAGTAAATGGTGAATTACTAAGTTTTATAAACTATTCTCGATTGCTGAACACTAATAGAATTGCTGGGGTTAGCCCGAATGCCATTTGGGGTCCTTATCGGGAAACTTGGAAAACTAGAGATGGCGGTAGGGTTACGCCTCGCCTAAATCCGCTCTAGCGAGAATAATTACGCTGGCGCAAAGCCAAAACAGAAATAAAACCTCTGCTGATATTTTTCTTGGGTTTTTCTCTCTTTTCTAAATTTCACCAAGGTTCTCAGCTTTACCAAACAAACTTAGGATAATCGTGCGAACTAGGAGAAATCATTGACTACTCCAAGTCGAACTCAAGATACACAACCAATTCATTCTTATTAATTCAGCACCACAACCAACACATCTCCAGGATACACCCAGACATTCACACAGTTATTACACAAGCGCAAGACACGTTCAGATCTTCCTCACAAATCGCGTCACGGGTTTGTCTAAACCCTCTCATCGAATCTAGTCAGGACCTTCTTTCCCCAACCGTCTTCACAATACTCAAGTCGTTACAACTTGCACAATTTCCATCAATTAGGCCAGCACATTGCATATATGAAGGTATAGACACACGTTTATAGTGCACATAACCACATCATCACATTTAAGCAATGACAACTTTCACATTCACAGTTAATTCAGAAAAAAAGTAGCACACATTTACATACTTCAAGTTACAATTCACAGACAAGTCCAAATTCTTAATTAGTTACTTTGTTCCATGGATGATAATTACTGATCATCCATGTATTTACACCGCCCCTAGGGCCAGATAACAATTGGAACCTTCTCAGTTCTAGTTCACCTTACTTGTGTTCCTTCAGTCGTGACCACGACGTCCGATCTACTTTATTTAGATACCAATTAGAATCAGGAGATACCAATTGGACCCAACTCATACCACAAGTGACACTTCGCACGAAATGAAAGAATGAGTAGAACTATTTCCTAGAATGCTTCCTAGCTTCCTGAAGATTTGATGTGGACGTCGACACACCAATCTGCAGGAGTCTAGTCCACATTTTGCTCTTATACTGGGAGACCGGTAACCTGGGCTCTAATACCAATTTGCCATGACCCAATCCACAGGGCCGTGCGGGCACCTACGTACTACCACCTAAGTAGGAGAACCCTCATATCCCAATAATTTAAAACATGTAGAAAATTAAATAAACGGAAATAAAATATGCTAATGGAAATTTATAATTAAGAACCTTTAACACAATTTGGTTAAGACTTGTAAAGTAATTAACACCCCCAAGGATCTAGTCTAAACATGTACAAGAGCTACTAAGAGTACAAACTGGGCATAATAAATAAAAGACACAACTCCCAACATACAAAAGGAAAAGTAGAAGCTGTTGGAGAATTCTTCATCTTGACCTAAGGAAACATCACCAACCTGCATCCAGACTATGTCAAAAGACATAACAAGAGTAGTATCAGTACAAACCACACGTACTGGTAGGCATCATCGGTCAACCCGACGCTCACCACGTAACATAAGGAAATAACTAGTAAGATCATGTAATTAAACCCCTCGCTTCTCCACCTTTATGGTCAACCTACTTACTAGGTTCTTGATCATAGCCTAACCATTCTAACACATAGAAAAGTCCCCAAATACAACTACAATCATTCCAACTAACCGCTCACGTCAAACCCTTACTTTCTCTTCATATTACCTAGTCATTGCCACATAGTACATTACGTCACTCTTTCTAACCCATAACCACATATTTCTTTCTCCAACATGAAATCCACCTAAGCACTTCCGACATGTACACTTCCCCCACTCCTCGCCATTATAGCACACGACACCCTTACTTGGGCAATAACCATTCTTGAAACGTTGACTCCCCACCTCCGTATCACCTCCTGATTGGGTGTTCCCTTTTCGGTTAACTTTTCATCAAGATACATATCAAGTTTACTCAACATAGAAGAACCATCAAACATAATTTCTCATAACCATAAAACACCTTCGGGAAATACAACATCAATTATCATTACGAACAAGGTACAGTTTCACAATTCTCAAGGCATACAAGTATGTCTAATCATTGGTCCTATCAGGGAACCCAAACCCAAATTATTAGCATACCCCTTTTGTTTGTCACTGTAGCCCAATAAAATACATTATGCTGCCTTTGCCCAAAGCTTTTGTCGTTCATGTGTTGGAAGATGGACAAAGCAAACACAACCAAAAACTCGCAAGTGAGAATAATCAGGCTTCTTATGAAATAATTTGAAGTACGGTGTCTCATTAGCAATGACTGGGGAAGTTTGTATATTAATCAAATACACAGAAGTACGTACTGCTTTAGGCCAGAAACTCTTAGGCATATTAGATGTGCCCAACAAAGCCAATGTAGTTTCCAATGATGATTCTTCCTTTCTAGGACTCCATTTTGTTCCCAAGTATGAGGACAAGTGTGTTGAGAAATAATTCCTTTGTTTTTGAAAAACTCAACAAGATTAGTCTTAGTGTACTCTCCTCCAGAATCAAAACGAAATATTTTTATAGTTTTATGAAACTGTGTATACACATACTCAACAAAATTCATAATAAGAATCGGAACCTTATTATGAATTAGAATCGGGAGATACCAATTGGACCCAATCATACTACAAGTGACACTTCGTACGAAAGGAGAGAATGAGTAGAACTATTTCCTAGAATGTTTCCTAGCTTCCTGAAGATTAGATGTGGACGTCAACACACCAATATGTAGGAGTCTAGTCCACATTTTGCTCTTGTACTGGGAGACCAAAAACCTGGGCTCTAATACCAATTTGTCATGACCGAATCCACAGGGCCATGCGGGCACCTACGTACTACCACCTAAGTAGGAGAACCCTCATATCCCAATAATTTAAAACATGTAGAAAATTAAATAAACGGAAATAAAATATGCTAATGGAAATTTATAATTAAGAACCTTTAACACAATTTGGTTAAGACTTGTAAAGTAATTAACACCCCCAAGGATCTAGTCTAAACATGTACAAGAGCTACTAAGAGTACAAACTAGACATAATAAATAAAAGACACATCTACCAACATGCAAAAGGAAAAGTAGAAGCTGCTGGAGAATTCTTCATCTTGACCTAAGGAAACATCACCAACCTGCATCCAGACTATGTCAAAAGAAATAACAAGAGTAGTATCAGTACAAACCACACGTGTTGGTAGGCATCATCGGTCAACCCGACACTCACCACGTAACATAAGAAAACAACTAGTAAGATCATACAATTAAACCCCTCGCTTCTCCACCTTTTCGGTCAACCTACTTACTAGGTTCTTGATCGTAGCCTAACCATTCTAACACATAGAAAAGTCCCCAAATATAACTACAAGAATTCCAACTATCCGCTCACGTCAAAGCCTTACTTTCTCTTCATATTACTCAGTCATAGCCACATAGTACATTACGTCACTCTTTCTAACCCCTAACCACAAATTTCTTTCTTCAACGTGAAATCCACCTAAGCACTTCCAACATGTACACTACCCCCACTCCTCACCATTATAGCACACAACACCCTTACTTGGACAATAACCATTCTTGAAATGTTGACTCCCCACCTCCGTATCACCTCCCGGTTGGGTGTGCCCTTTTCAGTTCACTTTTCTTCAAAATACATATCAAGTTTACTCAACATTAAACCATCAAACAGAATTTCTCATAACCATAAAACAACTCCGGGAAATACAACATCAATTATCATTACGAACAAGGTACAGTTTCACAATCCTCAAGGCATACAATTATGTAAAATCATTGGTCCTTTCATGGAACCCAAATCCAAACTGTTAGCATACCGAAACTTGGTACCCGATCCAAATATTATGCCGGAACGTGGCAACCGATCCCATAATTATGCCAAAATGTGGTAACCGATCCAAATTAGTGTGTCGAAATGCAACACCCGATCCACAATCACAATCACAATGTATATCATCACAACCACACAACAAGAGTGATTCACAACATATAATTCTTCTTTCATGCTTATTTACATTAGGTGTGATTGATAAGTTGTTCACATTTATGTACATATTATAATGAAGCAAGAACAAGCCCACAACACACAATCATAAAATCACCACCATCCCAATGAACTACTCATCGACGTATATCATGTAAGCATTAATTCAACCCTACTTAGCCCTAGGTCATCATTTAAGGCTTCTTCCTAGGATTTAATCATATTTTGTTCAATGCACGAAGGCTTACGCACAATTCCTACAATTGATTTACATATATTATGCTGTGAGCACATATTTATGACTACTCAATTCATAAAACCTAGCTACCTGGGCGCCAAGTAGCTGCACAATGTTTTTGGCTTTGATTCTTGTTTTCGAACTTCGTGACGGTGATCTTGATCGGACATCCGCCACCCATCGACCTCCTTACGTTAGAATTCTCCTTCTCCTTCCTCCCCAAGCTTAGAGCTGCTTTCTGAGGGTTTCTAGGGTGTTTTACGTCTAATTTAGGTATTTTAGGAAGAAGGAGGAAATAAGAATTCGCGTTATTTACATTTTGCCTCGCCTATCCCGTCCCGTCGACTGTTTTCCCACTGTGGCGTTGCTGCCCTAGCAGCATCTGGCTCCCCCGGTGGGATAGTGGCCCAAAATTTCCCAAATTGATTTTGCTAATTAACTATGGGTCGGGTCGTTACAATATACTAAGCCAAAAAATAATTGTTATATCATTAGAATTATTTTCGTCAAGTACTCGAGGTTAAGAAATATACCCTCTTAGGATTGAACAATGTACTTTATCAGAATAGTCGTACCTCATATGTTGACACGCAATTTTGACCTCCACAATATAAATTAATCATCGAGCCTCTTAAATTCCAAACGAGTTGAAATAATTGACTTTATAAAATTAAAAAAAAAATAAAAATAAAAATTTAAGTTAGTTTAAAGTAATTTTTCCATTTTTATAATTTTCGAATGAACTATGTATATATTAATTAGTATATTTTATAAACATTTCGAAAATCATCTCAAAAAGATTTTAATTTTAGTAAGTATTTTATTAAATTAGTTTAGTTTAAATTATGGTTATAATTTTGAATCATTAGTTTACAATTAAGTTGATTACTTTATCTCGTTAAAATTAAGAGGCTTGTTAGTTAATTAATATCAATTCCTCTAATTTAATTACAAGTTGAGCTTACCCTAATCAGCTAAATTTAGCTATATTTCTAATATCTAATTGGCTGTAATTTAAATTCATATGGCCAAAGCTTAATTTAATTCTCACCAATTTAATTTTTATCCTTAACCCATTTTTGGGCCAAAGTTTTGGACTTTCTCTTTTGTCACTTTCCAGCAGCCTATTTCCTTTTCTTGATTCCAATCAGCCCATCACTAAAACCTTCAGCCCACCAATACAATAAACAACAATTCCCAGCATATACAACAGCAACCAAAATGACCCCTGTACATTTCCTTCTTCTTCCTCTAGCAAAAGAAAAAAAAATCCAGAACCTCCAAGCAGTCCAAAAACGCAAAGAGATCGAGAAATCGCGATCAGTAACAATCCGACCCCACCCCTGTCTCATCTTCTTCCCCACGCAACTAGACCCAGCAACACCAGCGAGTAAATCGTGCTGCAAACCCAGTCGTCCCATCCTTTTTTCTTCCCATTTTTCAGAAATTTCCCATCCCTCCCACTGTTGCCTCGAAAAGGGCATATCAATTCATATTTCAAGTTTCAAATTCGACCGTTTTCCCCTTAAATCGACCTAAAATTCTCTCTATATAGATATTCATTTTCTTTAGTGAAGGGGGAGAGAGAAAAAGGGATTAAAGTTTGGTTCGTTGACAATAGTCGTTGTATACTCAAGAAATTTTGAAACAATTTTTCCCTTCTAAATTCTAAGAAAAGCTTTGATTGAAGGTTGGTTCAAATTTCCTTATCTATGGTTCAAATCTAAACCGGAGTAGGAAGTCGCTCTCTCTTTGGCTCCTTTCGTCCTCAATTCGCTGCCCGGAAAAGGTAATGTCTCTTCCTCGACTTATTTTCCGTTTTAGAAATCATGCACCTAGTTTGATTTTCCATGTTCGATTCTCGCCCTGTTTCGAGTTTCCTTTTGTTGTATGTTGAGCTTGTCCGAAATTCTTGACCCTGTCATATGGTTGGTTGCTGATTCATCATAATATTTCAACTTCTGGCTCTAAAAAATGAGAAGCATATTAATAGTGACTCTTCTTGTTAGTGATGGGTGTTGTGGTTTGTTTTATGATTTATTATCGTAAGCTCTCGACAACACTAGCTTAATCAAATCTAATCTCCACTTTTTGTCTAGTTTTAATATTGATGCCAAATCTTCCGTGTTAGCATTCATGTAGTTAAATGTTGTGAAACCTGCTGAGATATTTAATTTTGTGATTTCACTCTTCTCCATTTAAATTTGGCTTTCGTGTTGTTTCGAATCATATGTTTTCCTTGCTTTGATTCTCATGCCTAATACGTCCTCAAGCATCAGCGAATGTTCTTTTGTTATTATATGTTAGTTGTCGGATTCGTTGGCATGCCTACAAAATTAGTATGAGCACTTGTAGCGCAGTTCTGCTTTCTAAAAGATGTTATTTTGAGGTATGTTCCCAATTAAAATTCAAGCTATTATTTTCTCACTGTTTCTTTATCTAAACTCCTAAATAACCTAATTATTGATGCCATCTTGGGGATAATTGTTTTGTTTTGTTACCTGCCAGTTGTGTATTTTGGTGTCTAAATTCCCAGCATGTTCATTTAGGCATACCTCTACTTAAATCGACTTAAGAATTTAGTTTGAGGAACAAAACAATCTCTTGTAAAGCTTTCCTTAGTATGGATATGTGAGTGTTTCAGTTCATTTCGTATACATGTTGTCGGTTTCATGATTGAACTTTTTGTTTAATTAGGTCGTGGATTAAAGTGGAAATTTTGAATGAATTTTCAGTTGATTTGGCATCTTTGTTCCATCATAACTATGGCATAGTTGCTGGTGATATTCTTTTACAAGTACATTCAACTTGCATATTATATTTATCCTTGCTTAGCTAATTTCATCTCATTAATACAAATTTTCCTTTATATGTGATTAATTTGTTTTCTTTGATTAATCGTATTATCTCATTTATGTTAATTTAATCATCCACATAGTCTTTTGTAGATGCTAATTTTTTCCTCTCTTCTTCTTATCCTTCTTTTCTTGCATGAACCCCCTCGGTTTGAGTCCATTGGACTCCCCTTTGTTACTCTCCTTGCATCACGGGTTGGGTAGAAGCTCAACATTTTCTCCATCGAGTCAGCCCTCCTATGTATTCAGAAGCTGTTACAGGTTCCAGGGCTCTGCCATATTGCTGAAAATTAGTTCTAAGGCCCGAGAAATGGGCTGTATACACACTATATACAGTATTTACGCTGATATACAGGTTTAAGGCAGCAAATACGTGGCCAAAAATGTAAAAATACAGGGCTGAGGCGAAACACAGGTGTTTGGAAGCAGGATATACATGAAAAACACTGATACACGAGCTGATATACACTGATATACAACCAGTATATGCCCAAAACGGAATTGGGTAAAAACCCAAAAAATTTCAGCAAATTGGCCCAAAAGGAGGCCCAAATTCAATTTCTCCTTTACTCTTTAATTATTTAATTGTGATTATTTATTGTTTGATTAACTCTAACTTTAAAATTGTTGAATAACTTAAGAAATTCCCCAAAAGATGAGTTATTTCTTTTGGGTTGGTTTAATTTTAATATATTTCATGTTTTAATGTTCACTCATTTTATCAATCAAATATGTCAGTTAAATAATACATTTTAATTAAGATAAACTTTTTGTTCTTAAAAAATAATATTTTTAAGCTTCTCACTTGATTAAATTTTATTCATTTCAAATTTGTTTTTGAGTTAAAGTATTTTTCCTCAAATTAACTTTAAAAATGTTAGTCAAAACCTTTCAATTAATTAAAGAATATATATATACCTACTTGGTCATTTTCGCAAAAGGTTAGCTAATTAATTGAAATTGATTTTCATGCTTGATTTATTAAATTGGTTTAACGTATTATTTCAAAATGAATTACATGAATTCTAATTAATCTAGTTTTATTAATATGCTAATCGCTTGCAATTAAATTCAATTGTTTCATTTTAAGTCCCTTTCTCTATAAAATGAAATAAAATGTGTCATTTATTTATTTTCGTAAAGGTAATCATGTATTGTAAATTATTATATTTTATGTTAAATCATTTCTCTGAAGAATTAGTCAAAACATCATTTAGTCAAGTCGCAGGTCAACCGCATGTTAGCGGGCACTTTGAATGCCTAAACTCTTCTCGAAGTGTAAATTGAACCCCGAACCCTCTTTGGTAATTTTCAAATGATTTTTTCTGTTTAAATCTTTGAAAATTATAAGTTTTCTTAATTTCTTTAAAAAAATTAAGTGGCGACTCTTTCTAAGTATTTTCTTAAATTGTTTTATACTTAGAACATTTTAAAAAGTGATTTTTTCTACAGATAGGAAAATTACAGCACAACATCATATTTCGCTAAACTTCGAACTCACTCAACGACAATAAATCGCACGAAATTTTTGAAAATGCAAGAAGAAGAGTAGAAGATTAAAAAAAATTGTGGTTGAAAAATGAGAGGAAACCCCTCTATTTATAGTAAAAAAAGGGTAGTATGAGCAAGTGTTTTTTGTGTCTTATCTGAAAAGTCGTGACCTATCCGAGAAATCACAACCCTTTCGAAAAGTGACAACTCCTTGGAAAAGTTACAACTCTTTGGAAAAGTCACAACTTATCGAAAAATCACAACACTTTGAAAAAGTCACAACTTATCAGAAAAGTCACAACTCATCGAAAAAGTCACAACCTAAGTTAGGGATATTATATTAATTTAACATTCAAGTTAGGAGTTCATCATTTTAAGGTAATATATATATATATGACATGATGATTAAAGAAATATTTGGAAATTAAAATTTGTACTCTTTCCGTTCTAATTTATGTATTCTTATTGATAAATTTAAAGCACCAAAACTGCTTAAAGTGAACTTACTATCAAAGATAAAGAATCATTTTTGCCATATTCTCTAATCGTGTTATATCTTGTTTCACTTAACGAAAAATTTTGAAAAAAGAAATTTTAAAATTCATGGTATAAAATAAGTCGAAAATATCTTTGTAATTTTATTTTTTCATTAAGTAATGAGAAAACACACATACTACTCCAAATTCCCAAAGAATCAAGTGGACATAATATCAAGGTCCTACATATCAATGACAACTTTTGATGTAAGCCTACAAAGGACCATTAGTTTAGGTGGCTGGTAGATAGAGATGGGTAGGGATGGCAATGGGGTGATGTGGGGCGGGAGCGGGGGCGGTGCGGGTTGAGCTTAACCCGTAAAATTTTTAGTCCGCCCTGCCCCACATAACAACTTTTTTCATTTTTAGTCCGCTGCTGGTGAGCGACTATGACCCATATATGCTACCCGTCAGGCTAATGATCATGTTGAAAAAAACTGGATGAATAATATATACTTGAAAAGAACATGCTAGGAGGAAAAACATACAAAAATATTGCATATTTAAAGAAGTGCAACCAAACACAAGAGGAAGAAACTCTTCTCTAAATTAAAAGTTAGAGAAAGTAAAAAAAAATAAAAAACAAAAAAAAGCAACAAGCAAAGGAGTTGATGGGAATGGCATAAACGAGATTTGGAGAGAGAGTGGTCCAACACCAAAAATAAAATAAAGAACACAAAAAGAAAAGGAGTTGATGGGAAGGGGATCAATGAGAGTTTGAGAGGCAGTGCTACAACACCAAAAAAAAAAAAAAAGAAACAAAAAATAAAATGCGTTGGTAGAAAGGGCATCAACCTTTGAACTTGGACAAAAGTGATCCAACACAACCAAGAGAAAAATATTGTAAGTTGGAGAGAAAGTGCTCCAACACTTGGAAGTTGGAGAGAAGTGCACCAACACAACCGAGAGAAAAAATATCGTGAGTTGGAGAGAAAGTGCTCCAACACTTGGAAGTTGGAGAGAAGTGCTCCAACACAACCAAGAAAAAAAATATTGTTAGTTAGAGAGAAAGTGCTCTAACAAGTGAAAGTTGGAGAGAGAGTGCTTTGACACAACCAAGAAAAAAATAAATGAGAATTGAAGAGAAGTACTCCAATAATTGAAGATTGAAGGGAAGAACTCCAACAATTGAAGATTGAAGAGAAGTTCTCCAATTCAACAATAATGACAAGAAGAAGAAAAACAAGAGTATACAACTTTGAATTACGGGAGAATGTTGGAAATAATAATTCAAAGTTGGAGTAGGAATCCTAAGTTGTTTAGGATTTGTTATTTATGATATTTACTTATTTATGTTTAATTAGGATTTGTTAGTTAGAGTGGTTCCAAATCCTAGTTTAATTTGATTTTTACCTTTATAAATAAGGATGTTACTAGTATTTTCAATATATAGAAATAAACAGAATAGATAGGACTTGAATTAAGATTCAAGAACCTTTGAGTTTATAATTAAAATATTTCCTTCAATGTCCAAAACAACGAAGAAATGACAAATATATTTTCTTTCTATAGAAAGAATAAACCTAAGAAAAATATATATGTTATTATTGTTGTTGTGAATTAAACAACGATAGGAAAGAAATGTAATGAAGGACAATATATCGATGGGTCTCTAAGAGATTTAATTGCTTGGAAAAAGAGACCCAGGCATCTCCAACCCTATTCTCTATTTTACTCTCCAAATATAGAGTTTACTATTTTTTCAGACAATCAACTTTAATCTAGTTCTCTATTTATTTTCTAAAGAAGAATCTTCTTCTCTCTCCTCAATATTATAATATTATTTCTATTTCATTCTTATTTTCTTATTTGTAATATAAATCCTTTCTTTCTTTCTCCCAAAAACAATATATATTATTTCCATGTGATATAAAAAATTTATTTTTCAAGTTTTTTATTTAATATAAAATTATATTTTATTTTAAATTTCTAAATAATATAAATTGCTAACAAATATTATATAATATACAAAGTAATGGACAATTCAAATAAAAGTGAAATCATTAGTTAAATATAATTATATTAACATTACATAAATACTCAGTTTTCAAGATTATTATGTTGCTCCCATAAATGCTCTATTAATGCATTACAGAGTTCAAAATGATCATTTTTTCCTTAATTTTTCTTATGTCTAGTTAAAAATTGTTCAAATCGGAGATTTTCATCTAATACCATTTATGTCGTTGCAGTTGTAGCCTCTACAACATCTTGAATTGGTGCATTAAGATAACATTCGTCCTCGATTATCATGTTGTGCAATATAATACATGTAGTCATTATATCCTATAGCACTTCCGTTCTCCAAAAACGTGATTGTCCTGCAATAATTGCAAAACGTGATTACAAAACTCAGAATACACGTTCAACATATTTTTGGCACGATTCTTGCTTCATCTCGAAATATTTCTTCTTTTGTGAACGTGGATCACAAATAGTTTGAACAATTGTAGACCATTTAATTTTGTGCATTTTTTATAGTGAAAATTAATAATAAATTAAATCAAAGTGACGAAAATAAAAAAATGAAATACTATTAATTCGAGATGAAAAGAGTATATATTAATTTTTTAAAAATATTGTATTACATTTCAAAAGAATTACAACTATTAGAGATTTAATTGATGACATTATATGAAAATAATATATTAATTAAAATAATAGAAATAATAATAAAATAATAAAAGAGTTAAACAGAGAGTGTGAATAGTAGTTCTCCAAATTTGGAGAACTACTATTCAACTCTCTATAAATGTAGAATATAGAGTGAAATACAGGGTGGTTGGAGAGTTCATTCTTTATTTTACTCTCCAAATATAAAGAATAGATGGTAAAATAAAGGTGGATTGACAATGGTCGTAAAGTTAATTCATTTGCAAAGCAACAAAATACATCGTTCATGTATGATTTGATATGTATATGTAAGACATATATAGTATTTTTGTTTTTTCTTTGTGGACACTACTTTTGATGTAACCCTGCAATACAATGGGTTGCAAGGTATGGACCATTGGCCTAGATATTGTAAGCAAAGGTCAATTCTACTAGAGTAAATATCTCGAAAGGTCAGCTGACTTTGAGGAATTATCTTGTAAAGTTATTTAATTTTATTTTGTATAAAAAAAATCACTCAACTTTGAGTTTTTCTTTCATAGTATAAAGTATAAACATAATCTCCTCTCTGACTTGTAATAAGTTCGAAATCATTAATATTATGTAAGTGAATATAGTAACTATTTAGTACTTTAGTATGTATTAAGTATCTCTCTATTTACCAAAAATGAAAAAAAGAAAAATATTTGAGTTTTTATTTTATGGAAGAGAGAAAAGAGGAAAACTCAAACTCAAACTCAAAGAGAAAAGTTTTATCATGTTAAATTATTATTTTTATAATAAATTTGATTGAGTGATTTTATTAAAAACAAAACCTTAAAGTTGAGTGATTTTATTGATACAAAACAAAATTAAATGACTTTATAAGATAATTCCTCAAAGTTGGATGACATTTTGAGATATTTACTCATTGTACTTTTGCTATTATTTTGTGTTGGTTTTTAATTTTTGTCCCTTAAGATAGTAATTGTAATGATCTGTATATTATTGTTTTGTGCTTTTGAGTTCTTTTGTTCCAAATTTTATTTTTTCTATAGCTTCTTATGCTATTTTTAACTTGCGAAAATGGGTGACATGATTTTCAAGATGATCGAATGTGTCAAGATGAAGAATTATTTATTTTGGAAGTATTTGATCAAAGACAACAATCTAGGTTAATGAACTCAAATTCAAATTCTGACAATTTCATTAGATACGAAAGGTGATTTTTGACTGTGATAGATGATTTATACGGATCCCAAGGTGTTCAGGAGTGATTTGACCCTTTAGTTGTATTTTTGAGTTTGAAGAAAGTTATGGTTGATTGTTAACTTCCGATTAAGATGACATCAAATAAGTGATTTGATGATTTCAATAGGTTCGAAATGTGTTTTATAGTAAATTGACATATTTAGTTTATGTCTGTGTAACGACCCGTAAAATGAATAGGTAAAACTAGAGCCTAACGATTGTTTGTTTGAGTTGTAATGGGGTTTCTTGTGGTAGAATGTTGTCCCGGGAATATGTTGAGGAGTTTAGGGGTTAAATGCCAAGGTACGATTCCCCAAGGACCACCCAAGGGGTCCTTGAGGAGGACCCTAAGCCTAAACCCCAAGACCCCAAGAAAACCAAAAAGCTGGAAATTTGGGATGACCTATGGATGGGGACCTACACCCCGTAGGTCCATCCACGCCCCGTGGATGGCCTCCGTAGGTCAAGGCCCCCAAAGCTGTGTTTCATCCATGAACCACGAAGGTGACATAACGGTATGTGATCCCACCCATGGGTGGGGGTTTCGTGGGTGGCACCTGCTTGTTGTCCAAAGTCGGCCAAGTGAGGGGTTAGTTTGGTAAATTCTTTAATTAGTTAATTGAGTTAATGGACGATTATTATTAGTTTATTAAGATAATTGAAGGGTTTTTAAAGTATTAAAACACATTTACAACTCATTATTTCAAAACCCAAACTACAAACCTCTCCTCCCCTCCAAAAGTTCTCTCTCTAGAAACCTCTATTGGAGGTGAAGGATTCAAGCTCTCAAGGTCAAGTCTTCATCTTTTTCAATATTTTCGTGGAGTTCTACAATAAAAGGTATGGTAGTCTTCATCCTTGACTTAGTTTGTTTCAAGGAGCAAATTTCAAAGTTGATTTCAAGTCTCCAAGTTTTTCCCAAAAACCCTAGTTTTCAATCTATGCATGGGTTCAATTCCAAACGATTTCAAAAGGCATTTAAGTGATGAATCATTGTTTAATTGATGTTTTAATGGTGAATTAAGATGATTTATTCAATGAACCCATGTTTCCCCCAAAATCCTATGTTGTGATTTGTGATTGGGAATTGATTGATCATGGAAGTATGTTGATTTGTTTATGTTTATGTTGAATTAGTTATTGAATCATGTCAATTTCCTTATCTATTGTAGTATCTTAGTTTTATGGGTTGATGTTGGTTCATAGCCTTGAAAGGCACGTTCATGAAGGATCTATGTATGATTATTATGTGAAGTATATATGTGTGATCTCAATGAAAGTGTTATGATCATGTTTATAATGTAATAGTGTTATGTTTAGAAGCATATTCTCAATTAACACTCATGAATGATGATGATGATAGAATGTGAAGGTTTTTTTTTTCAATATGTTATGTATATCTTGAATTGGGAGGCTCTTATGCATCCTCTTCTTGAATGAATGAAAGTAATGTGAATATTGTATCTTGAATTGGTAGGCTAAGACATCCTTTTCTTGTATTGATGGATGTGAGTTTGAATGAAGTATCTTGAATTGGTAGGCTAAGGCATCCTTTTCTTGTATGATGAATGAGTATTGACTAAATGATCATAGAATCGGTAGACCTAATGTTGGTAGCCCTTTCCTAAATGAATGATGAAGTATTATAGGCTATAACATGAACCGGTAGACCTAATGTTGGTAGCCCTTCATAGTGAGTCTAGAAACTAATGTGGTGATAAACCTTGAAATGGTAGACCTAATATTGGTGGCCCTTTCTTGTGTGAAATGATGAACCTTGAAGCGGTAGACCTAATATTGGTGGCCTTTCTTGGAAAGTCAATGAGCTATCCTTATAATGTACCTTGAAGCGGTAGACCTAATGTTGGTGGCCCTTTCATGTGTAATGTACCTTGGGTCGGTAGGCCTAATGTTGGTGGTCCTCTCAAGTTTAATAATGTAATGTAAATGAAAATACTTTATAGGAATGTAGGCTAAGTACCGAGAGGATATGGTAAGATGGAAGTTCTCCCTACGTTCGGCCGAATTTCAATGAACATCTTTCTTATCCCATAACTATGTGCCCATATAGGTCCTAGCTAGTAGATCCACCTAAGATAAATGTTACCGATCTTACCATAGGCAAGTAGACCTCTTTACGGTGTGGGGCTTTATGACACCAGATTCCATGTCTAGCTCACATGGTCTATGTAACACCTCGAAAACCAGACCTAAGAAAAAAATTACAGAAACATACCTGAAGCAGTGAACCACAACAGGGTTCACGGATCGTAATAGGATCTACAGTCCGTAGACCTACCCGTGGTCTTGACTTAGAAGTCAGCAGGCCCAGACATCAGACCACGAGCACTTTCATGGTTCTTGGTCTTGATGACGGGCCATGGTGGCGCCCGTAGAGTCGAGGCAGTGACCCTCCCTAGCCAACCCCTTAGACCCTCACGTCTAAGTGAGGACCACGAGGACCTTCACGGTCCATGGTCCTTCACACGGTCCATGGGGGGCATCCGTGGGGCCTTACCAATAAGCCCCCTAGCCAGTCCCTCCAGACCATAGCCCAAGTGGAGACCACATACACTTTCATTGTATGTGGACCTTCACATGGGCCGTGGTAGGGCTCGTGGACTCAGACCCTCAGCTAGTAGTCACCCAGTCCAGACCACGACCGACTTCATGGTCCGTGGTCCCTTTCACGGTTCGTGAAGGTGGCCGTGGTCAGCCCGTCTGCAGATTAAGTCAGGTTTATTTTGGTATTTTCCTTATTTGTTGGACCTCTAAACTACGTCGTTTTAATCCTAAATTTCGTGGTTTTAGTCATCTTAAGCCTAGAAACATAACTAGAACTTACCCAAGTTAGATCTTTAATCAAAACTTAGAAAATTAGAAGAAAGAGAGGAGTAGAGTCGACCAACCCTAACTCTAAGAACACACCAAGTTTTCTTCAGTTCCAGCCCAGAAATCAAAGGATTACTCTGTGAAATTTGTCACCAGGTATGTGGGATTTCACAAGTGGGTTCCTTTCACCTATTAGGTCCCTAGTTTTCAATCAGTTTCTTGATTCCCTTATTATGACTATACCTAGGGTTTCTTGAATGTTAGCATTATTGGGTTCCTAGCTGTTAGAATGATCCAAATCAGATTAATATGTTAATATTAAGTCTATTGTATGGATTTCAGAACCCTATCTATGTAGTTCTTTAGTTTTTGAATTACACATGCTAGGCCAGATATTTCAGTTATTTCAGTTATTTCAGATATACATGCCTCAGTTTGAAATGTGTCATTATCAGTTATTTATGCGCATTCTCAGTTTGCATGTCGTTTTGAGCAATCCAGTATATCATAGTAATTTAGTCATAATGTGTTAATCACTTAATTCATTGGGAGTAGCATAATACCGAGTTGGACTAGGGTTCAACATACCCAAATAGTCCCAGAACTACTAGTGGACTAGGGTTCAGCATACCCAAATAGTCCCAGAACTACTAGCCACGTAGGTTGTAAGTCCCCTCTGTGGGCATCATTTTAGTGATCACGCTAGCATGCCTTTACACCTTTGGCCGGGTGTATTGGATCCTCTCGATGGAGTGTATACATCAGACTCCACATTTAGCTCATGTGATTTTATTATCAGTTATTAGTAGCTCCCACAGCTCAGCCAGAGTCTATTGCATTGACCATTTTTAGTACAGTCAGTATTCAGTCTCAGTATGTTATAAATTGGTCATTGTATCCAGTTAGCTCAGTATTCAGTATCTATATCATGTTCAAATTATGCACTTACTTTATTGCTTGTTCAGTTATGTGTTTATTTTAGCTTTATTCTATCCTGCATGCTCAATACCTTTCAAGTACTGACGCATATATTGCGCTACATCTTTTCGTGATGTAGGTTCAGTCCCTAACTATCAGATCATGCTAAGATCGGTTCCCGATCTCCAGTTCTGCAGTATCAGTGGTGAGTCCTCATTCTTCTAGGACAATAGTCATGTTATCTTTTCAGTATTTCAGTCCTTTAGTTTCAGTTTTGCTAGACTTAGAGTAATGACCCTCTCGGTCATTTTTGTGTCTTGCCTTCTGTGTGTCGTTAGAGCATTCCTGTAGCGACCCCAAGTCATTTATGACTTGCTGGGACTGACAGTTTGGTCACTTGGTCGTTCGTTTGGTTATTGTGCGAGTTTTAGTGTTTTTGGAGCTTATGAACCTTGAATGATCATTTTCGATCAAAGGTTCAAGAAGATGACATTGGAATCCAATTCTGATGATTCCATCTGCTCCGAAAGGGTCATTCTAGGCTAGTAGCATGGTCGGCATGACTCCCAAGGTTTTCAGTGTGAGTCTGTGCGATTAGGCGTTTTAACTTTAAGTTTAAGCCTAAGTTTGACTTTAGTCAATATTCTGAGTAAACACGCTCGGATGAGAATTCCATCAGTACGGTCAGCTCTAGAATGTTGATTTTGGTCTAGATTGACCCTTCTTTTGTGTTCCGAGGTTTTCGATATTTTTTCGAGCCCTTTTGTGGTTTTTGACTTAAAATGACATTTGGGTGTGGGACCCACCTTTTGTCAAGCTGACCTCGTATGGGAATTTTGACTGTGCCATTAAGTTTGGAATATTGAATTTAGTATGGTTGCTTATCTTGTTTGCGTGCACGGGGTTCCGAACGAGTTCGGAGTACCCCGTCGGAGTTTTTTTTAAGTTGCTGAAAATCTGGTGCATTTCAGCACTTGTTCTAAAACTTTAAAAGGGCTTAACTCTCTCATTTCTAGTCCAAATTCAGTGATTTAGAGGTTCATCTTGTGGGGTTTTGGCAAGGAACGTGTTGGTGAGCTCGAAAACTGATTTGGGGTCCCCGTTTGAGGTAAATCTCATAAAATACCTGCTGTTGCGACCTTTTTTGTGAGCTTGGTTTGAAATTTTTTGAGACTTGTTTTCTCAGTCATTTTAGGTTTGATTTCAGTAATTCTTGAGGCTATCTGAAGTGGTTTTTCGAGGAGAACGTTATGGTGTTGTCGGAAATCACTGTAGACCTCCCATTTCTGGTAAGTTTACTGATTCAGCTGCTGTCCCATTTCTAGTTCTTGAGAAAATTTGGGTTTTGGTTGCTTTTGATATTTTGATGTTCCCGAGCCCCGAATTGTATCCTATTTTGGGACATGAGCTCGGGGAACTGATTGGGATCTACTTTTGGGATTAATTCTGGAATTCCCGACACGGGTATCATTTTTCCCGTTTTGACCCTGAAATTGGTCCGTCTTCGTTTATTGCGATTTTGGTGTCTAAACGATCGTACTAACATTGTGATCTTATATTTGATAGAGTGACAATGTTCAAAGGTCGTTCGAGAAGGAAAAGCTCTAGCAAAGTGATTTGGAGCACACGCGATCGGCCTTAAGGTAGGCTACGACTTCCTTTCTATTAGATTGAGCTTAATTGTGTAAAAGCATGTCGATTGGAGTGAATTGGGGGTGAGTACCAATTTCCTACTTTACTTTGATTAGATACCTCATGTTAGGATCGATTGACCATAGTTCGGGTGTAGTATTATGTTAACCGGTTTAGTAGAGTTGCATGCTTATGTGCTAAATGCTATTGTATGCTTGTATGCTATGTGTTGTATGTTTGTTCGTCCTTAACCATAAGCATGATGTCCTTAGTCTAGGTTAGGCTAGCATTGCCTTAGACTTATGACCCGTGTGGGCTGGATAGGCTTGACTTTCTGCCGCCATCGTTCAGATGACTTAGCTCCTTATAGCCTGGAGTAGTAGACTTGAGTCTGATAGTTGAGCCTTAGATTAGGCGTTATCGCTGCTTGCTGCACTTCTGTATTTTCTCCCTCTAATTTTACGATTTCAAGACGTTCTCGAAGTTCGGTACGTCACTTGAGGCGTGGGATTGAGATAGTATAGGCTTGGAGCCTTTTCTATGATTTCTTAGAGTGGACGGCGTTCCATGGTGGTTGTTGTTGGATTAGATCCTATCGGAGATACCATCACCCTCGGGATCGTTCTTTCTAGCTGGGCTGGGAGCGTATCGGTGGCTGGGTAGACTAGGTGATTTCGGCGATCGCCCTGGGGCCTCTCTTTCTAGCTGAGCTGGGAGTGTGCTGCTGGCTGGGTGTCCCCGAGTCACTCTTTCTAGCTGGGCTGAGAGCTGACTATATGGTAGGACGACTCTTGATATCAACCTCACCCTCGGGTCCCTCTTTCTAGTTGGGCCGGGTGTGGACTGTTTGGTAGGGTACCCCCTGGGGTCACTCTTTTTAGCTGGGCTGGGAGTGCACTACTGGCTGGGTGGAGTCTGATGGGTTATCTTGGTTACTTTGGGCTGGGAGCCTGGTTTTCTTCTTTCTCAATAGACTTAGCTTTTCTGTGTACCTGTCGGGCTTATGAGGGTCCGTTCAGGTTTTATTTAAACTTGCGTACGAGTGTACCTTCTGGGTTTATGGGGGTCCAGTTAGGTTTAGTTTAGTTGTACTTAGTTTATTTCTGGTATGCTCGTGTGCTTTCTTTTCTTATTCGTTTTGACCTCTCTGTGTCTAGATTCTATCCTTTCTTCTTACTTTTACCCTTTTTGCTCAGTCGATCTTTGATGCCTACTGGGTACATGTTGTTTTGGTACTCATGCTACGCTCTGTATCTATTTCGTGATGCAGGTCCCAGTACCATTTTCCAGCGGTGAGTAGTTCCTGCCTTCTTTTGCAGCTGTGATTCAGAGACAAGGGCGAGCATTTGGCGTTTGGGGTTTGTCATGTCTCCATCTTTTATTTTAGCTAGTCTTGTTGCCTTTGAGACACGCTTGTTGTGGTCCACTTTTGGGACTTGTACTCTTTATTAGTTAGCTCTGTACTAGTGACTTCCAGGTTCTGAGAGAGATTCTATATATAATTATTTTGGTTTGCTTCCGCCTTGTTGTCCTTGTTTAGATTATTGTTTTCTCTAGTTTCTGCCCTTACGTTCATTGCTTGATGTTCTGGGTTACGAGTTGGCTTACCTACTGGTAGGGTATAGTAGGTGCCATTATGACTCGAGAAATCAGTTATTATTATCCTTAGTATTCCCCATCATTTTAGTTTTATTTATGATTTAGCTTCCGCATGAATTATTATTATCCTTAGTATGCTCATGTCATGCCCGTAGGGTCAGCTTGGGATCACTTGTGATCCTAGGTCCCGTGTCCGCGTCTCAAGGGTAGCTCGGGGCGTGACAGTCTATGTCGGTTAAACGCTTATTCCCATAATGTGAGATGTGCACTTTAGTTACTTGAGAGGTTCTATGCAGTGTGGGTGGTAGTATGGGATGCCATCCATGCATTGCACGAGTAGGCTTTGATAGGGCTATAGTGAGTTCTCTAATGTCTTCATGACTAATGAATGAAAGTGCTCTTAATGAAGCTATTGAAGAATGTTGACTTAAATATCTAAATATAATGATGCATGCTCTACTTGGATTGTATTATGAGTTATTTCCTTGTCATGACTTATGAAATGTTTATGTCTCTTATATATGAGTATTGTGTAAAGATGGAAGGATGAATGGTAAGTTCACTTTTGGTGGCCTTAATTTGGTAGCTAGTGTGGATGGTGGTATGGGACACTATTCATACATTGCACAAGGTATGGCTTGGGGTTACTTGAGGTGAAAGTCTAATGTAATGAAATGTCTTATGAGGTTGATTATGTTCTAATGTGAAGAAATGACTTGTATGCTGGTTATGTTTGTATATTATGTCTCTTATACTCATGTTCATGAAGTTTTATCAAATTGGCATATAACATGACTTTCAAATAAAATGTCCGTTTTAAGCATGTTTTTGCATGGCTATCATACTTAGTACTTAATTGTGCTAACCCATATTTCTTCTATTTTACTACAAGTGTAGGTTCCAACAAGTGAGTTGCTTTCTCTCTAGTTCAAGGGCTTGGATTGAGATTCTTCCAAGGCTAAATGGTATTTCCTCATAAATCGAGGACAAGTGTTTAGACGTTTCTTTTCTTTCATGTAATAGATATTTGTTAGTCTTTCGATTGTAAAGGGCCGTGACCCTAAATTAGTTTCAAGTTATTGTTTTAGATGGCCATGTGAGACAATAGACTTCTGTTGTTTTAAATGAGTATTTTTTATTGTATGGATTTAAATAAGTTTTAATTCCGTACTATTTCTATTATCTATTGCAATGACATGCTATGAGACTTGTATGAGACTTTTTGGAGTCTTGTACGCCTTGTCGCATCTAGGGTATACCCTTGGGTTGTGACAGTGGGAGGTCTTAGATGAGTTTCAAGTGCTTGTTTGAAGATTGATATTAATTTGAAATCGTTGAGATTAAATGATACCACAAGAATCCAATGAGTTCCCAATGGTGTTTTGATTGAACCATTAGATTCATATAGTAATTTTAGAATCATAGCATAAAAATATTGCCACTATCCAAAAATGGATGTGATGACATTGGTCTATTCTCACTAAGACATGTCAGCCTCAACCCAACAAAATGAAAGTATTGCGGAAAGTAAAACAAGAATAACATAAGAGTAGAAAACTTATTCATTCTATTATAACCCCTAACATGGTTATCACGTGTACAAATCATTAATATAAAAAGTGCGGAATTGAAAGATAAAAACAAGTCTCAATGTCTTTGCTTCTCAAATCTCAAATACAACAAAGCATAAGGTAAGGAACTAGAAAGTCAGTGGGGCTCTCAAAAATTCTTTGACAAGCTTCAAAAATAGGAGAAGAAGAAAAGCAATCACACGGTATCAGACTCGATACCTACACAAATTTAGAAGCAAGGAGTAATTAACAACCAACACAGTATTCATCAAGTAACCAAATAAACAAGGCAAACGTAGCTAGAAAAAGAGTACTCCTTTATCTCAACTGAACCTCTTCAAACTACAACCTTCATAGAAATTAGTCCAACCTAATAGTTTCACAATATATAGTTCACAAGGCTTAACAACCACAATTCAATAGTCACAGTTCAATAACCAGCACATATCAAGTATGTCAATCACAAGTGTCAAACGGATCAATCACAAGTATCAAGTGCATCAATCAAAATTAACAAGTAGATCAATCATAAGTATCAAGTACGCAAAGATTTGGTGGATGGATATATTTTACTTGTGTTATTCAATTATTCATTAGTTTTGGGGGCATTGATTAATTCTATCTATCTTGCTAGATTCATGTTTTATTTGCATATGTTGTTCAATTGTTAAGAAATATAGTCGGACGCACACAACTTGACACTATATTCACTCTATCTATCTTTGTTAAATTATTCACAAATTTTACAAGACTAGTCCTTAGGAACGTGTGTTGCATGTTTATTCCATATTATTGAATTATTTTTATAGGAAATGCAAAAATAAGCAATATTAATTTTATCAAACTACGAAAGGGCGGATCGCTGAGTTGATCGGCGATCTCTACTAACGATGCCGGATGATCCGCTGCAGCACAGATTTTTGAAAACTATAAATACTCGTTGAGAGTTATAGCTCAGTATCATATTTTTTATTATAGAATTTCAGCTCCAAGATTTTGGACTTGGATCTTGAGTATTCTTCACTTTTGACTTGTTTTAAGACTTAATCTTGCATACCCATTGATGGAAACTGATATTGGTATACATTTTTACCTCTTTTACATTTGTAGCAAAAACCCTAATTCTTGGGGTGTGATTTTGTGAATATGGGTTAGATTCGCTGTTGGGTCTTGCTTGTTGATGATTTATTTGTTGGTTAGATGTGATTTCATTTAGTAGTTGTGGTGGAACTTAATGAAATTGTAGTTGCAAATACAATTTCACCTTTGTGTTTTCGGCTTAATCGAAAAAGAGGTTGTAAAACTAAGACTACTAAATTGATGGCCGGTGGTAGTGGGTTGACATGAGGTTCAGCTCGAGACAGTGAATGGGCTAAGGTGGAGGTTATTCTTCATGCAGCCAGTGGGTGTCTGAGAGGAACCCATTTGATTCGACGTAAGTTACTCGAAAGAGAATTTACCCCCATTATGATCTAGTCGCTGCCAGGAAGTGGTGTTATTTGAGAATTCTTTGATTAGTAGAATTTTTGTTCTTCGTAGTTGTAGTTCACTTACTTTATTTTTAGTTTTGTTTTTCCTTTTTGTGCTGAAATAGAGGAAATGAGTATGGCGAACAATACTCAAGAGATAATGGAGTTCCCTCCATTAGAGGTAATGAGGTTCTGGGATTGTATCCTCACCTTCAAGCAATTGGAAGGTGAACGGATCAACAAGTCATGGGCAAGGTTTAATGAACAAATCAATTAATGCCCAAATCATGACATTCCCGACATAGCTCTCTTTGACTATTTCTACAGAAGTCTTGGTCCTGGAAACAAGAGATTGGTCGACCAACTCATTCTGGGAGGCATTGCGAAACAACCATATGTGATAGCAGCTCAAATGCTTAATCAAATGACTGAAACGAATCAAGAAGTAGAAAAGGACTTCATGTTAGCCACCCTAATGACTCAGATGGATGAGTTGGCCAAAAAGATGGTGAAGATCGAAGTCTAGTGTAAGAGGAAGGATAAATACTTCCCGCTTCATGAGCGAAGAAGTCTCAAGGACAATGAGGTTAAACTCCTTGAGGGAATGCTTTAAATCATTCTCCACAAGGTGACTGAGCAAGATAGAGAGCTAGAAGAAATGAAGGAAGACATTGAAGGAATGAAGCGGATGATTTGGTCTCATTCCAGAGCTGTCCAGTTGCTCCAGAACCTCATGGGTTATGTGTTGCCCGATCTCCACTCGCAACAAAACAGGGGGTTTCCTAGTGATACTACGGCTAACCCCAAAAATGGAGTATAAGTGTTGACTTGCGTCGTGCCACGACGTTAACTAAGACATTGTTTGGGAGGCAACCCAAAACCCTTGTTCTTATTTTGAGTTTATAAGTAATGGTATATTGATTGTGTAGATTTAAGTGGGAAAGCATTTGAAAAGTGCAGACGCGCGAAAGAATGACCTAGTCGACGTATCGCCAGAGGGGTCGGCGTGCCCGATTGAATTCGCCGTTTGGCTCAAAATCATAGTAATTTGGGCTTGTAAAACTCGGTGAGCCAAGGATAAATTTAGCGAACCGCCAACCAGGTCGGCGATCCCGATGCAGACCACCGTTTGGATCGTCACATTTAGTGAAGATCCTGTAAAACTCGGTGAGGTAAATAACCAATGGGCGTGTCACCAAGTATGTAGGAGAACATGACTAATATCGCAGAATGGGCACGAATCGGATGGTATATCGGGTAAAAAGGTTTGAAATTTCATTTTCCCTCACTTTCTAACCTCACAAAATCGCATTTATAGTTCCGTATCTTGGTGAGTATTTTAGTCGACCGTTTGTGCTCAGAGTTGGATTACTTTGCTGCCTAGCATTTCAATTAGTATTAATCGACAACTAAGGTTAGTTTCCGAACCCCTAGTTTATTTTTAAGAATTTTTTACTCATTTGCAATATTCATATCTTGTTGTCGTGTGCTGGGCCTATCTGGTAGGATTAGAATGTTTGAATGCATATCTTAAATCTAGAATCTTAACTGATGTCTCCTGATTTTCAAAATATTGTATGCTTGTGCATTGAAATAAGTCAAATTGTGTGGTTGTACTTACGTGATATCTAGTTTGGAAGAACCGAGAGACGTTTGAGTATCCCGGGATGATAGAGTTATGGGTTTTAGTTTAATTTCACTATTTCAAGTGTTAATTTTATTTTCAGGGATTTGCAGAGCTGAATTCGAGAAGTTGGGTTGAAAATCGGCACGTTGGGCCGTTTGGCGAGCTAGGTCGAGATTGCCGAACCACTCAGTGGTTTGCCTAATATCCCCATCTCGCCTTTAATTTCATGCTACTTATGTTGTTGTTTTATGTAACTTTCGGCGAGAAGCCTGAGGTCGCCCAAAGAACTCGACGATTCACCGAAAGTATTTTCGATCGCCCTTTGTCTGCACTTCTAAAATACTTGTTGCACTGTAATTTTTGGCGGACTCCCCTTGCTCACTGAAAGTAGTTGGCGATTCGCCGACCTGTTCGGCGAACCTATCTGCTACTGATAGTCTGCGCTTCTGAATGAATTGTTTCTAAGTGTTTCCTGATATATTGCAGACTTGGCAAGACCCAAAGTTGTAGGTAGAAATATGCCACCCGGCAATAAGCCAAAAGTGATTAAAATCAATGAAGGTACAGCTGTATCAAAAGGAAAAGATATAAAACCTTCCACAACTGGTGGGAAGGGAAAAGGAAAAGCAAGGCACCAGCATCATCAGAAGTTAGCTCCGACAGCAATGACATATATGACACTTACCTCAGTGCTTCTGAGAGTGAGGGTGAACAACAGGGAAACAAAAGTGCAGCCTCTGGTGATGATGAGCTGATAATAGCACGGAAGGCTGAATTGCGATCTAAGAAACTAAATGATCCATCTAGGATCAGGAATCCTCCGCCTTCTACTCATACTCCCCCAGTTCCAGAGAAGGAAATGGTGCTTGCACCACCAATACAGGGCCCTCCGCCCAAGTCAATGAACATATTAAAGATTGAGGGGTTGAGGACGATCCTTGAAGAAAAGCGTCTGTCCACAGATGGGGTTATCGACAGGCACCCAGAGATAATGGATTGCTTGAAATCTCACAAGTTCCATATCTTCACCAAACCACGTGGCTCGTATATTCCAAATTGGGTCAGGGAGTTCTATGCCTCTTATGGAACCTTGATACCATAGAGGAAGAAACAGGTAGCTGTTTTCAAACCAGTTAACTTCGTGGTCGTTAGAGGTAAAAGAGTGAAGTATGATGCTGATGCAATTAATGCAGTTCTGGAGTGTTCAAATGACATTTAAGACGACTGTCAGCACATGATTAGAACAAAGACTCTGGAGAACATGAAGAAGTGGTTGGCCCCGCTTTAGCAGATGGTGCTCCAAAGTGGCTTGATTTTGGAGAACTTATTAAGAAGAAGGATCTGAACATCATTGCACGATTCTGGTTTGTCTTTATCAGTAGTATTATTATGCCATCCCAGAATGAGTCCATACTCCGCCATGCCAAAGCAGCTTGTCTGGGTTGCATCATTGATGGGATGAGACTAAATCTGAAAAAGATCATTGCTTCAGAGATTCTCATGCGTGCCAAGCAATGCCAGACCTCTCTTCCCTTCTCGGTATTGATCACTGAGCTGTGCAGCAGGCTTGAGTACCAAGAGATGCAAAAAAAGATGTGGAAGTGATTCCCACATCCTCCACTGATATCCGGAGGATTAAAGCTGAGTACCTTAAGGATCAGGAGGAAAAGAAGAAGGCAGACTCGGTGGACACAGAGTCATCACCTACAGAGGCATTTTTGCCTACTCCAGCCTCTGGGCCTTCAGGTATCCCTATTGTTATTTCTTTTGATACTCCAGGTTCTTCTGATGCTGCACTGCCTCCTAGACCTGTTGTTGTTGTCTCCCAACCTCCGCTCACCCAGGCGTCACTACTTCGGATGGGGCAGCTGGCCTACTCTGCTGATCGTTGTGCATCCACAGAAATACTAAAATAGTACATAATTTTCTGAGTTCTTGTCGACTCCTATCATAGCCAATCAAAATTCAAGATCTTTCTTTGTCGAGTCAAACTAAATAATGAATCAATAGAAAAAAAATGATATAAATGTTTCACCACTTTAACTATAGAGTGAATAGGATACCTAAGGATCTCATGAAACAAAGAAGATCATTTACATAAATAAAATTGAAGGAACACCAAATGTTATCTTAAAATCTTAAATTAAATATTTAGAGGCTGTGAAAATAAAAAGTATGAGAGTTATATATATATATATATATATATATATATATATATATATATATATTATAGTAGCAATTGAATAGGTAATTAGATATGAGATATGAAGGTGGATATTTAAATCATATAAAAGAGAAAATATAATAAATAAATGAAAGGGTATAAGTTTCACAAAAGCAAAACTTAAAAATAACAAACATATAATATAAGACGTATAAAAAAATTTGAAAAAATATTAAAATGTGTTAATTAAGCTTAATGTCATGACCCAGACCGTCAGTAGCCGCTTGAAGATGACTTGTACTCAACAAAGAAAGAGAAATTGCAGTATCAGTATACAACCACAATGTACTGGTAGGATCACACGGCTACTCCCATAAGCACAATATACAACGACAATCACAATACAATAAACACACATATACGGGATACAATCCAGTTATCATTACAGGAGCAATGTCACGACCCAACCCACCGGGCCGTTCGGGCACCTACTCTAACACCTCAGTAGGAGAAATCTCGATTCCCAATGATTTAAAATATGCAGAAGATTAAAGAAAAATTAAGATAGATGGAATTTCAAGATTTTATAACCAAGGACTTATAAATACATTTTAAAGTTAAGACTTGTAAAGTAATTAACACCCCCAAGGATCTAGTCTAAACAGGCACAAGAGCTTCTAAGATTACAAGATATAACAAAAATAACAAGCACACAACTCCCACCATGCAAAAAGAAAAATATATGCTGCTGGAGATTATCTTCGTCTTCACCTAGGAAACCTCACCGATCTTGCATCTAGACTATGCCAAAATGGCATAGCAAGAGTAGTATTAGTACAACCATACATACCATATGCATAATCAGTCAACCGATACCCACCACATAATATAAGAAATCAACTAGCAGGAAAACAAGCAATAAGACCGTTCATTCCTCCATCTTACCATCCCCAACTACTTTAATCATACACTAGCAAAGTTAATTATAATATTCGTCTCCAACACCCTACTCACTCGGTTCTCAATCATAGCTTAAACATTCTAACTCATAGAAGAGTTCCCGAATAACACCACAAGCATTCCAACTAGCCACTCACGACGTACCCTTGTTGCTTCTATATTACCACTCAACCATTGACCCATAGTACATAAATTCAAGGCTTACTAATCACTAAATATGAACCCTTTACCCAAGGTAGTATCTACCTATGTATTTACATCACGAATACTGCCTTTTCTTCTCAATAACAATAGATGTAACAACACAATTCTCATGACCATCTTTAAAAGGTAACACATAGTAATACTGGACCCTTGGTCCCTACTCACCGTAGCACCTCCCGAATTGGGCTTGACCATTCCCTATCCATTACATAAATCGATATATCCAATTTACCTACCACATCGCAAGCCACACATATATACATATATTACATAATCTAGTCATCTGTTTCTAGATCAATGAACAATTCTTCATGCTCACAAATAAACATATATGAAAAGTTTATGGTCCTCTCACAGAATTCATACCCATACTGTTAGTGTGCCGGATCGTGACACCCAATCCAATATGTATGTATGTCGCTACGTGACATCCGATCCAATGCATGTTAGTGTGTCGATACGTGACACCCGATCCAATATATGTATGTATGTCGGTATGGGCCATCCGATCCAATGCATGTTAGTGTGTCGGTATGTGACACTTGATCCAATGTATGTATGTATGTTGGTACATGACATCTGATCCAATGCATGTTAGTATATCGGTACGTGACACCCAGTCCCTTAGCATAATCACAATCACAATCACATCCATAACAAACATACTTATAATCACACAATCAAGTATTAGGTTCATGGCATGCAATTGAACATATTCTATTCATTATGTTCGTTCCCACATTTCGATTCTTCCCATACACACATGCATACAATATCTGAATAACTCGACATCAATATCGTCAATTAGGAAATCAACCAACACCTAACCCCAGTTTATCGACTAAGGCTTTCTCCTACGGTATACGTCTGGTGTTACGCCTAAGATACCTGTACAATCATCTCTTTTCGGTGCACGAAAGACTATGCATGAATTCTACTGTCAATTTAGCAATATACCATGCAGTGAATAATAGATTTATAACTACTCAATTAAATAAACCTAGCCTACTTAGGCGCCAAACATTCACAGAGGTATTGTAGATCAAATTTTGGTTCTTGGACAACGGGACGGTGGATCTTGACTGGAAATCCGCAATTCTTCGACCTCCTTATGCTAGAAAATTATTTCTCCTTCCTTCCCAAGCTTAGAGCAGCTTTTCGACGGTTTCTAGGGTGATTCTCGCCTCTTTTTAGTGTTTTTGGAAAAAGGAGAAAATAGGACATCGCGTTATTTAAATTCTCTCTCGCCTATCCCGCTCTGGCGGCTACTTATCCCGCTGTGGCACTGCCGCCCTAGCGACATCTGGCCCGCTCTGGCAGGACAATGTCCCCAGTATTTTCCTGACGTTTTGCTTTTCCTAAATAACGACGGTTCGGGTCGTTAAAGCAATGTACAATTCCACCTTCTCAATAGCAATTGGATATGACAACACAATGGTCCTCTCATGGAACCCACACCTAAACTGTTAGTGTGTTGGAACGTATCCAATATATGAGTCGGAACGTGACAGCCGATCCAATGTATGTGTCGGAACGTGACACCCGATCCAATCAGCACAATCGCAATCACATCCATAATGAACAATACTCAAATCATACAATTAAGTAACAGGTTCATGTCATGTATTGTTCACACATAATCATTACATTAGGTTCGTTTCCACATTTCCCTATTCGCATACACGCATTTATACAATATAGAAATCAATCGACATACATCACACAAACAGGAAATCAAACCATCACCTACCTTGAAACCAAGCTTGAATCTCTCTAAGGCACTTGAATCTTCCCTTTTTGGATTCTTTCCGCTTGTTCTTGGTCTAAAAACATACAAATAATGAAAAGATCAATAAACGAGGCCTAATTACCCGGATTACAATCGACATTATCAACCCTAGGCCAAACCCAAGATCTCAATACCCAACTTGGGCTTTTTCCACCATTAATTTTAGGTCAAACTCTCCCCCAATGATAATTACCCCTGAATCTAAGTTCTACGGATCAAAAAACCGATTAGGGGAGTAAAATCCTTACCTTTAGCACCAAAAGTCATGGAAAACTGTCAATAACTCGTCCCGGGTTGCCTCCTAACTCTTAAGAACGAAGTTTGTAGAAAATAACGAAATTGGGGTTTTTTCCCGACTTAAGTCGCGACTGTCCCGCTACAGCGACCCCACCCTGGCGGGATCAATCCTGCTCTGGCGGCTTGCACGGAGACAGAATGTTGGATTTGAGTTCCAAGCTCCCATTTCTCCACACACCTTCAACCCTTGATGTTCAAAAACTACCCTTTCACGCCAAGATCAATTTCGAGAGTTCTACTCGCCCGAATTCAATTCCGTAAAGCCGTACAACCTCCTTAACATCTTGGCTATCCACTCATGTGATCAAATTCATAATTAAACCCACCCCCCATTTATTACCAGATTTCCTTAGACCTCACCTGACTCAGATTCCGTCCAAGTCTGGCCTAGACTAGAAATTTCCAAGTCACTACTTAAAAGTTTTCTGGCCCAAATTCTTTCCACATTGGCTTTTTCATAACGATGGGAACAAGTCGTTATACTTAGGAAACATTTCAAGAAGAAAATAAAAATATGTATGCAATAACCATCATAAATATATATGTAACTACCATTGGGTATGCAATAATTGTTAAATATACAACCAAGAAATATGGGGTTTTGGTTATTAAAATTTTGTAGGTTGTAGTTATTAAAAAATGTTCTATTAATGAAGCAAAGAAACCAGGGATTTAGGTTATTAGAATTTGGGGGGTTGTAGTTATTTCTAAGTGTTAATGCAACCAAGAAATTAGGGGTTTTGGTTATTGAAATTTAGGGCTAGTATATATTCCAATGTGTAAAATTAATATAAATTTGTATCACGACCCAGACCGTCGTGATTGGCACCCACACTAACCCTTCGGTGGGAGAACCACTACTACACCTCAAAACAAGCAACTAAACCAAAACTAAGGCATTTAAACTACTAAAACAGATTAAATAACTCATAAATGAAGTTCTAATAAACTTCAACAAGAAATCTAAAGAACTATACTAAACAATTACGGAAGAAACAACCTAGAACCTGAAAGTCAATGTACCAAAACTACTAACAAAATAACAAGTCTAAACCGGAAGGATCACAACCCCAACTAATGAACTAATCAACTAACTAAAACAAATGTCTAAGTCCGAAAATGGTGGACATAGACGAAAGAGAATTTCATGGCAGCCCGGAAGATTTGGCTCACCCTTGAATTCAATGCGACGATCTCTAAACTCTTAAGAGAGGTCTGTCAATAGCCGCTTGAAGATACCATGTACTCAACAAAAATAAGAGCAAGTGTAGAATCAGTACACAACCACAGCGTACTAGTAGGATCACGCGGCTATCCCACTAGTGTAACATAAGCAAGTCAAAAAATATTATAATAGCATGCATATATATCAACATCTACAATATCATCAACATGCTCATCATTATACATTTATCACAAATCATTGGTCCTCTCATGGAACCCAAACCTAAACAGTTAGCATACCAGAACATGGTATCCAATCCCAATGTTATGACGGAATGTGGCAACCGATTCCATATTTATGCCAGAACGTGGCAACCGATCCAATTTAGTTATGCCGGAATGTGGCAACCGATCTCATTCACACACCATAATCACAATCACAAGTACATTATCAAGATCATACATTTACTCATGATTTCACGGCAATCATCATTCATCTATCAAATTTACATTAAGTGTGATCGACATTGCAACATTCATACATACACAAGTATCATAATGAAGCAAGAACAAACAAACATCAGACAATCATAGAATCACAGCCATCACCTACCTCGAAACAAGCTTGAAACCCTAAGAAACCTGATTCTTCCCTTTTCGAATTCGTTCTGCTTATTCTTGGTCTACAAATAATCAATATATTACGGGAATCAATAAACAATTATTAATTACCCGAATTACTAACAATTCTAACAAACTTTAGATTAACCCATGATCCCAATTATCCAATTTAGGGTTGTTTCAACCATAGATTCAAGATCAAAACCCTCCCCATCAACATTGACTCATTCTATTACATTCTACGGATCGAAAAAACGGATTCGGGGAGTTAAAATCTTACCTTTAGCCTCAAGAATTGTGAAAAACGAGTAGAAATCGCCTGGGGTTCGTTCCTTAGCTCTAAAAGTCCAAAAGTGTCAAATAAGGTCGTTTAGGGGTTTATTAACGACCTTAAGTTGCGTCTGGCCCGCCACAGCGGCCCTCATTCCGCTGTAGTGGCGGCGCCAGAGCGATACCTTTCCCCTCCACAGCGGTATTTTCAAACCAGTGAGCAATTACGTTTTAAGTCCCGTCTCACCCACCACAGCGGCCACCATCCAGCCACAACGTCCACGCCAAAGCGGCAAAATCAAAACAGAATGCTATTTTAAAGAATTTCAAATCCCCATTCCACAACACACCTCTAATCAAAGACGCTCAGAAAATACCTTTCACGCTAAGATCAATTCCCGAGATCTACTCATCAAAATTCAATTCCGTAAGGTTGTACGGATTCCTTAATGAGTTACCTAACCACTCATGCAATCAAAACCATAATTAATTCACTCGATTGTTACCAGATTTCCCTACACCTCAACTACTCCGATTTCATCCAAATCTGGACAAGGTTGGGAAAATTCTAATACTACGAAAACGTTTTTCCAGCCCCAAATTTCCCCCATTGGCATTTCTATAACAACGGAACCCGATCGTTACAATTTGTAATTCATTTAATGCATTAAGATGAATGTATGTTACTTCATGAAAACATTAATGTCTTTCTAATTCACCATCCTTTACTATGATGTGAAAGTTATGAAAATGAAAAGGTGTGAATTATGGACTTAATCTTTTAAATAAAGTAATTAGAAATTAAACAAAATTTGTAATCCATTAAATACATTAAGATGAACGTATGTTACTTCATGAAAACATTAATGTCTTTCTAATTCACCATCCTTTACTATGATGTGGAAGTTATGAAAATGAAAATGTGAGAATTATGGACTTAATCTTTTAAATAAAGTAATTAGAAATAAGAAATAGTTTAAAGTAAGATTATTAAAAAGCCATATATATATATATATAATGTTAAGTAAATTGAAGGAGAAAAGTATATATAAATACAATATTTTTTTGAAAAAATGCAACTAATTTTTTTTTTAAAAGGATAAAAATGTCTAACAATTTTCTATGAATATTTTCGTCTTTGAATTTTTGACTTAACACCTTTCCACTTTTAGAATTTAGTATAATATAATAATAATATTATATATTTACTATTTAATATTTAATTGATTAGCTATTTTATAATATTTTTATTTAGTGTAGGGGTAGGGGTAAATGGTATTTCAACTTTTAACCTTTTTTGTTCCCACTTTTACCAATATATGATGATATGAAGAATATGATGATAAATAAATAAATAAATGATGGGCAAATATTGCATATATCTTCAATTGTTCACAAAGATTTGGTGGATGGATAGATTTTATTTGTGTTATTCAATTGTTCATAAGTTGTATAGACGAGCTAAACTTATTCTTTATTATACCTATCTTGTTATTTTATTTACATGATTTGCTGGAGTGCTGCCTCCCATTGGAATAGTCCCATCAGCATTCAATTTCAGATACAGAGAGGTTGCATGATACCACTTACACTTTGTTTGGATAGTTGTTACGTATTGTTTCATAATGTATGTGTTTTATTTTATGGAAACCAACATGAGTAAAATGTTGATAGTGTCATTAAATATTCGAAAAAAGAACAAATATATTCTTGAACTATCACAAATGATAAGTCAATATCGAATAGGTTTTGAAATTTTCACGTTTGTCCTTACAAGTTACAACCATTAAAGTTGATTGTGAAGTTTTACCTACTTCGGAAAAGGTCAGAGGGCCTAATTTGATGACCATATATATATATCTGAAAAAGGATATCATATATCTTAATGTTTTATTTATTTCACATATATATGGATCATTGTTTATAAGTCACAAATATGAAAATACAGATACATGCAAAAAAAAAAAATACTTACTCTATTATACAATAGACGCTATTGCCTTATTATTCATCACCTTAAATATGCTATTAATTACCTTAAACAAAATTCAAATTTCTTTATGTCTATGTCTTTATTTAGAGAGACCAAATGGAGTAGCAATTAAATAAAGATCGTTCTTTCTACTGGCTGTTAATCCTTCTGTTTCAATCGTGTCCAAATCATTTGGATTAACTCCATGAGGGACCTTCCAATCAAAGTGATAAAGTAATTGGGATAAAGGATGTGCAACATTAACTAAACCAAATAACATTCCGGGACACATTCTTCTTCCTGCACCAAACGGAATAAATTCAAAGTGATTTCCTCTAAAGTCAATACTACTATTCTCAAATCTCTCAGGTATAAAGCTTTCTGAATTATGCCAGTATTTGGGATCTCTACCAATCGACCATGCATTAACCAGAACTTTGGTTTTCACAGGTATTGTGTATTCATCGATCTTTGTTTCCTCTCTACATTCCCTTGGGATTAATAGAGGAGCCGGAGGGTGTAGCCTTAATGTTTCTTTGATAACGAATTGCAAGTAGTTCAACTCTTCCAAATCAGTATCGTTAAATGTTTTTTTCCCATCCAATCGCTCTCTCACTTCGAGTTGTGCTTTCTCCATGACACGTGGATTTTTCATTAGTTCTAAAAATGCCCAAATTATTGTTGTAGAAGCTGTTTCAGTTCCTGCTAGAAACATGTCCTACATATAAAATTAAAGGTATAAATATCGAAGTTTAAAAGATTTATAACATGAAATAAAATTACTTTTAAAGATGCGCTATACTTACAAGTATGACTGCTTTAATGTTTTGATTTGTAATGGGAAGTCCAAATTCTTCGCTCTCCATTACTCTAAGTAAAGCATCAACAAAATCTTCACTTCCAGACTCACCATTATATTTCTTACCTTTTGCTCGATTATCTCGATGATCATTAATGATTTTCTCCAAGATTTCATCAACCTTTGAGTGTGCCTTTGACAATTTGAATTTCATTCCACTGATATTATGGAGCCACTTTTGGGAAGGGAACAAATCAGTTAAGTCGAATCCTCCAATTAATGAACAAATATCTTTTACCAACATTATAAACTTATTTCGATCATGTATGATTTTTCCAGAAACTGACCTACAAGTTACAGTATTTGTAAACCAAAAAATCTTGTTGGATAAGTTGATCAATGAGTCAGGTGTACTGGAACGTAGAGATGAAATGAGATTTGATATCTCTTCTTGTCGAATTGAAGAAAATGATTTGATCATTTTTGTACTAAGAAGTTCTAGGACACAAACCTTTCGCATATTTCTCCAGTAATCTCCATATGAACTAAAGCCTATGTCCGTGCAATCATAAAATATGATACTCGCGGACAAAATTTGTGGCCTATCTGCAAAATGGAGGTCTTGAGTTTTCATGATTTCTTTTGCCATTTCTGATGAAGATACAACAATTGTTGAAATATTTCCAAGACGTAAGTGCATGATTGGGCCATATTTTTTCGATAGATTTCTAAGTGAACGGTGTGGTAGATCTCTCATTAATTGATGCAAGTTTCCTATAAAAGGTAGTTTCCATGGTCCAGGAGGCAGTGTTTTGTTTGGAGATTTTGATTTCTTCCATTTTTGAGATACAAGGAAGAAAGAGGAGAGGAAGAGAACAAGTGAGATAAAGATGAAGTAGGATAAATGTTGATACTCCATTTTGGAAGGAAAAGAAAACATGTTAATGTTATATTCTATCTTTGTACATCTAATATATATATAAAATCAAAATTAAATGATATCTTTCTTGTTTTCATACTCCCTCCCTCCGTTCCTATTTATATACGTGTAGATATTAAAATTTTGTGAGACTCTACAAGACGTGTTCAATTCGAATTGGAAATTTGTTTACAACAAATTTTAAAGTGACAGAAAATAAATTGCAATCACAGTAAAATAAGAAGAAACATTACTTTATTGATAAAAATTACAGGTACAATTCTGTTTATCCCTTGATTCTACTCTCCTATGATTTATTCATGATTCAAGGATGTTAGTGGCGTATTTCTCAAATTAGGATGATTTAGGTTTGACCTCTATATGAATATTCCATGACTTTTGTGGAATATATCGAGATGCCTTTTAAGGGAATTTAGTTACCCTTTATATAGGCATGAACTAGGATTTAGGGTTGAGTAGCCTCCAAGAATTCTAAGTGAAACTGAACACACATTCTAGAGTCTCAATTCGAATTGAACACGTCTTGTAGAGTCCCATAAAATTTCAATGTCTACAAATGTACCCTACTTCAAGGCTGTCGGAGTATAGACTCGGTGAAACTCAAAGACAAGGCTTGAAGTACTCATTCATCCACCTTTGCAGCTTCAGATTTTCAGATTTCATTTATGAGAGAAGAGATGAAGGGTAGATTTGGTCCCACTGGGCGTGCCAATTTGTTTGCAACAAAATTTAAAGTGACGGAAAATAAATTACAATCACAAAAAAAAATATGAAGAAACATAATTTTATTCATCAAGATTGCGGGTATAATTCTGTTGATCCCTTGATTCTACTCTCCTAAGATTTATCCATGATTCGAGGGCCGTTAGTGGCGTATTTCTCGAACTAGGATGATTTAGATTTGACCTCTATATGAATATTTAATGACTTTTTGTGGAATATTCGAGATCTTGATCTTTAAAAATACCCAAGAGTTGATGGGATATTTGAGATTTTGATCTCTTTATGGAATTTTCGAGATGCCTTTTAAGAGAATTTAGTACGTAGCCTCTAAAAATTATAATTGAAACTGACCACACCTTCTAGAGTCCCAATTCGAATTGAACACGTCTTGTAGAATTCCACAAAATTTCAATGTCTACAATGTCGTCCTTACAAAAATAGATGATCCTTAATATTTGTTATTTCACAAAATCAATGTATAAATGACACTATTCTTTCAATTTTACCTTGTGAGTTATTAGCCTTGAAAATATATACATTTGACCAACATAGAAAAACTAAGTAAATATATAATTCATGTTCATTGATCAAATTAATTAATCAAAATAAATTAATTCATGTTCATTGATTGAAAACGGAGTAATTTCCCTAGATACCGACGTTTGAGAAATTACCTAATAATATCACTTTTGTTTGTTTTAGGACTACAATATCACCCAATTTTACATATTTTCCTTAAAATATACTTGACAAAAAAAAAAACATCTTTCTCTAACTAACTAATGCCCAAATGCCATGTCACATTATTGAAGATTGATTAGATATTTTCCTCAAAATATACATGACTGAAGATTGATTAATCATAAAATTACATAATGACATTTGTTTGGTAGCGCCAATTACGCAAAATATAAAATGTTTTGGACATTAGTTGGTTAGAGAAACCATTTTGATGTAAGCCCGCAATACGATGGGGCCAGTAGTTTAGGGTGTATTTAGTAGGGAGAACTTTTTCATATTTAATATTTTGAAAACATTTTCTCCGCCCTAATAAGTTCTATAAAAATAAAAATAAAATAGTACTGAAAATCTTCTTTATACTGGATGGTTTGGTTTTTTGATGATCTTTAAAATACCATTTTGAGCACATTTCTATTATATAGAGAAGTCATGATAGGACGACTATGAAGAGTTGTACAATAGGCCATACAAATTATACTATGTACTTGATCATATCTTATTTCCTCACCAATAACCTCTCAACATGTGGGTCCATTCTCTTTATATCATTTCAATCTTATTATTTATTATAAATTTAAAATGCTTAACTGTTATCAATTTCATTCATATTTTGTGCACCCCATTTGTTATTCAATCTTCACTATATTTTTTACTTGCCTTATATTCAACCCTCATAATTTGAAATTAAGTTAGTTTTTTCAATACAATTTTCAAAAATGTTTTTAACTAGATAAATCATCTTTTTGGTAATTTTAGAATTTAAATGTTCAATATTATTATTTTTAAATAGTAAAATACGATTTTATCATTCTTAATTAGTTGTCATAGTTTTCTCTTTGAAAGTTAAATGATGCAAAATTTGACAAATTACCAATTAATTCTCAATACTATTATTCTCTTCTCTCAAATAAGAAGGGGGAAATAATTTATTTTTATGCAGATTATCGCTTTTTTCTAATATTAATAAATTTTATGAACATACTACATTGACAAATTTAAATTTCAATTTTTTTCTTTTTATCTAACTATATTCATATAAAAAAAGTTTATTACAAAACTTATCAATTGAATCTAGATAGAAAATTTACCAATATAACTTATGATTTGGAACTATATGTAATATCTTTTTCACTAGAGACATAAATGACAATTATACTTTTAAGTATGAATCATCTCACCATGATTTAAAAAAAACAAATATTTATCATGCTAACAAAGTAAAAATATTATTTCAAAAAAAAATTATTCTCATCTTTAAGATAGACAAAATAAATATATCTTCACATGAATTTTTGTTATTTTGTTATAAACAGAAAAAAAAAAAAATGAATGGAACTGTGGTTGTGGGAATTAGATATAGTAATTTAATATTGTTTAATAAAATGAATTTATAACTTGGCTTTATATATTAATAGCTCATTAAACTTGTCAGTAAATTTCATTTCAATACTCAAAGGACCCAAATGAACACATTTTGTTATACATTAAGGATCATTTCAATCAAGTGTAATACATTAAAAACTAAAATGAACATCTTTCTTATACATTAAGGACCATTTCAATCGAGTGAAATACATTAAGGATTAAAATGAACACATTTCTTATATATTAAGGACCATTTCAGTCTAGTAAAATACATAAAAGACCAAAATACAACATTACCCATACATTAAGGACCATTCTGGTCATTTTCTCAAATTTAAAGTACCAAAACTGCTGATCAAAGTGACACTTAACTCTTAAGTGACTATTTTAAACTTATCATCCAAGATAATGAACCATTTTTGTCATATTCTCTAATCGTGTTTTACTATTTGCAAAATTTAAGAAAATTTAAAATTCGTGGTGTAAAATAAGTTGAAGATATTTTTTTAGTTTTTTAAATTCCAGTCAAAATTACAAAATATTTTCTCTACAATTTTTTTTCTTAAAAATAAGGAAATAAATGTCTTCCTTAAAAATAGGTTTCTTTACTACGAGAAAACAAGGAATTGGCGATGGACAGAATTTCGTAGCTAAACAACAAATTAAATTTCAATCCTATTTAGCTACGGATTAGTGATGAATTGTTAGAAAATTCAATTAGTGATGAATTGTTAGAAAATTCAACTAAAACTAGATCATCCTTAATATTTGTCATTTCACAAAATCAATGTATAATGACATTATTCTTTCTATTTTACCCTTGCGAGTTATTGGCATTGAAAATATACATTTGACCAACATAGAAAAACTAAGTAAATAGTTCATGTTCATTGGTCAAATTAATTAATCAAAATAAATTAATTCATGTTGAAAACTTGACTTAAAATAACATTAATTAAAGGTAAAATAGTAAACTTACTTAGTTTCTTAATGCACGTGAAAACTAAAATGGTGACATATAAATTAAAACGGAGAAAGTATAAAATTAAACAGAAACTTGAGGAGTTAGTAGGTAAATGATTGAAGATTGATTAATCATAAAATTATATATATAACGACATTAGCTCCAATAATGCAAATTATAAATGTTTTGAAAATTAGTTAGAACCGTGAAATACGATGGGACCATTAGTTTAGGGTGTAGTTATTAAAAAACAAAAAATAGGGAGGATACTCCACCCATTATTATCTCTATTATAAATGAGATTTTGAAAAGATATAGATAGAATCGACCTATTATGTATATTATAATAGCAAATATTCCACTAGTTTTGATAACATAATTAATGTCACAAATGGATTTTGACACAAGTAATCGACTAATTGAAGAAATGAGGCTTTAAGCAGCTTGAAGTTATCTTTTAACCCTAAATGAGTTATGTTAGATTCTAATTAGTGAAATCTAATGTAAATAATAATTGCATTGTGATAGATTGAACCAGTGGCAGAGGCAAAAATTCTATCAAGAGGGTTCAAAAAATAATTAAACACGCTAATAATATCTATAAATAAACGGGTCGGATCATATATGAATGGATTGAATAACAAACAGGTTGACAAAGAGGGGTTTTTGTTATCGCGACTGCAGCAACAAGCAGCAAAGGTGAAGTTGAACAAGAAGACTAGGAGGAAAAAAAATATTATATTGCAATCCCTAGAAAAGAGGGGTTTTTTTTATTTCTTGACTTTTCAATTAGAGATTTAAAATATAAATTTTTTTATTAGTTATGACTTATGAAACGTTGTCGTTTGGTCTATCCATATTTAATATAAAAAAACACTTAAAACTGAAGCCTGAAGCCTGCAAAATGGCTAAAAATTACAACAACAAAAAAAAAAAAAAAAGAAGAAGAAGAAGAAGTTGTTGCTTGGAATAGAACCCGCGACACAAAGCTCATATAATTGAAATCCTGAACCCCATCAACAGTTGAGCTACTCCTTTGACATATGTTCAAGGGGTTCAATTTTAAATATATACACATACATTAAAAAATTGATTTGGCTTAGAGTTTACCGAGGGGGTTGGGATGAACCCGTGGAAACACTGTACATCCGCCCCTGGATTGAACATATATTAATTACTGTTGGCTTAGAGTTTACGTTGATAATAATTGAGCCACAAACAATATATTTTAAATGCAATTGTTTCTACTTTATAAACTCTCATTATGTTTGCTAGTATCTTTATTTCACCCAAACAAATAGTAAATGAGTTCGACAAAAAAGAAATTCATATATTTTATTGACGTTCTAGAAAAGTAACATATTTTAAAAAAGTTTGTGACTTCTAAAAATAACCTAATCTCTTACTCCTCTATATAATGATTTATTTTTTTTGATAAATATAATTTACTCTGTTTGAAATGGGAGATTTCACATTAATAAAGAAGACATCGATGATGATACTAATGCAACCCACTTTCAACATCAAATACTTTTCATAGATTCATAATTTATTTATTTATTACCAAAAATTCTTTACCTTTTTGAGGTGATGAGGATTTTGGCAAGAATCCTTAATATAGTTTTTCAGAGTAAAAGAAGCATACAATCTTTAAGGAGGACATAAAGCCTTACTTTTTAAATCTTCATAAGAAATAAAAATTTGTTCCTATTTTAGTTAATAATCCAAAGATCTAAAAAATATGCTTACACAATAAAGTCATAAGTTTAAGACTTAATCCATAACTGGGAACATTTAAGGAGGAGCATAAAATCAAGTATATAGTTCTTCTACTAATTAAACATGGAATTTTCATTATATTAATTCTGTTAAGTTAAAATGATAGGAGTATGGATAATAATAGCAAATTTTGTTAATAACTTATCACAAACACTGTGTCGTGGCAAGCCACTGCCTTGAAGGCGATTTCAGTCCAACTCCGGTGTAAATCGTTGTAGCCGGTCGCTCCCCAAGGTTCCACAATTATTCTCAAACACGTGCACTTGTGGCTGAATGTTTGGAGGTTACCCAAAATCAATTGCCCAAAAAATATTCTAAGAATAAGATAAGAAGATAAGATGATAAGAAGATAAGAAGATAAGAAGAAAAAACGAAAAAGTTTTTCTCTTCTTTTTGTTTGTGTTGGAGTGTTATCTTCTTGTTCACAAAAGGCCATGCTTATATAGGATTTGCAAAGAGGAGTTTCAAAGTGAAGAGTTAAATTTGTATAACGTATTGTGAATATTAATGGCATTAAAGGCCATTATACCACATTCTACATAAACTCTCCTTTTTGTTTTGGCACGGAAATGTTATTCTCTTTGTAACATATTTTACAAAGAACGGAAATATTATTCTTTGCATTACACAAAATGAATAAAGGTGTAATTAATTTCACAATCCCCCACTAATGCAAAGATAAAGAGTAAGAACAAAATTTGGATAAAAGGAAGGAACATGTACTTAAGTGTCAATATCTTTCAATTTGAATTAACACATAGTAAAATGAGGCAACAAGGAACATGTACTTAAGTGTCAATATCTTTCAATTTGAATTAACACATAGTAAAATGAGGCAACAACTTAATATCCACAAGGTGAAGTACTCTTGAACTGAATGGATATGAATTGAGACCCCCATAACACATTATATCCTTAAATGTTAAGCAACCTCCGCGATACAAACAAAGTGCTTTTATGGTCATGCACACACACCTTGGGTCTTATGAGTGCTCTAGAAAGACAACTACACCTTTACACTCATGTAGGTGATTCCATCAAGTCTATCTCAAATAGACCACCTTAAGGCTATGGAATCATTAAGAGCAAAATAAGCTCTACCTTATAAAACACTGCCTCACTCCATAGGGCTAGAAAATCTGGTGTATATTGAGGCCTAACAGGTCCACCACATTACCTCAATCAATGGGTTTTAGCCCCATACCCCTCGATGTTTCGAGGATTATTTTCCTTGTCAAGCCCTTGGTCATAGGATCCGCCAAATTTCTTTCGTACCTTACATATTCCAAGGAAATAACACCCAGTTTCAACAATTGTTTAACCGGACCATGTCTGATGCGAATATGTCTCCTTTTTCCATTGTACACACTATTTTTGGCAATTCCAATTGCTGCCTGTGAGTCACAATGAAGAGAGACTGGTGAAGCTTGTCTTCCCCACAATGGCACATCCACCAAAAGATTTCTCAGCCACTCAGCTTCTTGACCTGCCAACTCGATAGCAATGAATTCTTATTCTATGATAGAACATGCTATACAAGTCTATTTGGAAGACTTCCACGAAATAGCACATGCACCGAAAGTAAACACATAGCCACTAGTGGAGCTAACTTAGTCATTGTCAGTTACCCAATTTGCATCACAAAAACCTTCTAAAACAACATGAAATTTGTTAAAATGCAAACACCAGTTCATAGTACCTCTCAAATACCTTAGCAAGTGATGAAGAGCATTCCAGTGTTCACTACTGGGATTATGAATATATCTACTCAATCTACTAACATCATTAGCTATATCGGGTCGAGTTTAGTTCATGAGAAACATTACACTCCCAATTATTTTAGCATATTCAATTTGAGAAACACTAGATTATTTATTCTTCCTCAAGTGTATTTTAGGATCATAAGGAGTTCTCACTGGACTTACATCAAAACAATCAAACTTTTTCAACATTTTTTCAATGTAATGAGATTGACACAAAGAGAAATCATTAGCAGTTCTTTTGATTTTAACTCCCAAAATCACATCTGTTTCACCAGGGTCTTTTATTTCAAATTTAGAAGACAAAAAGTTCTTGGTCTCATTGATAACATTCACATTAGGACCAAAGATTAACATGTCATCTACATATAAACATATAATCACACAATCTAAACCTATCATCTTAGAATAAACACAAGTATCAGATGAATTTATAACAAAGTCATTATCCACTAATGTGATATTAAATTTTTCATATCATTGCTTAGGTGCTTATTTTAGTCCATACAAGGAATTTCTCAATTTGCATACTTTATCCTCTTGTCCTGAAACCACAAAATCCTCAGGTTGAGTCATATATATCTCTTCCTCTAAATCACCATTTAGAAATGTTGTTTTGACATCCATTTGATGTACCACTAAATCATGAATAGCGGCTAAAGCAATAAGAGTCCTAATGGTCGCTATTTTAGTCGCAGGAGAACAAATATCAAAGTAATCAACACATTTCTTTTGGTTAAAACCCCAAATCACAAGTCTAGCCTTTTATTTATCAATTGTACCATCAGGTCTCAATTTCTTCGTAAATATCCACTTGCTACTTATGGGTTTACAACCTTTAGGCAAATCATACAAGTCCCAAGTGTGATTAGAAACTATAGAGTCTAATTCACCTTTAATAGCCTCTTTCCAAAATATTACATCTATTGATCTCATTGCTTCATCATAAGTCTTAGGGTCTTCTTCTATTAAATAAATAGACACTAGTTCATCATTTAAAACATTTATATCAAAACTTTCAGTTAAGAAAGTAGTGATAAAGTCAGGACAAAATTAGTCTCAACTCTACGTCTTTTACTCCTTCTGAGTTCATTTTCATGCTCATTAGAAATAACATTTGAAGAAGGCACAACATGAGAATTAACTGACATAGATGTAGAAGCATTGTTTTGCACATCACTTGACACATTAATTTTTAAAGGAAAAATATGCTCAAAAAATTCTGCATCTCTAAATTCACAAATAGAATGATCACTTAGAGACATAAATCTATATGCAGCACTATGTTGAGCATAACCAATAAATACAGTATCAGAAGTCTTAGAACCAACATTTACGCATTTAAAATCAGGTAGACCAATCTTAGCCAAACACCCCCACAATTTCAGAAATTTCAAGTTAGGAGCAAACCTTTTCCACAACTCATATGAGGTCTTGTCTAACTTTTTATGAGGGAATCTATTAAGAATACAACACGCATACAAGAGTGCTTCTCCCCACATATTGTCAGATAGACCAGAGCTTAAAAGAATAGAATTCATCATTTCTTTAAGGATTCTATTTTCCGTTTGGCTACACCATTTTGTTGGGGAGTATAAGGAGCACTACCCTTATATATAATACCATTTTTCTCACAAAAATCTTCTAGAGTTTTAGTACTATATCACGGCCCCTATCAAATATAAATCTCTTGATTATTCTGTCTAATTAATTTTCCACTTTTGCTTTGAATTTCAAAAACATGCTTTCAACTTCATCTTTAGACTTAAGAAGATATACCTTATCTAGAAAAGTCATCAACAAAAGTAATATAATATTTTTTCCCACTTTTGCTAACAATATTCTTGTAATCTGCTAAATCTGAATGTATTAGTTCAAGTAATCCGATCTTTCTACTAATAACATATTTGAAAGGTTTCTTGGTATGCTTTACTTCTACACACAAGACATTTAGAAAAATCATTAGTTTTTATCATAGAAATTAATTCCATGTTCCTAAGTCTTTTAATAGAAGCAATGTTAACATGACCTAGTCTACCATGCCACGAATTGATAGACTCAACAACATAAGCAGAATTTGAAATACTTCCATTATTGACAATCTCTTGAACAATGTTCACTACAAATAATCCTCCACTAAGATATCCCTTCCCAACAAAGTTTCCTCCACGTGAAATAATTATTTTATCAGCTTCAAAAACAAGTTTAAGGCCTACTTTGTTGAGAAGTGCTCCGGAAACTAAGTTTCTACGGAGGGAGGGAACATACAAAACATTGTTCAAGGATAAAGTTTTTCAGAAGTTAATTTAAGTAAAACTTTTCCTTTACCCATAACTCCAACAGTAGTGGAGTTACCCATGTAAACACACTCTCCATCAGTTGACTCCTTAAAGTCATGAAATAACTCTTTATTGGCACAGAAATGCCTTGAAGCGTCTGTGTCTAGCACCCAATCAGTTTCGTTAGCCACTAGATTTGCCTCAACACTTACAACAGCAATCACTTCATTACCCTCAGCAAGATGAGCTTGGACGTCACTTTGTCCTTCCTGCTTTGAGTCCTGCCCCTTTCTTTGACAACATTTGGCAGCCCTATGACCAAGTTTTCCACAAACAAAATAAGGGTCCTAAGTTTTTTTAATTTGGTTTTCCTGCTTGTTAAATTAATTTTTCTTCTTCACATGTTCCTTTTTCAATACTTTCTTATGTTTGCCTTTGAACCTTTCTTTCACAACAGTACCAAAAGATTCAACAAGATTAGCTTTTGAAGAATTAAGAGAAAGTGTTTCCATCTTATCTTTGAGACGGTTTGCCTCTTCAGTCCTCATATGACTGATAAGTTCTTGCAGAGTTAAAAAAAAAAATTGTATGTTTTAATTGATTTCTATAATCACTCAAAGATGGTGGGAATTTTTCAAGCAGAACATTAGCCTGAAATATCTCACACATCTTCATGTCCTCGTTGAGAACATCAACAGTCAAGTTCTCATATTCGTGAACTTGTTCCATTATTGACTTATTATCAACCATTTGGAATTTAATCCACTGACTGACAACATATTTTTTTTCTTTCCTGCATCATCAGCGCCATATTTTTTTTTCCAAACTATCCCATATTTCTTTGGCAGATTTATAGGTTAAAAATAAATCAAATAAAGGATTAGTCATATGATTTAGCAAATGTCCTGTCACTATTTTGTTATCCTTTTCAAATTTCTTTTTAACAACACCATCAACTGTCATAACATTGCTAGAATCAGTAGTGGTGTTAGAACCATTCATAGAAGGTTCTTTAAATAAAACATAATCAACTTCTAATTGTTCAAAGAAAATTAAAAGTTTTTGTGACCATCGTTTAAAATTATTTCCATCGAAAGACTCAAGTTTTGACAAATTAGAAAAAAAAAATTGTTCAAAGAAATAGCTATTTATCAATATTGTATGTTAGTAAATCGCTTTCAAATTGTTGGGAAAAATACTACAATATTGATATTAGATTGGAATTATAAAGTAATTAATAACTTATCACAAACATTGTGTCGTGTCAAGCCACTGCCTTGAAAGCAATTTCAGCCCGACTCCGGTGCAAATCGTTGTAGCCGGTCGCTCCCCAAGGTTCCACGGTTACTCTCAAACACGTGCACTCATGGCTGAAAGTTTGGAGGTTACTTAAAACCAATTGCCCAAAAAATATTTTAAGAATAAGATAAGAAGAAAAGAGGAAAAAGTTTTTCTCTTCTTTTTGTTTGTGTTGGTGTGTTATCTTCTTGTTCACAAAAGGTCATGCTTATATAGGATTTGCAAAGAGGAGTTTCAAAGTGAAGAATTAAATTTGTATAACGTATTTTGAATGTTAATGGCATTAAAGGCATTATACCAAATTCTACAGAAACTCTCCTTTTTGTTTTGGAACGGAAATGTTATTCTCTTTGTAACATATTTTACAAAGAACGGAAATATTGTTCTTTGCATTACATAAAATGAATAAAGGTGTAATTAATTTCACATAATGTTCCTTCAATAGCATCTCATAAACATGTGCTCAAATATATTTTATGAAAATATTTAGTAGAATTATTAGTATTTACTTATTTTTCGTTTCAGCTTTACGTAGATTACCCATGTAACAATAAAGAATTGCAACAACACTTTCAATCATATGTCACTTAAATAAAGCAACATAAATCTGGTCAATCAAAAGGATATGTTTACGTTGAATGAATCAGAGCTTCATAGTTGGCAATTAAAAGTCTATAACAATAATAATTTTAACTTTGTTGATAGTTTGTTCGTAGCAAGAGCTTTGTTTTTTTTTTTTTTTTTATAATTTTCAGAAGTCTTTACTTTATCATAAAATTTAGCAGTTGTTTTATGAACAAACTAACACAAGCATATTGTTTGGTTAACAAGATTTGTGTTATATCTTATTTATGGCTACATAATATTGAAAATATTGTTGCATTACTTTAGAGGTGAAGAGGTAATCTTCCGAAAGTTGAATTAAAAAAATTTAAATGATAGTTCTGCAAAACGTTTTGCAAGAAATGGGTTAGAGGATGATTCTTAGGGCGCTATTTAAGGAATAGGTGATATATTATCACACTATGATAATCAATTGACTAAATTTTTCAATGTAGGTGAATTGTATATGGAATAACTTCTAAACGGAAGACATTATATCACGACCCAAAAATGGACATGATGACACTCATCTTTTTCCACCAAGACAAGTCAACCTAAAACTCAATTTTATATGGTGAATGCGGAATAAAAGTTTAATAATATAAAATAATGCAGAAATTTATAATCAACTTAAATACACCCCCAAAACCTGGTTGTCACGTGCACAAGTCTCTAATGTATTACACTAGAATTGAAAGAAAACATAAGTCTCAAATGATGTTGTCTCTAACATAGAACAAGATCATATATAGGAGTAAGAAGGTCTACTGAGATGACAAACAACTACCTCACTGTCACGACCCGAGTCTACACCCTGGACGTGGTCGGCACTCGAGAACCATTGTTGGTCCCCAAGCGAACCCTCATCTTGGCTGACTACAAGCGGAAGACTAACTCAAGCATACAAAGCTTAAAAACTGAATAAAAATTCATGAAACTCAATTACAAAACTTTAACTCCAACGAAAAACTCTAAATAAAAATAAATTATTCAACTCGCCATAAATAGGAAACTTAAGTCTTTAAAACATTTAACAAAATAAATTAACAGACTTCTGAAACTCTACTGTCTATCTATGAAGCCTCTAAATGACAAAGATGGAAGTCGGGACAAGACCCACGACATCCTAACAACTGATATAACTGAAAGTAAAAGTAGAACCCTCCGGAAGAAAGGAGGCTCACCACATCATGAAATGATGCAGGCCAAATGGCTCAGTACGTGGAATGTATGAGCATGTAAGGGGAATTATAAAGCATAACCTAAGTTTGAACTTGATAAAAAGGAAACATACTTGCCTTTTCTCAACTCACTCAACTAAACTCAACTCAAGAATAAGGTACTCAACTCAAAGATAAGATATTCAACTCAGTGAAATAAGGCTCAACTCAATAATTGGATATTCAACTCATAGAAATAAAATTCAACTCCATAATAGGCCACTCGACTCTAGATACTCAAACTATGGATATGTCACGCCTCGAGCCTACACCCTGGGCGGGACTGGCACTCGAGAACCATTGCTGACCCCAAGCAAACCCTTAGCCTGGTTTACATACTCAGCAGAAGACTTAAATACAAGAAATAGTCTCAAATAAGGAACTTATGAAATAAACTTAGAATATCTTTAAAGAAACATTCAAACTAGCCAAGATGGCTACTCAAGTCTCAAAACATAAGCCAATAATAAAATAGTGACAAATGAACTAACCGACTGACTATCTATGAAGCCTCTAATAATTGAGATGGATGTCGGGACAAGACACACGACATCCTAATAATCAACTAACTACTGAAAGCAATAAAAGGGATCCTCTGGAAGCAAGGAGGCTCACCAACAACTCTAGAGCTCAACTAGAATCAACGATGCGCTGGATGTTGATCCTGGTTACTTGTATCTGCATCATAAGAAGATGCTGGCCAACTGGCATCAGTACATTGAATGTACGAGCATTCGAGGGGAATACTAAACAAGACATAAGCTTGAAAGGAACTGAAAGAACAAACCTGGTCTCAACTGAACTGAATTGAACTCATTCCCATATAAAGCAATAATATGAATGCAATATAAAGAAAAGCTTTAAAACATGGATAACAACTCTGTGTATTTAGAAATACAATAGTAATTATGTATGTATGCAAGGATATAACATAACTCTGATATGTATACAAAAATACAAAATAATACTGTTGTGGGAGTTTCTCTAACCGACAACCATCACTTAAGAGCTATTGTGATGATACAATAATTTGCATCACGCTGCCAGGGCCGTCCTATACCTTGCCGAGGGCATAGAACCTAACTACTAAGTGGATCCACTAGTCTATGCTAAAAAGCACTAAGGAATCATCTAAAAAGTATGACCCTTTTCATCCCAAGATGGCTACATGGTTTATGGGGGCTAGGAGTTGTCTGAACTCTCCCTCATATCGGTGCTCAATACTACTCCCAAAATATAATACTATCTCTTATGTTTAAAAACATACTTCTTTCTGTGGTTTCAGATAATTACTCAAAACTTAGCTCAAAGGCTATCTTGGAAATCAAAGTTTCCTCTCTTGCTTAATTGTGAAAGCATTTACTCTTTATTGAAAACTAGCTCAAAGGCTCTATTGGAATCAATGTTTCCTTTCTTGTTTAAATGTGAAAACATTTTACTCTTTGGGAATACATAGTCTCCATATACTCTTTTGAAGAAATGAACTTCAATCTTTACTCTTTACACAACTCAAAACTCAAGTCTTAAAACAAGGTTAAAACATTTGTAAAAGACTTTGGAAAACTCTAAGAACTTCTCTTTGCTTGACTCTTAACTTTCCTTGAATTGAATTATGGATTCAAGGCTCATGATCTCATGTTATGGCTGATTTCATGTTGTTTAGATGTACCTTAGAGTGTAGAAATCAACTAGAAAATATAGGTACGTTTCAAGGAAACTCGTACGGAAAGAAGTGGGAAGAAGTAGAAGACCTGGAGTCCCTGACGCTCTGAGTGATGCGGGGTGCCAGACCCAAAACTTCAGAACTGAAGTTGGGGCATGCTGGCTGGCGTGGCTCCCCAGGGTCAAAACTTCAGAGAACTTTGTGGGGTGCTCTGAATGGCTTGGCGCCCCACCCTTCTGCCCAGTCGTTTGACGATTTTTCTTGCTCGTTTTTCAACTCTAAACCCTTTAAACTCAATTGGGTCTTTCCCTAAACACTTAGATATGACTACATAATCAAATTATGCAAGAATCTACTTAAAACGACACCTAATTTCATGAATCAAAATCAAGAAGTCCTCAACACCTCTAACGATCAAGAACCCAATAATACTTCAAATTCTCTTAAATAAATCATGATTGGTGTGTCAGTGAACTAACCCAATGCTATGTGATCTCACATACCTCGTAGGGGTCAACCCTTGACGAAATTCACAAGCAATTCTTCAAGACTTAACGATTTCATTGTTTCTCCTTCTCTTTTCTCCTCTTCTTTTCTCTTCTCTTAAAACCCTAAATTATTTTTCAATAGCGTAAACTGAATCCCATCAATTGAGACCCAACTTAATTACCAAAAACGAAATTAAATAATTGGGTAGTGAAAAGACCATAATACCCTTCTAAAATCCGGTTTTGACTTTTCTTATCTAGACAACCCAACTTCAAATGGGCATATCTCACTCATACGAACTTGAAATTGAGAAAACTTAGCGGCGTTGGAAATATAATCCAAAGATCTTTCCTATGGTATCTTGTAGCACACCTAAATCATCCTGAGCTATGAGCTATGGTCGTTTGAAGTTAACCCAAAACTCATACTTAATTTTGTCAAATTTCCAGATTTTCATTCTTTCCAAAAATGACTATTTCTAATTCTTGATCTTTCTAGTTGCAGGATGTTACAGGATACTCAACTCAAGATAAGGCAACAATAAGAGATGCAATATATGGAAAGCTTTTAAAATAGTAGAAAGCAACTCAATGTATTTAAGAATATTACAATATGCTCAGTTTGTATGCAAGGATACAAAATAACCTCTGTTTGTATATGAAAATACAAAATAAACTATGTGTATATAAGAATACAAAATATCTCGGTGGGAGTTTCTCTAACCGACAACAATCACTATAAGTTATGTGATGATACAACGTCTCGCCCACGCTGTGAGAATTGTCCTATACTTCGCTAGGGTATAAGGCATCTCAACTAAGTGGATCAACTAATCTATGCTAAAGAGCATTAAGGAATCGTCTAAAAAGTATGACCCTTTCTACCCACATTGGCTACATGGTTTATGGAGGCTGTGAGTTTTTTGAACTCTCCCCCATATCGGAGCTCAATACTACTCCCAAAATATACTAGCTCATATGTTTTAAAAACATAACTCTTTCTGTAGTTTGAGATAATTATTCAAAAATCTATCTCTTAAAAGAGATGTTACTCAAACTACTCAAAACTCTTTTGGAAATCTCAGTTTCCTCCTATATTAAATGCAATAACACTTACTCTTGAGAATACTTAGTTCTCATATATCATTTTAAAGAAAATGAACTCAACTCTGCTCTTTCTCAAAAACATTGCAAAAATCATATTATAATATGATCATTGATGACTCGGGAAGTCATACTGCATAAACATTGATGGTATATCTAGATACCATACTGCTCATACATTGATGGCATACTCAATTGTCATACTAATCATGTTTTAGAAAACTCTTTTCTCAAAACTCATCTTTACTTTCTCAAAACTCAGTTTAAGAACTCAAGTGTTGGCTTTAAAAAGCTATTAAAATTTATAACTCAAAACATAGGGTTCATGCGGAATTATGAACATGAACGACTCAGGTTAGGGATCTTTAATAGAAAAAAAGAACCTCAGTACTCAGAACTCAAGACATGATGATACTACTCATCTCTAGACTGCTTGACTCATATGGTTCATGCGGAAGTATGGGCATGAACAACTCAACTCAAGGGCTTCATGGGTAACATGTAGTAGTCCCATGATTAGGAATAACATCTCAAAAGGGATTAATAACTCAATACTCAAGACTTAGAACTTGGAGATACTACTCCTCTCAAAGATACTCAACTTATGGAGTTCATGCGGAATTTATGGGCATGAACGACTCGACTTGAGGGTCTCCATAACAATATGGAACTCCTGTATACGACTCTTCTCATTCTCATACTTACTTCCTCAAAACTTAGCTCAAATCAACAGTTGATCTAAAAGGATTTACAATTGAACTCGAAGTTTTCTTGAACTCTACTATTAACTCTCTCTTGAATGTGAATTATGAATTCAAGATTTATGGTTCATGATATGAAGGATCTCAATAAAAATATAGCAATTCGATAATTAGGAATAGAAATTTTAAAAGAAACATGAACTCAATAACTCAAATCAACTTATCTCAAGAATACTCAAATCTAGGGAAAGTATCCTAGGTTACTCTTTTACTTATTTGAAAGTAGATATAGGGCGTGAGGACAAACTAGTCCAACACTATGATAGCCTTACATACCTGGAAGAACAAGGTTCTTGAAGAATCTTGAAGGAAAACTTGATTAGAAGCCTTGAAACCCTAGCTTGAAGGTAAACGATCAAGAAAACCTTTCTTGACATTCTTGAATTAGTTTCTTGAAATCTCTATGCCCAAAAATCATTATTTTCATTAGTGATTCATAATTGTATGGAGGAATTTGAGTTGAAAAAATGGAATTCTTGGAGAAAGACTTACCTTGAAGAAGAATCTTGAAAAAGATTGAAGAATCTTGAATGGAGTCTTCTACTGTAGATTTTCCTTAGGGCACTACAACAAATTCGATTATCACGGACAAATAATTTCGTCATTTATAAATCATGTTTTGTTACTAAAAATCTTGTGAGACGAAATATAATTCGTCAAGCAATCATCACTAAATGTGTGTCGGTAAAAGTATACAAAAACTATTTAGTGCTTCATCGCTAAAAGTATTATATTAACTACAAAAAGAAAAATCGTCCCCAAATGCTTAAACATTTGTGACAAATTTATTTATCGTAAAAAGTATATTTTTTGTAGTTAATAGTACGCTTTGTCACTAAAAAGGTTATTACTACCGATAAAATTATATCGTCGCAAATTATTTTACTTCAATCAGCGATGACATCAATTGTCTCTAAAGTTATATGTATTTCGTAGTTAAACAAAATCTAATTTCATCACTAATGACTATATTTTATATACAAAAAATATTTTGTTCTTAAATGTATAAATTAGGGACAAATTTATTATTATTATAAAAAGGTTAATTTTCCTATTATCTCCCATCTCAATTTTTGTAACCCCTCCTCAATAGCTCCCACATTATGCTTTCTTGGGGACTCAAACTCACAACCTTAAGGTTGGATGTGAGGAGTGCTTACCATCCGATCAACTCTCTCTTCTCTCTCATTTTTATTTTATTTTTAACTTCATTCACTTCTTTCAAATTTAACTTTTGTAGAAATAATATATTATATGATTATTTATACACATACAAAAATGCATGAAATTTACCACCCACAATTCATTCAAGTGTAGATTATATTTTAATTAAACTGTATATTTTTTAAAATATCTTTAAATATATTCAGTACGATTCCGTCATTTTATTTTATTTATTTTTATAAATTTTAAAAATCATTTAGTACAATTATAAATTTATATAAAATTAAACTTTCGATTTATTAAAAAAAATTGAATAATCAGTTCAATTCGATTAGTAAATCAATTGTTTTGAAATTTCTTTTGATACCCATAACTATAGTACTTCATCATAATATATTTGAAATCCTAGTTGGTTCATTTCTTTCATTTGTGCTTTCATTTTTTAGTTTATTTCAATTTTCACACTGATGGAAAAAGTTAATAGAAATTCATGAAATATTTCGCATCTTTATAAAGTCTAAGTTTGTAAGTCGATGTTATCTCTGTATAGTTTCTCTACATACGTATGTGGAATTACTATTAAATATGTACATATTTTTTAATGTATAAATAGATCGACTTAGTCTATGCAGTTTACTAATCACAAATCAATAGACACGCACAAAAATTAGCACCAAGACTTGAGAAATTATTTTTTTATCGTCTTTATCGATGAAAGTGTATCAAATAAAAACAAAAGTGTTAAACCAACAAATATTAGCAATCTAGTGGTAGAACCGTACCCCATTCACGATACTTATAACCTGGATTGTATTTTTCAAATGATGCATTTTATAATTCCATAATTTAAGAAAATTGATGAATTGAATTTTTTCATTTTTACAAAATCGGTCGAATTCATTGGTTTTAATATTTTCCCTCGCCAAATAACGAATGGACTCTGTCTATTTCTTATGAAGCACTTGTAATATTCTTTTTGTAAGTTGTCACTTGTAATTATGAACAATTGTAGGGAAAAAAAAATTGTATTTAGCTATGAATTTTTTTGTAGCAAATAGTTGAATTATTCACTACAAGATTTATGTCGTCGCTATTTAACACCTTACATATTTGGGGACAATTTTTTTGTTGTCACTAAATCACAGATTGATTAGAGACAATAAAATCTTTGTCACCAATTATTTATATTATCAGTGACGAAAATAAATGTCATAATTAAATCTGAATTTTTATATCTAAAATTTATAATATTTAACTACGAACTCTAATTTGTCGATATTGTAACAACATTATTTTTTAGATGAAATTATTTTATGTCCAAAAATTAATAAATTTTAAGACAAAAAATAATTTGTCATTAATTAGATACATTATTAGTGATGAAATAATGTGTACCGATAACTTTAAATTCGTGACTAACACTACTTAACAAATGCCGCTAATTAATTTTTTGGTAGGAAACATTAGTGGAAAAAACCTTGCTATGGATTTTTAAGTTTCGTCACTAAAAGTATGTGTCTCATATATTTAAGCACGAAAAGTAAATTTTTTCACTAAAAGCGAACAATTAGTGACGAATTTGATGTCGTAGCTAATAATTTCGTAGCTATATATCATATTTGTTGTAGTGGGGTTTTGCCCTAGGGTTTGAGAGAGAAGAGAATGATGGATTAAAAGATGAAAATTTGATTGTTTTGAGCCTTTTTTTAGTCAAGAAATTTGTTTAGGTTTTCTTGGAGTTGAAAAAAAATATCAAAAATGACCCTTTTTAATGTTTTCCCATCGGCTAATTTCATAACAACACTATATAGGTTACTAAAATAGTCATAACTTTTTACTCAAAAATTGGATTGACGCGAAATTGGTGGCGTTGGAAATTAGATTCAAATACCTTTAATTTAATAGGTTGTGGCTCACGTAACTCTTTATACTCTAAGAGATGTGGTCGTTTGAAGTTGACCCAAGTAGAATCTTACATCAAAACTTAATCGATAATGAAACTTCAAGAACACTTATCAATAACTCATCAAGAAATTAAATTGCTCAAAATTTATGGATAGATTCACAAAAGAAACTCATGATTGGCATGTGGGTGAACAAATCCAACACTATGAAAGCTTACATACCTCAAAGAACTAGGTTCTTGGCGAAATCTTGAATTTCTTGAACGAACGCTTGAAACTTTGAACTTTTTCACCTCTTGAATCTTCTCTCTAAAACCCTAAACACTTTTGGGGATGTATGAAACTAATTCTAATCATTTAGACTCCTAAAACCTTACTAAAAAAACTTAAATCCGATTGGGTAAGGAAAAGACCAAAAGACCCCTTACTATTTTCGGGTAACTTTCCTTAACTGGACAGCTTGACTTCAAAAGGACATATCTCACTCATCTGACCTCGAAACTTAGCAAACTCGGTGGAATTGGAAAGATAATTCAAAGACCTTTCATTTGATATCTTATAGGCCACCTAACTCATCATGTACTGAAGGATATGGTCATTTTAAGTTGACCCAAAACATAGAAGAAGCTAGGAATGAGTTGAATGAATTCTCTTCAATTCTTTTTTTGGAACTCAAGGTGCTATATCTAGTGAACTTAACACTCAAGAAATTTTAAATTCCTCGGTAAAATCCTACTCACAACTTAGTTCAAAAATTTTCTGGGGTGTTACACTCACAAATCTCAACAGGAAGCCTCGGAAAAGAAGAGAATAGAAAGTATCACAAAGATCCGGGCTCGTAACCTACAAAACTATAGAAGCAAGGAGTGAGTACCAAACCACACGGTACTCAACAAGTCAACTTTTAAACATAAGCGAAGAGAATAGAATATGGGTACTCCTTACACCCCAACCAAACCTCCAACCTACAACCTGCATAAAAACCTGTCATGCCCCGAGCCTACACCTTGGGCGGGACTGGCACTCGAGAACCATTGTTGACCCCAAGCGAACCTTGGCCTGACTTAACTATTAGCAGAAGACTTAACTCAACATAATTGTACATTAAAAGTAAACTGAAAGCTCAAAAATAACTGATAATGTATTATAAATAAACATTCACTGGCCAAAGTGGCAACTCAAGTCTCAAACATAACATAAATGGAAAGACTCAAGAACTAATATCAACTAACTGTCTATGAAGCCTCTAACAACTGAGATGGATGTCGGGACAAGACCCACGGCATCCTAATGAACTAAAATGATAAAGTAATTGTTGACACCCAATTTTGACCCTCCTCATTATGATTAGTTTTCGAGCTTCTTAATTTTTAAACAATTTAGAATATTTAGATTTATAAAATTCTAATAGTTTCAAGATCATTTTAGGTAATTTTAGTCAATTTTTATAATATTGTGAACAACAAATATTTCATTATGTATATATAACTGGTATATTCTATAAATTTCTAAAAATTGTATCAAAAGATTTCTACATCTCTGAAATACTTTTTTTTTTAATTTAGTGTTGGTTTGAATTATAGTTTTAAATGTTGAATTAATGAGTGGGTGTTTAAATTAATCATTTCATAATTAAGTTGACTATTTTATTTCGCTAAGGTTAAGAAGCTCGTTAATTAATATTAATTCATTCTAACTTTTAGCCGATTCACCAAATCAATCCAGTCTGGCTAATATGTTAATTCTAATTGGCTATAGTTGCAATCTATTAGGTCAATTTGTTAATTACTATCTAATCCCTTTATTTTTACTTCACCTCTAATTCCTTAAGACCAAAATTGGGCCTCTGTTCAGCCCAATAATTCAGATTTCCAGCAACCCTTTCCCCTTTTAATCTCAGTGCCCCAGCCCACATTTATTACCCCGACCCGGCCCAATCTTGTTCTAAAAAAGGATCATAAAAATTACAGCAACAATTCAAACAATGCCAAATAATACCCGACCCAGCCCACTGCTCCAGTCTAGCGTGAAGCAGCAGCCATCCGAGGTCAACGAAGCCTAGAAAAACGCAAGGCACACAACGACCAAACGACGCTGGCACACCATCGATCCCAAATGGAGATAGACGGAAGCAGACAAAAAGTAATGCGCTGCGTTTTTGTTGTTTTCTTCCTCGCAATACTGTTCCAGCTGGAATTTTCGGCAAAAGCATCTGTCGCAGCAGAGCAGCAAGTGCACGCAAAGGTACCCTCATAGTGTGGATGGACGCCACGTCTAGCGCAAGGGCGGTGGGTTTGATCGAAACCGTCCACGCTGATCCTTTCGTCTGAATTTTACGGGATTTCGTTTGAAATCTTGTACAAGCAGCAGCTCCTTGGTCTTTGGGAAAAAATTTGAATCGAAGATGGGATGGGAATTCCCATTTCGGCCCTTACCCTCGTCCAATTTTTCGCCCCCTAACCCCCCCCCCCCCAAAAAAAGACAACCCTAATGCCTCCTCTACAAAAGGGCTCGTGTTCCTCTTCAGAGAAAATTGGGAAAAGTTAGCAAGAATTTACATAGAAGAGAAATATAAGTTGAAAGCCATTGGAATTGAGAATAAAGATATAGAAAAAATTACTAGCCAGACATTGTTTCAATCGATCAAAATATATAGAAATAGGCTCTTAACGATAAGAACTTAGGAGTTTAGCTTTGGGTCTTCCCTGTTGCCGTCCTTTAGTGTTTTGTATGGAGGAAACTTCTCTGTTGGCTCGTTTGGTCTCAGTTCTCTACCTCTCGAAAGGTAATATTCATCTCATTTCAGGTCTCTTTCGTTTCTAAATGTATCGACTACGTGTTTCTCAACTATTTGAGGCGTTCAAGCACTAAGTTCTTTTTTAGAATATCTTAGTTCATTGTTGACTACAAATCAGAGAGGTATTAGCTTGTTTATTATTCAAATGTTATTGTTTATTCCTGTGTCTATGAAGTTTTGATGACTCCCCTTTGCCTCGAGTCCATTTCTCATTACTAGAATTTTCTTGTATCATTGTTGTCTCGTTTGGTTGGCTGAGGAAGTAGGGGTTCGGCCATGAAGTTCGAAATCACCTTCTATAGGTGATCCCGGATTTTCATGATCTGATATATATGTCATTTTCTTCTTCTTGTTATTTTAACTGATGTAAATCATGCAAGCTGTCTCATTTTCCTTTTTATGATGTTTACCCCTTTACATTCCAAGCTAAGTGTTGTGACCAGCATGTTAGTTTTTCATATTTCGAGTTCGCGCCTAACAACTATAGTTTGCATTTCCGTCTTTACTCTTCAATTCGAGTTAGCTTATTTTGAGCCTGTCTTAACTGAGATTAAGCTAAAATGAGTTGGTGAATTGTTTGTTTCAAGCTGCTAGAATTTTCTTTGTTGATTTTCTACTGTCTTAGAAAGACTATTGTCTGTATGTCTTCATTATTTTCACCTTTAAAACATGTTAAAACTGAATTTTATTATTTGCATCTAAGCCATACTTCGATCTAATGGTTTTCGGTTGCCTCCTCTTCTCACTTTATTCATGTCGTTCAGATTTCGTTACTTCACTGCCTCCCCACTCTTTATACAGAACTTGATTCCTCCATCAGTAATTGATTTTGTTTCTTATATTAAAAGTTCCGGGTGACAATTACTCAAGAATGTGGAATATGATTGCCTTTATTGTGTTGTTATTAGTTTCCTCATCTGTAGGTTGTTGATTTTTTTTAGTTAAAAGTAATGTTGTTGAGACAAACATTTAACAAAGGTGCCAACTCGTTCATCTGATGTCTAAGATCAATAATTATTATCATTTTAGAGGTATGTTCCTCGGCTGATTTATGTGTTCCCCAAAGTGTGTTAAGTAATGAATTGTTTTGGTCTCAAGTGTATAATCTTGTTGTTGTAGTTGCCAAATTTGACTTTACCGACTTCATGTTGTCTTATTTTCTTTGGTCCATAACTTAGAGTTTAATTATTGTTCTATGTGTCCATAACTTGTTTGCTTCAATTACTGGTCAAATCTGCTAAAAAGGGAATTAGTTGGAGACAATAGTATAGGCATGAGGAATCTGATCATCTTGGCTTGCTTTTGGTTTTCCCTTCATTTATTTGTATTTTGTTAAATTCATAGTTAATGTTAGTTATTTGTAATATGGATAAGTTATGTACCTTTCGATACATTTATTATTTAGTGATCGGTTTAGAGATGTTATTATTGCTTACTGATTCTTCTGTTCTTTTCTCCATTTTGCATGTGAAATCTGTTCGGGTCCTCACGAACACTACCTTTGCATTTTTCTTTGGGCCATGGAGGCCAATTCTATTTTTACTCGAGTCAACCAGTTGTGAATATCAACGTACAGGTCCTAAAGTTGAAAGAATATGAAGCAGCTTAGAGAATTGAAAAGATTGGGCCAAAGGCCCACTCTTTATTTTAAAAATCATATTTTGTTACTTTGGGCCCAAGCCCTTGTCATTTTAATTGTTATTATGTGTTACTCTAGGATAGGTGGAAGATATTTTTAGTATGTTAGAATAGGATAGGTACAAATGACCTTAATGAGCCCAGGGTCCAAAATTGAAATTAGGCCCAAGTGCTGGCCCAGGCGGATAGATTCAGACTTAGGCCCAAATTTCATTTCCCTATCTATATAATTGCTATTATGTGTTTTATTTGTTAAAATTGATTTCAAGGTTTTCAAAAAATTCAATTCCCAAAAGATGAGTTATTTTCTTTGTGTTGGTTTAATTTTAATATATTTCATGTTTTTGTGTTCATTTATTTTATTAACCAAGTATATATTGGTCAAAATTTTATATCTTCAATTAAGTTAAACCTTTGGTCCTTAAAAAGAGATGTTCTTTAATGCTTTTCACTTAATCACATTTTATTTATTTTAAAATTGTTTTTTTTAAGTTAAAGTATTTTCTCAAATAAACTTTAAAAATGCTAGTCAAAACTTTTTCAATTAAAAATAAAATAAAATACATATATATATATACTTACTTAGTCATTTTCTCAAAAAGGTTAATTAATTAATTTAAAATAATTTTCATGCTTTAATTTATTAAATTGATTTAAATTATTATTTCAAAATGAATTAAATAAATTCTAATTAATCTAGTTTTATTAATATTCTAATCACTTGTATTTCGAGTCAAATGTTCCATTTTGGATCCCTTTCTCTAAAAAAAATAATATAAAATGTGTCTTTTATTTAATTATTTTTCTCAAGTTAATCAAATATGGTAAATTATTATTTTTTATGTTAAATCATTATTCCTAAGAATTAGTCAAAAAATCATTTTAGTCAAGTTGCAAGAAAACCGCGTGTTAGCGGCTACTTTAAGTGCTAATACCTTCTTAGAGTAGAAATAAGAACTTTTTACCCATTTTCTCTAAATTTTTAAAGGCTTATCTGTTAAAGCCTTTTTACATTAAGTTTTCTTAATTTCTTTAAAAAATTAAATGACGACTCTTTTCTAAGTATTTTTTTTTAAAATTGTTTTATACTTGAACATTTCAAAAATTGATTTTTTCTAAAAATAGGAAAATCACGACACAACAGTAATGAAAAAGGGGATCCTCCGGAAGCAAGGAGGCTCACCAACAACTCTGAAGCTCAACTGGATCAACGATGCGCTGGATGCTAATCCTGGTTACCTGAATCTGCAACATAAAAAGATGCAGGCCAACAGGCATCAATACATTGAATGTACGAGCAAGCGAGGGGAATACTAAACAACATAAGCTTGAAAGGAATTGAAAGAACATACCTGGCTCAACTCAACTCAACTTAGCTCATTTCAATTTAAAGTAATAATATGAATGCAATATAAAGAAAAGCTTTTAAAACATGGATAACAACTCTGTGTAATTTATAAATACAATAGTAACTCTGTATGTATGCAAAGATACAATATAAAGTCTGGATGTATATAAAAATACAATTACTTTTGTGTATATAAGAATACAAAATACTTCTGTGGGAGTTTCTCTAACCAACAACCATCACTTAAGAGCTATTGTGATGATACAACATTTTGCCTCACGCTGCCAGGGTCGTCCTATACCTTGCCGAGTGTATAGAACCTGACTAATAAGTGGATCCACAATTCTATGCTAAAAAACACTAAGGAATCATCTAAAATGTATGACTCTTTTCTACCCATGATGGCTACATGGTATATGGGGACTGGGAGTTGTCTGAACTCTCCCCCATATTGGTGCTCAATACTACTCCCAAAATATAATACTAGCTCTTATATTTAAAAACATAACTTCTTTATGTGGTTTGAGATAATTTCTCAAAACTTAGCTCAAAGGCTATCTTGGAAATCAAAGTTTCCTCTCTTGCTTAATTGTGAAAGCATTTACTCTTTACTGAAAACTAGCTCAAAGGCTCTATTGGAAATCAGTGTTTCCTTTCTTGTTAAATGTGAAAACATTTTACTCTTTGGAAATACATAGTCCCCAAATACTCTTTTGAAGAAATGAACTTCAATCTTTACTCTTTATTCAACTCAAAACTCAAGTCTTAAAACAAAGTTAAAACATTTGTAAAAGACTTTTGGAAAACTCTAAGAACTTCTCTTGACTTGACTGTTAACTTTCCTTGAATTGAATTATGGATTCAAGGCTCATGATCTCATGTTATGGACAATTTCATATTGTTTATATGTACCTTAGAGTGTAGAAATCAACTAGAAAACATAGTTACGTTTCAAGGGAACTCGTACGGAAAGAAGTGGGAAAGGGTAGAGAACCTGGCGTCCCTGGCGCTCTGAGTGGCACCGGGCGCCAGAGGCAAAACTTCAAAGTCTGGGTTGGGGTTCACTGGCTGGCACAATGCCCCAGAGTCCTAACTTCAGACTCTGTCTTGGGGAGCTCTGAGTGGCACGGTGCCCCAGACCTATTCCCAAATTTTTGACAAATTTTCTTGGTCGTTTTTCAACTCTAAACCCTCTAGATTCAATTGGTTCTTTCCCCCAAACACTTAGATTCGACTACATAACCAAAATATGCAAGAATCTACTCAAAACGACAGCTAATTTCATGAATTTAAATCAAGAACTTCTCAACAACTTCAACAATCAAGAACTCAATAGAAACTTCAAACAAATCCATCAAGAACTCAATTTCTATACTTTCAAAATCATAATTTTGGTGAATAAAACCATGATAGGTGCGTGGGTGAACTAAATCAATGCTATGTGATCTCACATACCTTGTAGGGATCAACCCTTGGCGAAATCCTCAAGCAATTCTTCAAGAACTCAATGATTCTAAGCTTCTTCTCCTCTTTTCTCCTCTTCTTTTCTCTTCTCTCAAAACCCTAACTTATTTTTATGAAGCGTAAACTGAATCCAATTAGTTGAGACCCCAACTTAATTACCAAAAATGAATTAAATTAATTGGGTAGTGAAAAGACCATAATACCCTTCTAAAATCAGTTGACTTTCCTTATCTAGACAACCCAACTTCAGATGGGCATATCTCCCTCATAAGAACTCGAAATTGATCAAACTTGGTGGCGTTGGAAATATAATTCAAAGATCTTTCTTACGGTATCTTGTAGCACACCTAACTCATCTTGATCTAAGAGTTATGGTCGTTTGAAGTTGACCCAAAACTCATACTTAGCTTAACTTTGTCAAACTTTCCAAATTTGATTATTTCCAAAAACGATTTCTTTCTAATTCTAAGTCTTTCTAGTAGCGGGGTGTTACAAAACTAGTATAACCTAATGTGCTATTTTAAATTGTGAACTATTAGGTTGGACTGATTTTTTTGCAGGTTGTAGTTGTGGAGGTTCGGTTGGGGTGTAAGGAGTACTCGTATTCTATTCCCTTATCTTGTGTTTAAAAGTTTACTTGCTGAGTGTGTGGTTTGATACTCACCTCTTGCTTCTAATTTTTATAGGTTACAAGCCCGTATCTTTGTGATACTTTTTGTTCTCTTCTTTCTCGGGGCTTCCTATGGAAATTTGTGAGGTAGTTGTTTATCATCTCAGCGGACCTTCTTACTCCTATTTATGATCTTGTTCTACTTTTGTGACAACATCATTTGAAACTTGTGTTTTCTATCAAATCCATTGTAATACATTAGAGGCTTGTGCACGTGACAACCAGGTTTTGGGATTTAGTTAACTTATTATCCGCATTAGTAATTGAGTATAAAACTTCTATTTTTATTTTATTTCTGCATTTTATCATATTATTTGGGTTTTAGGTTGACTTGTCCGGGGGACAAGACGAGTGTCATCACATCTATTTTTGGGTCATGACACATTAGTTTAATGTTCCTCCAATAGCATTCCATAAACCTCCGCTTACATATATTTTATGAAAATATTTAGTAGGATTATTATTTATTTCTTTTTCATATCAGCTTTACATAGATTACCCCTACACCAATAAAGAAATGCAACAACATTTCCAGTCCTGTACCACCTTAAATAGAGCAACATAAATCTGGCCAACCAAAAGAATATGCTTACGTTGAAGTTGTTCATGAGGAGACTGCTAAAAACTAATTTTATAAAATGAATCAAAGCTTCATAGTTGGCAATTGAAGGTCTATAACAATAATTTTAACTTTATTGATAGTTTGATCATAGCAAAATCTTTGTTTTTTTTTATATTTTCCAAAAGTCTTTGCTTTATCATAAAATTTAGCAGTCTCTATATGAACAAATAGCACAAGCATATCGTTTGGTTATTCTGATTTGTTTTATTTATGGCTACACAAGCCTGGAAATATTGTTGCACTACTTTAGGAGTTAATATCTTAAAAGATCACCAAATTATGAGAAATTATCTAGTAAAGTCATTGAACTTTATTTTGTATTAATAAAATTATTCACTTAAGACTTTTATCTTCAAAAACCATTTAACTACAATTATCATTAAAATAAATTTGGCATGATAAATTAAATTAATATTTTATGCTATTTAAATATGAACCCATGATAAATAAAATTTTAGAATCTATTTTAGTATTATATTTGATCTACCCACAAATTGAATTCATCTAATTGTAAAACCATATTTCCCCTGGTAAGTTGAGTCTCCTGCTTCTTCTACTTCTGTCTTTACTTCTAAGATACACAAATTCTTCAAAAGAAAAGTTATGGAGGAGTATTTTATTAAAGTTCATAATCAAAAGAAGAAGGAAAAGCCTAGAAATTATAGCCAAGTGTTGGAATTATTTTTGTAATTTTTTGTGATTATGTCAGACACAAATTATGACACAATATTTGTTGTCTTCTTTTCTTTGTTGGCTAACAATGGTGTTCATAAACAGCCTAGTATGCAATAAGAAATGGTCTTATGTTATTTATGTTAATTTGCTTATCTATATTAGAACTACTATACCAACATGATTATATCACATCTATTTCTCTTTAGTTACATTCCCAATGTTGGTTACAAGTGTTTCAAATGGTATTGATATGAAAGAAACTTTGAGTTTCTGACATAATCCAAAGAAAAACGTAACTACTTGTTTTGCAAAATGAGAAAAAACATACACGGCATAAAAATAGAATATATATATAATTTTCTTTACTTACGGGTTTATGATTATATGGCATAAAAATAAATAGATTCTATAATTTTGTTTGTTTGTGGGTTTATAATTAAATAGATAAAAAAAAAAATTTAGTTTATCATTAGAAATTTATTTGAATGATAGTAGTTGAATGATTTTTAAGAAAAAAGTCTAAAGTTTAGTGATTTTATTGATATAAAACACAGTTTAGTGACTTTGTTAGATAATTTTTCATGGTTCAGTGACCTTTTAAGATATTAACTCCTACTTTAGAGATGAAGAGGTAATCTTTTGAGTGTCGAATTAAAAAAACCTAAATGACAGCTCTTCCAAATGCTTCGTAAGAAATGGATTAGAGCATGATTCCTAGAATGCTATTTAAGGAATATGAGAAGTATTATCACGCTATGTTAATCAATTGAATGAATACAGACCTCCTATTATTTCTTAAGATATAGATTATTGAAAAAATAAATATTTTATCAAATATACATACCTTTAATTGAGAAAATTATTTGAACAAAAACCTCTTTGTAAATAAAAATAAATTAGATCTTATCTCTATTATTTAATAATAAACTTAGTACTTAATTTAGATTAAAAAAATTTTCTTGGATCTAAAAAGAAAACTAAATTTGAAAAATCTAATATCACTTTAGTAAAATCATTTTATTTGACAGAAATTAAATCAAACAGTATAAGTATATCTGAATCGGATGATGCATGTCAAAAAAGAATTATTCGTAGATTTAATAAACTATATCGAATAATTTGCAAAGGAAATTCATTCAAACATGGATCTAAAACCCAAAAATTCAATGCATATAAGGATAAAATCAAAAACATAAATCAATAAACATCATTATATTTTTTTTAAAAAAAGAAAAGAATAGTGAATAGAGATAACTTATAACTTGTTAAATCTTTGATTCAATTCTAAAAAGAAATTTATGAAGGAGATTCATGGGGAAAATAATCTCTTTCATCGTCAAAGATATCCTCTTCTTCACTAATATGAGATCTCTTCATTTTAGCCGTAGGTGAAAGGCATTGCGTACATTGTAATAAGACTAATAGAACTTAACTATATATAATGGGAATGCGACCCTAGGGTTTCTTAAAGATTTTATAAACTTGGCTAAAATGACAATTTCAAAACTCAATTTACAAATCAGTCCTAAGACTTAATTTATTGGTGAAAAAGACCCCCATTAAGGATGTGAACATTTAAAGTTAAAAAAAATTCAATCCTTGAACCTAATTCTTAGATAATACAAAATATTTCATACCATCAAAGTCTTAAAATACTTACAATTCAACCGCAACGCTTAAAAATTACCCAAATTAAAATTAAAAAATAAATTATTTCTTCCAAAAAGCTCCCAATTATTCCCCTTTCAGACCCTTTTTTCCATCCAAAAAATCAGATTATTCATAAAAAAATTACTCTCCAATGATGAAAAGTTCATCTAGTTCATCTATTATCATTTTGACCTCTTAATCATTGTTATTCAATTCAGTCGTTGCTATATCTAATTAATTTATCCTTTGTTATAATAGCTCAACCTTCACCAATGATTATCGACTACCTTCGTTGTTGATGGTGGAAGCAAAAGTATATTATAGATTGGTTGTGTCAATTGTCAACGCGTGAGTTTTCTCATCGTGAACTACAATATAAGAATAAGCTATATAGTGGGTCACTATTTGAGCCTAGGCATCAGAAAATTTATTATTTTATATAACACCTAAGCACTCACATAAAAGTACTAGAAATCAAGTCAAAAGGAGTCTTTCTTTTCTTTCTTTCCTTTGCTACACCCGAAAAAAAAAAATAGCGAAAAAATAATCGATGCACAACGAAACATCGAAAAAAATTATCAACTACTACAAATATTGAGCATAGAGTATCTCTTTATCCCACTTTTAAACATTATGCATTGTCCTAAATGCACCCCGTAGATAATAAAAGGGCAAAAAACCTCTTTGAAAGGAAAATGTCGCAACATTAGCATTTCATAGGGTATTCAGATTTCTCCAAGACGGGATTTATACGGGAATGTAATAATTCTGAAAGTCCTTTTTGGAATTTTCTAAAATATTACCATTTTCCCCCTCTCAATAATTGTCATGAGTCATGGTTAATTAGTCTATGAGGTTAGATTTGAATCCAGATCGAAAAGTTTGAATTTTTGAAAGTTTTGGAGTTTTGGAAACCTTTAAGTTAATATAAGTGTATGTAGTCAACATCTGAAGCTACTAGTCTCGAAATGAAATTCTATTAGTTTCATTAGCTCCAAAATGCAAAATTTGGTCAAAGGTGTACACGTTTTAAGTCCAAAGCTTTTACGTGGATTTGAGCCCATGAATAAAAAATTTGGGCGAATTTAGACCAAGGTACGAGTTTGGTCAACATTCAAAGTTTAGACACTTAAAATCATTTTCCATCGATTCCGTTGAATAATGAGGTGATTCTAAACCTAGATAAGGTCTTTGTTCAGTTTTTGAGGGTTTCAATGCCATTTTGATCTTTTTGAGTGAAAGTAAGTAAGTAGTGGTCTTAACGGGTACTGGATCAAGGAGACCTTGAATCTGTGTTTGAATGATTTCAATGAGTCTTGAACACCAAGTTTAGTAGAATAACATATTTGGTTTGTATGTACGAAATTTTGAATGAATCCCATGGTCCATTAGGAGAATTTTGAGTCTTAATGTTTTGTTGTCACTATTGTTATCTGATGTCTGATGATTTCCTCATCGCGATTCCGTGACCTTCTACCACAATCGCATATGTATAAATTTCAGCGTGTCATGATCGCATAGGTCTGCAATCTTGTGCATCACAATGTCGTACCGAATGTCGTGATTGTGTAGGTCAAAAATTGGAGTTGACCTAATTCCTTCTTCACTGTCGCCTGGAGGTTGCCACGGTTCCGTAAAACAAAGTACATGTGTAGAATTTAATTTCCAAAACGTGATTTTTTCCATTCCTCAATTTTTGAACTTAAAAGAGCTCAAGTTAGGCGATTTCAAAGAGTATTTTCGAGATTATATTTCAGGGTAAGCGATTTTAACTTCAATAATTTATAACCCATTTATTATTTTCTGCTTTTAACATCAAAAACATTGATTTTGAATTCTAAATTTAGGGATTTTGTCATGAACTTGAGTTTTAGTAAATTGAACTTTGGAGCATGATTTCTGATTCATTTTTCAATTCAATTTCGCGTGGGAATACCTAATTCCTTGAGTAACATGTTTTGCTATTAAAAAATCAGAATTACCATTAGCCCTCTGGTTTGAATTTTTGGGTCGATTTATGGGTATCATTGTTCATATTTTCTTATAGAAATTCTATATTTAATTAGATTGTGCGAATTCTGAGGCTTGGTGTAAAGAAAAGGTTCAAGTGTCGATTTGATTCCTTCACTTTAGGGTAAATGGACCTTTTTGACTCTTTTACAAAGTGCATTAAACCTTGTTTGATGTGTTTTCATGATTGGTAGTAATGCTGAATGGTGAGGGCGCATATGTGGACCCAGTAATGAGTAAACATCCGAATTCTAGATTCAAGAATGTGGGTTAATTTCACTCGTTGATCTATTGATGTGTACTTGGATCATGAGTGACCTTGAATGACTATTATGATCCTTTATTGATGATATGCCATGGTTGATGAGGGTGATTATTGATGCGATACTTGTCATCATCTCATTATGCATATGAACTTGTTATTTACATTGGGTACTAAGACTCTGATATAATATGACACAATGTGGAAATGATGAAAATAAAAAAGAACGACGTGATGAAAAAAACCAACATAATTATGAAAACACGACGAGGAGGATGTGATATGATCTGAGATATGACGTGATATGATCGGAGGTACACAGACCGATATGTCCCCATTGGTCCCGACTGGCCGATGAGACAGACATACATTATTCTCTCTGACATTTGCATTGCACTTTATTATCATTAATTGGTATCTATGAGTGAATTCCTATAATTGTGTTTATTGAATCAGAAAGTTGCATTAATATTGCTGAGAGTCTAATGGTGTAGTTAATTTGCTAGACGGTTTATATTGTATATGTCCTTTGTTACTATTGTAATTGCTAGGATAAGCCAGATTTTGATTTTTTGTGCTAGTTGTAGTATTTCTACACCACTTTGCTTAGGGTTAGCTAGAGATATTTCTAAGTATCGTTATTGTGTTGGTACTCACTCCCTTATCATCCTCCTGCATCAATACTTATGATTACATTAGGTAGCTGCTCGTTGCTCCAACAGACGTCACATACCCTTATTATGTCTTATTTCTATTCTAAAACTGGAGATTCGGACTTGTTCTTTCATCGAATCTATGTTATTATCTAGTGACTCGTACACATGACACTAGGTTTTAGGGGAGGTTAGGTGTCACAACTCAAATTCACAAGTTGTGATGGCACTTATGTTCTCAACCGATAGGTAAGCCAACCTAATAATCTTACCAATTCAATTTAATATAATTAAGAGAAAGATAAGTGCAAAAGTAAAATATCCTGAGAATAAATCCTTAAAAATGAAAATTCGGAAGACTGAAATACCACCCAAGATTTGGTGTCGTAAACACAAGAGTTTCTAAAACACAGTGAAAGTTTGAAAATAAAATGACAAGTCTAAACGTAAGAAATATCCTTTCTGAATACTAAACAATAGAATAAATAATAAGATAGAAGAAGGTGTGGACTGCGGAACAACCAAGCAGCTCATCACAACTCTAAGATAATCCAAGCTCAGACTCCAAAAGCTTCATGAGATGTGCTCTTATTCGGAATCGAATCTGCACCACAAGAGAGTGGAACAAGTGTAGTATGAGTACAAAACCACGTATACTCAGTATATCTCATAGATCGACAACGAAAAAGTAGTGACAAAAGTATATAAAAAATCATCCTTTAATTTTATAAGTCTATATTATACTTATAAGTCAAGTTTCATCAAATAGGGATAATCAAATGTCACGTAATGTCTAATCACCAATAAAGCATATAGTCAAACAAAAATGAAGGATGTAATGAGATGCAATGCAATGTAACATCATGAAATGATATGCCTTAAATGACAGTACTATCTCAACCATATATACACGATACTTCTTGAAAATACATTGAGAGTTAGTGACCCGTGGGAGACTCACGAGGTCCATATACTGATACCGATGATCTCCACGTGTCTGTGCAAATAATCTCAACACATTATCATAAAATCAAAGAATCTTCAGCACAGAAAATCTCCACGTGCTCAACTTATAATCATAAATTAAACAATCCCCAGCACAAATGATCTCCAGGTGCCCAACTTATAATCATAAATCAAACAATCCTAGCACGAACGATCTCAACGTGCCCAACTTATACTCAATCTCATGTCAATGCATGTTCACAATACAATATCAATAAAAGATAATAATGATGCATCTTAATCAATCAAATGTCGGTAGGGCATGCAATTACCTCAACTATCACAAATACATGAGTTCAAATAAGAAACACAACCACATAAAAGAAACCAAGTCAATAATACATCAGCTAATGTCCATATGTTTTGGCATTCTCGGATTACAATCCATCATTCGATAGTAATAAACTTTTCCTTTATAACACTATACTCATACAATTGCCCGTCACACCAACGGTATGAGAACCCCATCTTTCGTCCTTACCCATTGTCTATTCCATTTTGAATCTTTAATTAGAAAAATATCCTTCAACAAGTCTGAAAGTCTTAACATACCTTGAAAGTCAATCACATGCCACAGATTCGATCCTCAATATTTTGCCTTTCCCTTTCGTAAAGCCTTTGAATATTTCCAATCTATCAAATATGCATAATCCGTAAGCAAACGAGTTTGTAGACACCCGTATTACTATATGTCTAGCCTAAACTCAAAAACTCAATCATATCTACAATCAAGTTTATAATATTGATGCCAATTAATTTTTCAAGTCTCATATTTCTTAAATTTGAAGCCTAGAACTCTCCAAATAACATAAATCAAATGGTATTCATATAATACAATACACCTAACATTTAATTACCTATCTCAATATAGAAAAACATGACTTATAATATGATAATAATTTGAAAAATAAGCCAAATTTCGAATCATTCATGAAAAATCAAACCTTTAAATACCTATGCATTATCACTTATATCAATCATTGGAAATCATCGGAAATTTGCAGGCTTAAACATGTCTGGATTACAATTAAGGGAAGATGTCAAAGAAGATATGCGAACTTTTTATAGAGCTTTACCGAGTTTTATAATTTGGGAATTATGGAGAAGAAGAAATAGGAGGAAGCATGAAGGAAAAAACATATCTCAACCAAGAGTCATACACAATATGACGAGAAATATGTACATGTTGATAAAGTGTAGGAGACCAGGCATGAGATGTTCAGGAAACTGGCCAGAAATGATAACGGAAGTAGAGGACTACAATCCAAGAGTGAAGGTTACAAGAGTACTATGGGAATGGATGGGTTAAGTACAATACTGATAGAGCATCAAGAGGCAATCCGGGGATGAGTTCCTAAGCATTCTGTCTGAGGAATGAGATGGGGCATGCAGAAGGTGCTACTATTGACATCACAACTAATACAGTTGCAGAAGCTAAAGCTATATTATAAGTTTGTAAACATTGTAAGCAGTCTCAACACAATCAGGTAATAATTCAAACGGAATCTATGCTTTTATATAAAGTACTAGAGGGAAAATGGGCAACTCCATGGGTAATTGCAGATATGGTGGAGGAAATAAAGGCATGCTTGTGGAATAAACAATATAAATTCCAGCATATAAATTCCAGCATATTCTAAGAGAAGGAAACCAGTTAGCGGACTATTTTGCAAACATTGCTTTAGACAAAGGAAGTTGTAGATGCTCACAGTTTGAAAGCATAGAGACAAGAGGAAGGAAGATTTTAAACAGTGACAAGTTACAATGCCCATATTTAAGAATTGCACCAAACAGGGGATAAGAGGGGCAGGGAAGACACAACATCAGTTTTTTCACAAGCACAGCATATACAAAATCCACAAAGGGAAACAAGTGTGAAATGTTATCTAGCATAAACTACTTTAGCCAACAAAAAGGAATCTGCAAAAGGGGAGGAATTGGAGTCAAATGGAATCGATTAAACCTGGAAGGAGAACGAGAGCACGAAGAGACGGAAACAGTGGTTTCACCAAGGCAGCATCAGTGGTTCAGGTGTTGGGTGGAAGGAAATAAAGTGGGAGTAAATGTTTTAGGAAACCCAAATCTAATGGGAAGTGTTTTGTAGGAAGAAAGTTTATTTAGTTATTTTAATTTTTCGTTTTGTCATTTCAGACTAGGGCAATAGGCCCAAGTGAGTGTGTATTTCCTTTTTTCCTGAGTTATTAAATAAAAGGATCCCAAATTTAATTTAAAAAAAAAAAAAGGAAATCGTCCGAAATAATGGAAAAGCCAAACCTTGTCAACAATAATTATTAACTAAAAGAAAAAGCTACACTTGCGAGTTCAGAGTCAAAAGGGCAAAAGTTTTGAGTAAAATTTTTAAAAGGGCAATACAAATTGAGTATAGAATCAAAATGGCAACATTTGGATGGAGGGGCAAACGACGTTAAATTGTATGTACAAGACTCATGTCAGAATGAGCCTTACAAGGCTCATTAAAATGAAATATAAATTATTCCTTCTTCATTATTTATTCAATGGTTTTGTTGTTGTGTTTTCATGTTTATTCTTTTTTTTCTATTTTCACTATTTATATGTAAATAAAAAAGTAAGTGATGTGGTCAAGTTTAATAGTTTTTTTTTTATATAATTTGATAATATTGAGGATAAAATATAGGGATATGAAAAAAAATATATAAAGGACAAAACTTCTAGTCATTGCATATTATTTTAGAGATTATCGTTTGCCTCGACGAGGTTGTTGTTGTTTATGTGTACCCGTTCCACACATGGTTGGTACATGTGGTCTTGTTGTTCTTTGAGGGTTGTTAATGGACTTGTTTATTATTACTAAATTTTATAATAAATTTAATTTTACAGGACATTAACATTCCTCGAAAAACAACGACACACGTACTAACCATGTGTGGCACGAATACACATAAACAACAATCGAACTCTTGCTCAAATCGGTGATCAGTACTGTATATGCTCATATAAATGTATTCTCTAGTTGAGTTAATACTCAAAAGACCCTCTTTAAGGGATAACTGACTTTACTTTATCTGTCTAAAATGATTCTGAAAACTCTTTATTATTTTCTTGAAATAGTAATTTCTTTCTCAATGTAAAATAATATATTTGGTACCTTAAAAGTTCCCTTAAAACTCTTCTCAAAATTATGCTTATAGAAATATACTTAGACTCACTTTAAACTTCGCAATCAATGCAAGGAGAATAATTTTACAAAGGCTTTCAACAAAATCTCATAAGCTAGGGTTTATGCGAAATATAAGCATGAACAACAAGTCATAGATATCAATATATAGAATACCATACTCTCATAATTAGGAAATTAAACTCGAAATAAGGACACAATTTGAATTAAGGAAAAATCATGAAATTTTGAGTAGAACACTAAATTCAACTCTTACTGACTGAATTTACATATAGGGCTTGAGGATGAACTTAGTCCAACACTATGAATAGTCTTACATACCTGGTTATGAAGCTCTTGAATTGAAAATTTTGGTGAAGACTTCATTTTTCTTGAGCTTAAGGAAGAACATTAGCTTTCTTGGAGGAAATCTTTAATCTTGAAATCTTGGTGCTTGATCTTGAGAAAATAAACTCTTTTATGAAGTTCTTACAGTGGAAGAACTTGGAAAAACCTTGGATGGGAAGTTTCTCTTTGTATCTTGAATTTTTGAAATGAAATTTTTAGGGTTCTTGATGAAGAAGTGGAACCCTAGGTGAGTTTTGAGAAAAAATTTGGAGACTTGAATGTTTATATTAATGATTATGAGAGGAAAATTAATTAGTTGAATGATATGCTCCTTTAAAATACCTAAAAAGACTTAGAATATGGCTAAAAACTTGGGAAAGGACCAAAATCACCCTGGAACACGTGCACAAAATTTCTAGAAAAAACCGCAGCAAGCCTTCACGGAAGGCTTTACGGTCCATGGAACATTTCACCGTCTGTAGTTTTAATTGTGAAACAACGACTGACTGACAGGGCTTCACTTAAACGGGCATAAATTTTTATTCCAAAATTCAAAATGAGGCAAACTTGATGGTGTTGGAAAGAATACTCATAGCCCTTTAATTTGATAGGTCATGGGCTATTTAATTCTTCATATGCTAAGATATATGGTCGTTTTAAGTTGACCTAAATAGAATTTTATGTCAAAACTCAATCGGTAAGGAAACTTTTAACGCAACTTTGTGCTAGAGATTCTTGTGACCATAATTAGGTGTAAAAACGTCGAAATTTAGGCTTAGAAAAGGTGAGAAAAGACTAAAATAACCCCTCTTAAAAACTGACCATCTACGGAAGGACATCTACTGTCCGTACAAAAGTCTACGGGTCATAGACCCTCTTGTAGGAATAGACTTAGTTTTTTGGATTTCTAAAGTTGGGGTTTATGGACCCTTCTACGGCCTGTAGAAACTTTGACGGGCCATCCTACTCATCTGTAGAAAACTTACTAGAAGGGTGTTTCAGGACTTGATTCCACGAGGCCTTTTACAGACCATGGAAGCTTCTACGATTCATAGTTCGGTCTGTGAAACTTAGACCTGAGAATCAACTTTCTAGAGCCTGGTTCCACGAATCCATATTCAATCTGTAGATATTGATACATATCGTAGATGCCTTCTGTGGCACCAGACTACAAAAAAATTTCAAAGTCTAATTTGGGGTTAGAATTTTTGGGGTGTTACAATGAACCATTTTTTCCTCCACCTCGAGTTTATGAATTGGATCCCCAATTTTGCTTCAAGTTTTCAACTATGCTCCAATGGTGGAGTACAAGCTCAATAAAGACAAAACATAAATATTATATTCTGCTCTTTTTGGCTTTCATGTGATGAGTGTTGTTTTGCCTCGACAACTTTACAAAATTTAGAATATATGCCTCATCTATCTTTTTCCTTGACCCTTTTCATGTTTGTAAGAATCCATACTCATTTCACCATGATCTTGTGTGGTCATTTAATAAGCATTATAGGTTTGTCAACTTTCTCTTTGTGATACAAATTAGAGTTATCTAAAATTGGATCTTTTATGGACTTGGTTGACTCTGATACCACTTCTTCAATATAAAAATCATCAAATTCTAATTGGTTAGGTTATTTTTATTCCATTATGAACTCTTGCATTTGCACCTCAAGTTCTTCCTCCTATTCACTCTCTACTTGGTCACTATTCACAATATTATTGATGGGCTCGAAAAAGGCAAGAAGAACAATTATAAAAGTGATCATCATGACCATCACATTTATCACATATTTCACGCATAAGATTGAGGAGACACCTATTAGGAATAACCATCATCTAGCCGCACATAATTATTAGATGTCATTTATTTATTTTAATTTTTTTGAAAACAAAACAAATATGTACAAAAATTAAAAATTGTTCAAACTAACTAACCTAGCAATATTTACAAACCACAACTAAATCGTCAGTTCCCTAGCAATAACGTCAAAATTTGATCACACCCAAGACTCGTCCTAAAAAGGATAAGCAACCGCTACAAATATAATTCAGTTTTTAAGTTTGGAGTCGAATTCCACATAGAATTAACATTTACCTATAACTATTCAATATTACTAAGAAAGTGGATTTAAGCAATTATTTAGTTTTAAAGATTAAGATTCTTTCTTCTAACATATTAACTAACAAATATTAAAGCAATAAAATTATCAACTAAAAAGAATGGGTTGACTTTAAAATTTAGTAGGCACATAGTTATGATTTTCCCAATTGTCGGATTCCATCTGGCTATGTTAGCTATAATTTCTCCGAATTAATCTCTATTTATCATGAATCTTCTCTTAGTACAACTATCTCTCGACCAAGATATTTGTCCTAACAGAAGATTTATTGATATTAATAAAGATTCATTCCAACCTTATGAAAATGAAGAAAACTTGTTGGTGCTGAAATATCATATCTTAGTGTGATTGGTGCATTAATGTATCTTATCAATAATTCTAGATCAGATATAGCTTTCTTGGTATGCTTGTTAGCAAAATTTAGCTCTTCTCCAACGCGAAGACACTGGAATAGAATTAAGCATATATTCATATACCTCTAAGGGACCATTGATATGAGATTGTTTTACTCAAATGAATCCAGTCTGATTCCCATAAAGGTCGATAGCAAACAAGCTATTTATTTACATGCAGTGGTACAACTATATCATGACGTTTAACAAAACAATCTATGGTTGTCACTTCTTCAAATCATGCAAAGATAATAGTTATTCATGAAGCAAGTCGAGAATATGTTTGGTTAAGATCAATAGCTCAACACATTCAAGAAACGTGTGGCCTTGCTTTGAAGGAGATGTTCCAATAATATTGTATGAAGACAATGTTGCATGTATAGATCAACTAAAGGGATGATACATTAAAAGAGACCGAACAAAGCACATTTCACCAAAAAAAAAAATCATGATCATCAAAAGAAGGGTGATATCGATGTTCAACAAGTTCGCTCAAGTGATAATTTAACAGATATGTTTACTAAGTCATTGTCAACTTCAACCTTTGAGAAATTGAGATACAAAATTGGAATGTTTCGTCTTCAAGATATTAAATAATATTTTCATCAGGGGGAGTAAATATGAGCTGCACTCTTTTTCCCTTAACCAAGATTTTTGTCCCACATGATTTTTCTTGGTAAGGTTTTTAACAAGGCAGCAAACAATGCATATTAAGAATAACTATGTACACTCTCTCTTCTTCTTCTAGAATTCCTTTGTACATGGACATCAAGGGGGAGTGTTGAAAATAATGAAATGTGGATGTCCTTTTAGGATTTAGGCATGACTTTGAAGATTTATTCCTTCGTGACTTAGAAGGATTATAAATACACTCCTACCTACTATGTATATTATCTTATAACAATTACCAAATTTTTCTCCTTACTTCACACAACTCCTCTCAAACTCTCTTTTCAAAAGATATTTATAGACTATTTATAAATATATAAAAAAAGTCTCAAATAAAATAATAGAATCCAAAATAACTTTTAAAATATCAGGCCAAATAGTGCGATCAACCAAATTTCTAGTGACAAATTGATGGCCACCGGCTTGCTGCTATGTTCCCCACTTGTCTCCCTCCTCTTTTTTCATTTCTTTTCTTCCGTTTAATTTATTTTTACTTTGAATCTTTTTATCTTCATATTATTTTATTTTGGCATCGTGAAATATAAGTCAATAAAGTAGAAGGGAAGAATTGGAAGTCGGATCCAAATTTCTTTGATCCTTTTAAGGTCTCATTTGTTTGCACTTAATGAAGGTCTGAATCTTAATCATTCAGATTCAGCCATTAAGGCCTCATTTGTTTTCATTAAGATTAAGACATCTGAATCTGAATAAAAATCTGAATATTAAGATGTGCATTAAGATTTAAATGTCTAGATCTGGATGCACATCTAAATATTAAGATGTGGTCTCTAGATCTGAACATTGAATGAGTAAAATTGTTTGTTTTCAATAACTGAACGTGTAAATGAGATTAAACATCATAAAATATTGTAAAAATTTCATTTCAACAAAAAAGTATTACTTTTAATAAAAATAATATTTTAAATATTTATATTTGATTAAAATAAATTATCTGATATGCAAAAAAAAAATTATATATCGATATAAACATTATTGTAAGGTGATTCCTTTTAAGAATTCAACATAAAAATCTTTAATAAGAAAATATATTGCATAGGCATAATATAATAACAAAAAGTTCAATAAGTATGATAGATACTGGTTGAAAAATAATAAAGAAGGTCTCACATCATCAAAGCCTAACATATATATATTCTAGCTAGTCAGAAAAATTAAAGAATTTCTAATTTTTTTTTTTTGGATGATTTTAATTCATTTCTCTAACTCGTGAACCCATAGCGTCATCATGCTTTTTTGTAGTTGTCACTTTCACAAAATATACTAACAATTGTATTGTATAATCGTTCTTCGCATCCAATTTCATATAATTTTTTCTTTGCATTCTTCAAAGCCAGTTGTACTATTTTTTAATCAATAAATTCAAAGTTGTACTCATCTTCTCATCAATTTCTTCTTCAAAACTTTTCTTCAACCGGACTGAAGATTGGGATGAAGAATTATTAGGAGCTCCATCATTTTTGTCACCAACTAGATATAAGTATAACTTGGACTCCAATCATGAACTCCTGTTGTAATACAACCTTCAAAAAAAATTGTACACAAATTCAAAGGGTAGAGGTGAAGTCTTCAATGTCTTTGGCCTAAACAAATTACATTTTCATAAGAGACCCCATATATGTATATATGGTAGTTTTTATTAATCATGACTACTAGTTTTAACTCAAAAATCTTGAGTTCTTGATAAACATCAATACACCAAAAAAAATTATTACAACAAGAGTTCTTGACAAAAATCAATACAACCCAAAAAAATTGTTAATATAAGAAAATACTTGTATAGATTATGAGAACTTACTAGTTCAAGAGGAAAAAAAATTAATGTTAGGTTGAGAAAAGAGAGGAAGAAAGTTTGTAGAGAGAGAGCGCAAGTCGCACAATTAGAAGGAGAGGCGACGTCATTTTTTTTCAAGTGTATTAAATAAGTCTGACTGTTGTTAAAACTCTCTCAGATCCGAGTCGTTCAAATTCTTCAGATTCATTCTAAGGCTATTTTTAAAAAGAAACAAATGAACTTAATGGGTTTTTGAATCTAAATTCTGAGAGCGCAAGTCATGCAATGATGCTTTTGAGATCCATTCTATGCAATAAGTCTTCTTCTTACGTAGAAGAACGCAATTGTTGCATAAGCATAAATTGATATAATTAATACTCAAAAGATAATTAAAAATATTATAATAAAAAATAATAAATGATTAAATATATTTTTTTTTGGCTTAATTTCAAATGGTAAGGATAAAAATATCAAAAAAGTATAATAACAAAATAAATATGATTTTTTCTAAAAGTACATAGATAAAAATGACCGTAAGATATTTATCCAAATCTTTAACCTAAGTTGTGGTACAAAATTTATGGCCAGAAAATGACATAAATAGTCCCTTAACTATAGGAGTAGGTCTAAAATAGTCCATTAACTATACACTTAACGGATTTAGTCATTTAACTATTTAAAAACTTATCATCTTTGGTCTCTTAACTATACACTTACGTTTTAGTCCCTTAACTATAAATATACCGATTTTAGTCCTTTAAGTATTAAAAGCTTATCAGGTTTGGTTTTTCTCCATTTTTTAAATACAAATTGCTTAGGTTAATATTAACAGAAATCTTCGTGAAATTAAATCTTTAACCCATTTTTTAAGTTGTTTCTCTATCCTCGCCCTTTTTTCTTCAAACTACTCTTATGAAAAGAACAATAACGTCAACAATTCAAAATAAAATTAATGAAAAAAGAAGATATAAGTCTAATTTTGTTCAATGGAGAATAAACTTAAGCATATAATTGTTGTTAATGACTTGAATCCGCACTTGAATATGCTAATCAGTGCGAATTTTATTTAATTTACTAAAATTTCTTGAAGTAAAATAAAATGAATAGAATAATAAAATTGCTCTATTTTTTTTAAAAAAAAAATTGCAAATCTACCATTTTATAAATTTCAATTTTTTTCTTTTTATAATAAAGTTTAGTATATTCAAGTAGCAATAATATGCTTCATTTTATCCTCTGTTAAATAAAATTATGACTTATATTTTCTTTCCTCGTGAATTTTATTTTAAATCATTGAGGTTAAGATTCTTCGCATAAGGTTAATTTGAAGAAAAAGTAGCGGAGAGAGAGAAACAACAGAAAAAGTTGCTAAAGGATTTAATTTCTCGAGGCATGAATTTCGCTAATACAAACCTAAGCTATTTGTATTTAAAAATGGACAAAGACCAAACCTGATAAGTTTTTGAATACTTAAAGGACTAATATCGATAAGTTTATAGTTAAGGGACTAAAACCGGTAAGTGTATAGTTAAGGGACCAAAACTGATAAGTTTTTGAAATGTTAATGAACTAAATCCATTAAGTTATAATTAACGGACCATTTTAAACCTACTCCTGTAGTTAAGGGCCTATTTAGATTATTTTCTCAATTTATGGCACACCTAACTTGACAGTATCCATCCATATTCTAAAGGCACCTAATTTCCTGTTAAACAATAGGTAGCAGAAGAGTCATGGCACACCAATCTTGACAAACTACATAAATCTATACGTTCAGTTATTTCTGTTTTATTTTTTATATATAATATTTCCTCTGTTTAATAATAGTTATTCATTATATTAAAAATTATTGTCTAACAATATTTGTTCAGTTTAAAAAATTAAGAGATAATTTACCTTTCATGTTTATTTTACCACTGCTATTAAAATGGAGTACTATTTATCACATTTCTCAAAGCATTAAATTTAATAAAGTCAAAGAATAAAATAGTAATATTACCCCTATTATTTATTATTTCTTAAAATGTGTGTCAAGTCAATAGTTGGCAACTATTATTGGACAGAGGGAATATAAAAATATGTCGTTTAATTTGGCTTCAGTTAACATCTTTGCTTTCTAATTTTAGGTGTGCATAAGTAGATACTTAAACTTGTATAAAATTGAACAAGTATATATATGCATTCTATGTGGCATAATACATATATGACGTCACATATAAGTGTCTATTTGTTCAATTTTATACAAATATAAGTGTCTACTTGTGCACATCCAAAGTTAAAGAGCATAAATGTCATTTGAGACCAAGTTAAATGGCACATTTATGTATTATGCCTTTAATTTTCAAGTTGAGCCATAATATCCTGAAGATAAAACTAACACTAAAAATAAAGATTTTTCTCACTGCAAATCAATAGAAAATTTGAACTATAGAACATGATTTTCCTATTTGGTAAACAGATATTATGGAAAATTTGAATATGATCAGTCCTATTTTTTTTTCTTTCTCACCAATTCAACCAAATGGGAATAGCCACCGAACATTTTTCAATTGTGACTTTAAAGTAGTAGTGTAAGTTTATGTTGTTCACAAATATACCATGTAAAAGAGAAATAAGTTATTACCTCCTCTGTCCTAAATTACATGGCACGAAATTTGAATTTTGAGAAATAAATTTCTTAATTTGAATTGTGAATTCAAACATAGAATCTATAAGGTTCTTCAAACAAAATATACACATTCTGAAAGACACCGTAATTAAGAAATATAGATGAGTCGCAATAACTAACAACGGGTCAAAATATATAAAAGACAAAAAAAAAACTTGTTTGATTATTGAAATTCCAAAGACCCTACAGAAATTGAGACACACAGAAAAGTGTATAATAGCAATTATTAGATAAACATGTAGTAACTAACAATTAAGAGAGATCAAATGGAGTAGCAATCAAACAAAGATCATTCTTTCTACTGGCAGCTACTCCTTCTGCTTCAGTCATATCAAAATCATCAACACTAACTCCATCAGGAAGTTTCCAATCGAAGTGATACAACAACTTAGCTAAAGAATGCCCTACAGTAGCTAAACCGGATAACATTCCCGGACACATTCTTCTTCCTGCACCAAACGGAATAAACTCAAAGTTATTTCCTCTAAAATCAATAGAACTCTTCTCAAATCTCTCAGGAATAAAGCTTTCTGGATCGTCATGCCAATATCTAGAATCTCTTCCAATTGCCCACGCATTCACTATAACTTTAGTTTTGATAGGTATATTGTATCCATCAATTTGTGTTTCTTCTCTACATTCCCTTGGGATTAATAGAGGAGCCGCGGGATGTAACCTTAGTGTTTCTTTAATCACTAATTTCAAATACTTCAACTCCTCTGTATCGATATCTTCAAATGTCTTCTTTCCTTTTAAGGCTTCTCTAACTTCGAGCTGTGCTTTCGCCATAACACCTGGATTTTTTATCATTTCTGAAAACGCCCAAATAATTGTTGTCGATGATGTTTCAGCTCCTGCCATGAACATTTCCTACACGTAGAAAAATATCAAATATTTTTTGAATTTTTCCTAATTCAAAAGTTTTAGGCACTAAAACTTACAAAAATAACTGCTTTGATATTTTGATTTGTGATTGGCATTCCAAATTCCCCACTCTCCATGACTCGTAGTAAAACATCAATCAAATCTTCAGCTCCAGACTCACCATTACCTTTGTTACCATTTGCTCTATTTTCGCGATGTTCATTAATGAGCTTCTCTAAAATCACATCAACCTTTTCATGAGCCTTCAACAACCTAGACTTCATCCCACTGATCCCGTGAAGCCATTTATGTGAAGGAAACAAGTCAGTTAAGTCGAATCCTGACGACAGCGAAACAGCCTCTTTCACCAACATTATCAACTTATCTTGATCATGAACAACTTTTCCAAAAGCCGATCTACAAGTTACAGAACCTGTAAACCAAAAAATTTTATTTGATAGGTTTACCAATGGCTCATCAGGCGTAGAATTGATGATAGATGAGATGAGACTTGACATCTCTTCTTGTCGAATTGAGTTAAATGATTTGACCATCTTTGCACTAAGAAGTTCCAGGACACATATTTTGCGCATATTTCTCCAGTAATCACCATATGGACATAATGCTATGTCCGAATAATTGTAAAAAATAATACTTCCAGTCATACTTTGAGGCCTAGTTGCAAAACGAACATCTTGAGTTTTCATAATTTCTTTTGCCATTTCAGGTGAAGATACAACAATCGCGGAAATTTCTCCTAGTTGTAAGTGTGTTAATGGACCGTATTTATGTGATAGGGCTCGGAGAGTGTGATGTGGCAGGCCTCCATGACTCGCTAATTGGTGCAAGTTCCCGATAATAGGTAGCTTCCATGGGCCAGGAGGTAATTTTTTGGTTAAGGCTTTTGATATTTTCCATATTTGAAATAGATAGAATATGAAATAAAGAAATAACAAGAGTGAAATAAAGATGATGAAGGGTAATTGTTGAGTCTCCATTTTTTAGAAAGTATGAAATGGAATATTATTTTATGGATACATGCTTTTCTTGTTTATATAGAGTAAAACAAGTTTATTTATATGTTTATTATATTATGGACTAAAAATATTTTATTACTTTTTCTTATTAAATTGATAAGAAAATGTCCACATTATTAATCTTGACAATAATGGTAGCATAAAGTGACCGCACATCAATCTTGACAATGTATAGGAATCTACTCTCTTTTTTAGTTGAGCACAAGTACTACAGACATGGCAGTATTTATTGTTGGGTTTTAAAAGTTGTGAATGGAAATGAAGAGTTTGATTTTTATAAAGAGTTGTGACTTTATGAAAAGTTGCGACTTTTATGAAAAGCTGTGACTTTTATGAAAGATTGTGATCTTTCCGAAAGATTGTGACTTTTCCAATAAGGCACAATAAGAACCTTTTCACACTACCCTTTGTTTTCTATAAATTGAGGGATTTCCTCTCATTTTAGTTGAACGAATTTTTCTGGACTTTTTCTATTACTACTAAATCTAGTATTCTAAGTGTACTTTATTGTCGTTGAGTGGTTTGTTGACACCGTGTGGTTTTAGGTACCGATACACCGGTAAGTAAGATCGTTCTATCCTGCTGGATATATTCCATTAACCTCGGGTACTTGAGGGGAATAATTTCCTTAAGGGGACACTGTGTATTCAGTGGGATCGATTTTCTTTCTTTGAGAAAAATATTTTTGTATTGTTTCTAATTTGTTTTTGATTCTATTTTCTCTACTAGTTTTAATTTTCTAGTTTGAAAATAATCTTTAAACTTTGTTGTTTCTTACCAAGTTCTTCAAAGTTTTGTTCTAAGTATCTTAGGAACACAAGATGAACAACAATCTTAAGGAAATTATTATATTGTTGGTATTTCTTGTATTCTACTGATTGAGAGAAACAGATCATGGAAGTAGAAGATTAATGCATTACTTCTCCAGAATTCGGTACTTTGTTTAGCAAGGTCGAAGTGAGAATGTACTAGAAGAATTTGTGGTATTTCGGTTAAAGATTACACCAGGTAACCTTCTTATTATTTATCTAAGGAGGAAAATAGTTTCTAAAAGTTAACAGTTTTGATATTTATCATGTATGTCTTTGGAAAAAGATATGCAAACCATGTGATTTTTGAATGAATTTTCCTTGGCAAAAAGTGTTGCCTTCAAAATTCTTTAGTTTGCAGAATGAGAGATGCACATTTATGTTTGATAAAATAGTATGTCAAAATGTTATAGTTGGAAAGCTATTTGAAAACAAAAGCTTATTTATGTGATAATCTAAGAATATGTTTAATTCTGTTTGGAGACTAAAAAAAAAAACTTTTGTAGTTTTGTACTTCATGTTAAATTTAATTGTACCTGATTTTTATAGACTAAAAACTTTTGTAGTTGTAACACCCCAGAAATTTTTACGAACTGAAACTCGAAACATCCTTCGTTGTGAGTAGAATTTTACCAAGGAAATTAAAATTTCTTGAGTGTTAAGGTCACTATATGAATCACCTTGAGTTCTAAGAAGAACTAAAGAGAGTTCATTCAAGTCATTCCTAAGTTCCTTTAAGTTTTTGGTCAACTTCAAACAACCATAACTTTCGGTACAGGATGATTTAAGTGGGATATAAGGTACCCAATGAAAGGACTTTGAATTATATTTCCAACTCCACTGAGTTTGCTAAGTTTTGAGTTCGCATGAGTGAGATATGCCCTTTTGAAGTCAGGCTGTCTAGTTAAGGAAAGTTACCCGAAAATAGTAAGGGGTATTTTGGTCTTTTCCTTACCCAATCAAATTTAATTCATTTTTAGTAATGTTTTAGGGGTCTAATCCTATTAGGTTTAGTTTTATAATCCTAATATACGCCTAGCGTTTTAGTTGATAGTTCAAAAAGAGAAGAGAAGAGAAGAGAAAAGAGGAGAAAAGAGGAGAGGATCAAAGCGTTCATCGAGAGTCTTGCGTGTTGTTGCGGATTTTCGCCATGAGTTTAATCCCTAAGAGGTATGTAAGATTCCATAGTGTTGGGTTTGTTCACCCACATGCCAATCATGTTATTTTCAGCGTAATATCATTCTTAAAGTTGAAAGATTAGAGTTCTTAATGAGTTCTTGATAAGTGTTCTTGAAGTTCATTCTAAATCTTGTTGTGTTGGGGTTTTGATGATTTCTTGAGATGAAATTTAGTGATTTGATTGTTGTTTTGAGTACATTAGAGTGTAATTATGTTAAGTAATCAAATCCAACTAATTGGGGAAGAAACCGTTCGATTCTAGGGGAGTTAGGGTGAGAAAACGAGCAAAGAAAGTCGTCGATGTTTTCTGGATTGGGGCCTAGCGTCCCACGCCAGCCAGAGTGCCCCCAACCACTTATCTAAAGTTTAGGGGCTGGCGCCCCATGCCACTAAGAGCGCCAGGGTCGCCTGCCCTCACCCGTTCTTCATCGTTTCGTCCGTTTGATTTCAAAGGGTACCTTTACTCCCTTTTGATTCTAAACACTTTAAACTATTTCTAAACACCTAGAAATCATTCATAACATGAATCATAACCTTAAATTCATAATTCAAATTCAAGGTAGAGTTAAAAGTTAAGTTTTGAGAATTCTTTCGAACATTATAAGAAAGTCCCTTGAGTCCTTTTGCGGAGTCCTCTACAACTTCTAGTAACTTGTTTCAAGACTCAAGTAAGTGAGCATGAGAGTGAGGAAAATGTATTCATGAGTCTACTTAGTCATCATGAGATCTTTCATATCATGAACCATAACTCTTCAATTCATAATTCACATTCAAGAGAGAGTTAAGAGTAGAGTTCAAGAAAGCCTTTGAGTTCAATTGTGAATCCTTTGAGATCAACTATTGATTTGAACTAAGTTTTGAGGAAGTAAGTAAGAGAATGAGAAGAGTCGTATACATGAGTTCCATGTAGTTATGTAGACCTTCGAGTCGAGTCCTTTATGCCCATAAATTTCTGATGGACTCCACAAATTGAGTATCATTAAGAGGAGTAGTATCTTTAAGTTTTAAGTCTTGATTATTGAGTCCCTAATCCCCTTTGAGTTTCTATTTCTACTCATGGGACTATTACATCTTACCCATGAAGTCCTTGAGTTGAGTTGTTCATGCCCATAACTCCGCATGAACCCTATAAGTCGAACAATCTTGAGATGAGAAGTATCTTTGAGTCCTTGAGTTGAGTAGGTCATGCTCATAATTCTGCATGTACCCTCCAAGTTGAGCGTTCTTGAAATGATTAGTATCATTAAAGTTCTTGAGTTCCAAGTATTGAGTTCTACCTATGGTTATTGGAAACCTTGCATTGAGTTGTTCACGACCATAATTCGGCATGAACCATATTTTAAGAAGTCTTTTACAAACGTTTTAACTTTGTTTTAAGACTTAAGATTTGAGTTGAGTAAAGAGTAAGATTAAAGTTCATTTCTTCAAAGATTATACGGGAATTAAGTATTCCCAAGAGTTAAGATGTTTTCACATTTGAACAAGAAAGGAAACACCAATTTCCCAGAGAGCTTTTAAGTTAAGTTTTAAGTAATTATCTCAAACCAAAGAAAGAGTTTTGTTTTAAAAACATATGAGCTAAGTATATTTTTGGGAGTAGTATTGAGCACCGATATGTGGATGCGAGTTCATAATAACTCAAGTCTCCATAAATCATGTAGCCATCATGGGTAGAAAGGATCATACTTTTTAGATGATTCCTTAGTGCTTTTTAGCATAGACTAGTGGATCCACTTAGTTAAGGCGTTCTATATGATAGCAAAGTATAGGACAGTTTTGGCTGTGTGGGCAAGACGATGTATCACCACTTAAGTTCATAGTGGTGGTTGTCAGTTAGAGAAATTCCCACAGAGTTATATTATATTTTTATATACACATTGAGTATTATTGTATTTTTCAATACATTGAGTTGTTATCTACAGTTTTACACCTTTCCATATATATATATTGCATCTTTTACTATTGCTTTATCCTTAAGTATCATGAGTTGAGTCTTTCGAGTTGAGTATATTGAGTTGAGTACCTTCGAGTTGAGTATCTTGAGTTGAGTTGAGTATCCTTGAGTACTTCTGAGTTGATTAAGTTTGAGTAGTTTAGAGTACCCTAGAGTATTCCTTTAGTTGAGTAAGTTTGAGAAGCGGTAAGTATGTTTCCCTTTTTATCAAGTTTCAAGCTTATGATATGCTTTAGAATTTCCCTTACATGCTCGTACATTCTACGTACTTAGCCATTTGGCCTGCATCCTTTCATGATGTAGATTCAGGTATTCGGGATCATCAACAGGAGCTTCGTTTATACCACCTAGAATTTGAGTTAGCTATGGTGAGCCACCTTGCTTCTGGAGGATTTCATTTACTTTTTAGTTTTGTCAGGATGTCGTGGCTTTTATCCCGATTTTCATCTTTGTCATTTAGAGGCTTCATAGATAGACAGTAGAGTTTCAGAATGTCTGTTCATTTATCTTACTAAATGTATTAAAGACTTGAGTTGCCTATTGTTGGCTAGTTGAATATTCTATTTTTATTCAGAGTTGTTCATTTGAGTTAAAGATTTGCAAAGTTGAGTTTATTGAATTTTATTCAGTTTTTAAGATTTGTATGCTTGAGTTAGTCTTCCGCTTGTAGTCAGCCAGGATGAGGGTTTGCTTGGGGACCAACAATAGTTGTATAGTGCCGGCCACGTCCAGGGTGTAGGCTCGGGTCGTGACAAACTTGGTATCAGAGCATAGAGTTCAAGTGTCCTAGGGTGTCTATGAAGCCGTGTCAGTAGGAACTTATTTATGGCTATGAGGGCCCCACTTCTATAAATGAGAGACTATAAACATTTTAGAAAAGTTTCTCATCTTTCATACTCTTAATCGTGCAATAGAGCTATGTTATAGAGATTTTATTCTTACTCGTGCATTTCTCAGATTCATTCATTCGACTACTTATCATACTAGAGGTGGTTGAACAGAAAAGTCAGTCTTTAGTCGATAAGTTGTTCTTAGCAAAATCTTGAGAAAGTCATGAGACTCCAGAGGGACTTGAGAGAAGCCTAAGAGTAAGTTAAGTGTTCAGTTTCAGAAGAATGTACCCATAATTATATGAATAGTGCATTTGAGCTAAAAGCTAGTTGTACTCTCTTCCCTAAGCATTATTTCAGCTGATATCCTTATGAGGAAGCATGTTTAGAGCTTGGGTTATATTTTCACCCTAAAAGTTAGCATGAGTTACGAGATCATGAGCAGTAGTAGTGAAAGAGCCCAAAGTTAAAGGAAAGTATGTAGAGGTTTAGTGATTTAAGAAGGGAGATAGTGTTTTGAAGAGCTATATTACTATAGTCATGCACCAGTAAGTTATAAATGAAAATTTTTCCCTTATGGGTAGACTAAGAAGTGATAAGTTATGAAGATTCCATCATAGGAGGTAGAGTGTGTTATAGCTAGAAAGGAGTTGGTGATGAAGTGTCATTGTGTATGAAATGACCAAGTGTAAGTGTTGAATAGAAGAGCAAAAGTATTCATAAAGTGATAAATCTAAGTTAGGCTTATGATTTGTTTGAGAGGTCATGATGTTCAGAAGGTTATAGAACTGATCAAGTAATGAGGTATAGCATAGTAGGCGAGCAATCATATTGATATTCGGGTTTAGTAATGAATAGTAAGCTTGAATTTGAGATGAGTGTCGTGATCTAAAGAATGGAAACATGAGGGTGATGATGTTAGTCTTGAGATTTGATCTGGTAGACTAGACTTGACATAGAGTAGGTGAGGAATTGAGATGTTAGCTCCAATAAATATGAGTGGTACAAGTGAGAGACCCTAACCTTTAGATAAAAGCAGTGAAGTGTGGCTAAGTTACAAGAGTAACAAGAGCATTAAGAGGTGTGCCGAGATGGTATGTTACCAGATGAGGTTCCAATTAAGTTATAATTTTCCATATGTGCCTAGATAGCATAATTGAGTTGGCAATACGGACTATGTTCATAGTCTTCAAGTGTCAACTTTAGACCTAAGGGGGAGATGAAAAGATGAGAAATCAAGTCAAGTATTTGAGAGAGGATAGTGATGAGTTCCAAAGAGTATGTGAGATAGCTTTTTGGAGGTCCTTTTAGTAAGGGAGTGATGTTAGAAACAGGAGGTTGATGTTCTTATCGTGATAGTGATGGTGTGATAATTCTATCTAAGGTTATAAATAAGGAGGAGGTTGAGGTTTTACTATGATAAATAATTAAATGAGAACCCTTAGTTGGTTCGTAGGATTCCATGGAGTTGTTAGAGTACTAAGCTTGAATGTGGTACTAAAGTGTAATAGTCTTGGGATGAGATTCCCTATAGAGAGGTATAGAACCTGAACTTAAGGATTTGGGTTAAGCTTGAATATAGGAAGAGCATACCATTAGACTCAAACCTTAGTAAGAGTAAACCCATTCCATAGCCAGACCAGTCGTCATTCGAGGATGAATGATCCCAAGGGGGAGATATTGTAAAACCCTAGAAATTTTTTTGAACTAAGACTCGAACCATCCTTCGTTATGAGTAGGAGTTTACTGAGGAAATTAAAATTTCTTGAGTGTTAAGGTCACTAGATGTATCACCTTGAGTTCCAAGTAGAACTAAAGAGAGTTTATTCAAAGTCATTCCTAAGTTCCTTTAAGTTTTCGGTCAAATTTAAACAACCATAACTTTCAGTAAAGGATGATTTAGGTGGGCTACAAGGTACCCAATGAAAGGACTTTGAATTATCTTTCCAACTCGACTGAGTTTTCTAAGTTTCGAGTTCGAATGAGTGAGATATGCCCTTTTGAAGTTAGGTTGTCCAGTTAAGGAAAGTTACCGGAAAATAGTAAGGGGTATTTTGGTCTTTTCCTAACCCAATCAGATTTAATTCGTTTTTAGTAATGTTTTAGGGGTCTAATCCTATTAGGTTCAGTTTTATAATCCTAATATATGCCTAGGGTTTTAGTTGATAGTTTAAGAAGAGAAAAGAAGAGAAAATAGGAGAAAAAAGGAGAGGATCAAAGCGTTCGTCGAGAGTCTTACATGTTGTTGCATATTTTCTCCATGGATATAATCCCTAAGAGGTATGTAAGATTCCATAGTGTTGGGTTTGTTCACCCACACGTCAATCATATTATTTTCAGCGCAATTTCATTCTTAAAGTTGAAAGATTAGAGTTCTTGATGAGTTCTTGATAAGTGTTCTTGAAGTTCATTCTAAATCTTGTTGTGTTGGGGTTTTGATGATTTTTTGAGATGAAATTTAGTGATTTGAGTGTTATTTTGAGTAGATTAGAGTATAATTATGTTAAGTAATCGAATCCAAGTGGTTGGGCAAGAAACTGTTCGATTCTAGGCGAGTTAGGGTGAGAAAACGAGCAAATAAAGTCGTCAAAGTTTTCTGGGTTGGGGCATGGCGCCCCGCGCCACTCAGAGTGCCAAGGTCACCTTCCCCCACCCATTATTCATCGTTTCGTCCATTTGAGTTCTTTCAAAGGGTACATTTACTCCCCTTTGATTCTAAACATTTTAAACTACTTCTAAACACCTAGAAATCATTCATAACATGAATCATAACCTTGAATTCATAATTCAAATTCAAGGTAGAGTTAAAAGTTAAGTTTTGAGAATTCTTTCGAACATTCTAAGAAAGTCCCTTGAGTCCTTTTGCGGAGTTTTCTACAACTTCTAGTAACTTGTTTCAAGACTCAAGTAAGTGAGCATGAGAGTGAGGAGAATGTATTCATGAGTCTACTTAGTCATCATGAGATTTTTCATATCATGAACCATAACTCTTGAATTCATAATCCACATTTAAGAGAGAGTTAAGAGTAGAGTTCAAGAAAGCCTTTGAGTTCAATTGTGAATCCTTTGAGATCAACTATTGATTTGAACTAAGTTTTGTGGAAGTAAGTAAGTGAGGAAGTAAGTAAGAGAATGAGAAGAGTCGTATACATGAGTTCCATGTAGTTATGTAAACCTTCGAGTCGAGTCGTTCATGCCTATAAATTCTGCATGGACTCTATAAATTGAGTATCATTAAGAGGAGTAGTATCTTTAAGTTCTAAGTCTTGATTATTGAGTCTCGAATCCCCTTTGAGTTTCTATTTCTAATCATGGACTATTACATCTTACCCATGAAGTCCTTGAGTTGAGTCATTCATGCCCATAATTCCGCATGAACCCTATCAGTCGAACAATCTTGAGATGAGAAGTATTTTTGAGTCCTGGAGTTGAGTAGTTCATGCTCAAAATTCCGCATGAACCTCCGAGTTGAGAATTATTGAAATGAGTAGTATCATTGAATTTCTTGAGTTCCAAGTATTGAGTTCTACCTATGTTTATTGAAAACCTTGCATTGAGTCGTTCACGACCATAATTCGGCATGAACCATATTTAAGAAGTCTTTTACAAATGTTTTAACTTTGTTTTAAGACTTAAGATTTGAGTTGAGTAATGAGTAAGATTAAACTTCATTTCTTCAAAGATTATACGGGATCAAGAGTTAATATGTTTTCACATTTGAACAAGAAAGGAAACATTGATTTCCAAGAGAGCTTTTAAGTTAAGTTTTGAGTAATTATCTCAAACCAAAAAAAGATTTTTGTTTTAAAAACATATGAGCTAAGTATATTTTTGGGAGTAGTATTGAGCACCAATATGGGGATGCGAGTTCATAATAACTCAAATCTCCATAAACCATGTAGCCACCATGGGCAGAAAGGATCATACTTTTTAGATGATTCCTTAGTGCTTTTTTAGCATAGACTAGTAGATCCACTTAGTTAAGACGTTCTATATGATGGAAAAGTAAAGGACAGTTCTGGCAGCATGGGCAAGACATTGTATCATCACTTAGGCTCATAATGGTGGTTGTCGGTTAAAGAAACTCCCACAGAGTAACATTGTATTTTTATATACATATTGAGTATTATTGTATTTTTCAATACATTAAGTTGCTATATACAGTTTTACACTTTCCATATATATATTGCATCTTTTACTATTGCTTTATCCTTGAGTATCGTGAGTTGAGTCTTTCGAGTTGAGTATCTTGAGTTGAGTATCTTCGAGTTGAGTATCTTGAGTTGGGTATAGGATATCCTTGAGTACTTTTGAGTTGATTAAGTTTGAGTAGTTTTGAGTACCCTTGAGTATTCCTTGAGTTGAGTAAGTTTGAGAAGAGGTAAATATCTTTCCTTTTTTATCAAGTTTCAAGCTTACATTATGCTTCAGAATTCCCCTTAGATGCTCGTACATTTCACGTACTGAGCCATTTGGCCTACATCCTTTCATGATGCAGATTTAGGTATTCGAGATCATCAACAGGAGCTTTGTTGATACCACATGGAGTTTGAGTTAGCTATGATGAGCCTCCTTGCTTTCTGAGGATTTCATTTACTTTTCAGTTTTTTCAGGATGTCGTGGGTCTTGTTCCGACTTCCATCTTTGTCAGTTAAAAGCTTCATAGATAGACAATAGAGTTTCAGAAGTCTGTTTATTGATTTTGTTAAATGTTTTAAAGACTTAAGTTGCCCATTTTAGGGCTAGTTGAATATATTATATTATTCAGAGCTTTCTTTTGAGTTAAAGCTTTGTATTTAAGTTTCATGAATTTTTATTCAGTTTTGAAGCTTTGTATGCTTGAGTTAGTCTTCCACTTGTAGTCAGCCATGATGAGGGTTTACTTTGGGACCAGCAATGGTTATTAAGTGACGGCCACCTCCATGGTGTAGGCTCGGGTCGTGACAGTTGCATTACTTATAAGTTCAGGTTTACCACAAGACTTGTGTGAAGAAACTATCCTTACTACAAAAGAAAACAACAAAAAGTTTTGTCTTTTCAGAAAGAAAACAATTTTGTTTGTTTAGGACACAATTTATTCCATATGAGAAATGGAAAGGAAGGAAATCTAACTTGAAATACTTCAAAGTGTGGGGTGTTTAGCCAAAGTCCAAGTTCCTAATCCTAAAAGGATTAAAATAGGAACTATGATTGTGGACCGTAAAATTAGACTTGAGTAGTCCAGTGAAGAGTCTAAAAGACCTTGGAAAGAAAAAAAAAGAATGTACTTAACAAAGAGATTCAGAGGCGTAGTAAATGTCAAAGGACATCTACTTCCTTCGAATATGATTTTGTAACATTTCTTGTGTCTTCTGCAGACTCATCCTTCTAGAAAGATGGTGTTAATTATGAGATTGATGCAATCTTGAGCAACCATGTTGGAAGTTAATTGATCTTCTTCCAGAAAATAAACCTTTGGGTTCAAAGTGAATCTTCAGAAGGAAAATAAAAGTAGATGGAATTGTTGACAAATATAAAGCAAGACTTTTTTTCAAAGGCTTTAGACAAAAACAAGGTCTTGATCTTGTTGATATATACTCGTCAGTAACTAGAATTACATCCATTCGGATGTTAATATTATTAGTTGCGGTATATGACCTACAAATTCATCAAATGAATGTGAAAACAACTTTCTTAAATGGAGAATAGGAGGAAGAAATTTACATGGAACAATCCGAGGGTAATGTGGTTCCTGGTAAAGAAAAGAAAGTGTGCGAACTTGTTAACTCAATTTATGGACTAAAACAAGCACCCAAACAACGACATAAGAAATTTTACCAAACTATATCGGTAAATGGATTTAAGAATGATGGAAGTGATAAATGTGTTTACATTAAAATCACAAGGTCATTATTTGTTTGTATATTTATGACATGTTGATCATCAGTAGAGACACTAATGACATCAATGCTACTAAACGTATGCTAGAAAGCAAGTTTGATATGAAAGATCTTGGAGTTGCTGATGCGATCTTAAGTATAAGAATTCTTAGAACTCCATAATGTTTAGCATTGTCACGGTCGGATTGAATTGAAAAGGTACTTGACTAGTTCAAATATTTGAATTTCAATATTGTCAAGACTCCAATAAATGTGAGCTTTGCATTTCGAATGAATAAAGGGGAAAGTGACTCACAATTGGATTGTGCTATAGTATTGGGAGGTATGATGTGTATCAAGAAGTGTACGCGATCAGATATAGTATGTGCTATTTGTAAAATGAGTCGGTTCACGAGTAATCCCAATCAAACTCATTGGATGGCAATGAAAAGAGTTTTGGGGTATTTAAAACATACTCAAAGCTATGTCTTGCATTATAACAATATCCAGCAGTATTGAAAGGATATAGTAATGCAAATTGGATCACCGAGATCAAATGAAGTAAAATCCACGAGTGGATATATATTTACTTTTGGTGGAGGAGTAGTCTTTTGGAAATCTTCCAAAAAAAGAAGACATGTATCGCTAGCTCTACAATGATCTCTGAGCTAGGTGCTCTAGATAAGACCGGTGAATAAGTTGAAAGACTCCGGAATTTATTGATAGATATTCTTTTTTGGCTCAAACCTTTGGCATCAGTATGCATACACTTTGATAGTCAAGATGCAATAGGTGGGGCATAGAGCATGATGTGTAACGGAAAGTCTCGTCATATACGACATAGACATAATACTGTTAGAAAACTACTTTCTAGTGAAATTATCACAATTGACTATGTAAAGTCAAAGGACAATGTGTGGGATCCACTTACAAAAAGGCTTAACTAGAGAGAAAGTTGAAATATCATCTAAGGGAATCAGTTTACGGCTTAGGACAAGTCATCATGGTGGTAACTCTACCTAGCAAACTGGAGATCCCAAGAGCTAGGTTCAAGGAGAAAAAACAAAGTTGTGATTGACGGTTCGGCATTGTCAACCAACTCAATCCATTCTCATGATGAAGACAATGTTCAGGAATAAAGATACAACATTAAGGCTTGTTAATGAGTTAATAAAGCTAAAAGTTTTTAATGATTTGCTAAGTTTGGCAGATTTGACCAAATAGTGTATCTACACGATAACACAGTTAGAAATCACCTATGTGAGTGTGAAGTGTAAGCCGCTTCAAAGAGGATGATTGTCAAAAGTCCATCTCTCTATACACTCATGAAACCAGGAGGTGTTCATGGTTGAAACGAACACAACCGTAAGAACCATAAACGGTAAAGGGTTGATTGTGTGACATATGGTTGTGTAGGTATACACCAATGCTTAATGGTTCAAAGATATCAAATCTACCGATTTACCGAGTACATCCGACATATGTTCACTATGAAAAGTTCAAAGGGAAACCTACTTATCCAGATGCAATTAATTCTTGCTTGTAAAGTACACATACTTGTCCGTTTCTTTGTCTTGGAGTCATTCCCCATTCTTGCGGGGGATTGTTGGGTTTTAAAAGGTGTGAATGGAAAATGAAGAGTTGCGACTTTTATGAAGAGTTGTGACTTTTACGAAAGATTGGGACTTTTCGAAAAGTTTGTGACCTTTCCGGTAAGGCACAATAAGAACATTTTCACACTACCCTTTGTTTTCTATAAATTGAGGGATTTCCTCTCATTTTAGTTGAACGGATTTTTCTGGACTTCTTCTACAAATACTAAATCTAGTATTCTAAGTGTCCTTTACTGCCGTTGAGTGGTTCACTGACACCGTGGTTTTAGGTACCGATACACCGGTGAGTAAGATCGTTCTATCCTGGGAGGATATATTCCATTAACCTCGGGTACTTGAGGGAAATAATTTCCTTCAGGGACACTGTGCATTCAGTGGGCACAATTTTCTTTCTTTGAGAAAAATATTTGTATATTGTTTCTAATCTGTTTTTGATTCTATTTTCTCTACTAGTTTTAATTTTCTAGTTTGAAAATACTATTTAAACTTTGTTGTTTCTTACCAAGTTCTTCAAAGTTTTGTTCTAAGTATCTTAGGAATACAAGATGAACAACATTTATTGTCGTAAAAATATTTAACAATAACTGAGTTAATGACATTGCATTCATAGTCGCTAAACTTTTTATGTTCTAGTTAGATAAACATAGTGAAATTTATGTCAAAACTACAACTATTCTTGGTAATCCAATTATTGTCCGTCAATGACTATATTTTCAATTTGATCCTTCCAGAATTGGAGGGGTTGGATATAAAATGAGCTAAATTTGACATTTTATATTAGGAAAATGTAGTATTTTGTTGACTAACAAAATTTGGCAAATCAAGCCATGTGGGCTAGCCAATAATAAAATAATCTGGTGTTACAATCCACTTGCAACTTGAGGAGGTTTCATTTATTCACTAAGTTTGATTATTAGATGTATTTTGTAAAATTAGCTTATAAAATTATAAGTTGTTTAAGTTTGAATTAATTATGGACTCGTTCATTTATAAGTTTATCAAAGTTTTGGTTGATATTTAGCCTAAATCGACTCATGAAAAACCTAGTCCAAAATAATTTCAAAAAAAGCACATTTTATTTTATTTAATATATTATATACAGTCATAATAAGGAAAATAATTTTACAAGGTATTGAAAATTTATAAAAGAACAAATAAAGAAATTAAAGCTTGGTGAAAGTTGGGCGAGTTGAGTTTATGACCCGCAGTTTTAGCCAATTACAGCTCAATCCATTTCAACCGCCCGTTTTTGCCTAAGTGACATTTGGATGGATTATTAACCCACTCATTTTGATCCGTCCAAATGAAGCTCAACCCGCTCATTTGTCACCTATAATGTTTTGTATCACTTCATCAATTTGCCGTGAAAGAGGCATCTCCTTTTTTAGGGCATCAAGATGCAACTTTGTTCCTATTCCCTTAAGCAATAATAGAGTACTAGAAGAGAACGACATTGGAGGTGATGGTCTTAAACTTTTGACCCCGCTTGCCTCATGAACAAAACTTCAAAACTATCCATTTCCAATGTCATTTGGTGGTGATTTCTTCAGTTGAATTTCCCTCTAACAATAATAAGTGACTCTTCATAGCAGGTTGAAATCGAAACCTGGAAAATGGAGTACTAAGTAGTTCTAGCTGATTAAATTGCATTGTTAGTGAACTTTTTTAAAACCGTCAGTGTATACATAAAACGTAAATATCTAATAGAGAAAATAGTTATAATCACATCTAGCTATAGTTTTGCTTTTCGTTTTGCATTGCATTCTCATTTTCGTTGTAAGATACACAAATAGGTAGAAGTGACACTTATAAAAGAGCTGCCCAGAAAATTCTGGATATGCCAGAAGGCAATAAGGATGTGAGTTCAATATTCTTCTGTGCACTATTAATCTGATGATATCAAGATATTATTCAAAAATACAACGTATCGGTCTCACTCAGAAACGGAATTTGTTAAGTGAGACGGATACTAAGGCAACAAAGTGAACAAATCATCCTGAATATGAAGATATTCACAGACCTTGTATGGTATGGAGCAGTAGCATATGGAACAATTGCTGATTGATATGTGGAAGGGAAAATAGTATTTGGTTTTTTACAAGAATTGTCAGTCAAGAGCACATTCGAAAGAATGCAATACATACATGTAAATGAATCTAATGACCTTGCAAACAATTCTCGTCCTTACAAGTCATCGAAATGTAGGATCCCATGACTCTAGTATGTGTTTCAAGAGATATCCTTCCAAGTGCAAAATTATTAGGCAGCACAGGACGAAACGTCCTAAATCTATAAACTCTTTGCAGGCTCTCACCTTAGTGTATTAGCTCAGAGAAGGAAGGTGAAAAGAGCTTGGAAGATTGATTTTGCACTTCCCTGGAATTTTGGAGGTTGAAAATTTTCCTTGCTTGTCGATAACAAACTATTGATATAATCCCCCTGTCTTCCCTGGAAAACATGAATTAAGTTGTGTAAAAATCTAAAGAATAACTTTGAATACAGTTCTTGATTCAATAGCACTCCCTTGCCCCAATGTTCAGTATGATGATCAAAACAACATTTTTTTAGTCAACTTCAAGCACCCAGTCTATTATCTTTCTTTAATAAATGACACATACTAAAACTTGGAAACGATAAAAACATGTGTAGGAAAACCATGATCAAACAAAGACTCGCAAACTAGTAAGTTTGGCACATAAAATGGAATAAAAGAGTGGCATTTTATCTAATAAATTCACACACGAGAGATTTCATTTTCATTTTTTATCCATTTGCTGAAGCCTGAATGTTTCTTTAGGACAAACAAAGGTTTCAGGGAGTAAAAGATGATATTGTTGTAATTATGTGCTACCTTAGCAGCATCTTTTAGAGGACCCCAACATTCTACACGGTTGTACTTCTTCGAGCTAGAATGAAAATAGACTCTAACAGTAGCATTCATTAGTTCTTCATGCTCCTTGAAGAAATCTGAATCCCCATAGAGCACAGCCTCAAGTACCTGGTAGTTCAAAAAGGCAAATTAATCACAATCCGGTTAGTATAATACACTAATTTAGAGGAGAAAACCAAATTACAGTTCAACAACGGAATGAAAACAAAGTTTTTTAGCTCATTGGACTGGTTGTTTTACAAGTTATGCACTAGAACAGTTGCGAAGTCAAAAGGAACTCCAACCAGGTTCCTAATTCAAAGAATAAATAGGAACCTAGCATGCATTATTGTTATAGTATTATTGGCTGCATTAACTTGCCAGAGAAGGTTAGGATAACCAAATCTTGTGCTAAGGCTAGTAAGGAAATACCAACAAAAAAAGAATTATTCTTGAATTTAAGGTAATCGTCCATCCCTGTTTTAAGGGGCTATATCCACTGACCTTTCGATATGAGATAATGATTCAAGAAGTATCACTAGGACAGGAGATAATCTTTCTAAGCAGATTTTATACAACTTGTTCAATCCTCCTCGTTCTCTTTAAGAAAGAGTTTATATTACTCCAAAATCAGAACAATGCTTGACAAATGAAATAAGTTTTATCAGATGTGACTTGCAGACTTACAAGGTGCAACTTAATGCAGCTATGTAAGTCAAATTTCAAATATGGTGAAAAACATTTTCCAAATCGAAGCTTTTCTTTCTTTTTCTCTAAGTCAAAGCATAGTTTAAAATTTACGGAGAACAGTAAGAGGGGTACAAATATTTTAAGAATTTACCAATGGCAATTCCTTGGAGAATATATGGTATCTGAACTCGGCAGTTAGCTCTTGTAGGGGATTCGGTCCACTCACATAACAGTGGACATCAAGAAACAAATTACCTTTCACTTCTGTCCATTCAGCAACCACATCATCTTTATTATACCACCCTTTCAACTGCCATAGAAAAAAAAAATGGTGCAAGGATTGAACTCAAATTACAAATTTTCGAAAATAAGTTTCAGTCAGTGAGAAAATCATTTTCATAACAAAGTTCAAAGCTAGAAAAAGAAAACGTAATCCACAGAAGCAGCTTAAGGATATACACTTGCCCATTCAGAAATGAAAAAAGACGTTACCTGATCGTATTGGATATTATTTGAGATGGTTAATGTCAGATTAGCAGTAAAATCACAATGGGATAATGTGTACGTCCTTGGCACAATACTAGAGTATGTATCAACTTCTTCTCCTTTTAACAAGACTTCCAGCTTTGAAGCTTCAAATCTTGCGGGAGGACCCAAGAGCCTGACAGCCTGGATATGAAGACAAAAACTATTTTTATAATTTTTTAAGAAAATAAAATAAAAAGAGCTACATAGATTTGAAAAATTAGAGACAAGAGATAATTTTATGAGTTTTGCTACATAGTTGTCATGATTTGATCATCTTCATTTGACATTTGCATCAGGGAAGAGGTCTATGATCACCTTTTCGGTCTTTTAAGTCACGGACTATCAAGTCGTGTCAGAAATATCGCCTCAGTTGGCACACTCAAAAGTGAAATTTTATAAGAAGAAGAAAGAAGATTAATGAATAATTTGAAACAAAAGATCTCCAATGATTTTTTGCCAGTAAGTAATAGTTGCCCAGCCTTTGCTTTGCATTAATGTCTATATACTGCAGGATAGCTAGCTAGAAACTGTGTTTATTAAAAAAATGCTATCTTTTTATGATGTTTAACAGAATCCTGATTCATTTGAACTCTAAAGCAGGTTATGCCTTGCTTTCAGTAAGTTACACTAACTTCTCGAGCTCGGGGTTCCACACATATCTATCAAAACTACTGGGCAATGCCAAACCTTTTATACTGCCAACTGACAATTGGTTACAATGTAACAAACCAGCACTAAATATTTGCTAGAGTCAGCATATTGATCAATAGGCAACAAACAAAACTTAGCACCCATAAGTTACTTGCATTTCTTAAACAATCTACTTACTGAAACAACATCATTTGAAAATCTAACTTTTAAATACTAGCATAATGCTCCATTTCTCTCTCATATTTAAATCCATATTTCCTGAAAATACATAATCCGCTTCATCCTGCCAAATTTCAGCCCCGGAAAAAGGTGGTAAAAGTAATATAAGTACAGCTACTTGAGGGGAAAAAAGGAACAATTCCCCCATTTCATGAAGAAATCAAAATTTTCCAATCATAGATTACTAAAATGGGATGTTCTACGGTGCACACTTATCCAAGAAATTGACAAAGCAAGTGTGCTCAAATAGCAATAGGTAACAAAAGATTACAAAGCAAATTGTACAAGTTCCTCAATTTACTGTTCAGTTTCCTCTGCCAAGAATCAATAACTGTTGGGTTTTAAAAGGTGTGAATGGAAAATGAAGAGTTGCGACATGATGAATAACAATTACTCCTAAACATCTAACAAATCATTACAAAATGGTATCAACCAATTAACAGGGCTGTCCCGACCATTGAATCGCTATTGTATTTGACCTTTCCATTAGTAGATCTCCAGTTGAAAAACTGATAGACTCCACATATCCAAGTTTAACCCCTCAACTTTCCACTATGGTCCAATATTAACCCAAGTTTGTAGCTAGCGAATCAATGTGTGAAAAATGTAGTCCTTTCCTAACATGTATTAGACCAAAAGTTTAACTGAGGGCAAAGTTGCTCATTTTTTTTTTATGACCGTGGTGTCTGGCCCAACTTTCGCACCCCTCGAATAATTCCACATTATAGCTGTCACCTCCCACCAGCAACAGATACCAGGTAAGTTGCTCAATTTCAAATACTCACACAGGCAAATTTAACCCTTTTCCCTGGTATAAATGGCAAAAATGTGAATCTACATACAAAACAAATTGTACAAAGCCCCTCGACAAAACTTCCAATAAGAAATGCAGTACACAAGCTACAAAATATATCACAAAAATGGGATGAACCCAAATCCAGGAAACTCATATTTACCAAGAAAAAATGTATATATTTAAAAAAAAAAAAAAAAAAAAAAAAAAAAAAAAAAAAGAACCTGGAATACAAGTGTGTTGTAAGGGGGTTTTCTTCCACTAAAAGAAGAAAGAAGAACAGCAGGTGTTTTTGAATGCTTAACTTGACAATTATGAATGTAAGAAGAGGTCAAAGAAGAAGAAGGAGAAGAAGGAGAATGGGTAGTAAAGCGAGTGGCCATGGACGGCATGACAAATTCATCCTCTCTTCTCTCTACAACGACTATTTTCTATCCACTTAAACATTTCACAACCATTTATTTTTCCCTTCCTTTCTCTTTCAACAATGTTTAATTGTGTCTTTGTGAATGTGTTTGTGACACAGATTATTGAGAGAGAAATGAACAAGATTTGTGGATATGAGAATAAGTAACAAAGAATGGAATTTTTTTACAAAAATATTTTGTGAGCAAGGAGGCCCTACAATATCCTATGACAATTAAATGGACCAATAGTTTATTTACATTTGTCTATAACTCTCACCCTTGAAAACATCATACCCTTACATCACTTTTTAAAGGGAATAAGGTGTAGATTACTTTGTGAACTTGTTTCGAAAAATCAGTTACATATTTCAATTATTATGACAATCTATTTACACACATTTACTACTTAAAAGTTAATTTGTTTACCTCCTAAAACTGATGTAGCAAAATACTTTTAAAAAAAATAAAAATAGGAGCGTCAGATTTATTAAAGTAGAAAAAAAGTCAAAATTCAATTAAACCCCGCCCACCCTCCACATCTATTCTTCTTTACAACCCACCCTCCTCTTCTTCTTCACCCTCACCCTCTTGAGGAAGCACATTGTTCTCCTCTTTCTTTTAAGCAAAAATCTCTCCTTCTTCCTTCTTCGACTTAATTCTTCTCAGCTTGCTTAGCGAATTACTTATCATTAATCTAGTTTTGTGAGTTTTGATTTGTGTTTGTTAACAAATGTTTCTTAATGTCATCGGCGGGATAGAATATTGGGGGTTTCTTAGCCGTCGCAGCTATAACGGGCTTTTTTGAGTGAATGAGAGAATTTCCCACTCCATGAATCAGCTCCAAATTTTGATTAGTGTTCTTGGCAGTCATTGTTGAAATTTTCTTCTTTGTAATTTTGCTATGAAGAAAATATAATTATTAGAGAATTTTAATAATTAATGAGAGATTAATTAGTGTAAAATATAGTTAACAAAAGAAAAGTTAATTAAAAATAAAATAGAATATAAATTTTTTTAATTTCTGACATGGCACTGATGTGGCAGCGAGTGTAATACACCACATATTGTGAGAGTGGTGTTACACGTCCCAGGGGTTAATAAATTCACTTTTAAATAGTAAAGGTGTGTAATAGATCGTCATAAAATTTATGCGTGTAACTGACTTTTCGTGACAAATTCAAGGGGAATCTATGTCTTCTCCCTATTTTCATCTATTTTTTTTTCTTTTTAAATAGTATTGGGGGGATATAATTACATTATTTTGTTATGAATATTCAAATTCATGATCATTTTTTTACACACCCTATTTGTTGATGTATATGTATTTTTTATTAAAATAAAATATTAAATGTATATGTTAGTGGTTATAAAATTGTGGTAGAAGGTGACTATTGATTCTTGTAACTTATATGACTATTAGTTCTTGTAACTCTTATGGTCATTAGTTTCTTGCAACTCATATGGACATTAGTTTCTTGTAACTTAAGTAGCATCTATCACATTCATTTACCCACATTACTACCCTTCATTCTAGCCATTGATTATATGGAAGACTTCTTCACCTATAAACAGTGGTGTTTCTTCCTTTGTGAAACAACTTAAGAAAGATGAGAAGTGTGAAATAATATTGTAGTGTGTAGTAGTGAAAGAGAGAGTTCAGAGAGAGAAAATATTCTAAGTCTTCAACTATATTCACTATACAAAAGAGAGTATTTATATGTTGAAGGAAACTGTTCTTTTTGTGGAGCTTGGACTCTTCAACTAATTCGGAGTTGTTTGAGTTGTACGACGTTGTTGGATTGTTGTATTCTGAAGGGGACAAGTCAAGAGTAATATTGCTGGTTCGGTGTAGATTATGTCGCAATGGGCTTGCATTCCTTAAAGAGAGCGAGATATCTACGTCTGCCTAAAGATTTGTTTATTCATTTTTGTCATTTTATTTTTAACTGTAATTCATTGTAATTTGTGGTATATTACACCAACATTATTGTAACACCCCATAACTAGAAAGAACTAGAAAGAAGTTAAAAATTGGAAATAGTCATTTTTGGAAAGAATATAAAAATCTGGAAAATTTGTTAAGTATGTTAAGTTGAGTTTTTGGTCAACTTCAAACGATCATAACTCCTAGCTCAAGATAAGTTAGGTGTGTTTCTAGATATCGTAGGAAATATCTTGGAATAATCTTTCCAATGCCGCCGAGTTTGTGCGATTCCGAGTTCGTATGAGTGAGATATGCCTATATGAAGTTGGGTTGTTCAAATAAGGAAAGTCTAATCCAGATTTTAGAAAGGCATTATGGTCTTTTCCAAACCCCATGACTAATTTCGTTTTTTGGTAATTAATTGGGGTCTAAACTTATAGGATTCAGTTTATGCTTTTACCATATTGAGTTAGGGTTTTAGAGAAGAGGAGAAGGAGCAAGAATCGTCAAGATCTTCAAGAATCGCTTGTGGATTTCGTCAAGGGTTAATCCCTATGAGGTATGAGTTCACACAGCATTGGGTTCGTTCACCCACGCGCCAAACATGTTTTATTCAGCATGAATTCGTCCTAAAAGTTGAAAGTTTGAATGTTCTTAGATATGTGTTCTTGAATTTACTTTCGTTCGTGAATTTAGGATGAGATTGAAGAGTTCTTGAGAGTTTAAGGTCGATTTTAGAGTTTTGTTTGATTAGATTCTTGTGTACATATGTTGGGTAACTGAATCTAAAGAAAATTGGAGAAAAAGAATTGAATTTAGGTGATTTGGGGTTAGAAAACGAAGAAGGAACAAGTCGGCCGGTACTGGGTCCGCGTCAGGAACCTGTTCCTCAGAATTGACAATTTTTCTTCGCATTGCAGAGCGGTCACGGACCGTTCTGCCTCAAAATTTATTTCGCGACCAAATAATTAAACGTATTTCGGCATCGCGGACTTACTTTCACACAGTGATTTCTTGATCTTTTCTCGTGTTTAACTATCTAAAAACACTCTTAAACATCATGAGATCTTTCCTATCACAAATCTCAATCCTTGAATCCATAATTCAATTCAACTATCAGTTAAAAGTCAAGTCAAGAGAAGTTAAAAGCCAAGTCAAGAGAAGTTCATAAAGTATTCCAAAAGTCTTTTACAAATAATTTAATTTTGTTTTAAGACTTGATTTTTGAGTTGAGTAAAGAGTAAAGTTGAAGTTCATTTCTTCAAAGTATATGGGGACTATGTATTCCCAAAGAGTTAAAATGTTTTCACATTTAAACAAGAAAAGGAAACCTTGATTTCCAAAGAGCCTTTGAGCTAGTTTTCAGAAAAGAGTAAGTGTTTTCACAATTAAGCAAGAGAGGAAACTTTGATTTCCAAGATAGCCTTTGAGCTAAGTTTTTGAGCAATTATCTCAAATCACAGAAAGAAGTATGTTTTTAAACATAAGAGCTAGTATCATATTTTGGGAGTAGTATTGAGCACCGATATGGGGGAGAGTTCAGACAACTCTCAGCCCCTATAAACCATGTAGCCATCATGGGTAGAAAAGGGTCATACTTTTTAGATTATTCTTTAGTGTTTTTTAGCATAGACTAGTGGATCCACTTAGTAGTTCAGGTTCTATACCGTCGTCAAGCTATAGGACGGTCCTGGCAGTGTGAGGCAAAAAGTTGTATCATCACAATAGCTCTTAAGTGATGGTTTTCAGTTAGAGAAACTCCCATAGAAGAAATTGTATTATTATATACACAGTTTAATTGTATCTTGGGTAAAAGGACAAATATACCCCCCGAACTATCGTTAATGGTATATAAATACCCTCCGTCATACTTTCTGTTCATTAATACCCCTGCCGTTCGAAAATCAGTGCATATTTACCCCTCCCACTAACGGAAAACTTATTTAGTACACGTGTCGCAATCCTACAGTTCAACACCAATTATTTTAACCCAAAATTCAAATACCCGCCCATTACCCATTTAACCTACCCAATTTACCCATTACCCACACAAATAAATCTATTTTCTTAAGTCATCTTCTTTTATCTAGAACTTTCATTAAAATCAGGCCTCAACCACCATAAAAGAACTTTTATTAAAATTAGGCCAAAATCACCATGAAATAACTTTCATTAAAATCAGGCCTCAACCACCATGAAAGCTCACTGTGAAACTCAAGGAAGAATTGAAAAACTAATACAAACTAGATTAAATCCTCAACTTCCGACAATCAACGCGAGCAAGAGTTAATTTTTAGTCACCGTCTTCTCATACCAATCGGAATTTCTGAGATCTAATCGACATATTCTCTGCAAGAATCTGTTGACCCACTTGCTATTCCCAATGTTCCACTCACTTCCCCACTAATTTTTACCTCTTTTTGCCCCCACACTTCTTTTCTCTTCTCTTCTCTTCCTGCTTTTCTGATGAGATCTGTGCTAACTTTAGCTCAAATTATTGTTGTTGCTATGCTGGTAGTGGTGTTTTGCGGCTGCCATTGGGGATTGCTGCTTGGCCTCATGGTGGTTGAGTAAATATGATTCTAAAATTACTGATGCACAAACTATTGGATTTGAAACTTATGGTGTCAACTCAACTGTAAATGAGTATGGAAAATTAATTAGATTTTATTTCTTTGATGGGTAGAGAAGATGACTTAAAAGAAAATGGGTTTATTTGTGTAGGTAATGGGTAAATTGGGTAGGTTAAAAGGGTAATGGGGCGGATATTTGAATTTTAAGTTAAATAATTGGTCAAATCAAGTAGAGCCGTAGGATTGCGACACGTGTACCAAATAACTTTTCTGTTAGTGAAAGGGGTAAATGTGCACTGATTTTTGAATGGTAGGGGTATTAGTGAACGAAAAGTATGACGAAGGGTATTTATATACCATTAACGATAGTTCGGGGGTATATTTGTCATTTTTCCCTTGTATCTTTACATACATTTCAGAGTTATATTTGTATCTTTGCATACATACAGAGTATTATTGTATTTTCTAAAATACACAGAGTTGACATCCGTGTTTTAACAACTTTTCTTTATATTGCACCTATTTTAAACTACTCTATATTGAAATGAGTTCATTTAAGTTGAGTTGAGTTGAGCCAGGTAAGTTCTTCAATTTTTTTCAAGCTTATGTCTTGTTTTAAAATTTCTCTCGCATACTCGTATGTTCAATGTACTGATGCCATTTGTCCTGCATCTTCTTATGATGCAAACACAAGTATCCAGGATCATCATCTAACTCGTCGTTGATCCAGTTGAGCACTCAGAGTCTTGTGGTGAACCTCCTTGCTTTCCAGAGGATCCTTTTTTATTGCTTTCAGTATTAGATAGTTCATTAGGATGTCGTGGGTCTTGTCTCGATATCCATCTCAGTTGTTTAGAGGCTTCATAAATAGACAGCAGTTAGTTCATTTGTCTTTACCTTGTTATTGGCTTATGTTCAGATTTGAGTTGCCACTTTGGCTAAGTTAAATGTTTATTTCTAAAATATTATGAGTTTTGTTTGAGACAGTTGAGTTATCTTGCATTTGAGTTCTTTTCTTATAAAGTCTTCCGCTGAGTAAGTAAGTCAGGCCAAGGATTCGGTTGGGGCCAACAATGGTTCTCAAGTGCCAAACCCACCCAGGGTGTAGGCTCGGGGCGTGACAACTATTTAACTTATCTGACCTTATAAGATACCCTTAAGATTTATGTAGAAATTCAAAAAAAATAAAAAAGATTGTTTGCCAAAAACTTTCCTAATGTTTGGTATTTTGATTTTGAAGATTTAGAATTATATAATATAAATTTACTCATCTAAAGAGATTTGTCTTCTAAACCGAGCTCGTCGCACTAGACTTGTCTAGTGTGGGTTATCTCTCCTCTGTGGTTTGTGAGCTACTCCCTTTGTCCCTGTTTACTTGTCATTTTTGACAAATCAAGAAAAGATAATATTTTTTACTTATTATACCATCAATTAATTTAGAGAGTTAATGTTTTTGAAAAAGATAGAACCTAGTAAATTGATTTTGAAATTCTATCAATTAATATGGGTAAAATAGTAAACCCACAACATTAATTATTATTTTATTAATATGTGTGTCAAGTAAAAAATGAACAAGTAAATAGGGACAGAGGGAGTATTGTATAGGAGTGAAGGTTTTACCATGTGCGCACCCAAAGGATAGCGGCGGCAGGTTTCCTTGTTATCAAAAAATAATTAAGTATTACCTCTATTTCATTTAAAGTGTCTTAATTTGATTGAAAATCAAGTTTAAGAAATCAAGAGACTTTTGAATCATGTTATCTTAAACTAAAGAGACTCTTGACTACCTTAACATTTGACAATTTGTCTAACAACGAACGTTTCACAGAGCAAGAAGATGTCTTAACATTTGAATCTGAGGTAAAAAGATTGCATACCATTTAATCTTGCTAGCAAGTTCAGCAATTAGCATATATTCTATCATACTTGTTGGATAACTATATGCACAACGGAATCATATCAGAATCATACTGCTTACATAAATAATAGACAACACATAGTTTATGCTAGAACACATATAATCATGCTAGAGCATAAACTTTCTGAAATTTAAAACAAGAATTACCTCTTGAAGCGTGAGCAGATACCTTCAAGTGAATCCACAAGCTAGTCAACAAGCTAGAACCTTCAAGCGAATACACAAGCCAGTCCACAAACTGGACGGCAGTTTTGCGGTCTTCTACAATGATCTCAAGTTCACTTCTGAACTCTCTCAATACTTGGGTGGGCAAGTATTGTATAGAAAGCTTCTTAAGGGTTAGAAGAAATCCCTATTTATAGAGATTTCTTCCTAGTTCAAGGAGGAGAGAAAACACCATTTCTTTCCTTAGAATAGAAAAAGACATGTACTTCTCCCTTTCCTTAGAATAGAAAAAGACACATATTTCTTCATTTCCTTAGAATAGAAAAAGATATGTACTTCTTTCTTTCCTAAGAATAGAGAAAAACACATACTTTCCCTTTCCTTAGAATACAGAAAGATACATAATTCTCCCTTTTCTCCTTAGAATAGATTATGAGTTCTAGTTAAATATGAGCACGGTAGAGACCACTGAATTAATTACTGAGGCTTACTATTATGGAAATAATTTCAAATAATTAATTTGAATTATTCTTAGCATAATAAATTACAAATAATTCCACTAGAAATTCGTAATTACACTCCTCTATTTATATTTCAAAATTCTTCATTAAACATATATGTAATTCCCCATGTTAAGATTATAGCTACTAATCAATAAATTGAATTACTGAAAAATTTAATTCAATGATCAATTTCCTTTAGAGCACTGCTTAACTTATTTCATGTGTCAGATTCATAAATCCACTTGCAAGGTTTGACACGATGAAAACTTATAAGCTTCTCAAAAGGCATATCATCAATCTCTATATCGAGACATGAATTCCGTCAACTAACTTATTATTTCATCAATATCTATTATCATCATTCAATCTACCAGGCATATTGACCCATCTTAGAATCTCACCTTTTAATAAATCAAAATGATAATTAACATATACAGATCATAATAGTTATAACAGAATTAAGAATATAAGTACATTTAATAGTTTAGAAAATATGTTTTTGACTGTCATTATAAAGCAACTATCTCTACTCGCTCCCGTTCAATACATACAAAATGCACTAGCACAAGAAGTTGGAACTATACCATTCTCATAATCAAGATAAACTACATATAATCTTGTGCTACAATCGTACCGATGACATGTCCAATTCCCATCTTAGATTGTGAACAAAAAACTTTATACTTATAAGAACTGATGATTTAATCCTTTGTGTATAAGCTAAAACTCTTTACAATAAATCATCTACTATATAAGTAAACAGACATCATAAACAAATATATGATCTATTAAAAATGAATAAATAATTATTCTATAATAAATACTATATCTAAACACGTGGTTAATAGTATATATCACAACAATCTCTCACTTAGACTTTTAACCATCATGATTGTTATAATGTACTATATCTAAATGCATGGTTAATAGTATATACCCTAACAATCTCCCACTAAGATATTTAATCTTGAAAATTGTTAGATTATTATTTCTAAGCACATGATTAATAGTATATACCCTAACAATACTCACATGCCAGAGTTCAATAAGTTGTTGTGGGTAAGATTAGTAAAGCGTTTGTTTTAGATCCCAACTAAATTTTAATAGTAATTTTATGATGTTAATTTCACTTGAAACAATATTGAACATTATAAAAATAAAATCAAAATTTAAATAAAAAAGAAAAGAAGAACTATCTACTTTTTATCAAGAATATTTTAGAACTTTAAAAAAACAATTCAAATCTTCATATTAATAAATAATTTTTTTCTAACAACATCCAAGGTAATGTATTGCAAAAAAAAAATGGCTAAACTCTTATTAATTATAATTAATTTTTTTTTATAAATAATAATATTACTATATGAAATTGAAAGCTTAATGTGTTTTAAGTACAAACACACGCAAAACAAGTACTTCCTTATTTCATTAAAAATAAAAGGAAAATTTTAAAGTTAAATGATTTATAATCATAATAAGATGACATTCTTTTTAGGACATACTAAAAAGAAAAAGATATCACGTAAAATAAGACAGAAAAAGTAATATATAAAAATAAAGAAAGACAACTCTTAAAGTGAAAAGTTATATGAACGTGTGATTCCTATAAATATTAAACAAGAAGATTAATCACATCAAGCTCATAAACAGAGAAAAGTTGCATTAGAACGTGTGATGTACTATAAATGTTATAAATGTAAAACAAGAAGATCAATCACTTGAGAAAAAGATTAAATCACACGAAAAAAGTTACATTAGAAAGGGGTACAGAGAAAGAAACTTAAACTAGAAAAAGGAGGAAGGAGGAAAGCAAGATTACCATTTTTTTTTTTTTTTTGGATCCAATCTAATGAAAGTATATATGGTTGAAATTAATATTTCAAATTTTGGAATTAATTAAAATTATAATTATTAAATATTTACTTATTTGTATATAAAAATTCCTTATGTTTTCTTTTTAAAAATAGATCGGTAAGAATTTCTATACTTCAAAATTGTCTAAAATTTTGCTTCTTAAATTTTTCTTATTTGAATTATGTTCGAAGTCCTAATATTTATGACAAACAAATGTGAACACTTTGAAAAAGAATTAATTGCAAGGGTAATATAGAAAAAATTAATTAATATTTTTTTAATTTAGTAAGGTAGACAACTAATAGGAACAATTATTTTTAGTAAGATAAAGAATAACTAATATGAACGGAGGAAGTATAATATGCACATATGAATTCAAAGATGGTTGAGAGCCTCCAATTTAATAAGAAATGAAGGTTAATAACGGATCTAGACCACTGATGGATGATTAAATATTACTCCCTTTGTTCACTTTTATTTGTCACTTATTCCTAAATTAGATTTTCATTTTTACTTGTCACTTTTTACATATCAAGAAAAGATAATAATTTTTTTCATATTTTACCCTAGCACTAAATACTTTTCCAAATCATTTTCTAAGACATCATTTAATAGGGATAACTTGTTAAATACCTATATCATTAATTATTTCTTAATGGTGTGTCAATTTAAACTGTAACAAGTAAAAGTGAACCGATAAAGTATATCAAAATTTTAATAGGGAAAATTACATAAGTGAAGGTCTTTTATTTAATAATTACCACTTTTAAGTATACTTTTAATTTATTACCATCTTTGTCAACTTTAAGCAATAGTTACTTAAAACAATTTTAAAACAAATTTGTTCCTTTTCATGTAATTTTTAAACTAAGCAAAAAAGTGTTGCCCATTCGCTCATATCCTCTCTCTCTTTTCTTTCTACTCTTCTGTCCAAAAATTTTAGGGTATTGTTGTTCTTTCTTCCCCATTTTTCAGCATAGAATTCTAATGGAAGAAGGTAAACAAAAATCGCCTAGAAAAAGTCCGCGGATACATAGTGATGTTGGTACTTCGAATCAGAAAGTTTATAGAAGAAGTTGAATGAGGGGTCAAGTTTCATCTCCTACTGCTACGGATGAAGTTAATGACAGTCCCAATTTTAGTTTGGGAATCTCACAAGTATCGGGTGAGCAAAACAAGGGTGAGCAGAACAAGGAGCAGAAGCGGAACAAGAAAAAAAAACGAGTTAAAGAGGTGAACAATGTGAATAAATCGAAAAAAAGATGCGTTGATTTGGCATCTACGTCGAAGAAAATCGTGGACTGTGATGACGATTTTGAGGATTTACCTCCTCAATTTCAGTCAAAAAAATTGAAAAATAAAGATGGGCTGGAGAAGAAGAAGCCCGTGAAGGATGCAAAAACACAAAATCGATTGCCCAAAAATGTCATTCTACCAGAGAGTAGATATCCGGATTGTGGTAGTATTTTGAATCTATTTCTATGTGTTTTTCTTAGTTAGTTGTTGTTTAGGAATGATTGTATACTGCTTTGTTTTTGAGACGTAGTATGTGGAATTCATCTTTAATTCAACTTTAGTATGTAGTAATGCAGTTTTTTTTAAACACTCAAATATGAATATGAGATATCAAATTAGGATGCATAGTGTTGCAATGCTAGCTAGCTAGATTGAGATTGAGTCCTGGTGTCTTGAATCTATTAGTAGCTTTATATCTCAGGCTTAAGGGATTGCCCTCGGAAGAAATGGTAGGAAGTGAATAGAGCAGGTTTTGCATTTGTTTGATTAATAGGGTCACCCAAATAAAGGGGAGGGATAGGATTCCGAGTGCTGACCCTAACTAGTTTGGGATTGAGTGTCCTAATGTCTTGAATATATTAGGAGGTTATATATCGGGCTCATAATGTTCTTCTTAAAAAGTGGCAGGAAGCAATATGAGCAAATGTTTCATCATATATTTGAAGGGGGCGGGGTGTGTGGGAATCATGTACATGACTCTTTCAATACTCTTCCAATGAAGAGCAGTGCTATAGCATGAAGCTAGCAGTCACTTTGAATTTGACATTTCTGTTTTACTTAATTGCAAAATATCTCCTCTTTGTCCATTGTTTTGTCTAGAATTAGTGGGAGCTTGTCAAATAGCTGGTAACACTAGTTCGTGTTAATTTGGAAAACAGATGGAAAAGATGTGTAAATGAGAGGACACATCATATATTTGGAGTAACATTGTTCCATGTTCTATCTGATCTTTTCTCCCGCACTCGAATGTTTTGTTCCAATGGATAAAGTGGAAATGTAGGTTTAAATTGCTTTGGAAGTTGGTTTTTCGATAGAAAATAGAGCTTTAAGTGTATGACAACTAGATCATTGTTTAGGCTGCTTGTGTTGAAGTTGATAAGTTCTGGGTTTGGATTTGGAACCAGAAGTGATCATTGGTGTAATTTCATCTTTAATTCAACTGATTACTACCTTGCTTTGATACATAGTATGTGAAATTCATCTTTAATTCAACTTTAGTATGTAGTAACACATTTTTAATTCATGTTTAATACATCTGCAGGATCATAGATTCTGGAAACATCCGGATGTTGTGTATATTGCGAGTAGGTGGTCATCTTACACTAATCATAGTGTCATCGACCAAATCAAACTATCTTTATCTGATAAACAACTTGAGTTGTTCAGGAATACATGTTTTGGCTACTTTCTTGACCTTCCAAAAGCGAGCACACAACTACAAGTTATTCATTGCCTTATAAATAGAGAGTTAAAACACACACCGGATGATGTGTTTGCTATTGAAATAAATAACAAAAAGTTGTTATTTGGTCTTAGAGAATTTGGAATAGTTACCGGCTTAAATTGTGTTAGTGATGGCACTCCTATCAATGTTCCCGATTCTAAATGTAGTTTGTTGAGTAGTTATTTTCTGGAAAAAATCATTGTTCCAAAGAGTCATCTACGTGCATTGTTTCTAGCTAAAAAATTCATAGATGATGACTCAGCTGTTTCATTGGTTGTTCTCTTCTTCATTAATGATTTTTTATTTTCATATGAGGACAACAAATACCAAATTAGTAATAGAGATTTTTACCTTGTGGAAAGTGGACAATTCAATTCATATCCGTGGAGTTTAGATGTCTACAAAAAGTTGTCTGATTCTGTGAGACATGAGCTTAAGTCAACCCATAAATACTATAGATTGGGTGGCTTGCCTCTTGCTCTTCAAATTTGGATATTTGAGTGTTGTTCAAAAGTTGATGAAGATATAGCTATTCGGGTTGCTAACTCAATTCCAAGAATCTTGAATTGGAAGACAGTTGCCTTGTTTTTCAACACTTCTGTAATTAAGAGAAATATTTGTGACCAGAATGCTTGGATAGAGGTTAGAACACATTACACCAACTGTAGTCTCCTTGCATAAGATAACGTCTTACTGTCCACGTGTTATCTTTCCCAACATTTTATCTATAAGTGGTTGACACTGACTAACTGACAACTTCTCGGAGACTAAAGTAACTACAAGATACTTGAATGGTAGTGAGACTTTTGTGAATCGCGTGTGTTGCAATATCACCTACTGAGTTTCTTGAGGTTAATTGAATGTTTGTTTCTTGAGACTATTTCTTTTTTACATTTCAATTCTAATTTTTTGCAGCATATTGATGTCATTTTCTATTATCTAAGATAGAAAGGAAAATATGAAGCCAACAGTAATGTTCGGTTTACGACTACTGATTGTGTGTTCAAGACAAAGATTACTACTTCTTTCTTTCAACTTTGTGATGCTCATGAGAATAAGAAGAGCTATAAAGTAAAAGATTCTGATGATATTGCCCGGTATATATATGGACATCGTTTGTTGGCAAGTACTTCTTGGGATAAAGTGGATTATATTCTTTTTCCACTAAACATTAAAGAGGGTTGTCATTGGATTTTTGTTGTGTTTGATATTGGGCAAAGGTCTTTGGAGGTATATGATTCATTTCCGGCAAGGGATGGGGTGAATTTTGAGGTTAAAAATATTGTTGAGATGCTTTCAATTGTTTTACCATATTACTTGAGCGTGGTCAAGTTCTATGATAAGCGTCCTGAATTGAAGGCAACACCGAAATACAGTGGGATAGATGAGTTCGAGAAAATTGAGTTTCATTTCATAACTAAAGGTGTTCCCCGACAACAAGATGACTCGATGTAAGTATTATCAAATAGGTATTCTTTTTTGTATTAAGTAGATATTTTGATAATAATTTTTATATTGAATTTTTTAGGGACTGTGGAGTTTTCGTTGCTGCATTTGCGGAGTTTGTAAGTAATGACCAACATATTCTAAATCAACAAGTAAAGGCAGACATTCTCCGAAAGAGATTTGGAGCTATATTATGGGAATATGCAAGAAGGAAGCAAGCGAGTGACCTTCAAAGTGAAGACAAAAGACCGGATAGATAAAGAAATGATACAGTTATATTAGTTAGTATGACTATGAAAACTATATGGTGTAAAAACAGTTTGTAGTTAGTATGGCTATGAAAAACTATATTGGTATATTCTTAACTTTCTGATTGCTTAGCTTTTATTGAGCAAATGTGTTGGCATGCGATGGTACTTGCTTGCACGAAAGATGTTTCTTTTTTTCGTATTTAGGTATTTACGGATCTCATAATTAGGTGTAGATTGTACCAATTCGTATTTGGGTGTTTCAACAGAGATTCAACAGCAATAAGAAAACTAAGCTTGGCGGTAATCAATAGTTAAAATAAGAGATGCAGTTCCAACTAAACATTCAATGGGAATTTTAAACAATTATTAAGTTGCATTTTATCGAATATCATATCAACTATATCATATCACATCTAACTATAAACATGGAAACATTCAACTAAACTGAATAACATGAGATTGCACAACTAAGAAAGCAATCCACTAAACTGAATAACACGCGATTGCGAAACTAAGGGAATCAATCATATAAACAGACATGATCCAAATTCGTATAGTAAATCAATGAGCTTCTAAAACAAAATGCTAAAACAAATTTTATTTCTTATTATTATTCTTGATCATAAGGCCTAACATTTTTGCAAGTCTTCCTGTTGTGATCTTGTTGTCCACAATTGCTGCATGTAATTTTCTCCTTCTTGAATCCATCTTCTCTCAGTTGTGTATGACTTTTATTTTTTGGCCTTCTCGGAGGTCTCTTTCCATGAGGTGGAAGTACAACCTCTTCAAGAACATGTGTTGGTGTGTTCCATGTGCTTTCATCTGGCAGGGGATCCATTTGAAAATGATATGTCAGTAATAAATTTTTTCTTGTATAGTAATCAGAGCAATATTTCTCATAACCAGTGTGTTTTATTGTTAAAACAGCCAAAGCATGCGGACATGGCAACTCATCCAATTGAAATCTCATTGGTGAAGACATACTTTGAATTGTGTAATATCATCAAGTACCATATAGAGATATTTATTTGTCTCTACAACCTATGAAAAGAACAAAATATAATCAAGAGAGATGTTAGATATGAATCAGAAGAAAAAATATTAGCAAAAATAATTTATAGATCAAGCTTACCCTTAATTTCTCTGATGCAGTTTTACTGCGCCGCAATATATTTTCATACTTTTTCCCAAGGTGAAAACCTAAAAATGTCGCCTTTGATCTGTTATTGTTATTCCATTTCTGGACAAGCTGTCTCATGAATTCCAAGAGGTGCAAGACTGTAAGAACTTTGGCATGTCTTGTTTTTGAATTGACTGATTATGTTATATTTGATGTCATCATCCAAGTTTTGTTTACTTCAGCATGCACACGCGACTATTTGTTATATCCAATGTTCAGCAAGTAATCTTTGATCCTCTTATCTATCTTCTCAACTATTGTCATACATTGATTAAATTCTGTCATGGTGTATGTTTTTGCCATAGAGTAGAACAACTCAGTTACCCTTTACTGACTTTTTCTGAAGTTTTTCATTATGTTTTGCAGTAAGTGCCACATACACGCAAAATGAGGTACTTCATCATATACTCTCGAAGCTGCCTTAATAATGCTTGCATGCCTATCGAAAATGATACACATCTCTAATCTTTGACCGAATGAGTCTCTGAATTGCTCAAAAAACCACCTCCAAGATGCATCATTCTTTGAATCAACAGTGGATAAGCAAGTGGCAGTGTACTCCCTGCATCATGTACAATCTGTTTAATACAATTTTAATACATTTTTACTGTAATTATAATTCATTTTTAATTCATAGTTCAGAAATTCAATATAGAAAATACTAGTATCATATTCGAAAGTCTCACCTGCTACATCTAAGGTATTAGCGGTTAGTAGTGTCCCTTTGTATGCTCCTTTTAAGAAAGTTCCATCAATAACTACAATTGGTCTACAATATTCCCATCCTTTTATCAAGGTGAACAAAGCTACAAACGCATATAGAAAACGATCATCCTCTGATTTGTACAATCTTATATGAGAACCAGGGTAAGTCGCCTCTAGTATGTGAAAGTAGCTTGGCAACTTTGCATATGATTGAATTGGATCACCCCGGACTAATTCAAGAGCTGCTTCTTTAGCTCTCCAATCTTGCATATATGTGAGTCGCACACCATATTCAGCTAACATGTCACGTTGTATATCTTTTGGTGTGTAAACAACGTCTGGTTCAGCACATTTACCCACAATAATACTCCCAACAACACTCTTAGTTGCTTGCCTTTCCGATAATGAATTATGTAGCAACAAACATGTGTGTTCGCTTTCAAATTCTCTAATCTTGAACATTTGAGATTTGTTCAAGCTTGAAGCTCATAAACTCCAACTACAGTTTTCTCCTAGGCACTGTATCAAATAGCTGTTGAAAACAAATTAATATACAATCAATAATTTAAAGTGACTTGAATTTAGGTCTTACCTGATTGAGCTTGATCTTGTTGTCTTGAATTGAAAATGCTTAAGAATGGAATGTCTTTTTAGTGCACTGATGAGGACATATTTATTCTTATACACTTGATCTTTCTCAAATAAAAAGTGATTTGGATTAACAATGATGCCTAGTGCTAAAGCTTCTAGCTCATCAACTTCCTCACATGATCCAAAGCCAATTAACCCTATTGCTTCACCAATACCATTAAATGTATTAGAGAAGTATGAATTGTGTATAATCCTCATATTTTCTGAAGTGTCTGAACATAATAGTGGAATGAGTGCAGAATTAGTCTCCAAGTTGATTGGTTCAGTTGTTGTGACACACAAAGGGTATCTTGCCATATCTCCATATTCCTTTTTGGTTTCAACATATACTTTTACCCCCATATCATTATGAATTTGAATTGGAGGAGACCTTTCATCAATTTTATATTTGATTTCAACTTTACTTGTTGATGTGTCTATTGACAATTGAGTAGCAATTATAGAAACGAGGGTGGCAAACGATGATTCCGTATTTATCAACACATCATCTGCCAAGTAATTAATATATTTGTTGCTAGGATCCCATCATCCATTGAAGTAAAGCAACACAGCTAGATTAGTCATATTTTTTTTCTGCACATTATTAAAAAGTGTATTACACAACACTAAAGTTGAATTAGTAAAAAGAGAATTAAGCATGAATTAAACAAGTAATTATTAAAAAGACTAGAGAGAGACATATAGACATATAAACCTTTAAGACCACAACTGCAAGCACAGAAAGAAGAAACAAGCAACAGTTAAGTGCAAAGCAGGCCAACACAAACCGCTTGGGAAACATGAGAAATGACGTAGATAATATTTAGAAAGGCCCTTTTTCTCGAAGAACTAAATAAGATATCCAAATTGCAGTGCAAGCACCTAAACGACCAGAGCTTACTTAACACTAACCTTTAAAATTTCCAAATCATTACTATTTCGAAGCCCCCTTTTTCTCGAAGGCCTAAAACGATATAAAGATTGCAGTGGAAGCGCCTACACAACCAGCATACTGAACACTAACCTTAAAAAATTTCCAACTCTAATCCTCCAATACAGTTCTTGATGTAGGGTATATACATCCTTCCAACACACAAAACTCAAACTGGTGTGATAAGCAAAAAGAAAATGGAAGCCACAAAGATGAGCAACAAGAAAACAAAAGATAGATGAGCATTTTTATTGGGGTGTGAAAAGATCCAGAACTGAGGGAGTACGTACCAAATATCCACACCCATAAGAGTCCTCACCGGTTGGATCATTCCAAAACATAAGCATCTGGACTAAAAGATAAAAATACACTTGTGGAAAGAGTTATCGTAGTTGGAAACATCCATGTAACAAGGGAAGGACAAGAGATTGTTCTATAGAGTGAATTAAACTTGAATCTATTATGAATTAAGCAAGTAAATTAATCAGAAGAGTGAATTAAGAAAGAATTTAAACAAGTCATCAAATCATAACAAATCAACCAACAAACTGCAAAAATGAATTAAACTTGTATTAAAAGTGTATTACATTGTATTAAAGTTGAATTAGAAGAGTGAATTAAGAAAGAATTTAAACAAATAACTAAGGAAACGACGAGAGAGTGTTCTATAGATTGAATTAAAGTTGAATCTATTATGAATTAAGCAAATAAATCAATCAGAAGACTGAATTAAGAAAGAATTTAAACAAGTCATCAAATCATAACAAATCAACCAACAAACTACAAAAATGAATTAAACTTCTATTAAAAGTGTATTGCACTGTATTAAAGTTGAATTAGAAGAGTGAATTAAGAAAAAAATTTAAACAAATAACTAAGGAAACGACGAGAGAGTGTTCAATAGATTGAATTAAACTTGAATCTATTATGAATTAACCAAGAAAATCAATCAGAAGAGTGAATTAAGAAAGAATTTAACAAAGTCATCAAATCATAACAAATCAACCAACAAACTGCAAAAATGAATTAAACTTGTATTAAAAGTGTATTGCACTGTATTAAAGTTGAATTAGAAGAGTGAATTAAGAAAAAATTTAAACAAATAACTAAGGAAACGACGAGAGAGTGTTCTATAGATTGAATTAAACTTGAATCTATTATGAATTAACCAAGAAAATCAAAAAGAAGAGTGAACTAAGAAAGAATTTTAAAAAGTCATCAAATCATAACAAATCAACCAACAACAGCAGAGTACTTGACCTCACATACCTATAAACTTCGAAACTCTTCTCCAAAACCTCCTCATTCATAAATTCAACATATCTTATCAAACACTCCCACAACCTCTCCACGAAAGATCTAGCACACTCAAAAATGAATTTAATTTTTTGTATTAAAAGTGTGTTACACTACATTAAGATTGAATCAGAAAAGTGAATTAAAGTTGTATTACACAAATACTAACAAGTGAATTAAGCATGTATCTATTGTGAATTACTTAAATAATTCAATACACATCACTGCTCGAAATTCATTCGTCATGAAATTGATCACGTATAGCCGAGAAAGAGAATTAAGCTTGAATTAAGCAAGTAACTAATGACATGCAATCGAATTTAAACCTTCTAACCTTTCAAACTTCAAAAAACTTCAAACTCAACTCTCTGCCCGAACTTGATTCATCTCGAAATTGATCACTGAATACACATCGCTGAAGGTGAGTATAGTCGAGAAAGAGAATTAAGCTTGAATTAAGCAAGTAACTAATGACATGCAATCGAATTTAAACCTTCTAACCTTTCAAACTTCAAAAAACTTCAAACTCAACTATCTGCTCGAACTTGATTCATCTCTAAATTGATCAATGAATACACATCGCTAAAGGTTAGTATAGCCGAGATAGAGAATTAAGCATGAATTAAACAAGTAACTAAGACATGCAATCGAATTTAAAGCTTCTAACCTTTCAAACTTCAAAAAACTTCAAACTCAACTCTCTACTCGACTTGATTCGTCTCAAAACTGATCACTGCATACACATCTCTGAAGGTAGTATAGCCGTATTTGTGAAGAAAATTGTGAGTAAAAAGTGGTGAGGGAAAATTGCAGCGGCGAGAGAAAATTGGGAGCGAAAGATGGAAAGGATGAAGTGAATTTAATTTAATTCAGCCAAATTGTCATATATGGTTAAAAAAATAATGTTGACAAATATAGTAAATATTTTTTAAAAAGTATACACGCAAGTGATTTTCCCATTTTAATAATGGCTAGAAATAAAGAGTCATTGATATGGTTATTATGACATATTAATAGTTGAAAGCAAACATTTATTTCACATAATATGGAGATAATGAATCTGAACATATTTGTAGTCAACAATAACACCAGATACACTTATTTTTTCCAATACACGCAACCTCTTTCTTCTTATAGTGGTCCTTGCCATTGGAAATTTGTTCATTAATATTAGGAGTATCAAAATGGGCCTAAATATAGATAATCAACCTAATAGGCTTAAAATTTTGTAAAAATTATGCAAACCACATAGTGTAAAACACAAATTACCTCCTATCCCTACTCTTTCACAAATTACAAAAATCCCATCTTTTTAGTACCTTTCGGATACATCATTATGTCGTTTGATACATTATATTGATGCATGGATTATCAGTTTGTTGCGTAAAGTAAAGGATTAGAAACTGAAAATTTAATTAAATCCCCCCAAATACGCTAACGTTAGTAAGTCCCCCAAATTACGCCTTAATTTATATGTTTCAAACATTCAGTTTTAGTAGGTATCAAACACTAAAAGAAATAGAAAATTTAAATTTTGAATTGTTTCTCCGTGTTCATCCAAAAAAAATTCAGAAACGTGGTTCATAATTTTGTTTCAAGGCGATTTTGTGAAGATTCGTAATGAATATTTCAATCTTGTTAAGGCATTCAGAAATATGGGAGAGTGAGGTTAGATACGAGCGATACAAAAGTAATGGGATAGTGGTTGGGGAAAATATATCATATGTGAATCTTATTTCAGCCATTGCAGCTGAATTGAATATTGATAAATTGAAAAAAATGTTGAGATCCAATATATTGTAGAAGGTAATTCATCTCCGATGATAATTAGGAATGATATGGGAGTGAAGTTGTACGTAGAAATAAAGAAGCAGGAGGTTGGATTCAGTATGTATCCACTATGTGTTGATACGTCTGATAAAAGTGAAGAAGAGATACAAGGTTTCGATGCAAGCTGTAACATCTCGCAATTTGAAGTAACTAGGAAGAAGCTAATAATTGGAAATAGTCATTTTTGGAAAGAATGGAAATCTGGAAATTTGTTAAGTTAGGAAAAGTTGAGTTTTGGCAAACTTCAAACGGCCATAACTTCTAGCTCAGGATGAGTTAGATGTACTTCCAGATATGGTAGGATCCATGATCTTTCCAACGCCTTCTAGTTTGTGCGATTCCGAGTTCGTATGAGTAAGTTATGCCCTTTGGAAGTTGGGCTGTTGGATTAAGGAAAGTCTAATCCGGATTTTGGAAGGGTAATTTAGTCTTTTCCTTACCTAATTATTTTAATTCATTTTTAGGAGTTTAATTGGGGTAAATTCAGATTTTAGTCAGTTTTAGAAAAGTGAATTTCACGCTAGGGCTTGGAGAAAGGAGAAAAGAGGAGAAAGGAGAAGAATGTTCAAGATTCGTCGAGATTAGCTTGTGGATTTCGTCTGGGGTGATCACTACAAGGTATGTGAGATCACATAGTGCTGGGTTAGTTCACCCACGTGCCAAGCATGTTTAATTCAGCATATTTTCATTCTAAAAAGATTGAGAATTTGATGTTCTTGATAGTTGTTCTTGAATTGATTTCGTTCTTGAATATGAGTTGAGATTAAGGAGTTTCTTGATATTAAAGTGTTGATTCATTGAGTTGTATGAGTTAGATTTTGTGTATATGCCTTGGGTATCTGATTCTAAAGTGAATTTGAGAAAAAAATCGATTAAAATCGATTTAAGATCAGAAAACGAGACCAAAAGTTTGTCAGATTTTTGCCTAAGGAACAGGTGGCGCAACGCACCCCCATAGCGCCAGGAAGGCTGGGGTGGCGCGCCAGCAGTGCGCCATTTTGGAGCCCCAGTAATTTGGGGCTGGCGCGGCGCGCCCGAGATGCGCCCAGATCGTCGTTTTTCACCAGTTTTCATCGATTGGCCTATTTAAGTCCTTCTAAAGTGTACTAACACTTTCCATTGATTCTAACTACTCTAAATGACTTCTAAACATCTAGAAATCATCCAGAAACATAAATCATAACCTTGAATCCATAAATTCAAATTCAAGGAAAGTCAAGAGCCAAGTCTAGGAAGTTCTTAGAGTCTTTTCAAGAAATCTTTTGCAAATGCTTTTAACTTTGTTTTAAGACTTAATGTTCAAGTTGAGTAAAGAGTAAAGAGTAAAGATTGAAGTTCATTTCTTCAAAAGTATTAGGGGATTATGTATTCCCAAAGGGTTTTAAATATTTTCACATTTAAACAAGAAAGGAAACCTCGATTTCCAAAAGCCTTCGGGCTAGTTTTCAGAAAAGAGTAATCACTTTCTAAATGAAGCAAGAGAGGAAACTTTGATTTCCAAGATAGCCTTTAAGCTAAGTTTTTGAGCAATTATCTCAAATCATAGAAATAAATATGTTTTTAAACATAAAGAGCTAGTAACATATTTTGGGAGTAGTATTGAGCACCGATATGGGGGAGCGTTCAGAGAACCCACAGCCCCCATAAACCATGTAGCCATCATGGGTAGAAAAGGGTCATACTTTTTAGATGAATCATTTAATGCTTTTTAGCATAGACTAGTGGATCCATTTAGTGAGTTAGGTCCTATACCCTCGGCAAGGTATAGGATTGTCCTTGGCAGCGTAAGGTAAAGTGTTGTATCATCACTATAGCTCATAAGTGATGGTTGTCGGTTAGAGAAACTCCCAACACATTTTTTTTATATTTTTATATACATCAGTTTATTTGTATTTTTACATACATCTCAGAGTTATATGTATATTTGCATACACACAGAGTTGACATCATGTTTTAAACAGTTTTTCTTTATATTGCACTTGTTTATAAACTGTTTTATATTGAAATGAGTTCAGTTATGTTGAGTTGAGCTAAGCCAGGTAAGTTCTTCAGTTCCTTTCAATTTCTTTTCAAGCTTAAGTTGTGTTTAACATTCCTGTAACATCCGACAATTTGAAATAGCTATGAAGAAGCTTGAAATTGGAAGTAGCCATTTTTTGGAAAAAATTACAGAATCTGGAAAATTTGGCTAAGTGTGGAAATCAGTGATTTTTTGGCCAACTTTGAGCTGTCGTAACTCCTAGATCAGGATGAGTTAGGAGTAGTTCCAGTTATGGTTGCGAAGCTTGTGGAATGATCTTTCCAACGCCACTGAGATTGCTCGATTTCGAGTTCGTATGAGCGAGTTATGGCCATTGAAAGTTGGGCAGTTGGCAGGGAATCCGTCCGGAAATTTTAAGGGCATTTCGGTCTTTTCCCTAGCCATTTCTTTTGAGGTTATATGTGTGTGTTAGGCTGATTTTGGATCATTTTATCCTATTTTAAAAGAGAAAGAGTTAGGGTTCTTGAGAGAAGAAGAAGAGAAGAAGAAGAGAAGAAGAGGAGAAGAAGAGGAGAAAGGAGATCAACAAGTTTCCGTCGTGGATTTTTCGGGGTGATCCTATCAAGGTATGTGAGTCTTTGTGTGGTTTGATCCTTCCCCCCACACATCAAGCTCATTTCTTTTATGATTTGAGAAAAGATTGGATTTGTGTTGAAGTTGTTGAAGTTGTTAGTTGTTGTTGATGTTGTTAGTTGTGTTGTTGAAGTTATTGTTGGTTGTGGGACATGATTGGGTTGTGTATTTGAGTTGTAATTTATTGTATGTTTAGAGATTGATGATCCTTAGTGTTTGGGGTTAAATCCATTGAAGTAAGGGTGGTTTAGAGTTGAAGAAAAGAGGAGAAAAGTCGGGTTTTTAGGAAAGAGTGTGGCCCAGGCGAGAATCAGAGTGCCCAGCCCCCTTGAAGCTGGGCAGCAGTCCGTTTGAAGTTGAGGGCTGGCGCCCGCGCCTCTTAGAGCGCCAGGGCGCCAATCCTTCCGTTACCTTAATTCCCATTTTATTTTATTCTTGTTCTAGGTATTATACATATGTTTCCTAGTTGTTTCCAACACTTCAGTACTTCTAAAAGTCAAGAACTCATCCGTAACATGTGAGCAAACACCTTGAATCCAAAATTCCAATTCAAGGAGAGTTAGTTAGAAGTCAAGTGAAGTTAGAAATTAAGAGTTAAGCTTAGAAGTTAAGCAAGTCAAGCTAGTTGTAAAGTTGTTCAAGAGTTTTATTGAGCGTTTTAACTTTATTTTTAGACTCAGTGTCAAGTCAAGCAAAGAGCTTAGAGTTTCAAGCTAGGTAAAGAGTCTCAAGTTTCAAGTTGAGTTCATTTTCTCAAAGTTATTAGGGAACTATGTATTCCCAAAGAAGTTTTAAAGAAATGTCTTTACATTTAAACAAGGTTAGGCGAAATTTCAAAGAGCCTTGGGATAGTTTTTTTGAGTAATTATCTCATGTATCGGCGGGAAGAAATGTGTTTTAAAAACATAAGAGCGATTACATTTTTGGGAGTAGTATCGAGCACCGAATTGGGAGCGTTCAAAGAACCCACGGCCCCATAGAACCATGTTAGCCACTGATGGTAGAAAGGATCATACTCTTTAGATTAATCCTTTTCATATTAGACTAGTGGATCCATTAGGCGATTCAGTCTTATACCTTTGGCCGGGTATAGGATGCTCTGGCAGCGTGAGGTTGATCGCTGTATCATCACTTTAGCTCTTATGTGATGGTTGTCGGTTAGAGAAACTCCCACAGCAGTTATTGTATTTTTATACATCAGTTCAATTGTATTTCTATATACATCTCAGGCTTATTGTATCCTTGTATACACACAGAGTTTATAGCATGTTTTAAACAGTCTTTCTTTATATCACACTTGTTTTAAATTGCCTTATATTGAAAGAAGTCAGTCAGGTTGAGTTGAGTTGAACTAGGTAAGCTTTTCAGTTTCTTCCAAATTTCCTTCTAGCCTATGTTGCTTAGTTTTCCAGCTCGCATACTTGTACATTCCATGTATTGATGCCAGTTGGCCTGCATCATCTTATGATGCAGATACAGGTACCCCGGATCAGCATCTTGCACGTCGTTGATCCAGCTGAGCACTCCAGAGTCAGTGGTGAGCCTCCTTGCATTCCGGAGGACTCCATTATTTTGTGTTCTTAGTTTTGTTTTATTAGGATGTTGCGAGTGCATCCCAACATCCATCTCGATGTTAGAGAGGCTTCATAGATCGATCGATTAGTTTGGAGTCTCTCATGCATGTATATATTTAAATATCCTATTTTGAGACTCGAGATGCCTTGTTGGCAAATTACTTTCAGTTGAGTTGTTTTATAACCTTTCATTGCATTGAGTTATCCTGTTGAGTTAAGTTTCCGCTGAGTTAAGAAAGCCAGGCCAAGGGTTGGTCTTCAAGTGCCGGTCACGTCCGGGGTGTAGGCTCGGGGCGTGACAAACTTGGTATCAGAGCCCAGAGTTCAAGAGTCCTAGGGAGTCTATGAAGCCGTGTCTGTAGAGTCCTAGTTATCGGTGTGAAGCGCGCCACATCTATAATTGGGAGGCTGCAACATTTAGGAAGATTTCTCATTTCTTTCACACTCATTTCATGCGTTAGAGTTGACCTCTAAAAAGTTTCTTTCTAATCCGCTTGCGTGTTTTGAATAATCATGCCTCCACGAAGAGTTGGTAGAGGGCGTCTTCCTAGACGTTATATTGATGAGCAAGAGTTACCTTATGCCCCGGGAGTGCAAGATCAAGGGGAAGTTTCTAATGCCGAGTTTAGAGAGGCAATTAGAATTATGAGTCAAGTTGTTACTAATCAAATTGGTCAGCAAAGAGGAGCTCGACATGAAGGAGCTGACACTTCAAGGATTCGTGAGTTCTTGGGGATGAATCCTCCGAGTTTCATGGGTTCAAGTACTACTGAGGATCCAGAGAACTTCATTGAGGAGTTGAAGAAGATTTTTGATGTGATGCATGTAGCAGATATTGAGCGGGTTGAACTAGCTGCATATCAATTGAAGGATGTTGCTAGAACTTGGTTTGACCAGTGGAAAAGAAGTAGAGCTGAGAATGCACCACCTGCGAGTTGGGCCGGTTTTGAGGAAGCTTTCTTGGGGCATTTCTTTCCTCGAGAGTTGAGAGAGGCCAAGGTACGTGAGTTCCTCACACTTAAGCAGGATTCTTTGAGTGTTCATGAGTACAGTCTGAAGTTCACACAATTATCCCGCTATGCTCCGGAGATGGTTGCGGACATGAGGAATAGAATGAGCTTGTTTGTTGCTGGGCTGTCTCGGTTGTCGAGCAAGGAAGGTAGGGCTGCAATGCTTATCGGGGACATGGACATATCAAGGTTGATGGTTTATGTGCAGCAGGTTAAGGAAGAGAAGCTGAAGGACAGAGAAGAGTTTAGAAATAAGAGAGCAAAGACCGGAGCAGTCCGGCAGAGAGGTAATTCAAACCGTTCCTCCTTTCAAAGAAAGGCAAAGGACTGCTCCATCATCTGCTGAGCACCGCACTGCGAGATACAAAGGTGAATTTAATGTTCGAGTCGAAGGACTTGAGGCTAGACGGCCAATCTTTGGGTAGTGTGGCGCAAGAGTAGTAAGCCTCTTGCTGCGCCAGTGTGGTAGGAACCACTCAGGTATTTGTCGAGAGGGCTCCATTGGTTGTTTCAAGTGTGGTCAGAATGGACATTTCATGCGAGAGTGTCCAAAGAATAGGCAGGGTAATGGGGGAAATAAAGCACAGTCTTCTTCAGTTGTTCCCCCAGACAGGACGACACCTAGAGGAGCTCGACATGAAGAAGAGATATCCATATCTCTTTGAATCCGCAGATCAAGGTATTAATTTCCTTCTTAGTGCTCTTTAAATTATAGTGGGCATATTGTTGTTGTTGTTGCATAGTTGCTTGTTTGGTGTTTGAGTTGTTGTTGCACCCTTAGCTTAGTAAGAATCACCTCATTCGAGGACGAATGTTCCCAAGGGGGAGATATTGTAACATCCGACAATTTGAAATAGCTATGAAGAAGCTTGAAATTGGAAGTAGCCATTTTTTGGAAAAAATTACAGAATCTGGAAAATTTGGCTAAGTGTGGAAATCAGTGATTTTTTGGCCAACTTTGAGCTGTCGTAACTCCTAGATCAGGATGAGTTAGGAGTAGTTCCAGTTATGGTTGCGAAGCTTGTGGAATGATCTTTCCAACGCCACTGAGATTGCTCGATTTCGAGTTCGTATGAGCGAGTTATGGCCATTGAAAGTTGGGCAGTTGGCAGGAAATCCGTCCGGAAATTTTAAGGGCATTTGGTCTTTTCCTAGCCATTTCTTTTGAGGTTATATGTGTGTGTTAGGCTGATTTTGGATCATTTTATCCTATTTTAAAAGAGAAAGAGTTAGGGTTCTTGAGAGAAGAAGAAGAGAAGAAGAAGAGAAGAAGAGGAGAAGAAGAGGAGAAAGGAGATCAACAAGTTTCCGTCGTGGATTTTCGTCGGGGGTGATCCCTATCAAGGTATGTGAGTCTTTGTGTGGTTTGATCCTTCCCCCCACACATCAAGCTCATTTCTTTTATGATTTGAGAAAAGATTGGATTTGTGTTGAAGTTGTTGAAGTTGTTAGTTGTTGTTGATGTTGTTAGTTGTGTTGTTGAAGTTATTGTTGGTTGTGGGACATGATTGGGTTGTGTATTTGAGTTGTAATTTATTGTATGTTTAGAGATTGATGATCCTTAGTGTTTGGGGTTAAATCCATTGAAGTAAGGGTGGTTTAGAGTTGAAGAAAAGAGGGAGAAAAGTCGGGTTTTTTCTGGGGAAAGGGCTGGCAACTGGGCAGAATGCAGAGTGCCCAGCAGCCCCCTTTGAAGCTGGGCAGCGATCCGTTTGAAGTTGAGGGCTGGCGCCCCGCGCCTCTTAGAGCGCCAAGGACGCCAATCCTTCCCGTTACCTTAATTCCCCATTTTATTTTATTCTTGTTCCTAGGTATTATACATATGTTTCCTAGTTGTTTCCAACACTTCAAGGTACTTCTAAAAGTCAAGAACTCATCCGTAACATGTGAGCAAACACCTTGAATCCAAAATTCCAATTCAAGGAGAGTTAGTTAGAAGTCAAGTGAAGTTAGAAATTAAGAGTTAAGCTTAGAAGTTAAGCAAGTCAAGCTAGTTGTAAAGTTGTTCAAGAGTTTTTATTGAACGTTTTAACTTTATTTTTAGACTCAAGTGTCAAGTCAAGCAAAGAGCTTAGAGTTTCAAGCTAGGTAAAGAGTCTCAAGTTTCAAGTTGAGTTCATTTTCTCAAAGTTATTAGGGAACTATGTATTCCCAAAAAGTTTTAAAGAAATGTCTTTACATTTAAACAAGGTTAGGCGAAATTTCAAAGAGCCTTGGGATAGTTTTTTGAGTAATTATCTCATGTCGTGAGGAAGAAATGTGTTTTAAAAACATAAGAGCGATACATTTTTGGGAGTAGTATCGAGCACCGGTGGGGGCGTTCAAAGAACCCACGGCCCCATAGAACCATGTTAGCCACCATGGGTAGAAAAGGATCATACTCTTTAGATTAATCCTTTTCATATTAGACTAGTGGATCCATTAGGCGATTCAGTCTTATACCTTTGGCGGGTATAGGATGCTCTGGCGGCGTGAGGTTGATCATTTGTATCATCACTTTAGCTCTTATGTGATGGTTGTCGGTTAGAAAACTCCCACAGCGGCTTATTGTATTTTTATACATCGATTCAATTGTATTTCTATATACATCTCGGGCTTATTGTATCCTTGTATACACACGAGTTTATAGCATGTTTTAAAGCGATGCTTTCTTTATATCACACTTGTTTTAAATTGCCTTATATTGAAAGAAATCGATCGAGTTGAGTTGAGTTGAACTAGGTAAGCTTTTGATTTCTTCCAAATTTCCTTCTAGCCTATGTTGCTTAGTTTTCCGGCTCGCATACTTGTACATTCCATGTATTGATGCGGTTGGCTGCATCATCTTATGATGCAGAATCTGAATTACCGGATCGGCATCTTGCGTCGTTGATCGGTGAGCACTCGAGTCGGTGGTGAGCCTCGCGCATTCGGAGGACTCCATTATTTTGTGTTCTTAGTTTTGTTTTATTAGGATGTTGCGAGTGCATCCCAACATCCATCTCGATATTTAGAGCTTCATGACGATCGATCGATTAGTTTGGAGTCTCTCATGCATGTATATATTTAAATATCCTATTTTGAGACTCGAGATGCCTTGTTGGCAAATTACTTTCAGTTGAGTTGTTTTATAACCTTTCATTGCATTGAGTTATCTGTTGAGTTAAGTTTCCACCGAGTTAAGAAAGCCGGGCCAAGGTTCGCAGGGGCGTGATGGTCTTCATGTGCGGTCACGTCGGGGTGTAGGCTCGGGCGTGACAAACTTGTATCGAGCCCGAGTTCAAGAGTCCTAGAGTCTATGGCCGTGTCTGCAGAGTCCTAGTTATCGGTGTGAAGCGCGCCACATCTATAATTGGGAGGCTGCAACATTTAGGAAGATTTCTCATTTCTTTCACACTCATTTCATGCGTTAGAGTTGACCTCTAAAAGTTTCTTTCTAATCCGCTTGCGCGTGTTTTGAATAATCATGCCTCGCGAAGAGTTGGTAGAGGCGTCTTCCTAGGCGTTATATTGATGAGCAAGAGTTACCTTATGCCCGGAGTGCAAGATCGAGGAAGTTTCTAATCCGAGTTTAGAGGCAATTAGAATTCTGAGTCAAGCTGTTACTAATCAAATTGGTCAGCAAAGAGGAGCTCGACATGAAGGAGCTGACACTTCAAGGATTCGTGAGTTCTTGGGGATGAATCCTCCGAGTTTCATGGGTTCAAGTACTACTGAGGATCCAGAGAACTTCATTGAGGAGTTGAAGAAGATTTTTGATGTGATGCATGTAGCAGATATTGAGCGGGTTGAACTAGCTGCATATCAATTGAAGGATGTTGCTAGAACTTGGTTTGACCAGTGGAAAAGAAGTAGAGCTGAGAATGCACCACCTGCGAGTTGGGCCGGTTTTGAGGAAGCTTTCTTGGGGCATTTCTTTCCTCGAGAGTTGAGAGAGGCCAAGATGCGTGAGTTCCTCACATAGCGAGATTCTTTGAGTGTTCATGAGTACAGTCTGAAGTTCACACAATTATCCCGCTATGCTCCGGAGATGGTTGCGGACATGAGGAATAGAATGAGCTTGTTTGTTGCTGGGCTGTCTCGGTTGTCGAGCAAGGAAGGTAGGGCTGCAATGCTTATCGGGGACATGGACATATCAAGGTTGATGGTTTATGTGCAGCAGGTTAAGGAAGAAGCTGAAGGGCGAGAAGAGTTTAGAAATAAGAGAGCAAAGGCAGGGAGCAGTCCGGCAGCAGAGGTAATTCAAACCGTTCCTCCTTCGGCAAAGGCAAAGGACCTGCTCCATCATCTGCTAGAGCACTGCGCTGAGATACAAAGGTGAATTTAATGTTCGAGTCGAAGGACTTGAGGCTAGACCGGCCTGATCTTTGGGTAGTGTGGCGCAAGGGAGTAGTAAGCCTCTTGCCTGCGCCAAGTGTGGTAGGAACCACTCAGGTATTTGTCGAGAGGGCTCCATTGGTTGTTTCAAGTGTGGTCAGAATGGACATTTCATGCGAGAGTGTCCAAAGAATAGGCAGGGTAATGGGGGAAATAAAGCCTGATCTTCTTGATTGTTCCCAGAGACGGGGCGACACCTAGAGGAGCTCGACATGAAGAAGAGATATCCATATCTCTTTGAATCCGCAGATCAAGGTATTAATTTCCTTCTTAGTGCTCTTTAAATTATAGTGGGCATATTGTTGTTGTTGTTGCATAGTTGCTTGTTTGGTGTTTGAGTTGTTGTTGCACCCTTAGCTTAGTAAGAATCACCTCATTCGAGGACGAATGTTCCCAAGGGGGAGATATTGTAACATCCGACAATTTGAAATAGCTATGAAGAAGCTTGAAATTGGAAGTAGCCATTTTTTGGAAAAAATTACAGAATCTGGAAAATTTGGCTAAGTGTGGAAATCAGTGATTTTTTGGCCAACTTTGAGCTGTCGTAACTCCTAGATCAGGATGAGTTAGGAGTAGTTCCAGTTATGGTTGCGAAGCTTGTGGAATGATCTTTCCAACGCCACTGAGATTGCTCGATTTCGAGTTCGTATGAGCGAGTTATGGCCATTGAAAGTTGGGCAGTTGGCAGGGAATCCGTCCGGAAATTTTAAGGGCATTTCGGTCTTTTCCCTAGCCATTTCTTTTGAGGTTATATGTGTGTGTTAGGCTGATTTTGGATCATTTTATCCTATTTTAAAAGAGAAAGAGTTAGGGTTCTTGAGAGAAGAAGAAGAGAAGAAGAAGAGAAGAAGAGGAGAAGAGGAGAAAGGAGATCAACAAGTTTCCGTCGTGGATTTTCGTCGGGGGTGATCCCTATCAAGGTATGTGAGTCTTTGTGTGGTTTGATCCTTCCCCCCACACATCAAGCTCATTTCTTTTATGATTTGAGAAAAGATTGGATTTGTGTTGAAGTTGTTGAAGTTGTTAGTTGTTGTTGATGTTGTTAGTTGTGTTGTTGAAGTTATTGTTGGTTGTGGGACATGATTGGGTTGTGTATTTGAGTTGTAATTTATTGTATGTTTAGAGATTGATGATCCTTAGTGTTTGGGGTTAAATCCATTGAAGTAAGGGTGGTTTAGAGTTGAAGAAAAGAGGGAGAAAAGTCGGGTTTTTTCTGGGGAAAGGGCTGGCAACTGGGCAGAATGCAGAGTGCCCAGCAGCCCCCTTTGAAGCTGGGCAGCAGTCCCGTTTGAAGTTGAGGGCTGGCGCCCCGCGCCTCTTAGAGCGCCAAGGACGCCAATCCTTCCCGTTACCTTAATTCCCCATTTTATTTTATTCTTGTTCCTAGGTATTATACATATGTTTCCTAGTTGTTTCCAACACTTCAAGGTACTTCTAAAAGTCAAGAACTCATCCGTAACATGTGAGCAAACACCTTGAATCCAAAATTCCAATTCAAGGAGAGTTAGTTAGAAGTCAAGTGAAGTTAGAAATTAAGAGTTAAGCTTAGAAGTTAAGCAAGTCAAGCTAGTTGTAAAGTTGTTCAAGAGTTTTTATTGAACGTTTTAACTTTATTTTTAGACTCAAGTGTCAAGTCAAGCAAAGAGCTTAGAGTTTCAAGCTAGGTAAAGAGTCTCAAGTTTCAAGTTGAGTTCATTTTCTCAAAGTTATTAGGGAACTATGTATTCCCAAAGAAGTTTTAAAGAAATGTCTTTACATTTAAACAAGGTTGGAAACTGAAATTTCCAAAGAGCCTTCGGGATAGTTTTTTTTGAGTAATTATCTCATGTCGGGAAGAAATGTGTTTTAAAAACATAAGAGCGATACATTTTTGGGAGTAGTATCGAGCACCGAATTGGGGCGTTCAAAGAACCACGGCCCCATAGAACCATGTTAGCCACCGGGTAGAAAAGGATCATACTCTTTAGATTAATCCTTTTCATATTAGACTAGTGGATCCATTAGGCGATTCAGTCTTATACCTTTGGCGGGTATAGGATGCTCTGCGGCGTGAGGTTGATCATTTGTATCATCACTTTAGCTCTTATGTGATGGTTATCGGTTAGAAACTCCAGCAGATTATTGTATTTTTATACATCGATTCAATTGTATTTCTATATACATCTCGGGCTTATTGTATCCTTGTATACACACGAGTTTATAGCATGTTTTAAAATGTCTTTCTTTATATCACACTTGTTTTAAATTGCCTTATATTGAAAGAAATCGATCGAGTTGAGTTGAGTTGAACTAGGTAAGCTTTTGATTTCTTCCAAATTTCCTTCTAGCCTATGTTGCTTAGTTTTCGGCTCGCATACTTGTACATTCCATGTCGCGATGCGATTAACTGCATCATCTTATGATGCGAATCTGAATACCGGATCGGCATCTTGCACGTCGTTGATCCAGGTGAGCACTCAGTCGGTGGTGAGCCTCCTTGCATTCGGAGGACTCCATTATTTTGTGTTCTTAGTTTTGTTTTATTAGGATGTTGCGGTCCATCCCAACATCCATCTCGTATTTAGAGGCTTCATGACAACGATCGATCGATTAGTTTGGAGTCTCTCATGCATGTATATATTTAAATATCCTATTTTGAGACTCGAGATGCCTTGTTGGCAAATTACTTTCAGTTGAGTTGTTTTATAACCTTTCATTGCATTGAGTTATCCTGTTGAGTTAAGTTTCCGTTGAGTTAAGAAAGCCAGGCCAAGGGTTCGCTTGGGGGCCAGCGATGGTCTTCAAGTGCCGGTCACGTCCGGGGTGTAGGCTCGGGGCGTGACAATTCCAACTCGCATACTCGTACATTAAATGTACTGATGTCAGTTGGCCTGCATCGTCTTATGATGCAGACGTAGGTAATCGGGATCAGCATCCAGCACATCGTTGATCCAGTTGAGCTTCAGAGTTTTTGATGAGCCTCATTGCTTCTGGAGGATTCCCCTTTTTCATTACTTTATCCTTTTAGTTCATTAGGATGTTGTGGGCCTGTCCCGACATCCATATCAGTTGTTTTAGAGGCTTCATAGCTAGTCAGTCAGATGTTAGTTCATTCGTCATCATTTTGTTATTGGCTTATGTTCAGATTTGAGTTGCCATTTTGGCTAAGTTAAATGTTTATTTTTAAAAACATTATGAGTTCAGTTTGAGACAGTTGAGTTATTTAGCATATATATGAATCCTTTCTTTAATGCTTAAAGTCTTCTGCTGAGTAAGTAAGTCAGGCCAAGGGTTCGCTTGGGGCCAACAATAGTTCTTGAGTGCCAGTCTCGCCCAGGGTGTAGGCTCGGGGCGTGACACAAGTAGTGGTGCAATCGTGTGTATTGAAGGTGGAAAAAGGGACGCAAATGCTCTAAGCATTGTTGAATCAAAAATTGGTGATTCATATTACATATCAGAGATGGAGACAACAAATTATATATCAAATACAAATATCACAGACGTGGAGATGAAATAATTGTACAAGGATAAAGCAACTCTTGTGACTATAATGACAAAATACAAAATAAAGCATAGCTTCAATTTTAGAGTTAAACGGTCTGATACGAAAAGGTATGTGAACAAATAATCTCATGACTCACAGATCTGTAATATTTATTTCATTTTTATAATTTGTTTGTACAAAAATGTTGTTCATAATACAATATTGTTTACACGCTTTATAGAATATCATGTTGCATCATGTTCGATAAGTGCTGAATTGTACTGGGTTTATGTATTTGTGCGGAATAATTACAAAGTGTCATGTATCATTGAAGAGGGATTGGTAATTATGACATAACAGTTTGTGTGTGAAAGCTGTAAAACTCTGTGGACATTGATATGAATGATAAACTGAGACTGTTTGACATTAATGTATATAAGGTGTTTATGTAAATGATACATACCTTTACAAACATTGATTTAAGTGATAATAATGTATCAAGCCTTATCTTTTATTTTTGGAATTATACATCAGAAGCCAACGACTAATTAATGTATATGGTATAATTATTGCAGCTATGTTTTAGTGTGTTATTCTGAAGATTGTTGTTGGAAATTAAAGATGTCTGTTAGGAAAAATACGGATATATTCAAAGTAAGATACTTCAATAGTGAACATACATGTCCATTGAGGGATAGGGTATTAAGTAAGGTACAAGCTACTGTTGGGTTTATTAGTGGTGTGACAGCTCCAAAACTGGTGAATCACAAAAGAAAACATATTCCAAATGATATAATTGATGATGTTAGGGAAATGTATGGTGTTGAGATTTCTTACCAACAAACATGGTGTGCTAAAGAACGTGCACTAGAGTTGATAAGGGGTAAACCTGTAGATGGATATAGACATATGCCAAGATACATATATATGTTGGAAACTGTGTATCCAAATTCATATATACGGATGCACAAGTCGGACAAAATGAATTTATGTATCTATTCATAGCATTAAGGCAATTGATGAGAGGGTTTGAGTTCTGTAGGCATGTTGTTGTTGTTGATGGTTCACATCTTAGCGGAGCTTACAAAGGGGCGTTTGTATCTGCAAGTACTCTGGATGGGGCAGGTATGTCATGTTGTTGATTAATTTAATTTTTTTAAATAGTAATTATAACATTCTGCCACAATTATGTATCAAGTATCATAATATTGTGTGTTGAATGTGTTAAGGTTGCATATTACCATTAGCTTATGGAATTGTAGACACGAAAAATGATTGTTCATGGACATGGTTCTTCCAACAGTTCAAAAATACATTTGGTGAGAGAGAAAAAATGTATGTTGTATATGATAAAAATGAAAGCATAATGAAGAGTGTAAGTATAGTTTATCCAAATGTTCCTCATTTTGCATGCATATGGCACATGTGGAAAAATGTTTGTACATAGTTCAAGAGAAGTAGAAACACACTAAGTGATCTGTTTTATTCGATGACCAAGGCAAATCGAAAAGAGGATTTTGAAAAGTTGATAGCTAAATTGAAAAAAGTAGATGACAGAGCTAAGAAGTATCTTGAAGAGGTTGTGTATGAATGGTGGTCTAGATCTCATGCAACAGTGAACATGGGCAAAATGATGACTTCTAACATTGCGGAATGTATCAATGGTTGCCTTGTTGAGGCACGACAACTACCTGTTTTGGACTTTTTGGAAGAAGCTAGAATTCTATTTGGTTCTTGGAACTGCAAAAATAGAGAAATAGCATCTTATACAAAGAAAACATTAGGAAGGAGTTTTGAAGAAATATTTATTATAAACGCGTCAAAATGTGCGAAAATGAAGGTACTTATACATATATCAAGTATTATGTATCTAGCTTAAATTTTCTTTAGATTGTTGTGTATACCAAACGATAAATCATGTAATGTATCTCTAACTTGTAAATTATTACAGGTTGTTCCATCTTCTGGATTTATTTTTTCAGTGTATGAAGGGATAAGTTACATTGTTTGCCTTGAGAGAAAGAATTGTTCTTGTGGTAAATTTCAACATGATGAAATACCTTGTGCGCACGCAATGGCTGTTTTCAAGAAGAAGAATATTACAGATGTACACCCCTACTGCTTTGATTACTATAAACCTAATGCATTAGCAAACACATATGCAGTTCCAATGGAACCAATGCCAGACAAAAGTGATTGGACAGTTCCGAAAAGTGTTTTGGAAGAAGTTGTCTTGCCACCAAGATACAAAAGAATGGCTGGTAGACCAAGGAAAAAAAGAAAGAAAAATCCAGATGAAAAGCTAATCACAAACACGAATTATTGTGGACGATGTGGACAAGAAGGTCACAATAGAAGAACATGTACTTTCTTCCCAAAAGATTCTTGATGATTATTTTTTCGGAGTACTTTGATATTTCATGTTTAATAATTCTCAAAGTGTAGCATTTGTTTCCACTGTTACACACATATACATTACAAGGTACTTTTATCTTACTAGATTCTGATGCAATAAATTGATTTGACACATTTATCAATGGGTTCTATATTTTTTGTTTGTTGAACTCTGTCAAAGTTAATTTTGTATATATATATATTATGTATATGATACTTAAATTTGTGAAACCTTTGCATCGGATATTCAATTAGTATCAATTGCTGAGATTTGTACCCGAAGGTATAAGAGACAACATGTAAAATTTACTAAATATAGTGAAATTATATGGAATTGTATCAAGTTTAGCAATATTGTATCATGTGTTGTGATACTTAATAAATTTTCTTATCATGATGCATAATTATTGTGTGTAATGTATATAAATTTCTTTTTGATAAATCATATTACTTAATAATATAGTATCAAGTGTTGTGATTTGTACCAAATGTTGTAAGAGTCGGCATGTAAAATTAATTGGCGTGTATCAAGTGTAAAATATAGTATCAAAGATTTGTGATACAAACAAGTTTGTTATTTTGTAGGAAATTTTGTATCATGTACATAATAATTGTTTTAAAAATTTCTAATGATGTGTATCAAAATTATCAGATACGTTAATGTCATAGTTTTCAGACACAAAATTTCATTAATGTAATTATTATCATACTTATCAGATACAAGAATGTAATTATTATCATATTTATCAGATACAATAATGTAATTATTATCATACTTATCGGATACAGAATTTTCTGAAGTACTAACTGTACTGAACAGAAAATTAAAAGCGAAAATAAATAATTTTAAACCTCAGAACTCTTCCAAATTTAAAACTATTATGTTAAAAGGGTAATAAATACTCCAAAATACTAATTAATGTATCTTAAAAAACAAATAAGCATCAACAACTGTCTGTGAACAGGAACATATAAATAAATAAATAAATAAATGATGGGCAAATATTGCATATATTCTTCAATTGTTCACAAAGATTTGGTGGATGGATAGATTTTACTTGTGTTATTCAATTATTCATAAGTTGTGTGGACTAGCTAAACTTGATTCTTTATTATACCTATCTTGTTATATTATTTACATGATTTGCCGGAATCTCCAATTTTGCTGCCTCCCATTGGAATTGTCCCCTCAACATTCAATTTTAGATGCTCTTGTCCTAGGTACTCCTCTAGTCTCAATTAGTTATCTGATCTAGTTTGATTAAGTTTGAAGTTTATGAAATATGACAAAACTTTGCAATAGTAGGACCAAGTCTTGATACTAGGTACTCCTCTTGTCTCAATTAGTATCTGATCTAGTTTGATTATGTTTGAAGTTTACGAAATATGACAAGACTTTGCAATGTTTCAACACTATTCTTAAAAATAATACACCTTTGTGAACTTTTTACCCGATAAGTGGGATCCAACATGAGCAAAATATTGATAGTGTCATTAAATATTCGAAAAAGAACAAATATACCCCCAACTATCACAAATGATATACCAATATCCAATAGGTTTTGAAATTTTAACATTTGTCCTTACAAGTTACAACCATTAAAGTTGATTGTGAAGTTTAATGTACTTCGGAAAAGGTCAAGGACGCCTAATTTGATAACCATATTGGATATGAAGCTAAAAGATCAATCAAAATCTAGCTAACATAATGGAGAATGAAACAATTAGAAAAATATAAATATTAAGGGCATATAAATATTTCTGAAAAAGGATATTGCTAAATGTTTATTTATTTTATATGTATCATTGTTTACCATTCACAAATATAAAAAATACAGATACATGCAAAAAAAACAAGACAAAACAAACAAACAAACAAACTTACTCTATTATACAATAGGCACTATTGCATTATTTATTATACATCACCTTAAATAAAATTCAAAGATCTTTAATTATGTCTGTCTTTATTTAGAGAGACCAAATGGAGTAGCAATTAAATAAAGATCATTCTTTCTCCTGGCTGTTAATCCTTCTGATTCAATCGTGTCCAAATCATTTGGATTAACTCCATGAGGGACCTTCCAATCAAAGTGATAAAGTAATTGGGATAAAGGATGTGCAACATTAACTAAACCAAATAACATTCCGGGACACATTCTTCTTCCTGCACCAAACGGAATAAATTCAAAGTGATTTCCTCTAAAATCAATACTACTATTCTCAAATCTCTCAGGTATAAAGCTTTCTGAATTATGCCAGTATTTGGGATCTCTACCAATCGACCATGCATTAACCAGAACTTTGGTTTTCACAGGTATTGTGTATCCATCAATCTTTGTTTCCTCTCTACATTCCCTTGGGACTAATAGGGGAGCCGGAGGGTGTAGCCTTAATGTTTCTTTGATAACGAATTGCAAGTAGTTCAACTCTTCCAAATCAGTTTCGTTAAATGTTTTTTTCCCATCCAATCGCTCTCTCACTTCGAGTTGTGCTTTCTCCATGACACGTGGATTTTTCATTAGTTCTAAAAATGCCCAAATTATTGTTGTAGAAGCTGTTTCAGTTCCTGCTAGAAACATGTCCTACATGTAAAATTAAAGGTATAAATAGTGGAGTTTAAAAGATTTATAATACGAAATAAAATTACTTTTAAAGATGCGCTATACTTACAAGTATGACTGCTTTAATGTTTTGATTTGTGATAGGAGGTCCAAATTCTTCGCTCTCCATTACTCTAAGTAAAGCATCAACAAAATCTTCATTTCCAGACTCACCATTATATTTCTTACCTTTTGCTCGATTATCTCGATGATCATTAATGATTTTCTCCAAGATTTCATCAACCTTTGAGTGTGCCTTTGACAATTTGAATTTCATTCCACTGATATTATGGAGCCACTTTTGGGAAGGGAACAAATCAGTTAAGTCGAATCCTCCAATTAATGAATAAATATCTTTTACCAACATTATAAACTTATTTCGATCATGTATGATTTTTCCAGATACTGACCTACAAGTTACAGTATTCGTAAACCAAAAAATCTTTTTGGATAAGTTGATCAATGAGTCAGGTGTACTGGAACGGAGAGATGAAATGAGATTTGATATCTCTTCTTGTCGAATTGAAGCAAATGATTTGACCATTTTTGTACTAAGAAGTTCTAGTACACAAACTTTTCGCATATTTCTCCAGTAATCTCCGTATGAACTAAAGCCTATGTCTGTGCAATCATAAAATATGATACTTGCGGACAAAATTTGTGGCCTATCTACAAAATGGAGGTCTTGAGTTTTCATGATTTCTTTTGCCATTTCTGATGAAGATACAACAATTGTTGAAATATTTCCAAGACGTAAGTGCATGATTGGGCCATATTTTTTCGATAGATTTCTAAGTGAACGATGTGGTAGATCGCTCATTAGTTGATGCAAGTTTCCTATAAAAGGTAGTCTCCATGGTCCAGGAGGCAATTTTTTGTTTGGAGATTTTGATTTCTTCCACTTTTGAGATAGAAGAAAAAAAGAGTAGAGGAAGAGCACAAGTGAGATAAAGATGATGAAGGACAAGTTCTGACTCTCCATTTTGGAAGGAAAAGAAAACATGTTAATGTTATATTCAATCTTTGTACATCTAATATATATATAAAATCAAATGAAATGATATCTTTCTTGTTTTCATACTCCCTCCCTCCGTTCCTATTTTTATGCATGTAAACATTAAAATTTTGTGGGACTCTACAAGACGTGTTCAATTATAATTGGAAAGTGACAAAAAATAACTTTCAATCACAATAAAATAAGAAGAAACATTACTTTATTGATAAAAATTGCGGGTACAATTTTGTTTATCCCTTGATTCTACTCTCCTATGATTTATTCATGATTCGAGGGCCGTTAGTGGCATATTTCTCAAACTAGGATGATTTAGGTTTGACCTCTATATGAATATTCCATGACTTTTGTGGAATTTATCGAGATGCCTTTTAAGGGAATTTAGTTACCCTTTATATAGGCATGAATTAAGATTTAGGGTTGAGTAGCCTCCAAGAATTCTAATTGAAACTAAACACACCTTCTAGAGTCCCAATTCGAATTGAACAAGTCTTGTAGAGTCCCACAAAATTTCAATGTCTACAATGCCGTCCTTACAAAAATAGATGATCCTTAATACTTGTTATTTAACAAAATCAATGTATAAATGACACTATTATTTCTATTTTACCTTGTGAGTTATTAGCCTTGAAAATATATACAATTGACCAACATAGAAAAACTAAGTAAATATATAATTCATGTTCATTGATCAAATTAATTAATCAAAATAAATTAATTCATGTTCATTGATTGAAAACGGAGTAATTTCCCTAGATACCCACGTTTGAGAAATTACCTAATAATATCACTTTTGTTTGTTTTAGGACTACAATATCACCCAACTTTACATACTATCCTCAAAATATACTTGACAAAAAAAAAACATCTTTCTCTAACTAACTAATGTACAAATGCCATGTCACATTATTCCTTTTTTTAAAAAAAAAAATAGAATCTTGAGGAGTTATTAAGGGAAATGATTGAAGATTGATTAATCATAAAATAACATAATGGCATTTGTTTTGTAGCGCCAATTACGCAAAATATAAAATGTTTTGGACATTAGTTGGTTAGAGAAACCATTTTGATGTAAGCCTGCAGTACGATGGGGCCATTGGGAGGAACTTTTTCATATTTAATATTTTGAAAACATTTTCTCCGTCCTAATAAGTTCAGTAAAAATAAAAAAATAAATAGTACTGAAAATCGTCTTTATATTGGATAGTTGGTATCTGATGATCTTTAAAATACCATTTTCAGCACATTTCTATTATACAAAAAAGTCATGAAAGGACGACTATGACTATAAAGAATTGTATAATAGGTAATACAAATTATACTATGCACTTGGATCATATCTTATTTCCTCACCAATAACCTCTAAACATAAACATGTGGGTCCATTCTCTTTATATCATTTCAATCTTATTATCTATTATAAATTTAAAATGCTTAAATGTTATCAATTTCATTCATATTTTGTGCACCCCATTTGTTATTCAATCTTTACTATATTTTTTACTTGCCTTATATTCAATCCTCACAATTTGAAATTAAGTTAGCTTTTTCAATACAATTTTCAAAATGTTTTTAACTATATAAATTATCTTTTTGGTAATTTTAGAATTTAAATGTTCAATATTATTAATTTTAAATAGTAAAATATGATTTTATCATTCTTAAGTACTTGTCATAGTTTTCTCTCAAAGTTAAATGATGCAAAATTTGACAAATTACCAATTAATTCTCAATACTATTATTCTCCTGTCTCACATAAGAAGGGGGAAATAATTTATTTTTAAGCAGATTATCTCTTTTTTCTAATACTAATAAATTTTATGAACATACTATATTGACAAATTTAAATTTCAAAATTATTTTTTTATCTAACTGTATTCATAAAAAAAAGTTTATTACAAAACTTATCAATTGAATCTAGATAGAAAACTTACCAATATAACTTATGATTTGGAACTATATGTAATATCTTTTTCACTAGAGACATAAATGAAAATTATACTTTTAAGTATGAATCATCTCACCATGATTAAAAAAAATATATATTTATCATGCTAACAAAGTACAAATATTATTTCAAAAAAAATTATCCTCATCTTTAAGATAGAAAAAATAAATATATCTTTACATGAATTTTTGTTATTTTGTTATAAACAAAAAAAATTGAGTGGAATTGTGGTTGTGCGAATTAGATATAGTAATTTAATATTATTTAATAAAATGAATTTATAACTTGGCTTTATATATTAATAGCTCATTAAACTTGTCAGTAAATTTCATTTCAATACTCAAAGGACCAAAATGAACACCTTTTTGTTATACATTAAGGATTATTTCAATCAAGTATAATACATTAAAGACTAAAATGAACACCTTTCTTATACATTAAGGACCATTTCAATCGAGTGAAATACATTAAGGATTAAAATGAACATATTTCTTATATATTAAAGACCGTTTCAATTAACTGAAATACATAAAGAACCAAAATACAACATTACCCATACATTAAGAACCATTCTGGTTATTTTCTCAAATTTAAAGTACCAAAAATGCTGATCAAAGTGACACTTAACTCTTAAGTGACTATTTTAAACTTATCATCAAAGATAATGAACCATTTTTGTCATATTCTCTAATCGTGTTTTACTAACCGCAAAATTTAAGAAAATTTAAAATTCGTGATATAAATAAGTTGAAGATATTTTTTTAGTTTTTTACTTCCCAGTCAAAATTTTCAAAATATTTTCTCTACAATTATTTTTTTTCTTAAAAATAAAGAAAAAATGTCTTCCTTAGAAATAGGTTTCTTTACTACGAGAAAACAAGAAATTGGCGACAGACATAATTTGGTAGCTAAATAACAAATTAAATTTCAATCCTATTTAGCTACGAATTAGCGATGAATTGTTAGAAAATTCAATTAGTGATGAATTGTTAGAAAATTCAACTAAAAATAGATGATTCTTAATATTTGTCATTTCACAAAATTAATGTATAATTGCTAGAGAGACAAAAGATATTCTGAAAAATAGTTTTCTCTATTGATCAATGATACAGTAGAAAGCAAATATTTATAGCTATACAATTGGAGGGTTAGAGTTTTATTCTAGGAAGGAGTATATATGGTTATAAATGTATATTCTATAAATCAGTCATATTCTAAGAAAGAATATATTTTCTGATTACTATACAATTATAAATTTTCATAACATCCCCCTTCAAATTGATACCGGTGATCACAAAGTAGCAATTTGGAGATAAGATATTGATGTTGCACTCGTGTCATCGCCTTTGTAAACAAATCAGCAAGTTGATCATGAGAAGGAATGTATTGTAGAGTGATGAGACGATCGATAACCAATTCTTGAATGTAATGGCAGTCCACCTCTATATGCTTTGTATTTTCGTGTTGCACCGGGTTTGTGGCTATTTTAATCGCACTAGTGTTATCAACATGTAGCACTGTAGGAGATGTAATAGCGATGCTGAGCTCAGATAATAGCTGTCATAGTCAAACAATTTCTGAACTTGTTGCCGACATAGCACGATACTCAGCCTCTGTAGATGATTTTGATGTACGGGACTGTTTCTAACATTTCCAAGATATCAAGGATGTGCCAAGAAACATGCACCAACCAGTAACAGAGCAATGAGAATTAGGACAACCAGCCCAATATGCATCAGTATATCCTTCAAGATATATAGAAGAATCAGAACGGAAAAGAACACCTTGACTCATAAAACCATGAACATATCGAATGACACGAAGTAATGCAGTGTGATGTATATGGTAAGGATTAACCACAAACTGACTTAGAACTTGTACTGCATATGAGATGTTTGGCCTTGTCATAGTGAGATAAACTAATGATCCCACCAACTGCCGATATAATATTGGATCATTGAATGGTTCTCCATCAACCTCCTTGTACTTCGTATTAATCCCCATTGGGGTGTACACAACCTTGTCATCAGTAAGAACAGCCCTTGTAACAAGATCATGAGCATACTTTTGTTGTGTAAGCATGATCCCGGTAGGCAAGTATAGAACCTCAAGTCTAAGAAAGTATGTCAGTCGTCCTAAGTCCTTCATCTTAAATGAGGTATGTAAGAATTCTTTCAACTTCGTAATATTCTCTAGATCATTTCCTGTGATAATGATATCATCAATAGATGAGAAGTATTGTGATACCTACTAGAGAAGTACAAAGAAACAAAGAATGGTCTGAAGAACTCTAAGAGAAGCCCGCAGTTTGAATCGTGGATCAAAATTTGTCAAACCAAGCTCGAGGAGCCTGTTTTAAGCCATAGAGAGATTTTCAAAGATGACAAACTGCATTTGATCTTGACAGAATACACCCAGGTGGTGGTTTCATAAACACTACTTCTTCCAGATCACCATGGAGAAATGCGTTTTTCATAGCCATCTAATGTAAGGTCCTGCCTTTCATTGAAGCCACATCTAATAATGTCTGTACCGTTGTCATCTTAGCAACAGGTGCAAAAGTCTCCTCATAATCCACCCCATACTCCTATTTGTACCCTTAAGCAACTAATCGAGCTTTGTAGCGATCAATTGTACCATATGCCTTAAGTTTAATGGAATACACCCACTTACTTCCAATGAGAACTCCAGCTATTGGTTTATCAATATATTCCCAAGTAGAATTTTCATTCAATGCACGAAACTCTTCTGACATTGCCTATTTCCAACAAGTTTGTGTAGAAGCCTGAGAGTAAGATGTAGGTACATCAACAGAATGTAGTGTGGTATGCATGGCATAGGACTTACCAAATTTCCCTGGAGAGTAATCGAGTCGTTCAGGAGCATGGCAATCTGTCCGACTAGATCGGCGTGGGGGAGTAACTAGATGAGACGATTCCTCTTTGGAAGATAAGGATGTATATGTAGAATCAATAACCGAAGAACAGGACAGCTGGAGATCATCATGATCATGGTTCATAGGCTGCTCCGGAGGATCAGTAGCTACCACATTATCATCAAACTTATACAAAAAGGAAACAGATTCTGAAGCATGTTTAGAATTATGTTTGTAAGAAAATTGACCCTAAAAAAAATAACATGTTTAGATACACGAAGCTGACAACGAGATGCATCATAACATAGATACTCCTTTTGTGTGTCATTGTAGCCTACAAAAATACATTGTGCTGCATTTGTTGAAAGTTTTTGTCGTTCATGTGCTAGAATATGGACAAAGCAAACACAACCAAAAACTCGCAAGTGAGAATAATCAGGCTTCTGATGAAATAATTTGAAGTATGGTGTCTCATTAGTAATGACTGGGGAAGTTTATCTATTAATCAAATATACAGAAGTATGTACTGCTTCAAGCCAAAAACTCTTAGGCATATTAGATGTGCCCAACAAAGCCAATGTAGAGTCCAAAACATGCCGATTCTTCCTTTCTACAACTCCATTTTGTTCCGGAGTATGAGGACAAGTGCGTTGAGAAATAATTTCTTTGTTTTTAAAAAACTCAACAAGATTAGTCTTAGTGTACTCTCCTCCAAAATCAGAACGAAATATCTTTATAGTTTTATGAAACTGTGTATACACATACTCAACAAAATTCATAAATAACACAAAGTACTTATATCCCATCCTTGACAAAGTAGGAGAAGGACCCTAAACATCACTATGCACCAAATCAAACAGATCATCATAAGAAGATGAATTGGATGAAAAAGGGAGCTTGTGACTTTTTGAATTGGCACAATTAGAACATGTCAAAAGGAGACTTGAATGAATGCCATGTGTTGCTAGAATACATGATTTGAGCATGTGCTGAAATAGAGAAGAATGAGGATGACCCATGTTGACACCCAATTTTGACCCTGCACGATATAAATTAATCATCAAGCTTCTTCGATTTCTAACGATTTAAAATAATGAGTTTTATAAAAATTTCGGAAATAAAGTAAACATAGTTTGCAAGTTATTTTAAATAGTTTTGTCACTTTTTCATAATATATATGTTTTATCTAGTTATTTATATAATTAATGCATTTTACGTATATTCAAAAACCATCTCGAAAAGATTTTATATTTTTAAATACTTTATTAGTAGGAAGGTCGTAATTTTAAATTAATGAATTTTATGAAATTCAAAAATACTCTCAAGATATTTTAGAGTAATTTTATCATTTTAAATAATTTTAATAATATATATATATATATATATATATTTACAATCACATTATTTTATAAACATTTGAAAATCATCATAAAAAAGATTTTACTTTCTAATTAAATATTTTATTACTTTAAGTTATAGTTAGAATTTAGATCTAATTAAATTAACTATTCTTATAATGGAAATAATTATTATATTTCGTTAAGATTAAGAAGCTCGTTAATTAATTAATATTAATCTATCTAAATTAAATTCAATTTTATCCAACCCCTTTTCTATTTTTGGACCAATTTTCAATGGCCCAATTCCAATCCACTTCCACATCATTTCAGCCAATTCCCATCAAATATAACAACATACAGCAAGCCCACTACAATTCCCAGCATGTACAGCAGCCAAAAACGACCCAGCACCTTCTTCTCTAGCCGCAACGACAACCTGCACCAAACGACCCCACCGCCCCACGTTCTTCTTCCCTTTCTCACCTGCTTCCTGCATCCTTTAGCAGCAGAAATCAGACGAAATCAACAACACGTGACCAGCAGGCCTACAGCCACCTATTTTGATCTTTTCATCCGGATTTTGGGGATTTTGGTTGAAATTTTGTACAAGCAACGGTTTCTTGGTCTTAGAGAAAATTTGAATCGAAGGTTGGATGGGAGTTTCCATTTATGCCCTTGCCCTCGTCCAATTTTGGTCCTCTATAAAGCTGGTGTTCTTCTTCACCGAAAAAAGAGGAGGATTTGATTTTGGGTCATATAAGAAATAATTTACAAAAGACTTTTAGTTTGAGTTTTTTTTTTTTTGTCACTGTGATTTTACGCTTAAATTTTTTTTCTATAGTTAACTCTCTTGTTCTAAAGTTTCGAGAAGTTCGCCGTTTAGATTTTGCCTTGGTCTGCTGTTCGCATTCGAGTTGTGTGGTAAAAGAATCACTGCTCTCAAGCTCGTCGTCCCAGTCACTGCCCAAAAGAAAGGTAAGTTATTTCTTAGCTTTATTTAATGAATAGTTCGTTTGTGTGTTTGTCTATATGTTCTTAGCTCTGTTTTAATCCCTATATGTTGGAATTTGGTTGATGTTTGTTAGCTAATGAGGCTTCTTTTGTTTTTTTTTACTGCTAGTATTTTGCTAAAAATATTAAATGTGCTTCTCTGTTTAGAGCTAAGTTATTTATTCATCTCCTGATATTTTCCTCTTTGGCATGGTGATTTATTCTTGCCCATGTTTCCTTCATGGTTGATGATTGTTCAAATTTTTAATTTGCTAGCAACTTGTTCGTTATCTCTGATTTAGTGTGAATATAGAATATTCATGTAGTCATCCGTCTTTTATATTTGTGTTGAACTCACAGAATACTCACCTGAAAATTTAAATTTGTTATTACTTGCTTGAATCTGCCTCAATATCGTCTAAGTCATAGACTTGTTTTCAACTGAGTTTTGATTCATCGCGTCTATAGCTAATGGTGTTGGGTTGATATTTATTAAACGCTAGTTCATTATTGGTTGCTTAGCATGGTTTAATCTTCCTATTGTTCCAAGTGATTAGAACCTCTGGTCCACTAGCATAATAAGTTTTTTTCTCGTCTAGACTTCTATTTGATCAAACTAGGAGCTAGTTTTCTTTTCCAGCTTAAGTTAAGTTCCCAGATCTTAAGTTATGTCTTGTCTTAGTATTAAATCCGTAATTTGCAAAGACACCTATAAATTTGAGGTTTGATGGTTGGAATGTTGATCTCAGCAGCCATTTCGAGTTGCTCCTCCTTTCACAACTCAATGTAGGTAAGGAGACATATGGCTTAAGTCTTAAATTATTTCTTCTGCCAATTATTAATTTAGAGGTTAATTATTTTGTAAAGAAAATTTAGCTTTGACTTTGTATATATGCGAATATGTAAGCATGTGAATGTAACCTTTCGGGATGCTGCTTTATATCCAATGCTTTAGTTGTTATTGTGGTGCTTACTGTGTTTAAATATTAAAGTCAATGTATGATGGTTTTCAAAGCTACTATTATTTATTACTCTGATAATCACTATATATTTCTAAAGTGTTGATTGTTGTTTAAATGGTTCTTATGTCATGATTGGTCGTTATAAAGATCCCATTTGATTAATTTTCTTGAGAAGTATATATCGGTCATGAAATATTCTTAATTGTCATTGACTTTTAAGTTATAATTTTACTCGTTTTGTAATTAATTCCAACATGTCAAGATTGTTGCTCTTTGATAGTATTGTGTTTGTTGGTTAAATCGTGGTGAAAGACGAATTGTTAAAATGATTGTCCTTAAATCTTATCATTAAAGAATTTATTCACTTGCTTATTTTTATCTCCTTTGTTTTCTTATGCATGAATACTCTCCTCCGAGTCTCTTGGACTTTTCCTTTCGCGTTTTCTCCATCGAATCAGCCTCCCCCTATACATTCGAAGCTGTTACAGGTTCCAGGGATCACCATGTTGCTGGAAATTAATTCAGAAGCCCAAAAGTGGGCAGTATACGTGTTGTATACAGCTGTATACAGCATTATACGCTGATATACAGGTCAAAACGTGAAAAATACCGGGCTGGGGCAGTGTACAGGTGTTTGGAAGCAAGAAACACGTAAAAAGAGCTGATATACATGTCCGTATACACTGATATACAGCCAGTGTATACCAAAACGGGATTTGGTTTAAAGTCCAAAATTTCCAGCGAATTTGGGCCAAAATGAGGCCCAAATTCAAATTTCTCTCTTACTCTTTAAGTGTTTAATTGTGATTATTTATTATTGTCGTCTAACTCTAACTTTTTAATTGTTAATTAACTTAATTAAATCCCCAAAGGATGAACTATTTATTTTGTGTTGGTTTACTTTGATAAATTTCATTATTTTTATCAACTCTTGCATCTTTATTTTCTTATTCAAATGTTTTCTATTCAAAACTTTTGCTTACTTTTAATTAATTTTGAAATGATCTCTTGGTTTATAAACTAAATTGGTGTAAATTATTTTTTAAAATAATTCAAACGAATGCTAATTAATCTAGTTTTGTTAAAATTTTATTCACATACAATTTAATTCGATGGTTTCATTTTAGGTCCCTTTCTCTAAAAAATGAAATAAAATGTGTCATCTATTTATTTTCTTAAAGTTAAATATTGTGAAATATTATGTTAAATCATTTGCCAAACAATTAGTCAAAAAATCATTTTTAGTCAAGTCGCAGGTCAACCGCGTGTTAGCGGACACTTCGAATGCCTAAACCCTTCTCGAAGTGTAAATTGAACCCCGAACCCTTTTTTGGTATTTTCAAATGATTTTTTCTGTTTAAATCTTTGAAAATTAAGTTTTCTTAATTTCTTTAAAAAAATTAAGTGGCGACTCTTTTCTAAGTATTTTTCTTAAATTGTTTTATACTTAGAACATTTCAAAAAGTAATTTTTTCATGATAGGAAAATTACTGACAATGTAAATGGCGACTAATCGGGATTTAATTAAGTTCTAACCATAAGATTTGACTATTTGACTAATTGTTATTAATTGTTGAATTGTTTATTTGTGCTTTATGTATTAAAATTGCTATAAACTGTTGCTTTTCATCGCATAACATATTCCGTCAAACGACACTTATTTTTAATTTTTCATTTTAAGGATGATTATGCGAGCCACAGTCGTTCGTTAACCAAATTGTTCTCGGGGCACCCTGACGAATGTAGTTGGCTACTGGATAGTCAACGGTCGTTAACTGTCCCAGCCCAAGTAGTCCGCTTGGGTCACCGATTCACTATAAAGAAAGCCCACTCTTAGTCAGACTAAGGTAGAGCAAAACCAAATCCCCAAAATTTAGCGCATTGGCCTAAGGTGACCCAATACCCAAGGCGTGTTGGTCCCATTAGAGAGACCACCTTGAGTCCACAATGGCCCACGGCCTAAATGGACGATCATACTTATGTGTTTAAATTTGAAGGATGTATACGCCATTTAGCAAACCATTGTCTCTTGGGGTAAAGTTTTAATCGTGTGTTCAAGTCGAAGAAGGATCAAGTTATCATAGCATCCAGAAAGCGTGGATTCGAAGATGACAAGAAATCAAGAACAGAGGATCTTTCCTTGGAAGCATAAATTAGGATTGTGCCCCTGCGCAGGACTGATATTTTGTATCCCATTTCCCCTATTATGTATCCCCATTTAGTTTATTCGTAAAATTTGTATAAATTTGGGTTTTGGGAGCAATGGAATGTTTCAAACGACGTTATACATCCTTCGAATCGCTAGGCCTACCCTTGGCACAAGAGGGTCACATATTTGTTTAGACGCGCAATATTTGTTTATGTGTTATAACTGCTTGTGTGAATATATTGCTTTATTTGAAGATATTCTATCTCACTCCTCTTTGAATTATTTTCTAGAATCCTTTAAGCATAAAAATCAAGTCACTATTAAAAGTGCGTCCAAATACTCTTCGAGTCTTTTGTTTCACAACAAAATTTAAACTTCATTTTTCAAATCTCACTTTCACAAAAAAAAAAAAAAAAAAACTTATTCAAAAGTACGACGATGAAAGATACATTTGACTTGGTCTCGATTCAAGTTGACGTTTCTGATCCACTAAGCTAAAAATCAAATAGATAAATTCCTATCTATTCTCTAAATACGTGGGCTAGTTTATCTTCAAGTGGAGCAACTCTTGTGTGTTTGTGGTCATATGTGTGATATTTTATACTATTTATCATATACATAGGCTAACACGTTTATCTTTTGAGTTATTTTTTTTGTCAGGTACTTAGAACTGATCTGTGTTGATAAGCTGACTGAACAACCTTATTTTACAAGATCTAAGGCTCACAAAGATTCCTTCCCTGATCAAAATTTGCAAAAAAAAAAAGGACAGTAATGGGTGATAACAATGAAGAGATTGACCTGAATGATGTTGTTGTGGCTCAACCCACTGTCACTGATCAAAATGAATTAATTATGCAATTAATGCAACAAATTGCCGAAATGAGGGATGAAATGCAAAGAAGACAAGATTTGCCTAATACCAACCCTCTGGGAGGTAGAAGACCTCCACTTCACTTTCCTTCTCCAAGCGCGGAACAGGTTCAGAATCCACCCTCTAACCCTGCTCGAAATCCCCCAATCATCGACCTAACCGCCCCAAATCCCCATCATGTCTTCGTCTCTTTCCAAGTGTCACCTCCTCCTCAAGGTACCAATCCTCAAACCTTTCCTCCTCATCTAAATGCCAACCCACAAGTTTGCCCTCCCCCGCAAAATCAAAATGCTAGCAGTCCGCAAACCTTCACCTGTCACCTAAATCAACATACCAACCCCCAGACTTTCCCTCAAAATTATCAAGCCACCCAAAATACTAAGAATCCCTCAATTGCTCCGCCATTGCATCAAAAAACTACTTTTCAAATTCCAAATCCAAATGAACCCTATGCCAACTGTTTCGAGCTTGATCACTATGAGGAACATGAGAGAGAATGGAGGTCAAAGGAAGAGGCAGCCAAACTGAATATGAAAGAAGAGATCAGGAGAGCTATGAAGGAGCTGCATTATATTCCTGAAGCTGATGGGTTAAGTTATGAGGATTTGTGTATCCATCCTAATCTGAACCTCCCGGATGGATTTAAAGTGCCGAAATTCGACACATTTGGAGGAACAGGGAATCCATTGGCACACCTGAGAGCCTACTGTGACCAACTCGTAGGAGTTGGCAGGAATGAAGCTTTGTTAATGCGACTCTTCAGCCGAAGTTTAAGTGGAGAAGCGCTTGAATGGTTTACCTCTCATGAGATAAAACAATGGTCTAGCTGGAATGCACTAGCTAAGGATTTCGTCGAACGGTTCGCCTACAATGTGGAGATCGTTCCTGATCGCTATTCTTTGGAGAGAATTAGGCGAAAATCCATCGAAAGCTATCGTGAATATGCATATAGGTGGAGGAAAGAGGCCGCTCGGGTTCGACCTCCGATGACTGAGAAGGAGATCGTTGAAGTGTTCATACGCATTCAAGAGCCAGAGTATTATGACAAGATAATGTTGCTCATTGGAGCAAAATTTGCGGAGATAGTCAAAGTAGGTGAGGCTATCGAAGAGGGGATTAAAACTGGAAAGATTTCTCGCTTCGCCACCCTAACTGAATCCTCCAGATTGTTGAAGAAGAAAAGAGAGGATGTGTCTTCCATTTCCTACGATGGAAAAAGACACTTTAAAAAATCTTTACCTTACAAAAGTTACCCCCGAGCTCCACAAAATTCATATCCGGCTTATTATACCCAATCAGGTTACCAAACTCCACAACCGAGTTACCAAATTTCACCTCCTATTTACCAAACTCCACCCCCACATTACCAAAATACTCATCCATATTACCAAAATCCATCAGTTGATTGTTCAAATATCCAATCAAATTACCAAAATCCACCCCTGCACTACCAAAACACCCCTCCTAGTTACCGAGCACCACAATACCCAACCTTCCAAACGCAAGTGCCAAATCACCAAAATCCTCTAAACTATCGTCAAATACCTTCACATCCAGGAAATAATTACCATCCTTCTCGCCCAAATTTTGAGAAGAAACTTTCTAGAGTATTTACTCCTTTGGCTGAGAGTCGAACACAACTTTTTGAGAGATTGAAACCAGATGGCCTGATACAAACAGTTGATCCAAAAAATATCAATGTCAACTCTAAGCTTTATAGACCTGATCTTCACTGTGCTTACCATTCAGGAGGTGCTGGGCATATTACTGAGGATTGTATCAACTTGAAGCATAAAATTCAAGACTTGATAGATCAAAAGGTCGTCACTCTTCAGACCGCCACCCCTAATGTTAATAGTAACCCCATGCCGAATCATGGAGGGATAACTATTAATATGGTTGAAATCGAAGAAAATTGAATGTGAAGAAATTTATAATCTCAGCCAACCTTGAAAAGTTTGAGAAGGTTATAGCCTCACCAATCAAAAGAGAGAAATCCAAATGCGATCCTGGCACCTCATCAAGCTTTTGCTTTAGTGCCGAAGGAGTGTCAGAATAAGCAGAAGTTCGATCAAGCTTTTCCAAAATCATTACCTCACTTATATCAGTCTTTCCCAATGCAAAATGGTCTAGGGGAAGGAATCAAGAATTGGTTCAAAAAAGGTGATATTGTGCCTGAAGAGATGATCGAGACACCATATCGCATAAAGAGTCAAAGGAGAAAATATCTAATTGGGCATCCACTTCGCTCTTGATTCCTCGCTCGTCTTGGTAGACATAAATAATTTTATATGTCATTTCTAAACATTGGTGGTATTTCGAATGAGGCTCGAGACCCATTCTTTGCTCTATTTTTGCTTCACTATGTTTTAATTTCCCTCCTACTATTTTGAAAAGGATAAAATGATTTATCGTCATGGCCAAATTTCTAATTTTCTTGCTTCAAATGAAAACCTCATTTAATGCGAAAATTTCCTTTATTTGCCCTATATTTGCTATCTAATAGTATATGTCTATGATTTCAGTAAAAATATTTTCAACCGCCAATAAGATGTCGTGTCACAAGCTGAATGAACAAAATGAGGTAGATGTAGACGAATTTGAGGACTACAATGAAATGATCATGGTGCCTTAACACCTGGTTGAGGAATTCAGACAGTTCGAAAGTCACGATAAGCCAAATTCAGAAGAGATCAAAATAGTGAATCAAGAACATAATGAATGCGTCAAAGAAATCAAAATTGGTGCCTATCTGACAAAACACAGGAAAGAGAACTCATCAGTTTGCTTGGAGAACACATCAATACATTTGTTTGATGACATCACATGGTTAAGCATGAACATTGGATCTCACAAGTTAAATGCTGTCAAAAGATAACATGTTTGAAGACTCGATTTCTATCTTTTCCTTGTAACAGCCTCTATTTGTTTATAATCGTTTATGCTTAGAATTTATCCCGTTGTAATGAACTATGTCTGACCTAAATTCTCAAAAATGAGATACGTAGGCGGCCTATGTCGGCCTCGGTCACCCCTTCATCCCTTTTTAATACTTTCTTTGTATTTGAACTACGTTCGACCTGAATTCTCAAGAATGAGATACGTAGGCGGCCTATGTCGGCCTCGGTCGGTTCCTTATTTAAATTTCTTGTTTTTGTTAATCCTCGAGAAGGGGAACTACGTTTGACCTGATTCCTGCCTCAACGGGATACGTAGGCGCCACAAGGGCTCGGTCATATTTCCCGTAAGATTTCTATTTCTCTTTACAATAGAAACTGGGACAGAATTTTTGAGAAGGACTTAAAAATTCTAAAGAAGAAGACCTCTCCAACAAGTCAAGAGTAAAACGACGTCGAGAATTGTAACTGGGACAGAATTTTTGAGAAGATCTCAAAAATTATGTGATGTGATCACCAATAGTGCGAGATGCTCCAAGACAGTAAACTGGGACAGAAATTTTTGAGGATGACCTCAAAAATTTCAATAAGGTTCATCAGCAGCTTAGAACAACTTCGAACGTTTCCCAACAAATAATCAGATAAGCCTCGAGGCATCAACTTCGAAGACGTTCACTAAGCTTGACGTGTCATGACACTTGGCAGTGACCTTTTCCAAATAATACTTTCAAAAATCTATTTTCCTTAAAGCTTTTCTTTCATGTTTCAATTATTTTGCATAAAAATGGTTTTGTCTTATCTATCAAGAAAGCGGGAGATCAGAGCAATCAACCGGAGATAGCGAGCCAAAAAAGCAATTAATCAGAGATAGCCAGAAAAGGATCAGACAACCGACGGAATCGGCACAGATCAGTTCGTTTTTAAACTAACGATTTTTCTGTGGATGTAGGTCTATAAGGTTGCCTCAAGATTATCATATTCCTCCATTCAATGAACATGGAGAAGTCAAAAGGCGAGGATCTCCCCAAAACTAACAATTTCTCTGTGGATGCAGGAAATATTTTATGTTTCTTATACTAAAGAATTGGGAATAGAAATATTATTATTCAATTCTCAGCAAGGCGAAATCTATAATGAACATGCTACTATGTTCAGAGATGGAACATTGTTATTTTCCAGCTACCCAGATACCTGGAAGGCATTTATCTACATCGTATTATCAGATATGATAATACTCTTACCTTGAAGGTTATCTATATCGTATTGTCAAATGAGATGATACCAATACTCTGAGGATTATTTTATTGTCAAAAAGACAATGCCACCATTATAAGGTACCTAGAAGATCACCAAAATTATTTGGTGAAGTATCATCTTCGTTCCGTATTGGGAGGCATCATCATTGTTTTCATGCATCGTGAAAAAATTCATACATCGCGAAAATTCAGCATTGCGGAAAGAAATTCATGCATTGCGAAAAGAAATTCATGCATTACGAAAAATTCATGCATTGCGAAAAAAAATTCATGCATTGCGGAAAGAAATTCATGTATCGCGAAAAATTCATGCATTGCGGAAAGAAATTTATGCATCGCAAAAAATTCATGCATTGTGAAAAAAAAAATTTTGCATTGCGGAAAGAAATTCGTGCATCGCAGAAAAATTCATACATCGCAAAAAGAAAATTCATGCATCACGGAGAGAAAATTCATGCATTATGGAGAGGAAAAATCATGCATCGCGGAGAAAAGATTCATGCATTGCAGAGAGAAATTCATGCATAGTGAGAGAAAGAGTCATGCATCGCGGAGAGTCATTCAATAGAGTATTATCAAAATGAAATAATACCATCACCCAGATGGACATCATCGGCATTCATCAGTAGAATATCCTCAACCTACAGAAGGATCTTCATAATCCTACTGATGGATCATCATTTTCATTTGTCCTACCGATGGACATACATGCAAAATCCTACCGATGAATTATCATTTTCATTCGTCCTACCGATGGACATACATTCAAATCCTACCGATGGATCATCATTTTCATTCGTCCTACCGATGGACATAGATTCAAAATCCTACCGATGGATTATCTTTTTTCATTCGTCCTACCGATGGACATACATTCAAAATCCTACCGATGGATTATCATTTTCATTCGTCCTACCGATGGACATACATTCAAATCCTACCGACGAATTATCATTTTCATTCGTCCTACCGATGGACATACATTCAAAATCCTACCGATGGATTATCATTTTCATTCGTCCTACCGATGGACATACATTCAAATCCTACCGACGGATTATCATTTTCATTCGTCCTACCGATGGACATACATTCAAAATCCTATCGATGGATCATTTTCATTCGTCCTACCGATGGACATACATTTAAAATCCTACCGATGGATCATCATTTCCATTTGTCCTACTGATGGACATACGATGGATCATCATATTCATTCGTCCTACCGATGGATCATCTTTTTTCATTCGTCCTATCGATGGACATATAAATATCATCCTATCGACGGATCTTCATTATCATTATCCTATCAATGGATTAACATAATCCTACCGATGGATCTGCATTATCATTATCCTACCAATGGATTAACATAATCCTACCGATGGATCTGCATTATCATTATCCTACCAATGGATTAACATTATCCTACCAATGGATCAACATCATCCTACCGACAGATCTTCATTATTATTATTATCCTACCAATGGATTAACATTATCCTATCAATGGATCATAAACATTATCCTACCAATAAATTAACATTATCCTACCGATGGATCTTCTTTGTCAACATCATCATCCTGACGATGAAACATCATCATCATAATGTCATGTAGCAGCACTATCCTACCAATGGATCAGCATCATCCTACCAATGGATTATTGTCATCTTACTAATGAAGAATCATCATTATTATTTTCATTTGCAAGAACGATGTCAGAAGAACTATCAGCATATTGCATCAGCCTATTTTATTACTACGACATCAAAGAATAGTGCATTGAATATTATATTGCAAATATAATATACAAGCTTTATTTGCTTTACGTCAAACCCGATGAAGTTGACGTTAAAAGTTCAAAGAGAGAAACTACGTGTCAACATGGTAAAAGACACTATCTCTCCATTTGAATCATATTTTACACTAATGAGTTTTATCTCAGTCTTTGTCGAGAGCATCCAAGAGGATGAATTCTCAAATCAAACCACAGGTGCGGACGACATCAAAAAAAGGATGCAGCACAACGTGGAACTTTTTCTTAGCAGCGAACTGGGACATAGTCCAAAGAGGAGTGTCAAACTCTTAGGACGCGAGCAGAGGAGCGACTTCCACCACGATCAAACCACACCCCTCTCGGAAGGCATGTGGGTTTTTCTTTAAGTTTATGGGTTTCAGTTTCGCATCCGAAAAATCTTGGTTCCCCCCCGGAGCAACTTTCCGATCTGAGTGATAACGCACCAAGAGCTGTGGAAATTACGTCCGTGTAAGTTCTTACTTATGGGTGTGAAGTGCACCATATTCATGGCTAAGAGGTTGCAAGCCTCCTTTTCATACTCGACTTATTTGTCACTCTTCTAGAACCAAAGGTCATCTTGCATAATAGATTTCCTTTTCATCCGGTAGAGTCGAACTACAAACAGCTTGATTCCCTAAGTTGAGCGATATCTAGGCAGAATCAATGTTGAAACTCGGCTGTATTCCAACATTTGCACTTAAATCTTATTCTCGAGCATTCCGGTCTCCTCATAATCCGGTATCGGAATAGCTTTTGAATTCTTTCAAGATCGTGCGTCAAATCAAGCGTATCGAACTACAAGTGGCCTGAATTCTCATATAACCTGAGATACGTAGGAAGCCCGATATCGAAGTTCGGCCATAATTCCTAAAATCCGTACAAAAAAGCCTGTTCGAAAGGATGAAGATGTGGTCGGTCAAAATTGGATTGGTCAATTTCATTTTCCTCGAATTTCTTGCATCAATCCGAGTAAAACGAGGGACAGCTGTTGACACCCAATTTTGACCCTGCACGATATAAATTAATCATCAAGCTTCTTCGATTTCTAACGATTTAAAATAATGAGTTTTATAAAAATTTCGGAAATAAAGTAAACATAGTTTGCAAGTTATTTTAAATAGTTTTGTCACTTTTTCATAATATATATGTTTTATCTAGTTATTTATATAATTAATGCATTTTACGTATATTCAAAAACCATCTCGAAAAGATTTTATATTTTTAAATACTTTATTAGTAGGAAGGTCGTAATTTTAAATTAATGAATTTTATGAAATTCAAAAATACTCTCAAGATATTTTAGAGTAATTTTATCATTTTAAATAATTTTAATAATATATATATATATATATATATATATATATTTACAATCACATTATTTTATAAACATTTGAAAATCATCATAAAAAAGATTTTACATTCTAATTAAATATTTTATTACTTTAAGTTATAGTTAGAATTTAGATCTAATTAAATTAACTATTCTTATAATGGAAATAATTATTATATTTCGTTAAGATTAAGAAGCTCGTTAATTAATTAATATTAATCTATCTAAATTAAATTCAATTTTATCCAACCCCTTTTCTATTTTTGGGCCAATTTTCAATGGCCCAATTCCAATCCACTTCCACATCATTTCAGCCAATTCCCATCAAATATAACAACATACAGCAAGCCCACTACAATTCCCAGCATGTACAGCAGCCAAAAACGACCCAGCACCTTCTTCTCTAGCCGCAACGACAACCTGCACCAAACGACCCCACCGCCCCACGTTCTTCTTCCCTTTCTCACCTGCTTCCTGCATCCTTTAGCAGCAGAAATCAGACGAAATCAACAACACGTGACCAGCAGGCCTACAGCCACCTATTTTGATCTTTTCATCCGGATTTTGGGGATTTTGGTTGAAATTTTGTACAAGCAACGGTTTCTTGGTCTTAGAGAAAATTTGAATCGAAGGTTGGATGGGAGTTTCCATTTATGCCCTTGCCCTCGTCCAATTTTGGTCCTCTATAAAGCTGGTGTTCTTCTTCACCGAAAAAAGAGGAGGATTTGATTTTGGGTCATATAAGAAATAATTTACAAAAGACTTTTAGTTTGAGTTTTTTTTTTTTTGTCACTGTGATTTTACGCTTAAATTTTTTTTCTATAGTTAACTCTCTTGTTCTAAAGTTTCGAGAAGTTCGCCGTTTAGATTTTGCCTTGGTCTGCTGTTCGCATTCGAGTTGTGTGGTAAAAGAATCACTGCTCAAGCTCGTCGTCCCAGTCACTGCCCAAAAGAAAGGTAAGTTATTTCTTAGCTTTATTTAATGCATAGTTCGTTTGTGTGTTTGTCTATATGTTCTTAGCTCTGTTTTAATCCCTATATGTTGGAATTTGGTTGATGTTTGTTAGCTAATGAGGCTTCTTTTGTTTTTTTTTTACTGCTAGTATTTTGCTAAAAATATTAAATGTGCTTCTCTGTTTAGAGCTAAGTTATTTATTCATCTCCTGGTATTTTCCTCTTTGGCATGGTGATTTATTCTTGCCCATGTTTCCTTCATGGTTGATGATTGTTCAAATTTTTAATTTGCTAGCAACTTGTTCGTTATCTCTGATTTAGTGTGAATATAGAATATTCATGTAGTCATCCGTCTTTTATATTTGTGTTGAACTCACAGAATACTCACCTGAAAATTTAAATTTGTTATTACTTGCTTGAATCTGCCTCAATATCGTCTAAGTCATAGACTTGTTTTCAACTGAGTTTTGATTCATCGCGTCTATAGCTAATGGTGTTGGGTTGATATTTATTAAACGCTAGTTCATTATTGGTTGTTTAGCATGGTTTAATCTTCCTATTGTTCCAAGTGATTAGAACCTCTGGTCCACTAGCATAATAAGTTTTTTTCTCGTCTAGACTTCTATTTGATCAAACTAGGAGCTAGTTTTCTTTTTCCAGCTTAAGTTAAGTTCCCAGATCTTAAGTTATGTCTTGTCTTAGTATTAAATCCGTAATTTGCAAAGACACCTATAAATTTGAGGTTTGATGGTTGGAATGTTGATCTCGTAGCAGCCATTTCGAGTTGCTCCTCCTTTCACAACTCAATGTAGGTAAGGAGACATATGGCTTAAGTCTTAAATTATTTCTTCTGCCAATTATTAATTTAGAGGTTAATTATTTTGTAAAGAAAATTTAGCTTTGACTTTGTATATATGCGAATATGTAAGCATGTGAATGTAACCTTCGGGATGCTGCTTTATATCCAATGCTTTAGTTGTTATTGTGGTGCTTACTGTGTTTAAATATTAAAGTCAATGTATGATGGTTTTCAAAGCTACTATTATTTATTACTCTGATAATCACTATATATTTCTAAAGTGTTGATTGTTGTTTAAATGGTTCTTATGTCATGATTGGTCGTTATAAAGATCCCATTTGATTAATTTTCTTGAGAAGTATATATCGGTCATGAAATATTCTTAATTGTCATTGACTTTTAAGTTATAATTTTACTCGTTTTGTAATTAATTCCAACATGTCAAGATTGTTGCTCTTTGATAGTATTGTGTTTGTTGGTTAAATCGTGGTGAAAGACGAATTGTTAAAATGATTGTCCTTAAATCTTATCATTAAAGAATTTATTCACTTGCTTATTTTTATCTCCTTTGTTTTCTTATGCATGAATACTCTCCTCCGAGTCTCTTGGACTTTTCCTTTCGCGTTTTCTCCATCGAATCAGCCTCCCCCTATACATTCGGAAGCTGTTACAGGTTCCAGGGATCACCCATGTTGCTGGAAATTAATTCAGAAGCCCAAAAGTGGGCAGTATACGTGCTGTATACAGCTGTATACAGCATTATACGCTGATATACAGGTCAAAACGTGAAAAATACAGGGCTGGGGCAGTGTACAGGTGTTTGGAAGCAAGAAACACGTAAAAAGAGTTGATATACATGTCCGTATACACTGATATACAGCCAGTGTATACCAAAAACGGGATTTGGTTTAAAGTCCAAAATTTCCAGCGAATTTGGGCCAAAATGAGGCCCAAATTCAAATTTCTCTCTTACTCTTTAAGTGTTTAATTGTGATTATTTATTATTGTCGTCTAACTCTAACTTTTTAATTGTTAATTAACTTAATTAAATCCCCAAAGGATGAACTATTTATTTTGTGTTGGTTTACTTTGATAAATTTCATTATTTTTATCAACTCTTGCATCTTTATTTTCTTATTCAAATGTTTTCTATTCAAAACTTTTGCTTACTTTTAATTAATTTTGAAATGATCTCTTGGTTTATAAACTAAATTGGTGTAAATTATTTTTTAAAATAATTCAAACGAATGCTAATTAATCTAGTTTTGTTAAAATTTTATTCACATACAATTTAATTCGATGGTTTCATTTTAGGTCCCTTTCTCTAAAAAATGAAATAAAATGTGTCATCTATTTATTTTCTTAAAGTTAAATATTGTGAAATATTATGTTAAATCATTTGCCAAACAATTAGTCAAAAATCATTTTTAGTCAAGTCGCAGGTCAACCGCGTGTTAGCGGACACTTCGAATGCCTAAACCCTTCTCGAAGTGTAAATTGAACCCCGAACCCTCTTTGGTATTTTCAAATGATTTTTTCTGTTTAAATCTTTGAAAATTAAGTTTTCTTAATTTCTTTAAAAAAATTAAGTGGCGACTCTTTTCTAAGTATTTTTCTTAAATTGTTTTATACTTAGAACATTTCAAAAAGTAATTTTTTCTACAGATAGGAAAATTACAGCACAACAACCCATCCTATTATGCCAAAGAGTGAGCAACTTATTCGAGCAAGTAACATCTGCGGCAGAAACTGAAAGAAAACAATGATTGATGATGAACCAACTCTAGAAGAAACATTCTGCCAACTCAACGCCCCTTGGCCATGGTCATCTCGGTTTTCAGATTCTGAACAACACAATCATTGGGTGAGAATTTTACAACACAATTCTGATCAACTAGCTGACCTACAAAAACCAAATTAGCCTTCAAATTAGGTACATATAGAACGTTAGACAAATTTCCAATAGAACCAATACCCAAAGCGGGCAATCTATGCCCGTTTTCCGTATGAATAACATGTTTAGAAACATCATAATACAGAGAAGAAAATTGGACTCCGGTCATATGATTGGAAGCACCGAATCTAGATGTCAAGTAGATTTAACAGAATTACTTGTACCTGAGGATGCCGAGAGTGCACTTGAGATGGCTCCGGGAAGGGCGGCTGCTATAGAATCTTGAATCAGCCTTTCAAGATCATGTCCAGAAGGGAAGAAACCAGCCGATTTAGTGATATCCGTCTGGTATGCTTGGTGAGCAGGCCGTGAACTATTTGGACGACGACAGTCCGAAATATGATGGCCAGTAATCTTACAGTAAGCATAAAATGTCTTCTTCTTAGGACAATTGGCTGCTATGTGACCAAAGTTGTTGCATTCATAGCACTGTACACTTCTTTTAGTATTTCCTGATGAAGTACTGATAGTTGATTTGTGCAAGTAATGCAATACTGGGTAATGGCATCGACTCCATGGCCGCCTAAGTTCCAAGCCTGGTCTCTTCACGCAAAACGGCTACCAACACAACATCAAGAGCAGGTGTGACTTCTCTATTCAACAAACTGCCACGAATCGACTCAAATTCAGGCCGGAGTTTCATCAAGAACTGTACCATCCTTGTCCTTTGTCGTTCTCCCAACATTTCCTTGAGCCCTGCAGTAGACATATTTCGCCCAGAAATTTGATCCTGTTCTGACCAAAGCAGCTGCAAGCCAACATAAAAGGAACGAACGTTTTTGTCCCCTTATGTATATTCAGCAATGTTGCGTTCCACTTCAAACTCTCGTGCTAGATTTCTTTGTTGGTAGACATTACGCAGGTGGAGCCACATCTCTGAAGCTGAACTAAATGGTCTAAGTCCCATAGCGATGTCAGCATATATCGAATTCAGCATCCAAGTGATTACCTTTGCATTATTCAAATTCTAGTGATCCAACTCTTTTTCATCTGTTGGCAGACCAGCAGAACCATCTAACCACCCAAAAAGGCCATTTCCTTGAACAAAAATTCCAAAGTGGAATTCCTATAGAGAAAAATTGGAACAACCCAATTTTGTGGAGAGCAAATCGTGCGAGGATGATTGTGAATTCATCGAGGAGACAAAATACAAGAGAGAAAGAGAAAAAAAAAGGGGACAGATGTCTGTGTATAGAAAACAAAGAGACGAGAGGAACGCATGAAGGTAACAAGGTACCTGTGTAGAGAAAGCAAAGAGCACGGAAATCTTTTTAAACGATGGCTCTTGATACCATGCTAGATAGACAAAAGATATTCTGAAAAATAGTTTTCTCTATTGATCAATGATACCGTAGAAAGCAAATATTTATAGTTATACAAATGGAGGGTTAGAGTTCTATTCTAGGAATGAGTATATATGGTTATAAATGTATATTCTGTAAATCAGTCATACTCTAAGAAAGAATATATTTTCTGATTACTATACAATTATAACTTTTCCTAACAATAATAACATTATTCTTTCTATTTTACCGTTGCGAGTTATTAGCCTTGAAAATATACATTTGACCAACATAGAAAAAGTAAGTAAATAGTTCATGTTCATTGATCAAATTAATTAATTAAAATAAATTAATTCATGTTCAATGATTGAAAACTTGACTTAAAAAAAACATTAATTAAAAGTAAAATAGTAAACTTAGTTTCTTAATGCACGTGAAATCTAAAATGGTGACATATAAATTAAAACGGAAAAGTATAAAACTAAACATTCTAGAAGTATAAAATTAAACAGAAACTTGAGGAGTTAGTAGGTAAATGATTGAAGATTGATTATTCATAAAATTATCTATATAATGACACTAGCTCCAATAATGCAAATTATAAATGTTTTGAAAATTAGTTAGAGATAACATTTTGATGTAACCATGCAATACGATGGGACCATTAGTTTAGGGTGTATTTATTAAAAAAAAAAAGTAGGGAGGATTCTCCACCTATTATTGTCTCTATTATAAATGAGATTTTGAAAAGATATAGATAGAATCGACCTATCATGTATATTATAATAGCAAATATTCCACTAGCTTTGATAACATAATTAATGTCACTAATGGATTTTGACACAAGTAATCGAATAAATGAAGAAATGAGGCTTTGTGCAGCTTGAAGCCATCTTTTAACCCTAATTTGGGGTCGTTTGGTGTGAAGGATAGGGTAAAGTAATCCTGGGATTAAATTATAGTGCCACTCAATTTGTTGTTTGGTTGGCAAGGCCGGGATAACTTATCCCGGTACTAATTTTCTATGGGTGGTATAGTAATCCCGGAATAAAATGACTAAATGACAAAAATGTCCCTTTAAACACTTTTTAGACATTGCTTTTCACATCCATGAAGGGTATTTTTGTAACCTTATATATTGTTCTTAAGATTTATTATTTTGAATACAACAAACCAAACACTCAATAAAAAATAATCTTAGCATAACTTATCCCATCATAACTAATCCCATCATAACTTGAATTCAAACCAAACGAGCACTGAGTTATGTTAGATTCTAATTAATGAAATATAATGTAAATAATAATTGAATTGTGATAGATTGAACATATATAATTATTGTTGGCTTAGAAATTACGTTGATATTAATTGAGCCACAAACAACGTATATTAAATGCATTTTTTTCTTCTTTATAGACTCAGTATGTTTGCTAGTATCTTTTTTTCTAATTTATCACCCAAACAAATAGTAAAAATTGTATAAAATAGTAAACTATTAATTCAAATTAAATGTTATAACCATAGTTTATTTTATTTGTAATTCGCAACAAACATCCCATTTTTTTGTCATCTAGTTCGGTATACAATTACCCATTCGGTATACAAATGTATAAAATGCATTTGTGTTTGTATAAAGCGAGAGAGAAGTGTATATACAAATACAAATACATATATTTTCGTCCTATACACTTATAATTATACAAATACAGATCTTATTATACAAATTACAATGTATAAATGAATTTATACAAAACTGAACAATTTGTATAAAATTAGATGTATCTAGTGAATTATACAAATCAAAAGCCCCACAACAAACATAAATTTGCTATGGAGCGCAATTATGCAAACTATAGTTATAACATACAAATATGATTTTTATATTTGCTATATGTAAAAGTTACTCCAAATATTTTAAGAAAGTTTGTGACTTCTAAGAAAAACCTAATCTCTTACTCCTCTATATGATGATGTTTTTTTTTTTTTGTTGATAAATATAATTTACTCTGTTTGAAATGAGAGATTTCACATTAATAAAGAAGACATCGATGAAGATACTAATGCAACCCACTTTCAACATTAAATACTCTTCATAGATTCATAATTTATTTATTTATTACCAAAAATTATATACCTTTTTGAGGTGATGAGGATTTTGGCAAGAATCCTTAACATGGTTTTTCAGAGTAAAAGAAACATATCATCTTTAAGGAGGACATAAAGCCTTACTTTTTAAATCTTCATGTTCCTATTTTAGTTAATAATCCAAAAGATCTAAAAAATATGCTTACACAATAAAGTCCTAAGTTTCAGACTTAATCCATAACTGGCAACATTTAAGGAGGAGCAAAAAATCAAGTATATAGTTCTTCTACTAATTAAACATAGAATTTTCATTATATTCATTTTCTTAAGTTAAAATGATAGGAGTATGGATAATAATAGCAAATTTTGTCAAGGCATTCACAACTTTATTTCCTCCCTTTATATATTAGTGCTCAAAGAGATATTCTTATGTTGAATTTTCCTTGAAATTCTTATGAAGAAGTTAGTTTAATGTTCCTTCAATAGCATCTCATAAACCTGTGCTCACATATATTTTATGAAAATATTTAGTAGAATTATTAGTATTTACTTATTTTTCGTTTCAGCTTTATTACGTAGATTACCCATGTAACAATAAAGAAATGCAACAACACTTTCAATCATGTGTCACCTTAAATAGAGCAACATAAATCTGGCCAATCAAAAGGATATGCTTATGTTGAATGAATCAGAGCTTCATAGTTGGCAATTAAAAGTCTATAACAACAATTTCAACTTTGTTGATAGTTTGTTCGTAGCAAAAGTTTTGTTTTTTTTAATATAATTTTCAAAAGTCTTTGCTTCATAAAATTTAGTAGCCACTTTATGAACAAACTAACACAAGCATATTGTTTGGTTAACCAGATTTGTGTTACATCTTATTTATGGCTACATAAGATTGAAAATATTGTTGCATTACTTTAGAGATGAGAAGGTAATCATCCGAAAGTTGAATTAAAAAAATTTAAATGATAGTTCTGTAAAACGTTTTGCAAGAAATGGGTTAGAGAATGATTCTTAGGGTGCTACTTAAGGAATAGGTTATATATTATCACACTGTGTTAATCAATTGACTAAAAAATTCAATGTAGGTTAATTGTATATGGAATAACTTCTATACAATTGAATAAATGATTCTTTGGCTATCGCTTTCTTGTTGCATAATGTCTTGAGCAAATTCCACATCAAACAAATGTTGTGGACCCAAAAGTTCCCCAGTTTTCTTGTCTTTATATGCGTCCAATGCTGCCCAATCAGTTCTCTCTGTCTTTTCAAAGAACCCACTATCATGAAGGTAGTTTGGAAGGTTTTGAGACAACTTCTTTATGTCTTCGGATTGAACTTTTCTCCTTGATCCCGAATCTGAGTCACACACCCGTATTGGCCCTTTCCTTAGAACCACCACAGCCAACACCCAATGAATTCTTCATCACAGTTTACTGGAATGTAAACCTCGTCTACTAAATGCCATGGTAAAGCAGCAGGGATCGAAAATCCATTGATGATGTTAATGATAGACCTTTTATGAACAGATACAGCAGCACCGTGGGCAACGTGTTCCTGTGTACTAATAATATCATCTGCAGGACTATTATAATGCCTTGTATGTGCATTGTTGATATGAGACTTAAACAAGCAATTGACTCTAGTGTATCTGTACTGATCCATGCTTCTTTGTTTAGACTTCTTGCGTAGATAGTAAAAGATTACATCTATGTGCTGCAAAATATAGAAAACAACTTAATACATAAATCAACACAATATGATAAAAAGTATATGATACATGGAAAAAATTAGCAAACACAATAACTAATTTGAGATTGTAACTGATACATATCCAATGAGTATCATATACATAATTATAAGAAGTCTAATTTAATTTATCAAAATAATGTATATTATACCTCATCAGTCCAGCATTTTTTCGGCTGTGACATATTATAAAATCAGTTCTTGTCCAGAGGAAATGCGACAACAAAATCCATATGATCAAAACCAAACAGAGCAGATTTTGCTCTATATTTGTCCTCAAATGGTTTCATGTCAGAATGTTTATAGTCAAAAGAAGAATTTTATACCACATAAAAGTACAAAGATATATTATAAAAAACTTACTTATTCACGTGTGATTTTAGGAGTCCCTTTTCAATCCACTGGGAGAACTCATACATCAAACCTGACGACATTTGATAGAGGATGCCACATCTTTCAAATGGATGGAGTGGGCGAATATCGTCATCTATTTTTGCCTTGCCTTTATCGCTGGATTCAAAAGAAGTTAAATACGGAGACTGCATAATCTTTGAAGGCATCCTGTTGCGTGGAGCTGGAGTCTTTGTATCAAGATTATGTGGAGATTTCTTTACTGGAAGTTGGGTGGGTAGTTGCCTGTCAGTTAACAAATCAGCACTGCCAGTTAGTTCGAGTGGACTGATCGAACTCAGTGGTTTGACAGTAATTGGCTGGTTTGGAAGTGCGCGTATAAGTGCATCTACGACAGCTTCAGTACCAGATGAAATTGAAGCCGATGTGGTATAATCCTACATGATATTAGGTAATTATTAGAAAAAAGTTAAAATAAAAATAGACAACTTATCACATTTTTCAATAAACAGTTAAGAACCTTACAGATGTATCAACAAGAACTGGATTTGAAGAGTGCTTTTTCTAAGTTTTGCTGAAGTGTATCAACACCATGTTCATCCCCACTCAACCCCTTTGTGTCTGATTGGGGGGCTACATCTATTGCGTCATCCTAATAAATATGATATTAGATTATATTATGATACATACAAAATAATGAATGTATAATGATCCAGTAAATCTATACTTACAGCTTTCTTATTAAGAACAGTTTCTTCAATCGAAACATGACTATGGTGTGTTGTGGGTATAACTTCTATGGCATCCTCCATAACTTGTTCCTTAAATGATGTATCATCTCTCTAAACATGTTTGATTTTAATCAAAAATAAAATTGAAGTATCTTCAAATGTTAGAATGATAATAAACATGATTCAATGATATTTTTTTAGTAAAAAGTCATTATTAATCTACCATGTACAGTCATTGATACACAATAACATCAGATTTTTTATTTAGAACTTTAATGATTATATAAAGTAGCAAGTATGTAAATGATACACTAGTAAGAAACTTAAATGAAATTACCAGTGTGTCAAATTCCAAATTGTGTGACATTAATGTATATATGGTATTTATGTATCAGACACATTACTCTGCAAACAGTTGATTTAAATAACATATATAAAGTATATAAAATATCTTACTTTATAAAGTATATACAATAACAATTAAATATATAAAGTATCAACTATGGCAATGATACACTAATAAGATACCTGATTGAAATTACTAGTGTGTCAGATTCACTATTCCAAATGGTAGATTGATAATAATGTATATAATGTGTTTATGCATCAGATACATACCTTTGCAACATTGATTTCAGTAACTTGTTCTTGTTCTTCAACATGAACAACAGATCTACCAATATCTTGATCATGAATTGAAAAATTCATGTGTATAGGTGAAATAGGTTATTGAAAGAACTGATCAGAAATGGATTGTGAATTAACGTTATCTTTCTCTACGGAATCATCCACCATATATGGCATAGAAATGCCACCAATATCCTTCCGGAATCAAAAAATCAGTATAACACAAAATGAAAAGGCAAACAAAAAAAGGAAAAATAATACCTTTTCACTTTTGTTATCTTTCGCGCCAACAGCTTTCATCAACTCGGAATGATTTTTTTTAATTAACTCCTCAAGGTAACCAACTTTTTTGTCAACCTATATTCAAATTAGACATATTTCAAGGAATTACGAATAAATAATTAGATGTTTAAAACATATGATTGTATTTACTTACATAAGCCTTCACGTATTACTTCAGTTCCTCTAATTCTGAATTGTTGAAAATTACTTTTCGAATATCTGAATTATCAGGCACACCAGATACATTGTCAGTTTCTGACATTGGTAAATATGGAGTTTGAAATGTCTGATTTGATTGCTCATATGGTTGTGTGGCTTTGGGAACATTAGTTTTATGTGGACGTACAACCTTTCTTCTCTTCAGGGGTGGGGTAGATCCTGTGCTAGAGACTCATGTTGATCTCCTTAACAATTGATCTGGAGGTTTGGATGAAAAGTCTTCAACTCCAGGAACCTCATGTGGCTGCCCATCCTCAGGATTAACATTTGATGGGGCTGGTTCAGTTGGAGATACATGACTGATATGAGGTAAATCAAGTGATGTGATTTCCTCGGTAGTTGGCTGAATATTAGCACAAATATTCTGTAAAAACAAAATGTTGAATCATGAGTAGAAGCAAAAAAAAATGTATCGAAAACTATAAAAAAAAAAAAAAGTAAAAAGTTGTTGTATACTAATTACCTCCGTAAAAATGCTTTCCATAAACATCTCAAAGTTGGGCTTTTCAGCCACAACTTTCCAATTGCATATCCTTGGTATAACATTTCGTTCTTTAACAATTATCTCATTATCTAGCACAGGCGCACATTCATATACCAATGCATTAAGTGCGTATGGCATACCATTTAAGCGATACATTTGTTTCTCAATTTTGAACTCTTGTCTAAGTGAATTCATTAACATTGTGAAGGCCCGTTGTCCCCACGGAAACTGCTGATAACTGCCGTCTTCAACCATTAAGAAATCTTCAATTGGAATTGCTGCATCACCAAGTTGAGAGAATACAAAAGTATGAATGAAGTACATGATAGTCATCTGAAGGGCATCATCGATGTTATCCCAACCACCCATTATGAATCGATCTACCAGACGTCGTTTGTTTACATTATAATCAGGCCCAGGAAAATACCTCTGAACTAACGTACTTTTTTTTTTAATCTGGATATGTAAAATCTTTACTATTTCCTTTACATTTCAAACCCGTAATAATCGTAAATTCTTTTATACTAAAATTCAAGATATTTCCTTTAGCATGGCGAATATGAAGTTCTCCGACTAGATTGTCCTGCTCCACCTCTAAAAGAAGTAAACACTTGGTGATCTGACCTTGGTAGTTGCATTTCGAAATATTCAGATATGGACCAAATATAGCATCCTTGAATAATTGGATACCTTCATCCCCTATTGACAACGCTAAGTCTCTTATGAAATTTGTATTGTAAGTAGAGCCAAACTTAAGGGAGTGTTTTGGAATCTGTTTAACTACATAATTCAAATTTTACAATTCAAAAAAATGATGTTGATCACTAAAAAAGGATCTATATGATACAAAACAGAAAGAGAAAGAATTTGAACTAAAATATGAATAAAAATGTAAACTTGTACTTGATACATAATTCTAACTACACATTATCTTTCACTCAAATTGATACTTAATAGTAACAATAACCTTTAAGATGATACATTATGTTGTTCTGCAACATACATGTAATCCTCTAATTTGAACTTTAAACTTTCATACACTTTTGACAACAAAAAAATGACCAATAATGCTTTATTTGTAAAAATGAATAACTGATACTCAAAACCAACATACATTAATCATAAATATCAACCATTCTATCTCATTATTTGAATTTTAACTTTTTGATACATTAGTCGTAATAAATAAACAATATGTACCAAAAATTAGGGTTTTGAGTAACAAATGTAGATTTCAATCAAGATGCATAATAAATTTTAATTAACAATAATGTATCTACTATTACACAAATAATAAGTCCAGGGGCGGCTCTACAGCTTTGAAAAAAAAGCAATTGCCTTAGGCCCCAAAATTTGAGGGCCTCATTTTTTAAAAAAAATAATAGGTTATAAGTATTTTTTTAAAAAAAATATCGAGTATTACTTGTAGAAAATAAAAATTTTTCATAAAAGAGCAAAGAAGTAATAGAAATTAGACAAATTATGAATACCATGTCTCAAGAAAGATTAAATAACTGGCTATAATAATCTTCATAAAAAATATATATTCGAATTTAAGGCCTCCATTCGGATTTGGCTTTAGGCCACCAATTTATTAGAGCCGCCTTGATAATAACATGTGAATGCAGAAAATTACAAATAAAGAAAAAAAAAAGTAAAATACATACAGTTGGTAGTGCAGATCTGGATATAGCAAGGACAACCTTTCTACCCCTTTTCTTCGGTGTTTTTGCATGTGCCTCCTTATTAGCTTTTGACTTCTTCAAACTTTGCTTAGCCATTGTTAGAGAATCATGCAACCTCTTAGACCTGTTTTCTGCCCAGTTGGGATCTTCATAATCAAAGATTCGATTAGTGTTGGATGTGACTATTTGGGTAATCCCAATACTAAAAGACGGATGATCCATAAAGTATCAAACAATATAAAAAAAAAAAAAAAAAAAAAAAGGAACAAGAAATTTGAAGAGGAAGAGACTATCTATTTCAAACTCTGAAATTGTTTGAATGGAGAGAGAATTAGTTTGAAATTCAAAATTGGAATAACGAATCCATGGAGAATATGGGGGAGAAAATTGAGGAGTGGGAACCGTGGGTTGTGGGTTCTTGAACAGTAATGAATCTGGGGAGAAATTGGAGGAGTAAATTTAGGGGTGGAAAACTACTTCTTCAAGAATAATGTATCCGGTGGTTTAGTTTTGTGGCAAAAATAGGGATTTTTGTATTTTTTTAAAATAGTAGGAAAATATTGAGAAATATGTTAACTTAAGTGTGTGTATTCTAGTAATTTTTCCTAAAATTTTATGAATTTGGTTCAATTTCAACACATTTAAGTTTTAATCAATTTAAAGAAAAAATTCATAAATAGCTAAGATGTAAAACATAATAGGTCTCCTCAACTAGAGTTTACCTATTTACGTAATGTAATTTTAGTATTAATAGCTAAATAGATTTTCGTTGGTATAATTCGACTGATTTTAATTAATTATACAAATTAGTTAAATGAGTGGCAGTTTCAGTTGTAAAAATAGAAACATCACTTAATTCATGGTTATTAAATTTAATTAGAACTTCTTACCTAATATAACTTCTTCTTCTTGCATATGTTGGGTCTCCTTTGAACCTTCTTGACCATAAATTGAATTTCCTAAATAAACAACACTAATATAATTAGTTGTATAAGTTGTACCGAATATTAGATGTTATTGTGAAAATTGTATATGTGTATAGTTATATCAGATATATACCAAAAACTAGATATGCTTATACAAAATTTTGAAATTGTACAACTATAATTATTGTAATATTGTGTAGTTGTTGTTTTTATACATATGTGTCTTAAAATTATGTAACGTATACAAACAAGGCATAAGGAAAACAATTAAATACGCATATATAAAACTAATGAATTTAACTGTATATTTATACAAATATTGAGATCACCCTTGATGCTTACGAGATTAATCTTCACCAAGGGCGATCTCAAGAAAGTGAGGGAGATTGTTCATTCATGGTTTGAATATATTTACTGGTTTACTAAGATATTCAAGATTGTGACTGAAAATATATGAAACGTGGGAAATTTTTTAGGAGGAATGAATAAAATTTTTAGAATTTGAAGTTGAATGAGTTATTTAAGGGGAAATGATAGATTTTTGGAGATAAATTAGTGCATGTGATGAGAGAGAGTATGTTTTGATCGGTAGAAAAGATGAAAGAGAAGGCTTACACGTTTTGATACAAATGTGGGACCCACCGTATAGCCATTTTCTTTAATTATAACCATTTTTTTTATAATTAAGTTAAACTATAGTTATGGAGCATAATTAACTAGTATATGTTAGCTTAGTTATGTAATTTTCTCTAAAAAGAATCTTCAATTGAGCTCAATTTAATTTTTAATTTCAACATGTTTTAAAACTCATTATTTGCATTGATGTAATGTGTGTTGCTACATTAGAGGTATGAATTACTATCTATTTTATATTTTCTAGGATTTATTTATACATTTGTAAAAAAAAATTTAATTTTTTTGAGTTGAAATTGAAATTGTGGTTATAAAACTTAAATAATAATATGTTAGAATTATTGAGATTAAGGGGATCAAATTGGACATGTCAAGACCCAACCAGTTTGATCCCAGCTCATTTGAGCCCAAAGTAAACTTAGGCGGACAAGACCCAACCCTATTTCTATTTCAACCCCCCACGCCATCCGACACTCCTAATTCATATTAGGAAAAATTGCATGGTTAAACAAACATATACTTGTTAATTAGTCATCATAGCTATAATTTTAGTTAATTACCACTCGTGATCAACATTCAGTGATAATTACGTGGGATGGGGTTTCGAGTTTGTATAATTCAGAATTTATATAGTATGATTTGTATAATGTATAATATGTATAACTGTTTAAAGTTTAGACGTTTGTGTTTGTATAAATTCGTTATTTCGAGTTTATACAAAAATATCTCAATGGTACAAATGCACCCGCGAATTATATAAACTCACCCGCGAATTATGCAAACGAGACAACTTAAACTATAGCTACAACGTATAAATATGAAAACTATAGCTATGAAACATAATTAAATTTATTATAATAACTATTTGCGAAAACTCCCCTTCATATTATCACGGTCTTCCATGATAATTCATCTAAAGAGAAAAAGTGTGAATACAAAAATAACATTAAAACATGAGAAAATAACAGATGAACTGGGGCAATTGCCCCCAATTCTTTCTAGAAACAGTCTTGAGGTTTTCACTGTGCGCTGTTCTTGCTAACTTCTTGGGCTTTGGCCCAATTATGCTTCCTTATCTCCATTTTGGGCTTCGATGTTGACAATATTTGTTTAATTTTGAGCAACTTTCACATATAACAAACATAATAATCATATTTGTATGTTATAGCTATAATTTGCATAATTGCGCTCCATAGCAAACATAAATATGTATATTTTCACTATACATATACAAAAGAAAGCAATTGTATAATTTGTTTCGGTATACATATACAAAAGATCAATTGTATAATTTGTGTTTGTATAAAGCGAGAAAGAGAGAAAGACAAAAGAAAACTGGGCAGGAAAATATCGTATTTGTATAATTATAAGTGTATAGGACGAAAATATATGCATTTGTATTTGTATATATAATTTTCTCTCGCTTTATACAAACATAAACGCAATGTATACATTTGTGTTTGTATAAAGTGAGAGTGGCGAGCGAGATCTGAGAGAGTGGCGAGCGAGATCTGGGAGAGTTGCGAGCGAGATCTGGGAGAGGGGAGAGAGGGGAATGAAAATATATGTATATACACAATTTTCTCTTGCTTTATACAAACACAAACGCATTTTATACATTTGTGTTTGTATAAAAGCGAGAGAGGCGAGGGAGATTGTCCAACAAGAACGAGAGTGGCGAGCTAGATTCACCAGGAGAGAGGCGAAATAGCAACAATTTACTATGGGGTATAATTAAATCAAATATAGTTATATCATTTTATTTAAATTAATAGTTTGCTATTATATACAATTTTTCTTTAATTTTTGGACTTCTTTATATTTGGACAAAAGAGTGAAGAATTTTTTTGGGATTCTAAAATAACTGTACGGGTGATAAAAAAAATCAATGAAAATATATTAATATTGTATTTGCATATATATATATATATATAATGTATCGATGTTATATAAATGCTTTTGTGATGTATCAATATTATATAAATAGTATATAACCATGTATATATGATTTATAACTATTTATCATATATGAATATACATTCTAAACACAGTTTATACAATATTTATACATTGCAACATTTCAATTTCCTTAACAAGTTCACTTTTTTCAATCCTAATCAACTCAAATTTCCTTTAAACTGTCCCTTTTAGGAAAAAGATGTTCAGCCTACAAAAAGAACTAAGATATTGATCTCAAAAGAAAGACAATAGGTACAACTAGGCCCAACTAGGCCGTGAACAACCAACCATTGTATTGTAAATATTGGATAAATTTTTTAGATATAAGGTATTCTCAATATTTCGGGATTTTTGATATATATAATTCACTAAAAATGATTCATATTTGCAAATGGTCGAATTTTAAAATTTGTGTAAATGGACATTTTATTATTTTTAAAATATATATTTTCTGACTCTTTAGAATAATTCACATGGTTCCCACAAAAAGGGGGAACCCATCGGTGATCCCCTAAACTTGGCACAAACTTTCACTTGGACACTCTAACTAAGCTTTGTTCATTTTAAGCACCTCATTTCAAACCTCATTGTGTCATTTTGACACTTTTTATATTTTCAAAATCACTTTTTAAGTGCGTACATCAGACGCATCTTATGTGGAAAAATAAACGAATTGGTATGTGACACGTGGAAATTTTATTTTATTTTTTAAAAACTCAATTTTACTTTCTTTTTTTCTTTCTTCCAGATCCCAAACCCCATGGCCCCACCTCTTTTCTTCTTCTTCTTGCGCCTCCTTCCCCTTCATCTATTCTTCTCCATCAAAAAAGCAAGAACATAGGTTAGTTTACAAAGTAAAATACGTTTTGGAGAATAAGGGAAATCATACCAAATTGAAAAGTTTTTATATGACATTTAAAAGAAGATGATTTCTTGTGTTATTTCGACTGAGATTTACAATGAAGGATATATAAAATAAATTTCTTTTTTTTTTCATTGGAGGTTGTTCTTTTTTTTTTTTTTTTATCCCTTGAAATCAATTTAATTTTCATTGGAGAAGGTAAGAATGTAAATCAGTTTTTGTCATTTGAAAGAAGTTGATTTCTTTTTTTGTTCCTTTGAAATCGATTTTGTTTTTGAGTATGAATCATGATGCAAATTCGATTTTCAAAGAAGATGGAAGAATCAAAGAGTGTAACCTAGTAAAATATTGTAGAATTTTTTTAAAAAAGTAGTGTAGTGATGGAGGATGGTAAAAGGTGGAGAAGATGGAAGGGAGAAAGCAAGGAAGAAGGAGAAGAAAATATTGACAAAAAAATTTAGAATATTTTTTAAAAAAGTCTCTGACGCACTCAAAATTTGTGTAGCACACGTACTATGCTTAGTTAGCAAAAAGTGTCAAAATGACACAACGAGACGCGACATGAGGTATCTAAAATGAATAAAGCTTAGTTAAAGTGTCTAAGTAAAAGTGTGTGCCAAGTTTAGGAGGCCACCGATGGGTTACCCCCCACAAAAACAAAGGCCGCAACCCGGTATGGTTGTTATGGCCTTATACTCCGTCCTCTGGATTATTTTACTCTCTTCCTTATTAAAAATAAATATATTCAAAATAATTATTATTTTAGAAAATTAAATATAATTAATATCTAATTCCCATAGTAATTAATTATTCTTGAAAATGATACAAATTGCTAGAAAACTTAAGTGAATAATATATATTTCAATATTGTGATTACTTATATTAACTCATTTTTTCTTTATTGAAGAGATTAATATTATAAATAATTCAAGATAATAAATAAAAATATGATAAGTAAAATACTTAATTTTTGAAAAGCGTGTGAAATGAAAATGTAACAAGTAAAGTAATTTTCGGAAGGATTAACTATAATTAAACTGATAATGTTTGATTATTTAATAATTTTTTTTGTGTGAAATGTTTTTGTAAGTTGAATGTCAAAATTTTATACTCTACTCTAGTTGCCAAATAAGAATATAAATTTAAATAATTTAATATAAAAACTAATTACTTTAATGCTTTAACATTTCACTTAATTCTCGGGAATGGAAAATTGCTTCTTAAGCTAAACAAGTTTCGTGCAAAATCAAGAATCTAAGATATTTATTTTCTGACAAAATAGTCTCATAGACCCTTATATTTATATACATTAATATTATGGACACTTCTATTTAACTTTTTTATCAATTAAACCCTTAAATTCAATAATATTTAATATACTAAATCCCTCGTGTGAATACACGTGTGTTAAGGCAAGTGTACACCATATTTAAAATTAAAAAATATTAAAATTATAAAAAATAAAATAATTAATTTAAAAATAAAAAAATTAAAAAACCCTTCTTCTTCACCCTCACCTACCTACTTTTCAGGCATCCCATCCCTACTCAACCCTTTTTTTTTTCTTTCATTTTCTTTAGACGATCTAATACGCCGGAGGCGGCAAGGAGTCTCATCGCATGCTGGTTCGACGGAGGCGGCAAGGAGTCTCCTGCTGGTTCTAGGGAGGCGGCGATGATAGGCGGTCCTTGGTGTTTTGCTGGGGATCACTGGTGGTGCAGAGAAAAAAAGATAGTGAAGGGGAGAACGAGGCGGGTGAGCGGCGAGGAGCTGGTCACGACAGGTGAAGAGGTTTGGCCGCCGGAGTTGTGGTGCGGCGGCTTAGATTTGTGGAGGTTGGAGAAGAATGAAAGGAAAATGTAGAAGGTGATCGACGGAGATAGAGACGGGTGAGGGAGAAAGTATTTGTGGTCTCGCCGGCAAGAGGAGTGGTGGCTGTGGCAGCTTTCTCCGGCGGATTTTGGCCATTTCACGGCTGGATCGGGTAGAAGACGAGTGGTGACCCGAAATTTACTTTAAAGAATAAATTAATAATTTTAAAAAATAGTTAATCCAGATAATTATGACGTGGTATTAATTTAAGTAATATAGATTTGATATGTCATCTAGGCAGCTTTCTCCGGTGGATTTTGGCCATTTCACGGCTGGATCGGATAGAAGACGAGTGGAGACCCGAAATTTACTTTAAAGAATAAATTAATAATTTTTAAAAATAGTTAATACAGATAATTATGATGTGGTATTAATTGAAGTAATATAGATTTGACATGTCATCTATTTAAGGGAGAGTGCGCTATACACATGGTAAGAGGGGTTTAACAAATTATTTTTTGATTGAGTTTAGGGGTTTAATTTGTAAAATGTTAAGTAGAAAGATTCATAATGCAAATTTTTACAAGTATAAGGATCTACCAAACTTTTTTACCTTATTTTTTTGCTATGCATTTATTATAAATGGCTTAATATTAATTTTTTTTTTAAAATTGTCATTAATTTTATTAGATTTCTAACTATCACTTATTTCAAGTGATGAGTGTTTATATTAGGCATATTTTGTTCAAATTTTTGGGAAAAAAATTATGTGTGATCTCAAGTATAACATTTTATAACTTATTGAGTTTAATTTATATAACTAACAAATATAACATTTTTTTAAGTGATTAGTTTATATAATTAACAAATGTAACACATCATAAATGCTCAACTGAAATAATCCATAATTGAAATATCTTGATGAAATTTATTAGTAATAAATTTGAGAGGTTATTGACAGATTAAGTCAATATATATAAATAAATCAATAGAATTGAAAGCTGTCGGTGATTCATGTCTTTAATTTGTTTAGTTTCCTGTTTGGCACATGCAAAGGGTCCCAATTTCTCTTTCATTAATAATTTTCATATTCATATTTATTGTCGGTGGATAACTACTATAATCTATAAAGTAGTAAGTATTATTTAACCATCACATTAATATATTCCAATAATTGACAACCTTTATCAACAGTAAACTTTCTCACTTTGAAGTAATATATCATAGTTAATTAATTACTCTCAAGTCTCATCATTTATGAAAGTAAATTGTTCTTAATCTTTTGATCCAATACATCACAACCTCTTAAAATTTCAGATATATACATACATACATACATATATATATACATACATACATACATATATATATACATACATACATATATATATATACATACATACATACATACATATATATATATATATATATATATATATATATATATATATATATATAATAATTAAAATATGATATATTTTATGTAACTACCCAATGGACTACTACGAATAAATTTGAGATGGAAGTATCAACGAACACATTTTATCATATGCCTGTTCAATAGAATACATATGATTTCAACTCATGTTCAAAGTAGAATGAGATGCAATTGTACAAAATTTTGAGATTTCAACTCATGTGAAACTCATACTAGACCTCAATGTGAAAGATTGGAAACATCTGGTTGGAAGTTTTTTTCAAAAATTGAGACATTCAATTAAAATATGAGTTTTTTTTCTTTTTCATTCAGTAAATGGTATTTATATTGAAACTCGATTAAATTTGAATTTGTATCGAGAAGTCTTACATTAGGGATAAAACGCTTTCTAACAAAAACGACTCTCTACAAAATTTGAATTTGTACCAAACAGTCCCAGATTAGGAGTAAAATGTTTCCTAATAAAGACGACTCCGTATTCAAGGCATAACAAAAGTAATTCCATAATACTCTTGATTAAGAAAGAAAAGAGTATAACACTCCATCACAATCCGCTAAATGGAATATAGACAGTTATCTAGTGAACTTTTTTAATGTAAGTTTTACCATCAATTTGTTTAATACTCTTACCTTTCCGATGTAGTAGTATCTGTTTTGTGTTCCCCTTTTGGTGCTGTTGTTATCATCTCTTGGTAATTCATTGCTGTCGGCATTGAGTAACAGCAACACTCCTTCTCCTCCTTAAATTACTCTCCTTACCTTATAAATATCAAACCAAATCAAGATTTTCAACCCAAGATCTTTCTGCTGCCCCTTTTACCAAATTAGAAATGACCTTCAACCACTAATTTTCTGAAGCAACTTTCTTTTCTTATATACCCATCTTATAAAGGTACCATTTTTCCTTCTTTATATGTAAAAATCTCTCCTTTTTGGTAAAAATATCATCTTATTCTTGCTTTTGTTACTACAATGCTCAAACTTTTGTTTTCTTCTCTACTGTTTGATTTGAGATGTCCATATGAGATTGATCTACCAATTTGAATGTTTTTGATACTTTATGATGTGTTTTTCTTGTAATGTTGGTGATTGTTGAGGGTTAAGACACACTAATTCAAGATTTCAAGCCATAGAAAAGGAAATATGTTTGTAATATTGTGTTGAAGTTCGTATATGTGGAGGTGAATTCAAGATCTAGAGTCAGTGGGTTCGGAATGAGTTTGATCTTATTATGTGTGTACATTTCTTTTGTTGTTTTGCTTATGTATACGTAGTTTGAGCCGAAAGGGATAGATTTTCAATTGAACCCATGGAATTTGCCTAGATCCGGTTCTGTGTATATGTAAAATGCTTAGAGATTGGAAACTAAGATATGGAAAGCATTTGCTGGAAAATGTTGTTACTTGTTAGAGTTTTCTTTTGGATTTGAGCAAGGAGAGTGTTAAAAGCATCTGGAATTTAGCTAGGACAAAATAGACAAAACACTAGGTGATTTCTTCACATATGTTCCAGCCTTGGGGGACAGAGTTACTTGATGATATGTGTTGTTGGTGGGAGGTGGAAAACAAAAACAACAATTGCAATCTTTTCACTTTGTTTTATTAAATGAAAAATAAATATAGAAATATCTACTGGATGTGTCTGTGGTGGATATCTTGTGCTAGAGCCTCATGGTAGCACCTTAGAATTATGTTTTTTCTGAATTTTCGCATGCATTAGGTCATGCATCTGCTTTCGTTGCTTTGATAAACAACTTAGTTTTTTTCTCCTGACATTGTTTTGATCCAAGATTCTGATGTAGTTTTACCATACTCAGTTTTTTAACCTAGTTTGCTGGACTTTTTTACATTACTATGTTAGATATTTCAATTTGTGTTTTCTCATAATGTTTAGGGACAGGAAAGATCCAATATTATGGCTGGGGGAAGTTACTCCCATTCTGGTGGGAGGAAATCATCTGATTTCTGTTCAAAACTCACTGTTGTGACTTTTCTCGGAATTTCTTGCGTTGGGATATGGATGTTGATATCATCATCATTCAGTATAACTCTTCAAAATTCAGAGATATCTTCGACGAATCTTTTGGGGCAGTATTCAGGCAGTACTGGTGATTTTCTAGTCAATGCAAAGAGAGGAGAAGATGAAACATTCCAGGGAGAAAAACGGTTCAGAAGGGGAAGGTCTTTAGAGGAGATTGGAGATGAAAAGGGGCTGGATAGTTACCAAAATGAGGAAAGGGAAGGAGAAAGCTCTAATTTAAGAAATGAAGAAGAAAATCAAGAAAATTCTGAATCCAGTTCATCCGGTGATGAATCTCAGTCTGGCGATGAGAGTTCAAATCGAGAGAGTGAGGAAGTAGATTCGAGAGAGAAAGACTCAACTACAAGCGATGGCGAGTCAGATACTGGAGGTGAAGACTCAAATCCAGATGCTTCTGAGACAACAGAGAAAGCAAAGAAAGGAGAAACGGAGAATGAGGTTTTTCCAGCTGCTGATCAATCAGAGATTTTGAAAGAAGCTACAACACAAAATGGGCCATGGTCAACTCAGGCTGCTGAGTCTGAAAAGGAGAATGAGTCACAGGGTTCTTCATCATCTACAGATGACAAGAAGGGCGATAAGTGGAAGCTATGCAAAACTGATGCTGGACCAGATTACATTCCCTGTCTGGATAATGTGCAAGCTATAAGGAAGCTCCGACACACTAGCCACTATGAACATCGTGAAAGGCACTGTCCTGTTGAAGCTTCAACTTGCCTTGTTCCTCTGCCTTCTGGATACAAGAAGTCAATTGGATGGCCTAGGAGCAGGGATCAGGTATATGTCATTTCTGCTTATCCATAGGGTTTGCTTCTAATTAGTAATTTGATAAGCCAAGCAACTTGCCTTATTTTGGTTGAACAGATATGGTACTCTAATGTTCCTCATGGAAAGCTAGCCCAGGTCAAGGGGCACCAAAACTGGGTCAAAGTAACTGGAGAGTACCTTACTTTCCCCGGTGGAGGTACTCAGTTTAAGCAAGGCGCTCTTCATTACATTGATTTCCTCCAGAAGGCAAGTTTCTGCTTAATTCCCATGCTACTTCATGCTATCTAGAATTATTGTTTCGTAATCATGGTGTTTAATTTTTGCTCCATGCGTCACAAATCGTTAAGTTTGTGGCTTTCTGTTGATTCATATTGCATAATGTACATCACCTTCTTTTAATACCAATTTAAAGATTAAAGATGAAACAATTTGATTATGGTGATACTTCCACAGATTTGCTAAACCCAATTATGTATTCTCTGATTTTACGTGTGTACTAAGTGCCGTTAATTGGCGGTCTATCAACTTAACTTGAATAGTGCTTTCAAGATTTTGATTTGTTCTGTGTATAAGGCCTTTGAAAATAAGCTTCTGGAGACTTCAGAGCAATTTAGAGCAGCCTCCTTTCACAATGTCTAACGTGTTCTGTATATCAGTGATCAGTCAAGTGGCTTGAAATTTGTCACCACATGTTTCATTCTGAAGATTTATGTACATTGTACCTCTTCTCATTTTATGGTTTGCCATGCAGACCCTGCCTCAAATTTCATGGGGCAAACAAACACGTGTTATTTTGGATGTTGGTTGTGGAGTGGCCAGCTTTGGAGGATACCTCTTTGAAAGAGATGTACTAGCAATGTCACTTGCCCCCAAGGATGAGCACGAAGCCCAAGTGCAATTTGCACTTGAAAGGGGTATCCCTGCTATATCAGCTGTTATGGGAACTAAAAGACTACCATTCCCTGGTAAAGTGTTTGATGCTGTCCATTGTGCACGGTGTAGAGTTCCATGGCATATTGAAGGTGAATTAATATCTCTCTCTTTACAAGTTTTGCTTTGTTTAGGAATGTCAGCCGATGGTAAACTTCCTAGTGTATTGCAGGTGGCAAACTTCTCCTAGAATTGAATCGTGTCTTGCGGCCCGGTGGTCACTTCATTTGGTCTGCGACACCAGTCTATCGGAAGGATGAGGAAAATGTTGGAATTTGGGAAGGTAATTGTGGCTCGCGCTACCTAGTTTACGTTTCTCTTTTGCAAATGAAGTCATAAATTGATGGCCTCTCTTGATTGTCGTGCAGCCATGTCTGAACTAACTAAGTCAATGTGCTGGGAATTATTGGAAATTAATGAAGATAAACTAAATGAAGTAGGTGTAGCTATATTCAGAAAGCCAACTACAAATGATTGCTACCAGAGTAGAACACAAAATGACCCACCTATGTGTGAAGAAGCTGATGATCCAGATGCTGCCTGGTACGTATCTTTAATTTACTCGAGAATGGGCTTCTCTTAGCTAGTACAGTTTCTCAGCACAGTGCTGTATAACATTCGTAAATCCAAATAGTCTACTTGGGGGCACAAGTGTATAAAGCTATAGAAATATGCAATTAGGAAAAAAAAAATGCAAATTTACATGTCTACGTTTTTATAATACATTAACCAAAAGTAATATCTCGAGCATGTTTACCTGGTTTTGATTTCAGAAATCACTTCTAAGGCCTGTGCTGTCTAAATCAATTCGGATTAGAATGTCATACCAGATTAAATGTATCCATTTTAAGCTGAAATAATACTATGATAAAAAAATTTAGATATCTGTCAAAATTCAATGTTCTTGTGGAAGTTTGTCTGATATTTCTAGAGGAGATGCCTGAGTCCTTTGATTATCAACACCATTTCTGCCCCCTGAGTTGAGAAGGCATGCAAGAAATTGTTATGCCCACTTAGCCAGTAAATGAAAGTATGGTATTTGACTGTGTAAAGATATCCAGAAGACTTATTATTGTGATCCTATTGCTTATTGTTTACTGGGTCTAAGCTTACACCTATCAGTATGTGTGTCAACACTCTGCTTGATCTGAAAAAGATAAAGGGGATAACAAAACAACAGCAACAATAACAATAACATACTGGGTGTGATCCCACAGTGGGGCCTGGGGAGGGTAGGATGTACGCTGACCTTACCCCTAACTTTGTGGGGGTATGGAAGGCTGTTTACGATAAACCAACAACATCCCCAGTGTAATCCCACAGGTGGGGTCTAGGTCTAGGGAGGGTAGGATGTACGCAAACTTTACCTCTACATTTGTGGGATAAAGAGGTTGTTTCTGATAGACCCTTGGCTAAAAGAAAAGGGGATAATGGCTATGTTCATTTCGTCACATCATATCTTCCATTATTCATCTCCTGAAAATACGACTTGACAACAATTCTAACTCGTTATTTTTCTCAATTCAGGAATATAACACTTCAGGCATGTTTACACAAAGCTCCAGCAGATGCATCTGCACGTGGAGCAAAGTGGCCAGCAAAATGGCCTTTGAGGTCAGAGAAGCTTCCTTATTGGTTGAAAAGTTCTCAAGTTGGAGTTTATGGAAAAGCAGCCCCAGAAGACTTTGCTGCAGACTATGATCATTGGAAACATGTTGTGTCAAAATCATATTTAAATGATCTTGGCATTAACTGGTCTTCAGTAAGGAATGTCATGGATATGAAAGCTATTTATGGAGGGTAAGTTTTTATCACTAGTTATTTTCCTCATTGTCTCTTAGCTACTCATTCTCATTCTCTCTATGATCATTGCCTTCTTTGAAGAGTAAACCAATAAATTCACAAAAAATCTTTAGCAATATTTAGAGTGATTTGGTGCAATTAATTGATGATTGCTAGGTGAAGGTTCATTGACATGATTTTTGAAATAACACATCTAACTCAATTACATGATTTTTTTTGTGTGTTCCAAAGAAAATTGTCTCAAAAGACTTGCAATCTTTCAGAATCAATATGAGCTTAACTATGAACAGAATACAAAATGATCCATATAGCCTATAGGCAATATATACCAACTAGTTGGAACTACACTTGCATTAAATCCTTTATTTGTTAGGGGTCCTTTTATTCTCCTTAGACTGGTATGTCCATGTAGGGATAGTGTGTGATTTAGATAAAATTTCTAGATAGAACCCCTAATTTGTCTTAGGATTAAAGTGTAATTGATTGGTTGATTGGTATCAGTTCATATTAGGTGCACGTATTACAGACATTTATACTGACTCCACCTGTTTTGGTCATTTCGTAGTACTTATTATCATCTTTCTATCACAAGTAACAAGTTCATGCTCTTGATAAATATATTTTCTTTTGATGATACAGATTTGCTGCAGCACTGAAAGACTTGAAAGTCTGGGTTATGAATGTAGTTCCAATTGACTCACCTGACACACTTCCAATTATATATGACCGTGGCTTGTTTGGCATTTACCACGACTGGTGTGAATCCTTCAGCACATACCCCAGATCTTATGATCTTCTTCATGCAGATCATCTATTCTCTGATATTAAGAAAAGGTTAATCCTACAGCTCCCGTTCTGTAAGCTTACTGGCAACAAAATTTCGCTTAGTTATGTAACTCATGATCCTTCTTTTGCCAACAGGTGCACGATAGAATCAGTATTTGCAGAAGTTGACCGGATTCTGAGGCCAGAAGGAAAGTTGATTGTGCGGGACAATGCTGAAACTATTCTTGAAATTGAGAATATGGCTCGGTCAGTAAAATGGAAAGTGAAGATGTCTTACTCAAAGGACGGTGAAGGATTACTATTTGTTCAAAAATCATTTTGGCGTCCAAATCAGGAACAGATAGTCAAGTCAGCCATTGCATAAGCAGAGAAGAAAATTTTCCACAATTAGATACAAATCTGATGTTCTTTTTATAGTTTAGTTCACTTCCACTATAATTAATAGAGAATACCATCATGATATAGCGATCATACGGTATGTATGATTTATTGTTTTATGTACTGAGTTTTCATCATGTTCGCCATTCTCTGTATAATTATCTCAACTTTGTGTTTCATCAAATGGAAAAAGTATACAATACTGCATTTTGTGAACTCCAACAGCCCAGTACATGTTATGTTTCTTGTGTCATGTCAATGCAGCTATTAGAAAGAAGTTGAAACTATAGCATGAGAAGTGTTAACACTATGTCAAAGGTGCTACATTTGCAATGTCATCATACAATAGTTCTGTATAACATAGTTATAATCCTATTTATTTTCATCATTTACATTGCCTTAACTTCTGTAATGTAGATAAGTTTGCTTTTCAGTAAGAAAAAGAACAGACAGAAGAGTCATGTTATAAGTTGCAGAGTTTGGGTTTGAGGAAAAGATAATGGTCACCAACTTCATATTGTTGTGTTATTGTTTTGGTTGCCTGTTTCTAAGGATCATGACATATATATTGGGTCTGTTATCCTAGGAAATGGGTGATTGATGAGTGTGCCTCTCAGTATTGATGCAGGTTGAATGAAGTAAAGGCTCACATTTAGAGTCTTGTGTGATAAGAAGCGGAGTATGTGTGGTGGTTAGACCAACTATTATGTATGAAGTGGAGTGTTGGCTAGTCAAATACTCTCATGTTCAGAAAATAAACGTTGTCAAAATGAGGATGTTGCGATGGATGTATGGCATACTAAGAGAGATAGGATTAGGAATGTCGAATACTCGGGACAAGGTGAAAGTGACTTCGGTGGAGGAAAAGATGTGAGAGGTAAAATTGAGATGATTCGGATGTGAAGAGGAGATGCACGGTTTCCCAAGTGCAGTCTACAAAGGTATGAGAGGTTGACTATGTATACTTTCAGGAGAGGTAGGCCGAAGAAGTATTGAGAGATGTGATTAGACAAGACTTGACGTAGAGTTAACTCACCAAGCACATAACCTCACATAGGAAATTGTGAAGTTCAATATAGTATGGGACTGAGGAATGATAATATTGGTGGGTTTTGCCAAATCAGACTCAAACCAATGCCTACTATATAAAGAAAGGAAAAAATAATTTACAGTTAATAGTTAATATCAAACTCTTTTTAACATTTTTTTTATGTGAACTTTATAACATAAAAAGAGTTGGAGAATTAAAAAGTAGCAATGAGCAAACATGCGCAGCCATTATTGTTATCTTAATATCTCATTTGAATCTTTTGATGATCCAAATTTGTCAATGAACATAGACCACAATTGTGGCTTTAAATTTTGGCCCACCACTTGGGGATAGGTGCAAACTTCCACCTCCTTCCAACTCACTTGTCTAGAAAAAGGCCTCTCAATTATTTAATTTTTTTTTTTGCTTTCCGTGCAGGCGAATTCAAAATTTAAATTTTTGACGTTTAACCAGTATAGAGAAATGAAGATGATAAAGAACAAGAACTATGATGCATTAGGAGTGATTAAAAAATGATTGGATTTCACAATTTGCAAAATGATGAGAATTTGTATTCCTAGACAGGACACTGCTAAAGTGAAAGAGGGACTGAAAAAAGAAACACATCATTCTATTGCTTTGTGGAAATAGATAACTATGCTTCAATACAAAGGAGCTATTGCCAGGAACCCTGATAACAATTATTTACTTTTTTTTGTCCCGATTTATACGACACATTTTTAATTTTTAGTCAATTAAAACAAAATGATACTTTTTATGGAGTAGTTAAAAATAATTTAAGGGTATATTTGGTACGAAGGAGGAATAAGTGGTTTTCGGATTTGGTACGTATTAATGAAGAAAAAACATTGTCCTAAAAGCATTTGTATATAATCTAGACAAACACTGAGAGTTCGAGATGGGGTAGAGGCCGGGGTAGGGGCGTGGGTTGGTGGCCGGTGGGAATAAGGGCCATGGGGAGGAGTGTGTTGATGAGATGTCAGATGCTACTTGTGGAACTTGTGTTTCCTATTTCTATTAGAAAAATCATTTTTCTCATTTTAACGATTTTATTTCCTAGTGAAAATGTTTCCAGATAATTTTGACCAATCATATATAAATATACATATATTTTTTAATCAGAAACCCATCCTAAATTTTCATCTTATCCATATCTATAACTTATTTTAAACCACAAATTTCAAATACTTTTTTTTTTTTTCAAATTTCATGTCTAGTTAAAACACATTCACATAAATCGAAACAAATATATATTATTATGTATTGCTTCAAGAAAAAGAAGCTTGGCCTATGATGAAAGCAAAGAGTTACATAATTTTTTTTATAATTTAGACAAATATATAGAAGCTGGCCTATGCACAAACAAAGGGTTGCTCTAATTATTAACTTCAAGTATATGATTGAACCGCACGTACACTACCGACTGTCATTATCTCTAAATGCTTGTTTAACAATTCCCTTTTGTTGTCTACAAAAGTGTTTGCTTAATACTTCTTTTGGGATTTAATTTCTTCAATAATTGTTACCCTTTTTTCTTATATGGAATTATGTCCGTCTTCATAGCTATACTTTTTTATATATATAATTTTAAATAAATGCACACGTCTCATGTTTGCATGATTAATATTGATGAATCTACACTAATGTTTAGTTGATCATGAGCTTATATAATTTGCACCTAGGAATTCATTATCTATTAGATATACATTGAGAAAAAATAACCTTATATCTACAGTTGATGTGATTTTCTGGCGACAGAAATTCAGATGAACCCTTCTGGTCCTCTATCTCGCCCTCCGAACCTCACACCTAGTGTATTTGTTTCGTATTAGACTCAAAAGGCGCAATGGTGTTTCATCAACATAAATTAATGAATTCCGTCATGAAATCATCACAATTTTGTAACGTATTTATCCGTTACAAATTCATATTTTCTTGCAGTATCAGATATTCGTATTATATCCTACCACTACAACAAAAGCATTTTAAGCGGTAATAAATATGCACATTAATAAAGAGTGTTAAAATATTTACCGACATTAGTTAAATTTCATTAGATTCAATATCGCTATAAACTTTAATGATATTTACAAAGAGTACTGTTCATTTCCACTAAAAATAAATATTTAGCTACATATATTAAGCTATTACTGCTAATTAATTGTCGATAAAGATCATGGCTAATTTTGATTTACTCATTAGTGTATTTTAAAAATTCACAAGAAACATTGAAGCAACCATATATGCATGTCATACTCATTTAACAGAGTTGGACCAAAGCAAATTAAAATGGTGAATGTTCATTTGATTTAGTATTTTATTATTATCTTATAAGTGGCTATACTGATTGTTTTATTTTACTTTAGATAGGCTGACAACAAAGATTTGTTCCCTCATTGTCCCCTAATATTATAAAACATTATTTTAGGACCACAATAACAAAACAACATTCCATATCTTCCTCTTTAAACTATACTCTATATCTTTATGTGCTCTTTTTTTCTACTTTATATTAAAAATATTATTATATAGTAACAACAACATTAGCTGCACAAACATTGTAGAATTCTTAAATTAAATGTTGTCTGCCATTGACTTAACTTTACTCTAACAAACAAGTTGGCAAACTTCTCACATTCCTCAACATGTCTCCTATCACAAACCATCAAAAACCCAATGTAAACCTCCTCAACTCTTTACAAATCTTGAATCAACAGTCTTTGTCTCTCTACATACAAAAACCAAAAAAGACAATCTTGAATTTTCATTATGTTAGGTTCTTGGAAGCATTGTCTGATTTGTATTCTGCTTTTTAGCATTGTTGTTTCAGAAGGATCAAGATTGCCTAAGGCTTCTACTACTTGGGAACAAATGTTGCCTAAGAAATTGCCTTCCCCTTCTTCAGCACCATCTAAAGGCACAAACTCTGTCACTACTTCTTCTACAAGGACGAAAATAAATCGAAAACTGTCTTCTGATGATGGGAGAGGGTAACAATTGGAGTAGCATTAGATCAAATTGAACATGTATACATATGAAAATTGATTAAAAGTTGCTCGTTTTGACGGAGAAGTTCATGTCAATTTGTGTAACTTTTAGAGAGATATAATTGTTTCTGCTTGAAGATCATCGAAAGCTAAAGAGTTTATGAATGTCTTTGTAAAGAATTTGAGGCTAACTCAGATATGGAGAGTTTAGCTTGTGATGATGTTGAAGCATATTGTCTATAGATTATATGATGGAACATATCAAATTACAGAGTAAATTAGTTTTGCAGATATCATGTAATAAAACATTTTTGTCTTGTTCAATGAAATTCAAAGATAAATTGTTCACTTTACTCTCTTCTAAGTCTTGTAGACTTAAATTATCATTGATTTGGCAGGATTGAGTGAGGTGACTAATCCTCCGTTAAATATTTGTGAGGATCCTTTTATTTTTGGGCAACCTTCAAAGCACACTACTATAGGTGCTAATTACTCAACACATCCATAGTTTTAATAATTATATATTTTGTCCAAATCACTTTTAGATGTACTGTATTTGCCTCTAGATACTCTAGCGAATGTATCTCGCTAGCCTCTCTCCTTACCTGTTCCTCTACTTTTCCGTATTTATATTTCACAATTTCATGTATTTGTGTATAGAGTATTAAATGCAGGCTAATTTCAAATATATATAATAAAGTAATTGGTTTACAACAAATATATAACCATGTTTTTATTACATAAAACATAGCAAAAAGTCATAGGAAGTATACTCTTACTATACAATATAGTTTGTCAAAAATCATAAAAAGTATACATTGACTACTATACAATATAACTTACTTATACATGAGTTATACACGGACTAAACATTACGATACACTCAAAAAGTTGAATATAGCTTAACTATACATGAAATATACGTTGATTATACATGAAATATACATGGACAAATCAATCTCGATCAACTCTAAATCACCTCTAAATAGTCCCAAAATTTAGACATCAAATCCTCTTAATATTTTGTATCTTTTAATATATAATTTGCTCAAAACAATTCACATCGATATATTAATTTTTTTATTTTTATTTTTTATTTAAAAAATAGCCGAAGAAGAAAAAGAATGACGAAGCAGATCAACAAGAAGAAAATGAATGAAGACGAAGAAGCAGCAACAACCATTAATAGCAAAGTTGACAGGACAGAGACATTCAGTCACGGAGCCACCTTATAGTCGGGGTTCATTCGAATCCTTTTTGGCGGAAAATTATATTATTTATAGATGGTTAAAATAATTTTTTAGGTATATATATATATATATATAGTAGATGTCGAACTCCCTCGGCTACTTCATGCATCTATTTCTTTAGATTTTGAACTCCGTTATTAAAAATTCTAAAAAATAATGTTTAAACCAAAATAACGCTAGTGTGATGTTTAAACCAAAATAGCGGGGAAAGATGTTCCTTTTAGCAAGGGATTTGGTCTCTCTAGCTAAATTCATTGAAGAATAATGTCTCATCCTTGCTAAAAATTAGCAAAACTTTTGCACCTCGTTAATTTTGAACTAGTGAGTAATATAAGTCACATTTAGAGAGGATTAGTTCATCACATATTCATAATTTTCTAGCTAGTTTCATCAGCCTTTTTTTCTTTACAAATCGAAGCGATAAAGAGTTGAATCTCAGTGGATCATAACACCAATCATCTAAAAAAATATACAATAATAATTCTATTTCACCTTTATGTCGAGTAAGTTTTCTTTGTTGTATAAGATGCATCAAATGTAATTCAATTGACGCTAAAAGAAAAACTATGTCAATAAATGTCTCTTTGTTGTAGTGTATCATGTTCCTTTGTTTGTTACTCCTTCCTCGTTTGACACTTATTTATCAATCTGTTAAATTAAATGATTATTCTATATCTCATAATGAATTTCTTTTATAATTACACAAAATTTATATTTAAGATCATAAATTTCAAAAGTCTTATAGATATACACTGTAATGACATATTTAAAGACAATATTATTTTTTTTTTAATTTGTTAAATTAAACTTTGTTATCTAGTCAAACTATGCCAAACAAAATAGAAACGAAATTGCAGTAGCACCCTGTGCGCACTAGATAACAACCCCATGGTGTAATAACCTACCAACCACACAAAGGAGTCCAATGCGACATGCTCGACTCAGAAGGTATTGAGGGGGCATCGACCCGGTATCATCCATGTGGAATTGTGAATGACTACCCTCCAAACCAACTGAGCCATCCCAAAGGACATATGTATTGTTAATATCGAAATTCCAAATTTTTTGTAACTAATTATTTAAAAAAAGGGAAGGGAAACAGAAAATGGCCAAATATGTGCTTTTCATAAAAATCAAAACTCGTTGTTTCTAGCAAATGTCAAAATGATGATGTAGTTGACAATTGATATTTGGTAAGAAATTTTAAAATCTTGTTGTCAATTCCAAGACTAAGCAACCCAAGCTGTCAATAGGTGAACGTGCAATATTTTAAGAAATTCAACAATAAAAATAATATTCAAAAGCAAATAATGTACTCCCGTCCCATTTTATACATCATTCATTTCTATAAATAGCTGGACCACAATACTTGTCATTTTATAAAATTTATGCATAAATTATCATATTTTGCCTATTATACCCTTGATAGAATAGTTAATTAATCTTGTCATTTATTAATACAGTTGACTTAAGAAAACATTAAATAAAGGTAGAAGGGTAAAGTTACATCATTTCTTAATACAACTGTAAAGTAAAAATGTGACATATAAAATGGAACGGAGGGGATACTACATAAGTCACATTCATTTTTCTTTTTATAGATTTTTTTTTTATATAACTAAGTCAAAACAAAGTATACCAATTTCGATAAATCAAATAATTCAAACAAACACAATAAATCTTTCCTTTTGTAGCCTGTCGAAATGATAGTTTCCAAAGGAATATACAATACTTGTAATTAAACTCGAAAAAAAGATCGTTCAAAAAAATGAAGGATAAATATGAAAAAAAAAAAAAATCACACGTTATGAACATGCTTAGCTTGTCGTTCCAAACAAGACAAGTCTTAACAATATGGTAGAAAGTGCCATACTTTCACCATTAAATTATGGGTTCAACTCCTCTTGAGACCCATAGAAGTAAAGCAAAAAAAAAAAAAAAATGTATTCAAAAAAGAGATTTTTTTTTTCTCTTCTGAAAAAACATGTACATCTCTAGAGAAAAATAAAACAATCCAAGGCAATAAGAGGATTATTAATATCCTCCATGAGTAATGAGTCCAAATCTTGATCATTGGACTTCACTTCTTCTCCAATTTCCATTTCATCAATCTTTGGAGAAATTGGAAAAACATTATTTCTCATTTTTCCTTCATTTTTTGGTGTGAAATGATTCTCTCTTCTTAGAGATGATGATCTTGATATAACACTTCCATTGTTCCCTTTTGATGCTATTGATTTTCTAAATGAGCTCTCCTTCATGTCACCATTCGAATTTGAACGAAATCTTCGACTTGGAGATGGCGATTTTAGGGTTGTTCTAGTACTAGGAAAATGATGATAGGTAGAGGTAATACTTGAAGTATTATTATTACCAATGTTACCTCCTTTGATCATGAGTTGTTGATCATGTTCTTTTCTAAAACTCTTTTGTCTAACCATGATTGGTGAATTGGCACGTGGCCTTTTCTTAGGGGTCGTTGTTAAATTGCACTCTCTTCGAGGACTTGGTGGTTTGGACAAAGTGGTTGATGATGATGATGGTGATCGCGAGTATTTCTTGCCACTTGTAGACATGGTTGATGTATTTTGATGACTAACTTTGTTTTTCTTGATGTCAAGTATATGGTCATGTTCTTGTGCACAAGACAACAAGAAATCATTCGAGAAAGAACGATCCTTGAAATAAGAGGATGAAGAGGAGGAAGATGACGATGACAAAGATGAAGATAATGTAACATTGGTTGCAGTAGAGGAAAACGATGAAAGAGATACTGAACAAGAAGAAGAAGAAGGAGAAGAAGATACGAGTTTTCGAGGTGGTTGGATAGTTGAAGAAGGAACATGGATTTTTGGAGTTACGGGAGCTTGTGATATCACAAGTTTATCTTTAACACATTCATGATGTTGATCATCATCTTCTTGAGGATTTTTTTGGGGATTGCATTTGCTAATGCAAGAACCCATAGTGAGGGAGGGGGCGGGGGTTGAGAAAATTAAGAAGAGTTAGGATAGGAAAATGTTTGAATGGTAAACGTTGAGTAGTCTTTTATAAGAATTAATAACTATATATTAGATGAATGTTGAAAGAATAGTTCAATATTGGGAAGGAGGGAAAAAAGTGTAAAGTGGAATAAGCTTTTTGCTTTATTCACCAAGTATTTGAATTATGTAGCCCGGTATAACATATGGATCCGTTATATAACGGTTATATGAAGCAACACAATGATGGTTTATTTCACTTTCTTTTTCTACCTTTTGTAACGTGCAAGTAAAACCTTAGCCAAGTGTTCCTTTTACCTTTTTCTCTTTGCATATCAGTAGTATTAGTATTAGTCTCGTAGTTTTTTTCTTTTTCGATTTTTGTTATTATATGTTGTTTCTTTATCGGTTATTGTATTATTTTATTGGTGTTTATGTTGTTTGTTTCAATGCTATGTAATGTTTTCTCTACTATATATTTTCTATGTTTGTGTTTACTTCTATGTTTTATTTTTTAAAATTGGTTTGATATGCATTACTTGAGATTGGGAATCATTCGAAAACAATTTTTCTACCCCACAAGATAAGGATAAAGTCTGCATACACTCTACCTTCCTAAATTTCACCTGTGAAATTACGCTGAATATATTATTGTTATTGTTTCGAACCTAATGTTTAATTTGGGATTTGTTTTGGACTTTGATTTATTCAAATTTAAAACATTGTCTATTGAAACTAATTTTATTCTTGAAATTTGAATAGGAGACTTTCAATTAAGAATGGATACCTCCAACCAGCCAACACAATCTTTGGTCCTCCTTTCACTTGTTTGGCTTCTATTTTTTAAATTACTTTGTATATAGGACTTAGGAATCAGGTATAGGAGGAGGTTAAAAAAAATAAAAATTTTGAACTTCTATTTTTAATTTTTCATTCACAAATCTTATATTCGTTGCCTAGGAGTATTTTATAGGTGTCTTATATTATTTTCCAAAATTTATTGGTCAATTCCTTGAGAGCCCAACATCTATTTACAAATAACCTTACTTGAATTGCATGAACTACTAACGTGCTCTAAGGTCTTAATAGATTGACTTAGAGAATAATAAATAAAGTTAAAGAAATATTACGAATGATTTAGAGCCTGTTTGGATTGACTTAAAAAAAATAGTTTTAAAGTAAAAAATAAAAAGTCAAACTTAAATGACTTTTAAGTCAAATAATAAAAAGTAGGGGGAGACCTAATTTTGGATTTTAACTTATTTTAAGTTATTTTTAACTTGTCAAACACTTCCTAACTTATTTTAAGTCATTTTGACTTATTTTAAGTTATTTTTAATATTTGTCAAACACTTTCAGAAGTTAAAAACTGACTTAAAAAGTAGGTTTGACCAACTTTCAAGTCAATCCAAACACCCTCTTAAGAACCTTACTTGAATTTTAATGAGGTTACCACAATATATTTTTAGGGGGATAATTTGGAAATAATCAAGAGGGTAATACTGAAAAGTGATATTTTATTTATGTCCTTAAATATTTTTCTTACTGTGTAACATACCTCCAATAATTCATTTAATATGTATTAGAGTCATCTCAATTTATGACAAAATAAATTATTTTTCTCATTTTATTTTTAATAGTAATTGTTATTGAAAAATATAAATACCCTAACTAAGGTAAATGCACTTTCTTTAGTTCTTATTAAGTGAATTGTTGGGGTTTGACACACCCCTTAAGAGAAATATTTAAAGACATAAACCAAATGCTATTTTCCATCATTACCCTATTGATTATTCTCAAACTATTCAACTAAAAAATGTAAAGTAATTAATAACCATATCAAAAGATTTATGACAAAATTAATTATTCAAAGAATTAATTATTCAAAATAAATGATGTAAAGTAATCTTTATATATGATTTATGCTAAAAAAAATTAAAAAATTAAAAAATTAAAAAATTAAAATACTTTTTCATTTAATATGAAATCAATTTATGACAAAATTAATTATTTTTTCTCATTTTATCTTTAATAGTAATTATTTTTGAACTAGAACCATCTCATATTTTTATTTGACAAAATTATTTTGAGCCCAACCCTTAAAATTCCGAACAAATTAGGTTGACAGATTACTTATATTTGAGCTCAATTTTGACACCCATAAAACCAACCATAAATTCTTAGCAAGGAAAAATATAGCATCAACCATGTCCCATCTGCATAGATTGATGTACTACAAATATTGTATTGAATTGAAATTCAAAAGAAACCTTGAAAGAGAGAAACAAATTAATGTCTCTTCAATTTTTAATGTAAGTTATGGAGGAAATCAAATTGAATTTCAGTAATATAAGCATGGGGTTCAAGTTATAGATGATTGTATCTATAGACAAACTTTAGAAGTTTAGCACTTTATCAAAAACAACGTTCTAAAACCCCCTAGACACCAAAAAAGTTTAAGTTGAAAGGATTTCGAAATATTCTATGTTTTCCTCTAAACACAAAAGTGGGTTCTTTCTAACAAACATTATTAAAAATATTCATAAAGAAATGGTTCTCCGTAATTTGATAGGACTGAGTTAAGATTTTTGGAGCTCATTTAAGAAAGGAAAAATTACAAGAATATACTATTTAAGACCTTAATTTACCTAATATTATTTTAGTCTTTTTATTTATAACATTAACATTTTAATTACAAATATTACATTTTATTATAAATTAAAAATCTACACGATTTTATGTCCTATTTTATTGGTTAGTGGACTAAATTTTTGGGAGTCAAATTTTATCTTTTATTTTAATTAATTTTTAGAATCTCAATCACAATTATATTTGGATACGTTTTCTTTAACTTTCTCTTTCTTGTTAACCTTACACGGAAGAAATACCATTGATGCACTCTTTTTTTCCTTGGTAAACGCATTACTCCACATTTTTTTTTCCATCTTTTTCAAGAAAAAGTTTTGAAACTCCTCCTTGAAAATATTTCTCTTTGTTTCTTTTCAAAATCATCTCTTACAACACAATTTCTTTTTACTTCTTGAATAAATCGATTATGAGTAAGAAAGTTCCTTTTGATAATGCTCCCGGAAAGAGTCCTCGTTTGATGAAGACTTATATCGATGTCAAGAGCCTGATTGTTTGTTCAAAATCAAAAATTACAACTATTAATTTGAAGAAGATCCGCATTATCATAGTGAATATGATTTGTATCATGTGGTCCATAAATTATCGAAAAAAATTTTAAACACATTTTTTTTGTGTACACTTTGGCGGTCGATTTGGTAATATTATTGATGATATGTTATTTTAAATAGTGATATGTATTAAGGAATATACTTTGGTATCTGATTCAGTATAATAATTGGTGATTTGTTGGTTATTAACCGTAATATGCTTTTGTGTATATATTTAGATGGATGGTATAGTTAAAATATTGATATTTTGTTGATTTCAATTTGATGGATGGTGGTCAATTTGGTACAATTATTGATGATATGTTATTTTAAATAGTATTATGTATTAAGGAATATACTTTGGTAGCTGATCCGGTACAATAATTGGTGATTTGTTGGTTATTAACCGTAATATGTTTTAATGTATATATCTTGATGGATGGTATAGTTAAAATATTGGTAATTTGTTGATTTCAATTTGATGGATGGTGTGACTAATTTTTTGGTGATATATCGATTCAGAACAATAAAAGAAATTGATTTATAATTGATGGTAAGGTTGATTTTAGTTATATGTTTCAACCCTGCAATGCATAACACCATAATCTAATCAAGTATATATCAACTTTTTAGAATCATCAAATTAATTTATATGGTGTACAATGTGGTGTAACCTTTGTGTCAAGTTCAAATTTTAATAACTATAACAACTAAAAATAATTCGTGGATTTGTTGGTTAAAAAATAATGGTAATTTGTTGATTTAAAATTGCAATATGTTGTAGTATATATATACTTTGATGTATGGTATGACTAATTTTTTGGTGATATGTTGGTTTAGAACTATAAAAGATATTGATTTATAATTGATGGTAAAGTTGATTTTAGTTATGTTACAACCCTATAATACGTAATACCATAATCTAATCAAGTATATATATATATATCAATTTTTAGTATCATTAAATTAATTTACATGGTATACAATATGATTTAACTTTGGTGTCAAGTTCAAATAAATCTAATTTAATTTTACCATAATGAATAAATTATACCAAATTATAATCAAATAAATTAAAATAAACAAATCCATATATTGATGATAAATTTATTATTGGTTATATGTTCCAACTACATTGGTGTAACAAAGGATTTCAACAAAAAAATTGAAGAGAGAGAACTAATGAAAAACAAAGAAATTTTTCAGAAAATAAAATGAGGTAAAAAGAAAAAAAAAGGAGAAAGAGACGAGTGAAGAGAGAGTTTAGAAAAAAAGGTGGAGAGAAAAAGAGAATCAGTTTGCTTAGTATTTTAAGAAGAAGATTAGAAAAGGGGAGAAAAATAAGGAAATAAAAATATTAAGGGATTAATTATTGAGAGATTTGTGGAAGGTAAATAACAAAATAAGAGAAAAATAAGGAATGAAATCTTATTTAATAGTATAGGAATGTGTATTGTTGTATTATTTATACCGATTTATTTCTTATTTATTTTTTATTTGTTTTGTTTTTGTAAAAAAACTATTGCTATGTAGGTGAAATGTTAAATTATTGTTATATAAGGGTTATTTAGGTGCTTAAATTGTACATTTAAATTTTTAACCCTTTAAGAAAAATGTTTTTTTAGCCCGGATTGAATAAGCCTGCTTATTTGTGGGTCTTGAGAAATGTGAGTAGGGTCGGTACGTGGGCCAAATAAAAATTAATTAAAAAATAAAAATAAAATAAAATACTAAAATAACAAGAGTCCAAACTCAAAATCTATTTTAAGTTTTAAATATTAAAATTTAAATACAAGCTATATTTATAAAATATGTACTACATAAAATAAAAAATTCCTAAAATTTCTAGGGAATCACTACATAGATCGTAGCCTATGAAATATTTCATTTTTTTTGTGTTTTATATGATCATTAGTAAACAATTAGGTTAACATTTCTATTTAGCTATTTATAATTTTACTACAAATAGTAACACTAACATCGTAATCTTGTCTTGTCGATATTTATGATAATATTTTTAAGTCATAATTTCATTTATAAAATTATAAAAAGATATATTTTTTTAATGTAAGTTATAGAAGAAATCAATTGAATTTCAGTAATATACGCATGGGGTTCAAGCTATTAACATTAAAATTATGGTTTCAAATTAATCAATATTTAATTTGATATTAAATTAACAAAAATATCTCAACTAAAACACAAAAGAATTTCATAAGTTTTTCATGGAGTATTGTATTGCCTCGATATTCAAACGTGCTATCAAACTTACAAAAGGTTCAAATTCCATGAATTTCTTTGAGAGTTTTACATGTGCAATTTAAACTCAGGTATATATTTTTGAAAAAATTCATATTTTTTTAGTCGAAAAATATATATTTATTAAAATATATTAGTTAGTCATTATATATGGATTGTTTACACTGTTGCCACAAGATGATTTATATGAGTGTGCTTTATACTTGTCGTGCACTTATAAAATCCAGGTATTTCATTATGAATAAATATCTGATTGTAAGAATCATCGAAATTAAATTTAGTGTTGATATCAATCTGTTGCACTATTTTTGACGGAGCCGTTAGAATATTTGAATTCTAAGGGGAGTATTGTTGACACTCAATTTTGAACCTCCACAATATAAATTAATCATCGAGCTTCTTCAATTTTAAAACGATTTAAAATTCAAAAATGGTTTGCAAGTTATTTTAAATAAGTGTTGTCACTTTTATAATTTTTGAATAATATATATGTTTTGGATAATTTGGTATATAATTAGTATATTTTATAAACATTTCGAAAATCATTTCAAAAGGATTTTGATTTAAGTAAGTATTTTACTAAAATTAGTTTAGTTTAAGTTATGGTTATAATTTTAAATCATTAGTTTACACGTAAGTTAATTATTTTATTTCGTCAAATTAGAAGCTCGTAAATTAATTGATATTAATTCATCTTATTTAGAATTTAGTCAAGTTTGTTGATTTAACTCAATTGGGTTATTTCTTAAACTTCAAATCCAAACCCATTTCAAGACTAAATTTTGGGCCTTCTCTTAATTTTCCAGCAGCCCAACAAAAATAATTCCCAGCACACCATTTTCCAATTCCAGTGATTTTCCCTTTAACCTGGCCCACTCAAATTCTAAAACAACCAGCACAATCCAACGTTCCCAAAATTTTCTTTCTTCAACGCGTCAATTCCAGCAAACAACATCAGAACGCAACACAGACAGTGTGAACACGACAACAGACGGAAAAGCGACCCAGCACGTGCGCTTGAATGCCCGTGTCGTCTTCTCCAACGCTGCTTGACAGGCAGTACACGGGTACAGTGCTTTCGGCTACAACAAGCTGGAGATTCGTACTTTTGCAGCCTCGTCTAATCGCCCTTACACCTTTAGATCGAGCCATGTGGCATAGCGAGGACGAATAAATCGATCCCAGGCGTCCGTCCCTCTTTCCCCTTTCGGAATGAGCTAAAACCTCAAGAAAAGGGTGTTTGTTCGATTTGGTGAAAGAGTTTTTGGATTTTGAATTTTGGAATGGGCTTTGAACCGAAATTTTCATCCGTTTTCCTTCCCCTTTTGAAACCTTAATTATCTCCCTTCTATATAGACTCGCTTGTTACTCACTGTTGAAGGTGGGGAGAAGATAGTGGGAATATAGTTTGAGAAAATAAAGGTTGGAAGAAAAGATTGGAAAGGAGTTGGCAAGGATTTACAAACAAAAAAGAACAGTTTAGAGAGTGATACAAAGCAAATACATTCGAATACACTTAGGATAGAGTTCTGTTCTTCCTTCTCGTTCGTGAGTTGTTGAGACTTGCCAGATTTCTTAGAATCTTATCGTGGTAGTGGAAAGCTCCTACTCTGCTCGTTGGCATCCCAGTTTGCCGCACTCGAAGAGGTATATAACTTCCCCTTCTCTGTATCTCCTATCTTGTGTGATGCAAATGTGTATGCTTGGATGTTTGGGATGCTGGTTCCTGTTTGTCGCCGTTCCTGGTTTATAAGTTTTTTATTTCATTGCATATTTGTGGATCAGTTTTGGGATGTTTCTTCAGTCGTAGTTTACTCTCTCTTGAATCTACATCAATAATCAGTGTCTGGCATCGCGTCATTCCTTCTCTGCTTTAAGTTAAATGTGTGAATCATAGTGTATATTTATTTAAGCTTACTTTCGTGTTTCCGTTACTTCTCATCTTGAATGTGTTCATTAAAATAAATCGGAGCCTGTTAGTTATGAGGGGACTTGTTCCTTTTGGTCTCCAAAAGGGCTTGATATATGTTCAACCTTGATTCATTTTTGCGGTTGTCTGTTGTTCAGTTAGGGTTCTGTAGTAAAGGTAGCGGGCTGAAAATAATAGTTTGGGTCTTGTTTAGCTAGCTGAAGTCAGGAGCTAAGTCTATGTTTTATTCAACTATCGAATAAAAGTGTTCTATGATTGTTTTGTTGTTATTTTTCAAAGGAGTTTTCTTCCATGATTCATCTCTTTCATCGAGTTCAATGGGTCTAATTATATGGTCTCGACTACTATTTCGTTCAAACTTTCCCATTTTTTTCATTTTTTATTTTTATTTTTTTAATTTTTTTTTATTTCTGTAATTAATTCGCATTTTCTCCTTCCTCTTGTCTATTAGATGTATCTTAATCTCAAGTTGACATGTCATTTGCTTATTTAGAACAAGCTATGGTTCGCTCGATATTTTTTTGCAGTTCTTCATTATTTGTCGTGAACACTCTTTAAAATAATTTGTTGAAAGTTATACCCCTTGATCCATTATTGTCCAGTTATAGGGTAGAAATCAAATTTCCTTTAGTTCACTGTGGGCTTGTTTGGTAAAATGATAATATTCTTTGTTCTAAAAAACATGCGAAAATGATCTATTAAATATCATGTTTTGTTATGATCAATCGGCGTGTTTTCGTTTGTTTTAGGACATGGTCTCTTTAAATTTAACGTCATATTTGGATTTGGGTGTTAAATATATACTCCAATAAGATTTTAACTTAAACTTTTTTTAAAAAAAAAAAATCATTATCTTTTATTTATTTATTTATTTATTTTGGCATACTATTGTTTGAACACGAGTTGACATAAATATTGATCTTGTTTCATACATTTTTCTCTTTCTTTCATATAAAGGGCTAGCTATAGATTTAAAAAATCAATTTTGGTGCAAGTTGTCATCCCTCCGTTCAGTTGAAATTATAGAATTGTGTTAATTCCTTTCTGTGATGTTACTAATAATTACTCTTTTCTTTCCTTGGTATGAACTCACTGCATGAGCCCCTCACGGACTCTATCTTTGCATTTCGAGAGAGCCATAAAGGCTCAAATCTTTTCCTTCCAAGTTGGTCAGCTATAAAAATCAGCAAACAGGTCCCGGAGTTGAAAGAGTACACAGTAGATCGGGATATTGAAGAAATGGGCCAAAAACCCACTCTTAATTCAAAAATCGTATTTTGTTATTTTGGGTCTAAGCCCACTTATTTGCTTATACTTGCTAGAATTTAGGACAGGTGGAAATTTGGGCCAAAGGCCCCAAAACGAAAATGGGTCCGAATACTGGCCAAGGCGAACAGAAAAACCAGATTCGGGCCCAAGTCTCTTTCCCCTCTTCGTTTGGTTATGTTTATTTATTTGCCAATATTTGTTGTTAGTCCTAAGGTCGGAAAGATTCAAATCCCCGAAAGATGCTTATTTTGATTTAACAATTCAACTAAATCGGTCTTTTTAAAATGAACTTAAAAAGTAAATTTGGAGAAGTATCCTACTTAGGTCGTAGGTCAATATTCCCCTTTTCCCTCCTTTTAAATCGATTCAATTATAAAATAGTTTAATTTTGCAATTCAATTTAAGTTAAAATTATTTTAGCCAAATAGCTAATCGTCGGATAACCGCGTGTTAGCGGGCATTTCGGGTGCTTTCAAACCCTTCCCGAAATGCTAATGTGAACCCCGAACCCCCTTAAATATTTTCAATTGATTTCCTGTTTTAATCTATTGAAAATCAGTTTTCTTGATTTTTCTTAAAAAAATAAGTGGCGGCTCTAAATCAGTGTAAATTACTATTTTTATAATAAAACAAGTATTTTTGTTCATTTTCCATATTAAAAACTATGGTAGATAATTTTCAAATATTTTTCCAATTTTCTCTGCATACTGGTCCAAAAAGTAGCCAAGCCGCCCATGACTTTGAAAAAAATGGCACTATGTGATATGTTACAAATCAAATTGTTAGAAAATACTCCCTCTATTTCGTATTACTTGAAATTTTGAGGCATTTTTCATTTTTTAAATTAACTTAATTGCTCAGTTTTCAAGATTACTTTTAGAGTGTTCTTCTAATTTTATTCTTCATTTGGATTTTCAATGTGATACTTCAATAAATTTGACGATAATTAATAAGGATAAAAATGAAAAACTATGTTTAATTTATGTCTTAATCTATTTTTCTTAAATGGTGTAAAATACCTCAAAAATTTAATTAATATGAAATGGAGGAAGTAATGGTTTTTAACTATTTGGCAAATAATGGATTTTTCATACTTAATTGTGTCAGTCAAATAACTAGTATTTGATGAACGAATAAGTTAAAGTAAAAATATGAATTTGTTAGGATATCGTTTTCAATTTATTTCCTTTTTCTTTTTTGTGCACATCTTTGTCATTTTTCTCTCTTTTGGAATTTTATTCTCTCTTTATTTTTTCCCTAAAATCTCTACTTTAGAAATTCATTACAAATTACAACCATGAATCTTCCTTTTTAAATAACTGTTTTTATCTGATAAAATATCTGATAAAAGGCAAATTCTGCAACTACCCCCCAATTTGGTATCAGAGCTTAGGATTAAAATAATTAAAAGAAAATGAGAAGACCTTATAAAAATACTCTAACATATAAACAAATAAAACATAACTTAACCTATTTATATATAGAGTATAAAATATTGAATAAACAAACTAACAAAACTACAGAAGATATCCATAAATTAGATAAGTTAATCACACAAATATCATCATTAGAATATAAGTTGATAATCCAGTTAAAACAAAGACTAATACACAAAAAACAATGAACAAAGAAGAATTCGCAGTAAGCGAGAAAATATATGAAAATTACGATGGACTAAAAATAAAAATAATTTTCTCAAATTTAGGACGAAGATACAACAAAATATGAGACCAATTATACTTAATGTTGGAAAAAGAAGAATTAAAATTAGAAGATAGTCTAACAGTTATAATAAGAATAACAAGGGAAAATGAAGAGATAGATAGGGAAAAAGAAATAGAAAAAATAAAAATTCAAAATAAAGAAAAAATACAACAAATAACAAACATAAAAAATAACAGAATAAAAGAATTAGAAAAAGAATTACAGATATTAAAAGAAATATATGAGAAACAGCAAAGACAAGAAGAAGAAAACACATTATTAACAGAAATACAGAAGTATAAAGAAAAAATCACAAATAATCAAGAAAAATTAGAGATAGAAAATAAAAATCAAAATGAATTACACATAGAAACTATAGAAGAAGAAGATATGGAAATAGACCAAAATTCAGAAATAAGTGAAACATATATTGAAATTATGATAAATCAAAAATTAATAGAAAATACGGAAGTAGAAATTAATTATGATGAAAAAATGAAAGAAACAGATGGAACTAGCACTTCAAGAATATATCCAAAACAGAAAAAACCACAAATATATACCCGAGATTATACAGGTTCAGATAGATACGAGACCTTATGGAATAAAAGATTAAATACAAAAAAATGGAACCCTAAACAAGTAAATGGACAACCTGAATACTTAGACTTAGATTGTGTAATAGATATAAACCAAACTATACAATTATGGATATGTTATATAGCAAAACAAATAATAGACAACAAAATTAACATAGCAGAAGCACCTGGATATATAGAAAGAACGTTTATAGGAGCAGTAAAATTATGGTTCTTAAATCTAGAAGAAGAAAGTAAAAAGACATTAAGATCAAGTAAAGACATACAAGCTAAAGAAACAACATCGGTAATAGATATACTCTATAAATATGAAACAGCTATAAGAAATGAATTTAGTAGTATGACAACAGAGGAAGAAGAACGAAATAAATATAAAATTATAAATAGAAATTTAATGAACAAATTAGGAATATGTAACATGTGTTATTTAGATGAATATACTTGTGCATACAAAGAATATTACTACAAAGGAGTCTATGATATACAAGAAAGTCCAAAAATAAGACACTTATATTTTACGAAATTGCCAGAACCATTTAGTTCAAAAATAATAAAAGCATGGGAGGAAGCAGGATTGCAAGATACATTAGGAGCTAGGATAAAATTTGTTAAACAATGGTATGCAAATATGTGTGAAAAATATAGGGAAGACATAAAAATGGAAAAAACAATAATAAAAAATTTAGCATGTTGTAAAGATAAAATAGCACCACAATTTGGTTGTGATGATAAATATTATAAAAAACATAAAAAGAAAAGGTTTAAAAATTATAAGAAGATAAAACATAAATACAGAAATCCGAGAAAAAGATACTTTGCAAAATCTAAACGACCATATAGGAAAAAGAAAAGTATAAGTGAATGTAAATGTTACAATTGTGGAAAATTAGGACATATAGCAAAAGACTGTAAAATACCAAAAACCCCTAATAAGAAACAAATATCAGAAATAATTATAGAAGAAGAAGTTTGCTTACAATTAGAATATATAGATTATGAATTAGAAAGTGATGATAGTATTTATGAAATATCTGATAATGAAGAAGAATACAGAACATATAATGACATACAACAATAAGATGACTGAAGAAAATATACAAATAATAAGAGAAGAATATACGACAGATGATTATTCTGAACAAAAAATAATTTTTGACAATAATATATTTGAAAAAGTAAAAGGAAAAGAAATTGATTTAAGTGTGGAAAACATATTTAGTATGCCCTTAATAAAAAACACTTTTAGAAGAAATAAAGAAGAATTTTATATAATTAGCCAGAAAGAACATATTATAGATTGTAAATATGCCCAAGGAAAAGCTGAAGTACCAATTATAAATAAAAGAGAATTAAATAAGGAGGTACAAAAAATAAAAAGTAAAAATCAGATCAAGTATGTACATTTAGGAGGAATAGAAATACTTATAAAAGCTTGCTTTAAGGAAGGAATAGATACCCCAATAGAAATATATTTGGCAGATGATAGAATAATAGAACCTATAGAAAAGAGTGTAATAACAGCAGTAAGAGGAAATTTGATTTACCAGAAATTTAAATTTACAGTTAATACTAATTATTCAGTGGCACTAACAGACCAAAATATAGATAAAACATTAGTACTATATTGAAAAATTAATGGAATAACATTAACGGAAGTAAAATATGTACAGCTAGATGTAAAAATTTATATGTATTAACCTCTAAACACAAAATAACTGCAAAAAGCAAAATAAAAGGAATAGAAATAGAAACACCATTTGAACAGTTTGTTAAAATAATAGATAATAATAATAACTACTCATATAAAGAAATAGACACTAGTGAAAATTTAGATATAATAGAGGAAAGGATAGGAAGAGCCAGAAAACTTAAAGATAATCTACAAAGAGAATATACAAAAAAGTTGGCACATGATATAATCCCTAACAAATATTACATTATAGGAATAATAGAAGAAAAAGAACATTTAATATTAATAAACACAAAACAAGAAGATAACTATATAATAGATAAATTATTAAATAAAGAAGAAATAGAAATAAACAAGGTAACAAAACAAAAATGCTCAGATTTACCAGCATTAATAATAGCCCAATTAGAAATAGAAAAAGACATAATAATAGCAGATATACCTATGAAAATAAAGTTAGAAATTAAAGAAGAACAACAAGCAGACATAATATTAGGATTAAAATGGCTAGAAGAAGTGAAACCTTATAAAATAGAACCTACTTACCTAACTATCACCTATAATAATAAGATGATAATAATAAAAAGAATAATATTATGAAAATACATGTACTTATGAAAATAATAGTAGAAGGATACTATAATAGATATTATACACCAATGATAGATACAGGAGCAGAAATTAACATATGTAAATATAAATGTTTACCGGAGGATAAGTGGATAAAATTAAAAACACCTATAGTTGTAAAAGGATTTAATAATGAAGGAAGCCTAATATACTATAAGACAAAAGATGTAAAAATACAAATATGGGATAAGATACTTAAAATAGATGAAATATATAATTATGATTTACCTACAAAAGATATAATCTTAGGAATACCATTTTTAGAAAAATATTATCCGCATATAATAACCAAAACTCACTGGTGGTTAACAACACCATGTAAACATAAAGTAGGAGCAAAAAGAGTAGGAAATAAAATACGAAAGCCTACAGAATGGATAAAAGGAAGAGAAAATATTACACAAAAATTAGAAAATATGCCAAGTAACACTAATAATATAGAATATATAGTATTCCCAATAGATAAATTAGGTCCAATAAAAAATAGATTAGAACAATTATATAGTGAAGACCCATTAAAAGGATGGAATAAGTATAAAATAACTGTAAAAATAGAATTAATAGACCCAAATAGCATCATAACCCAAAAACCCTTGAAATATAATTTTGATGACTTAACAAAATTTACAATGCATATAACAGAATTATTAGAAAAAGGATACATACAAGAAAGTAATAGTAAACATACTAGCCCAGCATTCATAGTTAATAAACACAGTGAACAAAAAAGAGGGAAAAGTAGGATGGTTATAGATTATAGAAATTTAAATGGAAAAACTAAAACTTACAATTATCCAATCCCAAATAAGATACTAAAAATAAGACATATACAAGGATATAATTATTTTAGTAAATTTGACTGCAAATCAGGATTTTACCACCTAAAATTAGAAGAAGAATCTAAAAAATTAACAACATTTACAGTACCACAAGGATTTTATAAATGGAATGTATTACCATTTGGATATAAAAATGCACCAGGAAGATTTCAACATTTTATGGATATATATTTCACAAAATTAGACAACTGCATAGTATATATAGATGATATACTACTATACTCAAAAACATATGATGAACATATAAAACTATTAGAGAGATTTATAAACATAATAGAAGAATCAGGAATAAGCTTAAGTAAGAATAAAACAGAAATTATGAAAAATCAGATAGAATTCTTAGGAATACAAATAGATAAAGATGGAATAAAAATGCAGCAACACATAGTACAAAAAATTATAAAATCAGAAGAAATACTAGATACAAAAAAGAAATTACAATCCTTTTTAGGATTAGTAAACCAAGTAAGAGAATACATACCTAAACTAGCAAAATATTTAAAACTATTACAAAGAAAATTGAAAAAAGACATAGAATATAGTTATGATAAAGAAGATAAAAAACAAGTTCAAAAAATAAAAGAACAATGCAAAAAATTACCCAAGTTGTGTTTTCCAGATGAAAATAAAAAATTCAATTATGTAGTTGAATCCGATGCAAGTGAAAATAATTATGGTGGAGTATTAAAATATAAATATGAAAATGAGAAAATAGAACATCACTGTAGATATTACTCAGGAACATTTACGAAAACAGAAGGAAAATGGGAAATTAATAGAAAAGAATTATTTGCATTATATAAATGTTTATTAGCATTCGAACCATATATTGTATATAATAAATTTATTGTAAGAATATATAATACGCAAGTTAAATGGTGGCTAACACGAAAGGTACAAGACTCAGTTACTACAAAAGAGATAAGAAGACTAGTATTAAACATCTTAAATTTCTCTTTTACTATTGAAGTGATTAAGACTGACAAGAATGTCATTGAAGACTACTTATCAAGACAAATCCGTACAAACGGACTTTGAGGAGGAAATTACAAATACAATACTTATGAAAGAACTATTGGAACAAATTAAGATGCTCAATAATAGAGTATCACTCATGGAAACAAGATATGTGGAGAAGGACCACGGTAAACAACTGTGAGCTAGCGGGCAAATGAGCACTTTAAAAAACCAGATTTAGAAGGTGACGATGGGATACACCTAAAAACCCAAGTTACTAACGATTTAAATATTGTTACAGGTACAGGAATTACAAAAGAATCATTTACACCAATTATAAAAAAGAAAAATTACAATTTGAATAAGGTATTTGAAAAACCTTATGCCCCACCTCATATAACAAAAAATGAATTATTTATACCACCACAAATACACACTTATGCAAAATCACTCGACCAGACAAAGAAAACATACAACCATATAACCCGCACATACCTTGAAAATATTGAAAAAATTCAGAATATCCTAAATACCCAACCTATTGAAAACCCAGAAAAACTAAAAAACTACCAAGGATATATTACCAATAAATTATAAAACTATAATAAATTAATTGCCCTACCAGAAACTAGACCAAATTTAGTAGCAACTTGCTATGCTTATGGACTTATTTCAACAGTATATACGGTTACAGGGAACGAAATTAGTCAAATACCAGAACTATATCAAGCATTTATGAATTACAAGAGAATTACCAAAGGACAATTATTTTATATCAGGTTTTATTCAGCACCAGCGGAAGTATTATTTGATGAGATTAAGCCGGTCATCACAGTTATAAAAATAGGAATGACAAAAGACTATATTATTCCAGAAGAAATTATAAAGCAACCAATTATACCAAAAACAGAATTACCAGCTTTTTACGCCAACAAAAGGATTATTGGACTCAGTACGATATTAGCAGAGTTATCCAATGCATATGACAAGACAAATTACATATGAAAATATTGTTCAAGAAATCACTTATTAATTTATTCAACAACAAAGGAGTTAAGACCTATGAATAAGTTAGAAGTAAAAGATTGGGCACTGTCGCTACTTAAACCAGAACAAGAGCCAATAACAAAAGCTATTAGAAAAAGATTTATCTCAGAAGACAGCTTAGACCAATACTGTAAGCTTATTGGGAAAAAATACACTTAACACATATGCAGCAGATGTAGTGGAGTAAACAATTACATACCAGATGTCAACATAGACTAGAGAAAAAAAAAAACAAACAAACAGGTGGACGATCAAGAATTAAAAAGAAGCAATTATTGGAAACAGATGGACGGACAAGAATCAAAAGAAAGAAGCAATTATTGGAAACAAGTGGACAGACAAGAATTAAAGAAGCAACAATAACATGTGATAGAAAGTAAGAAAGCGACATAAAGCTAAGAAGAAAGCAACATAAAGAGGAAGCAATATAAAATATGTCGGGGATTGACATGTAAATAAGTAGGGACTCATTTGTAAATATTTTTCTTATTTTGCAAACTATAGTCCTTAGTTCGCTTGTATATATAGGACACCATTTCCCCTTTTGAAGGAAGCAAGACCAGCAGAAACATCTCTCTAAATATTCATCCTTTGTAAACATAAATATTCAATAAAATTACTTTAATCCCCAAAATAATGGAGCAAAACTTAGCAAATATTGCAACTCAGGTATACTTATTTATGATTATGCGTAACTAATTAATTAATTCCTGTTAACCATAATATTATGTGATATGCTTATGATTATTATTATGAATTAGAATTATTCAATAATTTATTATCTAGTTTGCTAGCATAGAGAAAAGTAAGAGAAAACTTCTAGAACTAGGCCATCCAAAAATGGGAAACCAGGAAAGGCAAGAGAAGCCGTGTTAGGGGAGTACCTAAGTGTTGAGACTCTGTTTAGGAAGATAATATCTGAAGAAGGTATCATGCTAGTAGTGACCAGATGATAAATCATGAATATTTTAATCCATAATAAACTATCATAAGATTACCACATAGTAGACATGGTAGACAGGAATACATTAAGCAAAAATATGAATATTTCAAATCCACCCACCGTAGAAGTTAACAATAGCTATTTTGAAGATAATTATAAGATACTTATTCTCAAAGTATTAGAAAAAATAACAGAACCTAGCATAAAAAAATTAATATGGAAAAAATTAATAAAATACGAAGAAGAAGAAATAAATAACCTAATAAGACAAAATTGGTTTGATGACATAAGAGAAATAATACAAGATTTATATGACAGTACAGATTATTTAGATATATATTCAGACTATAATAGTGATTGAATTATGATAAATGAAGAATATTTCCAACTCTGGAAAGAAGTTATGTCTGAAATAGACTCATGGGAAAATGAATTCTATAAAAAAGCATTTATCTGATAAAATATCTGATAAAAGGCAAATTCCGCAACTACCCCCCAATTTGGTACTTGTCCACTATTGATTTTGCAAGACTTCTTAAGAAACTATAAATAGAACGGTAGTTTTGCTATATCACTCTTTAAATATAATAAATACAATGTCTTGAAAAATGTAACAGAGAAATGAATATAATTAATGATAAAAGTAAATTAGGAACTAAGTGTAAAATTATTCATTGATTTCATAAAATGGACAACTATTGTTGAACATTTCAAAATAATATAGTGGACAACTATTATTGGACGGATGAAATATTTTATTATGGGTAGGGAAGGGGAAATGAGGAGGGAATTACAATGTGGGAAATCGAACCCTCACGAACAAGGTGAGAGTTCAGGTAGCCAACCAACCGAGCTACTAAGGTTCCCCAATCCCACATTTATTGTATATTGATGCTGCGTGTTTTTTCTCAAAAATAACTAGGGTTTTAGGGTTCTTTATTTTATAGTTGGGAGTAAGAGTTTTTATAAGTTTTTTGTAGTAAATTCAATGGGTTAGACTTGAGAACAATTCTTCAAAGAAATTTGTCAAGAATCAGAATAGTAAACTCTATTTTTCACAACACTAAACTCACTTCTTTATGCACTCTATAATATTTTTCACCTCCACCACAAGGTAAATCACATAAATTGAAAATGAGTAACAATGCAACATTATGAAAATTATGTAAAAAGGTACTATAAATTATAGTATTAGAAACTTAATTTATTTAAAATGTATATAAAAGTATTAGTTGACTCTAAATTTTATTTGTATTATATATATATATATATATATATATATATATATATATATATATATATATATATATATCTGTGTGTGTGTCAAATAAACGACAGTAAATATATAATTTTCAAGAAAATTATACTTGTTATACCATCATTAGTAATATAGTATTAAATCAATTCTTATTTGCTGAAAATCTAAATATTAAAAACAGATCAACTGAGCAAAATCAAATAAAGAAGATTCATCATTGTATGCATAATTTACTTTTAATATATAAATAATTTATTATAATATCATTATGTATTATACTATAAATATCTATAATAATAAATAAAAAACATCGCTAAAATCTAAAAGATATTCTACCAAATAATTTTTCCTTCTTCACATGTTTACCTTTTCATTATTGGACAAAACGATTTCCACATGTATGGCTTTTTACACTGTATCAACCGAAATAATTGAACTTCCCTTTCATATATATATATGTGGGCCATCATCTTTTCCTATTTCGGACTTTTTGGTTCACTTTGTATTTGTTTGATTTTTCTTGCGGAAAAGATTTGAGAGAGTTGTTGATACAAATGATTCATATAAATCTTTTCTTTTATTAACAAATTAAAAGAGATTTATTACTTTATTTATACTATCTTTAATATTAAATAGTTATATAAAATTATATTTTTAATTAAAGTGTCCGATCAAAATGGGCCAAATAGAAGGAAAAATTTGGGAAAATTAACCACAATTTCATTTAATTCTAATTCATAGCAAAGTCTTTGTCATTCGCCTCTCTCCCTTGAATCTCGTTCGCCACTCTCCCTGAATCTCGCTCGCCACTCTCTCTTGCCTCTCTCACTTTATACAAACGCAAATGTATAAATTGTGTTTGTGTTTGCATAAAGCGAAAGAGATCTGTATATACAAATACAAATACATATCCCTTCGTCCTATACACTTATTATTATACAAATACAAATCTTTCCCTGCCCAGTTCTTTTTTGTCTCTTTATTTTTTCCCTAAAATCTCTACTTTAGAAATTCATTACAAATTACAACCATGAATCTACCTTTTTAAATAACTTGAATCCCACATTTTTTTACTCCTTCTATACAATAATACTTGTCCACTATTGACTTTGCAAGACTTCTTAAGAAACTATAAATAGAATGGTAGTTTTGCTATATCACTCTTTGAATATAATAAATACAATGTCTTGAAAAATGTAACAGAGAAATGAATATAATTAATGATAAAAGTAAATTAGGAACTAAGTGTAAAATTATTCATTGATTTCATAAAATGGATAAGTATTGTTGGACATTTCAAAATAATATAGTGGACAACTATTATTGGACGGATGAAATATTTTAATATGGGGTAGGGAAGGGGAAATGAGGAGGGAATTACAATGTGGGAAATCGAACCCTCACGAACAAGGTGAGAGTTCAGGTAGCCAACCAACCGAGTGTTGGCAGAAGAGATAAAATGAAGAAGAAACAGAAAGAAAACAAACGATCCTTTTTTTTATATATATATCTATCTTTTGGAAAACAAACGTACATGACTATTAATAGTACTTGAAAGCAACTGAAATAGAGAAAATGTAGGGCACTAGTTTGCCACTAACCAACTTACTAACTAATTGACTGCTACTAATAATAGGACTCCTAAATCTTATAAAACTGAAACATAAAAGACTCCTACAAAAACTGACCATAAATTATTGCTTTGAATTAGTCAACTAACACTCCCCCTTGATTCAAAATCACACACTCCCAACTGCAATCTGAAAAACTCATGTTTAGCAAGAGGAAGAGACTTTGTAAATATATCCGCTACTTGCTCATTTGTCCCACAAAATGTCAGCACAATTCTTCCATCTGCTACCAGCTTCCAAATGAAGTGATGTTGCACATCAATATGCTTTGTTCTCCCATGGAAAGAGGGATTCTTAGCCATATCAATTGCTGATTTGTTATCACAAAAGATATCAGTAGCCTCTGTTTGCTCATAATTAAAATTTGCTAGCAGCTTCCGGAGCCATAAAGCTTGTCGCGGCCGCTAAAGTCACAGATACTCTGCCTCGATGTGACAGAGCCACTGCTTTCGCTTTGAACTCCATGTCACACTCCGTAACCAAAGCTAAAACAATGCACCAAGTACTTTTCCGATCATCCAAGCACCGCATAATCATCACAAGAAAGCCAACTAATCTGAAATTTGGTGCTTTACAATACCAGATGCCAAAGTCCGCTGCTCCAAAGAACATAGCGAAGAATTCTTTTCGCAAAGACCAAAATGTTTCTTTGTTGGACTTTGCAAAAATCTGACACAACACTAACGTAAAAAGCAATGTTAGGTCTAGTGTGTGTTAGATAATTTAAGCCACCGACTAAACTTCTAAACAATCTCGATTTGCTTTCTCGCCCATCCGCGTTGCAACTTCTCATTGATATTCATCTGTAGTCACGCTTCACAATTCATCATATGAAATTTTTTAAAAGGTCCTCTCAGATATTTCTTTTGAGAAATAAAAATTCCATCTTTATCTTGGATCACTTCAAGCCCCAAAAAGTATTTCAATAAACCCAAATCAGTCATCTCAAAGTTTCTCATCATAGTGGACTTGAAATCATCGATTGAAGACTTGGATGACCCAAAATAAATCATATCATCAACATAAAGACAAACCACCAAAAATTCTCCATTACCTTGCTTCTTCAAGTACAATGTGGGCTCATTGTCACTTCTTGCGAATCCACTCTTTTGAAAGAAAGAGTCAATTTTGCTATACCACGCATGTGGAGCTTGTTTTAGCCCGTAAAGAGCTTTTCTTAACTTGTAGACCTTGTTCTCATTGCCATTAATAACAAAGCCTTGAGGTTGTGAAACATAAACCTCCTCTTCTAGATCTCCATTCAAGAATGCAGACTTCACATCAAATTGATACACAAGCAAGTATAATTGCGCAGCCAATGCCAAAACAACTCTCACTGTTTCAGATCGAGCAACAGGAGAAAAAGTTTCTTCAAAATCTATACCTTGTTGTTGTGAGTATCCTTTCGCCACAAGCCGAGCTTTGTGCTTTTGAATGCTCCCATCAGTATTGTACTTTGTTCGGAACACCCATTTGAGTCCAATTACGTTCTTTCCTTCTGGTGCGTCAACCAACTCCCATGTGAAATTTCTTTCAATTGCTTGCATCTGTTCTACCATAGCATTCTGCCATTCAGATTGTTCTGCAGCATCTTCATAACAAACAGGATCTGAAACAAGCAAAGCAAATTGACAAGAAGTATTTACGTTGTTAGAATATTTGGGATTTGGTTTCTTTTCCCTTGCTGATCTTCTTAGTGTAATTGGCTCAACTGATGACTCGTCAAGTGTTGTAGTGGTTACCGGTGCAATAGGTGAGCTAACTGGTGAACTTACTGATGAAGTGGGTGAGCTTCCAGGAGTAGGAATAGGGTCTGCTGCAGGTTCTTCATCAATAGATAACAATTGGATATTTGATCTTACATTCCTAGAACTAAAGTTCCAACAAGCATCCTCATTAAACACAATATTTCTACTTATAATCACTTTGCCACTTATGGGATTATATAGACGATATGCTTTGGATTGAAGACTATAGCCAACAAAAATACATTTTTCAGATTTCTTATCAAGCTTAGAATGTAAATTAACCAAAGCATACGCTATACAACCAAAGATTCTTAAGTGGCTTACCCGAGGCTTCTTACCATTCCAAGCTTCAAGAGGTATTGTGTTCCAAACAACTTTTGTGGGAGAGATATTCAAAAAATAGACAGCGGTTGCAACAGCTTCTCCCCAAAAATAATCTGGCAGACCCTTTGCTTTCAATGAACTTCTAGTCATTTCCACCACTGTCCTATTTTTCCGCTCGGCCACACTATTCTGCTCCGGTGTGTATGGTGCGGTAAGTTCACTGCGAATTCCATTCTCATCACAGAACACATTAAAATCATTAGACAAGAACTCACCACCTCTATCGGTACGAAGTGATTTTATCTTGTTGCCACTTTGATTCTCTACCAATGCCTTAAATTTCTTGAAATTCTCAAAGGTTTCAGATTTGAATTTCAAGAAATAGACCCAACTAAAGCGGCTGTAATCATCGGTAAACATAAAAAAATACCGACTTCCACCAAGGGATTCCGTTTTCATTGGCCCACACAAATCGGCATGCACAAGTTCAAGACAAGTTATAGCCCTCCATGATTTTCCTACTGGAAATGATTTCCTAGCTTGCTTCCCATAAATACATCCTTCACACAAGTCAAGTTGATTGATTTTTGGCAAGCCGATAACCATATTTTTTTGAACCAAAAGTTTCAACCCATTAACATTCAAATGTCCATAACGTAAGTGCCATAAATTAGTCTCATTCTTTCCTTTAACAACTAAAGCAGTATTTCCAACGTTTGAAATATCAAGGGGAAACATTTTATTTTGAGTCATAGGTACACGAGCTATTGTGTGGCCAGATTTGTTGTCCTTAATGTCACATACATTATCATAAAAAAGAACTGAATAACCACTACTCATCAATTGGCCGACACTTAACAGGTTATGAGCCAAAGTAGGGACATATTGCACATCATATAAAAGCTTCACATTACCTTGGACAGTTTTTATTTCAAATGTACCTTTTCCTTCAACGTGCACTTGTTTGTCATCTCCTAGCCGCACCTCGCTTTTTTGTGACTCATCAAAATCTCTAAATAGAGACTTTGAACTTGACATGTGATTTGAGCATCCGCTATCTACAAATCATACAACATTCATACTTTCAATTACTAGGGAATGGGCCATAAACAACTTACTCTCTTCTTCCACTTTTTGTGTGAAATTGACTTCCTTCTGCTCATCTTTCTATTTCGTCCAACAATCAGCTTCTTTATGGCCAAATCTCTTGCAGTAGCGGCATTGAAATGTGCTCTTGTACTGATGTGATTCACCGACTTGGTTCCTACCTCTGCCACCTCCACGGCCTCGACCATGAAAATTGCCTCTGCCATGTCCTCGCCTGGCAGGGTTTGGAGGATCCTTCTCCAGTGCCCAGTGGAAGACTTGGAAGATGCTTCAAAGGCATATTTTCCTTCATGGTTGGAGTTAGCAACTACTCCATATAGTTCATCATTGGATACTGCAGAAATGTTTTGGCCTCTAGCACTTCCTCGAAAAAGTCACTTCAAAGCAACAAAGACGCGAAATGTGAAACCGAAACGATTCCCTTAAAAGCATATGCTCGATTCGGTGAAGGCACTCTCATGGCCGAGAAAAGTGGAGAGGCTTCCACCAAGTGGAAAGATTGTGGCTTGATGTCGACATGTCGATCCACATATACACGCCGTTATCGCTTACGCCTTGGGCATTTTAGCTTCTAGGTTGTGTGAAAGATATTTGCAATTTTTTATTGACCCCTTATGGAAGGCGCTTACCTCTTTATCTGGAGTTCAACGACAGGTAGCTTCAATGGTGCTTATTTCTTGGTTTAAAGAACTGAAGACCAGGAACATTTTAAGTGTGTGATTTTGAATCAAGGGGGAGTGTTAATTGACTGATTCAAAGCAATAAGTTATGGTCAGTTTTTGTAGGAGTCTTTTATGTTTTTCCCTTGTAGGAAAACTCTCCTTTTACCTGGAATGCCTTCTCTTGAACTTTCTCACGGGACCTATTTATCCTATCTCCATGAGCTAGCAAAGAACTCATTAATTCATCAAAAGAATAGGTAGATAGGTCCTTAGATTCCTCTATCATAGAACAACATGCTCAAATTTAGTGGTTAAACTTCTCAACACTTTAGACACCACAATCTGATTATCAATTTTCTCACCATAGGACCTCATCCTATTAACAATAGCAGATGTTCTAGACAAATACTCTTGCACAGACTCATTTTCGTTCATGAAAAGGGTTTCAAAATCACGTCGAAGAGTTTGTAATTTGACAACAATTACCTTATCATCACCAAAGTACTCTTGCTTCAGGATCTCCCATGCCTCTTTTGAAGTCTCAGCTGTAGATATGCCAGGAAAAATGTCATCATGAAGAGCTTGCTGAATCATGAACAGAGCCTTTGAGTCTCTTTTCGATGTTCTCTCAGTTGGTTTGCATTCCCTTTCGGAATTCCAATCTCAACTACATCCCATAGTTCTTGAGACTTGAAAAGAGTCTTCATTTTTAGACTCCAAAACTGATAATTTTCACCTCTGAAAAGTGGAAGCTGAGGTTGCGACGAAGCTGCTGTAGCGTTCCCTGCCATGGAGATTTCCTCAAAAAAAAATATCTCACAATATTTCACTCTTTTTCTCTTATACCTTACAAATCCCTGCTTGAGGAAAGGATGGATCGCAACTTAGATTTATGCTCTGATACAAAAAATGTTGGCAGAAGAGATAAAATGAAGAAGAAACAGAGAGAAAACAAACGATCCTTTTTTTTTTATATATATCTATCTTCTGGAAAACAAACGTACATGACTATTAATAGTACTTGAAAGCAACTGAAATAGAGAAAATGTAGGGCACTAGTTTGCCACTAACCAACTTACTAACTAATTGACTTTTACTAATAATAGGACTCCTAAATCTTATAAAACTGAAACATAAAAGACTCCTACAAAAACTGACCATAACTTATTGCTTTGAATCAGTCAACTAACACCGAGCTACTAAGATTCCCCAATCCCACATTTATTGTATATTGATGCTGTGTGTTTTTTCTCAAAAATAACTAGGGTTTAGGGTTCTTTATTTTATAGTTGGGAGTAAGAGTTTTTATAAGTTTTTTGTAGTAAATTCAATGGGTTAGACTTGAGAACAATTCTTCAAAGAAATTTGTCAAGAATCAGAATAGTAAACTCTATTTTTCACAACACTAAACTCACTTCTTTATGCACTCTATAATATTTTTCACCTCCACCACAAGTTAAATCACATAAATTGAAAATGAGTAACAATGCAACATTATGAAAATTATGTAAAAAGGTACTATAAATTATAGTATTAGAAACTTAATATATTTAAAATGTATATAAAAGTATTAGTTGACTCTAAATTTTATTTGTATTATATATATGTGTGTGTGTGTGTCAAATAAACGATAGTAAATATATAATTTTCAAGAAAATTATACTTGTTATACCATCATTAGTAATATAGTATTAAATCAATTCTTATTTGCTGAAAATCTAAATATTAAAAACAGATCAACTGAGCAAAATCAAATAAAGAAGATTCATCATTGTATGCATAATTTACTTTTAATATATAAATAATTTATTATAATATCATTATGTATTATACTATAAATATCTATAATAATAAATAAAAAACATCGCTAAAATCTAAAAGATATTCTACTAAATAATTTTTCCTTCTTCACATGTTTACCTTTTCATTATTGGACAAAACGATTTCCACATGTATGACTTTTTACTCTGTATCAACCGAAATAATTGAACTTCCCTTTCATATATATATATGTGGGCCATCATCTTTTCCTATTTCGGACTTTTTGGTTCACTTTGTATTTGTTTGATTTTTCTTGTGGAAAAGATTTGAGAGAGTTGTTGATACAACTGATTCATATATATCTTTTATTTTATTAACAAATTAAAAGAGATTTATTACTTTATTTATACTATCTTTAATATTAAATAGTTATATAAAATTATATTTTTAATTAAAGTGTCCGATCAAAATGGGCCAAATAGAAGGAAAAATTTGGGAAAATTAACCACAATTTCATTTAATTCTAATTCATAGCAAAGTCTTTGTCATTCGCCTCTCTCCCTTGAATCTCGTTCGCCACTCTCCCTGAATCTCGCTCGCCACTCTCTCTTGCCTCTCTCACTTTATACAAACGCAAATGTATAAATTGTGTTTGTGTTTGCATAAAGCGAAAGAGATCTGTATATACAAATACAAATACATATCCCTTCGTCCTATACACTTATTATTATACAAATACAAATTTTTCCCTACCCAGTTCTTTTTTGTCTTTCTCTCTTTCTCGCTTTATACAAACAAAAATTATACAAAGTACAATGTATAATTTGTGTTTGTATAAAGCGAGAGAGAGATTTGATATACAAATACAATTATTTTAACTCGATTCAATTGTATATGAATTCAAATTTTATGTACAAACACAATTTTCATAGACACAGACACCCGATTTATACAAATTAGGTGTCTGCGATTTTATACAAATCAAAGTGCTATGTTTCTTTATTAGTATGAAATAGCCCATATAAATATAAATATTAATATGATTTTTATCTAAACCTAAAATTTACTCGAAAAATAACTCACTAGTGAGACCAAACGAAGACAAAAGATATTCTTTAAAAAAAAAAAAACTAAAACAAAGATATTTATAAAAAAAAGAATAAAAAAAGGAGTGAAGCATGTGGAAGAGCATATAACACGAGAGATTCTCAAGTGCAAGGGAGAGAAATAGGAAGAAAGATTTAGTAAGACACAAAGGCTTCCTTCTCTACACTCAAATCTTCTGTTCAAGGTTTAAATTCAACATTTTCTACTACTTTTGTTGTTTTAATTTTGAGTAAAAATTGCCTCACTCTTTTCTACGAGTAGTATCGTAATTTGGTACCAAAACTTAGGTGGATAGCATCTAGCAAATGGTAAATAATGTCAGGCGAGGCGAGGCGGATCCAGTATTTAAGTTACGAGTGAACTCATTATATTTTTAAGTTATGAATCATGATGTATTGTACACATAATTGTAGTATTGGATTCCAGTGCCTTTGCAAATGTGGTGGGCACCAGATCTGTATACTCTCTTTCTTTAACTGATTGAGAGAATTCAGTTGCTGCAGCAGAGTTCAGTTCAACAAATTTTATGTTTCCTAAATTATTTTGCAGAGCTAGAAGAATTGAAGGTTGAAAAACATGGCGACTGTAATTGGAGCTCATAACTTTGCTGCTTTGAAGGCGGTTTATGAAAGACCATCGTTGCGTTGGATTCTGCAACCCAAAATGCAGCTGGCATTTTCAGGTCGGAAGATGACTCTGCAATCTAAGAGTTCTGATGAGGTCTATTTCTTCACTTTTTGCTTCCTTTGATATCTGAATCTGGCATTGAACATGCCCAATTTCATTACTATAATTACAATCTTTATAAGCCTTGACGGATAAAGTTATCCGATAAATATGACCATTTTGAGTAAAAATCTCACCTAATCTGTTGGGTTTGGGCATTTTGACTGAATTTTGCAAACTTTATCTAGTAATAGAATTATCATTTAAAGGCATTTCAATTTGTGGCTTAAAGTTTGTATCTCTTTATAGTTTTCACTTATTCTTGTTTTGTATCTCTAGTTGATAGGTATATTAATATTTGTGAGGATGTAATCTTAGATGAGTGCAGGGCGATTATTCTTTTATTTTCTTCTCATTCTTTTGTTGTTGATACTTTTCTTTTCTTTAGTATTTTCAATATCGTTTCTTCACTATCATATTTTATTTTTATTATTGATTTGGATATGCATTACTTGAGCCGAAGTCTATCAGAAATAGTCTTTCTACCTTCACAAATCACAAAGTATGGATAAGGTTACGTATGCTCTACCCTCTCCAGATCCACTTGTGGATTTTATTGGGTATGTTGTTTGTTCTTTTCCTTGATTTTTCGTTGTTTGATTATGTTTACAGGTTGAACGTTCACCATTTGACCATAAAGGGTTATTACAGAGTCAAGAATTATATCAGGTCCTCTTTTTTTCGTCTTTCAAATTCTTCTTCCCAATCTTTTGTTCACTGTACTAATCATCCATTCTTTTGAAACGTCGCCAGTATGTTTTGGAGACTAGTGTTTATCCACGAGAACCCGCGCCTCTTAAAGAGATCAGGGCTATAACAGAAAATCATCCTTATTTTTTTATGGGTGCATCACCTGATTCAGGTCAATTGATAGCCATGCTGTTGGATATGTTAAATGCCAAAAACACAATTGAACTCGGAGTCTTCACCGGTTATTCACTGCTTCTCACTGCTCTTACAATACCTGATGATGGCAAGATCCTAGCAATTGACCCGAATCTCGAGTCTTATGAAATGGGCCTGCCAATCATCCAAAAAGCTGGTGTTGAGCATAAGATCGATTTCAAACACTCTCCGGCTTTACCTGTTCTTGACAAACTCCTGGAAGATGATAATAACAAAAGTAGTTTTGATTTTGCATTTGTGGACGCGGATAAAACTAATTACGGAAACTATCACGAGAGACTAATGCAGCTGGTGAAAGTTGGAGGATTGATAGTGTATGATAACACACTCTGGTATGGATCAGTTGGTATGCCAGAGGAAAGTGTTGACAAGTTTATCAGACCAGAAAGAAGTTACTTACTTGAGTTAAACAAATCCCTTGCTGCAGATACTCGAATTCAGATTTCTCAAGTTCCGTTAGGTGATGGAATGACCATCTGCAGGCGACTCTTTTGACTGACAAAATTAGGTACAAGTCTTAGTCGAAGTTTCACCTGCAGATGAGCATCGCCTTCAATACCATATTAGTATTGATTTTGTCTTAAGAAGTCATGTCGCTTGTCAATACTTTCATCAAATAAGGTTTGATTAATCATCAAAATAAATGAAATTTTCTTGGAGGGTTATATGCTTATATATATCAAGGAACCAGTAACTTTTTTCCCTCATGATTAGCATGATGATGTTATAAATAATATGTCAACCTTCGTGTAGTGTCACTATTTTGTTTGTGATTATGTGGTATCAATGGAAAGAACGTAATATAAATTAGATTGAATAAAAATGTTCATCTATTGATGTTATATATGAGCATATTACTGATTACGTATATGCTAGGGAAATTGTTGAACTAATTCATGTGTTCTTCAAATTTAATCGTATCGATTTAAAGAAAAACAACTTCTTTACTTGACAAATGGACATATTTCGGTCCCCCTTTCAAAGACTTCACTTTCTCTCTTGACAAACTCCCCCTTTATCTTCTTGTTCTCATTTCTCTTCTACAAAACAAATTGTAGTTCATGTTTACTAATTAAAAAAAAAAAATCCTCCATCAGTATCCTAATACACTAGGGGAAAAAAGCGGATAATTTACACAAATAGCCACTCAAAAATAACTTAATTATGCTCCATAACTATAGTTTGCTAATTACGATTCGTAGGTACATGTTATAGGGAGGGGAGTGACGAGCGAGATTGGGGGAGGGAGGAGAGGTGAGCGAGAGAGGGCAGAGAGTAGAGAGAGACAAATTTTATATGTATATCTGTCAAAATAATTGTATATATGTTACTAGTATACATATGTATTTGTATATCTGGCGAGTGATATTGACAGATGGAGGAGAGAGGCGAGCAAGATTGGGAGAGGGAGGAGAGATGCAAGTGAGAGAGGACAATGAGTGGAGAGAGGCGAACTGTATATTTATATCGGTTAGATAATTTTATATATGTAACTACAATGTATATGTATCAATTATTGGATTTGTATACCTGCATACAATTTGAATTCATATACAATTGAATCGAGTTAAAATATTAGTATTTCTATATCCAATCTCTTTCCCATTTTATACAAACACAAATTATACAAAGTGTTTGTATAAAGTGAGAGAGAGATTGGCAGAAGAGAAGCGAGCGAGAGATTGGGCAGGGAGAGGAGAGAGGCGAGGGAGAGATGACTGAAAAAGAGGAGAGTGACGAGTGAGATTCCAGAGAGGAGAGAGGTGAGAGAGAGAATGTAATTATAACTAGAAGTAAGTTCCAAATTGTAATTAATGCAAACTATAATTATGTTAGCTAATTAACTACTCCCTCTGTCCCTATTTACTTGTCCACTTTTGAATTGACATACCTATTAAGAAAACAATTAATGACATAATGAGTTTATCATTTTACTCCTATTAATTATGAAGTGGATGAAAAGTTCTACATTTTTCAAAGTAATTAGTCATTTAATTGAGGGTATAATAGGTAAAAACAAATTGTCCTTTTTTGATTTGTCAAAATGGACAAATAATTAGGGACAACTATAAAAGGAAAAGTGGACAAGTAATTAGGGACAGAGAGAGTAATATATATTTGCCTAACCGCGTAATTTTACAAAAAAAAAAAAAAAACAAATTAGTAAATTTGGTAGAAATTGGCCGGTAACATTAATTAAGAAAATAAATGAGGAAATTCATAGTCATTATCATTTTCAATTTCAACTCCCATAACAAAAAAGTTCTCAGAAAGTATCAAGCATAAAATCCAATCGACCCCAAATTGAAATTATTTTGTCCATAAGAAATGAAGGTAATATAGGTAGGAGTTTGGAGGAAGTCTTAAAATATGGTACCCAAATTTCCATTTGTGAAGTAAAGAAATCTCTCACGCAAGTATGAGTTGGCATGCGAGACACCTAGCAATTTTTTCGGTGGAAGAACCGATAATACAAGAGATTCTCAAGTGCAATGAGAGAAATTAGAAGAAATTTATACCCCGCATTGAAAGTACTTGACTCTGAATCTACATCCATCCCAAAAAGCAACTAGCATTTTCAGGTCGGAGGATGAATCTTCATTCTAACGCTTCTGATCAGGTCTATTTCTTCATCCTCTATTTGTAATGATAAACCATTACGACTTCAATCTTCACAAGCATTGACGGACAAAGTTACCTGATGAATGCTTGATTTTTTGTTATTTGATTATGTTTACAGGTTGAAGGTTCACCATGGGACAACAAAGGCTTATTGCAGAGTTAAGAATTATATCGATATGTTTTGGAGACTAGTGTTTACCCTCGAGAACCAGAGCCTCTCAAAGAAATCAGGGCTATAACTGCAAATCTCCCCGAATTTTACATGGGAACAACACCTGATTCAGGTCAATTGATAGCGATGTTGTTGAATCTATTAAACGCCAAAAACACAATTGAACTTGGAGTGTTCACAGGATATTCTCTGCTTCTTACTGCTCTTACAATTCCTGATGATGGCAAGATTCTAGCAATTGACTCGAATCTCGAGTCTTATGAACTAGGCCTGCCAGTCATTCGAAAAGCTGGTGTTGAGCATAAGATCAATTTCAAACACTCTCCAGCTTTACCTGTTCTTGAAAAATTCCTGGAAGACGATAAAAACAGAGGTAGTTTTGATTTTGCATTTGTGGATGCGGATAAAACTAATTACGGAAACTATCACGAGAGACTAATGAAGTTGATGAAAATTGGGGGTTTGATAGTTTATGATAACACACTATGGTATGGAACACTTGCGATGCCAGAGGAAACCGTTCACGAGTTGATGAGACCAGAAAGAAGTTACTTACATGAGTTCAACAAATTCCTTGCTGCAGATACCCGAATTCAAATTTCTCAAGTTTCGTTAGGTGATGGAATGACCATCTGCAGGCGACTCTATCATTGTATTTGCCTTATCCTAAAGCAACAATTTGTTGGTAAATAAAGGGCACAAGTATGATGAAACTTTGATAATTTCGAGAAATGCGGATATGAAGTTTCTTCTCCTGACATATTTAAGCAATATTGCTTTATAAAAATTGTAAATCTTGTAGAGTCCATCCCATATTTTTTGGTCAACTTTTGCTATTCAATTGCTACAAGTAATTGTTAAAAAGGAATAGTGACAAGAGTTGAAAATAAAAGATTTGGTGGTTGGTAAATTGGTAAGATTTTCAATCCTTTAGACTTTGCTACATTTGCCTATGTCATTAGTGACATAAGCATGGTTTTCTCCTTCTATAAATAGAGCATTCTTGCTCATTTGTAGAACACACCAAGTTAGAGAGAAAAAACCATTTTGAGAGCAAAGTGAGATATTTCATAGACTATATAAGAAAAATAGTATGTGAAGAAAAATAAAGTGTGAGCGATATTTTAGTAAGGTAGAAATCAAAAGAGTGTTATTCCTTTTGAGTGTGTAGGAGTCACTTTGAGTATTGTATTCGTGACTACACAGTGTAAAATTCCTTACTATATTGATATCAGTGCTCCTTTTGACCTGTGGTTTTTTCCTTATTTAAAAGGATTTCCACGTAAAATTTTTGGTGTCACTATTTTCCCATTTTATTTTCATTATTTTGACCATATATATTTTTGTGTTTATCTGCGTTTTCACAACAAATCTTTCAAGTCTTTTCCATTGTAAAAAAGTGAGTTATTACTAGATACTAATTGGACATTAAATCAACTCTTGTTCTTTTTAAAATTTTGTTTATAATTTCCAAAAATGTATGGTGTAAACCTAAAACATTAAAAACATGTCAATTGAACAAAGCTGAAGAAGACAAAATTGTATATCCACTTGCTTCTTTTTTCATGTTCAAATTTAATAGTAGTCCAATTGAGCATGCTCTCTATTGGGACCAGTCTGTCTGTAACTTCCTTCAAAACCATGTGCTTGACTAGTAATCATTTCTTGCCAACTCTATGCAGTCTTACAAGTCCTATCAAATGTAGATGATGTACTACTCATCTCATTGAAATCCGACTAAATCTGATATTCGATATTCATAGGAAGCTTGATTAAATCCAAATTTGTGTCAGGAAGCCCTATATTAAGAGTATAGCGCTCCCTAGCCACAAAAACGTAAGGAATACCATATAAAAGAGGATGTATACAAGTAGTTCTGAACTAAAATATATAAAGTTGAGAATGAGTGAAGCAAGTGGAAGACAGCAATAGAGGAAGGACAACATTCAACTCTTCATCTTCTTCTGTTCAAGGTTTAATTCAACATCATTATAACTTTTCCATTCTCTAGATCTCTCTGCTTGTAATCTTCTACTCACAAGAGCAAAATTTTACGAATGCTCGGAAATTTTAAAGTGCAAAGTTAAATTGCTATTTTATTCCTATACTGAATCAAAATATTATAACACATGTAAATAATTGAATATTAAATAGTGAATCTCCAGAAATAAATTGTTCCTTTGATATTAATCACAAATAAAAAATACAAAAATATTTCATAGTAAATTGAGTCTCTTCCCCTACTCGAATTTATTAATACATCACATACAATGCATTATAATTTTGCATCTCATATATATATATATATATATATATATGTCTTTTTGTGTTCTTAACTGAATTTTTCCAGCAGTCAATTGAAGGTTGCATTAATTGTGAAACTTTTGTCAATAAACAATTTGCTCTTTAGCTTTATTCTTTGTTCTTTGACCTTCCTCATATAGCAATTATGTATACTTCTTTCAAATTTTTTACTGCACTATGTAAAGTGAAGCTACAAGATGAAAATAATAGTCTTATTTTCTCATTTTACACTCAACAAAATCAGCAAGGAAATATGACGGCTTATTGAGGTAACGACTTATTTATTGTTCCTTCTATAGTTATTTTTACTTTTTTTTTTCCCAATAATTTTGCTCTTCCCCAATGTTGTTATACCAAATTCAATAGTCTTCTTTCAAATAAATAAGCAATTCTATTACTTCCAGAACTTAAATAGTTCAATAGATGAGGAGTCGGACAGGGATGACAATAGGGCGGTTTGGGGCGAGGCGGGACAGGTTGAGCTTAACCCATAAAATTTTTAATCCATCCCGCCCCGCATAACAATTTTTTTCATCTTCAACCCACCCCACTCCGCCCGCATAGACCTACCCTGCATGAACGCCGCATAATTTTTTAATATTTTCTTTTTCTAGTTTAGTTTGATATTAAAAATAAAATTCATAAAAATAAATTTATTTTTCATTAAGTTATACTTCCTCCATCCACTTTTATTTGTCATTATTTTCTTTTTAAGAGTCAAACTATAAGATCTTTGACTAACATTTTAGGACGTATTTTTTCATCATATTGATATGCAAAAAATTGTAAATTATAGTACTTTTCGTATAGTTTTTAAATATCTAAATTTCTTGATTAAAATATCAAATTAATGTACTCTAATATAACTTTGAAAATTGGTCAAATCGACTTTCGAAAACGCAACATAACAATTATAAGTGGACAGAGGAAGTATTAATTTAATAGGATAGTGACTTAATTTTTTTTATAGGTCAATTGGGAAACATGTAAGAAATTGTATTATTTTTTATTGAACCATTTTCATTTACTATCTTGAATATTTTAGTAGCTTTAAAGAAAGTATCTTAATAAATAATGCTCTATCACTCTTATAACATATATAAAGTTAAAACTAAGTTTGAACCCACATGAAATTACATATACCCGCAATCCGCCCCGTCCCGCCCCATATTATTTTAAAAAAAACCCACTTTAACCCGCTTTGTAGCCCACCCGTTCCGTACAACCTTAAACCTGCTCCGCTCCACATAATCTTAAACCCACCCCGCCCCGCTCCATTGCCATCCCTAGAGTCGGATAACATTTGTAGTCAATATCAAATGCATAAATAAGTTAGGAACGAAGAGGATTAGGAAATGAATGGGCATTCTCTCCATAATTGGTTCTTATATATTCTTTTTAAACATGAAGGTAATAATCGCTGCCCCTTACACTAGGAAAATAAATAGTGTTTATATTGAGGTGGTTGTTGATTTAATTGTTACTAATGTTGTTTTTATTTTGCTGTATATTTTTAGTTGTTTTCTTATATATATAATCCTGAAAGTAGATTTAACTTTGATTGGGAGAATTAATAGTTACACCTAAACAAGCAAGGTACCTAAAACTATAACATAATACGATTTATGACTTTATTCATAAGAGGGTTATTAAGGATATGTAATTATACTCATATATATATATATATATATATAGAGAGAGAGAGAGAGAGAGAGTCCGACTAATCCGAATTCATTGTGTAAGACCCATTTGAGAAAAACTCTCCCTATCAAGATTTTTCTTATACCTAGGACTCGAAATCTAGATCCTAATTTATAAGAAAGGAGCAACCTCATACAACATAAACCACATGCTTTCACTACTAGAAAAATGTGAATTATGTAAGATTAAATACTTTTAGGATCTTCAACACGATAATCTTACATAGAAATCGTTAGGGGCACATACCTGATGCGGAAGGCATAATCTCAGAGAGAAGCGGAAGCGTTAGTCGTAAATTGGTTTCTACCTCCTTGCCCTAACTTTATGTTACCACAACCGTCAGCGATGGAATTATTGTAAAGAATATGTGATAACGCTAATGGGTGGAGGGAGGACCAATTTATAGAGGTTATGACTTAATCTAGTTAAATCCATCAAGTAACGATGTACTGGGCGAGATCTATTCCTTATTAAATATTATTTATGGTATTACTTGGGTTACAAGTAAACTTGGGCCATAAGTAAGAAATAATTAATAAGAATTAATCATAATTCTTACATTCTCCCACTTGGCCCAATGACCATATAACATTAATATTTCATAAACACTAGTGGCGCATGTAATAAATCTCTTCTATAATGTCCATCATACATACCACAATATAACAAACTACTAATGCGAGTTATGACGGTTGTACATAACTACATACTTCCTTCCATATACTACTACATTAGCAACTCATCATACTAGGTTCATAAGCTATAAAACATATAACATTATGGTCCACAATAGTGTCTCATAGAGACTTATCTTGCAATATCTCAAAACAATAATGTGTACACCATTATGAGAAACAAGAAATTCATTAATGTATATCATAAACACATAATTTGAGCTCAGAGTGTAAAAACATCATAAATGCATCAATCATAAGTACAACCAAGACCTATTCTTTGAACATGTGCTTTAAATGTCTTTGGTTGTATGCCTTTTGTTAACGGATCTACAATCATGAGATCAGTTCTAATATTCTCAAGTAACACTCTTTGTTTCTGAACTTCTTCCTTGACGGTAAAGTACTTTAATTCCATATGTTTGGCACCTTTGGAGTACTTATCGTTCTTGGAGAAGAATACTGCTGTAGTATTATCACAATAAATTTTCAGTGGCTTGGCAATGGTGTCGACAACCCCAAGTCCTGAAATGAAGTTTCGCAGCCATAATGCATGAATTGTGGCTTTATAACATGCCACAAGTTCTGCTTCCATTGTGGATGTAGCAATGACAGATTGCTTAGCACTCTTCCAAGATATTACTCCTTCAGCTAATAGGAACAAGTAACCAAATGTGGACTTTCTAGTGTCAACGCATTCAACAAAATCTGAATCCGAGTATCCAGTAACTTCTAAGTGATTAGATCTCCTATACATGAGCATGTAATCCTTTGTTCCTTTCAGGTACCTTAAGACTTTCTTTGCAGCTTTCCAGTGATCAATTCCAGGGTTACTTTGATATCTTCCTAGCATTCCGACCGCAAAACTAATATCCGGTCTTGTGCAAGTTTGAACATACATCAAACTTCCAACAATAGAAGAGCAAGGAATTGTTTCCACTTCTTTTCGTTCTACATCATTCTTTGGGCATTGCATGAGATTAAATCTGTCCCCTTTTTGAATAGGAACTATTCCTGCTGAGACAGTCCCAATAATCCTTGTGATCTATCATGGAATATTTCTATCCCTATCACATAGGATGCCTCACCCATATCTTTCATTTCAAAGTTCATAGATAGAAAGTCTTTCGTCTCACGCAATATGCCTAAATTATTAGCAGCAAATAAAATGTCATCAACATACATGATTAAAAATATAAACTTACTCCCACTAATCTTTTGGTATATGCACCGATCAACGGTAATTTTCTTAAATCCATAAGATGTTATGGTATCATTAAACTTTATATACCATTGTCGTGAGGCTTGTTTGAGTCCATATATTGACTTCTTTAATTTACACACCATTTGATCTTTTCCTTTAATTTCGAAACCCTCTGGTTGGTCCATATAAACATCCTCCTCGAGGTCTCCATTAAGAAAAACAGTTTTCACATCCATTTGATGTAACTCTAAATCATAATGAGCTACCAAAACCAAAACAATTCTTAATGAGTCTTTCTTTGAGACCGGTGAAAAGGTCTCTTTATAATCAATGCCTCCTTTTTGAGTGTATCCCTTGGCAACATGTCTGGCTTTATATCGTTCAATATTACCATTAGAATCACGTTTGGTCTTGAGGACCCATCTACATCTGATTCTTTTAGAACTTTCTGGTAATTGAACAAGATCCCAGACTTTGTTGTGTTCCATGGATTTTAACTCTTCATTCATGGCATTAATCCATTTATCAGACTTAGTGCTTTCTATGGCTTGTGAAAATGAAACCGGATCTTTATTAGTTCCAATGTCAAAATCTGACTCTTGCAAATAAATCACATAATCATCTGAAATGGCCGATTTTCTTTCTCTTTGAGATTTTCTTAATGGCACTGTTTGTGGTTCATTTGCGTAAGATATTTGTGAGGTAGTTCCTTCTTGAAGTGTTTCACCCAAATATTGTTCAACATTGTTAAAATGTTCTTCAACAAGAGGAACAACATTTGTTATTGGTGTGGAAGTAGGTACATTTATGGGCAATGAAATATTTACCCTTACCTCATTAATTTCCAGACTTTATCGTTCAACACTCCCACTAACTTCACCATTCTCAATGAATTTTGCATCACCGGTTTCAACAATTCTCGAACTATGATTTGGATAGTAAAACCTATACCTTTTAGATTTCTCTAGATAACCAATAAAGTAACCACTTATCGTTCGACAATCTAATTTCTTTTCATGTGAATTATAAACTCTAGCTTCTGCTTGACAACCCCAAACATGCAGGTGTCTTAAACTAGGCTTCCTTTTCGTCCACAGTTCAAAATGGGTCTTTGGAACTGCCTTACTAAGAATCCTGTTTAATAAATATACAACGGTTTTAAGAGCATACATCCATAATGATTTGGGTAATGAGGAATTACTCATCATACTCCTAACCATATCCATAAGTGTTCAATTACGCCTTTCTACAACACCATTTTGTTGAGGTGTTCCTGGCATAGTATACTGTGCGCATATGCCATGTTCTTCAAGGAATTTTGAAAATGGACCTGGACATTGTCCTGATTCATTATACTTTCCATAATATTCACCACCTCTATCTAACCTAATGATTTTCACTTTTCTATCTAATTGTCTTTCTACCTCATTAACGTACACTTTGAGAGCGTCCGCTGCTTGAGATTTTTCTTTCAACAAATAGATAAATCCATAACTTGAAAAATCATCGATAAAGGTGATAAAATATTTTTCTCCACCAAAAGATGGAACATCAAAGGGTCCGCAAATATCAGTGTGTATAATTTCAAGAAGCTGAGTGCTCTTTATGACACCTTTCTTGGTATGTTTGGTTTGCTTTCCTTTAATGCAATCCAAATATATATCAAAATCAACAAAATTCAAATTCGAAAGAATTTCATTCTTTACTAATCTTTTTAATCGTTCTTTGGATACATGACCCAAATGTTTATGCTACAAATAAGCAGAACTGTCATTTAGTGAACTACGTTTAATTCCAATATTTTGATGAATAGTAGGTAGGGATTCAGAAAAATTATTATCAAGTTTCAATCTATATAAACCATCAATAAGAACACGAGAACCATAAAAAATAGTATTCTTATATAAATTGAAACATCCATGTCCAAACTTAAAATCAAATCCAGAAACATCAAGTCTTGAAAGGGAAATCAAATTCCTAGAAACTGAAGGAACATAAAGAGTCTGTAATAGATCAAGGTGATGTCCAGTCTCCAAGATCAATCGATAAGTCCCTATGCCTTCAATTGAGCCTTCATGCAATTTCCCATGAACACGAAATCCTTATTTGGATTTGTAGTTTGGATCGTAGTGAATCCCTGCAACATAGTGGATACATGAGTAGTTGCACCAGAATCAAGCCACCAAGTATTATTAGGAACTTTCTGATAGTGTCTTTCCTTTTTACATAAACAACACACATCATCCTTGAGTTCGTTATGAGCATCCTGTGGAACTTTAGTAGGTGCTTTCTTTTTCTTAAACTTGTTGGCCTTCACTTTAAGTCCTTTACCAGCTTCTTGACCTATGAGGTTAATTGAATGACCTCCTTGTTTCTTAAGTCTTGACTTTTCTGGAGTAAGCATACTGGACAATTCACTAACATCCCACTTATCCTTAATAGTGTTATAGTTAATTTGAAATGGTCCATACTCAAGAGGCAATGAGTTCAAAATGAACTAAACCAAGAAGGTGTCATCCACCTTCATTCCTAAGGTCCTAAGTCTTGCTGCAATGTTAGTCATCTCAATGATATGATTTTGCATACTACGCGACTCATCAAACTTCATGGTCGTGAGTTCAGCCATTAGTGTACCAGCGAGAGACTTATCAGTAGAACGAAAACGTTCTTCCACAAACTTCAGGTATTCCCTGGCACTTTCTGTTTGGGGAATAGTACTCTTAATGTTGTTAGCAACAGTCATTCGCATGAACATAAGGCTTAATCTGTTAGAGCGTTCCCATGATTTATGAAAAGACTTCTCATCCTCACTGCTCTTATCAGTAATGGCAGTAGGTTTGTCATTCAGCAGAGCCAAGTCAAGATCCATTACACCTAAGTGGAACTGTACTTGTTCATGCGATTCAGAGAAGTTCAATCTATTGAACACAGTAACAGACGAAGCATGCGAATGAAGAGGAATAACTACAAAATAGATATACATGCTCACAAATCAGAAAATGATGTGAATTCAGTAAAGCGATAAAAATATATCGTAATTCTCCTTTGGGTAGATACTACGACGCATTATCATAATTTAAATGCCAATTTTTATCTTTAATAGGTAATTGAATATTTTTAATCAAACATATACGACATCTTTGGCTATACAATATATGTTTGACTAAATAATTAATTTACCTCATAATTTTCACTATTCGTAGAATAATTGATTCACCTTTGGGTAAATTCTTAAGTTCTAACAATAGTGAAAGTCAATTTATCTATTTATTTTTCAATATAGGCATTTAATTAACCTTTATAGATAAATGACAATTTTATGAATGCATATTTTTCTTAACCATACTAGCTTGGCCACTTTGGTGACTAACAAGCTATATGAATACAAATGCATACATAATCTCATAAAATTTTGTGCATGTGAATAATTTTAAACATTTTAGTTTGGCCACTTTGGTGACTAACAAACTATAGAAACATAATACATGCATTAAGTGATCATAAATATTATATGTGTAGACGTTAATTTATCTAGTTTGGCCACTTTGGTGACTAACAAACTATTTTGCACAAAAGTACAAACATATTATTTATTGCTTAGTATAACGACCACTTTAATTTATTGCACAATCTAAAACAAAACATAAATATTACATTATGGGAAGATTAAGATTTTTTAGAATTTGTGCAATCTAAAACAAAACATAATTATTTATATATTTGGAAGGAAATTCTTCAGTAGCATGGTGAACTTAACACGTTAATGATGATAGGCACAATATAGGAGAAAACAAGATACGTAACTCTGCCAGACATACTACATTAACATAGAAAATAATTTATCATAATTAATATGTAAACATATGTTAATTATAACATTTGTCTTATGAAAATATTTGTTCAATACATAATTGATAATTAATGATATTCCATTATTTAAATAAGTCAGTAGATCTTTGATACAATAAGACAATAATTTGTATAAAGAATCTTTGGGAAGTTCCTTCACCAATACATGCAATCAAGCACAAAGATACGGCGAATACATAATTTTTATTTCTTTTATATATGAAGATTATCCGTTCAAACAATTTAGGCTCTGATGCCACATGTAAGATTAAATACTTTTAGGATCTTGGACACGATAATCTTACATAGAAATCGTTAGGGACACATACCTGATGCGGAAGACATAATCTCAGAGAGAAGCGGAAGCATTAGTCGTAAATTGGTTTCTACCTCCTTGCCCTAACTTTATGTTACCACAACTGTCAGCGATGGAATTATTGTAGAGAATATGTGATAACGCTAATGGGTGGAGGGAGGACCAATTTATAGAGGTTATGACTTAATCTGGTTCGTCCATCAAGTAACCAATGTACGGACGAGATCTATTCCTAATTAAATATTATTTATGGTATTACTTGGGTTACAAGTAAACTTGGGCCATAAGTAAGAAATAATTAATAAGAATTAATAATAATTCTTACAAATTACATAGAAATTTTCTTGGAGATTATACATGAAAATCCACACGTAAATTAGTTTCCTACGAATTTCCTTACAAAAGAAATCTAATGAAAAAAACCTTTATGGTTAATTATGAGGGAAAATTGTGCGTTATAGCAAACTATTAATTCAAAGGGTAATGCTAAATGACCAGAAAATTTGGTCAGAAAATTGAAAAATCTATAACATCTTTCTTATTTTAAAATAAACTAATCTTTTTTCCATTTTTTTAGTTAAAATGTAAGTATTAAAGTTAAAAGGGTAAAAATGTTCAAAAAGGTAAAATAACATAGGTAAAATACCATTCTGGCAAAATCTGGCCAAAAGAATTTTTCCTAATTCAAAATAAATGTTATAGCTACAATTTCATTTAATTCTAATTTGTATCAAACACTTTGCCATTCTCGCCTGAATCTTGCCTCTCTTGCTTGAATCTCTCTCGACACTCTCAATTCTCTCCCTCACCTCTCTCAATTCTCTCCCTCGCCTCTCTCACTTTTATACAAATACAAATGTATAAATTGTGTTTGTGTTTGTATAAAGCGAGAGTGACTGTATATACATATACAAATACATATCTCTACGTCCTATACACTTATCATTATACTAATACAAATGTTCCCCTACCCAATTCTCTTTTGCCTCTCTCTCTCTCTCTCTCTCTCTCTCTCTCTCTCTCTCTCTCTCTCTCTCTCTCTCTCTCTCTCTCTCACTCACTCACTTTATACAAACACAAATTATACGAATACAATGTGCAATTTGTGTTTATATAAAGCGAGAGAGATTTGATAGACAAATACAAATGTTTTAACTTGATTCAATTGTATACTAACTCGATTCAATTTTATACTTCAAATTTTATGCATATATACAAACACAATCATTGATACATATACACAATAGTTACATTAATTTATACAATTATATAACCGATATACATTACAATTCACCTCTCTCCACTCTCTGCCCTCTCTCGCTCGCCTCTCTCCCCTCTCCCTCCTAATCTCGCTCGCCACTCTAGCGTCTAGCCTAACACAAAGAACATATACATATACAAATGCAATTTTCATTGATACAGACGCCCGATTTATACAAATTGTCGCAATTTATACAAATCAGAGGAGTACAAATAACAAAATTGTAGCTATAGAGTGCTAATATGATTTTTATGCATGAACTTCATAAAAAAAATGACTAAAATAAAAAATCTAACCGAACTTTAAACATTTTGTAAGAAAGTAGATTTCGTTCGAACTAACTTCAAACATCGTAAGTCTAAAGTTATTTAAACTTGTAAAACATATGTGCAAAAAAATTGGACACGCACAAGTTAAATAACAACAAAAAAAACAGGTATTCGTGCACTTTATCCCACAGCTGAACAAACTTTATTTATCACATATATAACTTACACTTTAACAACAACAAGAATACACAGATACAAAGTGATCTTTGGGACTTTAAGCATGAAGCACAAGAACAACCAAGAGAAGCATAAATATAAAGCCATAATACATATTATTTAGTAGAAATAATGAAAGGTTAGACTAAATATGAAGTCAAGTGGAATCATCAGGATGAGGGTTGATCTTATTCTTATTCTTATTCTTATCATCACTCTTAACAACAGAAGAAGCAACTTCGACTAATTTTTTAGCCATCATCTTTTGCACTGACTTCCTCTTTGCTGGAATAACACTACTACTCTCACCTTTTGTTTTACCACCATTATTATTGTTCCCCATTCCTCCGCGGCGATTTGCTTCAGACATTCTACTTTTTTTTTTTTTTTTTTTTTTTAATTATTGATCTTTGTTTCTTGATTTTCCTTGTATGTTTGATGTGTTACGTTTGCCAAAATTGTGATGATATATAGAGGCATTTTTAATAGTAGTAGTAAATTTTGTATGCTATTTCCCTTCCATAACAGTAGTTTGAAAGTTATTCATATTTTCTTCTGCATTTCCTTCTTCTTCTTCTTTGTTATTTCTCTCAATTAATTTCAATCTCTATTGTGTGTGCCTGTTTTTGTAGTTGTCTTCCATATGTACATGTGCATGGTCAAATAACCACCATACATAATTAGCTAATTAATGTTAGGATAGATGTAATATAAAGGAAAGTTCCCAGGTGGGTGAAACCATCTTTTAGGTCCCTTTAAGGCCGAGCCCATTTAGTCTATTTAATTAAGTCTACTTATATATATATATATATATATATATATATATATATATATATATATATATATATATATAAATGATTTGGATCGGGGTCAAATATTTAATTAAATTGTTCAGAGAGGGAGCAACTAATTAAAGGTTGTGTCTGTTCAGAAAAGGAGTAACTATTTTCCTGAAAAGTCATTTGTTCATGAAATGAAAAGAAATACAAGTGTGCAATTCTTAGGAATTATGCAAGGAAAAATCCTGGTTATTTTACTTTTCATTTTGGTAACATCATATCTAAGAAATACCATCATTATGTATACATTACAATTTTCCTAGATATATTAGGACTTACCAATTTTATTGAAGCTTCTTGAATTTGTGTGTGTGAGTGTTGATGGGGCAGGTGATTGCTCTGAAGCTACTGTTTTCCATAAAACCGAGTGATTTATATATTACATTTGTCAAATCTTATGTTTGAAAGAGGAAATTGATGTAAATTTCATAACTTGATTAATGACCATCCAACAAACTAACTCTTGTTTGTATTTGTATGATTGAGCCAAGGAAACTACGTATTAGGGGTAAGCGATCGGGTTGGTTCAGATTTTTCAAATATCAAATCAAACTATTTATGTTAAAATTTAAAATTTATAAATCAAACCAAACTAATAAAACTCGATTTTTCAATCTCTATTGTGTGCGTGTCTTTTTGTCGCCGTCTTCTATATGTACGTGTGCATGGACAAATAACCACCATACATTATTAGCTAATTAATGTTAGGATAGTTGTAATATAAAAGGAAAGTTCTCACGTTGTTGGGGAAGCCATTTTTTAGGTCCTTTTAAGGCCTAGCCCATTTAGTTTATATAATGGAAAATTGTATATAATAGCAAATTATTAATTCATATTAAATGTTATAACCACAGTTTGATTTAATTATAACCCATAGCAAACTGTTGTTATTCGCCTCTCTCCCTGAAATTCTCGCTCGCCACTCTCTCCCTCACCTCTCTCACTTTATACAAACACAAATGTATAAATTGTGTTTCTGTTTGTATAAAACGAGAGAAAATTGTATATACACATGCAAATACATATATCTTCGTCCTATACACTTATAATTATACAATACAAATCTTCCCCTACCCAATTCTCTTTTGCCTTTCTCTCTTTCTCACTTTATACAAACACATATTATACAAAATACAATGTATAATTTGTGTTTGTATAAAGCGAGAGAGAGAGAGAGAGAGAGAGATATTTGATATACAAACATTTTATTTCGATTCAATTGTATACAAATTCAAATTTTATGCAGATATACAAACACATAAAATTGAATTGAGAGGCTGCCAACGACTTATACAAACGAGAGACTGCCATCGATTTATACAAATGAGAGACTACCAGCGATTTCATACAAATTTGATGCCCCCAGCGATTTATACAATCTGATGCTCCATAGCAAACATAAAGTTTGCTATGAATCCCAATTATGCAAACTATAGCTATAGCATATACAAATATGATTTTTATGTTTGCTAAATGTGAAAGTTGCTCATATGTAATTGTGTAAGTCTGAATAAGATATTTATTCGGAAAAGGACACTTTTGACCCATTCAGTAACTATACGGACATTTTTGGACCAAAGTATTGACTGCAAGGGCATATTTGAGCCAAGCTATAAACAAAGGGCTATTTTTGTTCATTTCACATAGTTTAAGGGCATTTTTTTTAACCCTTTTCCTTATATTTAATAATAAATAATATATATCTAAATGACTTGTGTTGGGTCAGATCAAATCTCTAATTAAACTGTTCAGAGAGTGAGCAACTAATTAAAGGTTGTGTCTGTTCAGAAAAGGAGTAACTTTTTTCCTAAAAAGTCATTTGTTTATAAAAGAATATAACTGTTATGAAATACAAGTGTGCACTTCTTAGGAAGCATGCAAGGAAAAATCCTAGTTATTTTACTTTTCATTTTGGTAACATCTAAAAAATACCATCTCTATGTATACATTACAATTTTGTTGATGCTTCTTTAATTTGTGTGTGTGAGTGTTGATGGGGCAGGTGATTGCTCTGAAGCTACTATTTTCCATAAAACCGAGTGATCAATTTATTACATTTGTCAAATCTATGTATGAAAAAGGAAATTGAAGTAAATTTCGTTACTTGATTAATGGCCATCCAACAAACTAACTCTTGTTTGTATGGTTGAACCAAGGAAACTACCTATTAGCTAGGGGTACGTAATAGTAGTGGTTCAGATTTTTCAAATACCAAATTATTTGTGTCAAAATTTTAAATTTATAAACCAAACCAAACTAATAAAACTCGGGTTTTTTTCGGGTTTTTCAACTTCGAATATTTTTCGGTTTGGTTCGAGTTTTTCAAATACCAAACTAAATCATCTGTGTCGAATTTTTAAATTTCTAAATCAAACCAAACTAATAAACCTTGAGTTTTTTTGGGTTTTTAGATTTTTTCGATAAAATATTCATACAAACATATAATTAACTTGTGCTCCAAATATTTCTTTAGTTCAACCAAATACAACTATCTAAGACGATTTTAAGAAAATAACACAAAATAAGAGATGAGTGATAACACTAAAATATTCAATAAAAAATAATAATAAAAACGTAAAAATAAATATTGCAAACTGATCATGCATAATGAAAATGATCAAAATTTAAACACACTAAATCATGCTAAAATAAGTCTAATAAGTATTAATTACATGATTAAACATTAAACAAATGTCTAAACCAATGTAAACCTAAAGAATAAATGTTTAACATTATTGTCATTCTAGTGTTGAATTAATTTATTTTGTTAGCATTAGTATTAATTTGATTTTGAATTGAGCTTTATTAGAGTTACTAATATCTATTGACCGTAACCTTTATTGGACTATTCAAATTCTTAAGTCCGAAAAAACTTGAAAAAACATGTTAAAAGATAAAAATTATGAAAATATATAAGTAATATTTAGAAATTACATCAAAGTAAATACTTTTATGTTTAAAATAAATTTTAAAAATTATATATAATGTCGGGCTGGTTTGGTCTCGGGTTGACTTTTTTTAATTTAAAATCAAACCAACCCTAGTCGGGTTTTCTTTTCCAATACCAAACCAACCCAAGTATAGTCGGGTTTTCTTTTCCAATACCAAACCAACTCAAATCAAACTATTAGTCGGGGGCTTTTTCCAATTTGATTCGATTTGTGATTTGATTCGGTTCTGTACACCCTTACAATGTATTTATTGTTCAAGCTAATTAACTACCAAAACTAATATCTATTTTTTTTTTTTTCATGCATGGAATATGTTTTTTGTGGATGTGTGGTTTCGGATTGTTCAATTTTAATATGAAGTCATTTGTGCGTGGATGACCCAAGGAAACTAGGATTTTAATTTTCATAATAAATTACTGAAAACTACTATTACTCTATTAGTATGTGTTTGTAGATTAATTAGAATGACTCTTATCTAATTTTTTGTAGCATCCCGAAAATTTCTAAGTTAAGACTTAGGTTAATCTTCATTTGTGAATAAGGTTGTACCGAGTGATTCTAAAGTTTTTGGTGTTAAGGTCACTAGATGTAGCATCCCAAATTTCAAAAAGAACTAGCAAAACCACTATAACACATTAAACTACAAAATCTTTATATTGTTGATGCACACATTTTAGATCTTTTAAATTTCATACAAAAATGATAATATGGTGAGAGACGGTAGGTATTTTGCTACTTCTCTACAATGGTAGTGAGAGAAGGAATTCGCAGTCCGGTATAATGTTAACCATATAATTTTTTATTAAATGATATTTGGATGAACCTCCTCGACCCTATCTAGCTTCATCCTATGATTAGGGGTGTTCACGGGTCGTTTTGAATCAGTATTTGTCAAAATCAATAACAAATCAACTTAATCAATTTTAAAATTATCAAAATCAAACCAAACCAAATATAATATGTATTTATCAGTTTGGTTGTTATCGGTTTCGGTTCGGTTTATTAACCATAGACACAAATAAAAGAAACTATTCATTAAATACTTGAAAAAAGTGACAACAATCCATTCAAAACAAAACAAAAATAAAATAGTTAGAATGAATGACACTACATAACTTTCAATAATTGAATTTACTATGAATAAAACTTCAAAATTTATTATTTTGACAGTGACATTTTCAATCCCACAAAGAATTGTCATAGACACTCATATACATGAAATCAATAAGATAAATGTTTTCACCTTGGGCATTTTCGCTTTCATAAGTAAATTATAAATAAATTTTGATGAAAACATATATAAGATCTTTAAAATTGTTTATAAAAATATATATTATGTATGTATAATAATAAAATATATGTATGTAATTTGTCGGTTTGGTTCAGTTCGGTTATTTCTTCAGTTTTTTCAAACAAAAACACAAACAACCCAAATACTACCAATTTTTAAAAATATAAAACCGAACCAAATCAAACCAAACCCTAATAAAAAATTTTTGGTTCGATTTTTTCAGTTTGAATCGATTTTTATCCAAACCGTGAACACATGTGCTAGTTATCACATTCCTGATTCATCCTATTTCACGTTAAAAGATTTACTATTTGATTTTTACACACCTTTTAAAAATACATTAATTAAGAGGAGTATTTGATTATTTACCTTTATTTATCCCTTAAGATATAATTTTAATTTATTTATGTGTCATAGAGACATTTGTAATTTTCAAGAACACTTACTACTAAAAATTAAATGATATATATATATATATATATATAGAACTTCTAAAATGAAAAATATTTTGACACAAATAATTTTTATAAGGACGACAAGTATTTTATCATAGAGAGAGGGAGTATATCATAAAAGTGATAGTAGAGAAATACATTAAAATGGCCTCAAGATGTCCTCAATCACCAGCAAGTGTGTCACGCCCCGAGCCTACACCTTGGGCGGGACTGACACTCGAGAACCATTGCTGGCCCCAAGCGAACCCTTGGCCTGATTTACTTACTCAGTGGAAGACTATATGCAATAAGAAAGGAATTCAAATGCTAACCAACTTAACTGTCTCAAACCGAACTCATAATGTTTTGAAAATAAAACATTTAGCTTAGCCAAAATGACAACTCAAATCTGAACATAAGTCAATAACAAAATGATAACGAATGAACTAACATTTGATTGACTATCTATGAAGCCTCTAAAACAACTGAGATGGATGTCGGGACAGGACCACGACATCCTAATGAACTATCTAATACTGAAAATAAACAAAAGGGATCCTCCGAAATGCAAAGAGGCTCACCAACATAATTTGAACTACTCAATGGATCAACGATGCACTGGATGCCGATCCTAGTTACCTGCATCTGCATCATAATACGATGCATGCCAACTAGCATCAGTACATTGAATATACGAGTATGCGAGTTGGAATGCTAAACACAATATAGGCTTGAAAAGAATCTGAAAGGAATTGAAGAACTTACCTGGACTCAACATAACTAAACTCATTTCAATATAAAGTAGTTTAAAACAAGTGCAATATAAAGAAAAGCTGTTTAAAACATGATGTCAACTCTGTGTGTATGCAAAGATACAAATAACTCTGAGATGTATGCAAAAATACAAATAAACTGATGTATATAAAAATACAAAGTACTGCTGTGGAGTTTCTCTAACCGACAACCATCACATAAGAGCTATTGTGATGATACAATAATCTCCCTCACATTGCCAGCGCATCCTATACCTTGCCATAGGTATAGGACCTGAACTACTAAGTGGATTTACTAGTCTATGCGAAAAGGATTCATCTAAAAAGTATGACCGTTTTCTACCCATGATGGCTACATGGTTTATGGAGACGTGAGTTATCTGAACTCAAGCTCGTCCCCTTATTGGTGCTCAATACTACTCCCAAAATATGATACTAGCTCTTTATGTTTAAAACATACTTCTTTCTATGATTTGAGAAAATTGCTCAAAACTTAGCTCAAAGGCTATCTTCGAAATCAAAGTTTCCCCTCTTGCTTAATTATGAAAGCATTTACTCTTTTCTGAAAACTAGCTCAAATGCTCTTTGAAAATATCAGTTTCCATTCTTATTTAAATGTGAAAATATTTTAAATCTCTTTGGGAATACTTTGTCCCCATATACTTTTGAAGAAATGAAATTCAAGCTTTACTCTTTACTCAACTTGAATTTTAGTCTTAAAACAAAGTTAAAACATTTGGAAAACTCTAAGAACTTCTCTTGACTTTGATCTTAACTGCTCTTGACTTGACTCTTAAATGATCCTTGAATTGAATAATGGATTCAAGGATTTTTATTTATGATTGGAAGGATCTCATGATATTTAGGAATGAGTTTAAATAGCTAGACATGAGAAAAGTCACGAAATCACCATCTTGGAACAAGTTTGCGACGTGGAGGTGTTTTAAATAATTACTTGCGAAATTAAATTTTGAGACAGAGGAGTCCGAGTCTTAACCGCGATGCGTAGAAACTTTTTGGTTATTGGGGAAGCAAGTCCGCGACGCGGACTTGCAGGCCAGATCACACTCGACTTTTTCGTTCTCCGTTTTACAACCCTTATTCGCCTAAACTCGAATATTTTTCTCAAATTCATGTTAGATTCCAATACCCAGCATATGTACTCAAAGAACCTAACTCAAAGCAACTCCCTAATTCGACTCAAAGATCTCAGAAACTCCTTAATTCATCCCAATTCAAGAACAACATTCAAATTCAAGAATGCATGTCAAGAACATCAACTTTCAAACTCTTTTAGGACAAATTTCGCTAAACTAAAAATGGTTGGCGCATGGGTGAATGAACCCAATGCTATGAAAGACTCACATACTTTGTAGGGATCACCCCGACGAAATCCACAAGCCAAACTCGACGATCTTGAGGATTTCTTTGCTTTTCCTTCTCTTTTCTCCTCTTCTTTAAAACCCTAACTCTTTTCCAAAAGAGTAAAATAGGCCAAGTTCAGTTTAGACCCTTAATTAATTCACTAAAATAAATTTAATTAATTGGATAAGGAACAGACTGAAATTCTCTTCAAAAATCCGGATTATATTGGACATTTCCTTATTTGAACAGCTCAACTTCCAATGGGCGTATCTCACTCATACGAACTCGGAATCGCGCAAACTTGGATGCGTTGGAAAGATCATTCCAAGAGATTTCCTACCATATATGGAAGTGCTCCTAACTCATCTTGAGCTAGAAGTTATGGCCATTTGAAGTTGACAAAAAACTCACTTTTTCCTAACTAAAACAAATTTCCAGATTTTCATTCTTTCCAAAAATGACTATTTCCAATTATTGGCTTCTTCCTATTTATTTCAAATTGTGAGATGTTACAATATCTCCCCCTTGGCTACATTTGTCCTCGAATGAGATTACTCTTAATAGGCTAAGGGTGTAACATGCAATATTCAGTTTCAACAACCACAAACAAATGCAAAAGAACATGCCAACTTATAAATAAATACTTAAGAAAGGATTAGTACCTTAATCTAAAATTTCTCCCGGATTCGAAGAGATGTGGATATCTCTTATTTATATCTTCCTTAGTTTCTCAAGTTGTTTCCCTAACAAACTGGTTCCTCGAAAGAACTTTGACTGATGCTACCTCTTTTTTCTCAACTTGTAAACTTGGCAATCTAGAATCTGAACATGAATCTCCTCATAAGACAAGCTATCCTTGATAGCAATATATTCGGTTGGTATGAGAAGTGAAGGATCTCCCATGCACTCCTTCAATATGGAGACATGAAATACCGGATGAACCGTTGTTAACTCTTGTGGTAACTCCAATTCATAAGCTACCTTGCCAATCCTTTTGGAAATTCTGTAAGGACCAACATACTGGGGGCTAAGTTTCCCCTTCTTACCCAAACCTCATTACACCCTTTATGCGTGAAACTTTCAAGTACACCCAATCACACAATCCACCTTGATACCTCAAAACACTATCTCCCCATTGTTCAAAGCAATCACTTTTTGCTTATGAACACTTGCCTTTAATTCAAGCAATAAAGGATCTTGGTCGTACTTTCGTTTTACTTCTGACACTGATGATGATTCAGTCCCATTCATCACCACCACTTCTCCTTCTGTGGAATCCATTAGTAGAACTTGTAATCGTTCAAGTTTATGCACATCTTTTGCAACCTCTTTCTTATCTTCCTCAACATGGGCAATACTTCCCATAGAAAACCTGCTTAAGGCATCAACAACAACATTAGCCTTACCTGGGTAGTAAAGAATACTCATGTCATAACCCTTGAATAATTCTAGCCATCTCCTTTGTCTCAGATTAAGCTCTTTCCGACTAAACACATACCGAAGGCTCTTATGATTGGTGAACACATCCACATTCACACCATAAACATAATAATGCCATATTTTCAAAGCAAATACTACAACAACCAACTCTAACTCATGTGTTGGATAGTTCTTCTCATGAACTTTCAACTGTCTGGAGGCATAAGCTATAGCTTTGCCATGCTGCGTTGATACACAACCCAAGCCAACTCTAGATGCATCACAATACACCACAAAATCTTGAGTACCTTTCGGTAAGGTCAGAACTAGGGCAGTATTCAGCCTCTCTTTCAATTCCCGAAAGCTTTTCTCACAAGCTTTAGACCGTTGAAACTTCACTGTCTTCTAAGTTAATTTGGTCAAAGGAGATAAAGTAGACGAGAACCCTTCGACGAACCTTCTATAATAGTCATCCAACCCCAAGAAACTCCTAATATCCGTTGGATATGTGGGTCTAGGCCAGTTCTGCACTGCCTCTATCTTTTGAGTGTCAACTCTAATTCCATCACCGGAAACTATGTGGCCCAAGAATGCCATAGACTCAAGCCAAAACTCACACTTAGAGAACTTGGCATATAAATTCCTATCTTTCAAAGTCTGAAGAACTATTTTGAAATGGCTAGCATGATCTTCTTCATTCCTTGAATAGATTAGTATGTCATCAATGAAGACGATAACAAACATATCTAAATAATGTTTGAATACTCTATTCATAACGTCCATGAACGCTGCAGGTGTATTGGTTAAACTGAACGACATGACCATAACGGGTCCTGAATGTTGTCTTTGGGATATCACATTCCCTTACTTTCAACTGCTCTTATAACTCTTTAACTCTGCTGGTGCCATTCTATATGGCAGAATAGATATAGGACGAGTATATGGAAGAAGGTCTATACCGAAGTCTATTTCTCTCTCAAGAGGGACTCCAGGTAGATCATCTTGAAAGACTTCTAGGAACTCTCTTACTACTGAAACTGACTGAAAATGATGTATCTCAACACTAGAGTCATTAACTCGGACTAAATGATATACATATCTCTTGGAAACTAATTTTCTGGCCTTAAGGTATGAAATAAAATGACCTTTAGGCACTGTTGAACTGCTTTTCCACTTTAAGACTGACTCATTTGGAAACTGAAACTTTATAACTGGAGTTCTACAATCAATTGAGGTATAACAAGCATGAAGTCATTCCATACCTAGAATGACATCAAAATCTACCATGGTACTCTTGTGATTGACGGAAACGGAACAATCACGATAAACTCTTTCTGCTAGAATAGAATCACCAATAGGTGTAGAAACACTGAATGGATCACTAAGTTGTTCAGGAATAACATCAAAATTCACAGCAACATAAGGAGTTACAAAAGGTAAACTCGCTGCTGGGTCTAGCAAAGCATAAACAGTAAATTCAAAGACTTGGATTATACCAGTAACAACATCTGGTGAATCCTCTTGTTCTTGGGGACTATTGATAGCATACAAGCGGTATGTTCCTCCGCCAGTACCTTCAGTAGCTCCTCTAGGTGCAGCTCGGTCTGGTGAAGCAACTGAAGAAGATTGGACTTTATTACCCTCTTTACCATTACTCTGCCTGTTCTCAGGACACTCCCTCATAAAATGACCATTTTGACCACACTTGAAACAACCAGTAGAGCCATCATGACACATCCGTGAGTGGTTCCTACCACAATTAGTACATGCATGAGGCTTACTACCCCTTTGTACAATACTGCCTTGAGAATAAACAGGTTTAGCTCTGAAACTCTGGGAATTCTGACTATTGTACTCACCTTTGTTCTTAGGTGCACGTGCACTAGTAGATGATGGGGCAGGTCTCTTCTGTTTCTGTTGGAAGGAGGATTGATTCGCACTACTCTTTTGTTGCCTGAACTCGTTTCATGATATCTTAGACCTCTTATTCTTAAACTCTTCTCTATCCTTCAGCTTATCCTTCTCAGCTTGTTGTACATGGATTAAAAGCCTTGCTAGGTCCATATCCCCTATCAACATAGCTGCCTTGCCTTCCTCGCTTGAATGATGAGATAACCCAGTATCAAATAAACTCATTCTACTCCTCATGTCAGTAACCATCTCTAGAGCATAGCGGGAAAGTTGTGTGAACATCAGACTGTACTCATGAGAATTCATAGACTCCGGATTAAGGGTGAGAAACTCTCTTATCTTTGCCTCTCGCAACTCACGGGGGAAAGAAACTCCCCATAAGAGCACTCTTAAACACAACCCTACTCACTATTGACGCATCTTCAGCCCTATTCTTTTTCCATTGTTCGAACCAGATTCTAGAAACACCCTTCATTTGGTATGCAGCTAGTTCCACTTTCTCCGCATCAGCAATATGCATCACATTAAATACCCTTTTCAGCTTTTCAATAAAGTTCTCCGGATCCTTAGTGACACTTGAACCTGAGAAGCATGGTGGGTTCATCCTGAAAAGCTCACGGATCCTTGAAGTATCAGGCACTTCATGTCGATTATCTCTCTGTCCAACTTGATAGGTTACAACTTGACTTAACATACGGATAGCTTCATGAAATTCAGCCTTTGTGACCTTTCTTTGGGGTTGCACTTCTAGTGCATTAGGTACCCTTGTTTCTCGACATTTCTTTTAGCAAGACGACCTCTCACTGCTCTTCGTAGAGGCATGATTATTTGGAAACACGTGCAAGCATGAATTAGAGGGAAACTTTTTAGAGATCAAACTCTAACGCACGAAATGAGTGTGAAAGAAGTGAGAAATTTTCCTAAATGTTGCAGCCTCCTAGTTATAGATATGGCGCGCTTCACACCGATAACTAGGACTCTACAGACACGGCTTTATAGACTCTCTAGGACTCTTGAACTTTGGGCTCTGATACCAAGTTTGTCACGCCCCGAGCCTACACCCTGGGTGGGACTAGCACTCAAGAACTATTGCTAGCCCCAATCGAACCCGTATCCTGGTTAACTTACACAGCGGAAGACTATATGCAATAAGAAAAGAATTCAAATGCTAAACAACTTAACTGTCTCAAACTGAACTCATAGTGTTTTGAAAATAAAACATTTAACTTAGCCAAAATGTCAACTCAAATCTAAACATAAGTTAATAACAAAATGATGACGAATGAACTAACATCTAACTGACTATCTATGAACCCTCTAAAACAACTGAGATGGATGTCGGGACAGACTCACGACATCCTAATGAACTATCTAATACTGAAAGTAAACAAAAGGGATCCTCCAAAATGCAAAGATGCTCACCAACAGCCTCTGAATAGCTCACTGGATCAACGATGCGCTGGATGCCGATTCTAGTTACCTGCGTCTGAATTATAATATGATGTAGGCCAACTGGCATCAGTATATTGAATGTACGAGTACGCGAGCTGGAATGCTAAACAGAATATAGGCATGAAAAGAATCTGAAAGGAACTAAAGAAATTACCTGGCTCAACTCAACTCAACATAAATGTACTCATTTCAATATAAAGCAATTTAAAACAAGTGTAATATAAAGAAAAGCTATTTAAAACATGATGTCTACTCTGTGAGTTTGCAAAGAAACAAATAACTCTAAGATGTATGCAAAAATACAAATAAACTGATGTATATAAAAATACAAAGTATTGCTGTGGGAGTTTGTCTAATCGACAATCATCACATAAAAGCTATTGTGATGATACAACGATCTCCCTTACGCTGCCAGCGCATCCTATACCTTGCCATAGGTATAGGACCTGAACTATTAAGTGGATCCACTAGTCTATTCGAAAAGGATTCATCTAAAAAGTATGACCGTTTTCTACCCATAATGGCTACATGGTTTATGGAGACGTGAGTTATCTGAACTCAAGCTCGTCCCCATATTGATGCTCAATACTACTCCCAAAATATGATACTAGCTCTTTATGTTTAAGACATACTTCTTTCTATGATTTTAGATAATTGCTCAAAACTTAGCTCAAAGGCTATCTTGGAAATCAAAGTTTCCCCTCTTTCTTAATTATGAAAGCATTTACTCTTTTCTGAAAACTAGCTTAAAGGCTCTTTGGAAATCTCAGTTTCCGTTCTTATTTAAATGTGAAAACATTTTAAATCTCTTTGGAAATACTTAGTCCCCGTATACTTTTGAAGAAATAAACTTCAAGCTTTACTCTTTATTCTTTAGTCAACTTGAATTTAAGTCTTAAAACAAAGTTAAAATATTTGGAAAAGACTTTTGGAAAACTCTACGAACTTCTCTTAACTTTGATCTTAACTGCTCTTGACTTGACTCTTAAATGATCCTTGAATTGAATTATGGATTCAAGGATTTTGATTTCTGATTGGAAGGATCTAATGATATTTAGGAATGAGTTTAAATAGCTAGACATGAGAAAAGTCACGAAATCACCATCTTGGAACAAGTCCGCGACGCGGAGGTGTTTTAAATAATTACTCGTGAAATTAAATTTTGAGACAGAGGAGTCCGTGTCTTAACCGCGACGCGTAAAAACTTTTTGGTTATTGGGGAAGCATGTCCGCGACGCGGACTTGCGTGCCAGATCACGCTCGACCTTATGGTTCTTCATTTTACAACCCTTGTTTGCCTAAACTTGAATATTTTTCTCAAATTCATTTTAGATTCCAATACCCAACATATGTACTCAAAGAACCTAACTCAAGACAACTCTTTAATTCGACTCAAAGATCTCAGAAACTCCTTAATTCATCCCAATTCAAGAATAACATTCAAATTCTAGAATGCATGTCAAGAACATCAACTTTCAAACTCTTTTACGACAAATTTCGCTGAACTAAACATACTTGGCACATGGGTGAATGAACCCAATGCTATGAAAGACTCACATACCTTGTAGGGATCAGCCTTGATGAAATCCACTAACCAAACTCGATGATCTTGACGATTTCTGTGATTCTCCTTCTCTTTTCTCCTCTTCTCTAAAACCATAACTCTTTTCCAAAAGAGTAAAACTGACCAAGTTAAGTTTAGACCCTTAATTAATTCACTAAAATGAATTCAATTAATTGGATAAGGAAAATACTGAAATACCCTTCAAAAATCCGGATTGGATATTTCCTTATTTGAATAGCCCTACTTCTAATGGGCGTATCTCACTCATACGAACTCGGAATCGTGTAAACTTGGAGGTGTTGGAAAGATCATTCCAAGAGATTTCCTACCATAGATGGAAGTGCTCCTAATTCATCCTGAGCTAGAAGTTAGAGCCGTTTGAAGTTGACGAAAAACTCATTTTTTCCTAACTTAAACAAATTTCCAGATTTTCATTCTTTCCAAAAATGACTATTTCCAATTATTGGCTTCGTCCTATTTATTTCAAATTGCGAGATGTTACAATATCTCCCCCTTGGGAACATTCATCTTCGAATGAGATTACTCTTACTAGGCTAAAGGGGTAACATGCATCATTCAGTCCAACACCTACAAGTAAATGCAAAAATACATGCCAACTTATAAATAAATACTTAAGAAATGATTAGTACCTTAATTTGGAATTTCACCTGGATTCGAAGAGATGTGGATATCTCTTCTTCATATCTTCCTCAACTTCTCAAGTTATTTCCCTAACAAACTGGTTCCTCCAAAGAACTTTGACTGATGCTACCTCTTTTGTTCTCAACTTGCAAACTTGGCAATCTAGAATCTAAATATGAATCTCCTCATATGACAAGCTATCCATGATACCAATATCTTCGGTTGGTATGATAAGTGAATGATCTCCCATGCACTCCTCCAACATGGAGACATGGAATACCGGATGAACCATTGTTAACTCTTGTGGTAACTCTAATTCATAAGCCACCTTGCCAATCCTTTTGGAAATTCTGTAAGGACCAACATACAGGGGGCTAAGTTTCCCCTTCTTACCCAAACCTCATAACACCATTTATGGGTGAAATTTTCAAGTACACCCACTCACACAATCCACCTTGATACCTCATAACACTATCTCCCCCTTGTTCAAAAGCCATCACTTTTTACCTATGAGCACTTACCTTTGATTCAAGCAATAAAGGATCTTGGTCGTACTTCTGACACTGATGATGATTCAGTCCCATTGATCACCACCACTCCTCCTTTTATGGAATCCATTAGTAGAACTCATAATCATTCAAGTCTATGCACATTTTTTGCTACCTATTTCTTATTTTCCTCAACATGGGCGGTACTACTCATAGACAACCTGCTTAAGACATCAACAACAACATTAGCCTTACCTGGGTGGTAAAGGATACTCATGTCATAACCCTTGAGTAATTCTAAGCCACCTCCTTTGTCTCATATTAAGCTCTTTCTGACTAAGCACATACTGAAGGCTCTTATGATCAGTGAACACATCTACATTCACACCATAAAGATAATGAAGCCATATTTTCAAAGCAAATACTACGACAACCAACTCTAACTCATGTGTTGGATAGTTCTTCTCATGAACTTTCAACTGTTTGGAGGCATAAGCTATAACTTTGCTATTCTACGTTGATACACAACCCAAGCCAACTCTAGATGCATCACAATACACCACAAAATCTTGAGTACCTTTTGGTAAGGTCAAAACTAGGGCAGTAGTCAACCTCTTTTTCTATTCCCGAAAGATTTTCTCACAAGCTTTAGACCATTGAAACTTTACTGTCTTCTGAGTTAATTTGGTCAAAGGAGACGAAATAGACGAGAACCCTTCGATGAACCTTTTATAATAGTCATCCAACCCCAAGAAACTCCTAATATCCGTTGGAGATATGGGTCTAGGCTAGTTCTGCACTGCCTCTATCTTTTGAGTGTCAACTCTAATTCCATCACCGGAAACTATATGGCCTAAGAATGCCACAGACTCAAGCTAAAACTCACACTTAGAGAACTTGGCATACAAATTCCTATCTTTCAAAGTCTGAAGAACTATTCTGAGATGGCTAGCATGATCTTCTTCATTCCTTGAATATATTAGTATGTCATCAGTGAAGACGATAACAAACATATCTAAATAATGTTTTAATACTCTATTCATAACGTCCATGAACGCTGCAGGTGCATTGGTTAAATCGAATAACATGACCATAAACTCATAATGACTATAACGGGTCTTGAATGTTGTCTTTGGGATATCACATTCCCTTACTTTCAACTGCTCTTATAACTCTTTCAACTCTGCTGGTGCCATTCTATATGGCGGAATAGATATAGGAGGAGTATCTGGAAGATGGTCTATACCGAAGTTTATTTCTCTCTCAGGAGGGACTCCGGGTAGATCATCTGGAAAGACTTCTAGGAACTCTCTTACTACTGAAACTGACTGAATATGATGTATCTCAACACTAATGTCATTAACTCGGACTAAGTGATATACACACCCCTTGGAAACTAACTTTCTCGCCTTAAGGTATGAAATAAAACGACCTTACACACTGCTGAATTGCTTTTCCATTCTAAGACTGACTCATTTGGAAACTAAAACTTTATAACTCGAGTTCTACAATCACCTGAGGTATAACAGACATGAAGTCAGTCCTTACCTAAAATGACATAAAAATCTACCATGGTACTCTTGTGATTGACGGAAATGGAACAATCACGATTAACTCTTTTTACTAGAATAGAGTCACCAACAGGTGTAGAAACACTAAGTGGTTCACTAAGTTGTTCAGGAATAACATCAAAATTCACAGCGACATAAGGAGTTACAAAAGGTAAACTCGCTGCTGGGTCTAGCAAAGTATAAACAGTAAAGTCAAAGACTTGGATCATACCAGTGACAACATTTGGTGAATCCTTGCTCTTGGAGACTATTGATAGCATACAAGCGGTATGTTCCTCCGCCAGTACCTGAAGTAACTCATCTAGAAGAAGACTGGGCTTTATTACCCTCTTTACCATTACTCTGCCCTGTTCTCAGGACACTCCCTCATAAAATGACCATTCTAACCACACTTGAAACAACCAGTGGAGCCATCACGACACATCCGTGAGTGGTTCCTACCACACTTAGTACATGCATGAGGCTTACTACCCCTTTGTACAATACTGCCTTGAGAATAAGCAGGTTTAGCTTTGAAACTTTGGGAATTATGACTATTGTACTCACCTTTGTTCTTAGGTACACGTGCACTAGCAGATGATGGGGCAGGTCCCTTCTGTTTTTGTTGGAAGGAAGACTGGTTCGCACTACTCTTTTGCTGCTTGAACTAGTTCCCTGATGTCTTAGCCCTCTTATTCTTAAACTCTTCTCTATCCTTCAGCTTATCCTCCTCAACTTGTTGTACATGGATTATAAGCCTTTCTAGGTCCATATCCCCTATCAACATAGCTGCCTTGCCTTCCCTGCTTGACTGACGAGACAACTTAGCAAAAAATAAACTCATTATGCTCCTCATGTCAGCAACTATCTTCGGAGCATAGCGGGAAAGTTGTGTGAACTTCAGATAGTACTCATGAGCACTTATAAACTCTAGATTAAGGGTGGGAAACTCTCTTATCTTTGCGTCTCGCAACTCCCGGGGGAAAGAAACGCCTCATGAGAGCACTCTCAAACACAACCCAACTCACTATTGGCGCATCCTTGGCCCTATTCTTTTTGCATTGGTCAAACCAGATTCTAGCGACACCCTTCATTTGGTATGCAACTAGTTTCACCCTCTTCACATCAGCAACATGCATCACATCAAATACCCTTTTCAGCTTCTCGATGAAGTTCTCTGGATCCTCAGTGACACTTGAACCTGTGAAGCTTGGTGGGTTCATCCTTAAAAGCTCACGGATCCTTGAAGTATCAACCACTTCCTGTCGATTATCTCTCTGTCCAACTTGGCAGGTCACAACTTGACTTAACATCCGGATAGCTTCACGGGATTTAGCCTCGGTGACCTCTCCTTTGGGTTGCACTTATAGTGCATTAGGTACCCTTTGTTTCTCGACATTTCTCTTAGCAGGACGTCCTCTGACTTCTCTTCGTGAAGGCATGATTATCTGGAAACACGCGCAAGCACTAATTAGAGGGAAACTTTTTAAAGATCAAACTGTAACGCACAAAATGAGTGTGAAAGAACTGAGAAATTTTCCTAAATGTTGCAGCCTCCTAGTTATAGATGTGGCGCGCTTAAGTAGGACTCTACAGACACGGCTTCATAGACTCCCTAGGACTCTTGTACTCTGGGCTTTGATATCAAGTTTGTCATGCCCCGAGCCTACACCCTGGGTGGGACTGGCACTCGAGTACCATTGTTGGCCCCAACCAAACCCTTGGCCTGGTTTACTTACTCAGCGGAAGACTATATGCCATAAGAAAGGAATTCAAATGCTAAACAACTTGACTGTCTCAAACTGAACTCATAATGTTTTGAAAATAAAACATTTAACTTAGCCAAAATGGCAACTCAAATATGAACATAAGTCAATAACAAAATGATGACGAATGAACTAACATCTGACTGACTATCTATGAAGCCTCTAAAACAGCTGAGATAGATTTCGGGACAGGCCCATGACATCCTAATGAACTATCTAATACTGAAAGTAAACAAAAGGGATCCTCCGAAATGCAAAGAGGCTCACCAACAGACTTTGAACTACTCACTGGATCAATGATGCGCTGGATGCCAATCCTAGTTACCTGTGTCTCCATCATAATACGATGTAGGCCAACCGGCATCAGTACATTGAATGTACGAGTATGCGAGTTGGAATGCTAAACATAATATATGCATGAAAAGAATCTGAAAGGAACTGAAGAAATTACCTGGCTCAACTCTACTCAACATAACTGAACTCATTTCAATATAAAGCAGTTTAAAACAAGTGCAATATAAGAAAAAGCTATTTAAAACATGATGTCAACTCTATGTGTATGCAAAGATACAAATAACTCTAAGATGTATGCAAAAATACAAATAAACTGATGTATATAAAAATACAAAGTACTGCTGTGGGAGTTTGTCTAACCGACAACTATCACATAAGAGCTATTGTGATGATACATCGATCTCCCTCATGCTGCCAGCGCATCCTATACCTTGCCACATGTATATGACCTGAACTACTAAGTGGATCCACTAGTCTATGCGAAAAGGATTCATCTAAAAAGTATGACCCTTTTTTACCCATGATGGCTACATAGTTTATGGAGACGTGAGTTATCTGAACTCAAGCTCGTCCCCATATCGGTGCTCAATACTAATCCCAAAATATGATACTAGCTCTTTATGTTTTAAACATACTTCTTTCTATGGTTTTAGATAATTGCTCAAAACTTAGCTCAAGGGCTATCTTGGAAATCAAAGTTTCCCCTCTTTCTTAATTATGAAAGCATTTACTCTTTTCTGAAAACTAGCTTAAAGGCTCTTTGGAAATTTCAGTTTCCGTTCTTATTTAAATGTGAAAATATTTTAAATCTCTTTGAAAATACTTAGTCCCCATATACTTTTGAAGAAATGAACTTCAAGCTTTACTCTTTATTCTTTACTCAACTTGAACTTTAAGTCTTAAAACAAAGTTAAAACATTTGGAAAAGACTTTTGGAAAACTTTAAGAACTTCTCTTGACTTTGATCTTAACTGCTCTTGACTTGACTCTTAAATGATCCTTGAATTGAATTATGGATTCAAGGATTTTTATTTGTGATTTAAAGGATCTCGTGATATTTAGGAATGAGTTTAAATAGCTAGACATGAGAAAAGTCACGAAATCACCGTTTTGGAACAAGTCCGCGTCGCGGAGGCGTTTTTAATAATTACTCGCAAAATTAAATTTTGAGACAGAGGTGTCCGCGTCTTAACCGTGATGCGGAGAAACTTTTTGGTCATTGGGGAAGCAAGTCTGTGATGCGGACTTGTGTGCCAGATCACGCTTGACTTTTTCCTTCTCCGTTTTACCGCCCCTATTCGCCTAAACTTGAATATTTTTCTCAAATTCATTTTAGATTCCAATACCCAGCATATGTATTCAAGAACCTAACTCAAAACAACTCTATAATTTGACTCAAAGATCTCAGAAACTCCTCAATTCATCCCAATTCAAGAATAACATTCAAATTCAAGAATACATGTCAAGAACATCAACTTTCAAACTCTTTTACGACAAATTTAGCTGAACTAAACATACTTGGCACGTGGGTGAACGAACCCAACTCTATGAAAGACTCTCATACCTTGTAGGGATCAGCCCCGATGAAATCCACTAGCCAAACTCGACGATCTTGATGATTTCCTTGCTTCTCCCTCTCTTTTCTCCTCTTCTTTCCTTTTCTCTAAAACCCTCACTCTTTTCCAAAAGAGTAAAACTGACCAAGTTCAATTTAGACCCTTAATTAATTCACTAAAATGAATTTAATTAATTGGATAAGAAAAGGACTGAAATACCCTTCAAAAATCCGGATTGGATATTTTCTAATTTGAATAGCCCAACTTCCAATGGTCGTATCTCACTCATACGAACTCGGAATCTCGCAAACTTGGAGGTGTTGGAAAGATCATTCCAAGAGCTTTCCTACCATATATGAAAGTGCTCCTAACTCATCCTGAGCTAGAAGTTATGACCATTTGAAGTTGACCAAAAACTCACTTTTTCCTAACTTAAACAAATTTCCAGATTTTCAATCCTTCCAAAAATGACTATTTCCAATTATTGGCTTCTTCCTATTGTTTTCAAATTGCGAGATGTTACAAAGTGGCCCGAATAACTTTAGTTCAAATTTTATATTTGTATTAAAGTTTTTATTTAATATGTATAAGTCATCTATTCAAAAACCTAAAATGCAAAAAAAAATTGTTACTCAAAACCTATGAACTAAAATTTTTGAATCTACCCCGGTATTGACTTCAAAGGTCCACAACTTTGGAACCAAAATCCATGGCTAGCCTAGACAAATAGTATTATCCAGAAAAGTGAGGTGGTGATGGACCGACCATAGCCTTTTGATATGGTAAAGCAATTTTCAGGCTATGATATCAAATCACTTGTTTATCAAATGAATGTGACGATCCATCGTTCACAATTTAGTGCACATTGCATCATTGCTCTTCGATACACCAACAGGGAATCAAACCCAAGTCTGTACTGTGGCAGGGTATTATTTTACCACTAGACCACTAGTGTTTCTTGTTTATGTTTCCTCGGTATTTTATTTATACTGCATTTTTCTATTTCCAAAAATCAATTTGATAATTACAACAGTAACAACAATGAAATTTCATATTGAACATTTCTAAAATTCAAAAATATATATACTTTTAGTTAGCGTTGTCAAAAGAATATGAAAAATCAATCAAAAAGACTGAACCTAATCTAATCAATTCGATTTATATCAATTTTTCAATAAAATCGAGGACTTTTATTTGAGCTTATAACTGTTCCGAACAGTTGGGATGATCTTTTTAATTTTTGAAAAAAATTGAAATTTTTTGGAACCCAATTGAATAACCTTGCGTGTTTGTAAATATATTTTATATATTGACAATATGTTAAATTTAATATATAAATACATTTTATTAAAATTTTCAAATATAAATATAACCTAGTGACTGAAAGACTTTGGGTCTTTGCTCTTTAATTAATTAGGTTTAAAGTTAAAAAGATACTATAGTAGATAATCTATCAAACAATACAACAAAACCTATGCAAGCACTCCTATTAAATGTTTAAGATCAAACAATACGGCAACAAGGTTTAACATTCTTGATTTCTTGATGAAAAATTAACGTGCTTCTTCAAGAACATATTATACTACCCCTCTACCCACATATTAAACAGTGGTTCCACCGCGATGCCATGAAACTATATTTCTTTGTAGTATCATATCTACCACATTTTCCGCATCTGATAAGACTTGCACCTTTGACCATCCCTTTTCCAATGCTATATGAATTGCTATTGCTTCAGGGTGATGATCTTCCCAACAAATTGAATTGGGGTGTCAAAATATAAATTGATATGGAACAAGTTCATTTCATCAAATGTGATTGAAGTTATGCCTGCTAAGCCAATGTTTAATTTGATTGACTTGATGTTATAAATAAATAATACATGGCAATCTTCGTGTGTGTCACTCTTGCATATTACTAATTATATATACTAGTTTCAAGACCAGCTCCTACTTTCAAAAAATCCAAACTAATTGCTTGATTTTTCCTTGTGTAGAGAAGATAAATGTAAACATTTATGGGAGTATTAATTGTCAAGACACAGTCTAAAAATACCACTTTTTGAAATAATTGTTGGGATACTCATAAAGCAAGGTGAAACCTACTTCAAGTCTCACTACAGAATTGGGGAGTTTAAAACTAGGGCTAAACTTAGCTAAATTAATGGGTTACCAAGAAAAACAAACCAATGTATTGATATTTTGGTAAACTAAGGACATAAGTATGATGAAAATTTGATAATCTGAAGAATTGCATGCGCTCAAGGATATGAAGTTTCTTCTCTAGAAAAACTTACTTTTATAAGATTGTAAATATTTTTAGTCTTTTCCATTGTAATACAAGACAGTTAGTACTGGATATATAATTAGACATGAAATAATCAACTCTTTTTCTTTAAAAAATTGTTTATAATAAAATGTCACATTAAAAACATGTCATCTTAAGCAAAGCTGAAGAAGACAAATTTATATATCCACAGTCCACTTACTCTCTTTTTTTCATGTTCAAATTTCATAGTACATAGTACATTTGGCCATGCTCTCTATTGGGGCCACACTGTCTGTCCTATGCCCTTCAAAACCATGTGATTGATCTTTCCAACTCTATGCAGTCTTACAAGTTCTACAGACATACAAACAAACAAACCAACAAAGAAAGATAATGTAGTGCTTACTAAATTCAATATCCGATATCCAAATTAAAGCCTCACTAAATTTAAATTTACGTCAGAAAGTTCCACATTAAGGATATAACGCTTCCTAACAATAAAAATGAAACGAGTACTATATAAAAGAGGATGTATGCAAGTAGTCATGACTTGTGAGAAGCTTATAACTAAACTATATAAAAATTAAAAAGAATAAGTGAAGAAAGTGGAAGAAGAGAAGAAAATATAAGAGATTCTCAAGAAATATGTATAGGTGAAGATGGAAGAAGTAATAGAGGAAAGACAACATTGCCACCAATAAGGGGAGAAATTGGAAGAATGATTTGGAAAGACATAAAGGCTTCTCTCCAAACACTCAACTTTTCTTCTGCTGCTCAAGGTTTATATTCAACATCATTATTATGACCTTCTCATTTTACTCTATATCTATCTGCTTGTTTTAATTAATCTTCTACTCATAAGATCATAAAATTACAAACGCTTAGTAGTATTGTAAATTATGATTATATGTCAATAATAATGTCTTAAATCCCAATAGCTAGTTTTTTCTTTAGATTTCTCATATCTGGTGTTCGATATTCAGAGTCGGACTAATTCAAATTTGCATCGCGTAGGGCCACTTGTGAAAAGCACTCCTAGCAAGAATTCTTTTTCATACCTAGGAATGAAAAATCTACTTTTGTGTTAGTAGAGTGAACATATTGTAATTCCTTTTTAATGAAATAATATAGTTAAATATATGATTTTTGTGGGAATATCATAATTATATGAATATTTACCACATCTTTATTCTTTTTTCATTTATATGTTGATCTAAAAGTTGTCGTTCATCCTTGTTTAGCTAGCCGTGGTCTAAAAGTATATCCGTGTTATGCAAATCTTGCGCTTAATTAATCATATCCATTTGGTTCTTTCTCAAAATAATTTCATATATACCTGATCTTCTTACATGTCTGCATTTGTTGAGATTTTCGTGGGTTCTTATTGTAATTCAGTTCTTCTTCATAATTAGTTTTTAATGGCATGTTTTACTCATAATTTCATACTATAAATGATATTTTCATAAAACCCAAGTATATAAGTATTTTTATGACTCAGAATTATGTTATTTCATATGCATATCTCAGATTATCAACTTTCCATGATATATAATGTGTCCAAATAAAGTATCTTTCAGTATATTTTCAATTATCACGATTTATGAGCCACTCGGTATTTATCAACTATCATGTGATTCAATATTATCACTGTCTTAAGTTAATTTCATGCTTTTCGTGAGAGTTATAGCACTGAACAAATATAGAAATGAAGGATTCCGATCTGCGTCCATGAACTTTTAGTAGAAATCTCTAAGTTCTAGAGCTACGTGCCATCGTAGGTTTTCATGTAGCTCAAGATGACACATCATTCTAGTGGATCCACATAGTTATCAAGTCCCTTACATTGACAAGTATTGGACACCCACTTTTCGGTGTAGGGGTAGTGCACTGAACTCCATATAGTAGCCCACATGATTTATGTTGGTTTTAGTATCTCTTACCGTCAGACTTTCAGTTATTGTATGATCATGTACCTATGCATTTCAGTTCAGTATATTCTGATTTCATGTTATTTGATTTGGTCATTGCATCATCATGTTTTATGGGTTCAACATATTCAGTTATAACATTTATCATGAATTATCTTACATACTCAATACATTAAAAGTATTGACAGCATATTTTCTGCCTATATTGTTTGATAATCTAGGTTCAGACGCTCCCACGATTAGTGCGATTCTTAGTCTTCTTACTAGCATGTTTGGTGAATCCTCATCCTCCGAGGACATTCTATCATTTGATTTTAGTATTTACTTTCAGTTTTGAGACATTAAAATTATCTAGGGGCTTATCCTAGCAACTCATATTAGTAGATACTTTTCAGACAATCAGTTTAGATTCAGCTATGTGTACTGGAATATTCGTCTATTGATATTTTCAAACTATTTCAGCTCAATTTCGCATTTTGAAGTTATTTTCTATTGCTATTTCACGTTGATTCATAATGTAATGCCAGACCATGAGTTTGGCTTGGGTTACTTGTGTGGTTCTAAGTACTGTGCCACAATTAGGGGTAGTCTTGGGTAGTGACAGTTATTCGCTTGTTTCTTTGCCTTCATGTCTTTGCTTCTTCCTCGGTTGGTGAAAGTGGTACTGGTAACTTCTTCCAAGTGGATGATGCTCTCTTGCCTTCTTTGTTATTGTTTCTTAATGTGGTTGTCCTGTTATGTTTATTCTTCCTTTAGAAGGCTGTTATGGTCATTTTTTTGTTGGAATGTGAGTGGGGATCCAGATGTTGTCTTTGGTTTCCTTATGACTCTTATTGTTCTTTTGAGATAGAATAGGTTTAAATAAAACTATGTTATTCATCATAGGAATCCAACAAGGCTTTTTTGTTCTTCATTTTGGTGACATGTAAGACATATCATCTCTATGTATACATTCACTGTTTACCTGAGTTATAAGGTTTTATTCATATTTCTTTGTGTTTGTGTTGATGGGACACAAGTTAATATAATTTTTCATAAAATCGTGTGATGATTACATTTGTCAAATGTTATGTGTGAAAAAGGAGATCACATAGTAGCAATAATAAATACAAGATATATTAAACTTTGATAATTTAAAAGAAATTTACACGATCTAAGACTCTTGTAAGGTAATGTCACTTTTAAGAATGTCATAACTTATTTTTTTTCCGATATTAACCTGAATGTTCAATACCAAAAATTGTGACATTAAATTAAATATTGGTAAATAAATTTGTGATATTTAAGAGGCATAGTACGATATTTCTATAATGTTCATTTTATTTTTAGTTTCTTGTAGTGATAGATATTTATAATGAACAATAATTGATATATTTTTTTTGGTAGAAATAATTGATATATTTGATAAAACAAAAACTCTATAACACATTAAATTATAAGAAAATATTCATATTGTGGTGTACGTACGTACATTTTAGATCTTTTAAATTTCATACAAAAATGATTATATGGTGAGAGTCGATAGGTATTTCGTCGCTACTTCTCTACGATGGTAGTGAGATAAGTAAATCTTGGTCCAATATAATTTTAGTAAAAAAAATACATAAATCTCATAGTGTTAAGAGCTACTTATATCTCATTCCTATGGATTCCCGAAATTACAAAAATCTCTTAAATTTATACAATCTCGGATACATCGGGTGAGAGAGAATTTTTGTAATTTCTTCAAATGGTAGGAGATTGAAAATGATACATTATTACTTAGTGGGAGGGGAAGTACGAAAATTGTTTGGGGTGAAGGGGATTGTTTGGGACGTCAAGTAGAGAAGGTATGTTATGAAAAAAGAGATTTTTCAGGGATTTTCGAGTCTCTGAAGTTCATGCAATCTGCTATAGTAGGAGGCATCCTTTATAGCAGCCATGTGCATGTAACGACCCGAACCATCATTTATTAGGAAAGGAAAAATGTCGGAGAAATTAGGTCTCATAGCCGCCAGAGCGGGCCTGATACTGCTAGGGCGGCGACGCTCTAGCGGGATAAGTTGCCGCCAGAGCTGGATGGGCGAGACAGAATGTAACTAACGCGAAGTCTGATTTTCTCCTTTTTCCAAAAACACCAAAAAGAGGCGAAGATCACCCCAGAAACCCTCAAAAGGCTGCTCTTAACTTAGGAGGGAAGGAGAAAGAGATTTCTAGCGTAAGGAGGTCGATAGCTTGTTGATTTTTGGTCAAAATCCACCGTCTCGTTGTCCAAAAACCAAAATTGGAGCTCTATAATCCTGTGTAGCTTCTTGGCGCCCAGGTAGGCTACGTTTATTAATTGAGTAGTTACAAATTTGTTATTCACTGCGTAGTATGTTGGAATTTAACGGTAGAATTCATGTGTAGGCTTTTGTGCACCAAAAAAGGGTTAATTATGCGTAGATTCCTAAGTGTTACATCACACATATACCGTAGGAGAGAGCCCTATCTCGTGAACTAGGGTTTGGTGATGGTTGTGATTTCCTATTTTGTGTGATGTATGTTAACTGATGGATGTATGATATGCATGTGTATACACAAAGTATAACAGTACTAACAAACCTAATGAGTTGATTATGAATAATGCATGCTAGGAACTTGAGTACTTGACTGTATGATGTGAGTATTGTACATTATGGATGTGATTGCGATTGTGTTGTGATGGTTGAATCGGGTGTCACGTACCGACACACTACCTTGCATTGGATCGGGTGTCACGTACCGACACACAAACTTGCATTGGATAGGGTGTCACATTTTGGTGCACTAACTAGGATCGTATGTCACGTACCAACATACATATTGGATCGGGTGCCACGATCTGGCACACTAACAGTTTGGGCTTGGGTTCTATGAGAGAACCACTGACCTGTCATATATGTGTATTATTGAGAATGTGGAATTGGACATGTTTCCTGAAATGATCATTGGATTGTACATTATGTTCTTTTATGTGGGGGTTGTGATGTTGTAATTTAATTGGGGACATATGTTTGTGTAATGAACTGTGAATGGTAGAGCCCCTAATCGGGTTGTGATATGGTAGGTGGGGACCAAAAGTCTTAGTGTTGTTGTGTTTTAGATAGATGGTCCTATTTATTGTTATTAAGAATGGGGTGATGTCATGTTGTAGTGTTAATATTTGGGTTTTTTCCCCCCGGAAGGAGGTGGTATTGAAACGGGTAATAAGTCTTGATAGGCGTACTATGGGGTTTATAAGTTGAGTTATAACGTGGGCTTGTAACTCGAGTAAGGGTGTGTCGTGAGTGTTGACCGGGTTGGTAGTAGTATATTCAGAATCTTCTCCGAGAGACAGAATGGTTAAGTTACGATCAAGAATGGGATGAGTAAGAGGTTAGAGTCAAGTGTACTAGTGGGATTTAAGTATCAGGATAGGGAATTATAAAGGTAGAGGAATGAATAGTCTTATTGCACGTTTCTCTAGTGATTTTTTATATTATACGGTGGGTATTCGGGTTGACCGATGATACCTACCAATACGTGTGGTTGTACTGATACTACTCTTGCTATGCCTTTCGCATGGTCTGGTTGTAGGATCGGTGATGTTTCATAGGTGAAGACGAAGGCAATCTCCAACAGCTTTTATATTTCCTTCCTCATGGTGGGAGCTGCGTCTTTTCTTTATTATGGTTTTACTTTGTACTCTTAGTAGCTCTTGTACCTGTTTAGACTAGATCCCTGGGGTGTTAATTACTTTACAAGTCTTAACTCGAATTGTCTAAAACTTTAAAATTATGAAAATCTCCTTGAATTGCTTTTATCTTAGTTTCCTTAATCTTCCGCATGTTTAAAAAAAACATTTTGGGAATTGAGGGTCCTCTTATTTAGGTGGTAGAGTAGGTGTTCGCATGGCCCGGTGGGTTGGATCGTGACAGTGCAGGTGTTATAGTGGGGTTATCGGGTCGGATCATTATAGCGGGGTAAGTTGAGATTTTATGCAAAAAAAAGTCCCAAAGTCTTCTATTTTTTGCATTATTGTTCTGGGATTGAAAGGGGCCAATTAGGGCAGTTCCTACTTGATTTTCTGCAAAATTCATTGGTAAAGGTAAGTTCATTACTCCCCAATCTTGGAAATTGATTCTTAAGCCTTAGAATCTAGGATACTACTCTGGGGTGAGGGGTTTTACTTGATTTAATGGAAGAAAAGACCTAGTTTGATAGAATGGTCATTAATTGGTCCGGGTTATGATTTGGGTATAATCTGGTATTAATAGGTTATTTTTGATTGATTGTCGTATGTATTATTTGTTTTAGGACAAGAACAAGGTAAGGTATTTAACAAGGGGAAAATCTGAGTTCTTTAGAGTATTCAAGAGGCTTGATTTGAGGTAAGTAATTATTATATGTTTTCCAATTTATGATTGTACGCATGTCTACTGCTTTATAGTATCACTAGCGCAATGATTGTATAACACCCCAAAAATTTCTAAGCTAACGCCCGAAACTTTCTTTATTTACATGTAAGGTCGTATCGGGTGATTCTTAAATTTCTCATATGTGTAAAGGTCAATTATTTAGTGTGGGAATGAATTTGAATATGAATTAAGGTCACTAGAATCTCCTAGCACAAAGTTGAGTTGAAAGCTTCCATACCGATAAAATTTTGATGTATGATTCTACTTGGGTCAACTTCAAATGACCATATCACTTAGAATATAAATATTTATGTGGCCCATAACATTCCAAATTAAATGTGTTTGAATCTTCTTTCCAATGCCACTAATTTTGCATCAATTCAAGTATCGAGTAAAAAATTATGACCATTTTAGTATCCTAATACAATTTAGTGATGAATTAGCCGACGGCAAAACATTAAAAAGGATGCTTTTCTTTTTTTTACCTCTAAGAAAACTCTAAATGAAATTTCTTGACTAATTAAAGGCCTAACTAGTCAGATTTTTATTTCTTAATCCGCTTTTCTCTTCTCTCTCAAACCTTAAGGCAAAACCCTAAGGAAAAATCAAAGCAGAAGATTTCCATTCAAGATTCTTTCAATTTTTTTCAATAGCCAATCTTCTTCAAGATTCTTGTTCAAGGTAAGTTCTTTCTCTAAGAACTTCATTCTTTCCAACTGATATTATTTCATACAATTATGAACCACTAATGAAAATCATAATTCTTGGTCACAGAAATTTCAAGAAACTAATTCAAGAATCTTAAGAAAGGTTTTCTCGATTGTTCTCCTTCAAGCTATGGTTTCGAGACTTCTAACCAAGTTCTTCTTCAGTATTATTCAAGAACCTTGCTCTTACATGAATGTAAGGTTATTCATAGTGATGGACTGAGTTTGTCCTCACGTCCTACATCTAAGTTCAGTCAGTAAAAGTTTAATCTAGGGTTATACTTTAGTTTCAAGAATTCTTGATATGAGTTATGTTATTGATTCTGAGTTCTAAATCCTTGATCATGACTTGGATGTAACACCCTGCAACTAGAAAGAGCTAGAATTAGAAAGAGTCATTTTTGAAGAATAAAAAATCTGAAAATTTGACAAAGTTAGGTTAAGTTTGAGTTTTGTCAACTTCAAACGACCATAACTCCTATCTCAGGATGATTTAGGTGTTCTAAAAGATACCGTAGGAAAGATCTTTCAATATCTTTCCAACGCTGCCGAGTTTGCGCGATTTTGAGTTTGTATGAGGGAGATATGCCCATTTGAAGTTGGGTTGTCTAGATAAGGAAAGTCAAAACCGGATTTTAGAAGGGTATTGTGGTCTTTTCACTGCCCAATTAAATTATTTCATTTTTTGTTAATTAGTTGGGATCTAAAATGAATTGGTTTAGTTTACGCTTTACAATATTGATTTAGAGTTTTTAGAGAAGAGAAAAGAAGAGGAGAAACGAGGAGAAGAAGCAAGGATTCGTCACGTTCTTGAAGCTAAGCTTGAGGATTTCGTCAAGATGTGATCCCTACGAGGTATGTGAGATCACATAGCATTGGGTTAGTTTACCCACATGCCAATCATGATTTATTTCAGCGTATTGTCGTTCTTGAGATTAGAAAAATTGAGTTCTTGATGAATATTGTTGAAAGTTTCGTTTGAATCTTGATTATTGAGTTGTTGAGGAGTTATTGATGTAGTTTCATGAGATTAGAGGTTGTTTTTTAGTAGATTCTTCCATATCTTGGTTATGTATTTGAATCTAAGTGTTTGGGGAAAGACCCAATTGAGTTTAGAGGATTTAGAGTTGAAAAACGAGTAAGAAAAATCGTCAAACACCTGGGCAAAGGGGTGGGGCGCTGCACCACTCAGAGTTCCCCACAAAGTTCTCTGAAGTTTTGACCCTGGGGTGCCGCGCCAGACAGCGCACCCCAACTCAGAGCGCCAGGGACGCCAGGTCTTCTACTTCTTCCCACTTCTTTCCATACTAGTTCCCTTGAAACGTACCTATGTTTCCTAGTTGATTACTACACTCTAATGTACATTTAAACAGCAGAAATCATCAATAACATGAGATAATGAGCCTTGAATCCATAATTCAATTCAAGGAAAGTTAAGAGTCAAGTCAAGAGAAGTTCACAGAGTTTTTTAAAACTCTTTTACAAACGTTTTAACTTTGTTTTAAGACTTGAGTTTTGAGTTGAGTAAAGAGTAAAGATTGAAGTTCATTTCTTCAAAGAGTATATGGAGACTATGTATTCCCAAAGAGTTTAAAATATTTTCACATTTAAATAAGAAAGGAAATTGAGATTTTCAAAGAGCCTTTGAGCTAGTTTTCAGTAAAAAATAAATGCTTTCACAATTAAGCAAGAGAGGAAACTTTGATTTAAGAGGAGTCTTTGAGCTAAGTTTTGAGCAATTATTTTAAACCACAGAAAGAAGTTATGTTTTTAAACATAAGAGCTAGTATTATATTTTGGGAGTAGCATTGAGCATCGATATGGGGGAGAGTTCAGACAACTCCCAGCCTCCATAAACCATGTAACCACCATGGATAGAAAAGGGCCATACTTTTTAGATAATTCCTTAGTGATTTTTAGCATAGACTAGTGGATCCACTTACTAGGGTTCTATACTCTTGGCAAGGTATAGGACGGCCCTGACAGCATGGGGCAAAATGATGTATCATCACAATAGCTCTGACGTGATGATTGTCGGTTAGAGAAACTCCCATAGCAATATTTTGTATTTTTATATACATTTTAGAGTTTATATGGTATTTTTGCATATACATAGAGTATTATTGTATTTCTAAATACACAGAGTTGGTATCCATGATTTCAAAGTTTTTCTTTATATTGCATTTTTGTTGTTGCTTTATATTGAAATGAGTTCAGTTGAGTTGAGTTGAGACCAGATTTGTTCTTTCAGTCCTTTCAAGCATATGTCTTGTTTATTATTCCCCTCACATACTCGCACATTCAATGTACTGATGCCATTTGGCCTGCATCTTTTAATGATGCAAATACAAGTAACCAGAACCAGCATCCAGCGCATCGTTAATTCTAGTTGAGCTCCAGAGTTGTTGGTGAGCCTCCTTGCTTCCAGAGGATCCCTTTTATTGCTTTTAGTATTTAATTCATTAGAATGTCATGGGTCTTCTCCCGACATCCATCCCAGTTATTAGTGACTTCGTAGATAGACAGTTAGTTAGTTCATTTGTCATTATCTTGTTATTGGCTTATGTTCAGATTTGAGTTGCCACTTTGGGTAAGTTAAATGTTTATTTCTAAAACATTATGATTTTAGTTTGAGACAGTTGAGTTATCTTGCATTTGAATTCTTTTCTTAATGCTTAAAGTCTTACGCTGAGTAAGTAAGCCAGACCAAGGATTCGCTTGGGCCAATAATGGTTCTCGAGTGTCAGTCCCTCCTAGGGTGTAGGCTCGGGACGTGACATTGGAATATATATTATTATACATTAAGATCCCCGAGTGGTGTTGTTCATGTTTATAATCAACATGAACCCTATTTTGAGTTATAATTTTTGAGAATCTTTTAAAGCAAACATTTTTGTCCTAAACTGATTTCCTGAGAAAGCAAAGATAAGATTTGAGAAAGAGTTTTAACCAAGTTTTGAGCAAAAGTATTTTCAAGTATATTTTGAGAAGAGTTTAAGGGAACACAAATTGTTCCAAAAGCAATATTTGTACATTGAGAAGAGAACTATGATTCATGATTAGTGTGACAGTCGAGTATGTCATTAATGTGCGAGCAGTATGACATCTAGATACATCATCAATGATTATGCAGTATGACTTCCCGATTCATCAATGATAAGATCATAATAAACATTTGTTTTAAACTATTTTTTAAGTAAAGCAGAGTTTAAGTAGAGTTAAAAGAGAATGTTTTAGTAAGGTTAAGGGAACTGAGTAGTCCCAAATATATCATTTTGTTGCATTGAGAAAAGAGAAATTTTGATTTCTGAATGAGTGTATGAGTTCAGATATATTTTAGAGCAGCTATCTCTTTTAAGAGGATAGTTTGAGTAATTATCTCAAATCAGAGAAAGAGAATGCTTTATACATTTGAGCACGAGTATATATATTATTGAGAGTAGTATTGAGCACCGATATAGGGATGAGTTCAAAAAACTCAAAATCTTCCTGAACCATGTCTTTCCAACTTGGGTACATGATCATAATTTTTAGATGAATCCTAATTGCTTAGTGGATCCACTTAGTTGAGAGGTTCTATGCCGCCGGTACGGTATAGAACAGTTTTGGCAGCGTGAGTAAGACGTTGTATCATCGTGTAGCTTATAATAATGGTTGTTAGTTAGAGAATCTCCCAATAGAGTTAAAGTATATATTTTAATATATTACTTATTATGTTGAGTTTAAAGATGAGTAAGTATTTTTTAAAGCTTTAAATGATTTAGCTTCTTTATTTCTTTACATTCATACTCGTACATTCAATGTACTAATGTCATTCGATCTGCATCTTTTTATGATGCAAATACACGTGTTCAGATCCTTAATAGGCGTTAAGTTGAGATCACTCTGCACGTTATCTAGCTTTTGGTGAGCCTCTTTCCATTCTAGATCTAGTTAGTAGTTTTGAGATGTCGTGGGTCTTGTTCTGACATCCTTCTTTAATAGTAGAGGCTTCATAGATGAACAATGCCAAGGTGTCTCTCAGTATTTACTTTCTTTTGAAGTTGTTTTACAAACTATAAATATTTAGTATTTTTCAGTATGAGATGAGTATTTGAGTTTAACGAATTTAATTCTGTTTTGAGCCTGTTATTACTTGAGTAAGTCTTCCACTAAGTAGTTAGTCAGGACAAGAATTCGCTTGGGGACCAACAATGATTCTCGAGTGTCAGTTACATCCACGGTGTAGGCTCAGGGCATGACAACATATTGGAAAAAACATATGGAAGGATATGAAATGACATCATGTTGACAATATAATTAATGAACTTGTTTATGTTACTTGTGGTTTCAAGTGTTATTGGTCATTGTAATTGTGCATGATTGTTTGTGATTGTTGGTTGACTCAGGTACCACGTCGGTACAAGAATACTAATGATTGACTTGGATACCATGTCTGGTATGAATACTAATTCTGATTGACTCGCGTACCGTACTGGTACACTAATATATGAGAGAACTGGGTATGTGCATTGATGGTAGTATTCATGATTGTGATCATGTGGGACATGTACCAGGTATTAGTTGATTCAGGTTATTGTGACTATGAGTCTACGTGTTTGTCATTATATGTGTAGGCATGTGTCTACTATATTGTAGTTGTCTATTTACATTCATAGTTTGGAACTGGTCATGTGATCCTTTAAGTGTAACATCTCGCAACTAGAAAGAACTAGAAGGAAGTTTAAAATCTGGAAATAATTATTTTTGGGAAGAATTTAAAAATCTGGAAATTTGGTAAAGGTGTTAAAGTGAGTTTTTGGTCAACTTCAAACGGCCATAATTTCTAGCTCAGGATGAGTTAGGTGTGATTCCAGATATGGTTGGAAAGCCCTTGGAATTATCTTTCCAATGCCACCAAGTTTACGTGATTCTGAGTTCGTATGAGTAAGTTTTGCCCTTCAAAAGTTGGGGCTGTTCGAAAAAGGAAAGTCCAATCCGGATTTTAGAAGTGTAGTTTGGTCTTTTCCTTACCCAACTTAATTAATTTGATTTTAGGAGTTTAATTGGGTAAAGTCAGATTTTAGTCAGTTTTAGAAAAGTGAATTTCATGCTAGGGCTTGGAGAAAAGAGAAAGGAGAAGGGGAAGCAAGAACGTTCAAGATTAGTTCAAGATTCGTCGAGATTAGCCTGTGGATTTTATCGGGGGTGATCCCTACAAGGTATGTGAGATCACATAGCATTGGGTTAATTCGCCCACGTGCCAATCATGATTTATTTCAGCGAATTTAAGTTATTAAAAGCTTAGAAATTGAGTTTTTGATGGGTTTGTTGAAGCTTGTTTCATTGAATTCGTTGAGGAGTTGTTTGATCCTAATATGTGATTTTGGGTTTGATTTTGAGTAGAATATGATGTATTTTGAACATTTAATCGATTCTAAGTGTTGGGTAAAAGAACCCATGTAGTTTAGAGGGTTTATAGCTGAAAAACGAAGAAGAAATTTCGTCGAACAAAATCTAGCGTGGTGGCGCGTCGCGAAGCTAGTTCCCAGAATTGGGAATTTCGTTTCGCGTCGCAGAGCCATCACGGAGTCTTCTGCCTCAAAAGTCATTTTCAAAACTAAATTTTAAAAGCTTTTCCGCGTTGCGAACCCACCCTCAAATTTTGATTTTCGGTCTTTTCTCATGTTTAGTTATCTAAAATCATTCCTAAATATCATGAGATCTTTCCAAATCACAATTCACAATCCTTGAATCCATACTTCAATTCAAGGACCAGTTAAGAAAAGTTCATAAGGTTTTTCAAAAGTCTTTTGCAAACGTTTCAACCTTATTTTGAGACTTAAGTTTTGAGTTCAGTAAAGAGTAAAGTTGAAGTTCATTTCTTCAAAAGTATATGGGGACTAAGTATTCCCAAAGAGATTTAATTTTTTTTCACATTTAAATAAGAACGGAAACTGAGATTCCCAAAGAGCCTTCGGGCTAGTTTTCAGAAAAGATTAATTGCTTTCTAAATGAAGCAAGAGGGGAAACTTTGATTTCCAAAAAAGCCTTTGAGCTAAGTTTTGAGCACTAATCTCAAATCACAGAAGAAATATGTTTTTAAACATTAGAGCTGATATTATTATATTTTTGGGAGTAGTATTGAGCACCGATATGGGGGAGAGTTCAGACAACTCACAGCCCCTATAAACCATGTAGCCATCATGGGTAGAAAAGGGTCATACTTTTTAGATGATTCCTTTAGTGTTTTTTAGCATACACTAGTGGATCCACTTAGTAGTTCAGGTCCTATGCCCTTGGCAAGGTATAGGATGCTCTGGCAGCGTGAAGAAAATCGATGTATCATCACAATAGCTCTTACGTGATAGTTGTCGGTTGGAGAAACTCCCACAACAGTTATTGTATTCTTATATACACAGATATTTGTATTTTTACATACATTTCATAGTTATGTTGTATCCTTGCATACACACAGAGTTGACAACATGTTTTTTTTAAACAGTTTGTTTCTTTATATTACGCTTGTTTTAAATTGTTTTATATTGAAACGAGTTCAGTCATGTTGAGTTGAGTTGAGCCAGGTAAGTTCTTCAGTTTCTTTTAGATTTTTCTCAAGCCTGTGTTGTTTTAGCATTCCAACTCGCATACTCGTACATTCAATGTACTGATGCCAGTTGGCCTGCATCATTTTATGATGCAGATACAGGTAGCTAGGATCGGCATCCCGTGCATCGTTGATCTAGTTGAGCACTTCAGAGTCAGTGGTGAGCCTCATTGCATTCCAGAGGAATTCTTCATTGCTTTTAGTACTTTTCAGCATTTCATTTGTTAGGATGATCGGGGGTCCTGTCCCGACATCCATCTCAGTTGTTTTAGAGGCTTCATAGATAGTCAGATGCTAGTTCTTTAGTCTTTTCATTGTCATTATTCCATGTTGAGACTTGAGTTTGCCTTAATGGCCAAATGAATGTTCTTTTATAACATTCTAGTTTATTATATAAACTTATTTTGTTGAATTTAAGTCTTCTGTTGAGTAAGTAAGCCAGACCAGGGGTTTGCTTGGACCAGCAATGGTTCTCGAGTGCCAGTCCCGCCCAAGGTGTAGGCTCGGGGCGTGACATTAAGTACAATGTGGTTGTGTACGAATATTGTGCTTGTTCTTTTCTTGTCGAGTACAATATGAATTCAGGCAGCTGATACAAGACCTCAATTGAACGACGCGTGACCATTCAAATTCAAGAGTGAGCTACTCTTCCAGGATGTCATGAGGTCTTCTCTCTTTTCTTGTCCATCTCTTCTGGCAAAGACGTTAGACTATTAGTTCATGTTTTTCTAAGTTTTAGGGGTTGCATCCCCATTTTTGATTACTTAGAATTTTGGTACCATGACTTTCAATTTTTAGGGGTTTTATTTCCACAAAGATTTTTGACTATTTATTGAGTTTATGGGGACTGATCAATCCTTTAGTTGTTTTAAACTATTTCCTACTATTTTATGTCATGTCTTGAAAGGGTGTGTTGGGTTAAAGTTTGGGTTGGTATTTGGTTCTCCCACCGGAGGGTTAATGTGGGTGTCACTCACAACGGTTTGGATCATGACAAAATTGAAGAATTTTTTAATCATTGGAGAGTAATTTTTTTGATAAATAACCTACATTTTTGGCTTAAAAAGGGGGTCCGGAAGGGGAGAAATCGAGAGCTTTAGAAGGGATGAAATTTATTTTTTATTTTAAATTGGGTAATTAAAATTTTGCATATGAAAAAACTAATTTGCAATTTTTAACACTTTGTGGTTGATATGTTAGTCTTTTAAGGCTTTGATGGTAGAAAATATTTTGTACTATTTAAGACTCAGGTTTAAGAACTGACAATTTTTTAACTTCAAATGTGACATCATAAATGAGGATTTTTTCACCAATAAATTAAGACTTGGGACTAGTTTGCAAATTGAGTTTTGAAAATATCCTTTTAGCCAAGTTTGTAAAATCTTTACGAAACCCTAAAGTCTCATTTTCATTATATATATATATAGTTGTGTTCTACTAGTCTCATCACAACATACTATATGCCTTCCATCTGCGGTTGAGTTGAAGAGAACTCACATTAGTGAAGAAGACGATGTTTGTGATGATGACGATATTCATATTCACCATGAATCTTCTCCATAGATTTTTTCAAAATTAAACCATTGAGTCAGTAAGTTGTAAGTGATTCCTATTCACTATCTTTTTTCTTTATCTAATGATGTTTATTGGTTCATGTTTTGATTTTATCCTTATATGGCTTGATTTTTTTTTAGATTGCAGAGTCATGTTTGAATGAACTACCTTCTGCAAATGATTTAATATAGTTCCTTAATAAAATTTACACATGAAAAAGAAATTGATAAACATCCTCCAATCCCATCCGGATATATTTATACTATTTGATTTTAGTTTTTTCTAAATAAATTGATTTGTGTTAAATGAAGTTAAAATCTTTAGATTTTAATTTTCTCCTCAAATCTAAGAAAGTCCTTTTAACCTAAAATAGTGCTAAATTTATTATTAAGTAGCAGGGATAAGATCTAGTCTTCCCAATCTACAAAGAGGTATCTATTCATTTTTTATAAAATATTTATTTTAAATCATCTATATCTTAAGAAATAATAAGAGGTAGTATCACACTGTATAATCAATAGACTAAATACGGTTTTCAATGTAAAACTATATTAAATGCGTATGAAAAAAAGTCCTAAGCTTATAAAGTAGAGACATTAGTTTAATGTTCTTTGAATAATGTTATTTTCTTGATCTCCTTGTGAATCTTTCAAGATGTTATGCAATTTTCAAGATGCCTCCAAAGAGATATATAACCCTTTTATTTTATATAGGCATGGTTAGGGCTTTAGGATAGCCTCCAAGTAACCCTAATGGATCCTTGGGCTTGCAATATGTGGGTGGTCATTTTGTAGAGGTCCAACCTAGTCCAATGTAGTTGGATTTCATTTAAGTTATAGGAACCCCCCTCTTACCCAACTCTTGTGATTGTCATTTTTTTTTTTTTACAGAATTATCATTTACATTTCGTTTTCATTTTAACATTTGATAGATTATACCCTTTCACCTCTAAAGAAGTGCAACAATGTTTTCCATCTTATGTAAACATAAATAGGGTAACACAAATCTGAATAATCCAAATGATATGTTTATGTGAAATTTATTCGTATGAAGCATTGATTCATTCTATGAAAGTATTTCTTTAAGCCTCCTAATGAACAAACTCCACATGAGCATATCCTTTGGGTTTGCCAGATTTGTTTTGCCCTTTAATGATGACACATGGTTGGAAATGTTGTTGATAATCTACGTAAAGTTGAAATAAAAAGAATTAAATGATGTTATTGTTTGCAACAAGTTTTAAATATATAAAAAATAAATTAACCACAAGCAAAATCTGAAGAAACAAGAATATTTTATTGATAAATCAATATGGGTACAATTTTGTTCCTCTCTTGATTCTTCTCTCATAAAATTTATCCATGATTCAAGTTTCATATATCTATATACTAATTATTGCTATGTGCTCTCCTCTTTCACATATAAGATTTTGACAAATGTAATCATCACACAGTTTTATGAAAAATACTAACTTCAGCAACAAAAAAGAAGAAGAAGAAAAAGAATAACCGCGTAACATAAAAATGTGGCCTCAAACAATTAGGAAATGTAGAAGAAAATATGAAAAACTTTTATACCCAATGAAAGGAAAATAGCACCATAATTTACTACTATTATATTAAAAATGCCTCTTTATATACCTTCATATTTTTGGCCAACGTAACACATCAAGCGTAGATGCAAAGAAACAAAAATCGATAATTAAATTATGGGAAAAAAGAAGAAGCAAACCACCACGAAAGAATGGAAAACAATATTTGAAGTTAGTTTTGATATACTTTCTGAAGTTAGATATGACTGAAGTTTAATTGCATTATCAATATTTGGATATTAATCCTAAGCTGATAAGGTCATTAATTTGTTTATGGGTACTATTGATAATGTATGGTATTCTATCATCATTAATGATAATATTATTTATCATCTAGTCTCCACACATTCTCTCTATCATGAAAATCAATTATGATTTTGTTTGACTTCAGCTTACCATGGATAATGAATATATGATTGAATTTCAAATAAAAATAGCTGAAGTCAAAAAAGTTATAATTGAATTTCATGATAGAGAATGCGTGGAGAGAGCCTAACCAGCTTAGAATTAGTATTTAAATATTGTATATAGCTTAGGATGATTATATTATTAAGATTGGATTGTACGTAAGTCTACTTTCAATCTAAATAAAGAATGCATGAATATATTAGTGAAATTACTGCCTCACATAGATAAGCAAAAAGAGAATACATATATAAAGAGTTGTATTTTTATACTAAATATTATTCTATAATCTTTTTATGGTATCATCAATGCTTTGATTCAAACTTAAGTTATTACACAATTCACATATTTGGAATCACGTTTCACGTTTTTTAATGATGAGTTCATCTTTCTCCACCCACTCTCCTTTTCACCTATAAACTATTTAATGCTAAATTTTCGTATTTATTATAAGTAAAACAAATTGGATTTAGAAAAAAAAAAGTGTGATTTGATGGAAAGATATTTGTGAAAGGGAGAGGGTGGAGGAAGATAAACTGATTATTAAAGAATGTGAAATATGATTCAAAGATACATAATAACTTAGGTTGTAAAAGTAAAATATGATTCAAAGATACATAATAACTTAGGTTGTAACTAAAGTTTTGATACTATTTTTCTTCTTTCTTCTCTGCGTGGAAGCGGTGACTTCATTAAATTGTTACACCTTCTTTATTTAGATTGAGAATAGACTCTATGATCCAATCTTAGTAATGTAACCATTCCTAATAAAGTTATAGATAAGGTTCAGGAGGTTATCGGAGCCGGAGTTCCAATTAGCAATAAGAGAAAAAGAAAAAAAAGAAGTGAAATAAGCTTTAAAAGGCTAACCCCGGACAGAGTTGGGCCAAGACAAACTATGTATGTCAATGTTTAAATACTAATCCTAAGCTAATTAGGCTCTACACCCTATACGATCTCTCTATCGTGATCAAATTCAGTTATTTTTGTTTGACTTCAACTATTATTTCTTGTAATTTGATCATATGTACATATGAACTTTGGACAAAATAGCTGAAGTTGAATTTTAGTCATATCAAACTCCAGACATTGTGTCAATTATTAGATTTTGTCAATACTAACTTCATACACGGTCTGTTTAATTTGAAGTTATTTAAACTAGTACATGTATATAAAAAAATAATTATAAAGCGGGCACAAATTAAAAGAGAGCTTTAAAAAGGAAATTCATGCACTTTATCCAACATATGAACAAACGTTATTTATCACATATATAACTTACAATAATTAACAACAAGAATACAGATATAAAATGATCTTTGGGACTATAGCATGGCGCACAAGAACTAACAAGAGAACCATATAAATAGAAAGTCATAATTAGGGGTGTACAAGTCAAATCGTAAAGTCAAACCGAACCGACGAACCAAATCAAACCCAAAAAAAACCGATTTGTGGTTTGGTTTGGTTGGTTTGGTGGTTGAAAAAAAAAACCGACCACTCTTGATTTGGTTTCGTATTAAAAGAAAATAAGTCAAACCGAAACTCAAATCAAACCGACATAATATATATATATATATATATATATATATATATATATATATAATTTTATTTTATTTACAGATAAAAAATATTATTTATAATCTACTTTGTTGATATATTTTTAGTTAGTTTATAGTTTTCAATGTTTATATATTTTATTTCAAATTTGGGCCTGTAAAATTTTGTAACGTATATATATAATTTTATTTTATTTATAGATAAAAAATATTATTTATAATCTACTTTGTTAATATATTTTTAATTAGTTTATAGTTTTCAATGTTTATATATTTTATTTCAAATTTGGGCTTGTAAAATTTGTAAATATTTTATTTTGTATTAAGATCCAAAGTTACAATTATATTGTTATAGTTTTTCAAATTCGAAGTTAACAATTTACTTTGTAAATATTTTGTTTTGTATTCGTTTGCCTCTAGCCTTTAATCTTATTAATTTAACATAATGAACGTTGATATTTCAAAAAAAATATTTTGTACTCATGTGAATTTTATTGTCTTTTTGAAAATTTCTATTCATTTAACATTTTTAAAGTTTAGCTTATCACACAGGTAAGTGAAAATATATTTGATCTCCTTTACAAATACCGTATAGTCATAAATAATCGAAAAAACCGAAAGAACAACTAAAATCGAAACCGAAAAAACCGACTTTATGTGGTTTGATTTGATTTTTAGATTTAATAAACCAACATAATTGGTTTAGGTTTTTTGCAGGAGTTACGAGTTCACTTCGGTCCAATTTACAACAAGACTAATAGCCTACTGGAGAGAGTTTATATTTTTGCAGATAAAAAATATGTCAATACAAAGGGCGGAGCCAAGCTTTTCAAATAAAAACGCTCAATTCGAATGAGGCAAAATAAGTTATACATCTGGTCACACATTTGAAGCCACTGGAATTCCATTCACACGGAGGACACACTTTCGACTGAGAGATTAAAAGACATTGATTTCAACTCATTTTCATACTTTGTACTTAGCTACAATGTAAATGATACATCTTAATCATGAAAGAAGAAGTCACAAAGTCCAAAAATTGAAGAAGAAGACGCTTACCCGGATCGGTTAAGCTCCCAAAAACAAGAAAGTGCGGCGCTACAGGTTCGATCAACCATGGGAGTATGCATCTCCCAATGTTTTTTCATCTTAGTAATAACAAGAAATGTTAGGATTTACCAATTGTGTTTGTGTGTGTTAATGGGTCAGGTTCTTCTTGTGTTGAATCCAATATTTTCCATAAAACCTAGGTGATGATTACATTTGTCAAATCTTATGTGTGAAAGAGGAGATCACATATAAACTATCATCATTTGAGTATAAGTCTTGTAAGATAATTGTCACTTTTAAGAATGTCATAAATTTATTATCGATACTTAAAATAATGACATGAAATTGTTTATCTTTGAAATTACAAAGAAATATTCATAAATACCTTTGTGGTAACCTAATGAGATCGTGTAAAAATAAAAGTCACACTATGCTATTCTCAACTTAAAATAAATAGCAGGTATAATCAAATAAGAGGTTTAATTAAAGTAAAATCATCAACATTTCCTAGCAAATGAATTTTAATTTGGACCAAAGACGATTGGTCTGTTGATGAGTAAATTCATTGATATTAATTGGTTGGAGAAATTATTTGGAAGTTCCCAATTGGATCTATTAGCCTATTATTTATCATATATAAACATAAATTCAATAAGCAATTTTGATATTAATCAGACGCTAATGAAAAATATCAAAACCCATTGAATAATTAAGGTTGATATTTACGTCCGAGATTATATGAAAAGTGGAAGTATGAGTTATCAACTTTACTATAAAAATTATAGTATGCGATTTAGATTTAATCGGAGTTTCATCGGTATCCAATAAAGAGATCAAACAGGAAAATTAACAAACGAAAACGAAGAATCGTATTACAATATCATTGAAGGATAATTAACTAACAAATCAAATCACTCTCATTAAAACATACACAAAATACTTTAATCATAGTTTATTAATGAGCTTAACTTATGTACATCAACACAAGGTAAAGAATCATGAAAATAGTGTAATAATATTCTTTATAATATTATCGACGTATATAAGTTCAACTCGCCTAGAATATATTTGAATCAAATAAATGCGTTTATTGATCAATTTTAGCACAAGGTAAGGCAACTGAAAACAAATTTCATTAATTAACCAGAGGGGTTAATCTTTTTCTTATCATTCTTGAAGGAGGAGGTGGTAGCTTTCATTATTTTTTCAACAGCCATTGCCTTCACTGATATCTTATCTTTTTTTTTGAAAAGACACTTTCATTCTTTAATTTGATGTGCCTTCTTTGCCCTTCCCATTATTTTCCATTCTTTGTTGATAATATATATAACTAAGTAAATAAAACTGTGTCGTTCTCTGTAACAACTTAAATTTTTAGATGAAATGATCACACAGTACTTCAACAATCTCTTCTCTTAGTACTTATGAATATGAGGAAGTGTATTAATGCTTTGTTGCGTTTAGCTTGTGATGTTTTGAGGAGTTCATATGTTAAGGTATTTATAGGAGTTTTGTGGCTTTTGTTTATGGTCATGAAAGTTTTCATGTAACTTTGGTTGAATTTCTGAGTAATTAGCTCATGTAAGATTAAAAGATTGTTGATTATTTCTTGCATGGAATATGTGTTTGTGTGAGCTTTTGGGGTTTTTAAATGGAAGCCTGTGTGTTATTCAAAATTGAAAATATATTACTCCTATTTACTCTCTCCGTTCATTTTTAGTTGTCCACTATAGTAACTTAGAATGTCCAACAATACTTGTTCAGTTTATAAAATCAATGTCATGTTGTGTCTATTTAATTTACCATTGCTATTAAATACTAGTATTTATTTTTCAATTTTTAGATAACTAAAATTTAATAAGGGTGATTTGGTAAAATTATGCTATCCTTTACTGCTTTTTAATCCTTGTGCTAAGTCAATATAATGGACAACTATTCTTCAACATAATAATTTATTATTACATGGGGTGTGCGTATATAGGTGTGTTTTGGATTGGATGGGAATGGGTTTGTGTGGGTTTGTGTGTGGATGAGTGAATTAATTTAGATTTTTTCTATTTATTAATTTCAATTAACGACCTATGAAATTGTTATATTTATATATACATTTCTTGGAAATGAAGTACTCCGTATTACTCATGATCTTAGCTTATTTTTAAAAAATAATTAACCACTACTAAGGTTTCGGAAGTGGAATTTCATTATATTTAAGATTTATTAACTTTCAAACTTGTTAATTAATTTTATAGAATTAATCAAATGTTAAATTAGTTTTACTTTTCCGTGTCATTTCACTATCTTCATTTTCATAATAATTTATTTTTAAGGGGCAACGTGTTCTTATCATAATTTTACATGAAAAATATCTTAGAGCTCAAATCAGCTAGATATATTTTAAAAGATTTATTAATGGCATAAAAGAAATTCATAAGTAAACAATATAAGATTTAATTATTCACAAATTTGAGGATAAGCACTAAAATTGTTGATTCAACTTCAACTTTTCTTGTCTATTACATTAAAATTGAATTGAATACGTATATGACATCATTAATTGAAAATGTATCCATTCAACACACGTTGTTTCCATGGCTGACGACTTTTTTTTACCTATTATACCATCAATTAATCACTTTGAAAAAGGTAAATTTTTTTGAAAATCTTATGCTTTTAATTTATCCACTTCATAATTAATAGGGATAAAATGGTAAACTCACTATGTCAATCATTGTTTTCTTAATAGGTGTGTCAATTCAAAAGTGAACAAGTAATTAGGGACGGAGGGAGTATTTTTCTAAATTTAAATTTCGTATTCTACGTCCGATATATTTTCCTCTTTACTATCCAATGAGATTATACGACTTTGCTTTAACCCGCCCCATCTGGGCATAAACCTGTCCGCATAGATTTTTTCAATAATTTTTTTTTAATTAAGTTTGATATGAAAAATAAAATTATTTTCTCATTAAGTTGTATTAATTTAATAGATAATGATTTAAAATTTTATTTTTTAGAGGTCAATTAGAAAGCATGTGAGAAATTGTATTAGTTTTGATTGAACTATTTTCATTTACTATCTTCAATATTTTAGTCACTTCAAAAAAACTTTTAATTGATATTGTAGTTTGAATAAAAATAATGAATTTGTCATGAGATTTGTGTATTCTTACTTGTGAAAGGTGCTCTATCACTCTTATATCATGTAAAAATTTTAAATTAAGTTTGAACCCACATAAAACCGTCATAGACACGCAACTTGCCTGCATTAGTTTAAAAAATATTATTTCAACATGTCCCGCACAACCTTAAAATCACCTCACCCCACATCTGCCCCGTTGTCATCCCCACAGAAAAGGTGAAAATTCAAATAGCAAATCAACTTAGCTACTAAAATTCTCCAAAATTTGAGTACTCCACTGTCGTTTTTTTTTTTTTTTTTAAAAGTTAACAACGCAATAATACGATTTAAAGAGTAAAAATAATAAATGAAAACGAAGACTAATATTACAACCTACAACGTCCTTGAAGGATAATTAACAAAGGAAATATCACCCTCACAAAAATAACAAAATACATACACAATAGTTTATTAAAGAGTTTAACTTATATACATCAACAATATCATAAAAAAATCAGTTAAACCATGTAAACATACTTCTTTATACAATAGTATTATCGATGTATATAAGCTAAACCCTAGAAATACAACAAAATCAAAACAACAACTTTATTCAATAATATAAACACAATCCAAATAGTAAGGAGACTAAGAGGAGGTGCCATTAGATGGGTTAATTTTTTTCTTATCATTCTTGAAAGGGGACAATATAGTTTGGCCTATCGTTTCAACAACCATTTCCTTCACTGACTTCTTATCTTTCTTTGGAAACACACTGCCATTGCCATTTTTTGATGTGCCTACTTTGCCCTTTTCATTATTATTCTCCATATCTGTCAAAATTAATTATGAATATGAGGAAGTGTAGTGTCTATTGCTTTGTTGCTTTAACATTTGTGATGATTTGAAGAGTTAATATGTTAATTAAGGTATTTATAGGAGTTTTGAGGCCTTTGTTTATAATGTCATAAAAGTTTTCATGTAACTCTGGTTGAATTTCTATGTAATTAGCTTATGTATATGTGTGAGTGTGGGTTTTTGGATATTTTTGAGTAAAAAAAACTATAGTTTAATGATTTTGTTGTCCAAATAAAAATGAAAAAAGATTTAATATGTAATTTTCATAACTTGAATGACCATCCAAGAAATTAACTTTGGTACTTGAGCTAAGGAAATTATGTATTTATTGTTCAAGCTAAATTATCAAAAACTAATTTTTTTTTTCTTGAAATGGAATGTGTTTGTGTGAGTGTGTTAATTTAAATTACAGAAAACTAATAGGTGTTTGTGTGTTGGAGGGGTAATAGATTTGTGTGGGTTTGTAAATTAATTAGGATGACTTTTATTTTAAAAATAATTCATGTGTATTTATCAATTTTCGGTTGACGACGAAATTGTTTTACATTTCTAGGAAATGTTCAAGTACTCCGTAATACTTATGATAATAGTTTATTTTTAAAAAAAAATACTTAAACCAATCAAAGAGAAAATTTCCATGTAATTTCACTATCTTTATTACTAGTTTTGACTCGTAAAATATATAAATTATAGTTTTTTTTTAAAAAAGGAAGCATGTACTTATCATAATCTTAGATGAAAAAGATATGTTATTTCTACAACCAAAATATATAAATAGAAATGTAAACAATCAAAGAAAAATAAAGTAAGTCTATAGATTCATTGTGTTAAAAAAAAAAAAAAAACCAATACTCTTACACTTGTCGAGGGTTTGGATTAATTTCTCCCAGAATAAAATAGAACACTGTTTTCCAATATCAACAATCGATATTATAAAACTTTAGCAACAAACAGAGTAAATAACACGACACTACTTGTTTTTATTTGAAAACTTGTGCCAAGAAAAAAAGAAGAAATATAAGAATTCTTTTTGCTTTAAGTAAGAAGAAAATTTCGTTTAATATTGTGCCAGATGAGGCAAAGCCTCTGAGAAAATTTACAGTCATCAACAGGTGCAATGGTGACTATTGGAAAGAGGGGTAGCTTTAATTTTTTTTGTTATTCAAATCTTGTGTAGTTACATTGTAGATCACACTTAACTGTCTTAACTAATGAATGGAAAGTTAGTTGCACAGTAACAATGGTTAGGGAACACATATGGAGGACCAGGTTCACACATTTGATTCTGTTTTGTTCTTAAAGAAGAAGGTTAGGGAACACATATGGAGGACCAGGTTCACACATGTGATTCTGTCTTGTTCTTCTCATTCTCAACAAGTACCACCGAGAAGGAAGAAATGAACTTTATTTTCCTCTAAGTTATTTTCTTTAATTTCCCAATTCACATTACAACTCATCTTTTATCGTTTAACAAGCTAGATGTGTTTTAAAAAATGTGCACCAGCTTGATGTCCCTGAATTTTGTTACTACTTACTATATTCATAATTTTCATTGCTATTATATATGTAGCTTTATTAATATTGCATTGTTGCGTATGAAATACAAGTATTGATAAGATAACCAATTTTTTTTTAGCGTTTGTAAGTGCTCCCTTCGGCATTATAGAATGTGATTTTAATATTTAATACCTTAAATTTTCACCTTATTTGAAAATAAAAAAGTGACTAGTCCACTTTAGTATAAAACAAAAAAATTAACAAAGAAGTAACATTATTGGGGAGGAAAATTAAATAAACGAAAATGGAGACTATAACAAACCTACAACATCCTTAGCTTGTAGGATGATTATTATCACAAAAATAACATAATACTAAACAATAATTTATTGATGAATTTAACTTACATGCATTAACAGTATTGTACGTAAGGAATCATGTAAACATTCTTTATAATATTGCCAATGTATATAATTTAAACTATCGGAATACATATGAATTACATAAATACTTTATTCAATAATAATACCACAATCCAAAAAAAAAAAGAAAAAAACAAGTTCATTGGGACTAAGAAGAGCTGGTGCCATCAGAGGGGTTAATCTTTTTCTTATCATTCTTGAAAGTGGACACCACAGTTTTGCCTATCTTTTCAATAGCCATTGCCTTCACTGATTTCTTATCTTTCTTTGGAAACACACTTCCATTGTTTGATGTGCCTTCTTTGCCCTTTCCATTATTCTCCATATCTTTGTTGATAATATATATATAACTAAGTAAATAAAACTGTGTCGTTCTCTGTAACAGCTTAAATTTTTAGATGAAATGATCACAGTACTTCAACAATCTCTTCTATTAGTACTTATGAATATGAGAGAGTGTATTAATGCTTTGTTGCTTTTAGCTTGTGATGTTTTGAGGAGTACCCATGTTAAGGTATTTATAGGAGTTTTGTGGCTTTTGTTTATGGTCATGAAAGTTTTCATGTAACTCTAGTTGAATTTCTGAGTAATTAGCTTATGCAAGATTAAAAGAAGATTGTTAATTATTTCTTGCATGGAATGTGTGAGTGTGGGTTTTTGGGGTTTGAGTAAAAAAAAATTGTTGTATGATTTTGTTGTGCAAATAATAATAAAAAAAAGTAATTTTCGGATTGTTAATTTTAATGTGAAGTCATATGTGTTATTAAGAAATTGTGTGTGTGGATGAGCTAGGAAAATAATTTTCATGCAAATTTAAATTACTGAAATCTAATTTTCTATATAGTTTATTTATTTATTATTGCATAGTTGTGTGTGTTGTTGGGGTAATAGGTTCGTGTGGGTTTGTAGATTAATCAGGATGACTTCTAATTAATTTGTTATACATTTCTAGGAAATGTTCAATTTATTTTAAAAGAATAGTTAACCAATTGAAGATAAAATTGATTTTATTTTTCCATGTAATTTCACTATCTTCATTACTAGCGCTTTACCTTGTAAAATATATAAATAGTAATTTTTTGTATAGGAAGCATGTCCCTTTCATAATCTTACCTAGAAAAGTATCTTAAATCTCAAATAATCAGCCAGCTAGATGTGTTTTAAAATATATATTAATGGCACAAAGAAATTAATATGCAAGTAATATAAGATTTAATGATTTCGCAAATTCAGGGATAAGGACACTCAAATTATTAATTTCAACTTCAATTTTTCATGTCTATACCTTTTGCTTGAAAACTTTATGCATAATACATAGAATACCTTCTAAAATTAACAATTTATGTAATTTTTGGTTGAATTTCTAAGTTAGTTCAGGTAAGATTGAGAGAACGGGTGTGTTTGATATGAAGTTACATATTTTTCAATTTTCTCATGATTGGTTCAATCTAGGATCAAAATCGGGGGCAGGTCTCAAGTCACGTCATTGGGTGTCGGGTCGTGGCTGGGGTCGGTGTTCAAATCCTAGCTAGAGTTGGTCTAGGATCGAATTGAGAATCAAGTTCTACGGTGGGATGGAGTCAGTATAGAGGATTGGTGCTAGGATCGTGTCTTGGGTTGGTATTGGGGTCAAGTCAGGGTGGAGACATGTGTTCAAGTCTATGTTAAGACTGGGGGTCCGGGTTTGATGTCATATCATTTAGACATTTTGAGTTTGTTGCCTCAACATTTCCTCGCGGTGACAGGGAGACCCTTCAGCATTATAGGATATAGTGATTTCAATATTTATCTTTAAAATGATCACCTCATATTAAAATAATAGTTCGAGTACTCTTTTTTTAAAAAAATAAATAAATAACGAGGATAGGGAATGAGGAAGGAGAAATTGTTGGGTGATTTGGAGTCCTGTAGCTCCATATTTTTGCTTGTGAACAATAGTTGCATATTTGGTGTTTTTGCTCCTTTTATTTCTCTAGTTTTTTGTGCTATCTTGTAGTTGTGTTGCTCATTGTTTGACACTTTGTTAGTGGACATTTTGGAGAACACTTTTGTAACTCTTGTTGATTTTAGTGGAGCTTTGACATTGTTTTACTCTTCACACCGAAGATGTTTTCCACGTTAAATTTGGTGTCTCGTGTGTTGATTTATTTTGCTTGCTTGGTTGATTTTTCTGTTGCCCCAAATAGTGTTTTTCTTGCATTATTTTGTCTTCTCTTGGTTTAAATAGAAGGAAAAGTTTTAACTTGGGTTTTTCTCCACTATTGCCCTGTCGTGCACATTTATTTTGTGCTTGCCTTTTCCCAACATAAATGAGGGAAGGATTATAATTAAGGTCGGAAATCGAACTTCAAGTAAAAGTTTAAATAGCCAATCAACTGAATACGTATGTAATAAGACTCCCCGAAATTCAATTCCTCCACTTTAGTTTAAATTGAGAAATTAACAATGGAATAGCACTATAGAAGAAGAAAACTAATAAACGGAAACGAAGACTCGTGTTATAGTTTATAACATTCTTGAAGGTCAATTAATAAAGGAAAAATCACTCTCATTGAAAAACAAAATACTACACCATAGTTACTAATGAATTTAACTTATATACATCAACAGTATCAGGTAAATAGTGTAAGCATTATTCTTTATAATACGGGCGATGTATATAAGTTAAACCCTCGAAAGCTTCAGAATCAAATAAATACTAATTTATTCAATAATATTAGCATAATCCAAAAGGCAAGTTCATTCATTATAGATATGGGACTAACTACTAAGAGGAGGTGCCATCAGAGGGATTAATATTTTTCTTATCATTCTTGAAAGTGGACACCACAGCTTTGCCTATCTTTTCAACAACCATTTTCTTCACTGACTTCTTATCTTTCTTTGGGAACACACATCCAATATTCTTTGATGTGCCTACTTTGTCCTTTCCATTATTCTCCATATCTCCTCTTAGAAATAATTATGAATATGAGCAAGTGTAGTGTATTATATATTGCTTTGTTGCTTTAAGTTGTGGTGCTTAGAGAAGTTTTTATGTTGAGTTATTTATAGGAGTTTAGGCTTTGCTTATGGTATTCTTCTTAATGTTTTCATATAACTTCTTCATGAATTTCTAAGTTAGCTCATCTAAGATTGTTGTCTATTTCGTGCATGGAATGTGTGATTGTGTGTGTTTGGAATTTGTAGTTATTTTTATCTCAAGTCTTGTGTTATTAAAAAGTGTGAGTTTGTAGTGATGCACCACTTAACTATTACAATTTTTTAATACAAGCTAAATTAGTTTCTAAAATCAAAGTAATTGCTATTTAGAATTCTTTCTCCCTCAATGTATGTGAAGATGTTCAGAACACAAGGGTCAAGGCAACTTTAATTTTTTTTATTAATAATTCAGGTATAGACTCTGAAAACTAAAATCCAGAGTCAACATGCTTAGTGAGGGTGACTCCAACACTAAGTTCTTCCATACAAGAACTCTCAATCAAAGTAGAAGAAATAAAATTGTTGCCTTCCAAATCCAAGAGGGTTCCTGGTTGTACGACCTAGTGGTCATCAAAGCCTATCAACGTTATAATTGTTCGAGAAATAATTACTCACTTCAAAAAATGAAAAGGAAACATGCAACTATGATCATGAAATTTGATCTGAAAAAAGTATTTGACAAGTAGAATGGACTTTCATCTAGAAAACCATTTTATACAAATAAAAATGCACGACAAACATAAATATATGGCAAATTTTGTTAAATGGAAACCACCATCAATAGGATTTGAACTAAACACGGACGGATCATTCAATATGGAATCAGGAAAATGAGGCATATGAGGAGTCATTCAGGATACAGAAGGGAATTGGATAGCTAGATTCATGAGGAATATCTTCAAAGCTACAACGATCCAAACAAGCTATGTGGCCTATTTTAGGGGCTAAAATTGCACTAGACAACAAGTTGGTGCCATTACAAATTGATATAGATTATAAGGAAACTACACATTATTTACAAAATGATTGTTGTGCTTTATCTAACATCTTAAATGATTGCAGGGTACTACTTTTCCAGCTAGGGATTAACCCCCCCCCCCCCTCCTAGCCAACATAGATATTGAGAGGAGAACCAAGTGGCATATGCTCTAGCTAAGGAGGGGATCTAATCTATCAACAATCATTTCTCTTGTGCATTGGGTAGTTCCACCTTTGTTTGTGTCCAAGAAGTTAGAAGCAAACAAGGAGGGAACTCTTTTTTTAGGCTAACTAAGTCATCTACTAGTCGTGTCTTTTGTAATATGTACTGTACTACCCCCTCTACTCACATACTAAACAAGGGTTCCACCACAATCCATGTAATGATGCATATTAAGTCTTATTAATATAATATTTATTTTTACCAACAAATAAAAAAGAAAGAGACTCCCATATAATAGAATGTGTTTAGTTTAAATAATATTAAGTGTCTTGTTATACTTTAATTATTTTTAGCCAAATAGTATTCTAGCTTACATATATCAAGTGGCCGGTTACTCGTGACAAAAAATATAGTTAAATAGAAAATTATTTGTCGATAATTGACACAAATCAATCTATAATATATATATATATATATATACACTTGTTCATAATCCATCATTAACAAAGAGAGTAGTCGATGATTGTTGGTAAAGTGGTTGAACTTTTACAACAATGAAAAAATTAATTAGAAATAACAATATGAATGAATTGAATAATTGTCACGACCCAGACCGTCGTGATTGGCACCCACACTAACACTCTGGTGGGAGAACCACTACTACAACCCAAACCAAGCAACTAACCAAAACTAAGGCATTTAAGTATATGAAAGCAGAAATAATAGCTAAAAACTGAAGTTCCCATAAACTTCAACAAAAGATCTAACAACTAACAATGCGAAAGAATTAACCTAGAACCTGAAAGTCAATGTACCAAAACATCTAACAATGAGCCAAGTCTAAACAAGAAGGGATACAACCCCATACTGATGAACTAACTAAAACAATTGTCTAAGTCCGGAAATGGTGGACATAGACGAAAGAGAATCCCATGGCAGCCCGGAAGAATTGGCTCACCCTTGAATTTGAAGTGACGATCACTGATCTCCTAAGCGAGGTTTGTCAGTAGCCGCTTGAAGATGCCCTGTACTCAACAAAAATAAGAGCAAGTGCAGTATCAGTACACAACCGCAGTGTACTAGTAGGATCACGCAGCTATCCCACTAGTGCAACATAATCAAGTCAAGACAACAATATAATCACATGCATATATATCAACATCTACAACATTATCAAACATTTACGAACAACGATCATTTTCACATTTTATATCACATCATTGGTCCTCTCATGGAACCCAAACCCAAACAGTTAGCATATCGGAACGTGGTACCCGTTACCATAATTATGCCGAAACGTGGCAACCGATCCCATAGTTATGCCGGAACGTGGCAACGATCCAAGTTAGTTATGCTGGAACATGGCAACTGATCCATTCAACACACCACAATCACAATCACAAGTATATCTTCAAGATCATACATTTAAGTCATGATTTCATGGAAATCATCATTCATCTATCTCATTTACAACAAGTGTGATTAACATTACAACATTCATACATATATAAGTATCATAATGAAGCAAGAACAAGCATACATCACACAATCATAGAATCACAACCATCACCTACCTCAAAACAAGCTTGAAACCCTAGGAAACTTATCCTTCCCTTTCCGGATTCGTTCCGCTTAATATTGGTCTACAAACAATCAATATAATACGGGAATCAATAAACAACCACTAATTACCCGAATTACTAACAATTCTATGAACCCTAGATCATACCCATGATCCCAATTATCCAATTTAGTGTTGTTTACACCATAGAATCTGTAACAAAACCCTCTCCCATCAATATTCACCCATTCTATTACGTTCTACGGATCGAAAAACGGATTCGGAGAGTGAAAAACTTATATTTAGCCTCAAGAATGGTGAAAAACGAGTAGGAGTCGCCTATGGTTCGTTCCTTAGCTCTAAAAGTCGAAAAATGAATAATGGGGTCGTTTAAGGGTTAATTAACGACTTTAATTCGCGTCGAGCCTGCCACAGCGGCCATCACCCCACTGTAGCTGCCTCACCAAAGCGGCGCAATGCGGGTTGCGCGAGACAGAGAGCTAATTTAAGAATGCCAAGATTTTTTGTAAATTTTTTCTAAAAGTTTAATGTGTGATAAGTTTTTTTTGTTTTATCAGAATATATATCAATTAATGTTTATTAATTATAAATATATATCTATCACCTGAAGATACTAAAGATACAACATTTCATTATAAAAATATAGTATCATGACCCTGAAATATCACAATTTTTTTACGGACATTTAATTTAATGTCATTATTCTTAGTATCGATATTTTGGTTAATATTGGTAATAAATTTATGACATTCTTAAAAAGTGACAATTATCGTACAAGACTTAGATTGTACATGTAAATGTCGTTCAAATTATGATAGTTTCTATGTGATCTCCCTCTTTAATTCACACATAAGATTTGACAAATATAATCATCACCTCGGTTTTATGGAAAATATTGGATTCAACACAAACACAAGAAGAGCCTGACCCATTAACACACAAACACAATTGGTAAATCCTAATATTTCTTGTTATTACTAAGATGAAAAAACATTGGGAAAACTGTGAATTTATACATAGAAATGGTATTTCTTAGATGTCACCAAAATGAAAAATAAAATAAAATAACCATGTTTTTTCCTTGATATTTCCTAAGTATTGCATACTAATATTACTTAGCTAATCTCAGTGGTGGTTAATTTAAGTTGGCTGGCCATGCACACACATAGATGACGAGGACAAATTACACACACAATAGAGATTGAAATTAACAAAGAAGAAGATAACCAAGTAACATAAAAATCTAGCCTTGAACAAGGAAATGTAGAAGAAAAATATGAAAAACTTTCACACCAAATAGCAACATACTTTACTACTATTAAAAATACATCTATATATATACCATCATATTTAGCCAACGTAACACATCAAACGTAGAAGGAAAATCAAGAAACAAAGATTGATAATTAATAAAGAGAAAGAAGAATGTCTGAAGCAAATCACCGCGGAGGAATGGGGAACAATAATAATGGTGGTAAAACAAAAGGTGAGAGTAGTAGTGTTATTCCAGCAAAGAAGAAGTCGGTGCAAAAGATGATGGCTGAAAAATTAGTCCAAATTGCTTCTTCTGCTTTTAAGAATGATAACAACAAGAAGAAGATTAATCCTCATGATGATTCCACTTGAGTTTTTCACTTAATTAGCTCCTCTCCCATGCATGCACAATAATCTTTCATTTCTAGCTACCAAATAAATACTATATATTATGACTTTCTATTTATATGGTTCTCTTGTTAGTTCTTGTACGCCATGCCAAAGTCCCAAAGATCACTTTGTATCTTTATTCTTGTTGTTAATTAGTATAAGTTAAATATGTGATAAACAACATTTGTTCATATGTGGGATGAATTATATGTGTAAGTTACACTCACTAATAAACTATGTTGTAGTATTTTGTATTTCAAAGAAAGACCATATAGGAAGAAAATGTTGTCGTTAAGAAGGCATTTTTTTTGGAAATTTTGGTTATTCTTGTCATGATTGAGACGTTTCATCACAAAGTAAGGTTTGTTGACCAATGTCATCCAAGACTTCAAAATACGTTTGAATCGAAAGAGAGCCTGAGGATTTCCGTACTTATTTCTTCTTCCAAGTGAATTCCCAGATCAACATCCATCTTAGTTATGACTTATTTCCTCTGAATGCTTCACAACTCTCTTATGTGCAATTAAAATTATGTTTACATAAAGGTAAATCCAGAATCTAGAGTTTATAGACATGGATACTAAAAAAGGTAATTTGTTGGGTTCTGAAAAGGTAACCTTTTCTAGAATCCAAATCCATAAACTCAAGATTTTGGATCCGCCTCTATGTAAGCAGAATTTTTAATTACATGGAAGAAAATTGTGAAGCATTAAGAGGAAATAACTAAGATGGATGTTGATGCCGTTATGAAAATTCACTTGGAAGAACTACGAAGAAATAATTACGGAAATCCTCAGCAGGCTCTCTTTCGATTCAAATGAGTTTTGAAGTCTTGGATGACATTGATCAACGAACCTTAATTTGTGATAAAGCATCTCATTCATGCCAAGAATAATAAAAATTCCCAAAAAATATTTTCTTAACGACAACCTTTCCTTCCAATATGGTCTTTCAAAGTTGCTATGCACATATAACCAAAGTTAAAATAAAAGTAATTCAAGTCTGACAAAAATAACTGAAGTTCATCATAAAAAGAACATGTAGGGTGTAGCCCCTAAAGCTTAGGATTAGTATTTAAACATTGACGTAGCTTTAGAATGGTTATATTACTATAAGATTGGATTGTAGAGTCTAATATCAATCTAACTAAAGAAAGCATGACTATATAATGAAATCACCGTCTCAAGTAGAAAAGCAAAAAGAGTAAACGTACATAGTTATATTATTTTTACACATAATATATTATTCTATAATCTTTTCATGATATTCCCTATATTCCCTATTAAGTGTAATTTTTGAGGCAATGCACACCTATTAAGAAAAATATTTAAGGACATACTTTAAATCATAATTTCCACTATTGTCTTTTGTGAAATTATAAATATAATTTTGTAAGTAGTGAACTCGTCTCCTAGAAAATATAAAACTTCAATAAAGGAAAGGACAAATATGAAAAAAATTTCAAACATCTATCTCGAACTTTAAATAAATTAACTATTTTAAACAATGGAAAAAGGTTTAAAAATTCAGTTAATATGGAATAGAATGAGTATCATGATTCACGTTCTTGAATCAAATCACATTCCTCTTCCAAAAAACCAATTTAAGTATTTTCGAATATTAACTTCTAAAGTAGATTGTGATTTATTCATGAAAATATGTATAAATATGGGTCAATCTATTTTTAACCCAATCCATTGGTCACCTGGTTCATTTTTTAAAACTTTTTTTAGGGTAAGGAAGATGAAATGGGGGGGAGGGGATTACATAGTGGGAGATTGAATCTACACCAGGTGGAAATTTATATAGTTAATCAACTAAGCTACTAAGATTCTCTAATACAAATACTGGACATTGGATGAGAAATCAAAAGAAAAACCTAGTTGTTGGGATTTAAGGCATTATTAGTATTATATATATTCACAAATAACAATATTACTACTCCAAGCATTTGTAATTTTTGCTCTTGTGAGTAGAAGATTATTTAAAATTAAGAAGCAAAAAGATATAGAATAAGTTTCTTTTGCTAAGTCACTATCTACAAAAATATGATTAACATTTTTCTATTTTGTATTCGTGCAACAAAACAACTTTTAAAATGAGTTAATCCTGAACCTAGACATAGCATTATTCAGAGGCAATTTTTTTTTTGCCAAGAAATATCACATAAGAAAGGATACTTCAAAAGAAATCTCCTTGAGCCATATATAATTAAGATAGGAGAGGTGGTACCTTTATTTCTAAAGTCATCCAATGCAGTAGAGCAAGAAAACATGTCATTGTTGCTAAAATTTCAACTAAAGTTGAAGACATAAGTTTGATATTCCTCCAATAGCATTCCAAACACCTTCTCTTACCTATATCTTATAAAAATATTTTGTACAATTATCATTTAATTCTTTTTATTTCGGCTTTACGTAGATTACCAACATTTTCAATCCCATATATGTCACCATAAAAGGATAACACAAATCAGGTCAACCCAAAGGCTATGCTTATGTGGAATTTGTTCGTTAAGAGGCTTAAAAAATACTTTCATAAAATTAATCAAAGTTTCATATGAACAAATTTCAAATAAGCGTATCATTTGGATTATTCAGATTTGTACTACCCTATTTACGGTTACACAAGATGAAAAATATTTTTGCACTTTTTTAGAGGTGAAGGGGTAATATCTATCCCAAATAGAAATAAAAACAAAGTCTAAATGATAATGTTGTAAAAAAAATCACAATCACACGAGTTGGGTGAGAGGGGGATGCTAGCTAGCTATTTAAAGAACATTAGACCAATGTCTCTACTTTATAAGTTTAGGACTTGTTTTCGTATGCATTTATAAGTTTAAAATTATATGCATTTATGAGTTTAAAATATATAGTTTCACATTGTAAAATATATTTAGTCTATTGATTATAAATAGCGTGATACCACCTCCTATTATTTCTTAAGATATAGATGAAAATAAATATTTTACTAAAGATGAATAGATACCTTTTTTTAGATTAGGAAGACTGGATCTTATCCCTACTACTCAATAATAAATTTAGCATTTAATTTAAGTTAAAAGGGTTTTCTTGGATCTAATGAGAAAATTAGAATTTCGAGAATTTAACTTCATTTTTAACACAAATCAATTTATTTAGAAAAAATTAAATCAAATTTTGTGTGTGTATATATATCGATGGGATCTGAGGATGTATATCAATTTCTTTTTCATGTGTAAATTTTTTTAATGAACTATGTTGAATCATTTACAGTAGGTAGTTCATTAAAACATGACTTTGGAATCTAACTAAATCAAGCCATCTAAGGATAAAATCAAAACATGAACCAATAAACATTATTAGATAATGAAAAAAGATAGATAGAAAACACTTGCACCTTGTTGACTCATTGGTTTTAATTTTGAAAAAATCTATAGAGATGATTCAGGGTGAAAATGATTTTATTCATCGTCACAGACGTCCTCCTCTTCACTAATGTGAGTTCTCTTTATCTTAGCCGCAACAGATGCAACGCATAGAGCATGAAGTGATGAGACTAGTAGAACACAACTATATATAAAAAATAAAAATGGGACTCTAGGGTTTTTTGAAGATTCTACTAACTTTGCTAAAATGTCATTTTCAAAACTCAATTTGCAAACTAGCCCCAAGTCTTAATTTATTGGCGAAAAAGACACTATTTATAATGTCATCATTTGAAGTTAAAAAATTATAAATCCTTAAACCTAAGTCTTAAATAATATAAAATACTTTCTACCATCAATGCCTTAAATGACTAACATCTCAGCCTCAAAGTCTTAAATTGCAAATTTGTTTTCCATCTTCAAAGTTTAAATTACACTATTTAAAATAAAAAATAAATTTCTTCCCTTCCTAAGATCTCGATTTCTCCCCTTTTAGACCACCTTCTTAGCCAAAAATTTAGGTTATTCATAAAAAAATTACTCTCCAATGATAAAATAATTCTCCAGTTCATCTATTATATTATTCTTAGTTCTCGGCCATTGTTATTGTAATGACCTGTTCCCATCGTTATAGAAATGCCAACGGGGGAAAATTTGGGGCCGGAAAACTTTTTTGTAGTATTTGGATTTTCTCAACCTAGTCCAAATTTAGACGAAATCAGAGTCTTTGAGGTGTAGGGAAATCAGGTGACAATTAGGTGAATCATTTATGATTTTGATTTCATGAGTAGTTAGATAACTCGTTAAGGAACCCGTATGACTTTACGAAATTGAATTCGGGCGAGTAGAACTCCCGAAATCAATCTTGGTGTAAAGGGTATTTTCTGAGCGTCGTTGGTTAGAGGTGTGTTGTGAAATGGGAATTTTGGAATTTTTGAATTAGCTCTCTGTCTCGCGTAACCCGCATTAGTGCTTTGCGCTTTGGTGGGCGCTACAATGGCACACAATGGCGGGCTGTGGCTCGACGCGAATTAAAGTCGTTAATAAACCCCTAAACGACCTCATTATGCACTTTTCAACTTTTAGAGCTAAGGAGCGAACCCCAGGCGACTCCTACTCATTTTTCACCATTTTTTAGGCTAAAGGTAAGCTTTTCACTCCCCGAATCCATTTTTCGATACGTAGAACGTAATAGAATGAGTGAATATTGATGGGAGAGGGTTTTGTTATAGATTCTATGGTGTAAACAACCCTAAATTGGATAATTGGGATCATGGGTATGATCTAGGGTTCATAGAATTGTTAGTAATTTAGGTAATTAGTGGTTGTTTATTGATTCCCGTATTATATTGATTGTTTGTAGACCAAGAACAAGCAGAACGAATCCGGAAAGGGAAGGATCAAGTTTCTTAGGGTTTTAAGCTTGTTTTGAGGTAGGTGATGGTTGTGATTCTATGATTGTGCGATGTATGCTTGTTCTTGCTTCATTATGATACTTGTATATGTATGAATGTTGCAATGTTGATCACAATTGTTGTAAATGAGATAGATGAATGATGATTGCCATGAAATCATGACATAAATGTATGATCTTGAAGATATACTTGTGATTGTGAGTGTGGTGTGTTGAATGGATCGGTTGCCACGTTCCAGCATAACTAACTTGGATTGGTTGCCATGTTCCGGCATAATTATGGGATCAGTTGCCACGTTCCGACATAATTATTGGATCGGGTACCACGTTCCGGTATGCTAACTGTTTGGGTTTGGGTTCCATGAAAGGACCAATGATGTGATATAAAATATGAAACTGATTGTTGTTCTAAATGTTTGATAATGTTGTATATGTTGATATATATGCATGTGATTATATTGTTGTCTTGACTTGTTTATGTTGCACTAGTGGGCAAGCCGCGTGATCCTACCAGTACATTGTGGTTGTGTACTGATACTGCACTTGCTCTTATTTTTGTTGAGTATAGGGCATCTTCAAGCAGCTACTGACAGAACTCGCTTAAAAGATCAGTGATCGTCACTTCGAATTCAAGGGTGAGTCAATTATTTTGGGTTGCCATGTGATTCTCTTTCATCTATGTCCACCATTTCCGGACTTAGACAATTGTTTTAGTTAGTTCATTAGTATGGGGTTGTATCCCTTCTTGTTTAGACTTGGTTCATTGTTAGATGTTTTGGTTCATTGACTTTTAGGTTCTAGGTTAATTCTTCCGCATTGTTAGTTGTTAGATCTTTTGTTGAAATTTATGGGAACTTCAATTTTTAGCTATTATTTCTGCTTTCATATACTTAAATGCCTTAGTTTTGGTTAGTTGCTTGGTTTGGGTTGTAGTAGTGGTTCTCCCACCAGAGTGTTAGTGTGGGTGCCAATCACGACGGTCTGGATCGTGACAAAGTTAGTATCAGAGCCTAAGGTTGATTGAGACAACGAAGGTGGATGGAGTTACTTAAAGATTATGATGTGATCATTCAATACCATCCGAGCAAGGCTAATGTGGTGGCAGACGCTTTGAGTCGAAAAACGGTGAGTATGGGTAGTTTAGATTGCTTGAATACGTCCAAGCGACCTTTGGCTAAGGAAATTCAGACCTTAGAGTCTAAGTTCATGTAGTTGGGCATCTCAAAAAGAGGTGGGGTGTTAGCTAGCATTGAAGTGAGGGCCACATTTGTTGAGGAGATCAAGGCCAAACAATTTGAGGATGAGAATTTGGAGGAGCTTAGAAAGAAGACTGTGAATGGTAAGGCACAAGAAATCACTCTTGATACGGATGGTGTACTCAATTTTAAAGGGAGAATCTGTGTTCCTAGAGTAAATGACTTGATTGAGAAATTATTGGCAGTCTCATAGTTCATGATATTCTATTTATCCGGGTGTGACCAAGATGTATAGAGATTTGAAGCGAATTTATTGATGGCCGGACATAAAGAAAGACATAGCGGAGTTTGTGGCGAAGTGTCAAAATTGCCAACAAGTGAAGTATGAACATTAAAGGCTGACGGATTTACTTCAAAGAATGTCAATTTCGGAATGGAAGTGGGAAATAATAGCCATGGATTTTGTGGTTGGTCTTCCCAAGACTTTGGGAAAGTTTGATTCTATTTGGGAAGTGGTTGATAGATTGACCAAGTCAGCCCATTTTATTCCGGTAAGAATAGATTATAATGCTGAGCAATTGGCTAAAGTTTATGTAAAAGAGATAGTGAGGTTGCATTGGGTGCCCCTCTCTATCATCTTAGACCGTGGTACCCAATTCACATCCAAGTTTTGGAGGAAATTGCATGATGAATTGGGCGCACAACTCACTTTTAGTACAGTCTTCCATCCACAGACAGACGGACAGTCAGAGAGGACTATTCAAGTGTTAGAAGACATGTTGAAGGCATGTGTGCTTGATTTTAGAGGGCATTGGGATAAATTCATACCTTTGTGTGAGTTCTCCTATAATAATAGTTATCACTCTAGTATTGATATGACACCATTTGAGGCACTCTATGGGAGGGGATGTAGATCACCCATAGTATGGTTTGAGGCTGGAGATGTGAAACCATTGGGGGTTGATTTAGTGAAGGATGCTCAAGATAAGGTTAGGAGTATTCAAGCTAAGCTTCTAGCAGCCCAGAGTAGACAGAAGAAGTATGCGGACCATAAGGTAAAAGACATGGCATTTCAAACCGGTGAGAATGTTCTTCTTAAGGTATCACCCATGAAAGGGGTGATGAGATTTGGTAAGAAAGGAAAGCTAAGTCTGCGATAGATTAGTCCATTTGAGATTCTTGAATGTGTGGGACCGGTAGCGTATAGATTGGCTTTACCTCCTAATCTATTGGGTGTTCATCCGGTATTTCATGTATTCATGTTGAAGAGGTATCATGGTGACGAGGATTATATCATAAAGTGGGACTCAATTGTGTTAGACAAGGACCTCCAATATGAGGAGGAACCGATTGCAATTCTTGATCGTGATGTGCGTAAGTTGAGGACCAAGGAGATTAAATCCGTGAAAGTTCAATGGAAGCATCGTCCAGTTGAGAAAGCTACTTGGGAAACTGAGAGGGACATACAAGACAAGTATCCCCAATTGTTTGTCGATTCAGGTACTACTTTATTCCTTCCTTAGCCTATTTTCCTAAGTTTTGTCACTCGGGGACGAGTGATGGGTAAATTGGTATCTATTGTAACGACCTGTTCCCGTCGTTATAGAAATGCCGATGGGGGAAAATTTGGGGCCGGAAAATTATTTCGTAGTATTTGGACTTTCCCAACCTAGTCCAGATTTGGATGAAATCGGAGTCTTTGAGGTGTAGGAAAATCTAGTAACAATCAGGTGAATCATTTATGATTTTGATTTCATGAGTAGTTAGATAACTCGTTGAGGATCACGTACGACTTTACGGAATTAAATTCGGGCGAGTAGAACTCCCGGAATTGATCTTGGCGTAAAGGGTATTTTCTGAGCGTCGTTGGTTAGTTATATTATCAGTGTACACAATTTAGATCTTTTAATTTTATACCAGAATAATAATATTTCAAAAGTCGATCGGTAGATGATATAAATATTGTTTATATTATCAAATCGTTTTTACCTTTTGTAGAAGGTAAGTTGTTTATCTTTGAAATTACAAAGAAATACAGTATTTTTTTTATTAAGAAATATTCATAAATACTTTTGTGGTACCTGATGAGATTGTGTAAAAATTAAAGTCACACTATGCTATTCTCAACTTAAAATAAATAGCAGGTATAATCAAATAAGAGTTTAATTAAAGTAAAATCATCAACATTTCCTAGCAAATGAATTTTAATTTGGACCAAAGACGATTGGCCTGTTGATGAGTAAATTCATTGATATTAATTGGTAGGAGAAATTATTTGGAAGTTACTAATTGGATCTTCTAGCCTATTATCATATATAAACATAGATTCAATAAGCAATTTTGATATTAATCAGACGCTAATGAAAAATATCAAACACTATTGAAATAATTAAGGTTGATCATATTTACGTCTGATTATATGAAAAGTGGAAGTATGGGATATCAACTTTACTATAAAAACTATAGTATGCGATTCAAATTTAATTGGAATTTCAATGCGGATATGCACCATCGGTATACAATGAAGAGATCGAAGAGGAAAATTAACAGACGAAAACGAAGAATCATATTACAATATCCTTTGAAGGATAATTAACCAACAAATCAAATCACCCTCATTGAAATATATACAAAATACTTTAATCGTAGTTTATTAATGAATTTAACTTATGTACGCTCAACATAATGTAAAGAATAGTGTAATAATATTCTTTACAATATTATCGATGTATATAAGTTGAACTCCCCTAAAATGCATTTGAATCAAATAAATATGTTTATTCAATATTAGCACAAGGTAAGGCAACTGAAAACAAATTAAATTTCATTAATTAACCAGAGGGGTTAATCTTTTTCTTATCATTCTTGAAAGAGGAGGTGGTAGTTTTCACTATTTTTTCAACAGCCATTGCCTTCACTGACTTCTTATCTTTTTTTGGAAACACACTTCCATTCTTTGACGTGCCTTCTTTGCCCTTCCATTATTTTCCATATCTTTGTTGATAATATGTATATATAACTAAGTAAATAAAACTGTGTCGTTCTCTGTAACAGCTTAAATTTTTAGATGAAATGATCACACAGTACTTCAACAATCTCTTCTCTTAGAACTTATGAATATGAGGAAGTGTATTAATGCTTTGTTGCTTTTAGCTTGTGATGTTTTGAGGAGTTCATATGTTGAGGTATTTATAGGAGTTTTGTGGCTTTTGTTTATGGTCATGAACGTTTTCATGTAACTTTTGTTGGATTTCTGAGTAATTAGCTCATGTAAGATTAAAAGAAGATTAATTGTTGATTATTTCTTGCATGGAATGTGTTTGTGTGAGTTTTTAGGGTTTGGATTATTCATTTTAAAATGGAAGCCTGTGTGTAATTCAAAATTGAAAATATATTACTCCTATTTACTCTCTCCTTCCGCTTTTGCTTATCCACTGATGTTCAACAATATTTGTCTAGTTTATAAAATCAATTAATTCCTCTGTCCCAATTTATGTGACTTATTTTCCTTTTTAGTCAGTCCCAAAAATAATGACACATTTCTATATTAAGTAACAATTTAGCTATAAAATGTCTATTTTACCCTTAATGGAATGATTTACAGCCACACAAATTTATATCATTCATTTTGGATCACAAGTTTTAAAAGTCTTCCTTTCTTTCTTAAACTATGGGCCGAGTCAAACTACCTCACATAAAATGGGACGGAGGGAGTAATAGTTTACCATGTTCGCATCTATTTTACCTTGACTATTAAATACTATTTATTTTTCAATATTTAGGTGACTTATATTTAATAAGGTGATTTGGTAAATTACCCTATTATTTATGCCTCTTAATTTATGTGCTAAGTCAATAGTAGACAACTATGGTTGAAATTGAGTAGGTTATTATTACATGGGGTGTGCGTATATATGTGTCTTGTATTGGATGGGAATGGGTTAGTGTGTGGATGAGTGAATTAATTTTGGTTTTTTCTATTTATTAATTTCAATTAACGACCTATGAAACTGTTATATACATTTCTTGGAAATGAAGTCTCCGTATTACTCATGATGTTTGCTTATTTAAAAAAAAAAAATATTTAACCACTATTAAGGTTTTGGAAGTGGAATTTCATTATATTTAAGCTTTATTAACTTTCAAACTTCTTAGTTCTATTGAATTTATCAAATGGTAAATTAGTTTTACATTTTCGTGTCATTTCACTATCTTCATTTTCATATATAGCTTTTTTTATTTTTTGAAGGGGAAATGTGTCCCTATCATAATCTTAGAGCTCAAATCAGCTTAGATATATTTTAAAAGATTTATTAATGGCATAAAAGAAATTCATATGTAAATAATATAAGATTTAATTATTCAAAAATTTGGGGATAAACACTAAAATTGTTGATTCAACTTCAACTTTTCATGTCTATATATTAAAATTGAAAATACGTATATGACATCATTAATTGAAAATGTATCCATTCAACACACGTTGTTTCCATGGCGGGGGATTTTTTTTACCTATTATACCCTCAATTAATTACTTTGAAAAAGGTAAAACTTTTTAAAAATCTTAAGTTTTTAATTTATCCACTTCATAATTAATAGAGGTAAAATGGTAAACTCACTATGTCAATCATTGTTTTCTTAATATGTGTGTCAATTCAAAAATGGACAAGTAATTAGGGACGAAGGAAATATTTTTCTAAATTTATATTTTGTATTGCACGTCCGATATATTTTCCTCTTTACTATCCAATGAGATTATACGACTTTGCTTTAACCAGCCCCACTTCACGTCGCATAATAATTTTTTTAATTTTCAACCCGCTCCATCTTGGCATAAACCTGCCCGCATAAATTTTTTTCAATAATTTTCTTTTTTAGTTAAGTTTGATACGAAAAATAAAATTTATAAAGATAAATTTATTTTTCATTAAGTTGTATTAATTTAATAGATAATAATTTAAAATTTTATTTTTTAGAGATCAGTTAGAAAGCGTGTGAGAAATTATATTAGTTTTGATTGAACTATTTTCATTTACTATCTTTAATATTTTAGTTACTTCAAAGAAACATTTAATTGATATTATAGTTTGAATAAAAATAATGAATTTGTCATGAGATTTGTATATTCTTACTTGTGAAAGGCTCTCTATCACTCTTATATCATGTAAAAAATTTAAATTAAATTTGAACCGGCCGCATAAAACTGCATAGACATGCAACTTGCCCCGCATTAGTTTTAAAAAAATTATTTCAACTTGTCCCGCACAACCTTAAAATCACCCCACCCCACATCCTCCCTGTTGTCATCCCTAGTGAAAGTTCAAATAGCAAATCAACTTAGCTACTAAAATTCTCCAAAATTTGAGTACTCCACTTTAGTTGTTTTTTTTTTTAAAAAAAAAAAAGTTAACAACGCAAGAATATGATTTAAAGAGTAAAAATAATAAACAAAAACGGAGAAAAATATTATAAGTTACAACATACAACGTCCTTGAAGGATAATTAACAAAGGAAATATCACCCTCACTAAAATAACATAATACTACACAATAGTTTATATTAATAAGTTTAACTTATACACATCAACAGTACCATAAAGAATCAATCAAACCGTGTAAACATTCTTTACAATAGTATTATCAATGTATATAAGCTAAATCTTAGAAATACTACAAAATCAAAACAACAACTTTATTCAATAATATAAACACAATCCAAATAGTAAGGGGATTAAGAGGAGGTTTCAGTAGATGGGTTAATTTTTTTCTTATCATTCTTGAAAGGGGACAACATAGTTTGGCCTATCTTTTCAACAGCCATTGTTGTCACTGACTTCTTATCTTTCTTTGGAAACACACTGCCATTTTTTGATGTGCGTACTTTGCCCTTTTCATTATTATTCTCCATATCTCTTAAAATTAATTATGAATATGAGGAATTAAGTGTAGTGTATTAATGCTTTGTTGCTTTAACAATTGTGATGATTTGAGGAGTTCATCATATGTTGAGGTATTTATAGGATTTTGAGGCCTTTGTTTATAATGACATCAAAGTTCTCATGTAACTCTGGTTGAATTTCTATGTAATTAGCTTATGTATATGTGTGAGTGTGGGTTTTTGGATATTTTTGAGTAAAAAAAACTATAGTTTAATGATTTTTGTTGTCCAAATAAAAATGAAAAAAAGATTTAATAGTATGTAATTTTCATAACTTGAATGACCATCCAAGAAATTAACTCTGGTAGTTGAGCTAAGGAAATTATGTATTTATTGTTCAAGCTAAATTATCAAAAACTAATTTATTTATTTTCTTGAAATGGAATATGTGTTTGTGTGGATGTGTGTTAACTTAAATTACTGAAAACTAATAGGTGTTTGTGTGTTGGAGGGGTAATAGATTTGTGTGGGTTTGTAAATTAATTAGGATGACTTTTATTTTAAAAATAATTCATGTGTATTTATCAATTTTTAGTTGACGACGAAATTGTTTTACATTTCTAGGAAATGTTCAAGTACTCCGTAATACTTATGATAATAGTTTATTTTAAAAAAAATACTTAACCAATCAAAGAGAAAATTGATTTTACTTTTCCATGTAATTTCACTATCTTTATTACTAGTTTTGCCTCGTAAAATATATAAATTCTAGTTTTTTTAAAGGAAGCATGTACTTATCATAATCTTAGATGAAAAAAAATTGTTATTTCTACAACCAACATATATAAATAGAAATAAAAATAATCAAAGAAAAATAAAGTTTTAAGCCTACAGAGTCATTGTGTTTTAAAAAAAAAAAAACCAATACTTTTACACTTGTCGGGGTTTGGACTAATTTTTTCCATGATAAAATAGAACACTGTTTTCCAATATCAACAATCGATACTATAAAACTTTAGCAACAAACAAAGTAAATCACACAACACTTGTTGTTTTTATTTGAAAACTTATGCCAAGAAAAAAGAAGAAATATAAGAATTCTTTTTGCTTTTAGTAAGAAGAAAATTTTGTTTTATATTGTGCCAGATGAGGCAAAGCCTCTGAGAAAATTTATAATCATCAACAGGTGCGATGGTGACTATTGGAAAGGGGGTAACTTTAATTTCTATGGAAGGCAGATGACTTTGTTCGAAAGGAACAGGTTCTTTATATGTAAATTTTAAATAATTTCGCAAATTAATAAATTAAAATTAATATCAGGACAAAGGAAATTAATTAGTGAAAACGTAAAATAAATTTGGTCCAAAAATCTATCAATCAATCACATTCTTAGCCAAAGTCAGTTGAGCGATGACAACAGTACAAGAGATCGTCTCTCTTTTTAAATAACTAAAAGAAGTATGTATTTCTTTTTAAAAGCACAAAAGATCTCCTCTTCAGTACCACCGATAAGAAAGAAATGAACTTTATTTTCCTCTAAGATATTTTCTTCAATTTCCCAATCTACATTACAACTCATCTTTTATCGTTTAACTAGCTAAATGTGTTTTAAAAAATGTGCACCTGAAGCTTGATGTCCATTGAATTTTGTTACTACTTACTATATTCATAATTTTCATTGCTATTATATCTGTTGCTTTATTAATATTGCATTGTTGCGTATGAAATACAAGTATTGATAAGATAACCAATTTTTTTTTTTTTTTTTAGCGTTTGTAAGTGTTCCCTTCGGCATTATAGAATGTGATTTCAATATTTACCTTAAATTTTCACCTTATTTGAAAATAAAAAAGTGAGTAGTCCACTTTAGTATAAAACAAAAAAATTAACAAAGAAGTAACATTATTGAAAGAGGAAAATTAAAAAACGGAAATGGAGAATCCTATAACAACATACAACGTCCTTAGCTTGTAGGATAATTAACAAAAACATCACAAAAAATAACATAATATTAAACAATAATTTATTGATGAATTTAACTTACATGCATTAACATTACCATAAGAAATCAGGTAAATCGTGTAAACATTCTTTACTATATTGTCAATGTATATAATTTAAACTACCGAAATACATATGAATTACATAAACACTTTATTCAATAATATTAGCACAATCCAAAAAAATCAGTTCATATATTATAGTAATGGGACTAAAAGGAGGTGCCATCAGAGTGGTTAATTTTTTTCTTATCATTCTTGAAGGAGGAGGTGGTAGCTTTCACTATTTTTTCAACAGCCATTGCCTTCACTGATTTCTTATCTTTTTTTGGAAAGACACTTCCATTCTTTGATATGCCTTCTTTGCCCTTCCCATTATTCTCCATATCTTTGTTGATAATATATATATATATATATATAAGTAAATAAAATTGTGTCGTTCTCTATAACAGCTTAAATTTTTAGATGAAATGATCACACAGTACTTCAACAATCTCTTCTCTTAGTACTTATGAATATGAGGGAGTGTATTAATGCTTTGCTGTTTTTAGCTTGTGATGTTTTGAGGAGTACATATGTTGAGGTATTTATAAGAGTTTTGAGGGCTTTGTTTATAATGTCATGAAAGTTTTCATGTAACTTTAGTTGAATTTCTTAGTAATTAGCTTATGTAAGATTAAAAGAAGATTGTTGATTATTTCTTGCATGGAATATGTGTTTGTGTGAGTTTTTGGGGGGGTTTTAAATGGAAGCCTGTGTGTTATTCAAAATTGAAAATATATTACTCCTATTTTACTCTCTCCGTCCATTTTTATTTGTCCACTATACTATCTTGGGATGTCCAACAAATACTTGTTCAGTTTATAAAATCAATGTCATGTTGTGTCTATTTTACTATTGCTATTAAATACTATTTATTTTTCAATGTTTAGATAACTTATATTTAATAAGGGTGATTTGATAAAATTACCCTATTATTTACTGCCTATTAATTCCTGTGCTAAGTTAATATAGTGGACAACTATTGTTGAACATAATAATTTATTATTACATGGGGTGTGCGTATATATGTGTGTTGTATTGGATGGGAATGGGTTAGTGTGTGGATGAGTGAATTAATTTTGGTTGTTTCTATTTATTAATTTCAATTAACGACCTATGAAATTGTTATATACATTTCTTGGAAATGAAGTACTCCGTATTGTTGACACCCAATTTTGACATAACATTTTCAAAATTCGTAACTTTTAAGTTTTATTTATTTAATAGTGCAAAACATTTTTTTTTATAATTTTAAATAAGTTTATCGATAACTATCTTTATTTATCAAAATTTAGAATTTTTTATCAGTTAATTCTAAAATTGTATTTTTTACATTACATTAATTACGTTCATTGTATTTTTTTACTATTCGTTTTATTTGTTACATTTGTTAATATTCATTTGATATTTTGCACAATCTAGAAATTCATTCAAATACGAATAAAATTTACACACACAGATTGATCGATGATTTTGGGCCACAATTTCAAGCCCATGACTTGAGCCCATTGTATAACAATTTCTATTTAAGCTCTATTATGTCAAAAAATGAAGGGGGTTGAATTTTTTTAGGGGGAAAGAGTTTTCTAAATAGCAAAAACCTTAATTTTTTTTCCCTCTCCCGTCCCACTCCGAGCTCCGGCGAAACCAGAACTCCACTGGGGAACCACTCAAAACCCCTCTTCTCTCCTTTCCTCTCGTCACTGCCTATTCTCTTCTCCGACCAACCTCCGAGCTCCGGTGAGCTCGTGAACTGGGCCAAACAACCAAAATCTCCATTATTTCCGGTGAGCTTCAACCATCTCACCACCAAATCTCAACCCTCCAAACAGCCACCTAAAACCACCTCGTTTCTCACTGTCTCGTTCTCGTTTTTCGGCGGAACACCACCAGCTAGCAGCTCCGACATCGAGCAACCAACCAAAACCCCAACCTACAAACGACCAGCTGCTCCAAGCCAAAACCCCATTCATTTTTCCTCCTCTTTTCCGGCGGAGCACGAAGCTCGGACAACAACAGCCAAACACGACCCCGTCGTGATTCCAACTCCGGCAAACCCACAGAACAACCAGATCTGGCCGGAAAACAACTCGGTGACCTCTTTCTTCTTCTTTGCATTTATTTCTATCGTTTATTTATTTACTTTGCATTGTTTATTTATTATATGTGCATCTTATTGTTCACTGGTAGCATCTCTTATGAACACATGGCTCAATGTCATCTCCGGCGTCTTTTCTTTCTTTATTTTGTCCACTATTTTTAGCCATTTTTCATCCATCTTAATTGTTTGTAAATCATTTTGGGTCAATGAGTAGCTTAAGTAGTTTATTAGTATTTGTTTACAGTGCAGTGATATGTGCTTAGATTATTAATTTAATAGATATTAATATTATATTTGGTCACATAAAATTTGTTGTTAGTTAGTATTTAATTACTTATTTGTTCATTGCTATTTTACTTTTTGCTTGTGTTAATGTTTACAGATTTTAAACTAGTAAATATATAACTTTATATCTAATTAAAATGTATGAGTTGTTGATTTAGTTATATTGAATGAAGCTTTCGTGGAAGCATGTGATCGGCTTGTTGAAATTGTTTTATTTACTTGGCCAATGAGAAAATCTCTCCGTCGATTTTGGAGGCCTTTACATTATAAAAGACGGAAATTTAATTTAAGTTTATATATATTGTATGTTTAAATTGGCCGATGAAGAAACTACCGTCGATTTCTAAGGCCTTCCACTTTAATAAGACGGATTTTTATTTCTAAGTTATTATTGATTTCATTTATTTTTATTCGTATTTATTTACCACTAACACTTTTACTAAGTGTCTTTACAGGTACATGGAGTTGCTTTTCATTGGATCTATCCGAACGAAGTTCGAATTATATTATTTATTCATTATTTTGTCTATATCGATGTTAGGCAAATTTTAGGCCGTGTCTTATATTATTGTCTTTATTTTATTATTTGTGTATATTGCATGTTTGCTATATTTGTTTACTACTTTTACCTTCTCCTCAATTTGAAAAAATGAATTCAGTCGGGACCCACAGTTGTGGATTTCGAAGGATGCCTAACACCTTCCCTTCGAAATAACTTGAACCCCTTACTTAGAATTTTGATTTTGTAGATCACTTAATGGTTTTCTAGTTTACCTAAAATTAGGTGGCGACTTCTTTAAAATTCGTTTATTCTCAAAAATTTTTTAAAATTGAATTAATTGTTTATTTTTCGAGTCACCGCGATGTTTCGCCCTATTTGAATAGAGTAGGGATGTAAACACGTATTACTCATGATATTAGCTTATTTTTTTAAAAAAAATATTTAATCACTATTAAGGTTTTGGAAGTGGAATTTCATTATATTTAAGCTTTATTAACTTTGGAACTTATTAAGTTTAGAGAATTAATCAAAGGGTAAATGTAACACCTTGCTATTTGAAAGAACTAGAAAGAGTTAGAATTAGAAAGAGTTGTTTTTGGAAAGAATGAAAATCTGGAAAATGTGTTAAGTTATATTAAGTTTGAGTTTTTGGTCAACTTTAAATGACCATAACTCCTAGCTCATGATGAGTTATGTTTGCTTCTAGATATCGTAGGAAAGATATTGGAATAAATCTTTACAACGCCGCCGAGTTTACTCAATTTCGAGTTCGTATGAGTGAAATATGTCCATTTGAAGTTGGGTTGTTCAAATAAGGAAAGTCTAATCTGATTTTTAGAAGGACATTATGGTCTTTTCCATACCCCTTGACTTAATTTCGTTTTTAGGGGTTTATTTGGGGTCTAATAAGAATTAGATCAGTTTAGAAAAGTTGAAGTTCACGCTAGGGCTTGGAGAAAAGAGAAAGGAGGAGAAAAGCCAAGATTCGTCAAGAACGTTCAAGTTTGGTCGTGGATTTCAGCAAGGATTTAATCCTACGAGGTATGTGAGATCACATAGCGTTGGGTTAGTTCACCCACGCGTCAATCATGATTCAATTAAGCAAAGTATATTTGATTTGAAAGTAAATCCTATGAGTTCTTGATGAAATTCGTTTGAATTCTTGTGGGTTTGTGTTGTTGAAGTTTCTTGAGTTCGATTCATGTCTTTGGGTGTGAATTTCGAGTCGAATCTTGTATATATTGAGGGTATAATCAATTCTAAGTGTTTGGGTAAAGAACTAAGTTGAAATAGAGGGTTTAAAGTTGAAAAACGAATGAGAAAAGTCGGAGTGCACCTAGGCGGGGCACAGGGCATCGCTCTCGAGCCCCAAGAGGAGCTCACGAGTTTGGGCCACTGGGCGCCGCACCAGTAGCGCCCCACCCCAACTCAAGTTTCCTCCGCCCCTTTCCTCTCAGAGCGCCAAGGACGCTAGTTCATCCCATCCTATCCCCCCCCCCCCCTCCTTATTTCCATACTAGTTCCTTAGTAACGTACCTATGTTTTCTAGTCAGTTCCAACACTCTAAGGTACATCTAAACATCATGAAATCATCATAAACATGAGATCATGAACCTTGAACCCATAATCCAATTCAAGAAAAGTTAAGATCAAAGTCAAGAGAAATAAGAGTCAAGTCAAGAGAAGTTCATAGAGTTTTTTTCAAAAGTTTTTTCCAAATGTTTTAACTTTATTTTAGGACTTAAAGTTCAAGTTGGGTAAAGAGTAAATAGTAAAGATTGAAGTTCATTCTTCAAAAGTATATGGGGACTATGTATTCTCAAAGAGTGTAAAATGTTTTCACATTTAAACAAGTAAGGAAACCTTGATTTCCAAAGAGCCTTTGAACTAGTTTTTAGAAAAGAGTAAACGTTTTCACAATTAAGCAAGAGGGGAAACTTTGATTTCCAAGATAGCCTTTGAGCTAAGTTTTTGAGCAATAATCTCAAATCACAGAAAGAAGTATGTTTTTAAACATAAAAGCTAGTATCATATTTTGGGAGTAGTATTGAGCACTGATATGGGGAGAGTTCAGACAACTCACAGCCCCCATAAACCATGTAGCCATCATGGGTAGAAAAGGGTCATACTTTTTAGATGATTCCTTAGTGCTTTTTAGCATAGACTAGTGGATCCATTTAACAGTCAAGTTCTATACCCTCGGCAAGGTTTAGGACGGCCCTGGCAGCGTGAGGCAAAACGTTGTATCATTACAATAGCTCTTACGTGATGGTTGTCGGTTAGAGAAACTCCCACATAAGTATTTGTATTCTTATATACACAGTTTATATGTATTTTTATATACGTTTCAGAGTTATATTGTATCTTTGCATACACACAGAGTTGACATAAGTATTATTGTATTTCTAAATACAAAGAGTTGACATCCATGTTTTAAAAGCTTTTCTTTATATTGCATTAATTTACATTATTGCTTTATATTGAAATGAGTTCAGTTGAGTTGATCGATTTGAGTCAGGTAAGTTCTTCAGTTCCTTTCAAGCTTATATCTTGTTTTAGAATTCCTCTCGCATACTCGTACATTGTACTGATGTCATTTGGCCTGCATCTTCTAATGATGCAGATACAGGTAACCAGGATCAGCATCCAGCGCATCGTTGATTCTAGTTGAATTTCAGACTTATAGGTGAGCCTCCTTGCTTCCGGAGGATCCCCTTTATTGCTTTCAGTAGTTATAGTTCATGAGGATGTCGTGGGTCTTGTTCCGACATCCATCTCAGTTGTTTTAGATGCTTCATAGACAGTCATATGTTAATTCTTTAGTCTTTTCATTTTCATTATCTTTTGTTGAGACTTGATTTTGCCTTATTGGCTAATTGAATGTTTTCTTTATAACATTCTAAGATTTTTTTGGGTTTATCTTGTTAAGTTAAGTCTTCCGCTGCGTAAGTAAGCCAGGTCAGGGTTCGCTTGGGGCCAGCAATGGTTCTTGAGTGTCAGTCCCGTCCAGGATGTAGGCTCGGAGCGTGACGGTAAATTAGTTTTACTTTTCCGTGTCATTTCACTATATTTCATTTTCATATATAGTTTTTTTATATTTTTTGAAAGGGGAAATGTGTCCCTATCATAATTTTACATGAAAAATATCTTAGAGCTCAAATCAGCTAGATATATTTTAAAAGATTTATTAATGGCATAAAAGAAATTCATATGTAAATAATATAAGATTTAATTATTCATAAATTTGGGGATAAGCACTAGAATTGTTGATTAAACTTCAACCTTGAATATGTATATGACATCATTAATTAAAAATGTATCCATTCAACACACGACGTTTCAATGGCTCACATCTCTTTTTGAGAGAGTGAAATAAAAAAATAAAAAATATTTATTTTTCTATATTTATATTTTGTTTTCCACGACCGATAAATTTTCCTCTCCGCTTCACCTCGCATGACAGTTTTTTAATTTTTCAATACTTTTCCTTTTTTATTAAGTTTGACCCGAAAAATAAAATTCATAAAAATAAATTTATTTTTTCATTAAGTTTATTAACTTAATAAATAATGACTTAATTTTATTTTTTAGAGGTCAATTAGAAAGCATATAAGAAACTGTATTAATTTTGATTAAACTATTTTCATTTACTATCTTCGATATTTTACTTACTTTAAAGAAACTTTCAATTGATATTATAGTTTGAATAAAAATAATGATTTTTTTCATGAGATTTGTCTATTCTTACTTGTGAAAGGTGCTCTATCACTCTTATAACATGTAAAAATTTTAAATTAAGTTTAAACCCGCATAAAGCCGCATAGACCCGCAACTTGCTCCACATTAGTTTAAAAAAAATTATTTTAACCTGTCCCGCACAACCTTAAAATCACCCCAACCCACATCCTCCCTGTTGTCATCCCTAGTGAAAGTTCAAATAGCAAATCAACTTAAGCTACTAAAATTCTCCAAAATTTGTGTACTCCACTTTAGTTGTTTTTTTTTTAAATAAAAAAAAAAAGTTAACAACGCAATAATACGATTTAAAGAGTAAAAATAATAAACGAAAACGGAGACTAATATTCAACATACAACGTCCTTGAAGGATAATTAACAAAGGAAATATCACCCTCACAAAAATAACAAAATACAAACACAATAGTTTATTAATAAGTTTAACTTATATACATGAATAGTACCATAAAGAATCGGTCAAATCGTGTAAACATTCTTTACAATAATATTATCAATGTATATAAGCTAAATGCTAGAAATATAACAAAATCAAAACAACAGCTTTATTCAATAATATAAACACAATCCAAATAGTAAGGGGACTAAGAGGAGGTTCCATTAGATGGGTTAATTTTTTTCTTATCATTCTTGAAAGGGGACAACATAGTTTGGCCTATCTCTTCAACAGCCATTGTTGTCACTGACTTCTTATCTTTCTTTGGAAACACACTACCATTTTTTGATGTGCCTACTTTGCCCTTTTCATTATTATTCTCCATCTCTCTTAAAATTAATTATGAATATGTAGAATTAAGTGTAGTGTATTATTGCTTTGTTGCTTTAACAATTGTGATGATTTGAGGAGTTCATCATATGTTGAGGTATTTATAGGATTTTGAGGCCTTTGTTTATAATGACATCAAAGTTCTCATGTAACTCTGGTTGAATTTCTATGTAATTAGCTTATGTATATGTGTGAGTGTGGATTTTTGGATATTTTGAGTCAAAAAAATTATAGTTTAATGATTTTGTTGTCCAATAAAAATGAAAAAGATTTAATAGTATGTAATTTTCATAACTTGAATGACCATCCAAGAAATTAACTTAGGCAGTTGAGCTAAGGAAATTATGTATTTATTGTTCAAGCTAAATTATCAAAAACTAATTTTTTTTTCTTGAAATGGAATATGTGTTTGTGTGAGTGTGTTAATTTAAATTACTGAAAACTAATAGGTGTTTGTGTGTTGGAGGGGTAATAGATTTGTGTGGGTTTGTAAATTAATTAGGATGACTTTTATTTTAAAAATAATTCATGTGTATTTATCAATTTTTAGTTGACGACGAAATTGTTTTATATTTCTAGGAAATGTTCAAGTATACTCCGTAATACTTGTGATAATAGTTTATTTTTAAAAAATACTTAACCAATAAAAGAGAAAATTGATTTTACTTTTCCATGTAATTTCACTATCTTTATTCTTTATGGAGTACTATTTTTGCCTCGTAAAATATATAAATTCTAGTTTTTAAACATGTACTTATCATAATCTTACATGAAAAAAAATGTTATTTCTACAATCAAATAGATAAATCGAAATGAAAATAATCAAAGAAAAATAAAGTTTTAAATCTACCGAATATTTTTTTTTTTTTTTGAAAAAAAATCCTCTTACACTTGTCGAGGGTTTGGATTAATTTATCCCATGATAAAATAGAACAATACTGTTTTGCAATATCAGCCATCGATATTACAAAATTTTAGCAACAAACGGAGTAAATCACACAGGACGTATTGTTTTTATTTGAAAAACTTATGTAAAGAAAAGAAGAAGAAATATAAGAATTCTTTCCGCTTTTAGTAAGAAGAAATTTTCCTAAATTTATAGCCATCAACAGGTGCGATGGTGACTATTGGGAAGGGGGTAACTTTAATTTCTATCAAAGGCCGATGACTTATTGTTCGAAGGAAACAGGTTCTTTCCCAGTAAATTTTAAATAATTCCGCAAATTAATAAATTAATATTAATATCTGGACAAAGGAAACTAATTAGTGAAAACAAAAAATAAATTTGGTCCAAAAATCCATCAATCAATCACATCTCTAGCCAAAGTCAAGTTGAATGATGAAAACAGTATAAGAGATCGTCTTCTTTTTTAAATAACTAAAAAAAAAAAAATTCTTTTTAAAAGCACAAAAAATCTCCTTTTCAGCACCATCGATAAGGAAGAAATGAACTTTATTTTCCTCTAAGTAATTTTCTTCAATTTCCTAATTCACATTACAACTCATCTTTAGATGTTTAATTAGCTAGATGTGTTTTAAAAAAATGTGTGTCAGTTTGATGTCCCCTGAATTTTGTTATTATTCATAATTTTCATTGCTGTTATGTTGCTGTATTAATATTGCGTTGTTGCGTATGAATACAAGTATTGATAAGATAACCATTTTTTTTTTTAGCATTTTTAAGTGTTCCCTTCGGCATTATAGAATGTGATTTCAATATTTACCTTAAATTTTCACCTTATTTGAAAATAAAAATGTGAGTAATCCACTTTAGTTTAACACAAAAAAAAATTTAATAACAGTGTAACATTATTGGGGAGGAAAATTAAATACGCCAATCTTTATATATTTTGGCCACGTCCCTTTCCGCTCTGAAGAAGAAGGTTTGGATCTTTCAATCTTATGTCGTGAGGTATGTGACCTATGTTAGGTCCAGGCGGGGAAAACTTCCTTATTCTCTAGTCCATTCGACGATACAAATAAGATAAAAGCCGTGGGAAATGCTAGAAAAGCAAAAAAAAAGTCCATAATGAAGAATCTCAAAAGGCAACTAAAAAGGGATAAACGAAACTGGAGATTCTATATCAACATACAACGTCCTTAGCTTGTAGGCTAATTAACATCACAAAAATAACATAATACTAAACAATAATATAATTTATTGATGAATTTAACTTACATGCAGCACCAGTACCGTAAGGAATCAGGTAAATCGTGTAAATATTCTTTACAATATTATCAATGTATATAATTTAAACTATCAAAATCTATATGAATTACTTAAATACTTTATTCAATAATATTACCACAACCCAAAAAAAAAAAAAAAAAAAAGTTCATTGGGACTAAGAAGAGGAGGTGGCATCAGAGGGGTTAATCTTTTTCTTATCATTCTTGAAGGTGGACACCACAGTTTTGCCAATCTTTTCAATAGCCATTGCCTTCACTGACTTCTTATCTTTCTTTGGAAACACACTTCCATTCTTTGATGTGCCTTCTTTGCCCTTTCCATTATCCTCCATATATATCTTTGTTGATAATATATGTAACTAACTAAATTAAATTGTGTTGTTCTGTGTAACAGCTTAAATTTTTAGATGAAATGATCACACAATACTTCAACAATCTCTTCTCTTAGTACTTATGAATATGAGGGAGTGTATTAATGCTTTGTTGTTTTTAGCTTGTGATGTTTTGAGGAGTACATATGTTGAGGTATTTATAAGAGTTTTGAGGGCTTTGTTTATAATGTCATGAAAGTTTTCATGTAACTTTAGTTGAATTTCTTAGTAATTAGCTTATGTAAGATTAAGAGAAGATTGTTGATTATTTCTTGCATGGAATATGTGTTTGTGTGAGTTTTGGGGGGTTTTAAATGGAAGCTTGTGTGTTATTCAAAATTGAAAATATATTACTCCTATTTTACTTTCTCCGTCCATTTTTATTTGTCCACTATACTATATTGGGATGTCCAACAATACTTGTTCAGTTTATAAAATCAATGTCATGTTGTGTCAATTTTACCATTGCTATTAAACACTGTATTTATTTTTCAATGTTTAGATAACTTATATTTAATAAGGGTGATTTGATGAAATTACCCTATCATTTACTGCTTTTTAATCCCTGTGTTAAGTTAATATAGTGGACAACTATTGTTGAACATAATAATTTATTATTACATGGGGTGTGCGTATATATGTGTGCTTTTGATTGGATGGGAATGGGTTTGTGTGGGTTTGTGTGTGGATGAGTGAATTAATTTTGGTTTTTTGTATTTATTAATTTCAATTAACGACCTATGAAATTGTTATATATATACATTTCTTGGAAATGAAGTACTCCATATTACTCATGATATTAGCTTATTTTTAAAAAAATATTTAACCACTACTAAGGATTTGGAAGGGGAATTTCATTATATTTAAGCTTTATTAACTTTCAAACTTATTCGTTTTATAGAATTAATCAAATGGTAAATTAGTTTTACTTTTCCGCGTCATTTTAGTATTTCACTATCTTCATTTTCATATATAGTTTTTTAATATTTTTTGAAGGGGAAATGTGTCCCTATCATAAATTTTACATGAAAAATATCTTAGAGCTCAAATCAGCAAGATATATTTTAAAAGATTTATTAATGGCACAAAAGAAATTCATGTCAATAATATTAGATTTAATTATTCAGAAATTTGAGGATAAGCACTAAAATTGTTGATTCAACTTCAACTTTTCATGTCTATACATTAAATTGCTTGAATACGTATATGACATCATTAATTGAAAATGTATCCATTCAACACACGTTGTTTCCATGTCTCACATCTCTTTTTGAGAGAGTGAAATAAAAAAATTATTTATTTTTCTAAATTTATATTTTGTATTCCACATCCGATAAATTTTCCTCTCCACTTTACCTCGCATGACAATTCTTTTATTTTTCAATCCGACCCACCTTACCCCGCATAAACATGTACGCATAATTTTTTCAATACTTTTCCTTTTTGATTAAGTTTGACACAAAAAATAAATTTATTACTCTCATTAAGTTGTATTAACTTAATAAATAGTGACTTAATTTTTTTTAGAGGTCAATTAAAAAGCATGTAAGAAACTGTATTAGTTTTGATTGAACTATTTTCATTTACTATCTTTAATATTTTACTTAGGAGAAAATAGCCAAATACCCCCTTAATCTATTACCATATTACCAGCTACACACTTATACTTCACAAGAAACTTATTACCTCCCTAGACTATTTTAAAATATAATTATTTGCTCCCTGAATGCTGAGGTGGCAAAGAAGGTGTAGTTCACTCTCTTTGAGAGAGTGAGAGGCAACAAAAATAATTAAAACTTTAATTTATAAGTATTTCTTTTGTTTCTTTTTTTTTTAATTTTTATGTTTACTTTTATTCTTATTTATTTTTCCATTTTTACCTTCTTCCTCTTCTTTTTTTTCCCTCTTTAACAGGGCAATATCAGCTCACCTCCACCACTAGGCCCGCATCATCCATTTATCACTAAGCCAACTCTCATCCAAATCACATACTTGTCACCGTAGCTTCACTTCTCACCGATTTGAAAATTTGGCTGTAACTCAAAATTAAAATCGAAAGTCAAGAGGACTGAACTTTAGTGTAAAAATGGAGAAGAATTCATTGGTAACAAACCCATTAACTTAGAAGAATTTAATTACAAAATCATTGGGTGACAAACTAATTAATGGAGAAAAGCCATTTATTGAAATGGTTGCAAGAATCCATCAAACTTCTTAAGTTAACATTTTTAAATCGAAATCAACACCATTCTCTCCGCTAAGCCAACCCTGATATCATCATTTCAGCTAACTAGTGTTGCTTACTAGTAATTTTTCAAAGAATTTTTTTAAGCAAAATACTAGTCGTGGATGCAAAAGTGATTCCGACGATGAAGTTTCCCATTCTCCTAAAGCTTCAATAAAGAACATCGAGATTTTTTGATATCAGATCTCCTCTAAAGGTATAAGCATATGTAGTAGTCATGGAATGTATCCTATCTAAAAAGACATTTTTTAAAATCTGAAAAGCATTGTTGAAGACAAAGAAAAAGAGGAATGGAAAATGAAAAAGAAAAGTAGGAAAGGAAAATATAAAAGGAAAAAACATAATCGAGAAAAAGAATTATTTTTTATATATAAAAAAAACTTAATATTACGTGGCAGGGTGCGTGCAAATCACTACTTAGTGCGAATTTGGGTGTTCGATTTAAGGGGATATATATTTCATTTTGAAAATGTCCAGGGGGGTAATAGGACCCCCGTAAAGTATAGGTGTGTAGTTGGTAATCTGGTTATAGGTTGAGGGGTGATTTGACTATTTTCACTTTTACTTAGTTTAAAGAAACTTTCAATTGATATTATAGTTTGAATAAAAAATACTCCATCTGTCCCAATTTATGTGACTTACTTTCCTTTTTAGTCAGTCCCAAAAAGAATGACACATTTTCTATATTAAGTAACAATTTAACTATAAAATGTCTATTTTACCCTTAATGAAATGATTTACAGCTACACAAATTTCAATCATTCATTTTGGACCACAAGTTTTAAAAGTTTTCCTTTCTTTCTTAAACTCTGTGCCGAGTCAAACTACCTCACATAAAATGGCACGGAGGGAGTAATGAATTTGTCATTTTGTGTATTCTTACTTGTGAAAGGTCCTCTATCACTCTTATAACATGTAAAAAGTTTAAATTAAGTTTGAACCCGTCACTACACCATTTTAGGGCTACGGCCACCCCAGTAAAGTGTAACCTAAAGTAGCAAAAACTGTGGCCTTTGATAAAAGGCTACACTTTTGGACTTTAAGCAACTCTTTTTAGGGGGTGGCCTAAAGAAGCGTAACCTTTGATATTAGGCAACACTTTTTAAATGTCGCCATCATAGCTACACTTATAAAGCGTAGCCAAATAGGTATAAGGCACGCTTTGTAGTGATGCATTAGCGACACTTTTTTTTTACTATACTACACTTAAAAGCATTGTCTTTGCTTTGTTATTGGTCACACTTAAAAAGTGTTGCCTTTTATATCTCATCTAGAGCAACACTTATAAAGTGTAACTTTTCTTATGTACAAGATAACATTGGACGTCCTACAGCAACACTTTGAAGTGTGGCAATGTTGTGTAGAATTTTGTAGCCACAATTTTTTATTTTTAAGAATAATAATTTTTATTTGCATAAATTCAATAATAACATAATTAAATATACAAGTGACCTAAAGCACAAAATTAACTAATAATTAAATCGAAGCTATATATTTCAAATAAACTTCGAGAAACATGTCTTGTACAACCAATACTTAGAAAGTGATTGCTTAAAGATCTCTACTATCAATAAATTCCACAAAACCAAATGCATTCAAACATATATGACAATAGTAGAAAAACTCTTCATCATTCACTACAATAGATCGAGTTTACTTCTGGCCACAATTCAAATTCAATTACCGACATTTTCCTGCACATTCAAAATAAAATTATAAGTTAGTGAAATAAATCATGTATTTAATATGCTTAAATTCACAGTAAGCCAAACCAATTCATAACAATAAAGATGTGGAAGTGCATAATTGGAGAGTATTCACTGTAAGCCAACCAATTCAAAAGTGGACTCCTACTTTTGGGCCTGAGGAGGAAATACCTATAGTCCCTATTTGGATTTCTCTACCGGAGCTACCTTGGTATTGCTATCACAAGGACATCTTGTTAGCCCTATTGAGTCCTATTGGCAAAGTTTTGTACTTGGACACTGCTTCTATCCAAAAAACTAGAGGAAGTGTTGCTAGGGTCAAAGTCCAAATCGATCTTACCGAAGAGAGACCTCCGCATGTGTGGATGGGGTTGAATGAAGAAGATCTCAACATAGGGAGGTGGAAAACTATTGAATATGAGCATATTCCGAATTACTGCATGTATTGTAAACACCAAGGACACTTGTTACATGTCTGTACTATTAAGCAAAGAGATGAGGAATTTAAAAAAAACAAAAAGAGTTGGAGGTTGATAGGAAGAAAAAAAACAAAGGGGAACAAGGCAAACAAGATTCCAGAAACCTGCAAATGCAATAGACAAATAGAGAGGACGGAAACACCAGTTCACAATACCAGCAGCACCAAAAACAAGGAAATAACAACAAGCCAGCTGACTCATCACATAGGTATGACTACTAATTCTTCACTGCCTACTTCTAATAATTTCATTGATCTTTCTATGCAGGATCAACCAAACAATCAAGAAGGAGCTGAAAATCAGAATTCAAAAAATAAGGATACAATGGAGACACAAATTAATAATAAGTCAACCACTGACTTACCTTCCCACAATCAACTAATTGTCAAATAATTCCGACAAGGAAAAAAAGAAAAAATTCTGAAAATCAAAGGAAAAGAATCACATGCATTGACTCTACTACTCCCCTACCCCAGAACCCCCTTGTTAATTGTTTGGATGAGGTTGTTGAAGTTATTGGAGGGTTGGAAGGAGGGTGTCACGAGAACATAACTAATTTGCAAGATGGGGTATCCAAAGGGGGGAATATGTCTCATGCTGGGCATGAGAACACTCAGATTGACCATAGTCTAGATGATAAAGCCCCTGCTACCCCTTAGCATCACATTTAGAATAAACAGCAAGTTCCAGACAGGTCTCAGGTTAATGCTACAAGTCAGGGTCAAGTGCAGAAAATTCAGGACAATAATAATAATATTTCAGGGAGGCAAGATCTTACTACTCCTACTAGTGAAACAAATAAGAAGGATCATCCAGGCCCTACAGGTGATAACAGTCAGCAGAATAGGAAAGATAATGATCAGACTCCTTCCAACAACAAATCAAAAGGTAAATCAAGCAAGAAAAAGAAAGAAGCAATTAAAAGAAGACAACAAAATGAGGCTGAGATACAGGGTACCAAAGTACAGGAAAGACATATTCCTAAAAACAGAACCAGCAGCAACAGGATGACAACTCAAACCACATCAGAACAGAGCTTAACTAGCACAAGTGACAACAAACTCACTCACAAAAATACAACAAAGTCTCTAACCTTCCAATAAATCTAAAAAGGACAGCTTAACTATGAGAATCAGTTTAAGCAATGAAAACTAAAACCATCTCTCACAACAACCATCACAGTTCAAAGAAGTAAAACAACAGGGGAAAAAAGTACACAACTACAACTCAAAATCACTAGAGTCCTCCTTCAACACAATACAACACTCATACAACTAAAAATATAAAAAAAATTAGGTACAGAAGCAGAAAAAAGACAATGAGTGACAAAAACAAAGTACAAACTGAACTTTCAAAGATTCAACATAGTAAAATAAGTTCAGAATTTCTTTATCAAGAACACTAGCTCAACTAGAAGAAAAACAATATGCATACTATTAACAGAGAATGTGAAATACAAAATACCTTTTGAAGAACCGAATCATGAGCTGATTCTGAAGAATGTGGAAGATTTATGCCTCTTACAGCTTGTGCGCTACTTGCATCAACAGGTTAAGCAAGGTTAGATCCAACACACCCTGGTATATCTTGAAAATTTAATCCAGGGTTGTTTTACAGTAATTGAGTGAATAAATGTCGTATTTCTTCTCTCAATTCTTCCTTTAGAGAAGTGATTTCATTTGCATGCTTTTATTTTATATTGTTAATTTCCTCATCTTTCTTCAAAGAACTTGTTGTCATTGATCTACCATAGCACCTAAGTCGACCAGGTTGCTCCTTTCCAAACACTGCCCTAAATGCATCATCAGCTGTTTCCCCAGAATTTTGGCGATTCTGAAGTTCAGCCTGTTGAATAAAATTGGCATCCATAGTGAACTGTAAGTACTATTTCATTTCCAATCCTATGATATCGATCAAGAACTAAAAAAATTTAACAACTTTTCCTAGCAAACAATTCAGCAACATCGACAAAGAATTGATATCTCCTTGCACTTGCACAAGAAGAAGAAGAAGAAGAAGACATACGTGATAAAATTCAACGGAGTCAAATTCCCCCACAATATATAAATTTTAAGTCTGAATCAAATTCACTACTAATCCTCTTTAAAAAAAAAACTTACTATTGCAACTTGGGTATCAGCCTGGATTTTCTTTCCCGTCTTGATACAAGTTGCAATAAACATTTTACGCTTTAATGGTTCTCTGTTGTTGTCTTTGGCTGCACGCTACAGATTATATCAAAAGAAATTAAAAAACATCAATATGTTCTAATAAAGTACAAAACAAAATGAAATTCAGATTTTTGAAGAAATGTCAGCTAAGTATTACCAATGCCACGCGTACTCTTGCAAAATTAATAGGTTCCATTCGTTGCCTCCACTTTTGTTTTTTCCTGTTTTCAGAATTCATCTCACATATGGCCTATTATTAAATAAAAAGAGATATGATGCACCGTATGCCAACTAGTGTACATCAAGCTGATGAATCTAAGATTCCTTGCAATTGTTCCTATAAAGTTGCTTAATTCTGACACTATCTTATTAGTTGGTCCCATTGCTTGTCCTTTATCAAATGTCATCTCCTTTCTTTCTTCCAAATTTCTTGCATGAATATCCTTACAAGTTGTTTGTCCTCAAACTTTTTTTGGCTTCGGTATTTCTAGATTGATGTGACAGAAAGGAAATAAGATATTTCTTTAATAACGAGTAATAAATCTTACAAGGTTTAAGACATACCTTTTGTGCTACAATCAATGTCAATTTCCTCTTCTACATCACATTCATCTCCACCGAGTTCTTCTTGATCCACAAGATCATCCAATCCTTTGTTGTGTTCATTAATAATAGGAGCATGCATAAATTTGACATAAGCTATTGTCTGGTTATCACGTTTTGTTTCATCATCTATGTGTATCCCTTGATTATTCTGAAACTGATCAAGACTATTAACTGGTATGACTAACTTTCTCTTTACCTGCTTGCAATTTGGTAGATCATGAATATCATGCTCATTGTGTATCTGTTGCTTATCCAGAAACTAATCAATACCGGTGGCTGGTCGGACCAACTTCCTCTTCACCTGTTTGAAGTTCAGTAGATCCTCAATATCATGTTGTACCTCTCCATTACCTAGTGTTGTTCCAGTCACATGTACTAAAGCAATAACACCTTCCTTGAATGACGTTTGGAACCTAGAGTTATTCATAGGAAGTTTAATTCCTTTCTCTTGAATGGACTCTATAGATTGAAATAACCCATGTTTAGTTTGTCCTTTCCCTGCAATCATATGTGAGGTTCTAAGCTCTTCCCTTGAAGACAATTGAATTACTGATTTGTGCCCAATCAATTTACTCTTTCCTTTTTGTGGAATGAAATCCTTAGAATTCTTTCTTTTATGTGGTATTGGTGCCTGCTCTTTCTTAGCTCTATCATTGCGTTCATTTGCAAGTTGTTCTTTCTTAATCTTGAATTTGTTGTCCAATTCAGCACATGATCGGTATTGCATATCAAAATCCAGTTTCTTCAATGGACTTTGAGCTTTGTTTGGATTCGAACCCTTTTTCTTTAGTATTGCTGATTGATTCATTCTTCTTGCTTTGTTTTAATTTCTTTGATTTCTTTCCCTGTAGTATGTAAACCTACAAAATAATATGGTTCTTTAAGTGAAAGAAGTAGCAGCAATATAATTTTGATATAAGGTTGACAGATGACTATAGGCAACATTACATGGAATTCTATTGATGAAGTAAGAAGATGTTAAAACACACTGATACCAGAACTTTACTACATACACTGATTTATAGCAACTGTTTAGCATAATCATTAGTACTCGTGGATCCATTCTGATGACTCCTAGTAGATGGTGGTACATTAGTGTTCAAGCCATATGTGAAGGTTTCTTAAGCTTGCATTTCAGTACCTACATATGTTTGCACTTCTATCACATCATATGCAGCCCAGATGCCTCACTATAAGTTCTTTTCTTAGACTTGAAGTCAGGTGGATAGCTTATTAGTTTGAAACATTGTCCTTCCTATGTCCTGTGCATCTACAGAACTCACACACCAACTCTTTCCAGAATTTTCAACTCTTTAGAAGTTATAGAAAAGCTCAACTCTTTCCAGAATTTCCAAAGATCAGATTATAGCGATTGCAATAGTGAGTTTCGAATTTCCAAGATCAGATAATATTGCAAAGAATTGAGTTTCCGTAATTTTGATCGTATAATAGCAGATTACATGAAATGAGTTTCCAAAATTTCGAACTTCCAAAGATTTGTATATACTGTAATCTAATTCTATAACCTATACAGACACAATATCCTAGCAGGGAAGCTGGAGCCACAACTAAACTAATTCTATAAATTCAAACAAAATCAGGACCTAAATAAACTATTTTTGATCAAATTGAACATTAGAACTTGAAGCCTTATAGCATCAGATAACATTTGAGAACAATCAGACGAAGATATACAACGAATAAGTTAAAAGATGCTCAAAAGAGAACTGAGCCACACTTAGAGAGAAAGGTCAACAACCAGATTTTACAGCCCCATTTCGAGAACCCAAAACACATAGGAGACACACTTAAAATCGCGACTGAATGTACTACAGACCATCTTGAACAAACTAAAAGGAGACTCGGTTAACTTTAAGAAAACATATCAAATCATATCAACTAAGAAACTGATACAAACTAGCAGCTCACTATTTCAGTCACAACAACACATAACACTCTTGGTCTGAAACAAACAAGGAAAAATTAAAGGTAAATAGTTATACCTCTCTCGGAGCGACGAACTCGGGACAACGACAAAACCAGGAGCTTATTGTTCTGCCTCTAATGCCTACTGCCTGATAATAAAAGGAAGCAAATAAGTATATAAATAACAAACAGCCAAATAAAACAATATTCAACTAGAAGTACAGGTTCCTCAATAAAATAATAATCAGATAAGAAGTCAACATAAATTACTTAACCAAACAACAATTGGGCGCATGAAAAAAGCCAACATAATACTTAAACATTGTAGCGATCTAATCTTCAATTCCACATATTAGATATCTTAATGTGTTTGTACAAAAAAAAACAATTAAATTACAAAAACAGTAAGTGAGCACTATATGGTCATCACAAAAATAATGAAACTCATGGTGCGTCATCTTCAAACTCTTCTTCAGACTCATCTTCAAACTCATCTTCAAACTCATTTTCAGACTCATCTTCATACTCATTTTCAGACTCGTCTTCAAACTCATCTGCAGACTCATCTTCAAACTCCTCTTCATACTCGACTTCAAGTTGTTGAGTAACAAACTCCTCCGAAGGCACATCAATAATCATTTCTGGTACATCAGTCCTTGTTAAGAGTACTTCACCATTATCTTTTGGTATAGATGGTCCCATCAAATGTTTAGATGGCTCGTTTTCATAACTTTGTGGAAGATTAGATTCAACTTCATCACTCATGTTAAACAAGTCTCTCGGAACAGTCTTCATAACATAATGTCTATCTTGATCATATGGATCTTGCACATAGAAGCATTGGTGTACTTGAGATCCAAGCACAAAAGGCTCTTCCTGAGAGCATCTCTTGTTAAAATAGACATAAGTAAGGCCATAAGCATCATTTTCAATCTCATGCCAATCGTACTTAAATAGAACAACCTTAAAATAACCGTAACAGTCTAATTCAACAATCTCAACTATTCTGCCATAATAAGTCAAATCTGCAGCAATCAGATTTTTATCCTTTGAGCTTGCAAAGCTTGTAGTTGAGGCAACTAGTGTAACACCACTATTTTGTGTTTTACACCTTGCATCACGCTGCCTAACATGGAATCTATATCTATTAATGAGATACCCAAAATATCTTTTGCAACGGAATTTGGTCTTCTAGACAATTGTTTTATCAAATCAGGCACATCCTCTTGCAAAGCACGAGTTTCAAATCATTGAGAGAAGTTTTGACAATGATTCTTGGCCTCGTTCCATTTAGATATTTGTGGCTGATTATTAACCTCTTGCTCATGCTCTCTACGCAACATGTACTTTTTTTGTTAAAATAATAAATAAAATAAGTTAAAAAATAATTATACAAAAAGAATACTATATTCAAATTAATTAAGGTACCTAACATATTCTTGAACCTCGTCACAATTTCCCAATAAGTATGCATGTGCCTGACTTAGTGACTTGTTATCTAAAATGAATGGATCAATTTTCTTTGCTCCTGAAGGAACTCCTTTGTTGGGAAACAAACTCACAGTTTCTGCATCACTTGGGTCACATTCATCATTATTTCGGGCTCTTCTGTTAAATCTGGTATGCACACCCCATGCAAATATTTAGATAATAAATTCATACAATCTACTCCCACTCGTGTCTCTGCTATGCAACTTTCTGGACAATGTCTGTTGTGGATGTATGATTTGAATGTACCCATTTCTCTTTCAGTGGAATACATCAATTGATTTTGAACTGGACCTCCTAATCTCACTTCATTCGCCAAATGGATAGGCAAATGAATCATTATATCAAAAAATGAAGGAGGAAAAATTCGCTCCAACTGATTTACTGTTTCTATGATCTCTACTTCTAAGCAATCCAGTTCCTCCAATGTGATTTCTTTTTGACACAAACAGCGGAAGAAGGAACTAAGACGAATCAAAGGAATAGCCACATGATCAGGAAGAATGCTTTTAATTGGTATTGGAAGCAAGTAATGTAACATGAAATGAGCATCATGTGTTTTATAATTAGACACTTTTCTTTCATCCAAGTGCACACACCTAGATATATTGGAGGCACTACGATCATGTAGCTTAGCTGTCTTTAAAACTCCACAAAAAATTGATTTCTCTCCATTTTTCATTGAGAAGCATGCCTTTGCAAACTTTGTTCTCTTACTATCTTCTATATCTTTTGGATGAAGGTTCTTCCTGATTCCCATATCTTTCAAATCATACCGGGCTTTTGCATGATCCTTTGTTTTGCCAGAAATATCCAAAAGAGTTCCAAGTATGCTATCAACTCTGTTCTTCTCTATGTGCATTACATCAAGGTTGTGGCGTAACAAGTTGTCCTGCCAATAAGGTAATTCAAAAAAAATTGACCTTTTCATTTCATGGGCCATCAATTGATCTCTTTCTCTTCTTTCCAAACACATTTTCAAAATCATGTAAGCTATTAAGCACATCAGTCCCCTTTAAGAAAGGTGGAAGAGGCCTGAATTAAGTTTTTTCATTGAAAGATCTTTTGTTATATCTCCATGGATGATCCATGGGTAGAAAAACACGATGATCCATATAACACATTTTTCGACTATGTTTAAGATAGCGAGAATTAGTGCCATAGTTACAACAAGGGCAAGGAAACTTTCCTTTTGTACTCCAACCAGATAACATAGCATATGCAGAAAAGTCTTTGATTGTCCACATAAGAGCTGCCCGCATTTGAAAAGTTTGATTTCTTGAAGCATCATATGTTTCAACCTCAGAATCCCACAATAATTTTAACTCATCTATCAATGGTTGTAAGTAAATATCAATGTCATTTCCAGGTGATCGCGGCCCAGGTATAAGTAAAGAAAGTATAGAATATTCAAATTTCATGCACATCCAAGGCGGCAGATTATACACCATCAACATAATTGGCCATGTGATATGTGATATACTCATGGTTCGAAATGGATTGAATCCATCACTTGACAAGCCAAGTCTCACATTGCGACAATCTAGTACGAAATCTGGATGCAACCTATCAAAATCTTTCCATGTTAGACCATCAGCGGCATACCTTAACTTTACATCTTTAGAACGCTCCTCGTCATGCCACCTCAAAGAATCTGCCGTCTTTGAGCACATAAATAGCCATTTGAGTCTAGGAATTAATAGAAAGTGTCTCAAAGTCTTTGCTGAAACTCAATGTTGTTTTTTTGAAGGCTCAAGCTCACTATCAACTTCAGGAGATTTAATATATCGTGAAGCTCCACAAGTATGACAAAATTCATCATCCTTATGATTATTCCTGAACAATATGCAATCATTGGGACATGCATCAATTTTCTCATAATCAAGATCAAGATTCTTAACCATAGACCTGGTTTTATTATAAGACAGAGGAATGTTCAACTCGGGCATTGCCTCTTTTAATAACTCTAAAAGAGAAGTGAATGATTCATTGCTCTATCCATGTAGACACTTCAACAAATATAAATGAAGTGTGAATGATAATTTAGAGAATCCTGTACAACCAGGATATAATTCTTGGCTTGCCTCTTCAACTAAGTTATAGAATTTCTTGGCATCTTCATTTCGACCATCATAAACTCCTTCAGCCTGTGCAATATCTCTAAATTGATCATTCAACAACCCATCAATATCATCACGCGAGTAATCCATATCATTGTAAACATTCAACTTGATATCCCATTCCCCGTGATTGATCCATCTAGTATAGCCTTTAACAAATCCATAGCATATTAGATGATCATACACTACATTCCTTCGAGTCCAACGAATATTACAACATTTTGCACATGGACACTGAATTTCCTCTCCTTGAGGATCTCCATAAGAGTAAGCAAAATCTAGAAATGATTCAACACCATCAATATACTCTTTGTTATACCTTGCTAAATTCATCTAATCATTGGATGGGATATTTGAATTCCTAGAAGAAGATATCAATATTTAATCTTTGAGTAACAATCATTAAATTATTAAATACTTCACAAATAAGTTTTAAAAGTCACGGTAAGTTATCAGAATCATGTGTTATGAGATGATAAAAGTTTCTTGCCTAGTCATGGCACTTGTGCTATGCCAAATCAAACCTTGAATCCTCCACAAATGTTTTTGAATGTTGATGATACTACCAAGGTAAAATAAGTAAAATTAATAGGATAGACACAATTAAGAAAAAAAGTAAATAAATAGAATTCAAATGATTAAAAGTTAAAGTTTTGTGAGTGAATTTGGAGCTTTAGAGCTTTTAGAGTTTTTTAAAACTAAGTCCAAAATTTTAAAATCTCATTCTTGCGCACACCCAATCAGAGAAGTATCAAACATCTAATCCCATGTTTAAACATTCAAGCAAACATTCCTATGATCCTATAATAGATAGTCGATCAACAGCTTATGAAAGTCGCTTTGTATTAGTAATACAATAATTTTTGAAATTTGTAGTCTTAGTAATACAACAGTTTCCAAATTTCACACTGTATTAGTGACACAACTGTTTTTTAAATTTTCTCTATATCATTGATACAACAACAGATACAAAGCGAATTGTTGTATTAGTGATACATAACGAACTTCAGAAACTCTTGTATCACTAATACATAGAGAATTTCAGAACTGTTGTATCAGTGATACATGGAGAAAGGTATTTTTTATCCTTCCCTTTTGTGGTGAATGTTCTATGAGTATTTCAGCTTCTCCACATTTTGATTTAACTAGTTTTGTAAAGCCCTTGGCGGGTAAGCATATGAGAAATGGAGAACACATGGTAGGTTTTGATTACTGATTGGGAAAAAAAGAAGGAAGAAATGCTAAAAGACTGGTCTGTTTTTGCTGGCTATTGAAGTGCAGAAACACAGTGACAAGCATATGTCTGGTGAGCACAGAACAAGTTGTGTTGTCCCATGTTCCTTACTTGTGGGATGTACCTTTTATTATAGCTGCTCAGTGTAGTCTTTTTGTTGTTCATTGAAGGGAAGAAGGCTTCATCTATAAATCTACTGGTTTTGTGGTGTTTTTGGTTAAGTTTTAACTTTGCTTTATGAAGGATTTCTTAGCGTGTTTTTCTTTTATGTACATCCTATATGTTCTATTGTGCCCTTCTAGCTCTCTTACACATTCAATAACACTTATATTTCTGAAGCTTAAAAGATGAGGATATATCTTCTTATGTTTTAACTCGTGCGGCCGAGTAAGCACATCAAAACACGAAAACAGAAAAGTATTTTGAATTTAATTCAACACCAAAAACTATATCATGAGAAACTCAAGTTCATATAAGTAGACCATCAGTCAAAGTATTTTATCAAATTCAGCAAGTATTTCATCATGTGTTTCTTGAGCATTGATTTTTCATTACACCAGGTAGTACCCTTAGTGTTCAGAAAGAACATGGTTAGCACCACCAGTAAAGCCAACAGGCTTCTAGAGCAATGATTCCTTATCAATCCTAGTTTATCAAGGACAAAGTCCACTAAATACCACATCAATGGGAACCAAGTATTGCCACATCCATAGAACAAGAAATCAACAAAGGTGACTTGAAAAAATCAACAGAGAGACATGATTTTCAGATATTGCATGGTTATCCATTTGAAAACAGTTTTTTACACAAACTTGACCAAATTTCTTGTGCTTTAAATGTAGTTACTGGTGAATTTTACAAGTTTAGATAAGAACAAAACCTGGATTTTTTCTTGAGTCATGTAAAACAGTCTAGACCAAGGCATTTAGACCTGCACTTTTTTTAGTCATGTAAAATTGTATAGACCAAGGCATTCCAGCCAGCTACATGATCCTCCTTCTCAGTGTTTATAGAATATCAATTCACAACAATGCATTGCTCAATTACTCTCTGGATAATCGATGACATGGTGACCGTCACTATGCCATTGACTTGATAAAGGAAATGGATATCATATCCAACATCTATCATGAGAGAGCAGAAACTTTCACATAATTTAGATTCGAGAATCTATGTTCAACCTTCAAACCATAAAACAGATATCCAAATAAGTACTAGGTTATATCGAGTAATTCCTGCACTTTTTTTGGACATCTAAGTATAAGCAAACTTCACTTTTCTAAATCGATTACATGAAGTGAAGAATCAAACTTCTAAACTATCATGTAATGTATTGGTTAGCTACTTATTTGAACTCAAGGCATATTCACTATAAGAGTACAAAATCGATTACATGAACTCAAACTTCTGGACGATTTCACCCCTAATCAGCTTATAAGCCTAATAAAAAAGAAATTCTCAAGTGAAGAATCAGCCCACTTATACTTATTCAGTGATTATGTGCTACACTGCCAAAAATCAATTGATAAAGCTAAAATACGAGCTACACTCCCAAAAATTGTATAAAAAAATACAAAAATATCAAAACCCTAAAGCTAAAATTTAGACTTTCAAAGATAGAATTTGTTACCTGATAAAACCCTACTCCAACAAAATCCTGTTTTCAGCGAGAACTATGATGTAAACCGTGTCCTTCAGCGAGAAGTTATTCAGTTGTTGAGCTCTTCAGCTAAAAATCTGTCTGAAATCATGTTCTTAGCTTCAGTTCATCTTGCCAACAACCCCAAAGTAATCAATTCCTTTTTATTCTCCTCTTCTAAACACAAAACAAAAAATCAATCAATAACAAGAAGACTATGTTTAGTACTTACGGAACAGTGAATCGAACTCACGCTCGACGAATTGTTATCGGAGAAGAGAATCAAACTCACGCTTGACGAAATCGTTATCGTTATCAGTTCTTTGACTTTAGTTCTTCAGCTATTCAGTTCTTCAGCTCAATTCTTCAACTCTTCAGCTCAGTTCTTCCGAGAAAGAGAGAACTCACGTGTGTTTTTCTCACAAATGTTTTATGTATTTTATTAAAATTAATGTTTTATGAATTTTTTTTTTTTTTGGCCAATAAAAATGGGAGGGAGAGTTAAAAATGTTGGAGGGAATGTAATAATTTAGTGAAAATTTTAATGCCACACTTCTAATGTGTTGTTTTTACAATTATAAAAATAGGACACTTTAAAAGTGTGGTCATATATGTTAATAGTTGTTGTCAATTATATCATATTGTAACAACACTTATAAAGTGTAGCTCATACCATGTAAGAATACACTTTTTAAATGTTGCCAATATAAAGTGTAGCTAAAAGTTAAAAACTTGGGCTACGCTTTCAAAGCGTCCCCAAAAATATTTTAGGCAACACTTTACAAGCATTGTCCAAAATTAGTGTGGCCGTAGGCGTAAAATGGTGTAGTGCGTATAAAACCGCATAGACCCGCAACTTGCCCCGCATTAGTTTTAAAAAAATTATTTCAACATGTCCCGCACAACCTTAAAATCACCTCACCCCACATCCGCCCCGTTGTTATCCCCGCAGAAAAGGTGAAAGTTCAAATAGCAAATCAACTTAGCTACTAAAATTCTCCAAAATTTGAGTGCTCCACTTTAGTTGTTTTTTTTTTTTTTTTTAAAAAAAGAAGAAGTTAACAACGCAGTAACACGATTTAAAGAGTAAAAATAATAAACAAAAACGGAGACTAATATTACAACATACAACGTCCTTGAAGGATAATTAACAAAGGAAATATCACCCTCACAAAAATAACATAATACTACACAATAGTTTATTAATGAGTTTAACTTATATACATCAACAGTGCCATAAAAAATCAGTTAAACCATGTAAACATAATTTTTTATACAATAATATCATCGATGTATATAAGTTAAACCCTACAAATACATTAGAATCAAACTACTACTTTATTGAATAATATTAGCACAATCCAAATAGTAAGAGGACTAAGAGGAGGTGGCATTAGATGGGTTAATCTTTTTCTTATCATTCTTGAAAGGGGACACCATAGTTTGGCCTATCTTTTCAACAGCCATTGTTTTCACTGACTTCTTATCTTTCTTTGGAAACACACTTCCATTATTCTTTGATTTGCCTATTTTGCCCTTTCCATTATTATCCATATCTCTTCTCTTAGAAATAATTATGAATATGATGAAATGTAGTCTATTATTGCTTTCACTACAAGAAATCTGACATATTGTGGCGCCAAAAGTCGCTACAAAAAGCCAAAAGCCGCTGCTAAACACATATAGTGGCGACCTTATGGCCGTGGCAAGTACTTCCATAACTAAAAGTTATTAGTGACGACAATTGATGTCGCCACAAAAAGTGCATATATAGTGGCAACATAATCGCCTCTAAAGGTAAGCAAATATCCGTAGGAGGATGACATTTAAAGGCGACTTGCTTCCGCCACTATAACTAATATAGTTTTAGTAGCAAGTAACTTCGCCACAATAACTGAATATTAGAGGCGACTTGTTTCCACCACTATAACTATTATAGTTTTAGTGGCAAGTAACTTCGCCACAATAACTGAATATTAGTGACGACCTTAGTCGCCACAAATACCCTTTTTGTTTCGAAAAAAAAATATGCAGCCACAATATTTTTAATTATACTTGCACAATTGTATTACACAAGTCAACAACCTATTGAAAGTGAAAGTGACAACTAGAGATATTTCCCAAACAATGATACTGGAAACTTTCATAACTCATAGCGTAGAGTAATTGTGCATACACATGAAAAGCACATTAAACATAAAAAAAAAGGCTCCTTGTCTAAAATAAATTCCACCTTGAATGCAAGTAACAACCTCTCAGCCCCTCAGCAAATGTTACTCCTTTATATTGTTCCATAAAAAGGTGCATCATTATTTTTTATGCATACTTCGAACAGAACAACTACTACCTACAAAAAAAATTCAAGAACTACTATCAGACCGTTCTTTTAGAACATGAACAGCATATCTCCTACCATTCAAGGTACACCTGCCACTGTTTCCAACAACATTGCACGACAATCATATTTTTTCTACGATACAAATCAGAGATTACAATCGATGACGACAAGAAGGTATTTGATATAAAAGCAACTCAAGGATTAATGTTGTAGTGTCTGTGAAGCAATAACTATTATAATATGTGAATCACTTCTCCTATACATATCAAATTATATGTTCGTCCTAGAATGCTAAGCACAGATCTTAAAAAAGTGTCAGTGTTTTACATATGCAGAAAAACTGATATTGCCGAATGAAGAATTATCATAATGGAATCCTCATCTTAACATTAAATGATACAAAACTAGTTCTTGATTTCAAGAGGAAAACAAAATTTGAACGACCCAATTTAAACAAAAGAAACAGATTGTTTTGCCTGCTTAAAAATATCGAATTCAATTCCAAAAACATGCTAAACAAGACCTAGTCTTTATGTTGAAACCTCTTAGAAGATTAATATAAGATATAAATTAATGATGTCCTCTATTCCTTCCTTTGTCTCGTGACGGATTATTCTCATTTCAACAATAAGATGAGCTACATATTAACATATTTTTCCTTTAAACAAACTCAAAAAATGATGTAAGTACAAGAATATGAGTGATCACCAATGATTATCAAGCTAAGCATTGACAATGACACTTATTTAAAACAAAAACAAAGAGAAGTGGAAACAAACTTAAAACAACATAAGCATTTGAAATAGATTTTACACATGGTGAAAGCTTTAACAAACAATCACCCAATACTCAACTTTATGAGAGTAAAATATAAGCACAAGTAAAACTTTTATGTTTTAAAATCAGAATTCAGATTTTATAAGAAATGAAAAACTGCAATAATTTTTTTAACGACAAGTTGGTCTTCTTAAGAACTAGAAGAACAATGTTTTAGAAGTGAGAAATTTCAGATTTAAGAACAATTAAATCAACTTCATTTTAAAAAACATCTTGAATAAATTTCCAAACAACCTTGTTAAATAAAGGGGAGAACCTGAACGTAGAACTAAACATCTCAAAAGAAAATAAAATTACAGACGAGAAACAAATTTGAGTCTGAAAAAGAAGAAAGCAGGTTTGAAAATCATTTAAGAAGCTAAAATTGTCTCAAAATTAACCCAATATATGAGCTGATTATATGACTTAGGAAGAATCTTATATTTTAAAGAAAAATGAATTTTAAAGGGACAAACACCTATTTGTAGGCTCACAACTTTAAATACCAAACATGTTGAACCTTTTAAGTATTAACCAACTAGTCAACATCATGAACATTACTCAACAACAATGACTTAATATTTAATCTAAATTCAGAACGGAAAGTGACAATTTGATCATACTTAGCTCTATTTTCGATTAAAGAAGGCAAGACATAAAGTTTTCATTTCTTAAAAATTATTTTGTTTGACCTACAACTACTGCTAACATAGGAATTAACAATAGGCAAAAGAAAGGAAAACAAAGGGAGAACATATTAATAGCTAACCTCATGCTTTCATAAAAAGGAAAATTGGTTATATAACTCAAACAAGAATATAATTAAGTTAATCTACATGAAATGAAAACTGACTAGAAATGAACATAATAACACTAAAACAGGGGTAACATTACTTATGTAACTCAAACAACGACTAAACTAAACTGAAGTACGCTAATTTAGACACACACATAATACGCAGAACTAAAACTACTAAGACAAGATGTAAATTACACCTAAACAAAAGTGAAACAATGCAAACATGAAACTTAAACTATTCTAATACTGAAATATAAACAAACAATATATAAGTAAACAAATTGAAAAGGGGATCAGATTACCTCTCTAGGGCACCGAATTGAGACACCGAGCTTGATGATCATCCCCACAGCAAATCACGAATTGTATACATGAAAGAAAATTAAAGAAAGAGTGCAAGATATTTAGGTCAGGCAATTTTTTATGCCCACTCTGTAATAACATTGTTCTTGACCTTAGATACTGTTGTTTGGAATGAAAATAATACGCAATTCTAGGATTCGAATAAAAAACAATCAATTTGGGGCAGATTTGGACTTATAAATCCGTTCAGAAAAACTCTTCCAGTAGAAGTTTTGTACGAAAATTCAAAATGAAGTGTTTAAAAGGTAAAAACGAAAGTGAAGAAATACCATTTTGAGTCGAAACAAGCTTTTGGACAACCAAAGTTAGTAAGATGCGTATGAAGAAATACAACTTTTGACAAGTCCTTCATCGTACTAGGTGAGTTTTCATTGGGTTTTCCCAGATCTAACATGGATAGGATTTCAAAGGAGACGGCGTCATCGAGAGTGAAATTGGGGCGGCTTTGTTTGCTAATGGTGTGAAAATGAAGAAGTAGAAAGGGTTTGGAGGTTTAAAGGCTTATGTGTGGGTCGGGTATTTTACAAGTGATTGTGGGAGTTGAGAAATTGTGGCATTATAAATATAACATCTAAAATGTGGCCAAATAAATACGATTTTGCAATGAAAAGGAGATAATTAATTAAGCAAGCTTTAAAATTTAATAGAGTAAAATAACTATGTACAAAAATAGATTAATTATAGTTATTAAATCATAAATGACCCTTTATTTTGACAAAATAAAATACATGCTTGACTAATTTTTTATTTATTTTTGAAGTAAATTAATTTTCAAAATTAATAATATAAAGTATCTTGGCTTTTCGTAAATATTTGTTTCACCTTTATGAGATCGGAAAAGGGCCTAAAATGCCCTTCAACTATTCAAATTAGAACAAATTTACCCTTCTTCTATCTTTCGGGCCTAAAATGCCCTTGACATCAACCTTTAGGCTCTATTTTGCCCTTATTTTTAACTGCCTAAATAATAACATCAATTAGCAAATTCATTTATGACGTGTCGCTATCCTATTGGTTATTCTAATAATTAATTAAACTAATTAAAAAAAACCAAACCCACCCAAAAGACCCACCCCATTAAAGTGACCCAAATCTTTAACCCATCTTTTATCCCCAATTTGGATAAATAAGCAGCTCCTTGCCGGAAATTAATCAAGCAACCCCAATCTGGATAAATAAGCAGCCCCTTGCCGGAAAATTAAGGAAGCAGCTCCTCGCCGGAATAATTAAGCAAGCAGCTCCTCGCCGGATAATTAAGCAAACGACCCCTCTCCCGGAAAATTTAGCAAGCAGTTCCTCGCCTGATAATTCAGCAGCCCCTTGACAGAAAATTAAGCAAGCAGCTCCTCGCCGGAAATGGGGTGGGTCTTTTGGGTGGGTTTGGTTTTTTTTAATTAGTTTAATTAATTATTAGAATAACCAATAGGATAGCGACACGTCATAAATGAATTTGCTAATTGATGTTATTATTTAGGCAGTTAAAAATAAGGGCAAAATAGAGCCTAAAGGTTGATGTCAAGGGCATTTTAGGCCCGAAAGATAGAAGAAGGGTAAATTTGTTCTAATTTGAATAGTTGAAGGGCATTTTAGGCCCTTTTCCGTTATGAGATTAAAGAAACTTCACTAATTAATCAAATGAGAACGTAACGAAAATAATAGGTGTGATCAATAGAGGGTATTTTATTATCATCATTGATATTTACTTTTATATATATTTCAAAACTTAATAAAAGATGTTGTTAAACTAGTTATTTGTGTAGTACGTAGAGTAAATATTATTGGACATGTCAAATTACTCCATGTACTTGTGAATACTTATTTAAAATATGTGATTAGATTTATGTAATAATAAATATTTATTTATCACAAATACATCTTTATAACTATTAATAAAAAAACAAAATTACATATAAAACATCTTTAAAATTTTAATAAGAATTGATCTATATACTAATTAGACTAAATATCAAAGAAAATAATTAGTTGTTATTGCAAAAAAGATGCTTTTAGTGGCGACCAAAAACTTGTTGCAAGAGATAATTTTTAGTGGCGACTAAGTCGCCACAAAATGTATCTTTAGGAGCGACAATATAAAAATCGCCACAAATATGTTTTCTTCCATGATTCAATAGAAAAAAAAAGAACATTTTGTAGCGATCTAACCAAACTCACCACTTATTTATAGTAGCAACTACACGGGTCACCCCTAAAACTTTAATCTTTTGTGGCAACCATAAGATGTCGCCACAAAAGGTCGTCCAGAAAATGATGTTTCTTGTAGTGTTTATTGCTTTAACTTGTGATGACTTGAGGAGTTCATATGTTGAGGTATTTGTAAGAGTTTTGAGGCCTTTGCTTATTTTGTCATGAAAGTTTTCATGAAACTCTGGTTGAATTTCTATGTAATTAGCTTATGTATAATGTGTGAGTGTGGGTTTTTGGATATTTTTATCTAAGGCTAACAAAGAGAGAATGAAGATTTAAAGTCAAAAGAAAAAAAAAACTATAGTTGAATGATTTTGTTGTCCAAATAAAAAGACCATCCAAGAAATTAACTCTTGTTTCTGTAGTTGAGCCAAGGAAACTACCTATTAATTTTTTCAAGTTAAATTACCAAAAACTAATTTTTATTTTTATTTTTTCTTGAAATGTAATGTGTGTTTTGTGTGGTTTGGTTTGTTCATTTTAATATTTGTGAAGTCATATGTGTAGATGAGCCAGTAAAATAGGAATTTAGTTTTTTCATGCTAACTTAAATTGTTGAAAATGTCTCGTGTTGGAGGGGTAATGGATTTGTGTGGGTTTGTAAATTAATTATGATAACTACTATTTTAAAAAAAAAAAAAAAAAAAAAACATGTGATTGTCATACATTTCTAGGAAATGTTCAAGTACTCCGTAATACTTATGATAATAGTTTATTTCAAAAAAATACTTAACCAATCAAAAAAAAATTAATTTTACTATCTTCATTACCAGAAATTCTATATTTTTTTTCTTGTAAAGGAAGTATGTCTATCATAATCTTACATGAAAAAAAGTTGTTATTTCTACTATCAAAATATATAAACAGAAATGCAAATAATCAAAGAAAAATAAAGTTTCATGCCTACAGAATATTGTATTTTCTTAAAGAATTTAATTTCTTTATACTTGTCCAAGATTTGGAATAATTTCTTCCAAAATAAAATAAAACACTATTTAGCAATACTGGTAATTGATATTGTAGAACTTCAGTGAAATTCAAAAAACGAAGTAAATCATATAACACTTACTGTTTTTACTTGAAAAACTTATGCAAATAAAAAAGAAAGAAATATAAGAATTCTTTCTGCTTTTAGTAATAAGAAAAATTTGTTTTTCAATGTGTCAAATAAGGCGAAGTCATAGCCATCAGCAAATGCGAAGGTGACGTTGGAAAGGGAAGTAATTTTGAATCGTCTCTCTTTTTAAATAGCTAAAAGAAGTATTTCTATTTAAAAGCACAAAAAATCTCTTCTTCAGTACCATCGATAAAGAAGAAATGAACTTTATTTTCCTCTTAACTTATTTTCTTCAATTTCTCAATTCACATTGCAACTCATTTTTCGACGTTTAATTAGCTAGAAGTGTTTTAAAAAATGTGTGTCAGCTTGATGTCCGCTGAATTTTGTTACTACTTACTATATTCATAATTTTCATTGCTATTATATATATTGATTTCTTAATATTACGTTGTTGCGTATGAAATACAAGTATCGATAAGAAAATCAATTTTTTTTAGCGTGCGTAAGTGTTTCCTTTGGCATTATAGAATGTGATTTCATTATTTACCTTAAATTTTCACCCTATTTGAAAATAAAAATGTGAGTAGTCCACTTTAGTTTAACACAAAAAAATTAACAACGGTGTAACATTATTAGGGAGGAAAATTAAATAAACGAAAATGGAGACTCTATAACAAACATACAACGTCCTTAGCTTGTAGGATAATTAACATCACAAAAATAACATAATACTAAACAATAATACGTAAGGAATCATGTAAACATTCTTTACAATATCGTCGATCAATGTATATAGTTTAAACTATCGGAATAATCACTACAAAAGGAACCCCAATTACCAACAAAAAAATTCGTTGGTAAATTGATCAAATTGGTTGGCAAATTGAGTTACCAACCAAATGCCAACTTATATTAATCCGTTGCTACAAGGCTCGTCGGTAAATATTATCAACCGATTTTAATTTGTTGGTAAACTTACCAACCAAAAATCAGTTAGTAAACACCCAAAGATGTTGTTACAAAATTTTGAAACATGGCCCTGAAATTTCAGTTGGTAAATTCACCAACTAATTTTTGGTTAGTATATTGGGGGGTAAAGTGCTTCCTAACAAAGGCGACTCTCCGTACCCAAGGGGAATCAAACCCGAGACCTCTTGGTTAAGGACGAAGGAGTACTTACCACTCCACCACAACCCTTGTTGGTAATAAATTTTAAATACGTTAGTATGATTATTTGTTTTTCTAATAAATTTACTAATTGATTGTTAGTTTGTTGGTAATATATCATTCAAGTTCAATGTTAGGTTAGTAATTGATTGACAATATGTTCAAAATATTATTAATTGAATGATTATTCAATAGTAAAATATTTATTAATTTATTGCATTAAAAAATCTAAGAGCACGAATATAAATCCAAAAATATTAATATCAATCTAAGAGCACGAATATAAATCCAAAAATATTAATATCAATTTTATAAATCATATTTGAACGAAACAATGCAAATCTATGATAACAAGTTAAATTAATCTCAATATGATTGTGAAAGCATTTACTCTTTAATTGAAAACTAGCTCAAAGACCCTTTACTAAAAAAACTAGCTCAAAGGCTCTTTACTGAAAAACTAGCTCAAAGACTCTTTTGGAAATCTCAGTTTCCTTTCTTGTTTAAATGTGAAAACATTTACTCTTTGGGACTACATAGTCCCGATATACTCTTTTGAAGAAATGCACTTCAAACTTTACTCTTTACTCAACTCAAAACTCAAGTCTTAAAACAAAGTTAAAACATTTTTAAAAGACTTTTGAAAAACTTTATGAACTTCTCTTAACTTGACTCTTGACTTCTCTTGACTTGACTCTTAGCTTTTCTTGACTTGACTCTTGACTTCTCTTAACTTGACTCTTAACTTCTCTTGACTTGCTTCTTAGCTTCTAAGCTTGAATCTTAACTTTCCTTGAATTGAATTATTGATTCAAGGATCGTTATTTGTGATAGGAAAGATCTCATGATGTTTAGGAGTGTTTATAGATAGCTAAACATGAGAAAATATCAAAAAATCACTATCTGAGGATGGGTCCGTGACGCGGAGAGGTATTTTAATTTTGGTCGCGAAAATAATTTTTGAGGCAGAACTGTCCATGACCGCTCCGCGACGCGAAGAGACTTTTTGCGAAATTTTGGGACAGGTCCGCGACGCGGACAAGGGCTCCAGATTTGCCCGACTTTTTCCTTCTTTCATTTTCCAGTCCCAATTCACCTAAACTCGACTATTCTTCTCAATTTTTCTTTAGATTCAGATACCCAGCATGTATACACAAGAATCTAACTTAAACAACTCAAGGAAACAACATTTTAACCTCAAGGAACTCCTCAATCTCAACCTAACTCAAGAATAAAGGCCAATTTCAAGAACACCATTCAAGATTCATCAACTTTCAACTTTCTAGAACAAACTTCGTTGAAATAAACATGATTGGCGTGTGGGTGAACGAACCCAATGCTATGAAAGACTCACATACCTCGTAGGGATCACCCCTTGACGAAATCCACAAGCAATTCGTGATGAACTTGACGATTCTTGCTTCTTTTCCTCCTTTCTCCTTTTCTTTTCTCTTTTCTCAAAACCTTAACTCTTTTTCCAAAAGCGTAAACTGACTAAGATCAGTTTAGACCCCAATTAATTACCTAAAAATGAAATAAAATAATTGGGTAAGGAAAAGACCATAATGCCCCTCTAAAATCCGAATTGGACATTTTCTTATTTGAACAGCCCAAATTCCAATAGGGATATCTCCCTCATACGAACTCGGAATCGAGCAAACTTGGCGGCGTTGGAAAGATTGTTCCAAGATATTCCCTACGATATCTGAAAGCACACCTAACTCATCATGAGCTAGGAGTTATGGTCGTTTGAAGTTGACCAAAAAACTCAAACTTAACCAATTTTTCAGATTGTATTATTTCCAAAAATCACTCTTTCTAATTCTAGCTCTTTCTAGTTCTTTTAATTTGCAAGATGTTACAACTTTGGGATGAAACTCAAGACACTTTTGAGTGGTTATTTCGTACTTGGCAAGAGGCAATGTTCGGACTTGCACCTCATACAATCATAACAGATCAAGATTCTGTCATAACAAATGCAGTTGCAGCAGTATTTCCTAACAGTAAACACCATTTTTGTATGTGGCACATAACGAAGAAGATTCCAGAATATTTAAGTCATGTTTATCATCAGTATGTTGATTTTAGTAGCAAGTTTAGTTGGTGTATTCATGGTACAACCACTCCTGAGGAATTTGAAACAATGTGGATAGAAATAATGGAGATGTATAATTTAGGAGAAAATAGTTGGTTGCAGAGAATATATGCAATTCGTGAAATAATATCATGTGAACAAAGTCAAGATACTACTTTTCTTGACCCTCCAGTAGCGGCAACTAAAGGGCGTCCGAGATCTTTGAGAATGAAAGGTGCTCTAGAAGTTACTCAAAAGACTAGAAAAGTTACTTCTCAGAAGCAAAAAAAGACAAACGAAAAGTATGAAATTTAAGAGAAAGGAAACAAGGTAATTTCACTTTACACAATGAATATTATTTCTATTGCGAGTTATTGTTGTTACAACTTCTAAAATTTTATGTGCAGTTCAAATTATAATGTCGAAGCCGAGCAAAATGGTACAACAATATCTAACGAGGCTCATACAGTGGTAATTTTTTTTTATAATAGCTTATGTAAGTTGGCTTACTTTTCATATACCTTCTTCTTCAACTAACAAAATTCTTTCAAATTTTATCATTTAATGTGTCAGCAGTTTCAACGATATCCAGGATGTTATCAAGGATTTATTGAGAACACTGATTGTGCTTATGCTACATCATTTACGGTAAAGAACTATTCATTTTTTATTCTATCATTTATATATTATGTACATGCTAAAGTGTGTGTTGATGAATTATAACTCTTCCTTTCAAGAATTGATGAAGGCAGCTTCAACTCCATTCCAACAACACCATCCTAGTTAGTGAGCAAGAAGATGAAGGATTTGGAACTTTGAGAATACAAAAAAACAAAAAGAAGCAGTTATTTAGATTTCAGTTAATTAGTTTTCTTTGAAAATTTTTAACTTTTGAATAGTACTTTCATTGTTTATTTTGACATGTATATGTGGTAAAGATAGCTTTAGTATTTGAACAGAATAAAATTATATGCTTGTATTGCAGTTTGTCATCTATTTTTGGGTCAAATAAATTATATTTCATATTATGGGTGAAAGTAGTTGCACTTTGTATCATTCGAAAGTGAACATGAAATGTAAGATTCCTCTGCAAATCAACAAATTTTACTCTAAAAATAGTTGATGTTATAACATGTGTTGTTGAAAACCTTAATAAAATATAGTGTGCCAAAATACAATGATATACAAATAGTTTTCTGGTGGTGCAAAAAACTTGTTCCTTCACAATATGCAGATGCATAAGAAGCACCAGATGTGGTTGAGCTTTTTACCTAATCCTCCTCCCTAACCAGCTGCTAATAGCATCATGAGTCTATGAGTTTTTCTTAGTTTCAAAGATGTAAAACATGAGATCTATGTTAGAGATCATAAATGTAATTAAAATCACTTATCTGATAAATTTTTATTGATAAATAGTACCATAATGGTATACATGAATCTGGACTTATATTACAATACACACTTAGATTCTAACAAGTCCAGCAAGTTTGTCTTACATAGAATGAAACTTAATTTCATACAATAGTACAAATTGTGAATACATTTACATTTGAAAGTATAAAACGTCTCTCTTTTCTCTTCGAAGCATCTTCAATTCCTTTTACCCCATATAGTATATGTGTTGCTTGGGTCAACAAGAGGAGCTGTATATGCATCGTTATCGATCATTGCGAAGATAGAAATATGTCTCACCAGGAGCTTGAGAGAGCATCTTCAGATGACTTGGTTCAGAAACAATGGGAAAGAAGAGGTTATCTTGGTACAGAAGCAGAACTACCATAGCTTTATTGATCATCATATTCTTGCTAGTCGTGTCCAAGAAGACGACATGAATGATCTAGCTCGTTTGGTTGATTAGTATGGTTCATGAGAGCTCGACTCACTGTGGAACAGAACACAATTATTCCCAACATTGAGAACTGAAGGGGTTCACAAATGCAAGTATTTCTGCAAGGCTTTTCAAGGAGCTTGTTGGTGTTCTGAAGCCACTCGGGGATGATGAAAAACTATGCTCCATGAGCTTCGATAAATCATGTTCCATGAGCTGCCAACCAACCAAAAAGCAAAACTCAATAGTCTGCTTATGTGACAATTTACAAAGAAAGAGAATCAGTAACTCGTTCATAACAATAAAATTAATTCAGAATATGATCAATCTGTCTAAAAATAATTTAGGTAAATTATCTCTCTTAAGTTGAAAGTACTACAGAAAAATAGGATCAGTAACTTAGTTCTGTTTTCTCTTCCTATCTATTGTGAGATCAGGTATTGAAAAATTATGCCCACATATATGGTATGAAGAACACCATCATCTATAGGAAGATTGAATGAATTACTCATAAACAATGAAATTCTATTAGAGCAAATTGATTGTGCAAACAAAATAAGACACATTAATCACATAAAAATAATCCTAAAATTAAATTACTAATGAAGAGAGAATAGTTTCACTATTATAGATCTACAATAATCACATAGCAAAATAGATATTGAATTTGACACTTTGATTCAGCAAATTCACATGCAAATGCTTTCTTTATACTAATCAATAAAATAAAAATTAAATCATAACCCTCCATGTGTACGAATAAACAAACAAAATTGGAATAGCAAGATATGCAGATCTGAAGAAAACATAAAGAGGAAGTAGGTCAAATGTGATATGCAAATTGAAAAAAAAAAACATAAAAAGGAAGTAGGTCAAATGCGTATAAAAAGGAGTAACTGCCGCAGGATATCAGCTATTTTAGAGGGATGAAGACAGAGGATTTTAATTTTGAGGAGAGAGAGAAAATGAAGCTAAATTTAATTTTATATTTTTAAAAAAAGATTAGGGAGAAATAAAATTACCTGATGGTGTAGAAATTTGTTACACCGACAGTGCACAAAACTTAAACTCTATACAAAATACTTTAATCATAGTTTATTAATGAGTTTAACTTATGTATGTTAACACAATGTAAAGAATCATGGAAATAGTGTAATAATATTCTTTATAATATTATCGATATATATAAGTTGAACTCGCCTAAAATATATTTGAATCAAATAAATATGTTTATTCAATATTAGCACAAAGTAAGGCAACTGAAAGCAAATTACATCAATTAACCAGAGGGGTTAATCTTTTTCTTATCATTCTTGGAGGAGGTGGTAGCTTTCACTATTTTTTCAACCGCCATTGCCTTCACTGATTTTTTTTATCTTTCTTTGGAAACACACTTCCATTCTTTGATGTGCCTTCTTTAACCTTTTCATTATTTTCCATATCTTTGTTGATAATATGTATATATAACTAAGTAAATAAAACTGTGTCGTTCTCTGTAACAGCTTTAACTTTTAGATGAAATTATCACACTGTACTTCAACAATCTCTTCTCTTAGAACTTATGAATATGAGGGAGTGTATTAATTCTTATTGCTTTGTTGCTTTTAGCTTGTGATGTTTTGAGGAGTACATATGTTAAGGTATTTATAGGAGTTTTGTGGCTTTTGTTTATGGTCATGAAATCTTTCATGTAACTTTGGTTGAATTTCTGAGTAAGTAGCTCATGTATAAGAATAAAAGAAGATTGTTGATTATTTCTTGCATGGAATGTGTTTTTGTGAGTTTTTGGGGTTTGGATTATTCATTTTTAAATGGAAGCCTGTGTGTAATTCAAAATTGAAAATATATTACTCCTATTTATTCTATCCTTCTGTTTTTACTTGTCCACTGATCATGTCTAACAACACTTGTTTATTTTGTAAAACCAATTAATAATTTACCATGTTGTATCTATTTTATCCTAACTATTAAATACTATTTATTTTTCAATATTTACGTGACTTATATTTAATAAGGGTGATTTGGTAAAATTATCCTATTATTTACGGCGTCTTAATTATTGTACTAAGTCAATAGTGGACAATTATTATTGAAGAGTAGTTTATTATTACATGGGGGTGCGTATATATGTGTGTGTTGGATTGGATGGGAATGGGTTTGCGTGTAAATGAGTGAATTAATTTTGATTTTTGCTATTTATTAATTTCAATTAACGACCTATGAATTTGTTATATACATTTCTTGGAAATGAAGTACTCCGTATTACTCATGATATACAAACTAAGGTTTTGGAAGTGGAATTTCATTATATTTAAGCTTTATTAGCTTTCAAACTTATTAGTTTTATAGAATTAATCTAATGATCAATTAGTTTCTTTTCCGTGTCATTTCACTATCTTCATTTTTATATATAGTTTTTTTTTTATATATTTTTTGAAAGGGAAATGTGTCCCTATCATGATTTTACATGAAAAATATCTTAGAGCTCAAATCAGCTAGATTTATTTTAAAAGATTTATTAATGGCATAAAAGAATATGTAAATAATATAAGATTAAATTGTTCACAAATTTGGGGATAAGCACTAAAATTGTTGATTGAACTTCAACTTTTCATGTCTATACTTTAAAATTGAATTGAATACGTATATGACATCATTAAAATGTATCTATTCAACACACGTTGTTCCATGGCTCACATCTCTTTTTGAGAGAGTGAAATAAAAAATTTATTTATTTTTCTAAATTTATATTTTTGTATTCCACGTCCAATAAATTTTCCTCTTTACTATTCAATGAGATCATACGAGTTTGCTTTAACCCGCCCCGCTTCACCTCGCATAACAATTTTTTTTTATTTTTTAACCCTCCCCACCTTGCCCTGCATAAACCTGTCCGCATAATTTTTTTCAATGCTTTTCCTTTTTAATTAAGTTCGATACGAAAAATAAAACTCATAGAAATAAATTTATTTTCTCATTAAGATGTATTAATTTAATAAATAATGACTTAAAATTTTATTTTCTAGAGGTCAATTAGAAAGCTTGTAAGAAATTGTATTAGTTTTTATTAAACTATTTTTACTTACTATCTTCAATATTTGAGTAACTTTAAAGAAACTTTCAATTGATATTAGTTTGAATTAAAAAAATAATAAATTTGTCATGAGATTTGTGTATCTTACTTGTGAAGGGTGCTCTATCACTCTTATAATAAGTAAAAAGTTTAAATTAAATTTGAATCTGCCCCGTTGTCATCCTTGCAGAAAAGGTGAAAGTTCAAATAGCAAATGACTAGGGGTGTACATGACCGGGTTGGTTCAGGTTTTTCAAATATCAAACCAAACCATTTGTGTAAAAAATTTAAATTTATAAACCAAACCAAACTAATAAAATTTGGATTTTTTCGGGTTTTTCAACCTCGGGTTGGTTCAGGTTTTTTAAATACCAAACCAAACCATTGTGTCAAATTTTTAAATTTATAAATCAAACCAAACTAATAAGCCTCAAACTTTTTCAGATTTTTGAATTTTTTCGGTAAAGTTTGCATACAAATATATAATTAACTTGTGGTCCAAATATTTCTTTAGTCCAACCAAAATACAATTATCTAAGGTGTTTCTTAAAAAAATAACACAAAATATGAGATGAGTACTGATGATACAAAAATATTCAATAAAAAATAATAATGAAATCATCATATAAAATAAATATTGCAAAGTCATAATGAAAATGATCATAATTTAAAAGTACCAAATCATGCTAAAATAAGTTTAATAAGTATTAGTTACATTACTAAATATTTAAGGAAAATTAAAATTAGATTATGTATTTTAATTGTCTAAACCAATGTGAAACTAAAGAACAAATATTCAATATTATTGTCATTCTTAGTGTTGAATTAATTTTCTTTTTGCATTAGTATTAATTTGATTTTGATTTAAGTTTTATTATAATTATCAACATCTATGAACTATAATTTTTATTAGACCATTCCGAATTCTAAGTTTTAAACTTGAAATAATATATTAAAAGATAAAAACTATGAAATAGTATAAGAAATATTTTAAAATTATATCAAAGTAAATATTTTTATGTATAAAATAAAATTTTAAAATTACATATATAATGTCGGGTTGGTTTGGTCTCGGGTTGATTTTTTTTAGTTAAAACCAAACCAACCCAAATATAGTCGGGTTTTTTTTTCCAATACCAAACCACTAGTCGGGTTTTCTTTTCGGTTTGACTCAGTTTACGGTTTGGTTCGGTTTTCGGTTCGGTTTTGTACACCCCTAAGCAAATCAACTTAGCTGCTAAAATTCTCCAAAATTTGAGTACTCCACTATAGTTGTTTTTTTAGAAAAAAAGTTAACATCGCAATAACACGATTTAAAGAGTAAAAATAATAAACGAAAACGGAGACTAATATTACAACATACAACGGCCTTGAAGGATAATTAACAAAGGAAATATCACCCTCACAAAAATAACATAATACTACACAATAATTTATATTAATAAGTTTAACTTATATACATCAACAGTACCATAAAGAATCAGTCAAACCGTGTAAACATTCTTTACAATAGTATTATCAATGTATATAAGCTAAATCCTAGAAATACAACAAAATCAAAACAACAACTTTATTCAATAATATAAACACAATCCAAATAGTAAGGGGACTAAGAGGAGGTGCCATTAGATGGGTTAATTTTTTTCTTATCATTCTTGAAAGGGGACAATATAGTTTGGCCTATCTTTTCAACAGCCATTTCCTTCACTGACTTCTTATCTTTCTTTGGAAACACACTGCCATTTTTTGATGTGCCTACTTTACCTTTTTCATTATTATTCTCCATATCTCTTAAAATTAATTATGAATATGAGGAAGTGTAGTGTATATTGCTTTGTTGCTTTAACAATTGTGATGATTTGAAGAGTTTATATGTTAATTAAGGTATTTATAGGAGTTTTGAGGCCTTTGTTTATAATGTCATAAAAGTTTTCATGTAGCTCTGGTTGAATTTCTATGTAATTAGCTTATGTATGTGTGTGAGTGTGGATTTTTGGATATTTTTGAGTCAAAAAAACTATATATAGTTTAATGATTTTTGTTGTCAAAATAAAAATGAATAAAAGATTTAATATGTAATTTTCATTACTTGAATGACCATCCAAGAAATTAACTTGAGTAGTTGAGCTAAGGAAATTATGTATTTATCAAAAACTAATTTTTTTTTTTCTTGAAATGGAATATGTGTTTGTGTGGATGTGTGCTAATTTAAATTACTGAAAACTAATAGGTGTTTGTCTGTTGGAGGGGTAATAGATTTGTGTGGGTTTGTAAATTAATTAAGATGATTTTTATTTTAAAAATAATTCATGTGTATTTATCAATTTTTAGTTGACGAGGAAATTGTTTTATATTTCTAGGAAATGTTCAAGTATACTCCGTAATACTTGTGATAATAGTTTATTTAAAAAAAATACTTAACCAATCAAAGAGAAAATTGATTTTACTTTTCCATGTAATTTCACTATCTTTATTCTTTATGGAGTACTATTTTTGCCTCGTAAAATATATAAATTCTAGTTTTTAAACATGTACTTATCATAATCTTACATGAAAAAAAAATGTTATTTCTACAATCAAATAGATAAATCTAAATGAAAATAATCAAAGAAAAATAAAGTTTTAAATCTACAGAATATTGTGTTTTTTTTTAAAAAAAATAATCCTCTTACACTTATCGAGGGTTTGGATTAATTTATCCCATGATAAAATAGAACAATACTGTTTTGCAATATCAGCAATCGATATTACAAAACTTTAGCAACAAACGGAGTAAATCACACAACACTTATTGTTTTTATTTGAAAAACTTATGCAAAGAAAAGAAGAAGAAATATAAGAATTCTTTCCACTTTCTGTAAGAAGAAATTTTCGTAAATTTATAGCCATCAACAGGTGCAATGGTGACTATTGAGAAGGGGGGTAACTTTAATTTCTATCGAAGGCCGATGACTTATTGTTCGAAAGGAACAGGTTCTTTCCATGTAAATTTTAAATAATTCTGTAAATTAATAAATTAATATTAATATCAGGAAAGGAAATTAATTAGTGAAAAGGGAAAATAATTTTGGTCCAAAAATCCATCAATCAATCACATTATTAGCCAAAATCAAGTTGAGCGATGACAACAATACAACTGATCGTCTCATTTTAAGAAGTATTTCTTTTTAAAAGCACAAAAAATCTCCTCTTCACTACCACCAATAAGAAAGAAATGATGTTTATTTTTCTCTTAAGTTATTTTCTTCAATTTCCCAATTCACATTACAACTCATCTTTTGACGTTTAAAAAATGTGCGTCAGTTTGGTGTCCCCTCAATTTTGTTACTACTTACTATATTCATAATTTTCATTGCTATTATATATGTTGCTTTATTAATATTGCGTTGTTGCGTATGAAATACAAGTATTGATAAGATAACCAATTTTTTTTAGCGTTTGTAAGTGTTCCCTTCGGCATTATAGAATGTAATTTTAATATTTAATTAATACCTTAAATTTTCACCTTATTTGAAAATAAAAAAGTGACTAGTCCACTTTAGTATAAAAAACAATTAACAAAGAAGTAACATAATTGAAAGAGGAAAATTAATAAACGGAAATGGAGACTCGTATAACAACATACAACGGCCTTAGCTTGTAGGATAATTAACAAAAACATCACAAAAATAACATAATATTAAACAATAATTTATTGATGAATTTAACTTACATACATCAACATTACCATAAGAAATCAGGTAAATCGTGTAAACATTCTTTACTATATTGTCAATGTATATAATTTAAACTACCGAAATACATATGAATTACATAAATACTTTATTCAATAATATTAGCACAATCCAAACAAATAAGTTCATTATAGTAATGGGACTAAGAGGAGCCATCAGAGGGGTTAATTTTTTTCTTATCATTCTTGAAGGAGGAGGTGGTAGCTTTCACTATTTTTTCAACAACCATTGCCTTCACTGGTTTCTTAACTTTTTTTGGAAAGACACTTTCATTCTTTGATGTGCTTTCTTTGCCATTATTCTCCATATCTTTGTTGATAATATATATATATATATATATATATATAAAACTAAGTAAATAAAACTATGTCGTTCTCTGTAACAGCTTAAATTTTTAGATGAAATGATCACACAGTACTTCAACAATCTCTTCTCTTAGTACTTATGAATATGAGGGAGTGTATTAATGCTTTGCTGTTTTTAGCTTGTGATGTTTTGAGGAGTACATTTGTTGAGGTATTTATAAGAGTTTTGAGGGCTTTGTTTATAATGTCATGAAAGTTTGTAACTTTAGTTGAATTTCTTAGTAATTAGCTTATGTAAGATTAAAAGAAGATTGTTGATTATTTCTTGCATGGAATATGTGTTTGTGTGAGTTTTTGGGGGTTTTAAATGGAAGCTTGTGTGTTATTCAAAATTGAAAATATATTACTCCTATTTTACTATCTCCATTCATTTTTATTTGTCCACTATACTATCTTGGGATGTCAAACAATACTTGTTTAGTTTATAAAATCAATGTCATGTTGTGTCTATTTTACCATTGCTATTAAATACTATTTATTTTTCAATGTTTAGATAACTTATATTTAATAAGGGTGATTTGATAAAATTACCCTATCATCTACTGCTTTTTAATCCCTGTGCTAAGTCAATATAGTGGACAACTATTGTTGTGACAATAATTTATTATTACATGGGGTGTGCGTATATATGTGTGTTTTTGATTGGATGGGAATGGGTTTGTGTGTGGATGAGTGAATTAATTTTGGCTTTTTCTATTTATTAATTTCAATTAACGACCTATGAAATTGTTATATATATATATATATATATATATATATATATATATATATATATATATATATACATTTCTTGGAAATGAAGTACTCCATATTACTCATGATATTAGCTTATTTTTAAAAAAATATTTAACCACTACTAAGGATTTGGAAGGGGAATTTCATTATATTTAAGCTTTATTAACTTTCAAACTTATTAGTTTTATAGAATTAATCAAATGGTAAATTAGTTTTACTTTTCCGGATCAAGTGGTGTGGTTGAAATAGAGTTTTGTGGCTTTTGTTTATGGTCATGAAAGTTTTCATGTAACTCTAGTTGAATTTCTGAGTAATTAGCTTATGCAAGATTAAAAGAAGATTGTTAATTATTTCTTGCATGGAATATGTGTTTGTGTGAGTTTTTGGGGTTTGAGTCAAAAAAATTATTGAATGATTTTATTGGGCAACAATAAAAGAAAAGGATAATAGTATGTTATTTTCATAACTTGAGATGACTATCCAAAAAAATTAAGTTTTGTTTGTGTGGTTGAGCCAAGGAAACTACGTATTTATTGTTCAAGCCAAATTACCAAAAACCAATTACTATTTTATTTTTCTAATTCTTGCATGGAATATGTGTTTATGTGGGTGTGTAATTTCGGATTGTTCATTTTAATGTGAAGTGATGTGTGTTACTAAGAAATTGTGTGTGTCGATGAGCTAGGAAACTAGGAAAATTAATTTCATGATAATTTAAATTACAAAGAACTAATTTTCTGTATAGTTTATTTATTTATTATTTCATGGCTGTGTGTGTTGTTGGGGTAATAGGTTTGTGTGGGTTTAAAGATTAATTAGGATGACTTCTATTTAATTTGTTATACGTTTATAGGAAATGTCCAAGTAGTACTCCGTAATACTTATGAAAATAGTTTATTCTAAAAAAATAGTCAACCAAATCAAAGAGAAAAAAGATTTTACATTTATTTCCATGTAATTTCACTTATTCACTATATATCTTCATTACCAGCTTTGCCTAGTAATAAAATTTATAAATTGTAGTTTTTTTTTAAAGGAAGAAGCATGTCCCTTATCATAGTCTTACATGAAGAAGTATTAGCTAGATATGTTTTAAAAAGATATATTGGTGGTACAAAGAAATTAATATGTATAATGATTCACAAAATCGGGGATAAGCACTCAAATTATTGATTTCAACTTCATTTTTTCATGTCCATACATTTGTTTGAAAACTTTATGCTTAATACATACCTAGAATACTTTATAAATTAACAATTTTTTCATGTATTTTCTGGTTGAATTTCTAAGTTAGTTCATGTAAGTATGTATGAGACTTGAGAGGAACGAGTGTTTGGTACGAAGTTAAATATTTTTTTTCATTTTCTCATATTTGATTAGCTTAAATATTTTGAAAAATGTTTTTCAAATGGACTATTTTTCTCCAATTTAAGGAAAATAACTTTCCTGCATAAGTCAAAATGCTATTTCAACCACACCACTTGACCCCGACTCCCAATCATATCATGAGGCCCAACTCCTGACTCTGACACCAAACATCAAAAAATAAGTTAGAAAATAGTTTCCAGGTTTCAGTGTTCATTCTTCAAGCTCCCTCGAATGGCCAAGAAGTCTTGATCGCGTTCTAGCCTACATTGTGATCGTTCAAATTTGTTGCCTCAAACCATCTTACTAATTTATTCCGGAATAGCTAATCTCAGAATAATTAATTCTGGAATAACTTATTCCCCACCAAACGACCTCTAGTCATGTCTTGTGCCCTTCGTGTTGCGCAAATATTTACAAAGGTTATTGGTTTTATTACTACTTACTTTGTTCATGATTTTTATTGCTATGATATTATAACCTACGTTGCTTTGTTAATATTGTGTTATTGCGTACGCAATAGAAGCGTTGATAAAACAGTTGGTTCACATAGCGTGAGTAGGTGTTTGTTAAGAGCTGATCAGTGATTTCAATATTTATCTAAAATTTTCACCTCTTATTAAAACGAAAATTCGACTACTCTTCTTTTTAAAAAAATATTGGGATACTACACCATAGTTTATTAATGAGTTTAACTTAAACACATCAATAATATCATAAAGAATAAGGTAAATATTTAGTATAAACATTTCTTATAATACTACTGGCGATGTATATAAGTTACACAGAGAGTTGGCAAAATAGCCACTCTCCAAACTTAATTGAACATTAACACAAAAGCCTTGAATAATTTGTGGTATACCCACTATTAATGACATCATCCACATGCCCTAATTGGCACATACAAAAGACCTCACTAAGTTTTCATATCTCCACTTTGGTCCCCCCTTCTTTTCCAACTAATTCGGGATAATATATATTTATTTGCATTTGTTAAAAATTATATTAGAAAAAAATAAAAAAAACCAAACAAATGGGAAAGAAGAGCAGCTCGTTTTGCTGCTGTCGAAACTGACGATTCCGGCGAGTTTTTCGGCCAAAATATCCATTTTCAAGGTAAAATCATCATCATCTCCTACTCCATAGTCATGTTTACTCCATTTTCTTTCAAAAACCAAGCTTCAAAATGATTTTCCCGCCATTTTAGAAATTTGAGAAATCTTCCATAATAAACACTTGATAACTCATTATAGATACATTTTAGAAGTTTAAAAGCATTAAAAATTTGTTTCGCCATTGCAGGAATTGCATTTTGAACCACGATCTCATTCAGTCGCGTTTCTGTACTGATGTCAGACTTCATCGATCGTTAAAGACTGATACTGTAATCTAGTATATATCTTTGTAGTATATAATGGCAGTAACTGAATTTGTTGTTGCTGGTGGTGATTATATGGGAGAATGGGAGGAGACTCCTAAAAGCTGGAATTGGAAATCTTTTAGTAAGACGACAGTGCCCATTGCGTTGCGTCGCAATGGCTCATATGACGATATGATTGCAAGCATAATTGAGGCAGGTGAGTTAACTTGCAAGCCAAATGACTTGGTGATTAGCTATCAAATGAATGGGAGGGGAATAATACATCCCACATTCATAAAAAATGAATAGGCACGTGAGCTTGTACATGTTAGATATTGGTATTGATGGCTTTAGGCCTACATTGAGGATAAACGTTAATGTGAGGCCTCCAATTGAACCAACAAATTTATTTAACTGTGACAATGATTCGATTGGAAATGAAAGATTGGGTGATCATTCAAAGGAGAGCATGAGTGATAATTCAAATGAGAGTTTGGGTGATCATTCAATGAATATACATGATGATCCAACTAATGTGGAAAATCAGCCAGTAGATGTGGAAGATCCTGAACTCGAATGTTGTGAAGAAATGCAGGTACAAAAGGAATTGGGATCACAATCCAACCATTCCTTCTCCGATGGAACTAATTTATGTATAAACCAAACTTTCAGTAACAAGAATGAGTTGAAATTGTTATTAGCCGAAGTGGCGACAAAAAAGTCTTTTGATTTTGCTACTGTGAAGAGTTGTACTAAATACTTAAAGGTGAAATGTGTATCTCGTAATTGTGCATGGATGTTGCGGGCGAGGAAATATGAGTGTTCAGATAGATTTCGTTTCTATAAGTACATTGGCGAACATAGTTGTGGCGTTGAACATGCCAACAGTAGCCATAGAAAAATTTCAATCAAAGTCATTGCTTCACTTTGTGTAAATATGTATCGTGATAGCAAGGGTCCAAATGTTAAAGAGATTCAAAGAGTTATGTTTAATTCTTTTCATTGTAGTCCAAGCTATTGGAAATGTTGGAAGGGTGGTGTGGTTGCTAAAGAAATGGTTCGAGGGACAGTGGAGAACGGATATTCATGCTTACCAGCTTTTTCTTACATGTTCGAGACACTTAATGTTGGTTCTAGTTATTGTCTCATGGTAAACGAGGATAGTCATAGGTTCATGTATTTTTTCTTGGCCTTTGGTGCTTGAATTAAGGGATTTGCCCATATGAGAAAGGTAATTGCGGTTGATGGCACTCATTTACAGGGTAAATACGAGGGCGTGTTGTTGAGTGCTGTTGCACAAGATATGGAGAATCATGTTTATCTGATTTCCTTTTGTGTAGTGGACAAAGAGAATGATGCATCTTGGACATTCTTCTTTGAGAAATTGAAGGAGATTGTGGTCGATGAATCATATTTGTGTTTTATCTCCGATAGACACAAAAGTATCGCCAACGATATTGTGAACGTTTACAATCATGCTCACCACGGATATTGTATGAGGCACCTCGGTGAAAATCTCCGCGTAAATGATCATTGTGGAGATTACCTTTATCTTTACTACAATGCGGCAAAGGCTTATTCTTTGGAGGAGTTTGACAATCATTTTGTAGAATTCAAGAACAAATGCCCTAATGCAGCAGTCATCCTTGGGCATGATATTGATTTTGAGAAGTGGAGCAGGGCACATTTTCCTGGCAATAGATATGATGTTATGACCACAAATATCGTCGAGTCACTCAATGCTATGTTGATAGACGAAAGAGAGTAACCCATGGCATCTATATTTAATTTGATTGCTAAGAAGTTTGGAGAATTGTTTAGGTAGAGGCATGCATATATCCTCAAATCAATGGGTAATCAAATGGTGCTGGCTGCCCAAAAAATCGCAAGAAAAAAAATGATCGAGGGCGATTCCTTGTATGTGGAGAATGTAATTGGGGACGGCAATCAATTTACCGTGTTCAGTGCGAGTGTTACTGCCTATGTGGACCTACTGGAAAAGTCATGTTCATATAGGTAATATGACTTGATCAAGATACATTGTGCTCACGCGATGGCCGCTTTGCGATCAAAGCATGACAATGAGTATGGTATGAGCATCTATGAGTACTCTTCGACTTTGTATAAAGTTGAAGCGTACCTTCCTGCATACATGGATTCTATTAATGTTGTCCCTCTCGAGTCGGAATGGTGTGTTCCAGAAGAATTGCTTAGTGTGAAGATTTTTCCGCCTCTTGTTGATACCAAGCTTGGAAGAAAAAGAAGAAAACGTGTCAAAGGCATCGGTGAGAAGGAACAAATGTTCAGTTTGTAAGAGAACCGGACACAAGAGAACTACATGTGTGAACAACAACAAATCATAAACAAGCTTGATTGAATTTGTTTTTGTAATCAAGCTACTGTTTTTTTTTTTTTTTTTTGCTACTGTAATCAAGCTACTGCCAGCATTTTGGTCAATTTATTGTCATCTATTATCGTAATTACTCATGATCTAATATAGATCAATCAAAAGATGACATATATTTTGTACACTATCTATTAAGTTGTGTATTGTTAATATATGAACATTATTAATATATGAAAATTCATGGTATTTGTAATGAATTAGAATATGATTAAGAATTAGAATTAGAATATGATTAAGAATTAGAATTAGAATGATATTTATGACTATTTTTAATGCACCAAATCAAACAATGCTTAAGAAATAATCTAAGTATAACTAATTCAACTATAACTAATACAAGCATTATTTGCATATACACTCTACCAAACGAATCCTTAACGAATTGTCAAAAATATAGATGTTAGCATTAAAAAAAGTAGCAATTTGAACTTTTTTCACAGTTGTAAAATTTGTATATCTAAATATTTATTGGTTATCAAAATATATAGACCCTTTATACAATAGATACATCTATATGTGTAAGGTGTATGTATGACATATGAGATTTACACTCTGACATTAATAAGGTATATTCGGGTTTATATCTATATTAACGCATTGTCGATACTTCACCAACTAGAATCTTACACTTATATATAGACCAAAACTAGTAGAATTTAAAAAAGACAGCAATCAATTAATAATAAATTATATATTTGAAATTTATCCATTTAAACAAGTCACATGATCATGTAAGAGTCCACATAAATTGGGTGTGGTGATTAGTGATGTACGAGGAAGAGTTGTGGTTATATAACCAATATCCTTATAACAATGTTTGAGAAAACAAAAGTATGTTGTGGGGATGTCACTTGTTCAACCACACATTGTTGATTGCCACCCCAATTTATATGGACTCATACATGATCACATGCTTATGTTGTAAAGATGTTGATTGCATAACCACAGATAACTATTCCTCATTCATACTTGTGCTTTCTTCACACATTAGTTTGAAGATGTTGATTGTATAACTACAACTCTTTCTCATACATCATTTATCTCCACCCCCAATGTATGTGGACCTTTACATTACTTGTTTAAACTTATTTAATTTAATAAATTTCAATAATATTGTTTATTATTAGTTAATCATTCTCCCTTTTAAATTATACTAGCTACAGTCTATATTTAAGCGTCATACTCTAGTAGGAGCATTATAGATCATTTATGGATCTTGATATCAACCCATATATACCTTATTAGTGTTGAAGTGTAGATGCCATTGGTACAATCTAAACCAAGCACATGAAAAAATATTGACTGTCTTAATTATCTATATATTTTTACCAACAGCGACAATACTCAATTATCAAAGTTTTACAATGATAACAAAGTACAAATTGCTACTTTTCAACGGTAACATTTTCTTTTTTTAGTGTATAAATAGAAGGATTCATGAACTCTTCCATCCTATTCTATTTTATAATACTTAAACATCTCTTTTTATTATGTCTCAAGCATCTCAAACATCCAATGCAAAAAAATCTTACGTTTGTCGTGGTGGTAATTTAGCTATGTTGAGGACGTCACATACCGATACGAACCTAGGTCGACAATTCTTTAACTGTGCAATTGGTGCATACTCATTTTTTAAGTGGCTTGAAAATGATTCATCAACGAGCAACCCATCAAAATTGAGTCTGGAACTCGAGACATAAAATTTTCAAGGTATTACCAAATTTCAAATATTAGAAAAGCTTCGAAACTCCGAAAAAAATAAGGATTTGCTATTGAGTTTATTCAAAGAGGCCGAAGAGCAGAGAGATCACTTTAAAGGATTGCTAAAAGACACCGAAAAAAATAGGGATCAACTAAACCAAAAGTTGATATTGGTTGAAGAAAAATAGGAAGGACTAAAAATTATATTGTATGGTTTATTGTTAGTGGTTGCTTTTTGAAAATGTGTAATAGGGATGCAGTAGTACAATCTTATATCTTTTACTCATGTAGTAGTAGAATCTATTAATAAAATGAAGTCTTTTTGAAATTGGTAAGACAATGCATTATATATACAATTTAAAGTCCATAACTGGCAACAATATCCATCAAAACAAAAATAACATTTACATGATCAAACTATCTTAATCATCAACCACCAAACATCAACCATTTAAAAAACCAATCGTCTTAATCATCTACCCACTTCAAAAACCAATTGTCTTAATATTCATCAACACAAAAAACCAACCATTTCAAAAATCAATTGTCTTAAACCAACTTCAAAAACCAATTGTCTTAATAAACCAATATCACAAATACCTTACTCATCACCATTTAGCTCACCATTGAGCTCCATAACAATACCCAACACGTCCACTGAATTTTCATCATTGTCTTCATCTACTTTCTCTTCCAACTTCTTATGTTCTTTTTCTTCTTTCTGCAATTCGATCTGCTCCTCTTCTTTTTCCTGTTCTTTGTTCTCTTCAATCTTCTCCTCTTCTTTTTGTTCTTCTTCCTTCTCTTTGATCTGCTCCTCTTCTTTTTCTTCTTCTTTGTTCTCTTCCAGTTTCTCCTATTCTCTTTCTTCATCTTTTTCGGCCATCTTCTCCTCATCTTGTTCATTAACTTCTTCTGCAAAGTACTTATCAGCTGCAACAAGATCTTCATCGACTATTGCTAATGAAAGTATTTCATCAACATCAACTGCAACACCATCTTTATCAACTGTTGATGTTGTATAGTCTTCATTAACTGCTACAAAATCAGTGGCTTAGCATTCTTACAAATAAATTATTTCATACAAATAGTATATAAATTAGTCTACCTTCATTTTTCTTGTTCTTTTGAGATCTCCTCAATTTCTCATCTAGTATGAAAGCAACAACTTCCATCATTGATAGTTCAAGGGATGCAACACACTCACACAAATTATCATCTTAATTTTTCTGTCCACTCGAAATAGAATTCTCACAAGGTTGGTTGGAATTGTTCTCACCCAATATTTCATCCTCCTCGTTCTCTACTGCAGAAGTGAGGACAGTGACACCTTTCAAATTGGCCTTTAAGGCATCAATAATTGTGTCCTTCACTTCGTTCGTATATGAATTTAATGTTGTCATATAATTTTATTTTGTCTCACAGACAGTAGGTATGAGGTATGGATGCACAACCTACAAAAAAAAAATATAAATAGTACAAGACCTTCACCAATTACAAATATTGCTAGATAATAATAAATAAGTTTATACCTTTGTACTTCTCCCTTTGTACTTAAATGGATCACATTCGACAATGTTATCGCTCATTGCCGTGTGCCATCTAAGTAAACGGGGAATTGGCAGAGGAGAATCCAAGGACTTCTTTTCATAATTATCAAGATGAGGAAAAACCTCATATATCCAAACCTGAAATTAATAAAATAACAAATAAATAAACAGAGACTATAAAATACTATATAAATATATAAGAGTTTAATATTAATCAAGTCCATAATTGATAAAAATTACCAGAAATACCCAGAGAAAGCCATACAAAGCATACGATGCATTCCCTCTTTCCTTGTACACTTCACTTTGTTTCTTCAAATTATTTTTTTCTTCAAATACTTCACTGTTAAATCAAACACTCTTTGCCCCACGGATAACTCTAGAAAAAATCTAAATCATCGATCATCTTAATGTGGTTTGAATCCACAATCTTAGATCAATCGTGGGCAAGCAACATCGAGTGGACAAACCAAACTAAAGAGCACTTCAACTTCTGCTCCTTATTCAATCTGGTACCCTTAATCAAACTCATCAACTTTGTACCACTGATATTCATATTCTTGGTTACTTTACAGTAAAATTTCTCACCTTTCTGAAGCACTTTTTTCATTTTTGCATCATGGGGGTATGCTGAGCAATTCAGCCCTGTAATCAATGCAAACTCTTTTAAGCCAAAACAAGCAGGCTTATCATTCACACAAAACCACATCTCATGTAAAAAAAAATTATCATTTTTGACACAACGCAACAACATGTAATGGACCATCTGTCCATTGAACTTGTAATATTCTAGAATATGCATTAAATGTCCAAAACAAGTACCTTTAAAGTCATTATAAATTTTTTCTTGAACTAAAACATTTCTAAAATCACAATAAAGAGTCATTCTTGCTCTCACAGAAATTTTCGCTGGAAAAGATCCTAACTCATCCATACATGTAGTTAGATTATAGGACTTACCAGAGATTTCTCTTGCACAAGGTGGCAAGGACAGGGGATCATCATCCTCATCTCCAATATCTCGTCTATCTCTACTAGTCTCCTCATCTCCACTGTCAGTGTTTTCTTCACTGGACTCAACATCATCATTAGCCTGGGCACTACTGTCCTCATAGTTGTCGATTTCAGCCATCGTATCAGAATCTGAGTTAGACTTGGGTTCTTCAACTACAATTTTTTTCTTTTTTGAAGATCTTGAAACTTCTTCAGCATTTATTTTCTTGTTTTTAGAAGGCTTAGGAACAAATCGTTTAAACATCCCACCTCTAGTTTTAGCCATAACCAAAGTAAACCTCCAATAAAACATGCAAAATAAATAGCAGATCCAACAGAAATCAACAATGTGATTGACAGAAACACCACTAAAGTCGATCAAAGTTTAGGCGATCTAACAAAAGAGGGCAACGAAAAATATTGCACTTCATGTAACAACAAATGTAATGAGAAATTGTTCAAATGGTGTTTCTATTTCTACTCCTTTTATTTTACTTTTTGCAGCTATTTTGTGTTTAGAGGTTAGTACATATAATTTTTTACATCTAGCTGTGCATATTTTGCTTCCTGGGGCTAAAGTTATTCCATTTATTTTCCAATATAGTACTAATGCTTTATCTATGTTTTGGTCTGTCAGTGCTACTGAATAATTAGTATTAACTGTAAATTTAAATTTCTGGTAAATTAAATTTCCTCTTACTGCTGTTATTACACTTTTTTCTATAGGTTCTATTATTCTATCATCTGCCAAATATATTTCTATTGGGGTATCTATTCCTTCTTTAAAACAGGCTTTTACAATGAAATGGTTGAATAAGTTAATGGAAGAGAAGTCGGTGAAATGGTTGATTATACTTGTTTCATCTTTCAAGAATAGAAGATGTTCTTGAAAGATGAAAAGTCTTGCACTTGGAGAAGAAGAAACGTCGGAACAAAAACAAGGACAGAGTTTCAGAAAATATTTGCCTCGATTTTCATCAAATAATAATATTTTTTAAAATGTATTGGGATTATAATATATTTTTGTAAAGATATATATTTTTCCCAAGTTTTAAAAACAATAAACAATCCCATGACCCCACATTCACAAATATACCCCAAGTTTTAAAAAGGCCAAAGAGACCCATGACCCCACACTTTTTCCTTTTTTAAAAGCCCAACCCTAAAAAATAAACCAAAAATAAATTAAGTGGGTATAGAGTAATATAAGTTATTAAGGTGTCCCCAATGCCAATTCTTCTCAAGTTACACCTTCGAAATACATGAGAATCAAATAAATACTTTATTAAATAATATTAGCACAATCTTAAAAGCAAGTTCACTATAGTAAGGGGACTAAGATGTGCCATAAGAGGGATTGATCTTTTTCTTATCATTTTTGAAAGTGGACACCACAACTTTGCCTATCTTTTCAACAACCATAGCCTTCACTGATTTTTTGTCGTTCTTTGGGAACAGACTGCCATTTTTTGATGTTCCTACTTTGCCCTTTCCATCATTCTCCATATCTCTTCTCTTATAAATAATGATGAATATGAGGAAGTGTAGTGTATGATTGCTTTGTTGCTTTAACTTTTGATGCTTTGAGGAGTTCATTTGTTGAGGTATTTATAGGAGTTTAGGCTTTGTTTATGGTATTATTCACAATGTTTTCATGTAACTTGTTGTTCAATTTCTAAGTTAGGTCATGTAAGATTTTGAGAACATTGTTGTCTATTTCGTGCATGAAATTTGTGATTGTGTGTGTTTGGAATTTGTATTTATTTATATCTCAAGTCTTGTGTTATTAAAAAGTGTGAGTTCGTATTGATACACCACCAAACTATTACAATTTTTAATTACAATCTATATTAGTTTCTAAAATGAGGGAATATTTTATCTGAAATTCTTTCTGCCTCAATTTATGTGAAGATGTTCAGAATACATGAAAGGTCTACGGAACTTTAATTTATTATTAAGAATTTGAATATAGACTCTTCAAATATTTTAAAATAAAATTTAAAAACTACACCAAAAGTTCTACTAGTCAACATAACTAATTAGTAGTTTAAAAAAAAATTTAAAAGTTTGAGAAAATCATATTGTTGCATGGGTTGTGTGTGTGTATTGGAGGAGTGGGTAATTTGTGGGTTAGCGTGGGTGTGTGGATTAATTAAGATGACTCCTATTTAATTTGACTCATAATAAGATATGTAGATAGTAATTTACATAACGGAAAAATGTCCCTACCATAATATTTACATGAAAAAACATCTCGAGCTCAAAGAAATATATTATAACACTTACTCTAAATAATACGTAAAGGGTTTTATTTAATGTAATAAGCATGTGGGCCAATTCTTCTCAAAATTTTTGTTTGTATTTTTGTGTTTGTAAGGTGTAAAGGGGATTTATTGTAAATTTTGTGGATTAATTAACTGTGTTTCTTGAAAACATATACTCCCTCCATTTTATATTAAATAAACATCTTATTAAAAATATTTATCTCATATTACTCTATCACTTATTAAATTAGAATAAAATTAATTATTTTTTCTCATTTTACCCCTACAATTAGTATGGACCAATCAATCGAATATTGATTAATACGTCTTTGTCTTTGAAAGTTTAAATAAACTTTAAATTAAAAACCCAAGAATTTCTTTTGGCTTGGGATGATGTCATTGGTTCTTTTCTTCTCTTTCCCTCTCGGGAGCTTCCTTTCGAGGTCGACGTTCAAGAATAAAGTAAAATTAATCAATATAATAATGATAATTACTGCGTAAAATAAAATGTGTTCATCTAATATGAGACAGAGGGAGTATCTCTTATCACCATTTTGATCACCGCACCACCATGTGTGCAGAAGGAAGTAGATGCGAATGTACTAGGAACTAGTTACCCTTGGACCGTAAACAATCCATTTTGTATTATCCAGGGTCGGGATGTGACCCAAACTACGAACAATGACCCACCTGTTAATATAGGTGGGGGAACTACTAATGCTCTTAGGGTGTGTTTGGTATGAAGGAAAACGTTTTCCATGGAAAATGTTTTCCTGGAAAACATTTTGATTTTTGACTTATTTTCTCATGTTTGGTTGGTGAGTAGAAAATATTTTAGTATTTGCTTTATGAATGAAAAATATTTTTGAGAAAATATCTTTTATTTTTATTAGAGGATAGAAAATAATTTTTGAAATTAAAATATTTTTTAAAAACAACTTAAATTTTTTTTTGGCGGGTGTGTGTGTGTGTGGGGGGGGGGTGTTGGTAGGGGCCTGACGGGGGGAGGGTAGGGGTGAGTGTCACGCCCCAAGCCTACACCCCGGACGTAGCTGACACTCAAGAACCATTGCTGGCCTAAAGCGAACCCTTGGCCTGGCTTACTTAACTCAGCGGAAGACTTAACTTAACAAGATAATCTCAAAACATAACTTTAAAGAGATATAACACTTAGCCAAAACGGCAACTGAAGTCTTTAAACAATATCCAAATGATAAAGTAAAGACAACTGAACTACTAATTGTCTATGAAGCCTCTAAAACAAGAAGGGATGTCGGGACAAGACCTCTGATCATCCTAACAACTGATAACTAGAAAAGCAATGTAAAAGAAGGAGCCCTTCAGAAACAATGAGGCTCACTAACTGACTCTGAGTGCTGAACCTGATCAACGAGGCGCTGGATACCTGCGTCTGCATCATAAGACGATGCAGGCCAACTGGCATCAGTACATTGAATGTGCGAGTATACGAGTTGGAATGCTAAACACAACTTAAGCTTGAAAGGAATCTGAAAGAAACACTTACCTTGGGTCTTCTCAACTCATGAATACTTAACTCAAAATAAAGCAATGAAACATATGCAATATATAAAAAGCTTTGTAAAACAGTAAAAGCAACTTAGTTCGTTAAATAAAATGCAATAACAAACTCAACTTTACTCATATAATAAAGTAATATAATTTTTGTGGGAGTTTCTCTAACCGACAACCACCACTATGAGCCTAAGTAGTGATACAACGTCTTGCCCACGCTGCCATAACTGTCCTATACTTTGCCGTCATATAGAACGCTTAATTTAGTGGATCCACTGGTCTATGCTAAAAGAATCTTAACGATTCATCTAAAAAGTATGATCCTTTACTACCCATGATGGCTATATGGTTTATGGAGACTTGAGTTAATATGAACTCGCATCCCCATATCGGTGCTCAATACTACTCCCAAAATATACTTAGCTCATATGTTTTAAAAACAAACTTCTTTCTTTGGTTTGAGATAATTACTCAAAACTTAGCTTAAAAGCTCTCTTGGAATCGATGTTCCCTTTTCTTGCTAAAATGTGAAAAACATTTATAAACTCTCTGGGAATACTTAGTTCCTTTATAGTTTTTTGAGAAATGAACTCAACTCTTTACTCTTTGCTTAACTTGAAACTTAAGTCTTAAAACAAAGTTAAAACATTAGTTAAAGACTTTGGAAAGCTTTATAAACTTTGTTTTGGCTTGTTTCTTAACTTCTAGACTTGACTCTTAATTTCTCTTGACTTTGATTTTAACCTTCCTTGAATTGGATTATGGATTCAAGGTTCATGATTTCATGTTTATGGATGATTTCATAATGTTTAGATGTACCTTAGAGTGCTAGAATCAACTAGAAAACATAGGTACATTGCCAAGGAACAAGTACGAAAAGGTGGGGAAGAAATGGGGAGAACTGGCGACCTTGGCGCTCTGAGAGGCGCGGGGCGCCAGAGCACAAACTTCAGAGCTGGAGTTGTGGCGCTCTGGCTGGCGCGTTGCCCCAGAGCCCAAACTTTAGACTCTGAAGTGGGGCGCTCTGAGAGGCACGGCGCCCCAAGCCCTTGCCCAGACTTATCTCCTTTGTTTTACATCTCTAAACCCTCTAATTTCACTTAGTTCGTTCCCCAAACACTTAGAATCACTAATACCCTCAATATACAATAGATTCAAACCAAAATTACACCTGGAAACATGAATCAAATTGCAAGAAACTCCAACAACACAACTCACAAAAAATTCAACGAAACTTTCAACAATGTTCATCAAGAACTCAATTTCTAAACTTTCAAAAACTTAAATTCACTGAATTGAATCATGGTTGGCACGTGGGATAACTAACCCAACACTATGTTATCTCACATACCTTTTAGGGATCACCCCTGAAGAAATCCACAAGTTATCCTCGACGAAATCGACGAATCTTAATCATTCTTCTACTTTCTCCTCTTCTCCAAGCCCTAGCATAAAATTCACTTTTCTAAACTGACTAAAATCTGAATTTTACCCCAATTAAACTCCTAAGAATGAATTAGAATAATTAGGTAAGGAAAAGACTAAATTACCCTTCCAAAATTCGAATTAGACTTTCCTTAATCCAATGGCCCAACTTCCAAAGGGCATAACTTACTCATACAAACTCGGAATCACGCAAACTCGGCGGCGTTGGAAAGATCATGGAATGATCTTTCCAACCATATCTGGAAATACACCTAACTCATCCTGATCTAGGAGTTATGTCAATTTGAAGTTGACCAAAACTTAATTTTTCTCAACTTAAACAAATTTCCAGATTTTCATTCTTTCCAAAATGACTATTTCCAATTATTAGCTTCTTCCTAGTTATTTTAAATTCCGAGATGTTACAATATCTCCCCCTTGGGAACATTCATCCTCGAATGAGATTACTCTTACTAGGCTAAGGGTGTAACATCAAGTTCAAACACCCACTAAGCAATTGCAAACAAACAACATGCTCACTCATAATTTAAAGAGTACTAAGAAGAGAATTAGTACCTTGGTCTGTATTTTCTCTGGACTCAAAGGATGTGGATATCTCTTCTTCATATCATCTTCATCTTCCCAAGTAGCTTCTTCAACAAATTGGTTCCTCCAAAGGAATTTGACTGATGCTACCTCTTTTGTTCTCAACTTGCGAATTTGGCGATCTAGAATCTGAACCGGAATCTCTTCATAAGATAAACTATCATTGATCCCAATATTTTTAGTTGGTATGATCAATGAAGGATCGCCCATGCACTTCTTCAACATAGAGATGTGAAACACCGGATGAACCGCGACTAACTCTTATGGTAGCTCCAACTCATAAGCTACATTGACAATCCTCTTGGATATTTGATAGGATCCAATATACCGGGGAGTAAGTTTCCCCTTCTTACCAAACCTCACAAAACCATTCATGGGTGAAAATTTAAGATATACCCAATCATCTACTTCAAATTCTAACTCTCTTCTCCTAACATCAGTGTAGGATTTATGACGACACTGTGCCATTTTCAACCTCTCTTGGATCACTTTCACCTTCTCCATAGCTTGATGAACTAAATCTGGTCCTATCAACCCTGCTTCACCAACTTCAAACCATCCAATAGGAGATCTCCATCTTCTCCCACAGAGAGCTTCATAAGGAGCCATTTGGATGCTAGGGTGGTAACTATTATTATAAGCAAACTCAATGAGAGGTAGGTGATCATCCCAATTTTCTTTGAAATCAATCACAAAAGCCCTCAATATATCTTTTAAGGTCTGAATAGTGCGCTCTGCTTGCCCCTCTGTCTAAGGATGAAAGGCAGTACTTAAGTTCACCTTCGAAACCAAGCCTTTTTAGAATGACTTCCAAAACTGTGTAGTAAATTGCGCACTTCTGTCTGAAATAATGGAGACCGGAACCCCATGAAGTCTTACCACCTCTTGAAGATACAACTTCGCATAATCTTCTGCTAAATGAGTAGTCTTTACTGGCAAAAAATGGGCTGATTTTGTCATTCTGTCGATAATCACCCAAATAAAATCATGCTGCCTGCGAGACCTTAGTAAACCTGTGATGAAGTCCATATTAATCATCTACCACTTCCATTCCAAAAGTTCTATATTCTGAGCCAAACCACCGGGTCTTTGGTGCTCTACTTTAACTTGTTGGCAATTTGGGCACTTAGCAACAAACTCTACAACGCCCTTCTTCATATTATTCCACCAATACACCTCTCTCAAATCACGATACATCTTTGTGGAACCTGGATGAATGGAATATCTGTAGCTATGAGCCTCCTTCATGATCCTCTCTTGGAGTCCATCCACCATTGGTACACACAATCTACCTTGATATCTCAGTACGCCATCTTCTCCTTGTTCAAAAGCTAATACTTTTTACTTATGAACATCTACCTTCAATTCAAGAAAAATGGGATCTTGGCCTTGTTTTTCTTTCACTTCCGACACTAATGAAGATTCAACCCTATTCATCACCATTATTCCTCCTCTAAAATCCATTAGTCGGACTCCTAAGCGTGCAAGTCTATGCACATCTTTCACTAACTCTCTCTTTTCCTCCTCAACATGGGCAGTACTACCCATAGACAACCTGCTCAAGGTATCAACAACAACATTAGCCTTACCTGGGTGATAAAGAATACTCATGTCATAATCCTTGAGTAATTCTAACCACCTCATTTGTTTGAGAGTAAGCTTTTTCTGAGTAAACACATATTGAAGACTATTGTGATCAGTGAATACATCAACATGAACACCAAATAAATAATGACGCCATATCTTCAAAGCGAATACTACAGCATCCAACTCTAAGTCATGGGTTGGATAATTCTTCTCATTAACTTTCAACTGTCTGGAGGCATAAGTTATGACTTTGCCATTCTGCATTAACACGCAACCCAAACCAACTCTAGACGTATCACAATAGGTAACAAAGCCTTGCGTACCTTCTGGTAAGGTCAAAACTAGGGTAGTAGTCAACCTCTTTTTCAATTTCTGAAAACTTTTCTCACAAGCTTCAAACCATTGAAACTTCATTGTTTTCTGAGTCAACTTGGTCAAAGGAGACGAAATGGATGAGAACCCTTCTACAAACCTTCTATAATAGCTAGCCAAACCCAAGAAACTCCTAATATTAGTTGGAGATGTGGGTCTAGGCCAATTCTGTACTGCCTCAATTTTCTAAGTATCAACTTTAATTCCCTCTCCAAACACAATGTGGCCTAAGAATGCCACAAACTCAAGCCAAAACTCACATTTAGAGAACTTAGCATACAACTCCTTATCTTTCAAAGTCTAAAGAACTATTCTGAGGTGACTAGCATGATCTTCTTCATTCCTTGAATAGATTAGTATGTCATCAATGAAGACGATAACAAACATATCTAAATAAGGTTTGAATACTCTATTCATAAGGTCCATCAATACTGCAGGTGCATTGGTCAAACCAAAGGACATGACCAGAAACTCGTAATGATCATAACGGGTCCTGAATGTTGTCTTAGGAATATCATACTCCCTTACTTTCAACTAATGGTAGCCAGATCTGAGGTCAATCTTAGAAAAATAAGAAACACCCTGAAGCTGATCGAAAAGATCATCAATTCTCGAAAGAGGATACTTGTTCTTGATGGTAACCTTGTTCAATTGGTGGTGATCTATACACATCCTAAGGGAACCATCTTTCTTCCTCACAAATAAGACCGGAGCACCACAAGGTAAGACACTTGGTCAAATATCTCTAAAAGGTCTTTCAATTGCTCATTTAACTCTTTCAACTCTGTTAGTACCATTCTATATGGCGGAATAGGGATAGGACGAGTATTTGGAAGAATATCTATATTGAAGTCTATCTCTCTCTCAGGAGGGACTCCGGATAGATCATCAGGAAAAACTTAGGGGAACTCTTTTACTACTGGAACTGACTGAATAGGAGGTATCTCAACACTAGAGTCATTAACTCAGACTAAGTGATAGACACACCCCTTGGAAACTAACTTTCTTGCCTTAAGGTATGAAATGAAATGACCCTTAGGCACTGTTGAACTACTTTTCCACTCTAAGACTGGCTCATTAGGAATCTGAAACTTGACAACTCGAGTCCTACAACCAATGCAAACATAACAGGTATGAAGTCAATCCATACCTCGAATGACATCGAAATCTACCATGTCTAACTTAATTAAATCAGTCATGATGTCTTTGTGATTAATGGAAATGACACAATCACGATAAACTCGCTAAGCTAGGATAGACTCTCCAACAGGTGTAGAAACATAAAAGGGTTCACAGAGTTTCTCAGGAAGAACATCAAACTTATTTGTAACATAAGGGGTTACAAAAGATAAACTTGCTCGTAGGTCTAGCAAAGCATAGACATCAAAATCAAAGACTTTAATCATACCAGTGACAACATCTAGAGAGTTCTCTTTCTCTTGGCGACTAGTGATCGCATAAAGATGGTTTCCTTCTCCAACTGCCCTTGAAGTAGCTCATCTAGATACAGCTCTATCTGGTGGACCAACTGAAGAAGACTGGGCTCTATTGCCCCCATTACCATTACTCTGTCTGCTCTTAGGACACTCTCTCATAAAATGACCGTTCTGGCCATACTTGAAAACAACTAATGGAGTCATCACGACACATCCCTGAGTGGCTCCTACCACACTTAGCACATGCATGAGTCTTAGTACCCCCTTGTGCCTTACTACCTTACGATGCGCAGGTCTAGCTCTGAAGTTCTGAGAATTCTAACTATTGCACTCACATTTGTTCCTTGGTGCAGGTGCACTAGAAGATGATGGAGCAGGTCCTTTCTGCTTTTGTTGAAAAGAAGACCGATTCACATTACTCTTGTGCTGCTCGAATTCATTCCCTGATGTCTTAGCCCTCTTATTCTTAAACTCTTCTCTGTCCTTCAGTTTATCCTCCTCAACTTATTGCACATGGATCATCAACATTGCTATGCCCATGTAACCTATCAGCATTGTAACCCTACCTTTTATACTCGATAAACGAGCCAATCCAGCCACAAACAAGCTCATTCTACTCCTCATGTTGGCAACCATCTCTTTGCTTCTCTTAGCTAACGGGGAAAGAAACGCCCCATGAAAGCACCCTCAAAACAATCCAACTCACAATCGGTTACGCACAAGCACGAGTTAGAAAGAAACTTTTTAGAGATAAAACTCTAACGCACAAAATGAGGATGAAAGAAGTGAGATAGTTCCTAAATGTTGTAGCCTCCTAATTATAAATGTGGCGTGTTTCACACCGATAACTAGGACTCTACAAACACGACTTCATAGAATCCCTATGACTCTTGAACTCTGTGCTATGATACCAAGTTTGTCACGCCCCGAGCCTACACCCCGGACGTGGCTAGCACTCGAGAACCATTGTTAGCCCCAAGCAAACCCTTGGCCTGGCTTACTTAACTCAGTAGAAGATTTAACTTAATAAGATAATCTCAAAACATAACTTTAAAGAGATATAACACTTAGCCAAAATGGCAACTGAAGTCTTTAAATAACACCCAAATGATACATAAAGACAACTGAACTACTAATTGTCTATGAAGCCTCTAAAACAAGGAGGGATGCCGGGACAAGACCCCCGATTATCCTAACAACTGATAACTAGAAAAGTAATGTAAAATAATGAGCCCTCCAGAAGCAAGGAGGCTCACCAACTGACTCTGAGTGCTGAACTTGATCAACGAGACGTTGGATGTTGATCCTGGTTACCTGCGTCTACATCATAAGACGATGCAGGCTAACTGGCATCAGTACATTGAATGTACGAGTATGCGAGTTGGAATGCTAAACACAACTTAAGCTTGAAAGGAATCTAAAAGAAATACTTGCATTGGCTCTTCTCAACTCATGAATACTTAACTCAAAATAAAGCAATGAAACACATGTAATATATGAAAAGCTTTGTAAAATAGTAAAAGCAATTTAGTTCGTTAAAGAAAATGCAATAAAAAACTCAATTTTACTCATATAATAAAGTAATATAGTTTTTGTGGGAGTTTCTCTAACCGACAACCACCACTATGAGCCTAAGTGGTGATACAATGTCTTGCCCACGCTGCCAGAACTATCCTATACTTTGCCGTTATATAGAACGCTTAACTTAATGGATCCACTAGTCTATGCTAAAAGAATCTTAAGGATTTATCTAAAAAGTATGATCCTTTACTACCCATGATGGCTACATGGTTTATGGAGACTTGAGTTAATATGAATTCGCATCCCCATATCGGTGCTCAATACTACTCCCAAAATATACTTAGCTCATGTGTTTTAAAAACAAACTTCTTTCTTTGGTTTGAGATAATTACTCAAAACTTAGCTTAAAAGCTCTCTTGGAATTGATGTTCCCTTTTCTTGCTCAAATATGAAAAACATTTATAAACTCTCTGGGAATACTTAGTTCCCTTATAGCTTTTTGAGAAATGAACTCAACTCTTTACTCTTTGCTTAACTTGAAACTTGAGTCTTAAAACATTTGTTAAAGACTTTGGAAAACTTTATAAACTTTTCTTTGACTTTCTTCTTAACTTCTAGACTTAACTCTTAACTTCTCTCGACTTTGATCTTAACTTTCCTTGAATTGGATAATGGACTCAAGGTTCATGATCTCATGTCTATGGATGATTTCATGATGTTTAGATGTACCTTAGAGTGTTGGAATCAACTAGAAAACATAGGTACATTGCTAAGGAACAAGTACGAAAAGGTGGGGAAGAAACAGGGAGAACTGGTGACCTTGGCGCTCTGAGAGGCGCAAGGTGCCAGAGCACAAACTTTAGAGCTAGAGTTGTGGCGCTCTGGCTGGCGCATCGCCCCAGAGCCCAAACTTCAGACTCTGAAGTGGGGCGCTCTGAGAGGCGCGGCGCCCCAAGCCCTTGCCCAGAAAACTCCTACTTTTCTCCTTCGTTTTTCATCTCTAAACCCTCTAATTTCACTTATTTATTTCCCCAAACACTTAGAATCACTAATACCCTCAATATACAATAGATTCAAACCGAAATTACACTCAGAAACATGGATCAAATCGCAAAAAACTCCAACAACACAACCCACAAGAAATTCAACGAAACTTTCAACAATGTTCATCAAGAACTCAATTTCTAAACTTTCAAAAACTTAAATTCACTAAATTGAATCATGCTTGGCGCGTGGGCGAACTAACACAATGCTATGTTATCTCACATACCTTTTAGGGATCACCCCCGACGAAATCCACAAGTTATCCTTGACGAAATCGACGAATCTTGAACGTTCTTCTCCTTTCTCCTCTTTTCTCCTCTGCTCCAAGCCCTAGCATAAAATTCACTTTTCTAAACTGACTAAAATCTGAATTTTACCCCAATTAAACTCCTAAAAACGAATTAGAATAATTAGGTAAGGAAAAGAATAAATTACCCAACTTCCAAAGGTCATAACTTACTCATACAAACTCGAAATCGCGCAAACTCGATGATGTTGGAAAGATCATTCCAAGAGCTTTCCAACCATATCTGGAAGTACACCTAACTCATCCTGAGTTAGGATTTATGGCCATTTGAAGTTGACCAAAACTCAATTTTTCCTAACTTAAACAAATTTCCAGATTTTCATTCTTTTCAAAAATGACTATTTCCAATTATTAGTTTCTTCCTAGTTATTTTAAATTGCGAGATGTTACAGTGAGGTGGGGTAAAAAATTAAAATTTTAAATTAAAAATTTTTTTAAAAAAAAAATTTAATTTTTTTTTTTTGGCGGGGGGGGTTGGGGGGGCGGGTTGCGGGTAGGGGGCGGTTCGAGGGTAGGGGTGGGGTTAAAAATTTAAAATTTGAAATTAGAATTTTTTTAAAAAAACAAACTTAAATTTTTTTTGTGGGGGTGGGATTAAAATATAAAAATTGGAAATTGGAAATTTTTTTAAAAAAGAAACTTAATTTTTTTTTGCCGAGTGGGTGGGGCTATGGGGGAGGGGGGGTGGGGTACAAAAATAAAAAATTAAAGTTGAAAATATTTTTTTTAAAAAAAGCTTTAAATTTTTTTTTGGTGGGGTAGGGGGGGGGGGGATTTGGGGCCGAGTAGGGGGCTGGTTGGGGGGGTGTTGGGGTAGGTGCGGGTTAAAGAAAATAAAAAATTGAAATTTTTAATTTGTTTTTTTAAAACAAACTTTTAAATCGAAAATTTCAAAATTGAACTATTTTTCATAAATAAAATTTTAAGTTGTGAATTTTTTTTGGTTGGGGGAGGGGCTGGTTTTGGGGGGGGGGGGTAGAGATAAAATAAATTAATTTTTTCAAAAAAAAAATTGTAATTTAAAGTTGGAAGAGAGTTTTGGAAAATGTTTTTCTTAATTTTTGAAGGAAAGTCATTTTCCTTAAATTTGGAAGAGAGTTTTGGAAAATGTTTTTCTTAATTTTTGAAGGAAAGTCATTTTCCTTAAATTTGAGGAAAATGAGTTGATTTGGAAAATATTTTCCAAACATTTAAGGTCAACCCAAACACACCCTTAATCTCTAATTTTATAATATAAGTAACTTTTTGATTAAAAAAAAAAAAAAGATAGCTGGTAATTTGCTTAGCGTGACCGTAGGAGTGAGTAAAGTGCCGGTCACAGCCTAAAGCGTTATACGATCGCGATTTCAATATTTATGTAAATTTTCACCTCTTATTAAAATGAAAATTTGACTGGGGAAAGGGAAAATGGGAGAGGCATTACTAGGCAGGAAATTGAACTTACTAATTGAGCTATTAAGATTTCTCAAAACTCTCGAGTACTTCACTTTAGTTTATATTTAGAAATTAACAATGAAATTACACTACTGACGAGGGAAATTAACAAATGGAAACGAAAAGTCGTGTTACAACTTACAACATGCTTATAAAGGTTTAATTAATCAAAGAAAATACCACTCTCATTTTTAAAAAAAAATACTACACCATAGTTTATTAATGAGTTTAATTTATATACATCAACAATATAGTAAAAAAGGTAAACAATGTAAACATTCTTTACAATACTGGAGATGTATCCTCAAAATACATCAGAATTGAATAAATACTTCATTCAATAATATTAGCACAATCTTAAAAGCAAGTTGATTATAGCAAGGGGACTAAGATGTGCCATCAGAGGGGTTAATCTTCTTCTTATCATTCTTGAAAGTGGACACCACAGTTTTGCCAATCTTTTCAATAGCCATTGCCTTCACTGACTTCTTATCTTTCTTTGGAAACACACTTCCATTTTTTGATGTGTCTACTTTGCCCTTTCCATTATTCTCCATATCTCTTCTCTTAGAAAATAATTAATTAAATATGAGGAAGTATAGTGTATAATTGTTTTGTTGCTTTAAATTGTGATGCTTTGAGGAGTTCATATATATGTTGAGGTATTTATAGGAGTTTAGGCTTTGTTTATGGTATCCTTCTTAATGTTTTCATGTAACTTCATCAAATTCTAAGTTTGCTCATGTAAGATTTTGAGAACATTGTTGCTATTTCGTGCATGGAATGTGTGATTGTGTGTGTTTATGTGTGTGTGTTTGTAATTCGTGTTTATTTATATCTCTAAGTCTTGTGTTATTAAAAGTGTGAGTTCATATAGATGCGCTTAATCGCCATGAAACTATTGATTTTTAATTATAAATTTACTAGTTGCTAAAATTTGAGTAACTTTATTCAGTAGTACTCTTTCTGCTTCAATTTATGTGAATGGGTGCAGAGTTAGTATGAGGATCAACATATTTTATTTTGATTATGAATCTGAGTAAAAACTTTTCAAATATTTTATAACAAAATTTATAATTTTAAAAATTATATGAAAAGTACTATAAATCAACATGGGGTGTGGTGGGCGGGATGGGTTTTGTGGGTTTTTGTGTGTGTGGATTAATTAGGATGACTCCTATTTAATTTGCCTAATTATAATATATGTAGATCGTAGTTTTCATAAAAGAAAATTGTCCCTATCATAATTTCTACATGAAAAAATATCTCGAGCTCAAATATTAGGCTTAATGTGTTTTAAAATGTGTATTGATTGTATTAGAGAAATAATACGTAAAATTTTTAATTAATGTAATAAGCGTGTGGGCCAATTCTTCTTAAATTTTGTTTTTAATTCGTTTACCGTGTTCTGATATTTTGTTTTGTCTTTTTTTTTTGTGTGTAGGTAAGGCATATAGGGAATTCATTGTAAATTTTGTGGATTATTTGTGTTTCTTAAAAGCATATATATATCTTTGTCATTGATATTGTTCTGTTATCTTGTTTTTTGATTTTACTAAGCTGAATGATTTTGAGAAATTTTTATATTTGACATAGATTATTAATTAGACATTCTTTTCATGACGTTACCAGTTGAACACTACACTTAACAAAACTTTTAAATACTTCTAGTTATCGGCTGAACTTATGGAACATTAATGTTGCTAAATTGAAAAAATATGTGATGTATACCCATATTAAGAGCGTGAATCGATAACTTTTATTGAAAATGTACATACCATAAAATTGTATTTGTCATTGAAGTAATATGAATTTATGGACAAATATTTCAAAGAACTGCTTTTTAACCTCAACAATGTAATGTAATAGTAGAAAATAGTAATTCGGTAGATGAAAATTATTGAACTACCACGAAGCTTAAACACTCACACCAGCTTCTCAATATTTTAGTTTATATATATCAAATATTTATTAATTTAAAAAATACCAAATTTTAACTATTATTTGTTTATATGTCTGGTTATTTGTCATTAAATTGAAAAGTGAATATATTTTGGTCATTTTCGCTCATCAAATTTATAACTTTTTTTATGATAACTTTTGCTTCCAATCTAAAATCTGAATAAGCACGTATTGTTTTTCTATAATTTTTACCTATAAAAATGATAAAATCTACCCATCAAAATAATTTTATATTATAATGGGTAGAAAATTACGACTTCATATAGTTATATAATTTGTAAAATTGTTACTTTAATATGAAAAAAATTACATCTTTATAATTTTACCTAAAAAATGATTAAAATTCCATACCTTTAATATGATAAATATTTAAAACTCCATTCCTTTAATTTGACCCCAAATAAATCTTCTTCTTTTGAATTTTTAGAGTAAAATAATTTAACTTTGATAATAAATTTAGGTATAATAATTAATAATTTAAAATATTTTTTAAAAAATAAAATCAAATTAATACTGGTTAATATTTGAAATTAAAAAGATATCACATAAATTAGAATGAAATAATGTTATCTCATAAATTAGTACGGAGAAAACATAAAATGAAACAGAAAGAATAATATTTATCTCAAAAGCTCACTAATATAGATCCACTGAGATTCATCCCTTTGTTGCTCCGATTCGTCCCCCCACTCCCCCTCCCCCAACCCTACACTCTATTTTACTCTCTAAATATAGAGTTCTCTATTTTTTAAGACAATCAACTCATACCCAATTCTCTATTTTATTCTCTAGAAAGGAATCTTTTTCTCTCTCCTCAATATTATATTATTATATCTATTTCATAATATGAATTCTTTATTTCTTTTTCCCAATAATTACTTTATATAATTTTCATGTGATATAAAATTTAATTTTTTTCAATTTTTTTATTTAATATAAAATTATATTTTATTCTAAATTTTTAAACAACATAAATTGCAAGAAAATATTATATAATATACAAATTAATGGACAAATTCAAATAAAAGTGAAATATAATTACATAAACATTACATAAACACTCAATTTTCGAAATTATTATGTTGCTCCCATAAATGCTCTATTTATGCATTGTGGAGTTCACAATGAGCATTTTTGTCCTTAATTTTTTTTATGTCTAGCTAAAGATTGTTCAAACCGGAACTTTCATCTACCACCATTTCTGCCGTTGGAGCCTCTATGACATCTTGAATTGGTGCATTAAGATCACGTTCATCCTCAATTATCATGTTGTGCAGTATAATACATGTAGTCGTTATATCATGTAACACTTCCTTTCTCCAAAAACGTGACGGTCCTGCAATAATTGCAAAGCGTGATTGCAAAACTCCGAATGCACGTTCAACATCTTTTCGGCATGATTCTTGTTTCATCGCGAATTAATTATTATGATTGTATTTTATCTTGTATTTAAATTATTATGTTATGTATTGTATTGTTATCTTGTAGTTTTCATTATCATATTATGTATTGTACTTTTAAATTAACATTTTTAATCATATCATTTTAATTTTGTCTATTTTTTATAGTGAAAATTAATAATAAAATCAAATTATATTATTGACGAAAATTAGAAAAAATTAAAATACTACTAATTCGGGATGAAAGTAGTATATATTAAATAATATATTTTTAAAATATTATATTACATTTAAAAATAATTATGAATATTAGATATTTAATTAATGAAATTATATGTAAAATAATATGTTAATTAGAAAATAACAGAAATAATAATAAAATATTGAAAAACAATGAATTAAGGGTTATAGAAAAGTTTCAAAATTAGGTGTAGGTGACTCAAGTCTTAATTATTGAGTAGGGGTGACAATTTTTAAATTAAGAATTAAAGGGCTGAATTTTTCATCCCCAAGTTTTTTTTATTTTATGCTTTAGCCCATCTTATATAAAACCCTAAATAATAAGAAATGGAGGGGAAAAAAGGGCACCAACAGCTCACCTTTTTTCTTTTTCTCTCGCGCTTATTCTTCCATGTTGCTCTTCTACTTCATCATCATTCTTCTTCTTCTTCTTCTTGTTCATCACCATCTTCTTCTGGTTGTTTACTGCTAGGGCTGGCAAGGGGACGGGGACGGGGACTGGGGGACGGGACGAGGGACGGCGCTGGAGGGATTTTGGGGGGACCGGGATTGGGGGGACGAAAATACGTCCCATCCCGTCCCACTATATATACGGGATGGGACGGGGTTTGGTGGGACGGGACGGGACGGGGGATTTTTTATTTTTTATATACTTGTTTTTTTGTATTGAAATTACATGTTAATAAATAACATTTTTCGTTTATTTGGTTTTCTATACATTTTTAGTTAATAAATAATGCTTAAGTTTTCAAATTTCAAATTTCAAATTTCAAATTTGAGAAGTTCAAATTTGTATTTTAAATATTTTAAAGTAATTTAAATTTGAAATTTCAAATGTCAAATTTCTATTTTTAAATTAAGTATTTTAAAGTTAGTTTAGTATATATGTAAATATGTATCTATATATTAAAATTAAAATGCAAGACCATAGTTGTATAAAAAAGACTTGAATAAAGCTTTCAAATTTATTCAATAAAATGTAATTGCAACTTAGAAATTAAAAGTTAGAACTTACAATTTACAAATATTAGCGGAGTAACTAATCTACACAGCCACCTTCTAGGAAGGGTTCTGTTTCAATAAGTTCTCAAATGTAAAACTAATATTTGTTACAAATATTATATGAGTAACTAATTTACACAGCCACCTTCTAGGAAGGGTTCTGTTTCAATTAGTTCTCTGATGTAATCTAATATCTGTGTTTCTCCTTTAAAATTCAATTCTAATTGTCGAATCATATCGATGGTGACATCCTCCGGTGTTGGCAAACTTGCTAGAAACTCTTGTGACTCTAAGTTATCGTCAGTAGATTCAATGATCGTTTTAATCCAAGATTCTTGTTTGAAACTTATCTTTGGCAAATTATAATTCCTTCTCTCGGCGTTGACCCAGTCTCTAAATAAAACTGTTGTTTCAAAACTTTCTTCCGCCAATGAATATCTATGATCGCCAATTTGAAACCTTGCCGCACTAAAAGCAGCCTCCGATGCAACTGATGAAGCTTGAATAGCTAGAACATCACGAACCATTTTGCTCAAAATTGGAAATGCAACGCTCCGCCTCCTCCACCATGCTAATAAATCTTCATTGCCATCTTCGTCTTCCAATGTTTCTAAAGATTGATTAAGATATTCTTCAAAATCATCACGGTTAGTAGAATTAAGACCAAGAAAACCTCGCATATAACTTGAAATTCGAGCTTTACTCTGAGGATTAGAAGTTTGACCAACTTCTCCTTGAGTATTTCCTGTAATTTTATATTTTTCATACAAAATTTTTGCTTCTACTTTTATGCTAGACTTACACATTTCACAAGTTGGACTTTCTTCCGATAAAATTTCTAAAGTATCATAAAAAGTATCAACAAGTGCCTGCACACCTCGTAATTTATATTCAGGATGAAGTAAAGTAGCAGTTAAATAAATTTGAGGAATAGGAAAAAAATATTTTTTAAATTTTACAATCATACCTTCAATTGCAACTTTAAATTTTTCAATTTTTTTGTATTTAGAAAATTGAATTGAAATAGCACAAATATTTATTAATATTGATGAAATAGTAGGATAATAAATTCCAGAAAACATGGTTGTAGCATCATAAAAAAGTCTTAAAAATTCTATTAGTTCATTAGTTTGTTCTCAATCTTCGTCACAAATCCTATCTAATGGGTCAGCATTATGAACATTAAACACCATTTGTACGGGGCTTTTATATTCGTAAGCAACTGAAAGCATTTCGTAAAAAGAATTCCACCTTGTTTTAATATGTCTTGGAATTTTCTTGGTGGCAAATCACAAAGTACACAACGCTCATTAAATTCCCTAATTCTAGCAACTCTATGAGCATAAAAAATCCAGGCAACAGCATATTCAATTTTCATACAACCACAATCAAATAATTCAATACCACTTTGTACAATTAAATTTAATACATGTGCAATACATCTAACATGAAAAGCATTAACATCAATTGGACATAATCTAACTTTTAACATACTAGCAGCGTTTGTATTATTAGATGCATTATCTAATGTGACAGACATTACTTTATCTATAAGCATGTAATAATCTAAAACACTCAAAATATTTGAAGCTAAATATGGACCAGTTTTTTTCTCTACACATTCTTTATAAGTTATGATTCTTTTTTGCAAATTCCAGTTATTATCAATCCAATGTGCTGTAATAGTTAAATAATCATGTTCATTAACACTACGACCCATGTCCGAAGTTATGGACACTCTACAATCTAATATGCTAAACATACAATGAAGATATTGACAATATTTACCTTGATGTTCAAAAACATCAAATTTAACAGTATTTCTTGAAAAACCTCTATAAGAAGGATTATAAGTGTGTTGAATATATTCAATAAAATCGGGATGTGAAGGAAAACTATAATGCAAACCACAAACAGAAACCATTTTAGCTAAATTTTCGTGATCTCTTTCCTTATTATATTTATGTTGTGTTAGTGGACTACCGGGGTTAGAAAGATCTAATGTTCCTTGAACCATGTTAGAAGCCCCTACCGATTCATTAACATTACTATCAAAATCATTAACTGGAATTCCTTTTTTCCTATCGGCTAATGCTTTAGCTTTTTTATATTTAATCGGCACACAAGATAACAAATGTCTATTTAAGCCCCCCGTCCCACCTTGACCCCCACCTTGTTTATGTTGAAAAGGTTGTTTACACTTATTACAAATTGCAATAGAGTTTTTTTTATCTAAAGTCATAAATTGCCACACAACAGAAGTTTTAGGGCGTTGATACTTCACCTTCTCCCTTGTAGGAGGTATAAGGGGTGAGCGTCCACAATTTTGCTCCGTTGAATTTGTAGTTTCAGTTGGAACTTCTGTCACCGGACTAGTAGGTGTTTCTTCTAAATCTTCTTCTCCCGGATCAACTTCTACTTCTTCACCTGAATATTCATCAAGATTAGGATTAATATTACCGTAACGTCGTTCTAAACTTTCATGATCGAGTTGAACATTTGAATAAATATCATAAGAAGTATCATCAACATAAGTAGAATCATTTGTATTAAATCTAACTCTAGACATTGATTTAGAAGAAGTACCACCATAGTTACTCTTATTTTTTTCCTTACTATTTTTTTTATTAAAATTAAATAATTTACTAATGCCACTTGGTTCTTTCTCTTTTCCTTTACCGGTATCTTTTTTGCTAGAACTCATATTTAATTATATGTAAAGTGTAATATAAAAATAATAATAACACAAAAGTTAATGACGAAAAATAAAATATAAATATTATGAAATGAATGTACCAAACGTCTGCGTTAATAGCAGACGTTATAACCGATTCTTGAAACTTGTAGTTTGTTGTAACTTGTAATTTGTAATTTGGAACTCCAAATCTCCAATACTTGATAGCTAATATGAGAATTATATATATTATAATATAATATGAAAATTTAGAATTGAAATATATGTATTATGATATAATATGAGACTTAAATGAAATAAAAAACTAAGATTTGAGATTGAGAGGATATAGAAAATAGATGAGAGAATAGATAATTTTGTAAGAAATAATAAGGGATAGAGGGGTATTTATAATATTAAAAGTGGGTTAAAGTGTATTTATGATAACTTGAGGGTTTAAATTAAAATATTAAAAGTAGGGGGATGGTAGGGGGTGGTAGGGCGTGTTGGGGAAGTGAAAAAGTGGGATAAATCCGTTGGGGGGGGGGGGGGGCCACAAGCCGTTGCCCCAACGGATATAATTCAAAAAATAATAAAAAAATAAAAAAATAAAAAAATAAAAAAATCCCGAGAACCGGTCGGTTCAACCGGGACAAAAAGGGTGAACTGGCCCCTAACCGGTCCCCTAACCCACATGTCCCCCCAACCCGCGAATTAAACGGGACCGGGTCCAGCGGGCCGGTTCTCGAACCGGTCTCGGGCCGATCCGGGCCCCTTGCCAACCCTATTTACTGCTCCTATCAGACCAATTTTTATTCCTATATCATTAGGCATTACATCATAGGTGATTTTTGGTAAGTAAATTAATGATTTTTACTCTAATTTTTCATTTTGGTAGTTTGAGTGCTTCTTCAATAATTTACAGTTGCGTACCCAACAAGTAAGTCATCTGTTACAACAGATAACTTATCTATTGGATACATATTACAATACCATGTCAAGCTGGGATTGAACTAGAAGATTGTCCCAACAGATAAGTCATTTATTGCAACTGATAAGTCATCTGCTGCACCAAATGACTCATCTGTTGCAACAGAGGGCTTACCTATTGGATACATATTATAGTACCAGGCCAAGCTGGGAAAGAACCAGAAGCTTGTCCCAACAGATGAGTCATTTATTACAATATATGAGTCATCTGTTGCACCAGCCGACTCATATGTTGCAACAGATGGCTTACCCGTTGGATACATATTACAGTACATGCCAAACTAGGACAAAATCAGAAGTTTGTTCTAACATGTAAGTCATATATTGCAACACATCAATTACCTATTGCAACAGATGACTCATCTGTTACAACAATTGACTTACAGGTTGGATAAGCTTCTGGTTCTGGATATGTATCCAACAAGTGAGTCATCCGTTGCAACAAGTGAGTCATTTGCTGCAACGAATGGCCTATTTGTTGTAACAGATGATTGACTTGTTGGGACAATGATTGTGCATATGATTTTTAATTGTATAGAGCCACTCAACTTTACTATACAATCATTACTAAATATTTTTAATAAATTTCTTTAGGTACCATTAATGGAAGAATCAATAATAATAGTTGTTGATTGTTATGGTGAATGGATTGAGAAGAACAATCGATTTATTTGGCGTTGGAAGGATGGTGACATATTATTGATGACCATCCAAACGAATATTTTGTATAATGATTTTGCGAACTCAATCATTAGCAATTGTGAACTAAATTGTCAAATCAAATGATCTTGTCATCAGTTACATGCACAAGTCTTTTGAAAATCAGAGGGTCCTACCTTTTAAGATAAGCAATCAAATTCGGTTGTGTGCTTATTTGAGTGATGCAACTAGGTCCGTTTTAAGGGTGGACGTTGTTAAAAATCGATAGAGAATGAAATGTAAAACAAGACCAACACAATATGTTAAATGATGAATTGAATGGGATGAAAATGAATATTCCAGATGATGAGATTGGACATGATGTGGAGGAGGACCAAACACCTACACCCATTGTTGATATAGTGAGCAGTTCTCAGTCAAAATAGTTGAACAATCTATAAGATGATGAGATAGGTTTTTACATAGGAATGACATTCAAGAACAAAGAATAACTAGTCACTTCATTGCATATTGCTTGCTTGAAAAAAGATTTCAGACTTGCAAAGGTGATTAATTCGTGTAGTGTGTATTGTTTTAAATGTGCACATCGAGAATCAAGTGGTGGTTGAGGGTTGTGAAATTCATAAGTTCTGACAGATTTTGTATTTAAACTTATAAAAAGTATCACACATGTGGTTCGGAGCATATTACGGGTCATAATCCACATGCCACAACAAAAGTTCTTGGTAAATACTTCAAAAATAGTTTTCCCAATGGTAAAGGTCCATCTACAAGAGATATGGCCAATCAACTCCATACAGAATTGGGTTGTAAGGCGAGTTATTGGAAGATATATAAGGGTAGGGAGATTGCAAAGTCTTTGGTTAGGGGAACACATGAGCACGGGTATAGAGTGCTTGATGCATACCGCTATATGCTTGAGTCCACAAATCTAGGAAGTAAGACGGCATTGCAGGTTGATGAAAATGGAAAGTTCAAGTACTTTTTTGTAGCCTATACGGCTTGGATTCAAGGTTTTCAACAATTGAGAAAAGTCATTGCCATTGACGGGACATTCTTGAATAGCAAGTATGAAGGAGTTTTACTATCGGCGGTGGCGCAAGATGCGGAAAATCATATTTTTCCGATGGCTTTTTGTGTAGTGGATAAAGAATGTGATGCCTCATATCAATATTTTTTTGAACAAATGAGAAGTTATGTAGATGATACTGATGAGTTGTGCATAATTTCTGATAGGCGTTCAAGTATCCGAAATATGGTTTTACTTGTGTATCCATCAGCTCATTATGGTTGTTGCATGAGGCACCTTGGAGAAAATATTCGAATCAATTTTCACAATTCAAAGGTTGTATCTTATTTTTATAATGCAATGAAAGCGTACAATAAAGTTGAGTTATATGACCATTTCAATCAGATAAGGGATATGGTACCCAAGGCAGCCGAACATCTCGAATCAATTGGATTTCATAGATGGAGCAGGGCATTTTGTCCGAGAAATAGGTACAATATTATATATTAAGTATCTTGTTTAAGTTTTATATAATTATATATCTTTTTACGTTTTTTTTTTTTTGCATAGGTATAATATTATGACGTCAAACCTTGACTGGCTTTTTACCAAATTTTTTTGTTGGTTTTGGTGTTGACTGTCTTGACTGGCTTTTTACCTTTCTTGCCAACCTTGACTGATTTAGATATCTTTTTTTCTCTTGGCTTTCTTAAGCGTGTAACTTTTGGAAGAGGTTCAGAAGGAGGATGACATCTCAGTCTAGTCACTATGGCAAATTCTTTCATGCCAAAACAAACCGGCATGCCACAGTAGTTAATTCAAATCTCATCCATTTTCTTGTTCTTATTCTCCAAAGCTTCATCATCATCTCCCTTATACTTGATTCTGCGCTTGAGAAGATCATACACCATGCTCATTTGAAAACGTGCATTGTTAATCTCCAACAAATCAAGAAAGTATCCAAAATAGCTGGACTTAAAGAAATCCTCCAACTTTTCATCCATCAATATCGTTCTAAAAGCATCAAATTTGGCGTCCATGGCTGATTTTACAACAAAATCACCTGTCAAATTTATAGGGTCATCTATAGGCATCTCTACCTGAAACTTGTCAATATTAAAAGTTTTGACAACATCTTCATCTCCTTCCTCACTTTCAATATCATCTCCTTCATCACTTTCATTTTCATCTCCTTCCTCACTTTCTTTTTCACCTTCCTCATCATCTTCTTTATCATTTTCAGTTTCTTCATTATCTCCATCTTCATCATTTATTTCCTTTTCTTTTTCATTTTTATTGTTATCTTCCCCTTCTACAGTTTCCATATTTTCATTCTGTTTCTGTACATCTACAGAAGGTAACACATAATCTTTATGTGAAATAACTTGTTCAACAAGTTCTTCTAATGGTGTTTGTACTTTAGCTACTTTACTTGATTTATCAGAGACTGATTCACTTGATTTTCTTTTGGAAGCCATTTTATCTACAAATACAAACAATAAAAAAAATTGCAATCAATTTGTGCATCATTGAAAAAAAGATAGCAATTAATAGTGAAGATTCATATAGCTGACCCTAACTAGCTTGGAACTGAGGCATGATTGTTGTTGCTTAAGCTAGAGACAATTTACTGGCCGGAGATGAAAAGTAACACATAACAAACTATATACGAAAGTTCAACCAATCACCAGAACTAGGACATTTCATATACTTATATTGTCCAGGCATTACAAGGTTCAACAAACAAGTGCATGTTGAATTCTTTACCTACTTTAGCCATAAAAGCAAACTAGCACCTCTTCAGTTAAAACCTTGTTTAGAGCAAGAAGACTAACTCCCAAAACTTGTCTTTTTTTTTTTCCTTTTTTCTAACAGTGATGTCTGGATCACTCAACAAAGTATCCTTTCCTATGTTCAATTATTTTTTCCACTTTTTTTCAGGTCATATTATAAGCAAGAGGAAAAAGTTGGTTCCCTTTTTTAACTTGTCTCATGAATCTAGTTCATTTCTCTAAACACCGTAGTCATAAATTAAGGAAAAAATATGCAGAGAATAACATTTATGATCAAGGATTCATTCTAAAGCTGAAATGGTCCCAAATCTATAGTTGTCTATATTACGATGTACAATAAATGGTATTATGTTACACCTATACATCATACATGTACAAACTCAACCGAAAATCATCAGACACAGAAAAAGGAAGTCGACAAGTGAGGCTTGCTCAAGTGGTTGAACACATCCATCATCAACCTGTAGATTGAGTGTTAATCGAGTCACGTTGGAGGGTATGTGAGAACACTATTAATCCTCCTGGAATGGGTGGTTAAAAAAATAAAACGGGCAGTCACTCTCCACAGTCAACAAAAAAAACTATCAATGAAACTTTTGGATCATATATCCAGCTTTGCTAAATTTTGGTAATAACAGATACAGAAATATGCAGGAAGTAAGTAGAACAATCAGTTGGTCCACTTCCTAAAGCATAAACAAGCAAAAGCTTCATTGTCTCAACCTGAATCGCACAAAACCTGGGCAGCGCTTGAGGGAAGAGTATATGCAAATTGTAACCTCCCTCAGAATAGTCTCTTTGCAGTATTTCTTTCAAAAAAAAACTAAAAAGTCCTAATTTTTTTCAAAAAAATAAAGCTTTACCTGCAATCATTGTTCCCTTGGATGGTTAGAATAGAAGAATCGAAAGTTCAAAGTACGGCCGTCGGAAGTTGAAAGTTGCCGGAGAAATTGATTGTCCCGATCGAAGCAATTTTAAATTTTTGGGAAGAAACGTTTTCTACAGAGAGAGAGAGGAGAACGTTTGAGAGAGGGAGTGGAAAGTTTGTTTATTTAGTGGATGGATTGTTTTGTATTTTTAAAAATATTGTAAGTTGTTGAAAATGTTTATTGAGTCCACAATTAACTTAATTTAATATTTAAGTGTGTTTGACCTTTTCTTGGTCAAAATAGTTATCAATAGTTAATTCAAAACTTAAAGGATATCTTTTCTTCAATTTTCTACAGAGTGTGAATAGTATTTCTTCAACTCTAAATTTGAAGAATAGAGAGTGATATGGAGGTGGGTTGGAGTGCTCATTCTCTATTTTACTTTTCAAATATAGAGAATGGAGAGTAAAATAGAGGTGGATTGGAGATGGTCTAAGGGAGTAATATTTATGACATTTTTGCTATAGAGATAAAATTTGTTTGAGCATACTTTGAAATTAACCTTTTGATTCGGTGGCAACCAAAACAGTGAAACAGCTCAAAGAAGAAGATGAAGATGACATGGAAGAATCAGAGCAAGAAGAACCCTAACAAGAGACCTATTTCCCAATTCGAAAACCTCCCTTTCGATCCTACTGACGATTCCACTTTTCCCGAGGAAAAACCTCCTAAAAATGAAGAGATTTCTAATGTTAATGGAGGTGATGAAGATAACGATACAATCAAGCTTGTTGAGTCCTTTCAACAACAAGGAAATAAGCTTGCTGAGGTATTTCCTCACATGGGTTTCTCCTTTTTTTTCTGTATTTTATCTAATTTTTCTCCTTTTCAATCAGATGAGATTATTCACTGCGTATAATTTACAATTGTTGTTTGTTCTTTCTATTATATGAGCATAAGTTTTTTTTTAAAAATAGATTGTTGATTAGTTTTAGCAAATTGTTGTTAGATGGTCACTTGATATTGTTTATCTATATTTATTAGTTGGAAATAAAGTAAAAGATTATCTTATGTTTTTTCTAGTGTTGTTCTAAAGGAGTACTAGTAATTACAATAGTTCGAAGTTGTTTATCATTCTTATTTAGCCTTCATTTACTTGAGTATTTAGGAATTAAGTTGGTATTCAGTTAGTCCGAGGTAATAGTGGTGTGCGGACTAATGTTCATGCATTTCGAGTATTGGGTGATCCTTACATCCATACATAATAATGTTGTTCATCTATGTTTAATCAAATGGAAATGAATCACCAAACTTTTTGCCTCAGTTTCATTAAATTCTCATATACCATGGTCTCCGTTGGCTCCTCAACTACTTAGCGACACCCTTGGGTGCATTGTCGTCCAACCTTTTTACTCCCTTCTTCCCGATCATTGTCTCTCTTAATCTCTATTTCTTTGTCACTTACTCTTTCTCTTCCTTCTCTTTGTTTTCTTCTTCCTTTTTCCCATTCTTTTTTCACATCAGTAGTAACTCTATATCTTCTAAGGAACTCCATAATAAGGCAAGCTGGGTGTGTTGTTAGTATTAGGGAGGTTTTTACAAGTTTTCAAAACTTCTTCAGCCTTTGGTTTCTAACTTCAAAGAGCAACAGGAGCATATGGTTTAGTGCTTCCACCTCTAGTTTTAGCCATACTTTATAAGCTACAAGCAAAAACATATTTATCGACCACTAGTTTATTAACGTAACCAAAGTAAACCTCAAATAAAACATGCAAAATAAATAGCAGATCCAACAGAAATCAACAATGCTTAACACTCCCCCGCACGCCCAGACCTCAACTGGAGCTTGAACACTTCTAAATGGGGGCCCAACATCGGTGAACAACAAATTGGGATGAGTCTGGCTCTAATACCATGTAAAGATATGATACCTGAGCATAACTCAACCCCAAAAGCTAGCTCATGAGCGGAGGTTTGTCCAAGTCCATATAAGGAGACCAAATTCCCATCCCTCTACCGATGTGGGACTTCTTAACAATTTTTTTAAAAAAATAAGCAACCAAATAGGGTCAAATATTTATATCCAAACAAAAACATCATTAGAGACCACAAATATTCATGGCATATGGCGAAAAAATTCATCCTAAACAAGAACATGAAGAAAAACAGTCCAGAAAAAGGAGTCAATCAGATAAGGGATATGGTACCCAAGGCAGCCGAACATCTCGAATCAATTGGATTTCATAGATGGAGCAGGGCATTTTGTCCGAGAAATAGGTACAATATTATATATTAAGTATCTTGTTTAAGTTTTATATAATTATATATCTTTTTACGTTTTTTTTTTTTTGCATAGGTATAATATTATGACGTCAAACCTTGACTGGCTTTTTACCAAATTTTTTTGTTGGTTTTGGTGTTGGTATCTTGGTGGCTTTTACCTTTCTTGCCAACCTTGACTGATTTAGATATCTTTTTTTCTCTTGGCTTTCTTAAGCGTGTAACTTTTGGAAGAGGTTCAGAAGGAGGATGACATCTCAGTCTAGTCACTATGGCAAATTCTTTCATGCCAAAACAAACCGGCATGCCACAGTAGTTAATTCAAATCTCATCCATTTTCTTGTTCTTATTCTCCAAAGCTTCATCATCATCTCCCTTATACTTGATTCTGCGCTTGAGAAGATCATACACCATGCTCATTTGAAAACGTGCATTGTTAATCTCCAACAAATCAAGAAAGTATCCAAAATAGCTGGACTTAAAGAAATCCTCCAACTTTTCATCCATCAATATCGTTCTAAAAGCATCAAATTTGGCGTCCATGGCTGATTTTACAACAAAATCACCTGTCAAATTTATAGGGTCATCTATAGGCATCTCTACCTGAAACTTGTCAATATTAAAAGTTTTGACAACATCTTCATCTCCTTCCTCACTTTCAATATCATCTCCTTCATCACTTTCATTTTCATCTCCTTCCTCACTTTCTTTTTCACCTTCCTCATCATCTTCTTTATCATTTTCAGTTTCTTCATTATCTCCATCTTCATCATTTATTTCCTTTTCTTTTTCATTTTTATTGTTATCTTCCCCTTCTACAGTTTCCATATTTTCATTCTGTTTCTGTACATCTACAGAAGGTAACACATAATCTTTATGTGAAATAACTTGTTCAACAAGTTCTTCTAATGGTGTTTGTACTTTAGCTACTTTACTTGATTTATCAGAGACTGATTCACTTGATTTTCTTTTGGAAGCCATTTTATCTACAAATACAAACAATAAAAAAAATTGCAATCAATTTGTGCATCATTGAAAAAAAGATAGCAATTAATAGTGAAGATTCATATAGCTGACCCTAACTAGCTTGGAACTGAGGCATGATTGTTGTTGCTTAAGCTAGAGACAATTTACTGGCCGGAGATGAAAAGTAACACATAACAAACTATATACGAAAGTTCAACCAATCACCAGAACTAGGACATTTCATATACTTATATTGTCCAGGCATTACAAGGTTCAACAAACAAGTGCATGTTGAATTCTTTACCTACTTTAGCCATAAAAGCAAACTAGCACCTCTTCAGTTAAAACCTTGTTTAGAGCAAGAAGACTAACTCCCAAAACTTGTCTTTTTTTTTTTCCTTTTTTCTAACAGTGATGTCTGGATCACTCAACAAAGTATCCTTTCCTATGTTCAATTATTTTTTCCACTTTTTTTCAGGTCATATTATAAGCAAGAGGAAAAAGTTGGTTCCCTTTTTTAACTTGTCTCATGAATCTAGTTCATTTCTCTAAACACCGTAGTCATAAATTAAGGAAAAAATATGCAGAGAATAACATTTATGATCAAGGATTCATTCTAAAGCTGAAATGGTCCCAAATCTATAGTTGTCTATATTACGATGTACAATAAATGGTATTATGTTACACCTATACATCATACATGTACAAACTCAACCGAAAATCATCAGACACAGAAAAAGGAAGTCGACAAGTGAGGCTTGCTCAAGTGGTTGAACACATCCATCATCAACCTGTAGATTGAGTGTTAATCGAGTCACGTTGGAGGGTATGTGAGAACACTATTAATCCTCCTGGAATGGGTGGTTAAAAAAATAAAACGGGCAGTCACTCTCCACAGTCAACAAAAAAAACTATCAATGAAACTTTTGGATCATATATCCAGCTTTGCTAAATTTTGGTAATATGAATCTGTAAATATGCGGGAAGTAAGTAGAACAATCGGTTGGTCCACTTCCTAAAGCATAAACAAGCAAAAGCTTCATTGTCTCAACTGAATCGCACAAAACACAGGCGCTTGAGGGAAGAGTATATGCAAATTGTAACCTCCCTCAGAATAGTCTCTTTGCAGTATTTCTTTCAAAAAAAAACTAAAAAGTCCTAATTTTTTTCAAAAAAATAAAGCTTTACCTGCAATCATTGTTCCCTTGGATGGTTAGAATAGAAGAATCGAAAGTTCAAAGTACGGCCGTCGGAAGTTGAAAGTTGCCGGAGAAATTGATTGTCCCGATCGAAGCAATTTTAAATTTTTGGGAAGAAACGTTTTCTACAGAGAGAGAGAGGAGAACGTTTGAGAGAGGGAGTGGAAAGTTTGTTTATTTAGTGGATGGATTGTTTTGTATTTTTAAAAATATTGTAAGTTGTTGAAAATGTTTATTGAGTCCACAATTAACTTAATTTAATATTTAAGTGTGTTTGACCTTTTCTTGGTCAAAATAGTTATCAATAGTTAATTCAAAACTTAAAGGATATCTTTTCTTCAATTTTCTCTACAGAGTGTGAATAGTATTTCTTCAACTCTCTAAATTTGAAGAATAGAGAGTGATATGGAGGTGGGTTGGAGTGCTCATTCTCTATTTTACTTTTCAAATATAGAGAATGGAGAGTAAAATAGAGGTGGATTGGAGATGGTCTAAGGGAGTAATATTTATGACATTTTTGCTATAGAGATAAAATTTGTTTGAGCATACTTTGAAATTAACCTTTTGATTCAGCTGGCAACCAAAACAGTGAAACAGCTCAAAGAAGAAGATGAAGATGACATGGAAGAATCAGAGCAAGAAGAACCCTAACAAGAGACCTATTTCCCAATTCGAAAACCTCCCTTTCGATCCTACTGACGATTCCACTTTTCCCGAGGAAAAACCTCCTAAAAATGAAGAGATTTCTAATGTTAATGGAGGTGATGAAGATAACGATACAATCAAGCTTGTTGAGTCCTTTCAACAACAAGGAAATAAGCTTGCTGAGGTATTTCCTCACATGGGTTTCTCCTTTTTTTTCTGTATTTTATCTAATTTTTCTCCTTTTCAATCTGTATGAGATTATTCACTGCGTATAATTTACAATTGTTGTTTGTTCTTTCTATTATATGAGCATAAGTTTTTTTTTAAAAATAGATTGTTGATTAGTTTTAGCAAATTGTTGTTAGATGGTCACTTGATATTGTTTATCTATATTTATTAGTTGGAAATAAAGTAAAAGATTATCTTATGTTTTTTCTAGTGTTGTTCTAAAGGAGTACTAGTAATTACAATAGTTCGAAGTTGTTTATCATTCTTATTTAGCCTTCATTTACTTGAGTATTTAGGAATTAAGTTGGTATTCTGGTTAGTCTGAGGTAATAGTGGTGTCTGGACTAATGTTCATGCATTTCGAGTATTGGACTGATCCTTACATCCATACATAATAATGTTGTTCATCGAGGTTTAAGCAAATGGAAAGGAATCACCAAACTTTTTGCCTCAGTTTCATTAAATTCTCATATACCATGGTCTCCGTTGGCTCCTCAACTACTTAGCGACACCCTTGGGTGCATTGTCGTCCAACCTTTTTACTCCCTTCTTCCCGATCATTGTCTCTCTTAATCTCTATTTCTTTGTCACTTACTCTTTCTCTTCCTTCTCTTTGTTTTCTTCTTCCTTTTTCCCATTCTTTTTTCACATCAGTAGTAACTCTATATCTTCTAAGGAACTCCATAATAAGGCAAGCTGGGTGTGTTGTTAGTATTAGGGAGGTTTTTACAAGTTTTCAAAACTTCTTCAGCCTTTGGTTTCTAACTTCAAAGAGCAACAGGAGCATATGGTTTAGTGCTTCCACCTCTAGTTTTAGCCATACTTTATAAGCTACAAGCAAAAACATATTTATCGACCACTAGTTTATTAACGTAACCAAAGTAAACCTCAAATAAAACATGCAAAATAAATAGCAGATCCAACAGAAATCAACAATGCTTAACACTCCCCCGCACGCCCAGACCTCAACTGGAGCTTGAACACTTCTAAATGGGGGCCCAACATCGGTGAACAACAAATTGGGATGAGTCTGGCTCTAATACCATGTAAAGATATGATACCTGAGCATAACTCAACCCCAAAAGCTAGCTCATGAGCGGAGGTTTGTCCAAGTCCATATAAGGAGACCAAATTCCCATCCCTCTACCGATGTGGGACTTCTTAACAATTTTTTTAAAAAAATAAGCAACCAAATAGGGTCAAATATTTATATCCAAACAAAAACATCATTAGAGACCACAAATATTCATGGCATATGGCGAAAAAATTCATCCTAAACAAGAACATGAAGAAAAACAGTCCAGAAAAAGGAGTCATTAAATCATTACACTACTACAACAAAATAAACAACCAAATACGACAAAAAATTACCCAAAAACACAATTACAGAAGATTCAACTTACCAAAGATGAAAGCTTTGAACTTGAGGAAGAAGATTGAATAAAACAGATGAAGATTTGAGAGGGGTTTAGGATGATGAAATGGTTGAATAAGTTAATGGAAGAGAAGTGGGTGAAATGGTTGATTATACTGGTTTCATCTTTCAAGAATAGAAGATGTTCTTGAAAGATGAACAGTCTTGCACTTGGAGAAGAAGAAACGTCGGAACATAAACAAACAGAGATTCAGAAAATATTTGCCTCGATTTTCATCAAATAATAATATTTTTAAAAATGTATAGGGATTATAACATAATCTTGTAAAGTTATATCTTTTCCCCAAGTTTTTGAAAAAAAAAAAAAACCATGACCCCACATTCACAAATATACCCCAAGTTTTAAAAAGGCCAAAGAGACCCATGACCCCAAACTTTTTTCTTTTTAAAAAGCCCAACCCTAGAAAATAAAGCAAAAATAAATTAAGTGGGTATAGAGTAAATTAAGTTATAAAAGTGTCCCCAATGTCAATTCTTCTCGGGAAACTACGTAGTTATATTGTTCAAGCTAAATTACCAAAAACTAATTATTATTTTATTTTTAAAATTATTGCATGGAATATATGTTTATGTGGGTGTGTGATTTCGGATTGTTAATTTTAATGTGAAGTCATGTGTGTTATTAAGAAATTGTGTGTGTGGATGAGCTAGGAAATTAATTTTCATGCTAATTTAAATTACTGAAAACTAATTTTCTATATAGTTTATTTATTTATATTGCATGGTTGTATGTGTGTTGTTGGGGTAATAGGTTTGTGTGGGTTTGTAGATTAATTAGGATGACTTTTTTTTTTTGAAATGGTTCTTTCATCATGTATTATTCATATCGAAAATGAGTACATCGGTAATGAGAGATGGAGGGTTAGTATCCACTCCATCGAACCAGACATAGAAACAGATGCTCTAGCAAGACAATGAGCAACCTGATTCGTTTATTTCTTAATAGCCAACAAAGAGAGAAAAGGTAACTCTTTGATAAGAGTTTTACAATCAAAAACTAAAGAATCAAAGTAAGAGTAACTCACCAAGTTTTCTTCCAGAGCTTGCTTCACAAGTAGATTATCAGTTTCCACAACCAACCTCGTTCTACTGAAGCGTTCCTTTAGCCAACTAAGAGCCTCACGCACCCCTATGATCTCGGCCAACAACGGGCTAGCCACAAGGCCAAGAAATAAAGTTTTCCCCGCAATAAATTGACCCAAGTGATCACATAGCACCATGCCTATCCCTGCCAAACCGGTATTGATATCATAAGAGGCATCTGTGTTACATTTAATTGTGTCAAGCAGAGGTCGCTCCCATTTAGCAATCATTTTTGTAGCAGCAACAGTCATCTCGGCTCCCGAATTGGCGCTCCTCCATTCCTCCATCTCCTTCTTCGTACAGTACAAAGTGGCAGCGGGCACACTTTGTTTATTATTCCAACATAAATTATTTCTGGCTTCCCATAAACTCCACAAAATCATGACTGCCTCCTCCATTTTTATTTTTGCTTTGCTCTTTCTTTGCTCTTCAAACCATGCCACAAAATCTCCTAGTACATCCTGCCAACCAAACTTTGATTGAATCCAACATTGTTTTGCAAATTGACAATCTACCAAGCAATGTTTCACAGTTTCCGATGCTTGCAAACATCGAGGGCAAATTGAACTAGCTACACATTTTTTCTTGGAAAGGCTCTCACATGTAGGTAAAATATTTCTCAAAGCTCTCCAGATAAAGTTAAGCACCTTAGGGTGCAATGATATGCTCCAGATGAATTTCCAAAGTTGTTGGTCCTGCGAATTGGATGTTAAGAGAACGGGTGTGTTTGGTATGAAGTTACATATTTTTCAATTTTCTCATTATTGGTTCAATCTGGGATCAAGATCGGGGATAGGTCTCAAGTCGATGTTAGCATCAACGTCATTGGGTGTCGGGTCGTGGCTGGGGTCGGTGTTCAAATCCTGGGCTAGAGTTAGGCTAGGGTCAAGTTGAGAATCAAGTTCTACAGTGGGATGGAGTCAGTATAGAGGATTGGGGCTAGGATTGTGTCTCGGGTTGGTATTGGGGTCAAGTCGGGGTGGAGACCCTTCAACGTTATAGGATATAGTGATTTCAATATTTATCTTTAAAATGCTCACCTCTTATTAAAATAATAATTCGAGTACTCTTTTTTTAAAATAAAAAATAACGAGGATAGGGAATGAGGAAGGAGAAATGAAGTAAGGATTATAATTAAGGACGGAAAATCGAACCTCAAGTAGAAGTTCAGATAGTCAATCAACAATCAACTGAATACATATGTAATAAGACTCTTCGAAATTGAGAAATTAACAACGGAATAGCACTATAGAGGAAAACTAACAAACGGAAACGAAGACTCATGTTACAGTTTATAACATTCTTGAAGGTTAATTAATAAAGGAAAAATCACTCTCATTGAAAAACAAAATACTACACCATATATAGTTACAGACTTACAGTATTGTAAAGACCGAATCAGATAAATAGTGTAAGACCCTCGAAAACTTCATAATCAAATAAATACTAATTTATTCAATAATAGTAGCATAATCCAAAAGGCAAGTTCATTACGACTAAGAGGTGGTGCCATCAGAGGGGTTAATCTTTTTCTTATCATTCTTGAAAGTGGACATCACAGCTTTGCCTATCTTTTCAACAGCCATTTTCTTCACTGACTTCTTATCTTTCTTTGGAAACACACTTCCAATATTCTTTGATGTGCCTACTTTGCTCTTTCCATTATTCTCCATATCTCTTCTCTTCTCTTAAAATAAAATTAATTATGAATATGAGCAAGTGTAGTGTATTATTGCTTTGTTGCTTTAACTTTTAATGCTTTGAGGAGTTCATATATATGTTGAGGTATTTATAGGAGTTTAGGCTTTGTTTATGGTATTCTTCACAATGTTTTCATGTAACTTCTTCATGAATTTCTAAGTTGGCTCATGTAAGATTTTAAGCACATTGTTGTCTATTTCGTGCAATATGGAATGTGTTTGTGTGTGTGGAATTCATATTTAATTTATTTATATCTCATATCTTATGTTATTAACAAGTGTGAGCTCATATTTGAAATTCCAATAACTTTAATTTTTTTACTAATTAAGAAATTCAGATATAGACTGTTCAAACATTTTAAAATAAAATTTAAAAATTACACGAAAAGTTCTACGAGTCAACATAACTGCTAATATTTTCAAAAAAAAAAAAAAAAAAAGTTTGAGAAACTCATATTGTTGCATGGGTTGTGTCATGTGTGTGTATTGGAGGAGGAGTGGGAAATTTGTGGGTCGTGGGCAGTGGCGGAGCCAGAATTATTAGTAAGAGGGTTCAAAAACGGAAGAAATGGACACACGAAGTAGCCGAAGGGGTTCAACATCTACTATATATACCTAAAAATTTATTTTAATCAGGTAAAACTCATATAATTTTTCTTCAAAGGGGGTTCGGATGAACCCCTAATGATAATGTGGCTCCGCCAATGAGCGTGGGTGTGTGGATTAATTAAGATGACTCCTATTTAATTTGAATAAGATATGTAGATAGTAATTTACATAACGGAAAAATGTCCCTACCATAATATTTACATGAAAAAACATCTCGACCTCAAATCAAAGAAATATATTATAGCACATACTCTAAATAATACGTAAAGGATTTTATTAATGCAATAAGCGTGTGGGCCAAATCTTCTCAAATCTCGTGGTGTTCATTTCCTTTACCGCGTTCTCATATTTGTTTGTATTTTTGTGTTTGTAAGGTGTAAAGGGGATTTATGGTAAAGGAAAAATTGTTTTGATCAGAATTTCGTTATAGTGATAAAATAACATATTTTACATTATGTTATTTTATTTTTTTGAACATTTTTACCCTTTTAATTAAAAAATGGAAAAAAAAAATTAGTTTATTTTAAAATAAAAAGAATATTATAGACTTTTTAAATTTCTGGTCAAATTCTCTGGTCATTTAGCATTACCCGTAAAGTAAATTTTGTGGATTAATTATTTGTATTTCTGAAAACATATACTCCCTTCATTTCATATTAAATAAACATCTTATTAAAAATATTTGTCTCAGATTACTCGATCACTTACTAAATTAGGATAGAATTAATTATTTTTTTCTTATTTTACCCCTATAATTAGTATGGTCGTTGAAAGTTTAAACAAACTTTAAAGACTCAAGAATTTATTTTGGCTTGGGATGATGTCATTGGTTCTTTTCTTCTCTTTCCCTCTCGGAGTTTCATTTCGGAGTCGACGTTCAAGAGGGTAATTAATATGAACAAAGTAAATTTAATCAATATAATAATGATTTCTTAATTACTGTGTAAAATAGAAAGTGATCTAATATGAGACAGAGGGAGTATCTCTTATCATTATTCTACTATACATCTTATTCTTCAATTTTATTATAATTAATTATTTCATTTGCTTCGGTTATCAAATTATTTTTTGTTGCTACTATTCTCTTCTCCTTTATTTTTTATATCCACTGTATTTTCTTTCCATTCTTATTTTTTTATATATATGTTTTACTTGAGGTGATGCTCTATCAAAAATTAAACAATCTCTTTACTTTCATAAAATAAAGGCAACTTAGTATTAATATTGTGTTATTGTATTAATAGAAGCGTAAATAAGATAGTTGGTTTGCTTAGCGTGATCGTTACAGCCCTTTGGCGTTATACGATCGTGGTTTCAATATTTATCTAAATTTTAACCTCTTATTAAAATGAAAATTTGACTATATTTTTTAGGAAAAAAAATTGGGAAAGGGATTACAAGCCAGAAAATTGAACCAACTAATTGAACTATTAAGATTTCTCAAAATTCTAGCACTTCACTTTAGTTTATATTTAGAAATTAACAATGAAATTATACTATTGAAGAGGGAAATTAACAAACGGAAACGAAAACTCGTGTTACAACTTACAACATGCTTAAAGGTTTTAATTAATAAAGGAAACATCACTCTCATAGAAAAACAAAATACTACACCATAGTTTATTAAATGAGTTTAATTTATATACATCAACAATATAATAAAAGAAGATAAACAATGTAAACATTATTCTTTACAATACTAGAGATGTATATAAGTTAAACCCTCGGAATACATTAGAATCAAATAAATACATTATTCAATAATATTAGCACAATCTTAAAAGCAAGTTGGTTATACTATAAGGGGACTAAGATGTGCCATCAGAGGGGTTAATCTTCTTCTTATCATTCTTGAAAGTGGACACCACAGTTTTGCCAATCTTTTCAATAGCCATTGCCTTCACTGACTTCTTATCTTTCTTTGGAAACACACTTCCATTCTTTGATGTGTCTACTTTGCCCTTTCCATTATTCTCCATATCTCTACTCTTACAAATAAAATAATTAATTAAATATGAGGGAGTATAGTGTATTAGTGTTTTGTTGCTTTAACTTGTGGATGCTTTGAGGAGTTCATGTGCTTAGGTATTTATAGGAGTTTAGGCTTTGTTTATGGTATTCTTCTTAATGTTTTCATGTAACTTCTTCATGAATTTTTAAGTTGGCTCATGTAAGATTTTGAGAACATTGTTGTCTATTTCGTGCATGGAATGTGTGAGTGTGTGTGTGTGTTTGGAGTTCATATATTTATATTTCTAAGTCTTGTGTTATTAAATTGTGTGAGTTCATATAGATGTGGTAATCGCCCCGATTTTAATTATAATCTAATTATTCAGTACTCTTTAACTTCAATTTTATGTGAAGGGGTTCAGAGTTAGTATGAGGGTTAACATATTTGATTTGATTATGAATTCGAGTAAAGACTCTTTAAGTACTTTAAAACAAAATTTATATATTTAATAATTACATGAAAATTACTACAAATCAACATAGCTACTAGTTCGACTAAAAAATAAGTTAGAGAAATTTATATTATTGCATGGGGTGGGGCGGGATGGGTTTTGTGGGTTTGTGTGGGTGGGTGGATTAATTAGGATGACTCCTATTTAATTTGCCTAATTATAATAGAGCAACTTTCACATATAGCAAACATAAAAATCATATTTGTATGTTATAGCTATAGTTTGTATAATTAGCTCCATAGAAATTTTATGTTTCTTTATGGAGCTTTGATTGTATAATTATTCTGACATCCAATTTTATACAAATTGTTCAATTTTGTATAAATTCATCTATACATTGTAATTTGTATAATAAGATCTGTATTTGTATAATTATAAGTGTATAAGACGAAAATATACGTATTTTTATTTGTATATACATTTTTCTCTCGCTTTATACAAACACAAATGCATTTTATACATGTTATATCAAAATGTATAATGGACTAATTGTATACCGAAAATGACTAATTGTATACCGAATTAGATGGCAAAAAAAGGGGATGTTTGCCGCCAATTACAATTAAAATAAATTATGGCTATAGCATTTAATTTGAATTAATGATTTGCTATTTCATACAATTTTCCCCTTATAAGATATGTAGATCGTAGTTTTCATAGAGGAAAAATGTCCCTATCATAATTTTTACATGAAAAAATATCTCGAGCTCAAATATTAGGCTTAATGTGTTTTAAAATGTGTATCGACGGTATTAAAGAAATGATACGATAAAAAAAATTATTAATGTAATAAGCTTGTGGGCCAAATCTTCTTAAATTTTGTTTTTTTTCAATTCGTTTACCGTGTTCTGATATTTATTTATTTAATTTGTGTGTAGGTAAGGCATATAGGGAATTCATTGTAAATTTTGTGGATTATTTGTGTTTCTTAAAGATGAAAAGCATATATATATCTTTGTCATTGTTATTGTTCTGTTATCTTGTTTTTTTATTTTATTAAGTTGAATGATTTGAGAAATTTTTATATTTGACATGGATTATTAATTAGACATTCTTTTCATGATTTTACTAATTGAACACTATAGTCTATATACCTAATAAAATTTAACTTTTAAATACTTTTAATTATTGACTGAATGTGTGTAACATTAATGTTGCTAAATTGAAAAAATGTGTGATGTACACACATATAATTACGACTTTATATTAGTTATATAATTGGTAAAATTGTTACTTTAATATGAAAAAAATACCTTTATAATTTTACCTAAAAATGATAAAAATAAATAAATATCATACCTTTAATATGATAAATATTTAAAATTCCATTCCTTTAATTTGACCCCAAATAAATCTTGTTCTTCTTTTTTGTCTGTGGCAAATTTGAATTTTCAATGAATAATCCAATATATTTGAAAAAATTAGGATCAAAATAAGGTTATTTAAATTTCGAAATTGAAAAGATATGAGTTAAATTAAAATGAAATAATGTTAAGTATCTCATAAATTAGGACGTAATATTTATGACTTTTTTTGTTATTATAGAGATAAAAGATTAAAAGTTGTGTGAGCATACTTTGAAATTATCACTTTGATTCAACTGGCAACCAAAACAGAGAAACAGGTCGAAGAAGATGAAGATGATATGGAAGAATCAGAGCAAGAAGAACCCTAACAAGAGACCTATTTCTCAATTCCAAGACCTACCTTTCGATCCTACCGAAGATTCCACGTTTCCCAAGGACAAACTTCCTAAAAACGAAGAGATTTCTAATGTTAATGGAGATGATGATGATAACGATACAATCAAGCTTGTTGACACCTTTCAACAACAAGGAAATAAGCTTGCTGAGGTATTTCCTCACATGGGTTACTTTTCTTTTTTCTGTAATCTCTAAGAGGTTATTTCACCGTGTATAATTTACAATTGTTGTTTGTTCTTTCTATTATGTGAGTAGATTTGTTCAATATGTTTATGTGTCCTCCTGATGTGAAAGTTCGAAATTTTTAAACAAATTCTGAAAAATAGATTGTGATTAGTTTTAGTAAATTGCTGTTAGATGGTATGGTTATCACTTGATATTGTTTATCTATATTTATTAGTAGGAAATAAAGTAAAAGATTATCTTATGTTAGTGATGAGGTTTTCTCTAGTGTTATTCTAAAGGAGTAATAGTAATTTCAATAGTTCTAAGTTGTTTATCATTCTTATTTAGCCTTCATTTACTTTTTGGACATACTTGAGTATCTGAGAATTAAATTGGTATTCCGGTTAGCCTGAGCTAATCGTTGTCTATTGTAAAATCAAGTCATGTTTTATATTATGCTCTGTATATTTCATTTTTAATTCAGTTAATCAAACATCTACAAAAAGAAGTATGTATATATATATATATATACACTATAATCCCCACATTATAATCCTAGGTATAACTTATTTGCGAACCAAACAACCCCTTAGAAATTAATTGTGTCATTAAAGTTTGGAGTTGTGAGTTGGAGGTCAAAAGTTCAGTCTTTCAAATAGTTGCCTTGCTATGTGAAATAGGAAGGCTATTTGCCAAATGGTTGTACTGCAGTTTGCACCACCACTTATAACTGGACGTCAATGTTTAGTAAGTTAACTATAAGAGGGTGAACTGAAGTGAAGAGTTGAGTCTTGAAACTAGCCTCTTTGTATTGTAGAAAGTAAGAATATACACAGCTGCTTGTCACACATTTGTTGAGGAGGAAGGGGATATAAGTGGTCTTTCACTAATACTTTTTATCTTAAAGATGAACTTTAGCGCGATGGTAAGTTGAGTGTGAAATGACCTCAATATGAAGTATATTTTGCAAAAGCACAATGGTAAATCTACTGCAGAAAGTAAGTCTTAATACAGTTGCTTGTATAATGGTAAGGTTGTACTACATTTTGCATTAATACTAATAGCTGAGGCTAAAGACAATGCTAACTTAATTTTACAGTGGCTCTGAAGTCGAAAGGAAGCCTTAAAGTTTGCCTCCACATAGAATTAAAAGGCTATATACAGATTTTTAGTACCAAAAGTTACACTAACAATTAAAGGTGAGATTCAACACATTGGTAAGTAGGTATATGTTGAGGTGAGAACCTTTTTTGGAGGTCTCCAACATTTCCTAAATGCTGAGGAATACAACATTACTAGTTTCAAAAAAAAAAAAAAAAAAGTATATGTTGAGGTGAGTTGGATGTCAGAAGTTCTCTTGTAGATAGCCTGGTTGCGGTTCAGAGAGTGAGGCTATGCACACATGACCTCTTTTGCAAACCTCAATATCTATCTTGCAAGGATCTTTTTTTTACCTCTGGATAAGGGTGTGAGACTCTTACCACATTTGGTCATTCAAACCCTCATTGAGTCCTCGAAGAATATTTTTGGATGAGTGATTTCGAACACTTCATTGATTGTTGCTATCATTTCCAAATTCCAACAGCATGATCCAGCAGCTGGGGTTAAGTCTCTTCTTTTCATTTTTTATTTTTATTTTTATATTTTTGAAGGAAGGGAAATATCGTGAAGCACTTGGGAAGTGGGAATCTGCTCTACTTTTGATGCCAGATCGTGCCATTCTGCATGAACAGAAGGCTCAAATTTTGCTTGAACTTGAAGAAACATGGAAGGCGCTACAAGCTGCTACTCGTATGTTTTGACACTCACATTAATTCGAATGAAATTCTCCTCATTTCCAGAGCAAATTATGCTGAGATAATGTCAATTTGCAAACATATTTTACTTGGATTTATTTTCAATTCTATATCTCATTAAAGGTTATGCACCTACTTTTAGGCTCTGAAGCTTCTTAGTGCCTATTTTTGACTCATCTTTAAGGTTATGGACAAATCTGGCAAATATATCAGTTCATATATGATCTTGATAACAGCCAAATGTGGGAACCTAGAGCATGACTATGTTTATTTTTTACTTATCTTTTCCTTAGCATTGGGAGATTTTTCTTTTCCACATTCTTCCTGTTGTAAATCTATATCTGGCATAGAGATATTCAAAGTTGGATTTTGGCCTACTTTCATGGTCACTAATGCCCTCTTTAAGTCATCGATCTGTTTTTGTGTATATAATAACTTCAGATGATATATTTCATGACTCATATGTAACCTGCTTCCTGTTTGAGCAGGTGCAACTGAGTTGGAACCAAGCTGGGGTGAGGTGTGTGAAACTGTTGATCATTCAGTTTTACTATTGTTTCACCTGTTGTTAATATACCTGCTTTAGGGATGTAAATGCAACTCTTAGTGCACTGCAATAACTGGGAACCCTCATCATTCTTGCTTATTATCATGGGGGATCCTGATATACTTTTTATCTGTGATCTATTCAGTTTCAATACTTACTAATTTGTCAAACTTCAACTAGCTATAAATGTCATGGGCTAGTTTTCATGCGCAAAGTCTTCTGAATTTCAGCCTTAATTGTTCACCCAATGTGCATGTTACTTCCTTTTTGTTCTACCCCTTCCTGCATCTATTCCCTAGACTATGCAAATTCAATGCTTCTAAGTCTTCACTTGGTAATAAATTACTGAGCTTTAGAGGTTAAGATAGGTAATTAGTGGTGTACCGACAAGCTACCTCATGATAGAAGCAGCTTTGCACTTTGAACTTCCTGGTCATACTTGCGTGCATAGTTAAGCTTAGAGCTTGAAGGCACTCTCTTTTTCTATTCCGTTTCCATAATCCAAACTATTTACAGCTTTGGAAAATGAAGCTTAGACTAAAAGGCAGTTGACTGCAAGCTTCTGGTTCTTAGGGAACGGTCAATTTCTACTGTCACTAGAATGTACACTACTGTATTCCAGTGCTTATTGCTAGATCTTCTGTCTGTTGCAGGCGTGGGTCACCCTTGGTAGAGCACAGCTGAATTATGGTGAGCCTGACAGTGCTATAGAAAGCTTAGACAGAGCACTAGCCATCAAGGTATAGATTAAATTGATAACTAATGCTCACGCTTACTTCCTCTGAGGATCTTTTTTAACTGAGATGCTTCCTTCATGAGTAAATGGATATTCTCTGCTTTTTAATGTATTACACCAATACCCAAGGTCAATATTACTACCTTTGTATCTGGAGGACAAACTGTCTTTTGAGATTTAAGCAATCGCCTAACTCTATTCATCTTGCTTCTATCACATCCTAGTTCTGAAATGTTCAGTGGAATATTGTGCTAAGTGTGTCAGATTGATTGCCTTTGTAATTGATGCTCACGTGTTCAGTAAACCACTTACGCGCCATAAATCGGACTTGTTTTGCAGCCAGACTCTGCTGAGGCTCGTAATGATCGACAAGCTGCCTTGCATCATATTCAGAGGAGAAAACAGTTACAGACATCAGGTTTGAGCATGAACCAAAACCGTTTTGCTGTAGTGGACAAAACTGAGCACTTGAAGGTTTGAAAACGTAGGGTGAATCTCATTACAGATGGTGCTTTGTTCCGATAAAATCCTGAGGCTAGGGAATATCTTCTGTCACATTTGACTTCGAGTCACGGTTTCAAAATGCTGGTTCAGCTATAGAAAGAGTTGTAGGTGTGCATATCAGTGAGGGGAGAAAATAGCCAGAAGGGTTGACAATGATAAAACATGATGCCTGGGCACTGAAATGTCTACTTGTAATATAGATGATCCTCTATGGCCTAACATAGAGTTACTTCATACTTATGTTTGTTTTTTATTATTCTGATTATATATATATATCTACACGTCCTGGTGTGCAAATCAAGTGAATGACGTTTTTTTACGTTCAAAAAAGTGCATCTGAAATGTGTTGGCCACTGAAAGATGTTGTTTTACCACCAATGGTGCCCAGCCACCACCCCTTAACTCCCCACTCTCCACCCCCATCCCACCTTCTATAATTGTTTTCTAGATTACACATAAATGCTCTTGGGACAACATTTTTTTGCCAACATACCAAATACTAAAAATTAAGTAAAAACCACTTTTCTAAAATTTGCACTGTGCTTTCCCTTGCTAAGATGTTTGCCTCTCTAAATCAAGTAATGGTGGCCCACTGAATACTGGAGTATTGTAACATACTAATGGAGGCCCCCAAATTGAGGGTTCAGTCAATAGAAAGAAGAATAGCCTTGCACTCTAGCCGACTGATCCTGTTGACCCTATAACTAGGAAGGAACATGTCACATTAGAGGTGAACGATCAAAGGTGTAACATATACTTTTTAAATGGAGCATTCTGAACACTTGTTGGCGTAGAGTTCAGTGAAGCACCAACATAAAATAAGACTGATAGTTTTGCCGTCCGCGTGTAACTTGATATACAAATAAGCCAAGATAATGCTGATCTCTATTTAACTCCATACAGTCGATGCAACAAATGTAGTGATGACAACGTTGAGCGGGTTTACAACTAGGCAGGACGGGGTGGGTTCAAATAAATTTTTTCAGAAAAAATGTGGGGCAAGGCAAGTAACGGGTCTACGTTCTTAAGATATTGAAGGAAAAATATGAAGAAAAAAAAAATCAATAAATAAAGAAAAATAAGATTTAAACAAACAAAAATATTAAGAAACCAAGGAATACATTTATAGGACGACTAAATTACAAATTTATTCCATCTAAGTTGGATGGAATAAGTGGGAATACTCACAATTGAACTTGGGATAAAGTTAATACTTCATTTGGTAGAATGTATTAATTCATATCGTATAAATATAAATTGTATCCCATGTTCAATTATAAGATATCTCATCTTATCTCTGTACCAAACAACCACTAAAAGAATTGATCAAGTGTATAGTTCAGAGAGCAGAATTTCATCAAATAAAGTGTAAAAATATGTGCAAGTATACACAGATTGTTAAAAAAAAACAAAAAAAGGTTTAAAATATTTACGACATCAACAGCTCAATCTTACCATTTCCTCACTTCATTCTTGATGGACCTAAAACTTATCTCGTTCTTTCTCAATCTCAAAAAATATATTCACACAACAAATTAGAACTATACACATAACAACACATGCATGAGTAAAGAAAATAACGCCATGAATATTTACCTGTCACTGTATGATAAAGAGGACGCCAATTGGAAAATCAACTGTAGTTTGAAGTTTCTATTATCATTTTATATTAAAAAAAATAGCAAATTATGGGGGACGGGAGGGGAACGGGTTGAAGTCTTCACAGGTTTAAACGGGTTTGCCCTGTAACCGCCCTGTTTGCTATCACTAAACAAAGGGCATAAACAACAAATCAGGATAGAGAAATTCCCAGGTTTACATGGGTTTGCCCTGAAACTGCCCTGTTTGCTATCCCTAAACACATGTCATAAACAACAAGCAGGATAGAGAAATTCCCTTGACATTCAGAAAGTCGGTTAATCCATATGCCCTTCTCTCATTTTACAACCACATGGAACAGCAGTTGCTGATAACCCCAAGAAGCAATATGTACTAGAAAATATAATCTGAAACACTACAGGCATGGCTTGTAAGGACTATCAGTTAGACAAGAAATTGTATGCTACCAAAATCTGAAAGTTCACCACTAGTAACTTCCTTACAGGCCAAACCACCGGTAAACAGGTTATGTACCACTGTCAACTGGAACCGAACCACATCCTTCATATACAGAGCTACCATAATTCATGCAATGATTGAGTCCTATCAATCTTTTGATCCTAAAGCAGCTAAATCCTCCTGGTAGTTCAGAGTTTTGGCAGCATCTAGAAGCATTTCCATACCTCCAGATTCATTTAAAGCTTCCTCACCCTTACCTTTTGGTACACCTAATTCTCCACATTGTTCTTTTCTCTTCTTCGCTTCATTTTGCGAAGACTCAAATGCCTTTCTTGCTTTGCGTATGCGCTGTATCTGCACATCACATTTTTTGCAAAACCATTTCCCTACAGGAATTGAAGTGTGTGGTGGTTGCATGCAGAAAATATGATAAGCATGATCGCAGCCGTCACAAAGTACGATTTTGTCATCATCACAATCATTCAGGCAAGCTCTACAGAGACACGAGGGGCAGTACCAGCAGGAGCCAGAAGCATCCAACTGCTTTCTGGTCAAGCACCTCTCATGGTAAAACTTGTGAGGGCAGAAGGAATGACCACATATTCTAACATTGTCATTACTCACCACAGTTCTACATACGTTGCAACAGGGCGAATCCTCAACTCCTTCACAGAGTTTAAGTTCACCATCCACTAAACCATTCGTGCTATCCTCCAATTCTAGAACCATATCTTCAGATGTAAGTTCTTCAACCTCATTTTCAATTATCACTGAGCTAGACATGGTGAGTCTTTCGCATACTACACAGTTGTCATGGGGAGATTCCATTCCTTTGGCAGTGCATTTGGCACAATACCAACTTCTTATGGGAATTTCTTTAACACTAGGCTCAACACAAGAGAGATGATAAATCTCCTCACATGAATCACAAGCTAAACTATCCCCACCATCCGCTTTCTCTCCACAACATTGGCAAGCACATCTTTTATCTACACCATAGGTCTCTGCTTGTTCCATTTTAGCAACTAACTGTCAACATCAAAAAGAAAAGAAAACATAGTAAACTTGAATTCTAATAATTAAATATATCTGCAGTTTCAAGTTGTAGAAAGAAATAAAATACGATGCCAAGGCAATCCCTCAGATTTTTTGTGATTTTTTACTTTGTGGGTTTCATAGAGTAGATATCAAGTTGCAGCACTGAGTCCAGCCAAAAGCAAGAATTTTTTACTTTATACTTTCATATTAAAACTAAGAGATAATTCCAATGATGTGGAACTCAAGGTTTGAAACCAAAAGCAAAATAAGTATACGACAAGCTTTTTCTTTAAAATAGTGCTGATCAAGCCAGTTGCACACACCTCGACTATTCCATTAGGTACTACCTTAAACTAGCACAGGTACACTCAGCACCAACGCTTAAACGCATGGAAAGAAATCACCTAATGTAATTTTGGTGCTGCTGGGATTTGAACCTTGGTATCTAAGGTATGCACCCACTTCTCTGACAGTAGGTCATACACCCTTGGTTCCAGTAAACACTATATATGGAAGGTATATATCCCCATAAAGAGCTTTTTTAGATGGTATCTCCCCATAAAGGGCTTCCAATACCACTCCTAGGATCTAGGTTACATTATTTGCCTGAGTGGTTCCCCAAGAAATCTGGAATAACTGCAAGTACTTGGTTGGTGACATGCACTAGCCAGTTGCCACAACCAAATTTCCAGAATTGGGAGGTATTACCATTGAATGAGAAATTTTATGCGACAAGAACAGTGAAGGATTTGAAATTTCCGGGCCGACAATTTTCAAAAGTTGTTTCTCCTCCAAGAAGCTAACTAGAGAACAACCAAAATTACCAATAGTCAACCACTAAAACGGAAACAGAAAAGCATGACGGAAAAGAAGACTTGCCTCCTCTTTTGTATCTTCAGCGTTTTCATGCACTGAACCGCTCACCTAAAGAGGTAACAGGTTAAAATCATAGTCAATTTTACCAGCATTGTGTGCAAAAGACGGAAGCAGCTCAATGAACCAAGTGTTAGCAAGAAACCACGTACCTGAGCTCGGAAACAACCCCTTGATATTTCTGAAAGACTCCTTGAAAGAGAAATCATTTCACTGCCAACTTCATTAAGCTTTGTCCACATCTGCAAATAATTCAGGATGACGATACATGAGTTAGAACTATCTCCAGCACATAAAAATAGGACAATCCATGCAAATTCAAGTCCCAAGTTAGTCATTCAAACCATCCATTGTGTAATTATTACAACAATTAAAAAATGCTTCATCATCAATGTGTTGCTTCAGATAAAGGTAGAACCATAGACAATGGAACAATCTTCCTACACGTATCATTCAAAGAATGAGAGTTATTTACATGTGTACAAGCAAGTCTAAGGAAACAGAATCAGAAGCAAGTTTATCTAAGGAAACAAAATCAGAAAATCCTTAAATATCTTTTATCTATGATTGTGCTATGTATACAATATGATAAATGTGTCTATGCACATTCAGTAACAAAGATAAAAAAAGGAAGTAGCAAGGCGTTTTTTGTAGTGTCTTACCAAATTCGTAAAGACTTGCAAACATCATAGCTCAAGATATATCAGTACAGATATATCATCAGAAACTATATATTCATTAACCAACATTACCTAAAATTAAGCATAGTCCTAAATAAGTTGCACCAAAAATTTCATTCACTGACATCTAAAATCTAACTTGACATATGTAGCTCCAATCATTGTACAATTTGTTGATTTATATTTAATAATCTATCCATATCCAATAAGAGAGGCAAAAGTGTCACGTGTAAGCACCACAAAAAAAAAACCAAATTCTCAATTTTTAAAAAAAATCAAATCTGTATTTTTAAAAATTCCAGCTATCACGTGTAAGCACATAAATTTTCAATAGACAAATTATTTTAAAACAGAAAATTCAAAAGAAAAAACTGCCATTTCAAGTTTTAAAAACTGGAAACGTACATAACTATTGCCATATTTAAACCGTTTAATTATCTTATCCTTCTTCTACTAAATCAGTTTTTTTCTTTTACAAAACAAAACAATCATTCATTTTCTATTGAGGAACTTCTTTGCAAACTACATCTGATAACATAGATTAGTTCATTTAGACTTGCAACTGAAACTCTTCTTATGGATTTAGAGCCTGATACTTTGAACAGTGTTAGATATGAGCATTACGGTCAGACTTTCAGGCCTAATAAGTAATAACATTATTTTTGGTCAGTCGGGTGTTGGCAACAATTGGGCTAGAGGTCAAGGGTCATTATACCAAGGGTGTTGAGTTGATTGATTTTGTTCTTGATGGTGTTCGTAAAGAAGCTTAGAATGCGGGGTGGATGAAATGGAGCCTCATATCTAGAGTCTTTTGTGATAACTCATGCTAAGTTGCTTGGACTCTTCACTTTTGGTGCCGCACCTGTGTCGACACGACATGGGTGTGGGTATGGGATCCGTGTTCGATTTGGTCAACCGATTTTGGGTACTTTGACCAAAATCTATGGGGGAAAGTCTAGATAATTTTAATGATTTCTGTAATCAACACAAAAGAAAAGGTGAAATTGAAGAAAATGGAATACCTTTTATACAGAAATTCCTATGTCACTCTTTTTCCTTTAATCTCCTTCCCGGATTCTCCTCAAGTTCTCCACATAATATCTCATAATTTAGGTTTTACAACTCTATTTTTAGATATTTTAATCATTTTTAGGCGAATCCGCACACCCGTATTCATACACGGATCCATATCCCCGAATCTTAAAAATTAGATCATAAAGGATTCAACCTCTAGATCCACACCCGTATCGGACACCCGCACCCGAATCTGAGCAACTTAAGTGATAAGTGCCACCAAAACTTAAAAGATAAATTCTACAAAGTGGTGGTTAGATCAACCATGTTGTATGGACAGAGTGTTGGCCTATCAAATACTCTCACGTTCCAAAGATGGAAGTTGTGGAAATGAGGATGCTGAGATGGATGTGTGGACATACTAGGAAAGATAGGATCAGGAACGAAAATGTCCGAGACAAGGTGGAGTGGGCCTCGTGGTGTTCAAGATGAGGGAAGCGAAGCTGAAATGATGCGGGCACATTAAGGGGAGCGGCGCATATGCCCTAGTGAAGAGGTAGGTGTGGTTTCCTATTTGTTATTGTAAGTTCTATTATTATATGTCTTTGAGAAGCTTAAAATTGTGTTTGCATACAAGGCATTTGTTTAAATGTTTATGCATGTTATTGATTTGTTAACTCGTGCTAGTTATTTTTGTTATTGTAAGCTTTGTGATTTTATGTTTTTGAGAAGCTTAGATTGTGATGACGACAAGGTATTTTCTTAAATGTTTATTCATGTCGTGATGTATTACCTCGGTGTCTTGATGTATTTTGTTCATTTGAGACACTTAGAATTGTGATTCCTTGCATTTATGTTTAAATGTTCGTGATTGCTTACATGTCAATCCGTATTTAATGTGTAACCATTGTCGACGTCTTCTCTAGACCATTCATAAGAGCATGTTTATTTCAAGGGCAGAGGAGTAACAGAACGTCCTTCAATTAGTTAATTAAAGACTCTATTTTTCATTTTATGTTAGCTCTCCAATTAGTTGGTTCTGTAAAGGAGAAGATACAGAAGTCCTCTGGACTTGGTAATTTTTAATTATTTTTAAGCAATTTTCTTTTTAATTGGTTGAAGCATTGATTAAAAGATGTGTTCCGAATCAGGTTCAAGTCGGTGAAGAAACTAATAGAGTTAACTTTTGAAGATGGAATTCTTAACAAATTTAAAGAAGGAAGCAGAATAAGAAAGAAAACTTGAATACATAAATCAGGGAAGCCGTCTTCATTTTTGCATTTCCATTTAAGGTGCTTAGTCATGCTGTTTTACTCTAGCTAGAGACAACAAGAGTAGACATCTCTTTTGTCAATGCAATATATAAACTCAAGATTGATTAACCTCTTGCCCATTGTTGATCGGCAATTGGTTAGGAAATCAGAAACCAAAACTAAGATTGAACGATTGCTGTATAGATCCACATCAATCGATCAATGCTCAAGGGACAATTTTGTTACGGGAAATGACACGTGATTTCATTCTTAAATTCATTTCTATGTTTTTTAAGGCATGCATCATTTAGATTTCATTGTTGTCTATACATATGTCAATATTTTATATTTGTGTTTGTATCTCCTATATGAAGTAATAACACTACTCATTTACTAGGTTCTGCAAGTAACTCTTGTTAGAAATATTGGAAAAGAATATTATTGAATTGTTGCATCTACATTATTACAAAGAGGCCCTATTTATAGACACTACAATAGACACATTTTCCAACTAGGACACTATATACTATTCCTATTACTATTACTATTCCTATTCTAAGTAGGATTGTATATACCTATTACTATTCTAACAACTCTTATTTACTTCCCTTCAATTTAAATGAAGAGATCTGACAACTTTGTGTTTCTGTTGCTTTTCTATCTAATCAAATTTAACCTGTACATATTCTTCTGAAGTAGGCTGCTATATCCTTGAAAAATCAAGTGCAAGAGTCAGGTTGTCTCATCAACTGCTATATGTAATAACTTATGAGGAAGCTTGCATGAACGAATCCACTCTCTCTGCTGTGAGGGGAAGCTCTGTAAATGAAGCAAGCGAGGCATAAATGCTTTTTTGAGTTTATTAAAAAAAAATGGGACCATATGTTCTCAAGATGAATATTTTTTAAGCTCACACAAGGAAAAAGGTTTCTCTTGAACATATGTAGAACATCCTACATTGCTTCAAATGGAATCAAAGTTTATTCTGGAATACAGGCTTTAAGCTTACCGTTATCTTTATCTTTTTGTTGTTCCATAATTTTTAAAAAGGATGCTAAACACTAATGGAATGGTGATAACTTAATGGACTATGTAAATTATATTGTTTTTCTTCACCTCAAATAGTTATTTCTAAATAGTTTGTCATGATTTTGAACTTGCAAATGTTAGCTCTATTAGAAATGGAAGTAGGTTGAAAGGAGGTCGAATACTGCATTAGGACAAACAACTATTCTGAATGGCTTTACTGCCATAAGAAAAAAGAGAAAAAAACAAGAAGACAAGTTCATGTAGACTTTTTCTTCTACTTGGAAGATGAATGTATTATTGTGCAAGTAAAATGTCTTGAATTTTTCGCAAATGAATCATTACGTATAATTGTGCAGTGACCTGCATTTCAATATACGACATTGGCCATAATTGTAAAGCTTAACTTCTGAAGCATTGCAAATATAAATACTTAAGTGACTTTACGGATTCTCATATGTTGTAATCGCATTTGGGTTATCTTAACTAGGAATATTGAATAAATTTATTATATTATAGTAGGGAGCTACATTCCTTAATCTTAGTACCTCAAAATAGAGGAAATTCATTTAGAGAAAATTGCATTTAAGGTACCTTTCACCTCTGATGTTTGTTTGTTTGTATTTTTTGGCTCTTATTTGTCTTTTGATTTCACTTTTTCATTTTTGTGACAATTTTGTATATTCCCTTATATCACTTTAAACTTTTTCTTTTAGACACTTTTCATGGAAGTACAACTACTCTGTGTATGCTGACAAAGTGTTTGTGTTGACAAGAAATATTAGATGCAGTGTATAATTATTACTTTTCTCGTATAATTATTACTTTTCTCGAAATTCATGTCATATTCTGAGTACTGTCCTTGCACATAGAAAAGAAAAATCTTGGTGATCTCTGAATTTATTTGGATTAGGCTGATTGATTTATTATAAAATTGAATTTTGCCAAGGTGCTGCTGGATTCTTGGTGCAAACATATTGGCAAAAGTGTTCTTTTTGTTGACAAATGACAAGCAAGGGATCAACGGCCAATGTTATCTATTTTTTCTTAATTGTAGTCAAATATTTAATTAAATAAATGAGTTGCAACTTGGGTATTTTGTTCTTTAAACACTTCCTTATCTTCAAAAGAACTACTTACTTCTAAAGAAAATGGAAGATTCTAATTTTTTAATGGAGCTCTGGTTCAATAAATGGTTCATTTGCCAGTGCAAACACACTCACTCAGACATGACTAACATTCATTCTAAATTGTTATTGGGTATATACATTGTAATTAGAAATAAGATGGCAATTAAATTTAAGTTGATGTAATATGATTGAATAATCTGACAAATAAGACCACAATTTGGATTAATGTTTAAAACATTATCCGCACATTGCACAGGTACATCTATAGTATAATAGTCTTAAATATATGGGACCTATATATTACTATAAAACTTCGGTGTGGTATATGGTATTTATTTTATAAATATCAAATACCGTACCAAATTTCAAAAAAAAATAAGTCATACCAAATACCATGATATCCATACCACGGTATAGAAAATATCATTTTCGTATGGTATTCCACCCCTACATACCAACATCTAACTCCACCCAGAAAATCTCCTTTGAACTCTCCCCCACCGGTCCATAGACACCCACATACCCCCACTCTATTCTATTATCCATGTTTTTGAACCGCATTCCTAGCATGAAATCTCCCTTACAAACTTCCCACACTCGACATTTCGCTCATCCCAGAGAATGAGAATTGCTCCCGATGGGCCGGGATGTAGTCATATTTCACCCACCTACTCCCTACCCCCTACCCCCACATTTCTAATAACACTATCTGTCAAAATCTCCATTTTTGTTTCTAGAATACATATCACATCAGCTCCCCAATCCCTAAAGCCAGCTTTAATGATGGTCCTTTTGTTGGGGTCATTCATCCCCCTCACATTCCAACTAAAGTTTCGCAATCCATCAATACACAATTTTTTTCTCTCCCCCTTGACCCCTTTCCTACCCTCAATTTCCCCACGCACTTCCTTGTTCCTCCTTTTGTACACCGCAATCTTCCCTCCCCCATTTTCCTTCCCGTACCTCCCTACTCTCCTCTATTGTCTCATGTTCAATGTCCCTAAGTAGTTCTAACACCCTTGCCTCATTCCCCACAAACGGCACTCCCAAAAATTCCCCGAATCTAAGAAATTTCTCTCCCACCCACCTCGTAAAGAAACATACTATCTTCAAAGCTAGCTAACAGCATCACATCACTCCCTGAACCTCTGTACTACTGCTGCCAGTTGTAAAAAACCTCCTGGACAGGTCTGAATGTGAAAAATCAGCATCTCATCCCATCAAAAAATTGGTTTTGGGACTGTTATAAGTCCCATGGGACTTAGAGCCTGTTAGGATTGTTATAAGTCCCATGACCAACTTTTAAGTCATTTTTAGCTTTTGGAAGTGTTTGGCAAAGTTAAAAGTAACTTAAAATAAGTTTAAAATGATTTTAAAACAAAAAATTAAAAGTTAAAAGTAGGTACTCCCCTACTTTTCATTTTTTAACTTAAAAGCTACTAAAGTTTGACTTTTCAAAAACTACTTTAAAAAGTTACTTTTTTTAAGTTAAGCCAAACGGGCTCTTACTCGTTCTGTTTCTGGAAAAAGCTTGAGCATAAGGCATGATCTTTAATTTCCTGGCTGGTTGGACCTCTCTTTGGCATAGATCCAAACGGATCTGTGTTTTCCTCGTGGTTCAACCCTAGAGGCTTAGTGAACTGGTTCAATCTACTCCTCCAACCCGGTTCACTAATCCAGGGGGTAGTGTTATCTTTTTCATTTGCTAGGGTTTTTCCTTCCCCTCCAGAATTCAAATTCTTTGTCACTTTCTAGTCTTCTATCCCTCCAGCAACTCTTCCAGCAGCTCTTTACATAACTTCTGATGACCTATTTCCCCTTTATCCCGGGCGCTCCAGAATTCAAATTCTTTGTCACTTTCTAGTCTTATACCCCTTCCAGCAACTCTTCAGCAGCTCTTTACATAACTTCCGATGACCTATTTCCCCTTTATCCCGCCACCCTACTCCCCTTCCCACCTCCTTTTCCTCCCCTCCTGCTGGATAGATTCATGTTTTCCTCCATTTCTGCAGTAAAAAACTCAGGTTGAAATACAATGCGCATCCATGTTCTATAGCTACTTTCTCCAACATCCACCTTCACAGAAACAGAGACCCTCCGCCCTTTCCTCACCCTAAATTTCTCTCTAGAAATGCTGTGCATACTGCAAATAACATCAATAAAGCCCCCACACAGCTGCCCTACCTTTTTGAAAAGGTCAACATTCCAGAGGTGAACAGTAAACCCACCAAATTTACAATCACAGTATCACCAGTAAGATGAGAATCAACACACCCATCTTTCTCCTTCCATTTATCCAGTTTCAAGAAATTACCACCAAACCACCTCTTTCCTCTATGAAAAGTTTCAACAGCCTGCTTCTCACTCGCAAATCGGAATAAAACTTGAACGTCGCTCAGCTGTGTAATCTTCAGGCCGTCTGTCACTCCCCATTCATCTACAGCCCAGTTTCTGATTGCATACAAGAATCTTACTTAAAAGATAACTACATAAACAATCAAAACAGGCAACCATGACAGGGGAGAACACACTGAATCCCTTCCCCTGATAGTTTGGCAGCAGTAAGACAGCTTAGTTTCCTAGATTAAAGAACTGTGTAATCTTCTCTAGTGAAGAATGTCTGTGTCATATTTCCTCGTAAACCATCTCATCAATTATGAAGACCCAATTCCCGAAACAAGACATGATTGAACTGCTAAAAGCATAAAATCATACATAGCTTTCACCACTCACATGTATTATTCGGCAAGCCAAATTTACGCATAAGCTAAAGCTCTTCCCCTCATTACGTTGATCTTTAGACCATTTTACTAATCAAAGGATCCCACTTTAATCAAGTTACAACTCATTTAACTGTAGACACTGACAGTATTTTCATGGTCAAATACGTAAGTTTGCAATCATAAAGCACCTACATATAAATACCACAATAGGATGCATGCAATACTCTAACGAAGTAAAGATGATACATAGCAAGAACTAAGCAAAAAACATATCAGATGGAACTGAAAAACTTAGATGAACCTTCTATACAATTAGCAGGGAATCCAAAATACTACCAAGTCTCCCAACCCAAAAAAAACACCAATCAGTAATATGACTAGAAGACTTCCCATCCATCATCAACCTTCCCAGAGACCCAGACAAAGAATTCACACCTTGTAAATTTATCCTCAGAGATGTTTAAGTTGCATTTAAAGAATTCCACACTAAAAACAGATCATTCCCAGCGATACACAAAGCAGTTTTTGCTCAAGAGTGCCATATTGATTTGAATGGATTGCAGATGCAAGCTTAGACAATACTAAACAGGTTCCTAGGATTTGTAATGGAAATGATCTTCTTTGGTTTAATACGGATATCTAACAAGGTTCCCCTGTAATTAAGATTTATCATCAGGTATAGCTACTCAATTTCAATTCAGACGCTCCATGCAACTTTTACAACTTATCTGTATGTTTCGATAGGAGGAGAAATTTTATTTGGTGTGAGACACAAAAATAATTAGTTGTATGAGATTCACATTTCATGACAAATGTAAATTATGGAACCCCTAATTTATCAATTTCTCTTTCACTCCCCTCCTGACCCTTGTGAATCTATCCCCTCTCCACATTTCTTACTCCTAGACACCCCCCATCTTTCTCCTACTCTATCTTTTCTCACTCTTCATCAGAACAGCCCCCCAAATCCCAATACAACCCCAGCCCCGAGTTCAAAGTCAGAAATGGGATGCCAATGTTCAATCCACAACTCTATCATCCATATTTTCTCCCTTCCTCTCTCTATTTTGATTTGGGTAATGAATTATCAAAAAATTAGAAAAATACAAGCATTGCAAGAAATTGACAATATGGATAGTGAAAATGGAAAAAGAATTGGGAGAGTAAAAAAAAGGACAGTATTATTAAAAACTTCAGAAACTGAAAATGGGTATTCAGTGAAAGTGAAAAGAAGGTTGTGAATGAGGAAGACATCTTGAAGAGGTTTTGGTTCAAAATTGGTAGAAAAGTTTTTTGCTTCTTTTCTGAAATTACGGTGTTTATTTAGTAACAATAAAGGAGTACTAGTAGGAACCGAATCTTACAATTGCAAATATTTTGCTTTCATTATCTCTGAGCATGTTGAAAATATGTCTCAGGATATTGCAGAAATAAAACAGTTAAATATTTTTAGGATTTTTAAATTATGTTATTAGAGTCCTATTTGACTTATATTTAGGAGTTAGTTCTTTTTATTTGTTATTTGAATTAAACTGATAAGTTAGTATCTTATTTTTTTATTTTTAGTTAGGAATTATATCTATAAATGCAAGTCTCTGGATTATTAATAAAATAATTCCCTTCGATAATATTGCAGTATTTTTTCTCTCAAAGTTTTTCCCTGTTATTTTCTTAATTTCTTTGTTATTTTCTTAATTTCTTTATTGAAAAAACCAACAATTGGTATCAGAGCCTTCTTCTTGAAGGACCTGTGAGTAGAAAAATGAATTCTGAAAATAGTTTTTCACAAATGGCTCCACCTATTTTTGATGGTGAGAATTATGGGCTGTGAGAATGGAAACTTACTTGGAGGCTCTTGATCTTTGGGAAGCCGCGGAAGAGGATTATGAAATTAATCCGCTGCCAAATAATCCCACCGTGGCCCAGATCAAGAGTCACAAGGAAAAGAAAATCATTAAGTCGAAGGCAAAAGAAACTTTGTTTGCTGCTGTTTCGACAACTGTTTTCACGAAAATCATGACTCTCACATCACCAAAAGATATTTGGAATTATCTGAAGAAAGAATATGCTGGAGATGAAAGAATACGAGGAATGAAGGTATTGAATTTAATGAGGGAATTCAAATTGCAGAGAATGAAAGAGTCAGAAACAGTTAAGGAATATTCTGACAGATTGCTTGGTATTGTCAACAAGGTAAGATTACTAGGCACTGAATTTAAAGATACAAGAATTGTTGAAAAAGTTCTTGTTACAGTGCCTGAAAGATATGAAGCATGTATAACTACCTTGGAAAACACACAAGATCTGTCCAAAATTACCTTGGCAGAATTGTTAAATTCTTTGCAGGCTCAGGAACAAAGGAGACTTATGAGGCAAGATGGCATGGTTGAAGGAGCATTAGTAGCCAGCCACAAAACTCAAAGCAAGGGTAAATTTTTGAAAAATTACCCACCTTGTCAGCACTGTGGAAAAAATGGACATCCTCCATATAAATGTTGGAAAAGACCAGATGCACAGTGCAAGAACTGCAAACAACTTGGTCATGAAGCTGTGATTTGCAAAAGCAAATTTCAAAAGGATGAAACAGTTGCCCAAGTCACTACTGAAGAAGAAGAAGAAGACCACTTATTTGTGGCAACTTGTTTTTCAACCAAAAAATCTGATTTTTGGATGATTGATAGTGGTTGTACAAACCACATGACATATGAAAGAAATCTTTTTAAAGAGTTCATTCCTATGGAAAATAAGAAAGTCAGAATTGGGAATGGTGATTGTATTCCTGCAAAAGGAAAAGGGTCTGTTTCAATTAAAACAAATTCAGGTACAAAAATAATTTTAGATGTTCTTTATGTGCCTGATATTGATAAAAGTTTGTTTAGTGTTGGTCAGTTAATAGAAAAAGGATTTAAATTATTATTTGGAGACAATATTGTCGAATCTTTGATTCTACTAAGCAAGAGATTTTACAAGTTGAAATGAGAGGTAAGAGCTTCTCATTTAATCCAACAAAAGATGCACACAAGCCTTGCAAGACAAAGGATGAATTAGCAGATTTGTTCACGAGGTCAATTTCAAATGAGACTACAATCTACAATTCCTGATCCAAGGAGTGTTGAAAATATGTCTCAGGATATGGCAGAAATAAAACAGTTAGATATTTTTTGGATTTTTAAATTATGTTATTAGAGTCCTATTTGACTTATATTTAGGAGTTAGTTCTTTTTATTTGTTATTTGAATTAAACTGATAAGTTAGTATCTTATTTTTTTATTTTTAGTTAGGAATTATATCTATAAATGCAAGTCTCTGGATTATTAATAAAATAATTCCCTTTGATAATATTTCAGTATTTTTTCTCTCAAAGTCTTTCTCTGTTATTTTCTTAATTTCTTTATTAAAAAAACCAACAAAGCAAGATATGTTCTACCACCAAAAATACATACACAAGGTAGGCAATACCATAAAAGGAAAAGTTTCTGCAATCCCCATTCAGGATGCTTCTTGTTGTAACAAGCTGCATTACCAGCAACTTCGGATGCTTCTTTTATTGTAATGAGCTGCATTTCAAGTAGCAGGTAATTCACTGGCCAGAAATGAATTTGTGGAGTTGGGTGAAGAAAGAGGAAAGAAAAGATAATGGGTCCCATAAATGTAATCTGATTCAAAAAAAAAAAAAAAAAGATAATGGGTCCTATATTGTTTCCCGTCAATAATTGGTCCCACATTACACTCATATTTTTATCGAAAATCCCTCACACAACTAGTCATACTTGTGTCTCACCCATTATAAAATTTCTCCAACAGGAGTTCCCATATGTACATCAACAGTTCATTTTATTTATCACAGTTTTATCAATACAACAAATTCCATTGAATTTTGTAATGTTTGTCTCACATGAAGTCAACAAACAGAAGCAGATCTAGGGGCTATTGATTTTGATATGAATTGCTTTGTGTGTGTTGCTGTTGTTGTTGTTGTTTGATCAATTGAATTACTTTAATATATTTGTAATTGTATGTCTTTATAAAAAAAAAGTTCATTTACTCTAAAGAAGGTCTCTATATAAAGTTTTATCTAAGTGTATTTCCTATGTGCAACAAAGTTCCTGGGTATGTTAGCTGTATGCTTCAATGCATGAAGTTAATGCAGCATAACAGCACAATATATGGAGTCCATAACAGATTGTATCAATACTATAAGAGTGCCTAGGAATTGAGACATGTGGATTCCTAGCCATGGAAAAAACACGAAGAATTGCAGTGAGTTTTGGAATAGAAGGTACCAGATTTTAGTATTCTTACCCAACCACGACCATTCCGAGAAGTCAAAACAGTTATATTCACTCAGTTTTCAAAATGCAACATGAAGGTTCATAAAACTTAACACATGCACAAGCTATAGCAGACAATGAATAATGCCAATAACAAGTATCTTAAAGCTACTCCCTGGCTGAGAGTTCATTATCAGACTCAAGAAATGAAAAACTAAGCAGAGAGGATGAAAGATGGATTAAGTACATTACACCATAATCATAATGTATGAACTTAAGAGATTCTAGCTAGATTGTTAGCTAAGTCCAAGTAATACACAACATGGCTGTTTTCCTCAAACCAAAGCGCAAACAGAAAATATAAAGCAGTACCTGTTGAATATCTGAGTGAAAAAGGAGGGATGAGCCCTCATAAGATCCATCTTTCATCCTTGAGTGAATGCGACTGATATCAAAAAATTTGTCAGCCTTCATTCCTTCAAAATTTTCAAAGAGCACGTGACATAGCTGAGCAAACTTTTCTGATTTGACAATATCAAGAAACATGTGCTGACAGAACTCTGTCACTGTGCAACTTTTTGGCTCATCCACTGATCCATTAGGCACTGCTTTTGTTCCATTCTGGATTCCATGAGACACAGACTGTGATGGCAGAGAACCTCGTTTCCCATCTTCACAACATTTTCCAGATTCCTGAAAAAACAAGCAACAAGCTATCAAAGAACAATTAACAGCAAAGGATATAGTAGCTTACTATTGTATATTAAGTTATCCAGATACTTGCAATAGAAATACCTTAGCTTCAACAGCACAACTGGCTTCTGAATGTGATGTCAGTGCCTCTTGAATACATCCTTTCAGACCACCATCACTCTCTAATGATTGAAGCATCTGCTTCAGAGCAGCACCCTTCCAATTTCTAACAAGCAAATTACTGGAATCATTCAGAAGACCATGTGGCTCCATATGAGCTACACTAGCTTGCGTGCAAGAGCTTTTGTTAAGAGTTGTATCTAGTGGTCCATTCATCGACTGCATAAAATCAAGCAAACCAGTTGTTCTTTTATCAGGTAAACAATTATATTAATGAAAAGGACAAAAATGGCCATACAAGTATACGAAAAAGTAAAAACCTACAACACGACATATGGACAAAGAGAATACCAAAAAGCAAACCAGTTGTATATCAAAGAACAAGAAAAGTATAGTGCAGATGGACAAAGAAAGACAGGAGGAAGGAAGAAACAAGAAGAAGACCACCAACTAGTACTTAAAGGACAGAATTTCTTAATTGGAAGTGCATCACTTGAAGAGTAACTATGACATTGTCAATATCGTGGTTTAAGCCTTGAAGCAAGGCATATTGCAGGCAGCGATGATGCAAGGCACTCTAAGCAAAAATCATCCAACAAATAGCATTTTTGAAGAATCGGGATAAGTCCCAGAATGCATTTGGTGGTCAATCTGGAAAGAGAGAAACAACAGGAGCTTTGATAATGTGCAAAACAGTCTACAGAATGGCAAAATGAAGTGTTCAGCTCTATTTTAGTTTTGGTGTAAACATAGTTCATTAACTCAAACTGAAGACGTCTTTGATGTTCTAGATTGTTTATAGGCAACAAGTATTAGCCTTGAGCTTTTGATAGATTGTAATATTTTTGAAGGGGAACTACACTTTTTGGTTGTAGTATACCTGTGGATATAGAGTAATGTTACCAGTTTCAAAAAAAAAAGAATCGGGAAAAGTATTAGGAAGGAGTACTAAGCAGTACATATATAACATAATCGTTAAAGAAAATAAACTAGGTGAATACTTCATAATAGGAAATTAGAAACTTGGGACTAAGAAAAAGTGAAATTGTATATTTGCATCTGAACCAAAAATTGATATGTTTTTCCACCTCGATTAACATGGTTTTTACTTCATAAATCCACTTAATCACAATATATTGATTTCTCTATCAAAATCATTGTTGTGTACATATCAAATTTTTTCTTGTGTCGGATATTCTTTAATCTTTCCTAAATTCTGCACATTATGTTCTTTATGAATATTATATGATAAAATTTCAAAATGTAGTATGAGTTACGCTATCTGTCTAATAGATATTTTTACGGTACAGACTTTTATTTGAAGGAAATGTCTGTCTGATAGAAATTTCTATCAAAATTTACAACATTTCTTTCAAAGAAAAATCTACACCATAAAATTTTCTATTAGACATACAGCATAACTCACACTACATTTTGAAATTTTATCATATAAGATTCACAAAGAACATCTTTACGTTCCGAAATTGCAGAAAACATGAACAGAAAGTAATCTTTAATACAGAAGGACAAAAATGAAAACACAAAGGAAGCAAAACTAAAGAATCACAAGAAAAACAAGCCAAAGACGCACATGAGACATGCAAAAATGAATGATCAGGGCATATTTTGAGGGCCAGAAAATACATGTCTCTAGAATCAAGGAGAATTCATAACTTGTATTTTAAAGTAAAAGTTGTATGCCGGATATTCCTAGTTATACTATGGGCTTCCTTGACTTTCTAGGAAGCAGGATGTAACTGACTGCATGGCCAATTGACCATCCCTTGCAGATCATTTATATCTTTTCAGTACAATCTTGGTACATATTTAATAAACATTACCTTACCAAAAAAAATCACAAATCTCAAGAGTCAAAGGTGGCATCATCTAAATGAAGTGAAAAGAAGACAAGTTTTTTTAATCAGAGGTGAGTCTAAGAATTACACTTTATGGGTTCAACTTTTAAGGTTCTTAGAATTGAACTCATTATATATGTAACTAATGGATTCAAATCTACTATCTGTTGCAATTTCAGCGAATTTTTACACATAAATTCAGGTTCCACTTTGAAAGTATTGGATTCAGATGAACCCAGTAACATAATGTTGCATCCACCCTGGTTATTTTAAACTAAGCTACTAAGGGTCTTCCTGGGCAGCATCCAATTTATTTGATATGAAAATGAGTTCAAGATTAACTTTATCGGAAAAAAAATGAGCTGGGGAGAAAAGAATGAGAGTTGGGAAGAAAAGAATGTAAGAAGATGCAGGGGCACAGAATCACGAATCATTAGATCTATCTAAAACTGGCTTTTACATGATTGAGTAGAATCCTTTCTCCCATTGGAGATCATAAGAAGTCACTGAAGGTGGCTTCACTTGTGCTATGTATTAAGTAATTTGACGAGAAAAATTGTAAGGAGGTGTTTCTTGTGTAAAGAGAACAGAGACAATTAGAATTTTCTTCCTCGCAGCACATTACAGGTAGCAGAACTAGAGCTTAATTTTTCACTTAGGAGTTAATCATATGATGGCCGTCATAATGAATTTCCATCTGGGAACTTGGTAGAATTTTGGTGCTAATTGATATTGGTTCTAGGACCAGAAGTAGACAAGAAAAAATCACTTGAACATCTGATGGCAGAAGAATCAACCTTGAAAGTTAAAACCACATTCTATTCTGTCTAGTTTCAAAACATAAATGATGAATGAAATTGTATTTTCTGAATTATGCATATGAACAACATCTCTAATATCTTGGTACAAATGGTCTATACTTCTGTTATCTGGTAAATCTATTCATCATTGTTATACGTCATTGATCTCAAAGAGATAGAGACAGAGGAAAAAAATTGGGGTGGGGGTTGGGTGTTTACCAACAGGAAAGGAAGAGAGGGTTTATGTCAAGACGCCATGATACTGAATTATTAGCATAGAGCAACAAGGAGAAATATACATCAATGTAGTTTCAAATTATTATTATAACTATCTTTATTTTATTATGTTTGCAAAATAAGTCATCCGCCACTGGATAACAATAATTTATCTCTACCTTTTATATATTTTTAAAACTTTTTTTTGGTTAAGGGGGATTACCCAAGAGCCACCAACTCCATTTCCCTTCTCAAGAAGCTTCACATGGGCACCCCTCATATAAAGTAGAAAGAATTCTTTATTGAGAAGAGAAAAAAGATAGGTTTTCTAAATTAGTATTTGCCTTCCACGTAACTCTGTAGACAACCTAAGTTTAGAGAAGAGCCAAGAAAAAAGAACTACTACCTCATATAGAGATGATTGCAAAGACGGAACAAGAGTAGGAATTTTTTATTGATAAAGAAACACGATAAACATATTATACAGTACTAGCTGGGGCATTACATCATCAGATTCAAAACTGATTATTCCATGAAGGATAGAGAAGAGACTAAGACATTATGCATAAGAAAAGGTAACAAACGGAAGATAAAAAAGTCATTTCAAGAGTTCGTGTAAGGATTATCAGACCTTGTTAGTACTCTGACCAGCAGAGTGCCCCACCACAAGGCCATTTTCTACCACTTTTGTACGCTTCCGCCTCTTGTAGGTCCGACAAACAACATCTGATGAACCATCAAGGTTCGTATCACCATCCTTGTCTTCAACTAGGTGGCCCTTCAATTTCTTTACGGTTTGACCATTTTCAGCCAACAAACCTGGTGCAACATTAGCACCAGCGCTCTTTCCTTTATCTTCACCAACCATTTCTGCCTCCTTGGCCAATCAACCAAAACCCTAATTCCAAAATCTTTATAGCAAAGAAAAGTAAGTTTCCACTACAAAAAAACCCATTTTGCACCGTAAGATGCTTCAAATTTCTCTATCAATCAACAAAACATAATCCATTTCACTACTCCAACACTAAATTAACCTCTATCCAAAGAGTTAAAATTTCAAAACAGATTATCAACGAAACACTGTCAATAGCAAAGAAACTAAAAACCATGTCAAGAAAAGACGTGCATTTTTACATCATCAACCATTTCTACCTCCTCAATAAACAAATCAAAAAGCCCTAATTCATAAATCCCTACATCAAAAAGAAAACTAAAATCCCGCAAAAAAAATCCCAACATGGTCCATCAGAACACATTCCAATTCGTCAATCATGCAACAAAATAACAAACATTACACCATATCCTTACTAAACAAACCCCTTAATCCAAACAACTCAAAAATCATAAAAGAACTGCAACATTTCACCAAAACACTGTCAATAGCAAAGAAAGTAAAAAAACATGTCAAGAAAAGACATGCATTTTTACATCATCAACCATTTCTACCTCCTCAATAAACCAATCAAAAAACCCTAATTCCTAAATCCCTACATCAAAGAGAACTAAAATCCCACAAAAAAAATCCCAACATGGTCCATCAAAAAACATTCCAATTGCTCAATCAGGCAACAACATAACAAGCATTCCACCATATCCATACTAAATAAAGCCCTTAATCCAAACAACTCAAAAACCATAAAAGAACTGCAACATTTAACACTGTCAATAGCCAAGAAAGTTAAAAAAAAAAACATGTCAAGAAAAGACATACATTTCTACATCATCAACCATTGCTACCTCCTCAATAAACCAATCAAAAAACCCTAATTCCTAAATCCCTACATCAAAGAGAACTAAAATCCCACAAAAAAAATCCCAACATGGTCCATCAAAACACATTCCAATTGCTCAATCAGGCAACAACATAACAAGCATTCCACCATATCCATACTAAATAAACCCCTTAATCCAAACAACTCAAAAACCATAAAAGAACTGCAACATTTAACACTGTCAATAGCCAAGAAAGTAAAAAAAAAAAAAAAACATGTCAAGAAAAGACATACATTTCTACATCATCAACCATTGCTACCTCCTCAATAAACCAATCAAAAAACCCTAATTCCTAAATCCCTACATCAAAGAGAACTAAAATCCCACAAAAAAAATCCCAACATGGTCCATCAAAAAACATTCCAATTCGTCAATCAGGCAACAACATAACAAGCATTCCACCATATCCATACTAAATAAATCTCTTAATCCAAACAACTCAAAAACCATAAAAGAACTGCAACATTTAACACTGTCAATAGCCAAGAAAGTAAAAAAAAAAAAAAACATGTCAAGAAAAGACATACATTTCTACATCATCAACCATTGCTACCTCCTCAATAAACCAATCAAAAAACCCTAATTCCTAAATCCCTACATCAAAGAGAACTAAAATCCCACAAAAAAAATCCCAACATGGTCCATCAAAAAACATTCCAATTCGTCAATCAGGCAACAACATAACAAGCATTCCACCATATCCATACTAAATAAATCTCTTAATCCAAACAACTCAAAAACCATAAAAGAACTGCAACATTTAACACTGTCAATAGCAAGAAAGTTCAAAAAAAAAAAAAAAAACATCTCAAGAAAAGACATACATTTCTACATCATCAACAATTTCTACCTCCTCAATTAACCAATCAAAAAACCCTAATTCCTAAACCTCTACAAAAAGAAAAAAAAAATCCCACAAAGAAAAAATCCCAACATGGTCCATCAAAACACATTCCAATTCCTCAATCATGCAACAAAATGACAAGCATTACACCATATTCATACTAAACAAACCCATTAATCCAAACAACTCAAAAATCATAAAAGAACTGCAACATTTCAACATAAAAAACATAACTTGACCAAATTAATCAACTTAAAAAGACTGCATTCAAATAAATTAAACAAAAAATAACTATAAAAATGCAAAATTTAACTTCACCTGAGTATATGTATAGAGATTTTTGAGTGATTCAGTCTGAAAAAATGGCAGAGAGAGAACTAGGTCTTATCCTAGAGAGTACTTTAAAATTTTTGAAAACAAAGAGGGCATTTTCCGCTTTTTGTGTAGTTTAAGTAGGAAAAATAAAAAACTTTTTTTTCTCTGCAGTTTCAGAGTTGACGGGGAATTGACCGGCTAATGTCGGTACCCGATTGAAAATTGTGTCAAATTTTAGAATATCATATGGTATTTTCAGTCTCAGTTTACATATTAATTATTTTTAAAATATTTTGTAAAATTTCTTCAAATGCGAAGATGCTTCTCTTTAACTAAGTATTTAACATTTTCTACTAGAATATGGATAAGCAAAACAAAATAGATGGTGGAGATGCAATAATGACAGTTCTCATATCGTGTATTGCACTTGAAGCAGATGTTTTAGAGGTAAGCTTTTAAAAATTTCCTTTTCATTTGTCTTTTTATGATTATAAGACATCTAAATATGAATGTCTTATAATCATAAAAAGACAAATGAAGAGGAAATCTTCAAAAGCTTACCTCTAAAACATCAGCTTCAAGTGCAATACACGATATGGGAATGGCTATTATTGCATCTCCACTATCTACTTTATTTTGCTTATCCATATTCTAGTATAAAATGTTAAACACTCAGTTAAAGACAAGCATCTTCACATTTATAGTATAGTGCCAATATAGGTATGTTTTTTTTTATGTAAATTGAATATTCAAGAACTATCTACATTATCAAATCTTTCAGGTAGATCTTTTTAAATAACATGTACATTTAAGCTTGCTTTGTAGTCTCCGTTATGGTTAAATCTTGTCTCTTTATGTAGAAATGATGTGGTCATTGAATCCAAAAAGTGTTTATTGAAGGATACAACCTCATAGAAGCTTGTTAATAGTTGCCTTGTTCAACACTTGGAAATCAATCATATTCAAGCCTCATGTACTTTTGGATTTACATAGTGTATCCCAAGCTACCAAAATTGTTCTCGATGTTTTGATGCTGCCTATCCAAATGAAGGTCCAACAGATAATAGTGGCCAGTTCTATGACCTTCTTAGGCATTAGAAATATTTTTCCCCAATATGTTTGTATTTCAAGTAGGATACTCTTGATCAGTTGAACTTTGTCACTATATGAGAAGAACTTAGTAGTCCAACATCTAATTCTCGCAATCACTTAAATTACTAGTACTGTGATCTTCTTTGAGGATAGTGAGACTTCAATCTTTTTAAAAGGTAGCTCTCCTACAGCGAAGGGGATATCTCTTAATATCTATTCTTTGAATTCATGTGTAGTACCAAGAATGTATAGTGAGCTTTTCTTCAAATTTGTCTTTAGCCGTGAAACCTCTGAGAAATGATTAAATGCTTGCAATATTAAATTAATTGATAATTTGTGAGCCCTGAAACACATAATCAGGTCGTTTGTGAAGCATATATGTATCATTCTCAGCTTCCCACATCTAAGATGGTACTTGAATGAGGGGTTATGTCTGAACTGCTTGAATGTTCTGTTTAGGTATTCCATTATCAAGACAAAGAGGTATGGGGACATGGATTCCCTTGCCTCAATCCTTTCTTAGCTTCAAAGCATGGGGTAGGGCCTATATCAATAAATAAAGAATAACTTATTGTAGACACACATGTCACGATTAGATTCACAAATCTTGACGGGAGTCGAAATTTCAGCAATACCATCTTTAAGAAGGCTCATTCCACCGAATCATAGGCCTTTTTGACTTTTACTTTGATCAGACACCTTGTTGATACTTCTTTTTTGTGTAGCCATTAACTAACTCATATCCCACAATCACATAATCTAGTATATTCTTACTAGCTGTAAAGGCTGACTGAGATGGACTTACCAAGTAATAGATAACCAATTTCAATCTTAAGGTGATTATTATGGCTATTAGTTTATACACCGTGTTGCAACAAACAATCGACATGTACTCTTTGACATAGCTGGGGTTGGACACTTTAGGGATCAGAGTCACAGTAATATAATTAACCTCTTTTAGCAGTTTTCCTATTTCAAAGAATTAGAAAATCGCTTGAATGATCTCGTCTCCTAGCAGCTTCCAGTATTTTCTAAAAAACTCTATACCGAACCCATCAATACTTGGAGCTTTTTCATTTGGCATCTCATTCAGTACTTGTATGATCTCTTCCGTGGGTATCTCATTTACCAAAAGTTGTTGTTGGTGTTTATTCAAGCAAGTGTCATCCTTCATATATTAACTCTTAGACATTAGTTCCCTATAAGGCTTGAAAGTAACTCACAAATTCCTATTGTATTCGATTTGCATCAGTCAGTCTTTCATCATGTGCTATACAAATGGAGGAGATTTCGTTTCTAGCCTATCTAGATTTTAGGTAGGCCTATCTAAATTTTAGGTAGGCAAAGAAAAACTTTGTATTAGTATTCCCGTATGTAATCCAAGTGGCTTCAGACCTTTGTCTTAGAACCTATTCGTGTAATGTCAACCACTTCTCTAGTTACAACAAAGTATTTCTTTCCTCGTGGATCCAGTATGAATTAAATAAATCTTATCGAAAGACTTCTTGAATTCCTTTGATTTTCAATACTTCCTCTCAAGTTAATTGTGATATACAAATGTGAAGGACATCTAATCTGGATTAAAATACTTATATTGCATTCTTTCTGATTAAAACGTATTATATTGATCCTCAATAGGGAAGCATTTGATTGTGACAAGTCTTCGTTGAACTTTTTCTATCATGCTTATTAATTTTATTGTATTTAACTTCTTTTATGATATATCAAATTTATAGTATAGTGCCAATATAGGTATGTTTTTTTTTTTATTTATTTATGTAAATTGAATATTCAAAAACTATCTACATTATCAAATCTTTCGGGTAGATCTTTTTAAATAACATGTACATTTAAGGTAATGTTATCCCCAAAAAGACTTTAAGCTATATAATTCATTGTCCAAAAAGAATTAATGGCACGAAGCCCTTTTTCTAAGTGATTTCACATAATTTTTGAAAGAAATATATTTTTACATGAATTATAACCCAAAAATATTTTAATTGAACAAGACAACTATTATACATCTAAATTTCATAAAGTAATTTTTGATACATGTCAATTGATAGGAGATAATCTGAAGATCAATGATATTTGCAGGAGGAAGAAATAAAGCATAAATGTAATCCATTTTGTGGACTTGATTTGAATCAAGGATGTGCGATATCTGTGCTCTAGCGAATTTCATTCTTGACGAACATAAAAAAAATTCACAAAATTATTAAATTTAATTATGATAATGAAAGTGAAATGTGAATGTAAGCTATACATTCTTGTTTAATAATACATTGATATAGTTAAAAAGATCGAAGGGGTATAAACCCTAGATTAAGAGACGGAAAATGAAGGGGAAAAAAGTGAGGAAAAATTTATACGAAATAATTACAATTGGAAACAAGACAATTATAGATATATCACTAAAAGAAGAAAAAATAATTTGTGTGAAGAATATTTTTTAGTATTAATTTCATAAAGTTCATTAAAATTTTGTATAATTGTAGTAAAATCGTTAATTTAACTATAAAATCATTGAACTTTCACTTAATTTTATACAGTGTCATTTTTGTTATTTGAACTTCACCGAAAATCATAGTTAGCTTACTTAAAATATATTATTTTAAAGTAATATAGCTGCATGACCCCAAAATATTAATATACCCAAAATTTCGATCTATGAAATTTAAAAGAAAATTTTTCAGTAATAGTTTTTTTTTCAAAACATAACAAAGTTTTCTTTCAAAATATAACATATACGATATTGTATGAACGTGCATAGAGTATCAATGTATATAAATTGATATATTGTATATACGTGCACTTATAATGTCTATATATGTATATTAATGTCATATACACAATACACGCACGCGTATAGGAATTATTCCTTCAATCTAAAAATGTGAATATCAGGGTATATATGCTAAGATATAAGATATAACTATATTTGTAATTATTTAAAAATATCACTACAAAATTAACTTATAGAGTATAATAAATTATTATTATTTTTAGTTTAAAAATTTGTTAGCCCATATGTTTGGGCTTTTCCTATTTCCTATTAAGTTAGGTTTAGTTAATACATTCTTATTAGGTTAGGTTTAGTTACATATATATAGTCTCTCTATTCTAATATATCAGAATATAACTTTCATCTTGTTCTTTAATAAAAGTAGTTCTATTAACATGGTATCAGAGCTAAATCGATCCATGCTCCTTGATTTGTTGGTTGAAGACCTGGTAGCGGTCATCTGTTGGTGCTGCGGTTGTTTGTTTGGATCGGTTCGACACAAGGTATTTCGATTGGTGTTTGCTTCTTTTTTGACAATATGACTGGAAAAGATGATTCTCTTCAGTCCATTAATGCTCAATTAGATGGTAAAAATTATGCATATTGGAGTTATGTCATGAAGAATTTTCTTCGTGGGAAAAATATGTAGGTTATGTCACCTGGTTAAAATTAAACCCAAAGATGATACGGCCATGGATTTTGCATTGTTGGTAGACTCATGGGAATCGCTAACTCCAAGGTTATCACTGATCAACAATCAGAACTCGACCAATTGGTATGCAATGGCTAAGTATGACACAAAGAAAGGACGTTTGGGACCATTTGGAGAGATCAGATACTCGGTAATTTTGCTAAACATGCAGGTTGGAGTATGATATTCGTGCTCTTCAACGAATGCTATGAGTATTCAAGATTTCTATCTTTGCAATGTCGATTTGTGGGATCAACTGGCTCTTACCAATCTGCAGAGTTAAAAGTTTTTGAGCCATACATCGCAGGAGGAAGAACAACGTTTGTCTAATTTTGATGGCATTACGTTACGATTTTGAAGGATCGCGTGGAACAATCCTTCATCGATCTCTTCTCCCATCGTTGATTCCGTTGTTCATGAATCGATTGCGAAGACCCGTATCAAGTCTCGTGGATAAAGGGTCTAAAGCAACTAATACTCCCTTGTGTTTCTTTGTTTAACCGATCGCCTAGACCACCACGTTCTCGACAATCTCGTAAAGTTGCATTTGATGAGTGTGCCTTCTGCAAACAAAAAATCATGGAAGGCTCGGTGTCCATTTTTACTTAACAAGGCCAAACCTCAATCCTGACAACAATGAAGTATGGGTCACGCCTGATGCTCGCCCTCCACTAGCCATGCCGCTACGCACCATCTCAGTAGTTAGCACTATGCCACCTTTCGCGTTGGATCCCCGTGTTTTCGAACAGCATGGGCTTTATGGCTTCTAATTCTACGGCCATGTCAGCATCTATGTCTCTTTCCGGTACACCTTCTTCTAGTCCCTCTGGTATTCCATCCTCTCTGTGGATTTTGGATTCCTGCGCCTCATCATATGTCACCTTATTTGTCATCGTTTGTTCTTTGTCCCTATTTCACACCACTGCTATGTCCGCTAGTCCGCATCTATGACAATGAGGGTGTTGGTTCTACATTACTCCTAACATTGTTCTCTCTCGATGTTTATTACGTTTCTAAACTTGCTTTGAATCTTGCTTGATCGATCAATTGTAAAGTGGTAATCGTGTTCTTTTTCTCGATTCTGCTTATGCAGACAGACCAACACACTCGAGCGTGATTAGGATCGCCGTAGGTCGGGAAACTCTATGTCTTAGAGATTCTCGTGTGTCTTCTCTTCGCTTGCCGCCTCTAGTATTGATTTGTCGCCTTTCGTTTGAGTCCTTTGTCTTCTCGCTTTATCTTTGGCATTCCCGTTTGGGACACGTGGTCGCTGTCACGCTTACGTTTCTTAGCCTCTCTTGTGCTTTGGGTCATTTGAACACTTGTGATATTTACGATTGTAGTGGTTGTAAACCGCAAAATTCTCGCTTTACCGTTTAATAAAAGTGTGTCTTATTCTCGCTTCTTTTGATATTATTCATTCGATGTGTGGGCCCATCTCCAATCTCTACTAAGGGTGGCTCGACTATTATGTTTCATTTATAGATGACTTTACTCGTTATACCAGGTGTATCTTATGAAACGCAGATCCGATTTCTTGCATTTACAAGAATTTAGAGCTCTTGTTAAAACACAACATTCGCCGTGATAAAGTGCTTCAGTGTGACTTAGGGGCGAATATACCTCTAATGATTTCACTCGATTATCGCTCGATGGCACCATACATCACCATCCTGCATCACTCTGAGCGTAATGGTGTTGCAGAAAGAAAACACCGACATATTATTGTTGACAAAGACACTCTTTACTCTTATCCGCAGAGGTTCCTAGTATTTTTTGGGAGAAGCATCTAATCACTGTATATGTGATTAATCGTATTCCTACCGATTGACTTGAGGATGTCTCCATTTGAGAAATTATACGTCACCTACCAATTATTCTCATTACGAGTTTTTGGATGTACTTGCTTTGTTCTTCGCCCTCATGTTGAACGAATAAGTGGGGCCAAAATCAACATATGTGTGTTTTGGGGTATGGTGTCGATGAAAGGATATCGTTGCTATGATCCCGTAAGTCGAAATTATATGTTTCACGGCATGTTACCTTTTGGAACATATTCCTTTTATTCAATTCCGCTAAATCCCATGATGTAAAGAAATCGATCTTCAAAGATATTGATCCTTTGGCGTTGACATGGAGGTTCCATTTGATTCATCCATGCCACCGATGATATTGCTTCACCCCACTGTGCTCGAGTCGCCTTCGTCATGCTGACATCGAGACCCACCATCTCCGAGGAGGTCTACTGCCCTTCTAAGTCCACCAAACTACGATTTCGTACTCTACATACTCATTTCATTTGCTTCCTTTATTGCCAATATCCATAATTTGTCCAACTCGAGTCCTATCGAGAGGCAGATCGATCCTCTTGGCGAATCGCGGCCGAGAACTCATCGCGCTTTATCGACACGTCATACGGATTTGGTTATCCTCCCACCGTAAACATACGATTGGTTGTCGATGGGTGTATAAGATAAAACAAAGTCGATGGGTCTGCTGAGCGATACAAGGCCGCTTGTGGCAAAAGGGTACTACAAAAATATGGTATGGACTATGAGAGACTTTTGCCCTGGCAAAGATGACGCATCGCTCGCACTATAATTGGCCGCAGATCCGCTCGATGGAAGATATTTCAAATGGACGTCAGAATGCATTTACGAATGGTGATCTCCATGAGGAAGTTTATATGACTCCTCCCGTATTGACCACCAGGGTGAAGTTTGTCATTAAAAGCTTTATATGGTCTCGCAAGCCCTCGTGCTTGGTTTGAGAAATTTTCCACCGTGATTACTTCTCTTGGATTTGTCGAGTAATCGCGATTCGGCGTTGTTTGTTAGATGTGCGAGTGCGGAGAATTCTTTTGTCCTTATATGTAGATGATATGGTTATTACCGTGATGATTATGATGGTATTGAGTCATCAAGCGTGATTTGGCTCATCGATTTGCCGAAGGACTTGGGCTTGCTACGTTATTTTTGGGTATTGAGGTGGCTCAATCTAAGAAAGGTATCTTCTTTCTCGGACTAAATATATATCCGACTTGTTTAACAAGCGCCGTCTTTCCGACAACAGATTGTAGATACTCCTCAAACCAATGCCGGTACTTTCCTAGTGATGGTGTTCGTTATCGATCCAGTCTTTATCGGATCATAGGTAGTTTGGTTTATCTTATCATACTCGCCGGATATAGCTCGCAGCTCATGCATAGCTACTTGTTATCGCTTACTGCTCATCTGGAGTCAGATTGATTTCGAGATATCTTCGTGGCACCCGATTTGAATCTCTTGTTTCCTCGACGCCATCTCTCGAGTTGCGAGCCTACGATGATGCCGATTGGGATGGCGATCGCAATGATCGTAAATCCACCACCGTTTTTGTGTGTTTCGAGACTCTTTAATCTCACTAAGAGCAAAGATGTTGTCTCTAGATCTTCCACGGAGGCCGAGTATCGTGCTATGGCCGTGACTACATGCGAGATTGTTTGGTTACGTTGGCTTCGCAGATATGGGTTCACATTTCTTTGCCTACTCCTCGCATTGTGATAACAAAAGTGCGATACAAATTGCAAAGAATTGCTTTTTCATGAAATGACGGCTACATCGAGATTGATTGTCACTTCACTCGCCATCATTTACATTCTGACCATATCGCTTCCTTTTGTTCCGCGACTGCAGATTGGTCGATCTTTTACGAAGGCACAATCGCCTCGGTTTCGATTTTTGTGTGACAAACTCTCAATGCTTATTGCTGTTGCATTGTGAGTTTGAGGGGGGATGTTAGCCCATATGTTTGGGCTTTTCCTATTTCCTATTAAGTTAGGTTTAGTTAATACATTCTTATTAGGTTAGGTTTAGTTACATATATATAGTCTCTCTATTCTAATATATTGTAATATAACTTTTGCCTCTTGTTCTTTAATAAAAGTAGTTCTATTAACAAAATTCAATCCAATTGGGTCATAGAGCATCATGCCGAATTCTTTTGATATGAAGAGTGATCCTTTGTTTTATCACAATTCAGAGGAAATAGTTATATCTTGAACTAACAATTATCAAAAAAGAAAAATAATTTTCACTTATTGATAAGATTCAAATTCGTTAGCTTCTAAAAACGTTTTTAAAAAATGAAGTCAAACACGAGGTTATTTGTGCATAATATTGTTTGTTCATATTATTTTGTCATAGGACACAAATTTATGATGTATTTCTTTTACATGTGAAGTTAACTTTTTTTTTTGCATAAGTATATGAGAATCGAACCTTTCAATTGGGTTGGAGATATTAATATCATGGATTAAATTTCGTATATAGATAATTTACTTTGCAAAAAACACCTTGCAGAGCTAATAAAACTATCAAACTTGCATCCCAAACTCATCTTCCTCAGATGTAGCTTTGGTGTCAACCATTCCAACTTCATATTGAAAATTCATCAAAATCCAATTTAACCACTAAAAAGATTGGGTCACTCACCTCCGCAGATTATAAATTCCGTAATGAAGTCATGAAGAAGGTAAACAATCAAAACATGCAAAATGTTAATATATTTACGAGGCTTGTTAGAGAGCAAAATCAAAATTCTATTTTAGCATATTTGGCTAAGGTAACTTCATATACCCATAACATATTATGTCAAGTTAATCCACGATTTAGGGAGATTTCATCTAATTATAGGATAATGAGTATGTCGAATTATACGAATCATTATCTCCCGCAATAAAAAATGTATTTGAAGCAGCAGTTCTTTAGTCAAAGAAGAACTTTTCATAAACTACAGTATTGAAAATGTATTCAAAAAGTGCCAATAAGTCCAAAAATGAATGATAGAGTAATTTAAATTGGTTAGAAACTCTTGCACAAAGTTACGTAGAAAAATTAAGGTAATTTGGATTGATTTGGAATCAAAATTTAGAGTTGAAAAACGGTCCTCCACACATGTATATTACATTGTATAGACAAAATTTATCAATAGCACACTCAGCACCAACGCTTAAACTCATGAAAAGAAATCACCTAATGTAATTTTGGTGCTGCTGGGATTTGAACCTTCTAGGAGCTTGGCAACATTATTTGCCTGAGTGGTTCCCCAAGAAATATGGAATAACTGCAAGTACTTGGTTGGTGACATGCACTTGCCAGTTGCCAGTGAAGGATTTGAAATTTCCGGACCGACAATTTTCAAAAGTTGTTTCTCCTCCAAGAAGCTAATTAGAGAACAACCAAAATGACCAATAGTCTACCACTAAAACAGAAACACAAAAGCATGATGGAAAAGAAGACTTGCCTCCATTTTTGCATCTTCAGCGTTTACATGCATTAAACCACTCACCTAAAGAGGTAACCGGTTAAAATCATAGTCAATTTTACCAGCATTGTGTGCAAAAGACGGAAGCAGCTTAATGAACCAAGTGTTAGCAAGAAACCACATACCTGAGCTTGGAAACAACCCCTTGATATTTCTGAAAGACTCCTTGAAAGAGAAATCATTTCACTACCAGCTTCATTAAGCTTTGTCCACATCTGCAAATAATTCAGGATGAAGATACTTGAATTAGAACAATCTCTGGCACACAAAAATAGGACAATCCATGCAAATTCAAGTCCCACGTCAGTCGTTCAAACCATCCATTGTGTAATTATATGACAACTATTAAAAAATGCTTCATCATCAATGTGTTGCTTCAGATAAAGGTAGAACCATAGACAATGGAGCAATCTTCCTACACGTATCATTCAAAGAATGAGAGTTATTTACATGTGTACAAGCAAGTCTAAGGAAATAGAATCAGAAGCAAATTTATCTACGGAAACAAAATCAGAAGCAAATCTATCTACAGAAACAAAATCAGAAAATCTCTAAATATATTCTATTTATGATTATACCCAGTTTTGTAAACAACGGGACATGGTCCCCATGAACTAACTCAAAAGCTGACTCAACTCATTTTTTAACCCTTTAACCTAATGAGATGCGATGGTGTTTTGCAAATTGACATGACTTACAATCCAATGAAGAACTATTTTGAAACAGAGGACAAAGTTTCTTCAACATAGGTAAAGAAGGATGACTCAATCGACAATGTGCTTTAAATGGAGACACAACACTAGAGCAGGCAACAAATTGAGATTTACATTCATCAAGGATGTAGAGATCATCGGATACATGTCCTTTATCAATAACCTGATTAGTCGTAAGATCATGAAACAGACAATGACTGGGAAAGAAAGAGATATAACGCTTAAGGTTTCTTGTAAGGCCAATTTTGGTAGACCTAATACAGATAACAGGGTAATATATGAGGTTGGTTTAACAGTCCCTGCTCCAAGAGTATTACAAGTTGATCCATATAGTAACTGGAGAGGGAGCTTTATGTGATTGAAAGCTAGAAAAAATGTTAGGATTACCCGTCATGTGATTTGTGGTACCTGAATCAATTACCCATTTATTTGAAGAGGTGATAAGACATGTTTTATTTGACTCAGTAAAGAAGTTAATTGAAGCAGATTTCTTCTCTGATTTATGATATTGAAAGAATTTAGCAAACTTATCGCCTGAAACCCGAATAATTTTCTCAAATGATGAACTAGAACCAGACATTTTTTAACTAATGTTTAGTCCAAAAAGGATTGAAAAATAGATTATAGATGACTACAGGTAACAAGGGTTGGAACCAAATTAACAAGACCTATGAATAAGTTATCTGCCAACAAAGATGTCCCTCACAGGCCAAGAAGATATTTGGACAATGGTGAGACCTAAACCCAGACTGAAAATAGACTTGAATAGGCCTAAAAAAAACTTAAAACTTCACACAAGTCCTAGAAACAAACAGTGTGAAAACAGAATTCTTGAATCTAGACCGTACCACCAGAAAGGTTTAAATAGAATTTGAATCTGAGATCCACAGATACCCAAACCCAACAAATACCAAAACCAATGCTTAAAATTAATGGTGGTTGGAAAAGAGATCAAAAAAGATTTTATAAAGAGCTAAAGTAAAAAACAGGAAGTGAAGAACACACCTTCCAAGCAGAGTTTTAGTGCCAGAAGATTACGAATGCCAAGACGATGCCAGACCAGCAAGCCAAAATCAGTTCTGCCAAACCAATGGACTGGCGAGTGAAAGACAAACCAAATAGCCGAGAACTCCTCCTCTCATGCTATCAGGAAGGTGTGGAATTTCTAATCAATGATTTTGAGCTCTCGTGGCTCTGATACCATGTAAAATATAGATACAATCGAAAAATCTTCCTACACATCATTCCAAGAATGAGTGTTATTTATATGTGTACAAGCAAGTCTATTTAAGGAAACAAAGTCAGAAAATCCTTAAATATCTTTTATCTATGATTGTGATATGTATACAATAGGATAATGTGTCTATGTACATTCAGTAACAAAGATAAAAAAGGAAGTAGCATGGCGTTTTTTGTTGTGTCTTACCAAATCTGTAAAGACTTGCAAACGTCATAGCTCAAGATATATCAGAACATAGAAACTATAAATCCATTAAACAACATTACCTAAAATTAAGTATAGTCCTATATAAGTCGCACCAAAAATTTCATTCACTAACATCTAAAATCTTAATTGACATATGTAGCTCCATTCATTGTACAATTTGTTGATTTATATTTATGTTTAATAATCGATCTATATATAGGAGAGGCAAAAAGTTTCACGTGTTAGCACTAAAAAAAAAAAAATCTCAATTTAAAAAAATAAATCAAATCTGTATTTTTAAAAAGTGCTAGCTGTCACGTGTAAGCACGGAAATTTTCAATAAACAAATTATTTTAAAACAAAAAATTCACAAGAAAAAACTACCATTTCAAGTTTTAAAAACTGGAAACCATACATAACTATTGCCATATTTAAACTGTTTAATTATCTTTTTTGATGACAAGGGAAACCCGCAGCCGCTACCCTTTCGGGTGCGCATAGGTAAAAACCCCCACTCCTATACAATAGCTCGCAAACCACATTGGAGAGGTAACCCGTACTAGGCAAGCCCGGTGCGACGAACTTGAGACCTCCAACATAGAAGTCCCAAGCCCAAACCACTGAGCTACCCAAAAGGGATTTAAACCGTTTAATTATCTTATCCTTCTTCTACTATATCAGTTTTCTTTTTCAAAACAAACCAATCAATCATTTTCTAGCGAGGAACTTCTTTGCAAACTACATCTGATAACATAGATTAGTTCATTTAGACTTGCAACTGAAACTCTTCTTATGGATTTAGAGCTTGATACTTTGAACAGTGTTAGATATGAGCCTTACGCTCAGATTTTCAGGCCTAATAAGTAATAACTTTATTTTTTGTCAGTCGGGTATTGGCAACACAGGGTCATTATATCAAGGGTGTTGAGCTGATTGATTCTGTTGATGATGGTGTTTGTAAAGAGGCTTAGGATGCAGAGTGGATGAATTGGAGGCTCACTTCTAGAGTCCTCTGTGATAAGTGCCACTAAAACTAAAAGATAAGTTCTACAAAGTGGTAGTTAGATCAACTATGTTATATGGGACAGAGTGTTGGCTTATCAAAAAATCCCATGTTCAGGAGATGAAAGTTGTGGAAATGAAGATGCTGATAGGATTAGAAACGAAAATGTCCAAGACAAGGTGGAGTGGGCCCCGTGATGGATAAGATGAGGAAAGCGAAGCTTAAATGATGCGAGCACATGAAGAGGAGAGGCACATATGCCCTACCTAGTGAAGAGGTATGAGAGATAGGTGTGATTTCCTACCAGTAGAAGGTCCATGTTGATTGTTTTGTTATTGTAAGTTCTATTATTATGTGTTTGAGAAGCTTAAAATTGGGTTTGCATACAAGGCGTTTGTTTAAATGTTTATGAATGTTTTTGATTTGTTAACTCATGCTAGTTATTTTTGTTATTGTAAGCTTTGTGATTTTATGTAGAAAATGGTCAAAAGCCCCCCAACCTATGATCGGATTTCCAACTATACACTCATCCTTTACGGGGGTCCTATTATCCCCCTGAACTATTTTATAAGGAAATAAATTTCACCCTAAAATGACATAGTCACTCATGTGTATTGTGGTGCAACACACGCATATGCCATGTCAGCGCCATATTAATGCCACCTAATAAATATAATAAATGAATTATTTTTCCTACTTTTTTTAATTATTATATGCCCCACTAGAAACCTTCCATTATCATTAAGAAAATCACCATTATCAAACCCACTTCCCATCCATTGACATTCCGGCAACAGAAAAAAGGGTAAAAAAATTTTCCGACAAGTAAAAGTTTCTAGACCAATATCTTTATCCTAGTTCCCACAATTTCTCTCAAAGTTCATTGCTACACATTTTACTCATGTTGGGGGCTTATGAAGGGATATACCAAAAGTAGTATATGGGCATGCCATAAATTTTCAATTCAATTTTTTTCTTTTCATAATGTTGGTGAAAGTAGCAAATCAAATTAAAACATTGAAATTAATCTAAGTGAATAAAATTATGACCCAATTGAATTTTTTATGCCCCATTTTGAAAATATCTCAATTTGTGGTTAAATTCAAGAATGTGAAATTAGAATTAACGTTTGAGAGAAGAGCTTGTGAAGGTATTGGAAATTGAAAATTTTGTGTTTGTTTGAAATGAGTTTCGGTAAAAAAAATTGATTTTTTAAATTCTTTATTATATTACTTTGATTTGGGAGTGATAACTAAATTTATTTAAAGGTTCTTTGATTATGGGTAAGAGACGGTTAATATGAAGAATTCCCAAAGAAATTTGTAGAGATTGTGATGAAAAATAAAAATAAAGCAAAAGTGTGAAGAAGAAGAAGAACTGTAGGGTGAGTGTGAAGAAGAAGAAGTGTGGGGCGATTGGGTTGGGGGAAATTATTTTAATTTAATTAGAAAGAGAGAGAGAAAAAAATAAATGTATGAATAAACATGAAAGCAACCCTATTGAGAGAGTGAAAAACACTTTCTTAGCCAACTTAGCGTTAAGGGTTTATTCATTCTATTTTAAAATAGTTCAAGGGTGATAGGACCCCTGTGAAGCCTAAGTGTGTAGTTGAAAATCCGATAATAGGTTTTGGGGGGGGGGGGGGGGGCGGGCATTTGACCATTTTCTATGATTTTATGTGTTTGAAAATCTTAGATTGTGATGACGACAAGGTATTTGCGCTTAAATGTTTATTCTTGTTGTGATGTATTACCTCAGTGTCTTGATGTATTTTGTTCATTTGAGACACTTAGAATTGTGATTCCTTGCATCTATGTTTAAATGTTTGTGATTGCTTACATGTCAATCCGTATTTAATATGTAACCATTGTCGACGTTTGTGATTGCTTACATGTCAATCCGTATTTAATATGTAACCATTGTCGACGTCTTCTCTAGACCATTCATAAGAGCATGTTTATTTCAAGGGCAAAGGAGTAACAAAACGTCCTTCAATTAGTTAATTATAGACTCTATTTTTCATTTTGTGTTAGCACTCCAATTAGTTGGTTCTGTTAGAAGATACAGAAGTCCTCAAGACTTGGTAATTTTTAATTATTTTTAAGCAATTTTCTTTTTAGTTGGTTGAAGCATTGGTTAAAAGATGTGTACAGAATCAGGTTCAAGAAGGTGAAAAAACTAATAGAGTTAACTTTTGAAGATGGAATTCTTAACAAATTTAAAGAAGGAAGCAGAACAAGAAAGAAAACTAAATTCATAAATCAAGGAAGCCGTCTTCATTTTTGCATTTCCATTTAAGGTGCTTAGTCATGTTGTTTTACTCTAGCTAGAGACAAGACAACAAGAGTAGAGATCTCTTTTGTCAATGCAATATATAAACTCAAGATTGATTAATCTCTTTCCCATTGCTGATCGGTAATTGGTTAGGAAATTAGAAATCAAAACTAAGATTGGACGATTTCTGTAAAGATGCACAACAATCGATCAATGGTCAAGGGACAATTTGGTTTCCGGAAATGACACGTGATTTCATTCTTAAATTCATTTCTATGTTTTTTTAGGCATGCATCATTTAGATTTAAGTTAATGTAATATGATTGAATAATCTGACAAATAAGACCACAATTTGAAATGATTAATGTTTAAAACATCATCCGCACATCGCACAGATATGTATACTAGTCTTAAATATAATATATATGGGATCTATATATTACTATACAACTTTGGTGTGGTATATGGTATTTATTTTATAAATATCATATACTGTACCAAATTCCAAAAAAAAATTAGAAGTCATACCAAATACCATGTATCCATACCACGGTATAGAAAATATCATTTTCCGTATGATATTCGGTATTATACCATACGATACCCACCCCTACATACCAACACCTAACTCCACCCTGAAAAATCTTCTTTGAACTCTCCCCCACCAGTCCATAGACACCCCCATACCCCCACTCTATTTGTTATCCATGTTTTTGAACCACATTCCTAGCATGAAATCGCCCTTATAAACTTCTACACTCCACATTTCTCTCATCCCAAAGAACGAGAATTCCTCCTGCTGGACTGGATGTAGTCATAGTTCACCCATCTACTCCCTACCCCCTACCCCCACACTTCTAATAATACTATCTGTCAAAATCACCATTTATGTTTCTTGAATACATATCACATCTGTTCCCCATTCCCTAAAGCCAACTTTAATGATGGTCCTTTTGTTGGGGTCATTCATCCCCCTCACATTCCAACTAATAATTTTGCAATCCATCACTACACTACTTTTTTCTCCCCCCCGTGACCCCTGTCCTACCCTTAATTTCCCCACGCACTTCCTTGTTCCTCATTTTGTACACCACAATCTTCCCTCCCCCCATTTCCCTTCCTCAAACTCCTTTCCCGTCCCTCCTTACTCTCCTGTATTGTCTCATGTTCAATGTGTCTGAGTAGTTCTAACACCTTGCCTCATTCCCCACAAACGACACTCCCAAAAACTCCCCGAATCTAAGAAATTTCTCTCCCACCCACCTCGTAAAGAAACCTACCATCTTCAAAGCTTGCTAATAAAGATCACATCGCCTCCCGAACCTGCACTCTGTTGCGGTTGTAAAAGAACTCCTGGACGGGTATGAATGTGAAAAATCAGCATCTCATCCCATCAAAAAGTTGGTTTTTGGACTGTTATAAGTCCCATGGGACTTAGAGCCTGTTTGGATTGGCTTAAAAGTTGGTTAAACTGACTTGTAAGTCATTTTTAGCTTTTGGGAGTGTTTGAAAAAGTTAAAAATAACTTTTTTAAGTTTTAAATGACTTTAAAACTTTAAAAGTTAAAAGTAGGTACTCCCCTACTTCTCATTTTTTAACTTAAAGTAACTAAAGTTTGACTTTTCAAAAACTACTTTCAAAAAGCTACTTTTTTTAAGCTAAGCCAAACGGGATCTTACTCATTCCATTTCAGGAAAAAGCTTAAGCATAAGGCACGATCTTTAATTTCCCGGCTGGTTGGACCTCTTTGTGGCATAGATCCAATCGGATCTGTGTTTTCCTCGCCGTTCAACTCTAGAGATTTAGTGAACTGGTTTAATCTACTCCTCCAACCCGCTTCACTAATCCAGGGAGTAGTGTTGTCTTTTTCCTTTGCTTGGGTTTTTCCTTCCCCTCCAGAATTCAAATTCTTTCACTTTGTAGTCTTTTATCCCTTCCAGCACCACTTTCCATAACTTCTAATGACCTATTTTCCCTTTATCCCGCCACTCTCCTCTCCTTCCCACCTCAGTTTCCTCCCCTCCTACTGGATAGATTCACATTTTCCTCTATTTCTGCAGTAAAAAAACTCAGGTTGAAATACAATGCACATCCATGTTCTATAGCTACTTTCTCCAACATCCACCTTCACAGAAATAGAGACCCTCCCCCCTTTCCTCACCCTAATTTTCACTCTAGAAATGCGTGCAAGAACTTTTGTTAAGAGTTGTATCTAGTGGTTCATTCATCGACTGCATAAAATCAAGCAAACCAGTTGTCTTTTTATCAATAAACAATTATATTAATGAAAAGGACAAAATTAGCCATATACAAGTACACCAACAAGTAAAAACCTACAACACGACATATGTACAAAGAGAATACCAAAAAGCAAACCGGTTGTATATCAAAGAACAAGAGAAGTATAGTGCAAATGGACAAAGAGAAACAGGAGGAAGGAAGAAACAAGAAGAAGACCACCAACAAGTACTTAAAGGATGGAATTTCTTAATTGGAAGTTGTCACAGGGGCAGATTACTTCACCTAAATTCAGTGCCAGAGGTTAACCCACTGTGTGGCAGTCAAGTTTCACACTTAACTCTGCCTGTTCGCAGCCTATTCTACCTAACGTTTAACAATGCTTCCTATTTTACCTTAGATTATTTTTCTATTCTTAGCACTGAAATGCACACAAGAAATACGGGCAAACCCAACCTTTATATTAATATTCAAAACAATACAAAGGAACTCACTCGTTAGGATAAAAATTCTATCCCAACTTCGACTTCGACTTAAGGCACAATCACAAGACGATTACTGCCTTTGACACTATTCAAAACCCCCTGTTTTTTCTAAGTGTCTAGTGAAATTCAAGATTTAATTCTTCCCTCTTTCATTCTCTAATTCGTCCAACACCAAGGTTGCACATTTATAGACCATGTGGCAGCCTTGTGTTTTACATTGCATAGCTTTGTGACACATGTCTTACACTTGTCATGCTAAGAGGCCACTAAATTAAACTTCAGTTGACATCCCCAACTGATAAGAACATTCAAATTTTGAATTCAAAAGCATTACAAGAGTTACTATGAATCTGGACAAAAACGGTTACAAAAAGGTAACCGCCGCATGTGCTTGGCATGTGATATAGGCTGACTAGATTTCGCACCTTTGCTGCCATTTCCCTCCATATTTTTAGTTCCAATGCAATGTCTAAGCGTTGTATAGTCATTGCTCGATCAAAGTCCACCCGAATCCATCCGCCTATTTTCCATGCCTGCGCACTGCCAACGCCCTGCCGCTGCCTTGCCTGCGTTTTCCTTGGCCATGCTAACTTTTAATCCACTTATGCCACTCATTGTTTTCTTGTTGCATTTCATTCATATTTGTCTATGCTTTAATTTAGCTCAGCTCAATTTTCCCGCACTTGACCAGACCATGTATTTTCCATATGCCAAACTTTGCCCACAACCGAGGTCGGCCAGCGCACATGCCATGCCATGGCCTGCTGCCTTGCCAGCACCCATGTCATGTCATGACACTGCCTTCCCAACTTTGTTTGGCATCACTAAGCCATGCTAACACTTCGCCGACATGATTGATTCAACCCGCACCTAGGCCCTTGACAAAGTCATTCATGCCAACCCTTTGCCGCCACCGTGCCATGTCGAGTAACCGGGTTAGGCCCCTTACAGAAGTGCATCACTTAAGAGTAACTATGACATTGTCAAGATCGTGGTTTAAGCCTTCAAGCAAGGCGTATTGCAGGCAGCAATGATGCAAGGCCCTCTAAGAAAAAATCATCCAACAAATAGCATTTTTGAAGAATTAGATAAGTCCCAGCATGCATTTGGTGGTCAATCTGGAAAGAGAGAAAAAGCAGGAGCTTCGAAAATGTGCAAAACAGTCTACAGAATGGCAAAATGAAGTGTATTTTAGTTTTGGTGTAAACATAGTTTATTAACTCAAACTGAAGACGTCTTTGATGTTCTAGATTGTTTATAGGCAACAAGTATTAGCCTTGAGATTTTGATAGATTGTAATATTTTTGAAGGGGAACTACACTTTTTGGTTGTAGTATACCTGTGGATATAGAGTAATGTTACCAGTTTCAAAAAAAAAAAGAATCGGGATAAGTCACTAGGCACATGAGCTTTCCTTATAAGGAAGCAGTACTAAACAGTAAATATATAACATAATCGTTAAAGAAAATAAACTAGATGAATACTTCATAATAGGAAATTAGAAACTTGGGAGTAAGAAAGCTTGAAATTGTATATTTGCATTTGAACCAAAATTTGATATGTTTTTCCACCTTGATTAACATGGTTTTTACTTCATAAATCCACTTAATCACAATATATTGATTTCTCTATTGTTGCTGTACACTCTATTGTTGTGTCAGATATTCTTTCATCTTTCCTAAATTCTGCACATTATGTTCTTTATGAATATTATATGATAAAATTTCAAAATGTAGTGTGAGTTATGCTGTCTATATAATAGATATTTTTACGGTACAGACTTTTATTTGAAAGAAATATCTGTCTAATAGAAATTTCTAGAAAAATTTACAACATTTCTTTGAAATAAAAGTCTACAGACAACATAACTCAAACTACATTTTGAAATTTTATCATATAATATTTTTTTTTTGAAACTTGATAACTTTGTATTATAACACGATAGTACATGGGCAGTACTAAACCTTATATACAGATGAACTCCAAAACTCCACTATTCTAAATCTAAATTGAATCTAAAACATTAATTATAGAGACAGTTTCATTTGAGTATAATTGATTGCACCAAAAGCATAACAACAAAATGCAGTTGAGTTTAACTTTCTGCATACTGTTCTCTATGCTCTCAAAACACCTAGAATTTCTCTCTTTCCAGGTTGCCCACCAGATTGAAGCAGGGATAATTCTCCATCTCGTTCTGTCTTTAGCTAGCACTCCTGCCTCCTCCCAACTTTTTAGGGCTTCAGTAATTCTCCTAGGCATAGCCTAGGATAAGCCTTTGAGACTCAAGAATACCCTCCATAACTGTTGAGTAAATTTGCAGTGTAGAAAAAGATGGTTAACAGTTTCTGATGTTTCTCCACAAAGAAAACACCTAGAACATAAGGTTATTCCCCTTTTCATAACATTATCCTGTGTCAAAGCTGCTTCCTTAGCTAGCAACCATATGAAACATGAGACTTTATAAGGAATTCTGCCTTTCCAAATTTGTCTCCATGGCCAGGTAAGAATCTGTTGACTTGGTTGCTCCATCAACCTGTAAGCTGCACCTACTTTAAATATACCTTTGTTGCTTCTTTCCACCATAATGCATCCTCTTCAGCCTAGAGTCCATTAAAGTTTCCAACAATGTTAAGAAATTCTGCCACTCTCATTACTTCCCAGTCATTGAGATGTCTTTTGAACCGAAAATTCCAGCCCTGTGTTGTCCAAATCTCTGCAATGGTCCTTTGTTGTGAGAGAACTAGGTTATAATATTCATAAATAACATCTTTTACGTGCCGAAATTGCAGAAAACATGAACAAAATTAAGTTTAATATAGAAGGACAAAAATGAAAACACGAAGGAAGCAAAACTAAAGAATCACAAGAATAACATGCCAAAGACGCACATGAGATGTGCAAAAAAGAATGATCAGGGCATATTTTGAGGGCCAGAAAATAAATGTCTCTAGAATCAAGGAGAAATGCCTCCATAACTTGTATTCTTAAGTAAAAGTTGTATGTCGGATGATCCTAGTTAATATATGGACTTCCTTGACTTTCTAGGAAGCAGGATGTAACTGTTGCATGACCAATTGACCATCCCTTGCAGGTCATTTGTATCTTTTTAGTACCATCTTGGTACATATTTAATAAGCCTTACCTTATCAAAAAAAAAAAAAACTCACAAATCCCAAGAGTCAAAGGTGGCATCATCTAAATGAAGTGAAAAGAAGACAAGTGTTTTAATCAGAGGCGAGTCTAAGAATTACACTTTATGGGTTCAATTTTTAAGGTTTTTAGTATTGAACTCATTATATATGTAACTTATGAGTTCAAATCTACCATTTGTTGCAATTTCAGTGAATTTTTACCCATAAATTCAGGTTCCACTTTGAAAGCATTGGATTCAGATGAACCCAGTAACGTAATGTTGCATCCTCCCCTGGTTATTTTAATCAAAGCAACCAAGGGACTTCCTGGGCAGCGTCCAAATTATTTGTTATGAAAATGAGTTCAAGATTAACTTTGTCAAAAAAAAAAAAAAAAAAAGAGATGGGGTGAAAAGAATGTAAGAAGATGCAGGGGCACAGAATCACGAATTATTAGATCTTATGTAAAAATGGCTTTTACATGATTGAGTAGAATCCTTTCTCCCATTGGAAATCATAAAAATTCAAGGAAGGTGACTTCACTTGTGCTGTAGTAGCTTGAAATTCTTTATGTATTAAGTAATTTATGGAGAAAAATTGTAAGGAGGTGTTTCTTGTGTAAAGAGAACAGAGACAATTAGGGTTTTGTTCCTCGCAGCACATTACAGATAGCAGAGCTAGAACTTAATTTTTCACTTAAGAGTTAATCATATGATGGCCGTCATAATGGATCTCCATCTGGGAACTTGGTAGAATTTTGGTGCTAATTGATATTGGTTCTGGGACCAAAAGTAGAGAAGAAAAAATTACTTGAACATTTGATGGCAGAAGAATCAACCTTGAAAGATAAAACCACATTCTATTCTGTCTATTTTCAAAATATAAATGATGAATGAAATTGTATTTTCTGAATTATGCGTCTGAACTCTGAACAACATCTCTAATACCTTGGTACAAATGGTCTATACTTTTGTTATCTGGTAAATTCATTCATCATTGTTATACGTCATTGATCTCAGAGAGATAGAAAAAAAAATTGGGGTGAGGCAAGGAAGAGAGGGGTACTTTACGTGAAAATGCCAACCATAACCATGATACTGAACTATTAGCATAGAGCAACAAGGAAAAATATACATCCATGTAGTTTCAAAATATTATTATTATTATGTTTGCAAAATGAGTCATCCGCCACTGGATAACAATGCTTTATCTCTACCTTATTATATATTTTTAAAACTTTTTTTTTGGTTAAGGGGGGTTACCCAAGGAGCCACCATCTCCATTTCCCTTCTCAAGAAGCTTCACATGGGCACCCCTCATATAGAGTATAGCGAATTCTTTATTGAGAAGAGAAAAAAGATAGAACAAGAGTAGGAATTTTTTATTGATAACGAAACAAGATAAACATATTATACAGTACTAGCTAGGGCATAACAATCAAATTACATCATCAGATTCAAACCTGGTTATTCCATGAAAGATAGAGAAGAGACTAAGACATTATGCATAAGAAAAGGTAACAAACAGAAGATAAAAAAAGACATTTCAAGAGTTCATGTAAGGATTATCAAACCTTGTTAGTACTTTGACCAGCAGAGTGCCCCACCACAAGGATTAATATCTTGACATGATATTATAAGAATAATTAATATCTAAAATGATATTTTAAGAATAATTAATATCTTAACATATTTGAAGAATAAATTAATATCATGTTAATTTTCAATTTCAGATTAGATATAAGCTTTTTATATGTATATATTTATTTTGAGAAATTGACATAAATTAGGATATAATTAAATGTGCACCGATGAAAAGTATAAGAGTGTCATTGTGTTGCTGGTACAAGCTAGATTGTTAGAGGATCTACATGCAAGACTTGGGTTCGAATCCAGCTAGATTGTTTATTTCACTATTTTTATTTTAAGTTTATCCTAGAGAGTACTTTAAAAAAATGAAAACAAAGAGGGCTTTTTCCGCTTTTTGTGTAGTTTAAGTAGGAAAAATAAAAAAAACTTTATTCTATGCAGTTTCAGTGTTGACTGAGAGGAAGTTGCTCGGATGATAAGCACCCCTCACTTCCAATCCAAAAGTTGCGAGTTTGAGTCACCAAGGGAGCAAAAAGGGGGGAAGATCCTAGGGATGGGTAAAAAAAAAAAAAGTGTTGACCGGGAATTGACCGGCTAATGTCGGTACCCGATTGAAAATTGTGTCAAATTTTAGAATATATGGTATTTTCAGTCTCAGTTTAGATATTAATTATTTTTAAAATAGTTTTTAAAATTTCTTTAAATGTGAAGATGCTTCTTTTTAACTGAGTGTTTAACTTTTTCTACTAGAATATGGATAAGCAAAACAAAATAGATGGTGGAGATGCAATAATGGTAGTTCCCATATTGTGTATTGCAATACACGATATGGGAACGATAATTATTGCATCTCCACTATCTACTTTATTTTGCTTATCCATATTCTAGTATAAAATGTTAAACACTCAGTTAAAGACAAACATCTTCACATTTAAAGAGTTTTTTAAGAATAATTAATATCTTAACACGATATTTTAAGAATAAGTAATATCTAAACTGATATTTTAAAAAATAATTAATATCTTAACATGATATTTGAAGAATAAATTAATATCATGTTAATTTTCAGTCTCAGATTAGATATAAGCTTTTTATATGTATATGTTTATTTTGAGAAATTGACATAAGTTAGAATATAATTAACTGTGCACCCATAAAAAGTATAAGAGTGTCATTGTGTTGCTGGTACAAACTAGACTGTTAGAGGATCCACATGTAAGACTTGAGTTCGAATCCAACTAGATTATTTATTTCACTATTTTTATTTTAAGTTTATCTTAGAGCTCATATCTGAGTTAAGGTAATTCACTATTTTTATTTTAAGTTTATCTTAAAGCTCATATTTGAGCTAAAGTAATATTAGTGCACCCAAAGTCTACAAATTAAATTTGCCTTCCTAATAAGTTATTATTGTATTACTATGAAATGAGAAATGATTAAATTAAACTATGTAATAAAAAATTAAATTAATTTGTTAAATCATATTACAAGATTCAAAGAAACTAATACATAAACATTAGTTTAACAATCCAAGTATGATTTAAGCATAATAACAATACCAGGATCACCAAATTCTCAGTTAAAACACTATATTTATAATTAATTGACTATCAAATACTTAAAGGAAAACTTTAAAACAAAAATTATGAAGATAATGTGATTCAAAAAAAGAAATACATAATCTAGATTCAAATATATATATATATATATATATATATATATATATATATATATATATATATATATATATATTGACAAATAAAATAACCTTAATATTTTTTTTTATTTTCAGTAATTCCTGTCAGGTTAATTATAATATACATATGTGAAGGACACTTAATTTGAACTCAAATACTTATATTGCAGTCTGATGAGTCTTTTGATAAAAACACCAGTAGGTTGATCCTCAGTAGTGATGCATTTGAATGTGACAAGTCTTTGATAGATTCTTTTGCTCATGACAATTAATTATTTTATATTTAATTTCTTTTATGATACATCAAATTTACAAAATAGTGCCAACATAGTTATATTTTTATGTAAATTAAATATTCAGAAACCATCTACGTTATCAAATCTTTCAAGTAGATTTTTTCAAAAAACATGTACATTTGAGGTGTATGTTATCCCCTAAAAGATCTTAAGCTATCTGACATTGTCCAAAAATAAATAATTTCTAAGTGATTTCACATAATTTTTGAAATAAAATTTACTTTTATATGAATTATAACCCAAAATTATTTGAATTGAACAAGACAACTATTATAGATCTAAAGTTTATAAAGTAATTTTTGATACCTGTCAATTGATACGAGATAATCTGATGATTAATGACATTTGCAGGATGTAGAAACAAAGCATAAATGCAATTCATTTTGGGGACTTGATTTGAATCAAAGACGTGCTAGATTTGTGCTCTTCTTTTTCGCTAGGTTTCATTCAATTTGTTGTGGATGGAAAAACCAGGAGACATGTCCGAAAGTCCTCTGAAAAAGAGGACGACGAGGGAGAGGTCGTGCTTGACAGATGCGGACGGTGTGCTCTAGTCGATTTCATTCTTGATGAACATCAAAAAAGTTCACAAATTTATAAAATTTAACACTGGCATGAAAAAGTATGATGTGAATGTAAGCTAGAAATTTTTGTTTAATAGCTCTAAGACATCGATATAATTAAGAAGACCAAAGGGTATAAACCCTAGATGAAGAGGCGGAAGATGAAGGGGGGAGGGGGAAATGAGGAAAAAATTATAGTTAGAAACAAGAAAATTATAGATATATCATAGATCAAGACTAACTCCTCTTTGAAATCGTGTCTGGAAGTCATGATATCCATCGGAATATGCCTAACAAAGAAGAAAGATAAGCAGCTAACAAAGAAAAGCGGAAGGAACAAAGAATAGAGGAAGACGTTTACCTTGGTAAGCTGAGGAACAAGAGGATACTAATGGGCAAAATGAAGGGGTTGAGTCACAACGGAAAGTTAAGTTCACCAAAGCTCCTAGCGGCGACATGAAGGCAAAAAGGATGGAGATAAATTTGGAAACCCTAAAGGATAGGAGGGTAAGAGTTTATAAGGAACTGGGGGCATTTTTTGGACTGAGCCATGTGGTGGTCGGTCTCTTTATTTAGTTTTGGGCTTTTTAGCCAATTTTTGTATTAAGGCTTTCATTCAATAAAAGAGCTCTGAGCTCAATATTTAATTAAATTTTTTTTTATAGATATATCACTAAAGAAGAAAAAATAATTTGTGCGAAGAAATATTTTTGGGTTAATTTCATAAAAGGCATTAAAATTTAGTATAATTGTAGTAAAATCGTTAATCTAACTATAAAATTATTTAACTTTGACTTAATTTTATACAATATCATTTTTGTTATTTCAACCTCACCAAAAATTATAGTTAGTTTAATATATATTATTTTAAAGTAATAGAGTTTCATAACCCCAAAATATTAATATACCAAAAATTCGGCCTATGAAATTTTAAAAGGAAAAATTTCAGTAATAACAAATTTATTTTCAAAACATAACAAAATTTTCTTTTAAAATATAACATATACTATATTGTATGTACGTGCATAGAGTATCAATATATATAAATTGATGTATTGCATATGGGTGCGCCTATAATGTTTATATATGTATATTGATGTCATATACACAATATACGCACCCGTATAAGAATTGTGCCTTCAATTTAGAAACATGAATATCAATGTATATATGCTAAGATGTAAGATATAGCTATATTTTATAATTATTTAAAAATATCACTACAAATATATAATTATGAATTATAGTAAATTATTATTTTTTAAAAACGAATATTATGAACATACAATTTGATGTGATTCAAAAAAGAAAATAATCAATCTAGATTTAAATACTTATATATAGACAAATGAAATAATCTCAATATTTTTTCATTGTTCTGTGGTCGAAAGCATAGCTTTTACTCAACCAGTAAGAATTTGTACACCAATTAGCTATTTAGACTTTTAGTTAAATCCTCACTTCTTTACAAATCTCATCAAGCTAGCTATTTTATTAGTTTTCTACTATATAACTCTACACTTCTAGCCAGGAAAATGATCTAATCTTTGAAGTTGGAGGATGATTTCTCTAGTTCTAGGCTTGCATTCATGTTGGTGTCGTTGAAATCTTTTAGTAGTCTGCTCAATCCAGACATGATAAATTCAAACATTGAATAGCCAGCCTAGCACCTGTGATCCTAATTTTCTTTGTCACACCATGTATGTCAACCATTGTATCTCAACTTCCTAATTTAGAATTTGTCGTTGTATTCCCAGTCATTCTATCAACATCCTCCACAACTTCATTGCTTACATACATCCAAAATAATAGATGTGTGAGAGACTCTACTTCTGATGTGTTACACAACACACACTCTTGTGGTACTTGTATTTCACATCTTTCTAATCTGTCCACTGTCTCTAATCTTCCTTGCAGTATTAGCCAAAGAATGAACTGATATTTTGAAATTGTTCTTTGAATCATTATCAAGCCTTTTCAATTCACTTTTTGGAAATCAGGGCAAAAGAACTTGTAAGCTTCTTTAATGTTTTACTTTTCTTTTCTAGAGAATTTTTGCAGGTTTGTGAGCACTATGTTTTAGTTAAACCATGTTCTAGTTAAACCATGTTCTAGCGTTGAAGATCTTCCTCACCATTTAGCAGGCATGCTTTGGAGTCTCCATTATGGTTAAATCATGTCTCTTTATGTAGAAATTATGTGGTCATTGAATTCAAAAAGCGTTCTTTTGAAATATACAACCCCATAGAAGTTTGTTAATAGTTGCCTTGTTCCACACTTGAAAATCAATCATATTCAAGCCTCCTGCACTTTTGGGTTTATCTAGTGTATAATCCCAATCTATCAGAACTCTTCTCGATGTTTCAGTGTTGCCTGTCCAAATGAAGATCCAACAGATAATAGTGGTTAGTTCTATGACCTTTTCAGGCAATAGAAATATTTGTCCCCGATATGTTTGCATTTCAAATAGGATACTCTTGATTAGTTGAACTCTGTCACTATATGATAAGAACTTAGTAGTCCAACATCTAACTCTCGCAATCACTTAAATTACTAGTGGCATGTATTGATGTACTGTGATCTTTTTTGAGGATAATGAGCCTCCTCCATGATTCTCTCTTGGAGTCCATCCACCATTAGTACACACAATCTACCTTGATATCTCAGTACGTCATCTCCCCCTTGTTCAAAAGCTAATACTTTTTGCTTATGAACATTTGCCTTCAGTTCAAGCAAAATGGAATCTTGGTCTTGCTTTTCCTTCACTTCTGACACTAATGAAGTTTCAGTCCCATTCATCACTACTATTCCTCCTTCTGTGGAATCCATTAGTCGGACTCCTAATCGTGCAAGTCTATGCACATCCTTCGCTAACTCTCTCTTTTCTTCCTCAACATGGGCGGTACTGCCCATAGACAACCTGCTCAAGGCATCAACGACAACATTAGCCTTACCTGGGTGATAAAAAATACTCATGTCATAATCCTTGAGTAATTCTAACCACCTCCTTTGTTTGAGATTTAGCTTTTTCTGAGTAAACACATATTGGAGACTCTTGTGATCAGTGAATACATCAACATGAACACCATACAAATAATGATGTCATATCTTCAAAGCAAATACTACAACAGCCAACTCTAAGTCATGGGTTGGGTAATTCTTCTCATAAACCTTCAATTGTCTGGAGGCATAAGCTATAACTTTGCCATTCTGCATTAACACACAATCCAAACCAACTCTAGATGCATCATAATACACCATAAAACCTTGAGTACCTTCTGGTAAGGTCAAAACTGAGACAGTAATCAACCTCTTTTTTAATTCCTGAAAGCTTTTATCACACGCTTCAGACTATTGAAATTTCACTATTTTCTAAGTCAACTTGGTCAAAGGAGACGAAATGGATGAGAACCCTTCTACAAACCTTCTATAATAGCCAGCCAAACCCAAGAAACTCCTAATATGAGTTGGAGATGTGGGTCTAGGCAAATTCTGTACTACCTCAATTTTCTGAGTATCAACTTTAATTCCCTCTCCCGACACAATGCGACCTAAGAATGCTATAGACTCAAGCCAAAACTAACATTTAGAGAACTTACCATATAACTGCTTATCTTTCAAAGTCTAAAGAACTATTCTGAGGTGACTAGCATGATCTTCTTCATCCCTTGAATAGATTAGTATGTCATCAATGAAGACGATAACAAACATATCTAAATAAGGTTTGAATACTCTATTCATAAGGTCCATGAATGCTGCAGGCGCATTGGTCAAACCAAAAGACATAACCAGAAACTCAAAATGACCATAACGGGTCTTGAATGCTGTCTTTGGAATATCACATTTCCTTACTTTCAATTGATGGTAGCCAGATCTGAGATCTATCTTAGAAAAACGAGAAACACCCTGAAGTTGATCGAATAAATCATCAATTCTTGGAAGATGATACGTTTTTTTGATGGTAACCTTGTTCAACTGACGATAATCTATACACATCCTAAGGGAACCATCCTTCTTTCTCACAAACAAGACCGGAGTGCCCCAAGGTGAGACACTTGGTCGAATGAAACCCTTATCTAGCAAATCTTTCAACTACTCTTTAAGCTCTTTCAACTCTGCTGGTGCCATTCTATATGACAGAAAATAGATAGGACGAGTATCTGGAAGAATATCTATACCGAAGTGTATCTCTCTCTCAGGAGGGACTCCGGGTAGATCATTAAGAAAGACTTATGGAAACTCTTTTACTATTGGAACTGATTGAATAGGAGGTATCTCAACACTCGAGTCATTAACTCGGACTAAGTGATAGACACACCCCTTGGAAACTAACTTTCTTGCCTTAAGGTATGAAATGAAACGACCCTTAGGCACTGCTGAACTACTTTTCCACTCTAAGACTGGCTCATTTGGAATCTAAAACCTGACAACTCGAGTCCTACAATCAATGGAGGCATAACAGGCATGAAGCCAATCCATACCTAGAATGACATCGAAATCTACCATGTCTAACTCAATTAAATCAGTCATGGTATCTTTGTGATTGATGGAAATGACACAATCATGATAAACTTGCTCAGCTAAGATAGACTCCCCAACAAGTGTAGAAACACAAAAGAGTTCACAGAGTTTCTCAGAAAGAACATCAAACTTATTTGCAACATAAGGGGTTATAATAGATAAACTTTCTCCTGGGTCTAGAAAAGCATAAACATCAAAAGCAAATACTTTGATCATACCAGTGACAACATCTGAAGAGTTCTGTTGCTCTTGGCGACTAGTGATCGCATAAAGACGATTTGCTCCTCCGCCGGTATCGGAAGTAGCTCCTTTAGGTGCAGCCCTATCTGGTGGAGCAACTGATGAAGATTGAGCTCTATTGCCCTAATTTCCACTACCTTGCATGCTTTTAGGGCACTTTTTCATGAAATGGCTCTCTTGTCCACACTTGAAGCAACCTGTCTAGCCATCACGACACATACCTGGGTGGGTTCTACCACACCTAGCACATGCAGAATCCCAGTTACCTCCTTGTGCCACACTACCTTGAGACTGTGCAGGTCTAGCTTTGAAGTTCTGCGAATTATGGCCATTATACTCACCTTTGTTTCTGGGTGCAAGTGCACTAGCAGATGATGAAACATGTCCCTTTTGCTTCTGTTGGAAGGACGAACGATTCATATTACTTTTCTGCTGCCTGGACTCATTTCCTGTTTTAGCCTTCTTGTTTCTGAATTCCTCCTTGTCCCTCAGCTTCTCTTCCTCAACCTGCTACACATAGACCATAAACCTTGATATGTCCATGTCCCCAATTAACATAGCTGCCCTGCCCTCTTTGCTCGAAAGATGGGATAACCCAGCAACAAACAGACTCATCCTACTCCTCATATCTACAACCATCTCCGAAGCATAACAGAACAATTGGGTGAATTTCAACCCATACTCATGAACACTCAAAGAATCCTGCTTTAGTACCTTAGCCTCTTTTAGTTTACGGGGGAAGCAACGCCCTAAGAAAGCCTCCTCAAAACAAGCCCAACTCATAGGTGGTGCATCCTCAACTCTACCCCCTTCTACTGGTCAAACCAAGTTCTAGCAACATTCTTCAGTAGATATGCAACTAGCTCAACTCGCTCAGTATCGGCCACATGCATAACATCAAATACCTTCTTCAGCTCATCAATAAAGTTCTCTGGATCCTCAGTAGTGCTCGAACCAGTGAAGCTTGGAGGATTCATCCTCAAGAACTCACGAATCCTTGAACTATCAGCCCATTCTTATTGAGCTCCTTTTTGCTGCCTAACCTAGTTAGTCACAGCTCGATTCAGCATCCTAATTGCTTCTCTGAATTCCACTTCAGGTGCATTTGGTAACTCTTGTTCCTCAACATTTCATCTAGCAGGGCGATCTCTGACAGCTCTTCGTGGAGGCATGATTATCTGAAAACACGCGCAAGCACAGATTAAAAGGAAACTTTTTAGAGATCAAACTCTAACGCACGAAAGGAGTGTAAAAGAAGTGAGAAATTTTCCTAAGTGTTGCAGCCTCTTAATTATAGATGTGGCGCGCTTCACACCGATAACTAGGACTCTACAAACACGGCTTCATAGACTCTCTAGGACTCTTAAACTCTGTGCTCTGATACCAAATTTGTCACGCCCTGAGCCTATACCCCGGATGTGGCTGGCACTCGAGAACCATTTCTGGCCCCAAGCGAACCCTTGGCCTAACTTACTTAACTCAGCGGAAGACTTAACTGAAGAAGATAATCTCAAAACATAACTTTAAAGAGATATAAAACTTAGCTAAAATGGCAACTAAAGTCTTTAAACAACATCTGAATGATAAAGTAAAGATAACTGAACTACTAACTGTCCATGAAGCCTCTAAAACAAAGAGGGATGTTGGGACAGGACCCCCGATCATCCTAACAACTGAAAACTAGAAAGCAATGTAAGAAGGAGCCCTCCGTAAACAAGGAGGCTCACCAACTGACTATGAGTGCTGAACCTGATCAATGAGGCGCTGGATGCTGATCTTAGTTACCTGTGTCTGCATCATAAGACGATGTAGGCCAATTGGCATCAGTACATTGAATGTACGAGTATGTGAGTTGGAATGCTAAACACAACTTAAACTTGAAAGGAATCTGAAAGAACACTTACCTTGGCTCTTCTCAACTCATGAATAACTCAACTCAATATAAAACAATAAAACACATGCAATATATATGGAAAGCTTTATGAAACAGTGGAAAACAACTTAGTTCGTTAAAGAAATGCAATAACAAACTCAACTTTATTTATATAGTAAAGTAATATAGTTTCTGTGGGAGATTGTCTAACCGACAACCACCACTATGAGCCTAAGTGGTGATACATCGTCTTGCCCACGTTGCCAGGACTGTCCTATACTTTGCTGTCATATTGAATGATTAACTTAGTGGATCCATTAGTCTATGCTAAAAGCATCTTAAGGAGTCATCTAAAAAGTATGATCATTTACTACCCATGATGGCTACATGGTTTATGGAGACTTGAGAGTTAATATGAACTCGCATCCCCATATCGGTGCTCAATACTACTCTCAAAATATACTTAACTCATATGTTTTTAAAACAAACTTCTTTCTTTGGTTTGAGATAATTACTCAAAACTTAGCTTAAAAGCTCTCTTGGAATCGATGTTCCCTTTTCTTGCTCAAATGTGAAAAACATTTATAAACTCTTTTGAAATACTTAGTTCCCTTAAAGCTTTTTGAGAAATGAAATCAACTCTTTACTCTTTTCTTTTCTTGAATCTTAAGTCTTAAAACAAAGTTAAAACATTCGTTAAAGACTTTTGAAAACTTTACAAACTTTGCTTTGACTTGCTTCTTAACTTCTAGACTTGACTCTTAACTTCTCTTAACTTTGATCCTAACTTTCCTTGAACTGGATTATGGATTAAAGATTCATGATCTCATGTTTATGGATGATTTCATGATGTTTAGATGTACCTTAGAGTGTTGGAATCAACTAGAAAATATAGGTACATTGCTAAAGAACTAGTATGAAAGTTTGGGGAAGAAATGGGAAAAACTGGCGACCTTGGCGCTCTGAGAGGCGCGGGGTGCCAGAGCACAAACTTCAGAGCTGAAGTTGTGGTGCTCTGGATGGTGCATCACCCCAAAGCCCAAACTTTAGACTCAGAAGTGGGGCGCTCGAACAGGCTCGGGGCCCCAAGCCCTTGCCCAGAAAATTCCCGATTTTTCTTGCTCGTTTTTCATTTCTAAACCATCTAAACTTCAATGGTTCTTTCCCCAAACACTTAGAATCATTTGCACACTCAATATACATCAGATTCTACTAGAAAATTATAACTAACAACATGAATCAAGCTCAAGAAAACTCCAACAACACAACCCATAAGAATTCAAACGAATTTCATCAAGAACTCAGGGATTTACTTTCAAATATAATAATTTCGCTGAAATTGAATCATGATTGGTGCGTGGGTGAACTTACCCAAAGCTATGTAATATCACATACCTTTTAGGGATCATCCTCGATGAAATCCACAAGTTAACCTCAACGAAATCGATGAATCTTGAATGTTCTTCTCCTTTGTCCTCTTTTCTCCTCTTCTCCAAGCCCTAGAGTAAAATTTATTTTTCTAAACTGACTAAAATCTAAATTTACCCCAATTAAACTTGTAAAAATGAATTAGAATAATTAGGTAAGGAAAAAACTAAATTACCCTTCCAAAATCTTGATTAGACTTTCATTAATCCAACAGCCCAACTTCCAAAGGTCATAACTTACTCATATGAACTCGAAATAGTGCAAAATTGGAGGCGTTGGAAAGATCATTCCAAGAGATTTCCAACCATTTCTAGAAGTACACCTAACTCATCATGAGCTAGGAGTTATGACCGTTTGAAGTTGACCAAAACTCAACTTTTCCTAACTTAAACAAATTTCCAGATTTTCATTCTTTCCAAAAATGACTATTTTCAATTATTAGCTTCTTCCTAGTTATTTCATATTGCGAGATGTTACACATACCATCGGGCCTCTGGTGTTCTACTTTGACTTGTTAGAAATTTGGACACTTAGCAACGAACTCTGCAATGCCCTTCTTCATACTACTCCACCAATAAACCTCTCCCAAGTCACTATACATCTTTGTGGAACCTGGATGGATATTATATCTGGAGCTATGAGCTTTCTCCATGATCCTCTCTTGGAGTTCATATTCCTTTGGTACACACAATCTACCTTGATACCTCAATACACCATCTCCTCCTTGTTCAAAAGCCATTACTTTTTGCTTATGAACATTTGCCTTCAATTCAAGAAAAATAGGATCTTGGTCTTGTTTCTCTTTTACTTCAGACACTAATGATGATTCAGCCCCATTCATCACCACTATTCATTCTTCTTTGGAATCCATAAGTTGAACTCCTAATCGTGCAAGTATGTGCACATCCTTGGCTATTTCTTTCTTTTCTTCCTCAACATAGGCAGTACTACCCATAGACAATCTGTTCAAAGCATCAGCAACAACATTAGCCTTACTTGGGTGATATAGAATACTCATGTGATAATCATTGAGTAACTCTAACCACCTCCTCTATCTGAGATTAAGCTATTTCTGACTGAATACATACCGAAGACTCTTGATCGGTGAACACATCCACATGAACACCATAAAGGTAGTGACGCCATATTTTCAAAGCGGACACTACAACAACCAACTCTAAATCATGGGTTGGATAATTATTCTCGTGAACCTTAAGTTGCATAGAGGCATAAGCTATAACCTTGCCATTCTACATTAATACACAACCAGTCCAACTCTGGAAGCATCACAATATACTACAAAACCTTGTGTACCTTCTGGTAAGGTCAATACTGGGCAATAGCCAACCTAGTTTTCAATTCCTGAAAGCTTTTCTCACAAGCTTCAGACCATTAAGACTTCACTGTTTTATGAGTCAACTTAGTCAATGGGGATGCAATAGATGAGAACCCTTCGATGAACCTTCTATAATATCCAGCCAACCCCAGGAAACTCCTAATATCTATTGGAGATGTGGGTCTAGGCCAATTCTGCACTGCCTCTATTTTCTGAGTATCAACTTGAATTCCATAACTGGAAACAATGTGACCTAAGAATGCCACAGATTCAAGACAAAACTCACACTTAGAGAAATTAGCATACAACTCTCTACCTTTTAGCGTTTGGAGAACTACTCTGAGATGACTAGCATGATCGTCCTCATTCCTCGAATAGATTAGAATGTCATCAAGGAATACGATAACAAACATATCTAAATAAGGCTTGAATACTCTGTTCATAAGGTACATGAACGCTATAGGCGCATTAGTCAAACCAAACGACATGACCAAAAACTCATAATGACCATAACGGGTCCTGAATGTTGTTTTAGGGATATCACTTTCTCTTACTCTCAACTGAACTATCTTAGAAAAACAAGTGGTACCCTGAAGTTGATCGAAGAGATCATCAATTCTTGGAAGAAGATACTTATTCTTGATAGTAACCTTGTTAAACTGACGGTAATCTATACACATCCTAAGAGAACCATCCTTCTTCCTCACAAATAAGATCGGAGCGCCCCAAGGTTAGATACTTGGTTGAATAAAACCCTTATCAAGAAGATCTAACAATTGCTGGAGCCATTCTATATAGCGGAATATATATCGGACGAGTATCGAGAAGAATATCTATACCGAAGTCTATTTCTCTCTCAGGAGGGATTCCAGGAAGATCATCTGGAAAGACTTCTGGAAACTCTTTTAATACTGGAACTGACTGAATGGAAGGTGTCTCAACATTAGAGTCATTAACTCGGACTAAGTGATAGACACACCCCTTGGAAACTAACTCTCTCGCCTTAAGGTACGAAATTAAACGACCCTTGGGTACTGCTAAACTACTCCTCCACTCTATAACATGCTTATTAGGAAAATGAAACTTAACAACTCGAGTTCACAATCAACTAAGGCATAACATGCATGAAGTGAGTCCATACCTAGAATGACATCAAAATCTACCATGTCTAACTCAACTAAATCAGCCATGGTGCCCTTATGATTGATGAAAATGGTACAATCAAGATAGACTCTCTCACTTAGAATAGACTCACCAATAGGTGTAGAAACACTGAAGGGATCAAGAAGTTTCTCAGGAAGCACATCAAAATTCATCGCAACATAAAGAGTCACAAAAGATAGACTCGCTCCTGGATCTAGTAATCATAAACATCAAAATTAAAGACTTTGATCATACTAGTGACAACATCTGGCGAATCTTTTTGACCTTGGCGACTAGTAATTGTATACAGATGGTTTGTTCCTTCTAAGTAGCTCCTCTAGATGCAACTCTATCTGGTGGAGCAACTGAAGAAGATTGGGCTCTATTGCCCCCATTACCATTATCTTGTCTGTTCTTAGGGCACTCTTTCATGAAATGATCGTCCTGACCACACTTGAATCAACCAGTGGAGCCATCACGACATACTCTTGAGTGAGACTTACCACACTTAGCACATACAGGAGTCTCATTACCTCCTTGTGCCACACTACCTTGAGACTGCACAAGTCTAGCTCTGAAATTTTGTGAATTCTGGTTATTGAACTTACCTCTGTTCTTTGGTGCATGAGCACTAAAAGATGATGGAGTAGGTCATTTTGCTTATGTTGGAAAGAAGACCGGTTCACATTACTCATTTGCTGCCCGGACTCATTCCCTGATGTCTTAGCCTTCTTGTTTCTAAACTATTCTCTGTCCCTCAGCTTGTCCTCCTCAACCCGTTGCACGTGGATCATCATCCTTGCTATGTTCGTATCTCCTATCAACATAGCTACCTTTCCCTCCTTACTTGACAACGAGACAACCCAGCAAAAAACAGACTCATCCTGCTTCTCATGTCAACAACCATCTCCGGAGCATAGCAGGAAAGCTGGGTAAATATTTCCTAAAAAATTTCAATTTTTTATGTAAATTGAATATTCAAAAACTATCTACATTATCAAATCTTTTAGGTAGATCTTTTTAAATAACATGTACATTTAAGGTATATGTTATCCCCATAAAAGACTTTAAGCTATATAATTTATTGTCCAAAAAGGATTAATCAACTAAGCCCTTTTTCTTAGTGATTTCACATAATTTTTGAAAGAAAATATATTATCTAAGACCCAAGCCCAAACCACCAGGCCACCTCGAAGGGTTTTTTAAACCGTTTAATTATCTTATCCTTTATCTACTATATCAACTTTTTTCTTTTTCAAAACAAACCAATCATTCATTTTCTAGCGAGGAACTTCTTTGCAAACTACATCTGATAACATAGATTAGTTCATCTAGACTTGCAACTGAAACTCTTCTTATGGATTTAGAGCTTGATACTTTGAAGAGTGTTAGATATAAGCCTTATGCTCAGCTTTTTAGGCCTAATAAGTAATAACTTTATTTTTTGTCAGTCGGGTGTTGGCAACAATTAGGCTAGAGGTCAAGGGTCATTATATCAATGGTGTTGAGTTGATTGATTCTGTTCATGATGGTGTTTGTAAAGAAGCTTAGAATGTAGGGTGTACGAAATGGAGTCTCACTTCTAGAGTCCTCTGTGATAAGTGCCACTAAAACTTAAAGATAAGTTCTACAAAGTGGTGGTTAGATCAACTATGTTATATGGGACAGAGCGTTGGCCTATCAAAAACTCTCATGTTCAGGAGATGGAAGTTGTGAAAATGAGGATGCAGATAGGATTAGAAACGAAGATGTCTGAGACAAGGTGGAATGGGCCCCGTGGTGGACAAGATGAGGAAAGCGAAGCTCAAATGATGTGAGCACATGAAGAGGAGATGCATATATTCCCTACTAGTGAAGATGTATGCGAGGTAGGTGTGATTTCCTACCGGTAGAAGGTCCATGCTGATTATTTTATTATTGTAAGTTCTATTATTATATGTGTTTGAGAAGCTTAAAATTGAGTTTGCATACAAGGCGTTTGTTTAAATGTTTATGCATGTTTTTGATTTGTTAACTCATGCTAGGTATTTTTGTTATTGTAAGCTTTGTGATTTTATGTAGAAAATGGTTAAAAGCCCCCCCCCCCCCAACTAATGGTCAGATTTCCAACTACACACTCATACTTCATGGGGGTCCTATTACCCCCCCGAACTATTTTATAAGGAAATAAATTTAACCCTAAAATGACATAGTCATTGAGGTGTATTGTGGTGTAACACACACATATGCCATGTCAGCACAATGTCAATGCCACTTAATAAATATAATAAATGAATTATTTTCCCTACTTTTTCTTATTATTATATGCCCCACTAGAAACCATCCATTATCATTAAGAACATCACCATTATCAAACCCACTTCCCATCCATTGACATTCCGGCAAGAGAAAAGACGGTAAAAAAAATTTCGACGAGTAAAAGTTTCTAGACCAATATCTTTATCCTATTCCCCACAATTTCTCTCAAAGTTCATTGCTACACATTTTACTCATGTTGGGGGCTTATGAAGGGATATACCAAAAGTAGTATATGGGCACGCCATAAATTTTCAATTCAATTTCTTTCTTTTCATAATATTGGTGAAAGTAGCAAACCAAATTAAAACATTGAAATTAATCTAACTAAAAAAAAATATGACCCAATTGAATTTTTTATGCCCCATTTTGAAAATATCTCAATTTGTGGTTAAATTCAAGAATGTGAAATTAGAATTAACGTTTGAGAGAAGAGCTTGTGAAGGTGTTGGAAATTGAAATTTTTGTGTTTGTTTGCAATGAGTTTTGGTAAAAAATTGATTTTTAAAATTCTTTATTATAGTACTTTGATTTGGGAGTAATAACTAAATTTATTTAATGGTTCTTTGATTATGGGTAAGAGACGGTTAATATATAGAATTCCTGAACCAATTTGTAGAAATTTGTGATGAAAAATAAAAATAATGCAGAAGAAGAAGAAGAAGAAGAAGAAGGAGAAGGAGAAGGAGAAGAAGAAGAAGAAGTGTAGGGTGAGTGTGAAGAAGAAGAAGTGTGGGCAGTTGGGCTGGGGTGGGGTGGGGGAGATTATTTTAATTTAATTAGAAAGAAATAGAAAGAAAAATAAATGTATGAAATAAACATGAAAGCAACCCTATTTACTCTCTTTTCATTCTCTCAAAGTGTAACACCTCGAAAAATGGTAGGTTAAACTAGAGCCTAAACGTAAGGTTAAAAATCATAAACATGACTCCCCATAGATTAGTAGACCATCTAAACTCGATATGGGGGTCTTAAGAGTCAAGCTCTAAGGGACAAGTGCCAAGCAAAAGGGGCAAGCCAAGGCCAAAGGCCAAGGCTTCCCCAAACTTTAGCACACTGCCTCAAGCTCCACGGCCATTACCACGGCCCGTGGGAGGCTTCGTGGAGTTTCCTTAGCCAAAGAAGGGAAGCCTCCAAGTGTCTTAGACACTGCCTCAACCTCCACAGAAGGGACCATGGCTCGTGGTCTTGACCAAGGCTCATGAAGCCCTCCGTGAAGAGGACTTGGACGTGGTGGAATGAAGGCGCAAAGTAGCATAGCTACTGCCTCAACCCTTGACGGGCATGACCATGTGTCGTGGTCCACTTCACGAGTTGTGAAGGTGCCCGTGAAGTTGACTTGGGCAAATGAGCTTTGTGCTAAAAAAAATGAGGCTACTACCCCAACTCCACGAGGGAGACAACGGGTCGTGGTCCACACCACGACTCGTGGAGTTGGTCGTGAGACCTAGACGGGTTCAATTAATGAGGGTCTCTTATGTCATTTCCTATTTTAGTCCAATTAAAATGGGGGTGTTTAGGGTATTTTATAGGGAAGTTTATATATTGTTTTTAAGTCAAATTTCACAAGACTTGGTCATTATTCACAAACACCCAAATTGAAATCAAAATCTCCCTCCTCTTTAAAAAATTCTCTCTCTAGACTCAATAAAAAAGAAGAAGCCATTGGAGCTAGGGCTTGTAGATTCTCAAGGTTCTTCCCCAAATTTCTTGGGAATTATTAATTGAGGTATATATTTTTTTTTATTCTTAGGTAGCTATCACCCAAGGAGCCCCTTCAAAATATGTTTTCAAGATTCCAAATCCCCCAATTTCTAGGGTTTTCAATCTCTAACATGGGTCTTCTTCCAAAAGGTTTTCCATTGTTTAATTATGGTTTATTTTGGTTGATTATGATGATTTATGATTGGAATGTTAGATTATTGATAAAATTTGATGAAAATCTCCCTTGGACCCATGATTTCCCCTTCTTTCTAAATTGTGAACTACGTATGGCTTGATGGATGATGGGAACTTGACAATTGATTAGGTCTATGTTTATTTAAGTTGTTGAATCATGAAATTCCCCTATCTAGTGATGTAATTCTAGAAGTTAGGGTTGATTTTGATTCATTGCCTTGAAGGACCATTTGTTAGGGTTTATACATGTTGATGAATATTTTATATGAGTTCATGATTAACTTAGATAATGACGATCCTATGACTTGTGTAATTGTGGTATTGATGTAAGATCCTTCTTCCCTATACCCTTTACACTTGATTATGCGTGAAGTATGTATGTATGTATGTTATGATAAGCTTATTGTGTAGGTTGAAAGGCTATTCTCATGAAACACTATGAATGTTATGTGAAAGGTTTACTCACATGTTGATGATTCTAAGGTGAAAGGACATTCTCACCAAATGAATCTATAAACTCTTATGGCATTATGTCAGTTGGGTGCCTAGTGCATTCCCTTGTGAACATGAACTTAAGTAAAGACTTAATATGACTATTAAAGGGAATTATGCTTATCACCGAACAGATATGAACAATGAGATGGAAGCTTTTACGTCTAGCAATTTCGGCTTCCCAATGTGTGTTGTCTCATGGGATGGAAACCTTTAACGCTAGTAGTCCGGGTTTCTAGTAGCAATCCCCATATCCCATAACTATGTGCCCACATAGGTTTTTAGCTAGTGGATCCACCTAAAAGCTATTATGAAAGTTCTACCTTAGGCAAGTAGGACACTTATTTTCGGTGTGGGGGTAGAACACCGGATTTCATGTAGCTCACATGGTCTATGTCGGTTAAGGCTAAACTTCCCTATATGATATGAATACGAACTATGATAAGAACATGAACTTTAATTATGACTTCTTGAGAGTTTCTACTTAGTATGAGTGAGAGTATGGGACTTCACTTATGCATTGCACAAGTAGGCTTTAAGAGGGGTTATGGTAAGGTTCTCTTATGTTATGATGACTTATAGATTATGCATGAAAGATACGTATGAATGTTAAGGTTAACTTTAGTTGTTACAAGTTATGAACATGAATGACTCCTTACTTATATATGTTGATTATGAATGAGGTAAAAGTAAGATATGTATGTTGTTGGTAGCCTAAATGTGATACTTAGAATTTGGTAGGGTTATGGGATCTTACCTTTGCATTCCACTAGTATGGCTTTAGGTTGCTTATATGTTGGTTTGGCTTATGTTTATTCACAAATGTGCATTATGGCTTTTAAACTTGATAAAGGAATGATTTCAACTAAATGTCCCTTTTATGCATGTTTTAAGGATTTTGTGCATGGCTTCCATACTTAGTACATTATTTCGTGGTCAAATTTCAATTTTCAAAAGAGCCAATTTTAGAGTGGAAAGGGGGGAATTTTATTCCTAGAGGTCAATTTGTTTTATTTCTAAAATCTAGAAAAATAATCTCCAAGGGGTGCATGTATCATATTGTTAGGGTTATGGATGTTGAGTCCAAGGTCCCTTCTTTAGAGTCGGTCCCCATGGTGAGTGAGTTTTTGGAAGTCTTTCCCGTTGACTTGCCCGACATTCCTCCCAAATGGGAAATAGACTTTGGCATTGATCTTTTGCCGGATACACAATCCATATCTATCCCTCCCTATAGAATGGCTCCGGCCGAATTGAAAGAGTTAAAGGAGCTAATCAAGGACTTATTAGACAAGGGTTTTATTCAACCAAGCATATCTCCATGGGGTGCTCTAGTATTGTTTGTGAAGAAGAAAGATAGATACCTTAGGATGTGTATTTATTACTGCCAATTGAACAAGGTCACTATAAAGAATAAATATCCTCTTCCTAGGATTGACGATTTGTTTGATCAACTCCAAGGGGCTAAATTTTTCTCCAAAATAGATCTTCGTTCGAGTTACCATCAATTAAGGGTTAGAGGATGTGACATTCCCAAGATGGCCTTTAGGACTCGGTACGGTCACTACGAATTTGTGGTTATGTCTTTTGGGTTAGCAAATGCACCGACGGCATTCATGGACCTAATGAATAGGGTATTTAGGCAATATCTTGATTCATTTGTGATCATTTTTATTGAAAATATATTGATCTATTCGAGTAGTGAGGGTGAACATATGGATCATTTGAGGATTGTAGTGCAAGTCCTTAAAGATCACCAATTGTATGCAAAGTTTAGCAAGTGTGAGTTTTGGCTTAGATCGGTTGCCTTCCTTGGTCATATTGTGTCGGGTATGGGTATTGAGGTAGATCCTAAGAAGACGGATACGGTCAAGAGTTGTCCTAGACCTCTATCTCCTAATGATATTAGAAGTTTCTTGGGTTTGGCCGGTTACTATTGGAGGTTTGTTGAGGGTTTTTCCTTCATTGCTTCTCCGTTGACGGTTTTGACTCAAAAGAATGTTAAATTTGTGTGGTCGGAGGCTTGTGAGAAAAGCTTCCAAGAATTGAAAGATAGACTTACATCCACTCCGGTGTTGACCTTACCGGAAGGTACCGATGGGTTTGTGGTATATTGTGATGCTTCTCGAGTGGGTTTGGGATGTGTCCTTATGCAACGGGGTAAGGTGATTGCCTATGCTTCAAGGCAACTCAAGGTCCATGAGAAGAATTATCCGACTCATGATCTTGAATTAGCGGGGGTAGTGTTTGCTTTGAAAATATGGGGACATTACTAATATGGGGTCCATGTAGATGTGTTTACCAACCACAAGAGTCTTCAATATGTTTTTAGCCAAAAAGACTTGAATCTACGACAAAGAAGGTGGTTAGATCTTTTGAAGGATTATGACATGAGTATCCTTTATCACCCTGACAAAGCTAATATAGTTGTGGATGCCCTTAGTAGACTGTCCATGGTTAGTGTGACTCATGTAGAAGAGGAGAAAAAGAAATTAGTTCGTGATGTGCATAGGTTAGCCCGGTTAGGTGTCCAACTAGTGGATTCCACCAAAGGTGGATTCATGGTCCATCATAGTTCCGAATTGTCCTTTGTAGTTAATGTGAAGTCTAAACAACACCTTGATCCCATATTAATTGAGTTGAAAGAATTGGTTCTTAATAAGTCCATTGAGGCTTTCTCCCAGGGGGAGATGGGGTGCTTAGGTACCAAGGTAGATTATGTGTTCCGAATGTTGATGGCATAAGGGAGCAAATTTTAGAAAAGGCTCATGGTTCGCGATATTCTATTCATCCGGGAGCCACCAAGATGTACCGTGACCTACGGGAAATCTATTGGTAGAATGGTATGAAGAAGGATATAGCGGGTTTTGTAGCTAAATGTCCGAATTGCTAACAAGTTAAGGCCGAGCATCAAAGGCCCGGGGGGTTGTCCCAAAATATAGATATGCCCACTTGGAAGTGGGAGGATGTGAATATGCATTTTATTGTAAGGTTGCGTCATACTTGAAGGCAACATGATTCTATTTGGGTCATTGTTGATAGGATGAAAAAATCAGCCCACTTTATTCCCATCAAGACTTTATTTTCGGCGGAAGACTATGCCAAGTTATACATCAATGAGATAGTGAAGTTGCATGGGGTTCCCTCATCTATCATTTCGGATCGGGGTACTCAATTTACTACATATTTTTGGAAGGCATTCCAAAAAGGGCTTGGTACCAATGTTAAACTTAGTACTGCTTTCCACCCTCAAATGGATGGTAAAGCAGAACGTACCATTCAAACCTTAGAGGACATGTTGAGGGTATGTGTGATAGATTTCAAGGGTAGTTGGGATGACCATCTCTCATTGATTGAGTTTGCCTACAACAATAGTTACCACTCAAGCATTGCCATGGCTCAGTTTGAAGCCCTTTATGGTAGGAGGTGTAGATCTTCGGTTGGTTGGTTTGAAGTAGGTGAATTTGCTCTAATTGGTCCCGAACTAGTTTATGAGGCCATTGAAAAAGTTCAACTCATTAGAGAGAGGTTGAAGACGTCCCAAAGTCGGCAAAAGTCATATGACGATGTTAGAAAGAGGGATCTTGAATTTAAGGTTGGTGATTGGGTCTACTTGAAAATCTCACCTATGAAAGGTGTGATGAGGTTTGGTAAAAAGGGGAAGCTTAGTCCCTGGCATGTGGGCCCTTATCAAATTTTGAAGCGTATTGGGAAAGTTGTCTATGAATTAGACTTGCTAAATGAATTGGCTACGGTTCACCCGGTATTTCATTTTCCATGCTTAAGAAGTGCATTGGTGATTCGGTATCCATCCTTCCTTTAGAGGGTTTAGGAGTTGATGAGAACCCTTCTTATGAAGAAGTCCAGGTGGAGATTTTGGACCGACAAGTTAAGAGGTTAAGAAACAAAGAGGTAGTTTCCGTTAAAGTCTTATGGAGGAATCACTTAGTTGAGGGTGCTACATGGGAGGCCGAGGCCGATATGAAGTCCCGTTATCCTCATCTTTTTGCTTCTACTCCTATCCAAACTTAAGGTAAGTAGTTTTCTTGAGTTTGGTGATTTGGAAGTCATTTGTGCGATGAGTTTTCTTTATGATTTCCTTATGTTGTGCATGTTCTTGTGATAATTCATGTTTAGCATATCTTAAGTTTTCATGATTTATATGTCCCTCATGTTGAATTGTTTTTTAGTATGATGGTGGCATATTTCACTCCATGAGGTGAATTGATGAACATGATTGGTTATGTTTTGATGATATGGCATATTGGCTCCTTATATTTGTGTTGAGCCTGTTTAAGTGGGAGAAGGTAGTTCATCCTAAAATGATATGAAATGATGAGTTATGTGCATATTGGGTTGTGGATATAGTTCCTACTTCTTTGTGATTGCATTGTTTATATCTTGTGATGGAGTTGATGTTTCCTTTTATAAGTTATGCATTTTGATATGTTGCATGCATGATGGGCTGCTAGTCTTGAGTCGTTAATTCCATAGGGTGTCTAAATCGTCATTCGAGGACGAATGTTCCCAAATAGGAGATAATGTAACACCCCAGAAAATGGTAGGTTAAACTAGAGCCTAAACGTAAGGTTAAAAATCGTAAAAATGACTCCTCGTAGATTAGTAGACCATCTAAACATGATATGGGGTTTTAAGAGTCAAGGCCTACGGAACAAGTGCCAAGCAAAAGGGGCAAGCCAAAGCCAAAGGCCAAGGCTGCCCTAAACTTGAGCACACTGTCTCAAGCTCCACGGCCATCACCATGGCTCGTGGTCATGACCACGACCCGTGGGAGGCTTCGTGGTGTTGCTTTGCTAAAAGGAAGGAAGCCTTCAAGTGTCTTAGACACTGCCTCAACCTCTACGAAAGGGACCACGGCTTGTGAAGCCCTTTGTGAAAAGGACTTGGGTGTGGTGGCATGAAGGTGCGAAGTAGCATAGCTACTGCCTCAACCCTCCACGTGTATGACCACATGTCGTGGTCCACTTCACGAGTCGTGAAGGTGCCCGTGAAGATGACTTGGGCGAAGGAGCTTTGCGCTCCAAAAATGAGGCTACTGCCCCAACTCCACAAGGGGGACCATGGGTCATGGTCCACACCACGGCTCGTGGAGTTGGTCGTAAGGCCTTGACGGGTTCAATTTATGAGGTTCTCTTAGGTCATTTCCTATTTTAGTCCAATTAAAGTTGGGGTGTTTTGGGTATTTTAAAGGGAAGTTTATATATTGTTTTTAAGTCAAATTTTATAAGACTTGGTCATTATTCACAGACACTCAAATTGATATCAAAATCTCCCTCCTCTTTAAAAAATTCTCTCTCTAGACTCAAGGAAGAAGAAGAAACCATTGGAGCTAGGGCTTGTAGATTCTCAAGGTTCTTCCCCAAATTTCTTGGAAAGTATTAATTGAGGTATGTATGCTTTTTATCCTTAGGTAGCTATCACACAAGGAGCCCCTTCAAAATATATTTTCAAGATTCCAAATCCCCCAATTTCTAGGGTTTTCCATCTCTAACATGGGTCTTCTTCCAAAAGGTTTTCCATTGTTTAATTATGGTTTATTTTGGTTGATTATGATGATTTATGATTGGAATGTTAGATTATTGATAAATTTCGATGAAAATCTCCTTTGGACCCATGATTTCCGCTTCTTTCTAAATTGTGAACTACGTATGGCTTGATGGATGATGGGAACTTGACAATTGATTATGTCTATGTTTATTTAAGTTGTTGAATCATGAAATTCCCCTATCTAGTGATGTAATTCTAGAAGTTAGGGTTGATCTTGATTCATTGCCTTGAAGGACAATTTGTTCGGATTTATATATGTTGATGAATATTGTATATGAGTTCATGATTTACTTAGATAATGACGATCCTATGACTTGTGTAATTGTGGTATTGATGTAAGATCCTTCTTCCCTATACCCTTTACACTTGATTATGCATGAAGTATGTATGTATGTATGTTATGATAAGCTTATTGTGTAGGTTGAAAGGCTATTCTCATGAAACACTATGAATGTTATGTGAAAGGTTTACTCACATGTTGATGATTCTAAGGGTGAAAGGACATACTCACCAAATGAATCTATGAACTCTTATGGTATTATGTCAGTTGGGTGCCTAGTGCATTCCCTTGTGAACATGAACTTAAGTAAAGACTTAATATGACTATTAAAGGGAATTATGCTTATCACCGAACAGATATGAACAATGAGATGGAAGCTTTTACGTCTAGCAATTCCGGCTTCCCAATGTGTGTTGTCTCATGGGATGGAAACCTTTAACGCTAGTAGTCCGGGTTTCTAGTAGCAATCCCCATATCCCATAACTATGTGCCCACATAGGTTTTTAGCTAGTGGATCCACCTAAAAGCTATTATGAAAGTTCTACCTTAGGCAAGTAGGACACTTATTTTCGGTGTGGGGGTAGAACACCGGATTTCATGTAGCTCACATGGTCTATGTCGGTTAAGGCTAAACTTCCCTATATGATATGAATACGAACTATGATAAGAACGTGAACTTTAATTATGACTTCTTGAGAGTTTCTACTTAGTATGAGTGAGGGTATGGGACTTCACTTATGCATTGCACAAGTAGGCTTTAAGAGGGGTTATGGTAAGGTTCTCTTATGTTATGATGACTTATAGATTATGTATGAAAGATACGTATGAATGTTAAGGTTAACTTTAGTTGTTACAAGTTATGAACATGAATGACTCCTTACTTATATATGTTGATTATGAATGAGGTAAAAGTAAGATACGTATGTTGTTGGTAGCCTAAATGTGATACTTAGAATTTGGTAGGGTTATGGGATCTTACCTTTGCATTGCACTAGTATGGCTTTAGGTTGCTTATATGTTGGTTTGGCTTATGTTTATTCACAAATGTGCATTATGGCTTTTAAACTTGATAAAGGAATGATTTCAACTAAATGTCCCTTTTATGCATGTTTTAAGGATTTGTGCATGGCTTCCATACTTAGTACATTATTTCGTGGTCAAATTTCAATTTTCAAAAGAGCCAATTTTAGAGTGGAAAGGGGGGAATTTTATTCCTAGAGGTCAATTTGTTTTATTTCTAAAATCTAGAAAAATAATCTCCAAGGGGTGCATGTATCATATTGTTAGGGTTATGGATATTGAGTCCAAGGTCCCTTCTTTAGAGTCGGTCCCCATGGTGAGTGAGTTTTTGGAAGTCTTTCCCGTTGACTTGCCCGACATTCCTCCCAAATGGGAAATAGACTTTGGCATTGATCTTTTGCCGGATACACAATCCATATCTATCCCTCCCTATAGAATGGCTCCGGCCAAATTGAAAGAGTTAAAGGAGCTCATCAAGGTCTTATTAGACAAGGGTTTTATTCAACCAAGCATATCTCCATGGGGTGCTCTAGTACTGTTTGTGAAGAAGAAAGATAGATACCTTAGGATGTGTATTTATTACTGCCAATTGAACAAGGTCACTATAAAGAATAAATATCCTCTTCCTAGGATTGACGATTTGTTTGATCAACTCCAAGGGGCTAAATTTTTCTCCAAAATAGATCTTCGTTCGAGTTACCATCAATTAAGGGTTAGAGGATGTGACATTCCCAAGACGGCCTTTAGGACTCGGTACGGTCACTACGAATTTGTGGTTATGTCTTTTGGGTTAGCAAATGCACCGGCGGAATTCATGGACCTAATGAATAGGGTATTTAGGCAATATCTTGATTCATTTGTGATCATTTTTATTGAAAATATATTGATCTATTCGAGTAGTGAGGGTGAACATATGGATCATTTGAGGATTGTATTGCAAGTCCTTAAAGATCACCAATTGTATGCAAAGTTTAGCAAGTGTGAGTTTTGGCTTAGATCGGTTGCCTTCCTTGGTCATATTGTGTCGGGTATGGGTATTGAGGTAGATCCTAAGAAGACGGATACGGTCAAGAGTTGTCCTAGACCTCTATCTCCTAATGATATTAGAAGTTTCTTGGGTTTGGCCGGTTACTATTGGAGGTTTGTTGAGGGTTTTTCCTCCATTGCTTCTCCGTTGACGGTTTTGACTCAAAAGAATGTTAAATTTGTGTGGTCGGAGGCTTGTGAGAAAAGCTTCCAAGAATTGAAAGATAGACTTACATCCACTCCGGTGTTGACCTTACCGGAAGGTACCGATGGGTTTGTGGTATATTGTGATGCTTCTCGAGTGGGTTTGGGATGTGTCCTTATGCAACGGGGTAAGGTGATTGCCTATGCTTCAAGGCAACTCAAGGTCCATGAGAAGAATTATCCGACTCATGATCTTGAATTAGCGGGGGTAGTGTTTGCTTTGAAAATATGGAGACATTACTAATATGGGGTCCATGTAGATGTGTTTACCAACCACAAGAGTCTTCAATATGTTTTTAGCCAAAAAGACTTGAATCTACGACAAAGAAGGTGGTTAGATCTTTTGAAGGATTATGACATGAGCATCCTTTACCACCCTGACAAAGCTAATATAGTTGTGGATGCCCTTAGTAGACTGTCCATGGTTAGTGTGACTCATGTAGAAGAGGAGAAAAAGAAATTAGTTCGTGATGTGCATAGGTTAGCCCGGTTAGGTGTCCGACTAGTGGATTCCACCAAAGGTGGATTCATGGTCCATCATAGTTCCGAATTGTCCTTTGTAGTTAATGTGAAGTCTAAACAACACCTTGATCCCATATTAATTGAGTTGAAAGAATTGGTTCTTAATAAGTCCATTGAGGCTTTCTCCCAGGGGGAGATGGGGTGCTTAGGTACCAAGGTAGATTATGTGTTCCGAATGTTGATGGCATAAGGGAGCAAATTTTAGAAAAGGCTCATGGTTCGCGATATTCTATTCATCCGGGAGCCACCAAGATGTACCGTGACCTACGGGAAGTCTATTGGTAGAATGGTATGAAGAAGGATATAGCGGGTTTTGTAGCTAAATGTCCGAATTGCTAACAAGTTAAGGCCGAGCATCAAAGGCCCGGGGGGTTGTCCCAAAATATAGATATGCCCACTTGGAAGTGGGAGGATGTGAATATGCATTTTATTGTAAGGTTGCGTCATACTTGAAGGCAACATGATTCTATTTGGGTCATTGTTGATAGGATGAAAAAATCAGCCCACTTTATTCCCATCAAGACTTTATTTTCGGCGGAAGACTATGCCAAGTTATACATCAATGAGATAGTGAAGTTGCATGGGGTTCCCTCATCTATCATTTCGGATCGGGGTACTCAATTTACTACATATTTTTGGAAGGCATTCCAAAAAGGGCTTGGTACCAATGTTAAACTTAGTACTGCTTTCCACCCTCAAATGGATGGTAAAGTAGAACGTACCATTCAAACCTTAGAGGACATGTTGAGGGTATGTGTGATATATTTCAAGGGTAGTTGGGATGACCATCTCTCATTGATTGAGTTTGCCCACAACAATAGTTACCACTCAAGCATTGCCATGGCTCAGTTTGAAGCCCTTTATGGTAGGAGGTGTAGATCTTTGGTTGGTTGGTTTGAAGTAGGTGAATTTGCTCTAATTGGTCCCGAACTAGTTTATGAGGCCATTGAAAAAGTTCAACTCATTAGAGAGAGGTTGAAGACGTCCCAAAGTCGGCAAAAGTCATATGACGATGTTAGAAAGAGGGATCTTGAATTTAAGGTTGGTGATTGGGTCTACTTGAAAATCTCACCTATGAAAGGTGTGATGAGGTTTGGTAAAAAGGGGAAGCTTAGTCCTTGGTATGTGGGCCCTTATCAAATTTTGAAGCGTATTGGGAAAGTTGTCTATGAATTAGACTTGCTAAATGAATTGGCTACGGTTCACCCGGTATTTCATTTTCCATGCTTAAGAAGTGCATTGGTGATCCGGTATCCATCCTTCCTTTAGAGGGTTTAGGAGTTGATGAGAACCCTTCTTATGAAGAAGTCCAGGTGGAGATTTTGGACCGGCAAGTTAAGAGGTTAAGAAACAAAGAGGTAGTTTCCGTTAAAGTCTTATGGAGGAATCACTTAGTTGAGGGTGCTACATGGGAGGCCGAGGCCGATATGAAGTCCCGTTATCCTCATCTTTTTGCTTCTACTCCTATCCAAACTTAAGGTAAGTAGTTTTCTTGAGTTTGGTGATTTGGAAGTCATTTGTGCGATGAGTTTTCTTTATGATTTCCTTATGTTGTGCATGTTCTTGTGATAATTCATGTTTAGCATATCTTAAGTTTTCATGATTTATATGTCCCTCATGTTGAATTGCATTTTAGTATGATGGTGGCATATTTCACTCCATGAGGTGAATTGATGAACATGATTGGTTATGTTTTGATGATATGGCATATTGGCTCCTTATATTTGTGTTGAGCCTGTTTAAGTGGGAGAAGGTAGTTCCTCCTAAAATGATATGAAATGATGAGTTATGTGCATATTGGGTTGTGGATATAGTTCCTACTTCTTTGTGATTGCATTGTTTATGTCTTGTGATGGAGTTGATGTTTCCTTTTATAAGTTATGCATTTTGATATGTTGCATGCATGATGGGCTGCTAGTCTTGGGTCGTTAATTCCATAGGGTGTCTAAATCGTCATTCGAGGACGAATGTTCCCAAATAGGAGATAATGTAACACCCCAGAAAATGGTAGGTTAAACTAGAGCCTAAACGTAAGGTTAAAAATCGTAAAAATGACTCCTCGTAGATTAGTAGACCATCTAAACATGATATGGGGTTTTAAGAGTCAAGGCCTAAGGAACAAGTGCCAAGCAAAAGGGGCAAGCCAAAGCCAAAGGCCAAGGCTGCCCCAAACTTGAGCACACTGTCTCAAGCTCCACGGCCATCACCATGGCTCGTGGTCATGACCACGACCCGTGGGAGGCTTCGTGGTGTTGCTTTGCTAAAAGGAGGGAAGCCTTCAAGTGTCTTAGACACTGCCTCAACCTCTACGAAAGGGACCACGGCTTGTGAAGCCCTTTGTGAAAAGGACTTGGGTGTGGTGGCATGAAGGTGCGAAGTAGCATAGCTACTGCCTCAACCCTCCACGTGTATGACCACATGTCGTGGTCCACTTCACGAGTCGTGAAGGTGCCCGTAAAGATGACTTGGGTGAAGGAGCTTTGCGCTCGCCTTAACTTTCCATCTTTAGAACGCTCCTCGTCATGCCACCTCAAAGAATCTGCCGTCTTTGGGCACATAAATAGCCTTTTGAGTCTAGGAATTAATGGAAAGTGTCTCAAAGTCTTTGCTGAAACTCGATGTTGTTTTTTTGTAGGCTCAAGCTCACTAGCAACTTCAGGAGATTTAATATATCGTGAAGCTCCACAAGTATGACAAAATTCATCATCCTTATGATCATTCCTGAACAACATGCAATCATTGGGACATGCATCAATTTTCTCATAATCAAGATCAAGATTCTTAACCATAGACTTGGTTTTATTATAAGATAGAGGAATGTTCAACTCGGGCATCGCCTCTTTTAATAACTCTAAAAGAGAAGTGAATGATTCATTGCTCCATCCATGTAGACACTTCAACAAATATAAACGAAGTGTGAATGATAATTTAGAGAATCGCATAACCGTGATATAATTCTTGGCTTGCCTCTTCAACTAAGTTATAGAATTTCTTGGCATCTTCATTTGGACCATCATTAACTTCTTCATCCTGTGCAACATCTCTAAATTGATCATTTAACAACCCATCAATATCATCACGTGAGTAATCCATATCATCGTCAACATTCAACTTGATATCCCATTCCCCGTGATTGATCCATCTAGTATAGCCTTTAACAAATCCATAGCATATTAGATGATCATACACGACATTCCTTCGAGTCCAACAAATATTACAACATTTTGCACATGGACACTGAATTTCCTCTCCTTGAGGATCTCCATAAGAGTAAGCAAAATCTAGAAATGATTCAACACCATCAATATACTCTTTGCTATACCTTGCTAAATTCATCCAATCTTGGACGGGATATTTGAATTCCTAGAAGAAGATATCAATATTTAATCTTTCAAGAATAATCATTAAATCATTAAATACTTCACAAATAAGTTTTAAAAGTCACGATAAGTTATCAGAATCATGTGTTATGAGATGATAAAAGTTTATTACCTAGTCATAGTAGTTGTGCTATGCCAAATCAAACCTTGAATCCTCTACAACTGTTTTTGAATGTTGATGATACTTAGTCAAATAGAAGTTTTAACAATCTCAAGCAAGTCGGAAGTATTCCAAGTTGCCATTGTAGAGGTATATCTTCTTCTTAGTTGGTTGTGCGACTATTAAAATCGTATCAACAACACAAGAATATCAAAACCCTAAGCTAAAATTTAAACTTTCAATGATACACAAGAATATCAAAATCAGAAAGATAAAATTCGGACTTTCAAAGATAGAATTTCTTACATGATAAACCCTATTCCAAGAAAATCGTGTTATTCAAAGGTGAGAAGCTCTTTAGCGAGAAATCATTCAAATCGTGTTCTTCAATGAGAAATCTGAGAGAAAAGTGTGACAGAGAGACTTAGCTTCAGTTCATCTTGCCAAAAGCGTGACGTAAGATACTTAGAAATTTTATACTTCTAAACAATATCATCATATTAATAATTGCCTTGTTTTTATTAATTTTCTAAAGTACTTCTACATTCTAAATCTCAACAGATCAATTAAATCTAATGCATATTTTTGTGTCTAGTTCCAATGTGGCAGGGTCTAAGCAATGCAAGTAAAACTAGTAAGACAAGTATAAACAATGTGTGTCTAGTTTTTGGTAGTAATAAGAACTGGATTATAGACACTGGTTTGGGCATATGTCTACTTCTGTGCTCAATAAACTACTATCTAGCAAGTCAGAAACTATAGCTAGAGTACTACATAAGTGTTTTGTATGTCTTAGTGCAAAACAATCTAGATTTCCTTTTCCAGCTAGTAGTATAAAATCTGTAAGTAGTTTTGATATGATTCATATGGTTATTTGGGGTCCTTATAAAATTCCGGCTATTGATGGAAACAAATATTTTTTGACTATTGTTGATGAATACTCAAGAATGACTTGGATCTATCTACTTAAGTTGAAATCTGATGCTTGCATAACAATACATCAGTTTCTTGTGTATGTGAAAACCCAATTTAAAAAAACTGTGCAGATCTGTAGAATTGATAATGACACTGAATTTATAAATGAAACATGCATTACCATGTTTAAAAATCTTGGGATAATTCATCAAAGAACATGTCCATATTCCCCTCAACAAAATGGTGTAGCTTAAAGGAAGCACTGAAATATTTTGGAGGTCACAAGAGCTCTTAGATTACAAGCAAACATACTAATAAGATTTTGGGGGCACTGTGTTCTTACTGCTGTGTATCTTATTAATAGACTACCATCTTCTGTGATAGGAATGTCCCCCTATGAAAGGTTATATAACCACAAGCCTTCATTATTATATATGAGAGTGTTAGGATGTTTGTGTTATGCAAAAATAGTAAATCAAACTAATAAGTTGGAGTCCAGAACTACAATTGTAGTGTTTTTGAGTTATTCAGAAGTCCAAAAAGGTTGCATATTGTATGACTTACACAGGGTCAAAATGGTGACTGCAAGGACAAGATCAAGCTATCAAAGATCTAAACATTGACATATTTATCTAATAGATGCTTATAATGGTTTTTTACAAGGTGACCTTTATGATGAGATATATATGAAACCGTCTCAAGGATTTTTGAGTCAGGGGAGAAGAAACCAGTGTGTAGACTCATTAAATCCTTGTATGGATTGAAACAGGCACCAAGGCAGTGGAGTGCCAAGTTAACAGAAGCTTTGATGAACCTCAGATTCAAACAGAGCCAGTATGATCATTCACTCTTCATACAAAAATCTGAACATGGAACTGTAATAGTGTTGGTCTATGTTGATGGCATGTTTGTAACTGGGAATAGCCTAGAATTGATTGAGGAAACAAAACAAAAGCTAACAAGAAAGAAGACCCTGTGTAATCTTATGTTTGTTCATATTAAAGATTAATAGGAAAATTGCTATATCTAACAGTTACTAGGCCTGATATAGCTTATAGTGTACAAACTCTAAGTCAATATCTTCAACAACCAAAGAAATCATATATGGAAGCAGCACTGAGGACTCTAGGGGTTAAGGAGATGCCAAATTCTTTTCGGGCTATCGTTTATGGTCGCTTAATTGGGATATCCCTAACCCTAAAAATCTTTAGCAAAATCAGATCATACTTGGTGTCATTTCATTTTGTTTTTCATTATTAGTACTGTGTTTTCTAGATTATGTGATATTCTTAATGTTATCCATCTATGTTTGATATCAAAATAGAGCATTTTAGAAGCATTTACTTGAAAGTTACAGTATGTTCATGTTCATTAGATACTTAATATGTAAAGTTTCAAAATCAATGATGGTGTGGATATTTCTGTAGTTCATCGAGATCACCTAAACCGTAAGTTCTTCAGTACACAAGTAGTATGTCATAGAATCATCTCGCTTTCCTACATTTTGATCCATATATAACATAGTACTCAAGTCATATATGTCTGTATAGACAAGGCATCGCTTTCAAACACTATTACTCGCAGAGAAAATAAGCGTTGACGAGACATATGTAATGCCACAACTAGCATCAAGATATGGAGTTGCTCTAAGTGAAGAAATAAAAGCAGAACATTAGGGTGGCAATAACATTGAAGCATCATACCTTTTCCCTGTGGCAGAGGAGTTCTAAAATTCGTGCTCCAACAAAGATAGCCAAAGATCCTCTAACCTATTTTCCAGAAAATCATTAACATCTACAAGAATGTGTACACAAATACACTGTGAAATTTGTGGCAGTGGCAAAATCTTAGGGCAAAAACTATACCAAACTTAAAAGGGCAAAAGAATCTTAGCTCAAGCTAGGATCTGTACACAAATACACTATGATTCTACCATCATCCTCTAACATATTGACAAAAATAATGAGAATAAGAAGAAATCGGTACTTACGCTTGACGAAATCTTCGGCCCAGCTAAGCTCAGATCTTCAGTTCAACTCTTTAGTTCAACTCTTCAGTTCGGGGAGAAGAGAATCGTAGGTATTGGAGAAATCTTCAGTTCTTCAGCTTCTGCTCTTTAGTCTTCGACTTCAGCTCTTCTAGAGAAAAACATGTTTGAAGAAAGAGAAAAGTGTGTTCTTCGATCTTCAATTCTTTAGCTTCATCTCTTCAGCACTTCGAGAAAAGAGTGTTCTGGAGAAGAGATCTTCAGTTCTTTAGCTTCATCAGCTTCCGTTCTTCGATCAACAATGGAGAAAAGCATGTTCTAGCTAGGGAGAAAGAGTACTAAAGCACGTCTGGAGAAGAGAAAGTTTTTATCAATTATATTAATGTTTTATTAATTAATTTTTTTGGCAAATAAAAATGGGAGGGAGAGTTAAAAATGTTGGAGGGAATATAATATTTTAGTGAAAATTTTAAGGCAACACTTATAATGTGTTGTTTTTACAATTATAAAAATAGGACACTTTAAAAGTGTGGCCATATATGTAAATAGTTGTTGCCAATTATTTCATACTATAACAACGCTTATAAAGTGTAGCCTATACTATTAAAGAGTACGCTTTACAAGTGTTGCCAATATTATCGTAGCCAAAAGTTAAAAACTTGGGCTACGCTTTAAAAGCGTCCCCAAAAATATTTTAGGCAACACTTTACAAGTGTTGTCAAGATTTAGTGTTGCCGTAGGCCTAAAATGGTGTAGTGTATGGCTTTGGGTTGTTTATATGTTGGTTTGGCTTATGTTTATTCACAAATGTGCATTATGGCTTTTAAACTTGATAAAGGCATGATTTCAACTAAATGTCCCTTTTATGCATGTTTTTAAGGATTTTGTGCATGGCTTCCATACTTAGTACATTATTTTGTTGTCAAATTTCAATTTTCAAAAGAGGTAATTTTAGAGTGGAAAGGGGGGAATTCTATTCCTAGAGGTCAATTTGTTTCATGTCTAAAAGCTAGAAAAATAATCTCCAAGGGGTGCATGTATCATATTGTTAGGGTTATGTATGTTGAGTCCAAGGTCCCTTCTTTAGAGTCAGTCCCCATGGTGAGTGAGTTTTTGGAAGTCTTTCCCGATGACTTGCCCGACATTCCTCCCGAACGGGAAATACACTTTGGTATTGATCTTTTACCGGATACACAACCCATATCTATCCCTCCCTATAGAATAGCTCCGGCCGAATTGAAAGAGTTGAAGGAGCAATTCAAGGACTTATTAGACAAGGGTTTTATTCAACCAAGCATATCTCCATGGGGTGCTCCGATATTTTTTGGGAAGAAGAAAGATGGGTCCCTTAGGATATGTATTGATTACCGCCAAATGAACAAGGTTACTATAAAGAATAAGTATCCTCTTCCTATGATTGACGATTTGTTTGATAAACTCCAAGGAGCTAACTTTTTATTCAAAATAGATCTTCGATCGGGTTACCATCAATTAAGGGTTAGAGGATGTGACATTCCCAAGACAACCTTTAAGACCCGGTACCGTCACTACGAATTTGTGGTTATGTATTTTGGGTTGACTTCTATTGTAAAAGTTTTAAATTTTTCTGCAATTATTCTATGTTTTTTTGTTATGATTAATCTAAGGGTTTGTATGAGACCCCTTCGGGGTCAAGTACGCCATGTTTCTCCTAGGGGGAAACCTCGGTTCGTGACACAGAGAGAGTGAAATGCACTTTCTCAGCCAACTCAGCGTTAAAGGTTTATTTATTCTATTTTAAAACAGTTCAGGGGGTGATAGGACCCTGTGAAGCTTAAGTGTGTAGTTGAAAATCCGATAATAGATTGGTGGGGCATTTGACCATTTTCTCTGATTTTATGTGTTTGAGAAGCTTAGATTGTGATGACGACAAGGTATTTGCGCTTAAATGTTTATTCTTGTAGTGATGTATTACCTCAGTGTCTTAATGTATTTTGTTCATTTGAGACACTTAAAATTTTGATTCCTTGCATCTATGTTTAAATGTTTGTGATTGCTTACATGTCAATCTGTATTTAATGTGTAACCATTGTCGACGTCTTCTCTAGACCATTCATAAGAGAATGTTTATTTCAAGGGCAGAGAAGTAACAAAACGTCCTTCAATTAGTTAATTATAGACTCTGTTTTTCATTTTGTGTTAGCTCTCCAATTTGTTGGTTCTGTTAACAAGAAGATACAGAAGTTCTCCAGACTTGGTAATTTTTAATTATTTTAAAGCAATTTTCTTTTTAATTGGTTGAAGCATTGATTAAAAGAAGTGTTCAAAATCAGGTTCAAGTAGGTAAAGAAACTAATAGAGTTAACTTTTTTAGATGGAATTCTTAACAAATTTAAAGAAGGAAGCAGAACAAGAAAGAAAACTTGAATTCATAAATCGAGGAAGCCGTCTTCATTTTTGCATTTCCATTTAAGGTGCTTAGTCATGTTGTTTTACTCTAGCTAGAGACAACAAGAGTAGAGATCTCTTTTCTCAATGCAATATATAAACTCAAGATTGATTAATCTCTTTCCCATTGATGATCGGCAATTGGTTAGGAAATCAGAAACCAAAACTAGGATTGGATGATTTCTGTAAAGATGCACAATAATCGATCAATGGTCAAGGGACAATTTGGTTTCGGGAAATGACACGTGATTTCATTCTTAAATTCATTTCTATGTTTTTTTAGGCATGCATCATTTAGATTTAAGCTTATGTAATATGGTTGAATAATCTGACCGATAAGACCACAATTTGAAATGATTAATGTTTAAAACATCATCCGCACATTGCACAGGTACCTATACTAGTCTTAAATATAATATATATTGGACCTATATACTACTATACAACTTTGGTGTGGTATATGGTATTTATTTTATACATATCAAATACTATACCAAATTTCAAAAAATAAAATAAAAAGTCATACCAAATACCATGATATACATACCACGGTATAGAAAATATCATTTTCCGTATGATATTCGGTATTATACCATACGATACCCACCCCTACATACCAACACCTAACTCTACCCAAAAAAATCTTTTTTGAACTCTCCCCCACCGGTCCATAGACACCCCTATACCCCCACTCTATTCTGTTATCCATGTTTTTGAACCACATTCCTTCCATGAAATCTCCCTTATAAACTACCACACACTCCACATTTCTCTCATCCCAAAGAATGAGAATTCCTCCCTGTAGGTTGGGATGTAGTCATATTTCACCCACCTACTCCCTACCCCCACACTTCTAATAATACTATCTGTCAAAATCTCCATTTTTGTTTCTTGAATACATATCACATCTGCTACCCATTCCCTAAAGCCAACTTTAATGATGGTCCTTTTGTTGGGGTCATTCATTCCCCTCACATTCCAACTAATAATTTTGCACTCCATTAATACACTACTTTTTTCTCTCCCCCTTGACCCCACCCCCTATCCTAATTTCCCCACGCACTTCCTTGTTCCTCCTTTTGTACACCACAATCTTCTCTCCCTCATTTTTCTTTCCCAAACTCCTTTCCCGTCCCTCCGTACTCTCCTCTATTGTTTCATGTTCAATGTGTCTCAGTAGGTCTAATACCTTGCCTTATTCCCCACAAACGACACTCCTAAAAATTCCCCGAATCTAAGAAATTTCTCTCCCACCCACCTCGTAAAGAAACCTACCATCTACAAAGCTTGCTAATAGCATCACGTCAGCTCCCTAAACCTCTGTACTACTGCTGCCAGTTGGAAGGGTTTGAATGTGAAAAATCAACATCTTATGCCATCAAAAAATTGGTTTTGGGACTGTTATAAGTCCCATGGGACTTAGTGCCTTTTTGAATTGGCTTAAAAGATGGTCGAATCTTTTTTTTTAAGTCATTTTTAGCTTTTTAGAGTGTTTGACAAAGTTAAAAATAACTTAAAATAAGTTTTAAATGACTTTAAAATTTAAAAGTTAAAAGTAGGTACTCCCCTACTTTTCATTTTTTAACTTAAAAGTAACTAAAGTTTGACTTTTCAAAAACTACTTTTTTTAAGCTAAGCCAAATGGCTCTTACTCATTCCATTTCAAGAAAAAGCTTAAGCATAAGGCACGATCTTCAATTTGCTGGCTGGTTGGACCTCTCTGTGGCATAGATCCAAATGGATCTATGTTTTCCTTGCCGTTCAACTCTAGAGACTTAGTGAACTGGTTCAATCTAGTCCTTTGCTAGGGGTTTTCCTTTAACAACCCGCTTCACTAATCTAGGGAGTAGTGTTATCTTTTTTCTTTGCTGGGGTTTTTCCTTCCCCTCCAGAATTCAAATTCTTTCACTTTCTAGTCTTTTATCCCTTCCATCAGCTCTTTCCATAACTTCCAATGACCTATTTTCCCTTTATCCTGCCACCCTCCTCCCCTTCCCACCTCCTTTTCCTCCCCTTCTGCTGGATAGATTCACATTTTCCTCCATTTCTGTAGTAAAAAAACTCAAGTTGAAATACAATGCACATCCATGTTTATATATTAATTATTTTAAAAATATTTTTAATAATTTCTTTAAATGTGAAGATGCTTCCTTTTAACTAAGTGTTTAACATTTTTTACTAGAATATGAATAAGCAAAACAAAATAGATGGTGGAGATGCAATAATGGCAGTTCCCATATCGTGTATTGGAATACACGATATGGGAACGACTATTATTGCATCTCCACTATCTACTTTATTTTGCTTATCCATATTCTAGTATAAAATGTTAAACACTCAGTTAAAAACAAACATCTTCACATTTAAAGAATTTTTTAAGGATAATTAATATCTTGACATGATATTTTAAGAATAATTAATATCTTAACATGATATTTGAAGAATAAATTAATATCAAGTTAATTTTCAGTCTCAGATTAGATCTAAGCTTTTTATATGTATATATTTATTTTGAGAAATTGACATAAATTAGGATATAACTAACTGTGCACCCATGAAAAGTATAAGAGTGTCATTGTGTTTTTGGTATAAGCTAGACTGTTAGAGGATCCACATGCAAGACTTGGGTTCGAATCGAGCTAGATTATTTATTTCACTATTTTTATTTTAAGTTTATCTTAGAGCTCATATTTGAAATAAGGTAATTCACTATTTTTATTTTAAGTCTATCCTAGAGAGTACTTTAAAAAATTTTGAAAACGAAGAGGGCTTTTTTCCGCTTTTTTTGTAGTTTAAGAAGGAAAAATAAAAAAATACTTTTTTCTATGCGGTTTCAATGTTGACCGGGAATTGACTGGCTAATGTCGGTACCAGATTGGAAATTGTGTCAAATTTTAGAGAATATGGTATTTTCAGTCTCAGTTTAGATATTAATTATAGTTAAACTATTTTTAATAATTTCTTTAAATGTGAAGATGCTTCTTTTTAATTAAGTGTTTAACATTTTCTACTAGAATATGGATAAGCAAAACAAAATAGATGGTGGAGATGCAATAATGGCAGTTCCCATATCGTATATTGCAATACACGATATGGGAACTGCCATTATTGCATCTCCACCATCTACTTTATTTTGCTTATCCATATTCTAGTATAAAATGTTAAACACTCAGTTAAAGACAAGCATCTTCACATTTAAAGATTTTTTTAAGAATAATTAATATCTTAACATGATATTTTAAGAATAATTAATATCTAAATTGATATTTTAAGAATAATTAATATCTTAACATGATATTTGAAGAATAAATTAATATCATGTTAATTTTCAGTCTCGAATTAGATCTAAGCTTTTTATGTGTATATATTTATTTTGAGAAATTGAAATAAGTTAGGATATAATTAATTGTGCACCCATGAAAAGTATAAGAGTGTCATTGTGTTGCTGGTACAAGCTAGACTGGTAGAGGATCCACATGCAAGGCTTGGGTTCAAATCTAGCTAGATTTTTTATTTCACTATTTTTATTTTAAGTTTATCTTAGAACTCATATTTGAGTAAAGGTAATTCACTATTTTTATTTTAAGTTTATCTTAAAGCTCATATTTGAGCAAAGGTAAAATTGGTGCACCCAAAGTCTACAAATCCTAGATTCGCCTTGCTAATAAGTTATTATTGTAGTACTATGAAATGAAAAATGATTAAAACTATGTAAAAAAAATTAAATTAATTTGTTAAATCATATATAAGATTCAAAGAAACTAATACATAAACATTAGTTTAACAATCCAAGTATGATTTTAAGCAAAATAAGAATACTAGGATCACCAAATTGTCAGTTAAAACACTATATTTATAACTAATTCACTATCAAATACTTAAAGGAAAACTTTAAAATAAAAATTATGAAGATAATGTGATTCAATAAAGAAAATACTTAATCTGGATTCAAATACATATATATATAGACAAATAAAATAACCTTAATATTTTTTTTTATTTTCAGTAGTTCCTCTCAGGTTAATTATGATATACATATGTGAAGGACACTTGATTTGAATTCAAATACTTATATTGCAGTCTGGTGAGTCTTTTGATAAAAACACCAATAGGTTGATCCTTAGTAGTGATGCATTTGATTGTGACAAGTCTTTGATAGATTCTTTCTCTCATGACAATTAATTTTATTATATTTAATTTCTTTCATGATATATCAAATTTACAAAATAGTGCCAATATAGTTATATTTTTATGTAAATTAAATATTCAGAAACCATCTACATTATCAAATCTTTCAAGTAGATTTTTTCAAATAACATGTACATTTGAGGTATGTGTTATCCCCCTAAAAGATCTTAAGCTATATAATTTGTAGTCCAAAAAGAAATAATCGCACTAAACCTTTTTTCTAAGTGATTTCACATAATTTTTGAAATAAAATTTACTTATATATGAGTTATAACCCAAAATTATTTGAATTGAACAAGACAACTATTATAGATCTAAAGTTTATAAAGTAATTTTTGATACCTGTCAATTGATACGAGATAATCTAAAGATCAATGACATTTGCAGGATGTAGAAACAAAGAATAAATGCAATCCATTTTGGGGACTTGATTTGAATCAAAGACGTGCGAGATTTGTGCTCTTCTTTTTCACCAGGTTTCATTCGATTTGTTGTGGATGGAAAAACCAGGAAGCTACGGCTTCAAAGCTTACCAGCAGCTGCGGCTCACTTGCTGCACTTCCTCCCCAAGGTCCGGTGTAGGGGACATGTCCGAAAGTCCTCTGAAAAAGAGCATGACGAGGAGAGGTCGTGCTTGACAAATGAGAACGGTGTGCTCTAGCCGATTTCATTCTTGATGAACATCAAAAAAGTTCACAAATTTATAAAATCTAACACTGGCATAAAAAAGTAAGATGTGAATGTAAGCTAGCAATTTTTGTTTAATAGCTCTAAGACATCGATATTATTAAGAAGATCAAAGGGTATAAACCATAGATGAAGAGACGGGAGATGAAGGGGGGAGGGGGAAATGAGGAAAATATTACACGAAATAATTATAATGAGAAACAAGACAATTATAGTTATATCACAGATCAAGACTAACTCCTCTTCGAAATCGTGTATGGAAGTCATGACATCTACCGGAATATGCCTAACAAAAAAGAAAGATAAGCAGCTAACAAAGAAAAGTGGAAGGAACAAAGAATAGAGGAAGACGTTTACCTTGGTAAGCTGAGGAACAAGAGGATACTGATGGGCAAAATGAAGGGGTTGATGACCCATAACAACGGAAAGTTAAGTTCACCAAAGCTCCTAGTGGCGACATGAAGGAGAAAAGGATGGAGATCAATTTGGAAACCCTAAAGGATAGGAGGGTAAGAGGTTATAAGGAACTGGGGGCATTTTTTGGACTGGGCCATACGGTGGTCGGTATCTTTATTTAGTTTTGGGCTTTTTGGCATACTTTTGTATTAAGACTTTCATTCAATAAAAGAGCTCTGAGCTCAATATTTAATTAAAAAAATTTATAGATATATCACTAAAGAAGAAAAAGTAATTTGTGCAAAGAAATATTTTTGGGTTAATTTCATAAAGGGCATTAAAATTTAGTATAATTGTAGTAAAATCGTTAATCTAACTATAAAATTATTTAACTTTGACTTAATTTTATACAATATCATTTTTGTTATTTCAACCTCACCAAAAATTATAGTTAGTTAATTTAATATATATTATGTTAAAGTAATAGAGTTTCATAACCCCAAAATTCGACCTATGAAATTTTTAAAGGAAAAATTTCAGTAATAACAAGTTTATTTTCAAAACATAACAGAATTTTCTTTTAAAATATAACATATACTATATTGTATGTACGTGTATAGAGTATTAATATATATAAATTGATGTATTGCATATGGGTGTGCATATAATGTTTATATATGTATATTGATGTCATATACACAATACACGCACCCGTATAAGAATTCGTATAAGAATTGTGCCTTCAATTTAGAAACGTGAATATCAATGTATATATGCTAAGATGTAAGATATAATTATTTAAAAATATCACTACAAAATATACATGAAGTATAGTAAATTATTATTTTTTAAAAACGAATATTATAAACATACAATTTGATGTGATTCAAAAAAGAAAACACTTAATCTAGATTTAAATACTTATATATAGACAAATGAAATAATCTTAATATTTTTTCATTGTTTTTTGATCGAAAGCTTAGTTTTTATTCAACCAGTAAGAATTTGTACACCAATTAGCTATTTAGACTTTTAGTTAATTCCTCACTTCTTTACAAATCTCATCAAGCTAGCTATTTTATTAGTTTTCTACTATATAACTCTACACTTCTAGCTAGGAAAATTGTCTAATCTTTGAAACAGTTTCCCCCATTTAAATTGGTGTTGTCCTTTTGTGTGAAGTTGGAGGGTGATTTATCTGGCTCTATGCTTGTATTCATGTTGTTGTTGTTGAAATCTTTTAGTAGTTCGCTCAATCCAGACATAGTAAATTCAAATATTGAATAGCCAGCCTAGCACTTGTGATCCTAATTTTCTTTGTTTCACCATGTATGTCAACCATTGTATCTCAACTTCCTAATTTAGAATTTGTCGTTGTATTCCCAATCAGTCTAGCAACATCCTCCACAGCTTCATTGCATACTTACATCCAAAAGAATATATGTGTGAGAGACTCTACTTCTGATGTGTTAGACAATACACACTCTTGTGGTACTTGTATTTCACATCTTTCTAATTTGTCCATCGAAGCTAATCTTCCTTGAAGTATTAGTCAAAGAATAAACTGATATATTGAATTATCAGGCCTTTTCAATTCACTTTTGAAAATTAGGGTAAAAGAACTTGTAAGCTTCTTTAATGTTGTACTTTTCTTTTCTAGAGAGATTTTGCAGGTTTGTGAGCACTATGTTTTAGTTAAATCATGTTCTAGCGTTGATGATCCTCCTCACCATTTAGCAGGCCTGCTTTGGATCTCCATTATGGTTAAATCTTGTCTCTTTATGTAGAAATTATGTGGTCATTGAATTCAAAAAGTGGTTTTTTGAAATATACAACCCCAAAGAAGCTTGTTAATAGTTGCCTTGTTCCAAACTTGAAAATCAATCATATTCATGCCTCCTGCACTTTCGGGTTTACATAGTGTATCCCAATCTATCAAAACTCTTCTCGATGTTTCGGTGTTGCCTGTCCAAATGAAGGTCCAACGGATAATAGTGGTCAGTTCTATGACCATTTTAGGCACTATAAATGTTTGTCCCCGGTATGTTTGCATTTCAAATAGGATACTCTTGATCAGTTGAACTCTGTCACTATATGATAAGAACTTAGTAGTCCAACATCTAATTCTCACAATCACTTAAATTACTAATGGCATGTATTGATGTACTGTGATCTTCTTTAAGGATAATGAGACTTCAATAAATTCAAAAGGCAGCTCTCTTACGATGAAGGGGATATTAATCTATTCTTTGAATTCATGTGTAGTACCAGGAATGTATAATGAGCTTTTTTCCAAATTTTCCTTTAACCCCGAAACCTCTGAGAAATGATTAAATGCTCACAATTTTAAATAAATTGATAATATGTGAGCCCTGAAACACATAATCAGGTTGTTTGTGAAGCATATATGTATCACTCTCACCTTTCTACATCTAAGATGGTACTTGAATGAGGGGTTATGTCTCAACTGCTTGAATGTTCTATTTAGGTATTCCATACAATACAAAGAGGTATAGGTACACAAGATTCCCTTGCCTCAATCCTTTCTTAGCTTCAAAGCGTGGGTTGGGCCTCTATTAATAAATAAAGAATAACTTATTGTAGATACGCATGTCATGATTAGATTCACAAATCTAGACGGGAGTCCAAATTCCAGCAGTACCATTTTTATGAAGGCTCACTCCACCGAATCATAAGACTTTCTGATGTTTACTTTGATCATACACCTTGGTGATACTCCCTTTTTGTGTAGCCTTTGACTAGCTTATGTGCCACAATCACATTATCTATTATATTCTTACCAACTATAAAGCCTGACTGAGATGGACATATCAAGTAATCAATAACCACTTCAAACTTGAGGTGATTATTATGGCTATTAGTTTATAAATCGTGTTGCAACAAGCAATTGACCTATACTTTTTTACATAGCTGGGGTTGGACACTTTAGGAATCAGAGTAGCAGTAATATAATTAACCTCTTTTAGCAGTTTTCCTATTTCAAAGAATCGGAGAACCACTTGAATAATCTCGCCTCCTATTAGCTTCCGGTATTATCTTAAAAACTCTACACTGAACCCATCAATACTTGGAGCTTTTTTCATTTGGCATCTCATTCAGTGCTTGTAGGATCTCTTTCGTGTTTACCTCATTTACCAAAAGTTGTTGTTGGTGTTTATTCAAGAAAGGGCTATCCTTCGTTATATCAAAATCCAAGCATGGCAACTCCTCGGCATTAGTCCCCTATAAGGCTTGAAAGAAACTCACAAATTCCTATTGTATTCGGTTTGGATCAGTTAGTCTTTCACCCATGTTCCATACAAATGGAGGAGATTTCATTTCTTGCCTATCTAGCTTTTAGGTAGGCAAAGAAAAACTTTGTATTAGTATTTCCGTATGTTATCCAAGTGGCTTTGGACCTTTGTATTAGAACCTATTCGTGTAGTGTCAACCACTTCTCTAGTTGAAACAAAGTATTTCTTTCCTCTTTGATCCAGTATGAATTAAACAAATCTTATAGCAAGAGTTCTTAAATTCCTTTGATTTTCAATACTTCCTCTCAAGTTAATTGTGATATACAAATGTGAAATTATATTAACCATTATCTCCAAAATATATTTGAAGCAGTAGTTCTCATAAACTACAATATTGAAAATGTATTAAAAAAGTGCCAAGAAGTCTAAAAATGAATGATAGAGTAATTTAGATTGGTTAGAAACTCTTGCACAAAGTTATGTAGACAAATTAATAAAAAATAAGGTAATTTGGATTGATTTGGAATCAAAATTTATATTTGAAAAACGGTCCTAGGCAGAATTCATCAACAACTACTTAGAGATGATTTGACTTTTCACTTAGTTTTTTCATGTGCTTATTTGAGGCGAAAATTACACAAATTACCAAGTTAGCAAAACGTGTCAAAATGATATAATTCAGCCTCATTTGAATTGTTTAAATAATATAAGTCTTAATTAAAATATCTAAATAAAAAAGCGTATCAACTATAAGTATTTGTCTATGAGTTCTTTACTATACATCAAATATGCATATATATATCACATACCTATTTTCATAGATATACATTACACAACTATATGTCAACTACATTTTATAAAAAAAAAAATATATATTTGTATATTGTAATTTAATGTCTTAATTACATTTGTTATTAGTTTTTGCTAATATCCCGGCTTTGTATAGTCATAGTTATATCAATTTCCCCGAAGCGTACGGGTGGTTCGTGGACCAAACCTGACCCACTTGCCAAATTAGGAAAAAGGTGGGACCCTATATATATATACTCCTAGTTCAGTTCACATGATTCTTGATTTCCTTGAAATAAGTGAAATAATATATACTTTATATGTTACCATTTCTCTACCGTCACGTTTACGCCTCCCCCAAAAGTTTCAAAAGTCCGTTGTTTCAATGCCATGTAAAACCAGCAAAGAATTTCTTCAGAAATAACTCAACCCCACAAACCCTTTTGTGAATTCCAACTTCAGTTCTTGAATATTCGTTTTTTTGGGTGGTGGAGGGAGGAGCAATGAAGGGGATGAGTACTGGTTTCTCAGGTTCAGAAAATAATCTCGTTTCACTTACAAAGACTCCAGCTTTCGTCAAAATCATCGGTTTTTCTTTTCTATGCCTTTCCCTTCTCATCATTCTCAGAAGTTTTTCATCAGATATCACTACTGTCTCTAACCCCACAACCCCTTCTCTAAAATTTCCTATGTCTTTCACTTCCGCACCCACTGCCGGTGACAATCCATCTCCACCGCCGTCGGTGGCGGCAGCTGTTACGGAGCTCCGACAGCCGAGGATGGAGAGGACGGGGATTGTTGATGAGAATGGGGCAATGACGAATGAGTTTGTGGTGGGGGAGTTTGATGAGGAGGTGATAGACAGTGTGGTGGATGAGAAGAATGGGAGTGATGAGAATGGAGGAGGAGTTTTGAGGGGTAAAATTGGGAAATTTAAAGTTTGTGATGAGAGTATGAGGGATTATATTCCTTGTTTGGATAATATGGAGGGAAGTTTGGAAAGGCATTGCCCTCCAAAAGGAAAAGGATTGGATTGTTTGGTGCCATGGCCTAAAGGTTACAAACTAAGAATAACATGGCCAAAGAGCAGGGATGAGGTATTGGATTTATGTTTTATTCATTATTATTGTTAGTATACTTCTAGTTAATTATTTTCCTGGTTGGTTTTTGCTCAATCTTTAATTAATGGTGAAGGTAAATTTGACTTAACTGAATTACTGACATACTTTTAGTTAATGTTGAGCTTGTCGGGTCTGCTGCCCGTGACGTGAGTGATCCTTAACCCTACCCTTTCTTATTGTTATTTGTGACATCGAGAGGTTAAGTGAGATCAGTGGTCTGGCAGGTCCCTGGACGCTGGTCCTAGTCTATTCGAACCTCTACTAGGTCTAGAGAATGATAGCCTTTGAAGGCTGCCCACGAGATGCGTAGTTTATGTTAGCTGCTTATCCGGTGCCTTCTTTATTTAGTTTCGACCAAATTGAAGAAACTTTTGTTTAGTCAGGCCCGTTTCTTATTATTTGGTTTGTCTCCATCTTTAATTAATGGTGATGGTGAATTTTGCCAATTGAATTAAGTTTCCTGTTTGGTTTTTGCTCCATCTTTAGCTAACGGTGAAGGTGAATTGAATTACTAACATACTTTTAGTTATTTAGGTTTCTTATTTGTTTTTTCTCCACTTTAATTAATGGTGATGGTGAATTTGGCCAACTGAATTACAAATATTATTTTCGTCGATTCTCATTTACAGGAATGGAATATGGTTGATCTTATAGTTTAGAATTAGGGGAATAGTTGCAAATGGCTTGTCTAGGAATTTTGGTTCTTGACTAGCTAGGTTATGGTTTCTTCCACGCTACATACTTGCATGAGACAGGTCTAGGGGAGTTGTAATTTATGGGTAAAGTTTCTCTAAGTCCTACCAAACTCTCTGAGGTGGTGTAGGTTAGGTATTAGACTTTTCTTTACTGTGTTATCATGGTGATTGAATGCCCTCAATAACTATTTAATATTAAGAATGGGGCAGCTGCTAGTTGATAGGCACACACCATGTTTTCATCACCTAATTTTCCCCTGTCCTCTAACCATGTGCTATGTAATTTATATTGCTAGTCTTAGATAATTATCATCATGGATTCTCTGATCAATAATATAACTCACCACATATGTTAGTCATCCAATTAATTAGAAACTGGCCTAGTTATTTCCTAAGATTGTGGTATTTCTCTAGCCATTGTCAGTCACTATCTTCTGTTTTCTTTTCTTTCATTTCCTGTTAGAGGGAAAATGCCACAACTGTTCCTCTTTTGTTCAATATGTGATCATTTATTCTCTGGTGTGAGCTGTGATGACACTCATTAATCCGCAATCTTTTTCTTCACATTTCGGAACACAGTCTGTCTAGAAGTACGAGCATTTCTATGTTTTAGAAGTGACCGAGAGAACAATATTAAAATTTAGTCTTATCCACCATTCTTATTATATTATAACAACAACATACCCAATGAATACCATAATGTGGGGTCGGGTGAGGTTAGAGTGTACACAAAACTTGCCCTACCTTGTGGAGGTGAGAGGTTGTTCCCGATAGACCCTCAGCACAAGTAAACCATTATTATTGATATTAGAAAACGAAAACGAGTGTGGTGCTGTTTTCTTTATTTGAAGATTCAAGGCATTACTTCTAAAGCTGTAGCTTTAAACAGATATGGTTGTCCAATGTGGCCCGTACACCCTTTGCCAAAGGAAAAGCAGGCAATAAGTTGGTAGTAAGGAAGGGTGACAAGTACATATTTCCAGGAGACAGGACACAATTTACCCAGGGTGTAAATCAATACTTGGATCAGATTTCTAAGGTACTCTGCATTTCCACTTCTTACTTGGTTTATGTTTCATCAATATTACTTGACTATGCTACTATTTTCTTGCAACCATAGATGGTTCCAGAAATTGCTTTTGGCCAACGAACAAGAGTTGTCATGGATATTAGTTGTGGAATAGCAAGTTTTGGGGCATATCTGATGGACCGCAATGTCAGCACATTGTCCATTGCAACAAAAGATGTGCATAACAATCAAATTCAATTTGCATTGGAACGTGGAGTGCCTGCTATGTTCGCAGCATTTACTACTCACCGTCATTTGTACCCTAGCCAGGCATTTGACATGATACATTGTTCCAGATGTAGCATAAATTGGACCCGTGATGGTATATATCTCGTTTGTTTCACTATAGATTGCTATTCATCATCAAGTTTTTGACCAAGAAATCGTTCAGAATTCTGTTACTTCCAAGAGAAAGTTGAAATGTTTTGTTATGGTACAAATATCTGATGCAAAGCTAGGTTTTGATATTGTGACATGTCTTAAACTGTTCTTTTTAACTAAAATCAATGTCATCTCCCCTGTAAAAAGAAAAATGTAAAAAGAAAACAATGGTAGACATGTGGCCAACAACATTATATGGGAAATAGAAAGGAACATATCAACAATAGAAAAAAACATCTTGTGAGTTTTACAGGAATTCTTCTTTAATAAGTAAATTGTATTTGCATCTTTATGTAAGTATCATTTGGGGCTTCTACTCTTCCTTTGCTACATTATCTAGATTGTTTAAGGGGTGGATATTACCAACCTAATCTTTCGCTTCTCATCTATTGCTCTTCGATTTTCCGGTGAAGATGGCATTCTGCTTCTAGAGGTAAACAGAATGCTTAGGGCAGGAGGATATTTTATCTGGGGAGCAGAACCTGTTCACAAACATGAAGAGAACTTGTTTGCACCACTTAAAGGTAACTGTTTTATCATTATCTAGCAGTAGGGCACCATCAAATAGAGGCTGATGTGAGTAAAAAATGTAGACACAAATCATCTGGACTTGTTTCTGTTTGCGAATTGTGCAAAGAGTCTATATTTAGATTTCTCTTTATGTAGCCCAAGGAGAGTCAGATATTTTAATGAGTTAGATATCTTCTTGTAAATTAAATGCTATGTCCATTTTGGTTATTTTCTTTACAGTTTTATCATTACTGTGAGTCTATAAACTGCGTTAAGGCGAAATGTTGCTTATGCTTTATGTTCCTTACTGTTATGCAGAAATGGAGGATCTTACTCGACGCCTATGCTGGGAGTTATTAAAGAAGGAGGGTGACATTTATATTTGGAGGAAGCCATTGAATAATAGTTGCTATCTCAGTCGCGCTCCAGCAGTTCAACCTTCTCTATGTTCAGCTGGTGATGATCCAGATAATGTCTGGTATTTCCTACTCTCTTTTGCCAATTTCATAATGTAGCATGCTCTAATTTCATCAATATCGATGCTTGCCTAACATTTTCCTTGGTTCCTGTTTAGTCATTTACTCATATCAACTAGTCCTATTTGTTATCTGCATGAATTTAGCTTAATAGAGTATGTCCGTGTGTGTATACATATTGTTTCCTTGCAAAAGTTTTAGTGGTCCAGGGGATGACTGACAATAGGGGTCTTAAGAAAACCGAATACCTTGTGACAAGGTTGTAATTAAATTCGTAGTTATGTGTGGCTGATTCTTGTTTTATTGATTCTTTGTGGCAGGAATGTAAACCTAACGAAATGTATTACCCAATTACCTAAGAATGGCTATGGAGCTAACATGACTGCTTGGCCTGCACGCCTTCACTCTCCACCGGACAGGCTGTTTAGTATAAAAATGGATGCTGAATTATCTAGGAGGGAAATTTATAAAGCAGAGTCAAATTTTTGGTATGCCGTAATAAAAGGATATATTGGTGCTTTCCGTTGGGAAAAGTTAAGCCTACGAAACGTGCTGGACATGAGAGCTGTGTATGGGGGGTATGTTTCATTTAAAAGAATTGGATCTATTCATTCCATTTTACATATGCTCCGACATCTAAAGCTTTTGCTATTTGAAGAACCTTTTAAGCTGCAGTGCTCCTAATTGTTGAGATGTTTTGGTAGGTTTGCAGCTGCGTTGCATGATTTCAACTTCGATTGCTGGGTTATGAATGTTGTTCCCGTTAGTGGTCCTAATACACTGCCTGTTCTATATGACCGGGGTTTCATTGGAGTCATGCATGACTGGTAAAAGATACTTCTCTTTCTGTGGATAGTATTTACATCAGATGTTTACAAGCTTTTTCTAGAGTCTAATCATAAGAGTTGGTGACGGATCATGGTATTCATGTACAGCCAAAATTAGTGCACTACACGATGTGGCTTGTACTGTAGATCATAGAATTCTCTCTTTTATCCGTTAGTAGATTTGATAACCGGTCTCTGTGAATTTGAACATCTTAGATTGCACTCTAGATGATCATGTATCAAACGAATAACTGGGCTGGCTTACACCAAAATCAATTTCAGTGGTTTGAAAACCACTTCTTACTAACAAATTAGAACGTGGACACGAAAAGCTTGACCTGTTTAAATCCAATTGTTTTGATCTCCAGGTGTGAGCCATTTGATACTTATCCAAGAACGTATGATTTAGTCCACGCAGCTGCTCTTTTCTCAGTCGAAGAAAACAGGTATGATACTTCTTCACCTTGCCTTAACTTTTCGATTAATGTGATTCATCAAAGCTGTTCATTTTATGTGAAGGTGATTGATTATATATCCTCACATCTCATTCATGCAGATGCAATGTGACAACTATCATGCTAGAAATAGACAGAATTCTTCGACCCGGGGGACGAGTTTATATTCGTGACACCAGACCTGTTATCGAAGAGCTCGTAGAAATTGCACAGGCCTTAGGATGGGTGTCATTTAAATATGATAGCAGCGAGGGGCCTCATTCCCATTGGAAGCTTTTGATTGGTGAAAAACGTCTATAATTAAAAAGAGCAGCCCAGTGCACAAAGCATCCCATCCCGTCCCGTCCTTAGTTATATGTTTTGATACAACACTTTTTCCTAAAGAAGAAAGATGGTTGATACAAAATTGAAAAAAATCTCAATGCCTCTGGAGAGAAATCTATTAATTTTTTTTAACTGTAAATAATTGAGCAATTTGGTTACTTTGAATTTAATTTGTATTTATTCCTCACTTTACTAGTAATCTTTTGTTACTTCTAAAAGATTGCAAGAGCCTCAGATTTAATTTCAGTTGCTATTTACTCTCATCCTCTATCTAATCCTTTCATTTTTACATCTGTATAATCTGTATTTTGAATTTTAAGTATCAGTTATATACATAACTATAGATGAGATAAGTTATCTGCTATAACAGGTAAAAGTAACAGGTAAACGTGACTCGATTGTGTAAAAATCATTTACTCTTTCGTTGGCTGATTTGAAGGTGAGTTATACAGTTATTAAATTATACAATACCACGTTTGATAGTTGTAAGTTATTTATGTAGAAAATTAATATGGTATCAATATTGTTTTATGTAATATGATTATTACACAACTAATCCCCACATAAAATAATACGCGCTCATACTATTGTATTATAATTATTTAATAGACCTCCTTAACTGTCAATAAAGGTTGCTGATATTGCAAGAAAAAAATCTGATTGAAATATTATTAAGTTCTTGCAAATATAAATATTCAAATTCAAATGTTGAAAGTTATTTATACGAGATTATGAACAAACAAGTAGAAGAGAAAAGTCAGCAGCTAAATAGTTCTAGAGTATATTAAAAGTCTATTAGTGATAAAATAATAGTAATATAAAGTTCAACAGAACTATAAAATTAAATCCCCAGCAAACCATCTAACATCATTAATCCAAATGCATACAACTAAAACATTTTTTTTCTTGGTAGATTGTAAGCGGGATTATATTATATTATATTACATACCTCTAATTCTAATTAATTATCAAACATCATGTCCTTAAACTCCTCATAATCAAGTTTTCCATCTAAATTTTTGTCATAAACATTAATCATACTCTTACAATCTTTCCCACATTGTTCATCCCACAATCCTAATCTTGACAATGCTCTTTGCAGCTCCTCACAACATATGAATCCGTCCTCGTTTAAATCGAATACTCTGAACACTTTACGAAGGTCATTTTCCAAGAAAACGTTTTCTCGATCCTCGTGCTTATAATCGCTACCTTTATTAATATTTGCTTTTGTGATAGCATCATAGAAGAAGAAAAAATCAATAGAGTCTAGGCTTGTTTTACCAAGTAGCAACTCTAGCTCCTCTTGGCTTGCAATAATTCCAATGGTATCAAGAAATCCCTTTAACTCATCAAGACACACAAGGCCATCACCATTCTTGTCAAGCTTTGAGAAGATTCTTGACAAATTAATTGAGTTGATTGGAGACATGATCGAACAATGAAGTTATATCGAGGGCTTTCTGAATTAATCGAGCCAGTAAATTTCTGACGCGAAATAATGATGCTTTAGAGAAAAACTTCAAAGAAGATGTGGTACTATATATAGTACTTCAATCAAGAATTGAGAGGAAATATCCCATGTCCTTTACTTGTACGGACTAATATACCTAAAAAAAAAAAAATATAACAATCACAAGACATTACTTGTGGTTGAATTTGGACAAATATTAAATAGGGAGTTTCTTGGAAGAAGTGTTTTATAAGAAAATAAGCACATTTATAAATTCATTCAGAAACAAATTTGTATTAGTAGTAATTTCTGTGTTTTTTCGTTGGCTTGAAGAGTTATGTTCATTATTGATTTCATATATATAAGTAAACTTTCTAGAAATTTCCTTTGTCTTTATCACAACTTCCAATAAGGAGAATAATAGAAATACGAAAAGCAAATTTCATTCGTTCAAGATACGATGTCATAGAAAATAATACATAGTCAAAGTTATATTTTCTTCATCTCAATTTATAAGATATTATTTGTGGTGTCTTAAGATATTTATAATTGAATAATTTTATAAAAAAAGTGTACTACTATAATATATTTGGCTTTTGATTAATAGAGAATATGAGATGAACAAAGAGCTATGAACAATCAACATCATTCAAGAAGAAGTAGTACCCTTAGATTTTAGGACCACAAAGAATAAAAAGTCCTACTTTGCCTTTCAATCTTAACCTTGCCTTGCAAGTATTTTGTTTTTTCATCTTCTAGTTCTTTTGTCCCTTGGGCTCATTGAGGGACCTTGCCCCCAACAAATTCACCAAACAACGAACGTGGTGAAATGAATGAGACTGTCCCTTTCTTAATCAAATGTCTTGAGAGTTTGAACCTTAACTTGGGAATAAAAATATTTTTCCAATAGGTAGTGCTTCTCTTCAAAATGAGGCCTTACACGATGTGAATTCAAATTAATCAGGCTCTAATGTGGATACCAAACCTTGAAGAGCAATTGCTAAGAACAAACATAGAAAGGAAAATTAATAAAGATTGTGGTGGAGTTGCAGGTGTTCCTTCATCGAGTTTGAATTCCCCTTGTTATGGAATTGCTTTTATTAGAGAGTACTTTATTTTTCAATGTGCACGAGACTTTTCAACATAAATTTAAATGTAATCCGGCTCTATTACAAATATTAATGTCTAAATAACTAAAAAAAGAAAAAAGCATACAAAGTAAAGACCACATATAGAAGAAGTGGATGAGACTCAAAATGAGACACATATACTTCATAATAATAATTAGCATAAACTTCTATTCTAACCCTAGTTAAAGAGAACAATGGTCCCAATACACAAGTTGTTTGTTTTGAAATAACCAACACTGCCTATTCAAACATTCTCCATCCAAATATAAAAGAAGTCAAGGGAAATTTATGATCTAAAAAATGTTATAGTGATCGAATGAAATACTGCTCTACTTGAAATGCGATGTTACATGGTCATGAATAATTAGACGTGTCAAATAAGGAGGTTGAGTTGAATTTGAACGAGTCAAATTGAGTTAAGTTAATAAATGAGAAAATTATTAAACTAATCAAAATTAACAATTATTTTATGGAAAATAGTTTTAGTTTTAAAATATTACAAAAAAGAGCAATATGTTGTTTTTATAGCAAACACTTTCCCTCTGTGCCTTGCCAGTTGCCTCTTCTCCCTCTCTCCTGCCCTCTCCTCTCTCTCCCTTGCCTCTCCTCCCTCTTTCTTGCCCTCTCCCTCTCTCTCTTAAAAAGAAATACATTCAAATTTATCATGTATCAATTATATTCAATCAAATATAGGTAGAGTTTTGTATGTTATTTCAATTGTATTAGAAAAATTGTATTTTATATATATTTTTTGTATCAATCATATTTGTATTCATACGAATACAATATGCATTCATCCTCTCTGTCAAATGTATTTGTATCTAATCAAAGAGGATAAATACAGTCGTATTCGTTGTATTTTGAATACAATTGAAACAAAATAAATACAGAATACAATGCAAAATAAATACAAAATACAATCTTCTCTCCTCCCTTTCTCGATTTCGCTCGCCTCTCTCCTCCCTCTCTCGATCTCGCTCGCCTCTCTCCTCCCTCTTTCAATCTCGTTCGCCTCTTATCTTCTTAATATGTATTTATTTTGATACAAATCAGTTTGTATTTGTATTCTTTTTCTCCAAAATCAACGAAAAAACACACTCTCTCCCCTCTCTCTCGCAGATCTCGTTCACGTCTCTCCTCCCTCCTCCCCTAACATTTTGCTATTATCCATAATTAAGCAAATTATAGCTATAGAGTCCTATTTAACGCTAAATGTTTGTTGTTTTGATAAATTTCCCTATTTAGGTATTTTCACCAACGTAGCTTCTATGGACAAACGCGAACCAACAAGAATCTAAGGAGAGGTCGGAGACATTTTTCCTAACACCTCTTGTAACATACATTGAATCTCAAAACTATCCTTTGACCATGAATCCTTCGCGACCTTAGTATTCAAAATATTTGGTTCAAAACCTCAAGATGAAAGCAACAATGTAACAAACTCAATAATTAGATCAACGCAATTCAAATTCGAATAAGCTATAGATATATTTATTTCTCTCTAACTTATAAGTGGGTGGAATTACAATTAGGAAATTTTGAGTCTGCTCATAAGCTTGGAAGTGGAAATTTAGCAACTAATCCACAATGATTGTTTAGCAACGTACTTCCTTAATTTTACCTCCAATGATTTATTCTGAAAACATAAAACTATACATAATAACACCAGAAATTCACTTACATAAACATATGTTATCATAACTAGATTGGGGGAGTCTGCGCTCATGTTATTTTTTTATTTCAATTTATATGACAAAAATAGAATTTTGAGAATTAATCAAATTTCTTTCTTCATAAAATTTAGACTAATTTAAGTTATTAATTATTGTGATTTTGTAATTTGCAAATATATAAATGATTGAAAATGCTTTTCCTTTCTTTGCTCCTTGTTTCATTTTACATGATACAAATGATATTTGGAGAGTCAATTAACTTTTTATTTGACTTTAAATTTTTATATGATTTTTAAAAATATTTTAAATTGTTAATTATTGTGATTATAAAAATTTTACATAATTTCTAAATATATAATTTATTAAAAATTTCCTTTAATAATTTAATATCTAATGACAAAAATACCGTTTAATGCCATTTGAATTCTACAAAGACACGTATGCTCGTCGGCTCTTCTCTATTGTCTAATAAGTACTATCTCGGTGCTATATTAAATGAATATCTTATTAAAATATTTGTCTCATATTACTAGATCACTTATAAAATCAGGACAAAATTAATAATTTTTCTTTTTTATTTTACCTATATAATTAATGTGGCTTTAAAAGTTTAAACAAATTTAAAAGATTTAAAAAAAAAAATTTCAAAAAGCTAATTAATATGAATAAATGACAAAATAATAAAGTTAATCAATTATTAATAATTTCTTAATAATCGTGTAAAATAAAAAACGCCCATCTTATGACAGAGAGTAATTAACAAATTTGCCCACTTCAAATTGCACTTTCTCCCACACGGAAATCACATTTCATAAACCATTCCTTCAACATCTAATTTTCTCGAGAAAAATCGTTATACATGTTTAACTCATTGTATATTTGACTAAATTTTGAAAAACAAGTGTTTTTTTTTTCTTTCCGAAAAATTTAATCAAACATATATTTTTTGAAAAAAGGATAAATATATCCCAAATTATCGTAAATGATATGCAGAAACAAGTGTTTTGATTAAATTTGTAGGAAAAAATAAGTGTTTTGAGAGTAACAGAAAATGTTTCTTTATATTTCTTTGAAAATCACTCTTGAGAAAATACATTTAGAGACATAATTTCAAAGCTTGGTCGGTCAAATACTGTTACTTAAAAATATTTCTCTAATTGATTAGCCAAATAAAAATTATTTTTCACAAAATACATAAAATAATTTTAAAAGTTTGAACCAAACAAGTTATATTTAAGTAATTTTCCTATAGATAATCAACATAAGAAGTTTGTGGATTATACCAAACTAATGTTTGTTGCTTATGGAAACAGAGACGAAGTTAAGATTAGAAATTTGGAGTTCTAAATTAATTTTATTTGGAAGTTTACAATTTAATATAAATATATTTATTTAATTTTTTAATATAAATATAGAATCTACGAAAAAATTAATGAGTTCGTCCGAACCCATAAACCCCGCCTAGCTCCGCCTCTCCATGAAACCAGTGAATCTAAAGAACCGTCGGACCATTTGACCAAAGACTTATAAAATATATTTACAAGTAAAGTCTAGACATTTTTTTTCCAAATTTTTCGTATGACGTTACAGTTTGGCGTGCATTACGTGTGCCCATAAAATAATACTTACTTCCTTCGTTTCAATTTAGATATCTTAATTTTGACTGAACATAAAATTTAAGAAATAAATAGAGATTTTTAACAGTTAGATGTGTAATTCTTTAAATTTTATGATCTTAAACTTGTCATGTAAAATATTACTATAACAAGAAAATCATTTTGGGACAAATCAAAAACATTTAAATTGAGACGGAGAAAACAGTAGATTAGACTACTGGCAAATGCAATACAAGTCTTTTTTCTTCATGGAAAATCCTTTTCTAGATATAGTACTCCCCAATTCTAGCTAAAGATGAGATTGTAAGAATTATTATTAATTATTATTTAATAATTTCTTACTTATGGCCCAAATTTACTTGTAACCCAAGTAATACCATAAATAATATTTAATAAGGAATAAATCTCGTCCGTACATTGGTTACTTGATGGACGTACCAGATTAAGTCATAACCTCTATAAATTGGTCCTCCCTCCACCCATTAGGGTTACCACATATTCTCTACAATAATTCCATCGCTGACGGTTGTGGTAACATAAAGTTAGGGCAAAGAGGTAGAAACCAATTTACGACTAACGCTTCCGCTTCTCTCTGTGATGATGTCTTCCGCATCAGGTTTGTGCCCCTAACGATCTCTATGTAAGGCTATCGAGTTCAAGATCCTGATATATATATTAAAGTATTTAATCTTACATGTGGCATCCGAGCCTGGATTGTTTGAACGGATAATCTTACATAAATATGAAAATAATTACTATGTAACGCAATGGAATGTTGACACAAGAATGTGAACGAATCAGTGTCTCAAGCCTTTGTACGTGGAAAGGTTTTGTTGAAGCCATAAAAGTCTCTGATCTATTCCTCATGCAGATCTTCTAAATATGCTTGTTCTAACAAAATTGTAGAAGATATAATAAAAAAAAAAAAAAAATTAACACAACTTTGACCGTGTTAACTAAAGTAGAGCAGTTTGTATGCCTTAATTTCTTTTTAGTCAATCAGTTTGGTTTGACTAATTTAAATACAATAGAATATTCTATATATTAGATATATTTGGTCAAAGTTCATGTACAATGCCATCTTGATCGTTTAATGAATATATTGTGGCTACCATCTATATTTTGACCAATTAAAATTATGTTTAAACTTATTGTTAAATAATTTCGTAGTAGCGTAATTTTGTGCTTGACTATTTAAGGCGTTTGGACTCTTAAGTTAATCTTTCCATAATGTAATAATTATGCTTTGTTTTAAATTGTCCAATAAATTAAAGTGATCGTTATGCTAAGCAATAAATAATATATGTGTACTTAGTGCAAAATAGTTTGTTAGTCACCAAAGTGGCCAAACTAGATAAATTAACGTCTACACATATCATATTTATGATCACTTGATGTATGTATTATGTTTCTATAGTTTGTTAGTCACCAAAGTGGCCAAACTAGATAAATTAACGTCTACACATACCATATTTATGATCACTTGATGTATGTATTATGTTTCTATAGTTTGTTAGTCACCAAAGTGGCCAAACTAGATAAATTAACGTCTACACACATCATATTTATGATCACTTGATGTATGTATTATGTTTCTATAGTTTGTAGTCACCAAAGTGGCCAAACTAAAATGTATAAAATTATTCACATGCAAAAAATTTTATGATATTATGTGTGCATTTGTATTTATTTAGTTTGTTAGTCACCAAAGTGGCCAAACTAGTATGGTTAAGAAAAATATGCATTCATAAAATTCATTTATCTATGAAAGTTAATTAAATGCCTATATATTGAAAATAAATAGATAAATTGACTTTCACTATTGCTAGAACTTAAGAATTTACCCAAAGGTGAATTAATCATTCTACGAATAATGAATATTATGAGGTAAATTAATATTTTCAGTCAAACATATATTGTATATCCAAAGATGTCGTATATGTTTGGTTAAATATATTTAATTGCCTAATAAAGATTAAAAAAATGGCATTTAAATTATGATAGTGTGTTGTAGTATCTACCCAAAGGAGAATTACGATGTACTTTTATCGTTTTACTGAATTCACATTATTTTTGATTTGTGAGCATGTATATTTATTTGCAGTTATTCCTCTTCATTCGCATGCTTCGTCTGTTACTGTGTTCAATGGATTGAACTTCTCTGAATGGCATGAACAAGTACAGTTCCACTTAGGTGTAATGGATCTTGACTTAGCTCTGCTGAATGACAAACCTACTGCCATTACTAATAAGAGCAGTGAGGATGAGAAATCTTTTCATAAATCATGGGAACGCTCTAACAGATTAAGCCTTATGTTCATGCGAATGACTATTGCTTACAACATTAAGAGTACTATTCCACAAACAGACAGTGCCAGGGAATACCTGAAGATTGTGGAAGAACGTTTTCGTTCTGCTGATAAGTCTCTTGCTGGTACACTAATGGCTGAACTCACGACCATGAAGTTTGATGGGTCGCGTAGTATGCAAAATCATATCATCGAGATGACTAACATTGCAACAAGACTTAGGACCTTGGGGATGAAAGTGGATGACACTTTATTGGTTCAGCTCATTCTGAACTCATTGCCTCTTGAGTATGGACCATTCCAAATTAACTATAACACTATTAAGGATAAGTGGGATGTAAGTGAATTGTCCAGTATGCTTACTCAAAAAGAGTCAAGACTTAAGAAACAAGGAGGTCATTCCATTAACCTCATAGGTCAAGGAGCTGGTAAAAGACTTAAAGTGAAGGCCAACAAGTTTAAGAAAAAGAAAGCACCTGCTAAAGTTCCACATGATGCTCATAAGGAACTCAAAGTTTATGTGTGTCGTTTCTGTAGAAAGAAAGGACACTATCAGAAAGATTGCCTGAAACGTAAAGCTTGGTTTGAAAAGAAAGGTACATTTAGTGCTTTTGTATGTTTCGAATCAAATTTAGTAGAAGTTCCTAATAATACTTGGTGGCTTGATTCTGGTGCAACTACTCATGTATCCACTATGTTGCAGGGATTCACTACGATCCAAACTACAAATCCAAATAAGGATTTCGTATTCATGGGAAATCGCATGAAGGCTCAAATTGAAGGTATAGGGACTTATCGATTGATCTTGGAGACTGGACATCACCTTGATCTATTACAGACTCTTTATGTTCCTTCAGTTTCTAGGAATTTGATTTCCCTTTCAAGACTTGATGTTTCTGGATTTGATTTTATGTTTGGACATGGATGTTTCAATTTATATAAGAATACTATTTTTTATGGTTCTGGTGTTCTTATTGATAGTTTATATAGATTGAAACTCGATAATAATTTTTCTGAATCCCTGCTTACTATTCATCAAAATATTGGAATTAAACGTAGTTCACTAAATGAAAATTCTGCTTATTTGTGGCATAAACGTTTGGGTCATGTATCCAAAGAACGATTAAAAAGATTCGTAAAAAATGAAATTCTTCCGAATTTGAATTTTGCTAATCTTGATATATGTTTGGATTGCATTAAAGGAAAGCAAACCAAACATACCAAGAAAGGTGCCACAAGGAGCACTCAGCTTCTTGAAATTATACACACTGATATTTGCGGACCCTTTGATGTTCCATCTTTTGGTGGAGAAAAATATTTTATCACCTTTATCGATGATTTTTCACGTTATGGATTTATCTATTTGTTGAAAGAAAAATCTCAAGCAATGGACGCTCTCAAAGTGTACGTTAATGAGGTTGAAAGACAATTAGATAGAAAAGTGAAAATCATTAGGTCAGATAGAAGTGGTGAATATTATGGAAAGTATAACGAATCAGGATAATGTCCAGGTCCATTTGCGAAATTCCTTGAAAAACATGGCATATGTGCACAGTATACTATGCCAGGAACACCTCAACAAAATGGTGTTGCAGAAAGGCGTAATCGAACACTTATGGATATGGTTAGGAGTATGATGAGTAATTCCTCATTACCCAAATCATTATGGATGTATGCTCTTAAAACCGCTGTATATTTATTAAACAGGATTCCTAGTAAGGCAGTTCCAAAGACCCCTTTTGAACTGTGGACAGGAAGAAAGCCTAGTTTAAGACACCTGCATGTTTGGGGTTGTCAAACAGAAGCTAGAGTTTATAATCCACATGAAAAGAAATTAGATTTTCGAACGGTAAGTGGTTACTTTATTGTTTATCCAGAGAAATCTAAAGGGTATAGGTTTTACTGTCCAAATCATAGTTCGAGAATTGTTGAAATCGGTAATGCAAAAATCATTGAGAATGGTGAAGTTAGTGGGAGTGTTGAACGACAAAGTGTGGAAATTAATGAGGTAAGAGTAAATATTTCATTACCTATAAATGTACCTACTTCCATACCAATAACAAATGTTGTTCCTCTTGTTGAAGAACACTTTAACAATGTTGAACAACATTTGGGTGAAACACTTCAAGAAGGAACTAACTCACAAATATCTGACGCAAATGAACCACAAATAGTGCCATTAAGAAAATCTCAAAGAGAAAGAAAATCGGCCATTTCCGATGATTATGTGATTTATTTGCAAGAGTCAGATTTTGACATTAGAATTAATAAAGATCCGGTTTCATTTTCACAGGCTATAGAAAGTACTGAGTCTGATAAATGGATTAATGACATGAATGAAGAGTTAAAATCCATGGAACACAACAGAGTCTGGGATCTTGTTCAATTACCAGAAAGTTCTAAAAGAATCGGATGTAGATGGGTCTTCAAGACCAAACGTGATTTTAATAGTAATATTGAACGATATAAAGCCAGACTTGTTGCCAAGGGATACACTCAAAAAGGAGGCATTGATTATAAAGAGACCTTTTCACCGGTCTCAAAGAAAGACTCGTTAAGAATTGTTTTGGCTTTGGTAGCTCATTATGATTTAGAGTTACATCAAATGGATGTGAAAACTGTCTTTCTTAATGGAGACCTCGAAGAGGATGTTTATATGGACCAACCAAAGGGTTTCGAAATCAAAGGAAAAGATCATATGGTGTGTAAACTAAAGAAGTCAATATATGGACTCAAACAAGCCTCACGACAATGGTATATAAAGTGTAATGATACTATAACATCTTTTGGATTTAAGGAAATTATATTTTTAGTTCTGTATGTTGATGACATTTTACTTGCTGCTAATGATTTAGGCATATTGCGTGAGACAAAAGACTTTCTCTCTATGAACTTTGAAATGAAAGATATGGGTGAGGCATCCTATGTGATAAGGATAGAAATATTCCGTGATAGATCACAAGGATTATTGGGACTGTCTCAAAAAGGTTATATCGAAAGAGTTCTAGAGAGATTTAACATGAACAATTGTTCAGCAGGAATAGTTCCTATTCAAAAAGGGGACAAATTTAATCTCATGCAATGCCCAAAGAATGATATAGAACGAAAAGAAATGGAAACAATTCCTTACTCTTCTATTGTTGGAAGTTTGATGTATGTTCAAACTTGCACAAGACCGGATATTAGTTTTGCGGTCGGAATGCTAGAAAGATATCAAAGTAACCCTGGAATTGATCACTGGAAAGCTGCAAAGAAAGTCTTAAGGTACCTGAAAGGAACGAAGGATTACATGCTCATGTATAGGAGATCCAATCACTTAGAAGTTACTGGATACTCGGATTCAGATTTTGCTGGATGCGTTGACACTAGAAAGTCCACATTTGGTTACTTGTTCCTATTAGTTGAAGGAGCAATATCGTGGAAGAGTGCTTAGCAATATGTCATTGCTACATCCACAATGGAAGCAGAATTTGTGGCATGTTATGAAGCCACAATTCATACATTATGGCTGCGAAACTTCATTTCAGGACTTGGGGTTGTCGACACCATTACCAAGTCGCTGAAAATTTATTGTGATAATACTGCGGTAGTATTCTTCTCCAAGAACGATAAGTACTGCAAAGGAGCCAAACATATGGAATTAAAGTACTTTACCGTTAAGGAAGAAGTTCAGAAACAAAGAGTGTTACTTGAGAATATTAGAACTGATCTCATGATTGCAGATCCGTTAACAAAAGACATACAACCAAAGACATTTAAAGAACATGTTCAAAGAATGGGTCTTGGTTGTACTTATGATTGATGCCTTTATGATGTTTTTACACTCTGAGCTCAAATTATGTGTTTCTAATATACATTAATGAATTTCTTGTTTCTCATAATGGTGTACACATTATTGTTTTGAGATATTACAAGATAAGTCTCTATGAGACATTATTGTGGACCATAATGTTATATGTTTTATAGCTTATGAACTTAGTATGATGAGTTGCTAATGTAGTAGTATATGGAAGGAAGTATGTAGCTTAAAATTTATGTACAACCGCCATAACTCGCATTAGTAGTTTGTTATATTGTGGTATGTACGATGGACATTATGGAAGAGATTTATTACATGCGCCACTAATGTTTATGAAATATTAATGTTATATGGTCATTGGGCCAAGTGGGAGAATGTAAGAATTATTATTAATTATTATTTAATAATTTCTTACTTATGGCCCAAATTTACTTGTAACCCAAGTAATACCATAAATAATATTTAATAAGGAATAAATCTCGTCCGTACATTGGTTACTTGATGGACGTACCAGATTAAGTCATAACCTCTATAAATTGGTCCTCCCTCCACCCATTAGGGTTACCACATATTCTCTACAATAATTCCATCGCTGACGGTTGTGGTAACATAAAGTTAGGGCAAGGAGGTAGAAACCAATTTACGACTAACGCTTCCGCTTCTCTCTGTGATGATGTCTTCCGCATCAGGTATGTGCCCCTAACGATCTCTATGTAAGGCTATCGAGTTCAACATCCTGATATATATATTAAAGTATTTAATCTTACAGAGATTTCGTAAAGTTATCTAAAGGAATATTTGAGAATTCATATTTAAAAATGTTGTTTGACTAGGCGATTACAATACAATAAAAAGGAATTTATTATGATCAATATAGTGAGATTTCTAAAGTTAATTATGCCTATCATTGTCGAACGTGTTCTTAAAAAATTAAGAAAAATTATCTAAATAAACAACATATTTTACTATATTTTTTAAAATTTCATATCATTTGAAAAAAATTATAAAAATTTTTACTCTCTCCTATTCTCGAATATATCACTTTACGCGATGTATCCAAAATCGAGACGTGATGTATCGAGACGTTGAATGATTTATTCGAAATCGAGATCCGATGTATCGAGACATTGAGCGATATATCCGAAATTAGGACGGTATCAAAACGTTATGGGATGTATCCGAGTTCCATTAAATTTAAGAGATTTTTATAATTTGAAAAAGAATAGGGATATGATCTAATTAGGTCTATACACTACGGGATTTGTGTAAAATTCTCAAAAAATTATGGATCTCAGACATTCAATTAATTAATACCATAAACAACAAAAACTTACTAGTATTAGATATTTATATCAAATTAAATAATTTAATTTTAAGAGTAAAAACTTTAAATACATATCACAATAATTATATGTACGAAAAGATACATTTTTTTATCCGAGGACAGAAGTGAAGATTCTTGACAAGGTATACCATTTGTGTCCATAACTTTTAAAATTGTGGACCTTGCATTATATTCTTAAACTTTTTTCCTCCATTTGTATGTTTAGACTTTACTCCTTATCTGGTAGAATATCAATAGGATACAAATTGAAATGGGCTGTTGGACCAATGTTAATATTATCTTCGTGTGATCTATATGTTTTAAATTTGAATTGTGGAAATACTTGCTAGTGTTTGTATTAAGTAGCTAGATTGTCTACATGTATTCTCCTTTTTCTGATTTTTCATAAACATAAAATACTTTATGCGTTAAATCATATTTTTTTTATCAATGGTTCTTTTTGTTTTCCTTCTTTTATCAACAAATATGTACTTTAATGATTGCTCAATATTTATTATTTTTATAACTGTAGTCTATAACTAGAGGTGGATTCAAGATTTAAATGTTATGAATATCATATCACCTTACAAATAAACGTGTTCATTAAATCAATCAAATATTTAATCTATTTTTGACGTTGTAAATAACAACTTTAGACTTTGGTTTGTTTATTCAACTTTTCAGTTTATAAAGATAAATGAATCAAAAAAATAAATAAATTATGACATTGGCTAAAAGAAAAAAAGTTTCCAATAATAGCCTCTATAATTGCACTTGGTAAATTTTCATATTCTAAATACACTACAAACTTAATATAAAGTAGTTTGAAAATTTTTCACATGCATAATTTCAATAATCGAAACGAAGTCTTATATTAAAATTTTGACTCAGAACAATAAAAAACTAAAAAGACTAATGAAATCACGTGAGATTATAGTGTCGTTCTTTAATGCAAACATCCATTTTATTTTGTAAATTTACATTCTCGATAAGATTTAAATTGTCATAGTCTAAACTATTTCATTTTCATATGCATTGAAGTGATTATGATAATATAGAACAGAGAGTAAGGAAAATTCGGCGTCAAGTTTCCAAATTTTTAACAAAAAGAGAAGATAATTTTGAAGGAGAAGGTCTAAAACGTAATAAATCTTAATTATTTGTATGAGTATGAATTATTTCATTAGGGACAAAAAGAGAGTTACAAACTAAAGTTGTTTCTATTATAGAAAAGTAACATTTTTTATGATATAATCTAAAAAAGAAAGTATATCACGTAAACACACAATTCTTCAAGATTCTTCTCATTTGTTTCACTAATAGTTAACATAATCACATTATTAATACAAATTACGTTTTTAACCAAAAAAAAAAAAAAAACAGCTCAATTCACTAAGATCCTCGCGCTATGCGTGGGTCCGGAAAGAATCAGAACACAAGGATATTTAGTTCATAGAGGCATATCTAGGATTTCGAGATGATGGTGCACTATTACAAAAAATGTTGATCTAAGATATAAATTTGATCAGTTTGACATTAGGTTCTTATTACTAAAAACCGTTAAATTTTGATATTATAGGTCCAAAACTAATTCTTACATACATATGAATTAATTAAATATCAAAAGTGCTATCAATAACCACTTAGAGAGGTGTTATCTAATTTTAGAAAGAAAAATAAAACAAGATAAATATAAGATTCGAATTTCTAACCTCACATAGAGAGGTGCACCCAGTCATACCATTGCATTATATGATACTTCGAGTGAGGGTTTAGAGATCTATATTTTAATTTTTTTCTTAAAAATATAACACTACTATATATGATCTCGGAAGGGAGCATGGATTCACGTAAATCCGGTGAGGCCCTTGGATACGCCCATGATTGTTCATGTATCTTACTAGTTCGCTATAAATTGTACGTTAGTGTTTGTGTCTAAGCGAATGGTGGCACCCACCCACCATTTTGCTGAAATGTAGTTAGTTAATATTCTACTTATTTGAAGAAATTTCATATTTGTCCAACAAATATACTAGTCTTGAGTACCATGGAATATGTTAAAGCAAAATACAATATAAGAAGTTAATAAACCATAATATATAAAAGTCATCATAACAATGTTGATCACAAGAAAGTTTCAAAAACATTAAAAAAAAGTCAACAATTAGTTACAAATTATGAATACCCTCAAGAATTAGACACCAACATCATGTTCTTAAACTCTTCAAAATCAAGAACTCCATCAAGGTTAGTATCATACATGTGAATCATGTTCTTACAATCACTTCCTTCTTTCTCATCCCATAATCCTAATCTTGATAACACTTTTTGAAGCTCCTCACATGAAATAAAACCATCTCCATTCAAATCAAACACCTTGAATGCTTCAACAAGATCATCTTCCAAACTATTATCAATAATATTGTTGTCTTCTTTTATCTTTTCTTCATTATTTTTCTTCACCATAGCCTCGTAAAAGAACAAGAAATCGATGAAGTTAAGACTCGTTTTACCTACCAAAGATTGAAGCTCATCAAGGCCTGTGCAAGCTCCAATCTTATCAAGAAGCTCTTTGACCTCATCTAAACTCACTAATCCATCACCATCTTCATCAAGCTTGTCGAAAATCCTTTGGATATGGTGTTCGTTCAACGTAGACATCTAACACAAACAAATGAACGTTTATCAAACAAAGAACTACAACAGAACAACAACAATAACAATAAAATGAACGTTTTATCAAACAAACTACAACAACAACTAACAAAAAAAAAAAGATCGTTTATCAAATGAAGAACTACAATAGAACAACAACAATAGCATATAGACGTTTTTAGGTGAAGTATTTATGAATAACAAATTAAAGTAGAAGGGAATGAACTTACCTTGACCTCTGCTTGGAAATTTGAAATGAAACTTCTAAGTTGAAAATAATGATAAGAAGACCACTATATGAACAAAATTAAATTCTATGGTTTGTTGTTTTTATCCACACGCATGGCAAGGGGAAAGGAGAATTTATTCTACAAGTGGAATTCTCCTTTCCTCCTCAAGTATTTTTCTTAGATTCTACTATGCCATCAAGAATTTTATTGTGTCATTATATAGAATAAAACCAAACCTTATAGCCATGGACCAAATAATCAATATCTTTTTAGTGTATTGGGTACACACTAACTATTATTATTATTTTTATTATAGTGTGTGTGCTACTCGTGAAAAACATACTTTAATTAATTTAGGCCAAAAACAAGAAACAAATATTAGTTGAGGGAGAAGACGTGCAAAGGGCGAATAAGTAAGTCAACGGTAGATCAACTTCAGGAGAAGAGTTTGCGGCTATCGAAGGGAATGATAAAAATTCAACTAATTAATGAAATTTAGGCGGATCAAAATAAATTAAGTTGATATTAAATAATTTATTTAAATGTTCAAATTTTTATATGAATTATTCTTATTTCAGGATTATTTTTAATTTTTGTCCTCAAAATTCAAATATAGAGGTCTTTTATTTTTGTCCCTACTTATCATTAAGGGGTCATTTGATTATTTTGATAGGATGTTATTAGAAAATTTAATATAAGTATTAGTCATGATATTATTTAATTTTTTATTTGGTAGAATTTTGAGCTATATATAATTAATATATGTATTAGTTATACATCTTATTCAGTATTTAATTATAAGGTGTATAACTAATACATAACAAACCATGATATTAGTAATACACGAGGAAATCTTAGTAATTTAGTTGGATGACTATCTGAACTCTCATCTTGTTGGTGAGGGTTCAACTTCCTATATTGTAATCCCCTCACTCATTTCTCTTTTTCCCACCATAATTATAAAAAATAATTTAAAAAGAGAAAAAAAAAAAAGTATACACCTGCTATTAATAAATGGATAAGTACGGGTAATAACAAAACTATTCTTAATGCACTAAAACATACCATGATAAGCATAGTCTCGGTATAACTAATCAGTAGTATTAATCCTAGAATTACTAATAATATATCCTTATATCAAGAGGATTCATATGAATCATCTTTGTACCAAAATTATCTTTGATCTTGCTGAACTTTTATCTTGCTCAACATAAATTTTATAGGAACAAAATTATGCCGTACGACATAACTTACAAAATATTATATTATAAAGATTAAATATAAATTTATTGTCCGCGTTTTTTTTTTGTTAGGATATTTTCAATAATTTTTTGTTTCCTAAAGTTTTGAAGCGAAAAACTTAAAGACTACGTATTTGAGAGACAAAATTAAAACCCACCTATTTAATAGACAAAATTGAATACCATTCCATGTGAGAATGACCCATAGCTATTTAAGCCGAAATGAGTTAGAATTAGAGTGGATTAAACAATAGGTCATTAAGTTATACCTTAACACGTTCAACTTTTACTAAATTTTGATTTTCCTCTTCCTTTTATTATAATTTTTGTAAATATCTATTTCTTTTAATTATACAGACTACTTAAGAAAGTATTATTTTAGAAAAAAAAAAAATTGTACTAAATAAACTTTATCAATTATATTTTGAATAAATTTAACTATTATTATTTTATTATTTCTATAATAATAAAAATAATATTAAAAAATAAAATGAATTTCTCTTAATTTACTAAAATAAATAAATAAATAAAAAGAAAATATAATCTTAGTATAAAATTAAATAATGCAAAACAAAAAAATTTGATAGTGCATCAATTTTTAATAAGGACAGAATTGAATGGTCCATATGGTGTAGTCGTATTATAACAAAATGCATAAAAGTCGAAGTCTCTGACGGTGATGGAGTTAAGTGCCCGTCCTCAACCGCCACACCAGTTTAAGGTAAATAATCGGAATATATCAAAATATTTTTAAATTTTACGATCTTAAATATATCATGAGAAAAGTTGAAATTATTTATTTATTTATTTTTTTAAAAACGAAGATGAAATCCCGATAATTTATCTTTTATAACACATAATTAAACATAGCGGGAGTCGTGGGATAAAAAGAGAGGGAAAAGAGAACAAATCATACGTTAGTTTTATGAGTGATGAATTATTAGCATTTTGCGAGTTTCATATTAAATTTATTAGGCATTTTTGTTTACCGCCTTCGCATTATGTTGTATTTATTTAATATTAAGTGATCATTTTCCTTTTTGCATATGTATATTAAGAAAATCACAAATAAGAAGATAAGTTTACTAATTCACTCTTTAAAAAATTTCTTAGGAATTTTACAAACAAATGTGAACACTTACAAGGATAATATTAGAATGAAATTATTTAATGCTTTCTTAATTTTGTAAGATGGACAATTAATATGAGACAATTATTTTAATAAAAGATCAACCAACATGGGACGAAAGTAGTACTTCCTTTAAATTAAAAGCCTTCTGATTGAATATGTGGCAAAATAGTTAGGATAATTTGTTGAGAAACACATCTAGATAAGAAGTCTTTAAAATGAGTTCAATCATGTAACACAATAAGTTCATGGTTGTTAAAACAGATTTTCTAAACGCTCAATAATTCAGATATAACATTGAGAAAATGATAAAAAAAACTATCTTTTATGTTTGAAAGTAGGTTGAAAATAGTCTCCTTAAGTAAATTCTAAATAATTTTGGTCCTTTAAATTTAAGTTAACACTTTTAATTTCCATAAAATATATTTATTCATTAAATTTGATGAAAGCGGTGGATTCTATTAAAATCAAGAAAGATAAATATTTTTGGTGCCATAAAATTGATGGGCAAGTCTTGGGCCAACAAGCCTTGTTAACCTGAAATCTTCGTGCAACTTATGAATAGACATTGTCCACAAATTTCTAATAAACAGACTGAAATTTTATAAGAAGTTTTAATCACGATCTAAAATTTTATAAGTTAGTGTATATGTTAAATAATTTTCTAACGTTTTGTGTGTAAGAATGAACAATATATAAACGAACAACAGTCAACAGACATGAATTTAACGATATTCACACATACATACACACACACATATAGGAGGAGTTTTTAAAAATTATATACGAAATCACAGTTCTAATTTTGCGCACGAAATTTTGTGTATGAACCCTACATAAAAACGATATGAAATATGTATATCTCACTCAAGCTTAAAATTACACTCGCAATTTTTGTGTTTATGAAAACTCTATAAAAATATTTATGAAATATGTTGTCACGACCCAGACCGTCATGATTGACACCCACACTAACCCTCCGGTGGGAGAACCATAATTACTAACTAACTAACAATTTAAAGCTACGGAAGCAGGTTTAAATAACTAAATAAGGAAGTTCCATAAACTTCTACAAAAGATCTAACAACTAAACTAAACAAATGCGGAAGAAATAACCTAGAACCTGAAAGTCAATGTACCAAAACATTTAAAGTTCAACAAGTCTAAACAAGAAGGGATGCAATCCCAAACTAATGTACTAATAACTAATAGAAATGTCTAAGTCCGGAAATGTGGACGTAGATGGAAAGAGAACTCATGGAAGCCTGTAAGAATTGGCTCACCCTTGAATTCGAACGACGATCACTGATCTTCTAAGCGAGGTATGTCAGTAGCCGCTTGAAGATGCCCTGTACTCAACAAAAATAAGAGCAAGTGCAGTATCAGTACACAACCACAGTATACTGGTAGGATCATGCGGCTATCCCACTAAGTGTAACGAGTCAATACAACATTATAAACATGCAAAATATCGAACACATACAATATCGATTATCACATGCTCAACAATATACACAATTATAACAAGTCATTGGTCCTCTCATGGAACCCAAACCCAAACAATTAGCATACCGGAACGTGGTACCCGATCCAATGTTTATGTCGGAACATGGCAACCGATTCCATAATTAGTTATGCCGGAACGTAGCAACCGATACCAATTAGTTATGCCAGAACGTGGCAACCAATCCATTCAACACACCACAATCATAAGTATCTTCTCAAGTTCATACAATAAGTCATGATTCATGGCATTCATCATTCATCTATCTCATTTACAACAAGGGTGATCAATCATGCAACATTCGCATACATGCAAGTATCATAATGAAGCAAGAACAAACATACATCACACAATCATAGAATCACAACCATCACCTACCTTGAAACAAGCTTGAAACCCTAAGAAATTTGATCCTTCCCTTTTCGGATTCGTTCCGCTTGTTCTTGGTCTACAAATATTCAATATAATACGGGAATTAATAAACAATCACCAATTACCCCAATTACTAACAATTCTATGAACCCTAGATCAAACCCATGATCTCAATTATCCCTAAATAGGGTTGTTTCCACCATTGAATCTAGATCAAAACCCTCCCCCATCATTAATTACCCATTCTATTACGTTTTACGGATCGAAAAATGGATTCGGGAAGTGAAAAGCTTACTTTTAGCCTCAAGAATGGTGAAAACTGTTAAGAGTCACTTGGGGTTTGTTCCTTAGCTCTAAAAATCGAAAAGTGCAGAATGAGGTCGTTTAGGGGTTTATTTACGACTTTAAGTCGCGTCGAACCCGCCACAGCGGCCCTCACCCCGCTACAGTGTCCCCGCCCTAGCGGCAAAAATCCCGCCCCAGCGGCTTGCACGGAACCAGTGAGCTATTTAAATAATTCCAAGACCCTCATTTCACAACACACCTCTAACCAAGGACGCTCAGAAAATACCCTTCACGTTAAGATTGATTCCGGGAGTTCTACTCACCCGAATTCAATTCCGCAAAGTCGTGCGGGTTCTTTAACGAGTTATCTAACTACTCATGCAATCAAAATCATAAATAATTCACCCGATTATTACCAGATTTCCCTACACCTTAATGACTCCGATTTCGTCCAAATCTGGACTAGGTTGGGAAAATTCAAATACTACGAAAAAGTTTTCTGGCCCAAATTTTTCCCCGTTGGCATTTCTATAACGACGGGAGCATGTCGTTAAATATGTATTTCTCGTTCCAGGCTTAGTCTTTCACTCATAATTTTTGTGTATGGAAACCGTATAAAATAGATATAAAATATGTACATAACTGTATCAATTTTGTATAAAGCTCATATAAGACTTCTGGAAGAAGAAACTACCAAACATGTAATTGCACTCGTGATTCATGTATAATCTATATAAATTTTGTATGTTATATGTATATATCTGTATAATTATTATATAAATCATGTTGATTGCTGAATCTTTAATACAACTATGACAATATTGTATACAACTTTCAATACAATTATAATTACAATGACATACCGACTTAAAATATAATTTATACAACTCAACATACAGTTATGATACAATTTCAATATAAAATTTGGTACAATCCGATTATAACTTCAAAATCCATCGAACTACAACTGAAAATCAGTCCAAAACTAGCTCAAACTCTTATTCAAATAGCCATAAATATTAGATTCGACTTCATTTGACGTTTCAATTCATTCGAAATATCATCCATTCCAAATGAAATTTATTGCGAAAAAAATGATTTTAGAACTTAGACTTCCAATTATTTTGTGGCTTACAAAAGTAACATGGAAAGGGGGGATTTTATTGATCTATGAATAAATAAATAGAATAGCCACAAAATTCATCTGTTACATCTAACTAATATTCTAACCCATCAGCACAAATGTACTTAGACAACAACACATAAGTTCAAATATTCTCAAATCTACTAAGAGAACACCTCAAACACAAGCACAAGTTTTAATGGGTGCAAAATAAATCCAATGTGACGAGTAAAAACTTACGGGATTAGAGAATTTTCAGTTAGTTGACTAGCTGAATTTTTTTGTAACCCCTATCCTATTTACCTTTGATCACCCACCCTCAATATTTTTTAATTTTCTATTATCGTACATAGACTATATCTCAAAATTCATTACACATTAAAATTGCAATTAAAAGAAATATGAGATATTTCATAGACAACGACAAATTAAACAAACTTAAATGGTATATATATATATATATGAATGATGTGATGATGCATTTTTGTTACAACCTCAAATCACACTCCAGAAATATACCAATTAGAGAAAGACACGTCACACAAAACCTAAGAACTGATCATCATAATCAGCTCATTGGCTTTAGTAGTCATATCATTATTATTACAGAAAATAAAGACTTTTAAACCACAGTTTTAATAAAGACACACAATACAATATGTTGTTAACAATTGCAAGTGTCACAAGTGCAGTTTGATCCACATTTGCATCCATTTCCTCCTTCTGCTTTCTCCTCAACTATTCCATAGCTACAAAATTACATTATATTACAAGTAAATAATCTTTTTTAATTTATTAGTCTTTAATTAATTTCCAAATTTTAAACAATAAAAAAAAAATAGGTGTACGTACTTGTTGATGGGTGCAACACCTCCAATGATGGTAAAGGTGGTGGACTTCTCCATGTCCGGGTACATACCACATCTACAACAATTTCAACAAATTGATGAACGGAAAAGTCAATTTCTCAGATAATAACTAATAGTTGAGGGATCGTTGTATATATGTTAACAAGTTTTGATAGACATTGTATATTATTTGCATACTCTTTATATATGTTTGCTTTTTAGTTATGTCCATTATTTCAACGTCAACTTGAAATAGAGAATTTGAAGTTCGATCAAAAGTTGATTATTCGAGTGATGAAATAATAATCTCTAAGGTAACACTTACCCTCCACAGCCACTGCTGCACTTGCAGCCAGATCCACAACCACAACTTCCGCCACAGCAAGACATGTTTTTTTTTTAATTAATTTGTTGTTTGAGATATAAAGGAAATTTAGTGAGTAAAAGCAATTTTTTGTTGTAGTTATGATGAAAAGTGAAGCATAGAGTTGGGGGTTTTATAGGAGAAATGAGGATAAAATTGGTGATTGTGAGCCTAACAAGTTAGACATATGTTTAATAGTTTTTTTTTAGGAATTTATATTTAGAAAATTTAAATTATATAAAAAAAGTAACTATATTACTAAAATATCAAAGAATTTTTTCCATATTTATTCAATTACTACATCACATGAATTGGGACGAAGAAAGTAGGTTTTAAGAGCAGTAATTATCGTTTGAAAAGTGCAAATCTAAATCAACTTCAAGGATTATTAGTGTAATTTTAACTTATTATGTATTCCCTCTATTTCATATTAAGTGAATTTTTGGGGATTTTTTCATTATTCAGAATAATTGAATTGTTCAAAGTTTATATGTAAATTTTTTTTTTTTCATATTTATCCTTTCCTTTAATGAAGTTTTGTATTTTATAGGAGATAAATTGCACTACATATAAAGTTATATTTATAATTCATAAATGACAATAGAGGAGAATATGGTCTAAATTATGTTCTCGAAAGTTTTTTTCTTAAGAGAGAAGTATTGAAAATATTGTTATATTCGGCGAGAATTATTAGAAAGGTGTATCTAATTTTAGTTAGTCAAGTCGAGAAGTGTTTTAAGATTGTCAATAATTTGAGGACGAAATTAATAATTTGCGACAAATTATAATAATAAGCATTTATTACAAAAAGGAAAAATTGAACATTGACGTGACGTTTGCGTTGGGCATCAATATAGGATTTATACTCTTTTTTTCTGGCTTTAATTTAATAAAAAAAAAAACATTATCCAATTGGCATCGTAATTTGCTTAATATAGAATATTATTTTCATTTAAAATATTGTTAAAAAAACATTGACAAGATTATATGTATCGATACAACCAATCAAAGTAGGCTTATTTGGATTTTTATATAATCTAGGTAATTACACAAGAAAATGTCTTTGTTAAATTCTCCATATAACATCTGATTAATTTATAGTTGCAGGATCCTAGACAATGTTTTTAATTAGAGCGTTATTAGTTTGACACAATTGTTTGGTGATGACTTTTAGGATGAAGTACTTGAAAAGTTGCAAATTGGTCTTGTTGCGACGATTTCACAAAAATATAATTTTTTATCGCTTCAATTCATTATAAAGGTACTTATAAAAGTTTGGACACAAGCACTGAAAGGAAGCACCATAATGAAGGTAAATAATGTTTAAGTATTATATTTCATTTATGATACCTAAAATAATTCTTCAAAATTCACTACAATATTACAATGCAAAATTTGTCTAACTTTGCACTAGTACCAACAGATCGTCAAGATTTTAGTACTTTGTTCATAAGTCTTGATGAATCTACTAGGAGTTCGATGGATAACAGACTTGCATTTTTCACTATGACAAATTAAGTACAAATTGTGCAATAACTTCAATACATATTGTTCACAAATCATCAAGACTTGCAATTATTATTCAATAAATATATAAAATCAAAATATTCATTTATCAGGATTATGACACAATATGCTCTTCATCTTTACCACCATTAGTGGATGCTTATAAAAATTATTCATTCTTTTAAGATGATGATATGAAATACCAATAAAAAGTTCCTTGTTATACTTTAGTTTTCGGCCATTCAAAGTGATGTTTTTATCAATAATCAATCCCCTTTTGCTTTTGAAATTGCATACCAAAGCTTTCAAGCCAAAAGAGGAAGCATATAGTTTCTTCTTTTGCACTAATAAATGAAAGAGAAGCATATCACAATTTCTTACACGATAAAAAGTTAAAAAATTTTCTTTTACTACTACAATTTGTTAATCTGATTGGCTCCATGACAGACTACATAATATAAATCGTATTCAAAATCAAGTTATTTCAATATAATATATACATTATCAAGTATTGTTGCCATTGTTTTAAACTGATTTGAGAGAATTGCAAATGGAACCCACAATTGGTTATTCATAACGCAGAGATTTGATTTTGTAGCTCTTTACATACTTGTTTTTTTAGTTTGTCCTGCACATAAGAGATCTGATAAAGTCGTCATTTTTTCTATTTAATTTGTAAGTGGTCTAAGAGATCATTCACTTCATAATGTGCTAAACAAAACTACGCAACTTTATTTCTGAGTCAAAATAATATTTCATTGCAAGGAAAAGGATACAAGACTAGATGCTCACAGAAGCAGCATTCTGGTGAAGAACTATACCATCTAATTTTAGCCTGTGTGTTTGTTCACCACTGATAAGCATCCTCAAACCATCTTTCAGTTCTGGTACTCCTTCCTCTAGGATTGCACTAACTGGGAAAACGGGCACACCAGATACACGGCGTTTTAGTTCTTTATATACCTCTTCAGCCCCATCTTCGTCAATTTTGTTAGCCACCACTAAGGATGGTCGATCAGATAAACCCTCAGAATAGTACTCGAGTTCCAAAATCAAGTCATTTAGCTGTTCCCATGGTGGTATTCCCTTGTTATCACCCAATGCTGCAGCCAAGTCTACCACATAGGCTAGAACTTTTGTACGTTCTATGTGCCGAAGGAAAGCATGCCCAAGACCACGATTCTCATGGGCTCCTCTTATGAGTCCTGGGATGTCAGCTACAGTTAAAGAAAAATCGTAGTAATTTACGTTACCTAAGTTAGGCCTCAATGTTGTGAACGCATAATCACCGACAACAGGTTTAGCCTTTGACAACGCCCCGAGAAGGGTGCTTTTGCCGGCATTTGGCATCCCAATAAGACCCACATCAGCAATGCTCTTTAGTTCTAGCACAAGTACCACCTCTGAGCCAGGCAAGCCAACACTTGGTGATGCATGATCATAATCGTCAGATACTTCATCATCAGAATTGGCTCCCTTTTGCATCATCTTTGATGCTTTCCTCATAGACAGATTTCCTAAGCCACCCTCCCCTCCACGAGCAACAACTATTCGTTGGCCTTGTTCTGTTAACTCTGCCACATTGTATTCTATAAGTTCAGTTTCTTCCAACTCATCTTCACATTCTGTTCCCATAATATCATCACCATCTTGATCGTCCATTCGTCCACAGCTTTCTTCCTCCCAATCACTCAAATCATCATCACTTTCGAATTTGTCGCTAGCAATTGAGCACGTAGTGCGGGAATTGGTTGGCAAACCAAAAATTTGTGTCCTAGGTGTAGAGTATTCTTCACCACAAGAAGCTCGACGTCCACTTGATTTGACTTTCTTCTCAACTTTTGAACTGGTTTGGTCGGCCGAAATTGATTGTGTAGAAAACTCTGACGAATCAATATCAACTGTACCTGGAATCTCCCAAGGGTCCAATTTAGAACTTGAACTCTTCTCTACTGCAGATGGAAGTTCACCTTCTACTAGATGAATGACGGTACCAACAGGAACTTGGATCACCTGCCACACAAGCGAGGCGTCCTTAGTTTAGGTTTGATTAAGACAAACGATTTACATATACCAAAGACTCAAGAGAGACTAAAATTTACCTTGTCTGCTCCTCTGCTTCCTATCATATTTTTGGAAGACCCATTTCCACCTCTCTTTGCATTCTGAAACATGTCACAAACAATTACGCAATCAGATATCAATCAGTAACAGGGTAAATTCACTTAATTGTTAATTGTGTAACAGATGTCGTGCAGTAGGTAAGAAAACATACAATGTGATGCTGCAGAGCACTCAAATCCCACATTGTAGGGGAACATTCTAATATCACGTCACCACCCCATCCACCATTCCCACCTGCATTCAGTCCAAAAAGGAGGTAAAGAAAAGAGGAAACCCCACAGCTGATCATCATAGCAAATCAAGCTTGACTGCATATCATAAAATGAGATACATTGGTAAAACAAAATGTATGAAGAAAATAGAAGGAAAAGAAGAAGCAATAAAATTATAAAGGTAAAAAGAAAATGAAAGACTAGGAACATATAAAGATACTAAACCTTTTTTGGGAACGAAAAAACAAAGTGGAGCAACTTTAGCTAGGAGGCAAGAATGAAAAGACATTCTTTAGGTCAGTGTTGTTAACAGCCATCGTTTCGTCACTAAAAGGGATGAACCAATGCGAAGTTGGGGAAACCGTTTCAGGAGTGAAGCATGTGCTTCAACGAAGTGGGCACCTAAAACAATGATGCACAAAGTGATCCCAACAAGAAGTGGTTGGTTTTTTGAATCTCAAACTTGAAGAGTCGGATTAGTATCAGTCGAATGCTGAAATAAGTACTTCAATTGAATTTGATCATTATATTTACCAAGTTCACGTATGTTTGGAGTTTTTAAATGGGTTAATTGTACACTATACTTCTCACTGGAAAACCCATGGACCTTGTTGTTTTTGCCGTCGCATACCATATTACCCCTGAACCATATACCCTACTAAACGGACTTGCAATTTTCAGCTCTTTATAAACCTACCCTTCAGCTTTCTTAATCCCTGTCCTTATCAAAGTTGAGTTACAATAACTTGCTTAAAGCAGATCAAGCTAAATTACATTTCTCCTTCTCTCTCAGGTTAACATTCCTCTCTCAAGGCAAGTGAACAAAGTAAAACTATCTTTTCCATTGTGGTGAATGACTTTCTTCTTTATTTTCTTTCAATCTTGTATTTCTCTTTCTGTAATTGAGGTTTTGGAGAATTCTAACTCTACAAATAATTGGTTTCGTGTTTCCTGAGTTTTCACTCCAAACAAGCATTTCATCCAACCAACAAATGAAGTAGTTAGTCTTGGAGCTAAAGTCTCCGGAATAGTTGGTTTATAGCTCAAACTTTACTAGTAAACAGTTGATATGTTAAATTCACGATACATATATGACAATTGCTTGTCTAACTTTTATAATTTTCCATGGGTTGGTTACTTGGTGTTTACCATGATTGTTGACAGTATCTTGATTGTTTATTCAGTAATCGAGCAGGTCGTCTTGTTTATGTCCATCATGTCAAGTAAAAGAGAATAGTTGACCAAACGATCTTTTGGGAACCAACAGATGAAATGTACGGTCAATCAATGTAATAAAAGAAAGAAAATTAAAGGAGAAAAAGAGCAATGTAAGAGAAGAACAAGATCTAAATTAAAGAACGGGTAAAACTTCAATAGGGAAAGAAAAGGAACAGAAGATGCAAGATGGACGTCAACTAGTTACATATTTTCCTCCCTGCCACCACTGAGGTATAAAGAGATTAGAGAACATACCATCAGGTCTGCCACGGCGATCATGTCGACTACGACGAATACTGTTACAACCGTTGCCACCATCACCTCCTTTGGCCCATATGCGAAAGCGGTCAATCATTCTACGTTCCTGTATGAAAACTTGGATAAACAGACAAATACGTACTGGGGTATAAAAGTGAGTATACTGAAAGCAGTACTCATAGAGGGAGCGAAGTGGAAGCATCACGAACCTGTAGAGGAGCAAGCTTTGTTTTCTTGTGGACAATGTCTGAGAAAGAACAGGTTTGGATTAGCCATGGAGACCGCAAGCATCTTTGCCAAGCCTTCAAGTAGAGGACTTTCTGGCTCAATGACATATCCCTGTTCTACTCTGTTATCTTCCAAGTCACCGATGTTCCACACTACGAAAAAATCAGTTCTGATTCTTAGATTTAATCACCTGCTAGCATGAGTGACAGAAAAAGGCAGGAAATATTTAGAAATTTTGCAAGTGCTACATTTTGCATACCAGAGATAACAAGAAGAAATTAAGGCACCTCAGTCCAGGTATTCAAAGAAGATCAAATAATACATCCAAAGATTATTTTATGCAACTAGCACGTACTTTAGTCAAAAAAGGAATGTCTTCAATGGATCAACTATTGCTGTAATTTTTCAGGAAGCTAAACCAACACAGGATAATTAGCAAATGAGCGACACCCCGACACTTTGGCATGAGATCTGTTAAATATGCAGTTCAATGAATGTATGATAACAAATAATTGCATCAAATGCAGCATGTTCAAGCCAGGACAGAGGAAAAGGAGCATCTAAACCACTCTAGAACTAAGTGCTACATCTATCATTAATTTGAAGAAAAAAAAAAAGTATGCCATAGTTATATACTTAAAAATAGTTAACTCAATCACATAAATAGCTCAACTATAACAAACTTATTTGTGTTTTTAGTTTTAGATAGAAGAATATGTTTTGTTTCACTTCAAATATCAACCTCCTCCTTAAATTCTAGAGAGAAGTATTGAAAATACCCCTGAACTTGGAGCAAATTATTAGTTTTGTCCCCGAACTACAAACAACCTTAAAAGCACCCCTCTACTTAGATACACCCCGATGTGCAATATGACATAACAAGTGGTCTCAAACTCTTGTAAGAAAGTGAAACTCTTAATAAAAAGCAAAAAGTGTTGAAAATACCCTAAACTTGACGAGTATTTAGAGGTGATTTTCACTCATGTTGCAAGATCAAGAGTATATTAGGTTCATTTAGTCAACTAAATGAGTGTTTTTAAGGTTGTCAATAATCCGTGCCGAGTTAAAGGGTGTTTTCAATACTTCTCTCTAAATTCTATGCCTAAATCCCTAATTCTTTCGCAAATTTTATCGAACAACTACCACACCATTAGTCACAACAAAAGATTACCTTTACTTAAAAGCATGGATGGATTATCCGATCCGGCCAGTTCAGCAGGAGTTGGAATTACAGGTACAAGAAAATTTCCAAATGGAGAATCAAATATCCTAAAATTGCCAGTGCAGCCGTCTTGTTGTGCTTGAGCTACTGCAGAATTCCTATCATGTAGTTGCTTGGGATTGATGTTGCTTGTTTGTGCTGCAATCACCGACGTTGCTCTCCTTTTTGGCGGTCGAATGAAACAACTGCGTGGAGATTCACCATCAATTTTCCTTCCCTTCGGCTCAACAGACATGTTAAGCTACCATTTCTGTCTACTCAAGCCCTACAATACGTATTCAATTAGGTTTGAATTGCATCCCGTAGCCAATATTTACTGCTAAACCTAAGGTGCATTGTCGATACTATATTTGAAAAATAACACTCCAATAGCTTGGAAAACTCATAAACTTCAAAAAGAAAAATCATGTTATCACTTTTCCGGTCCCAAACATCAAAAAAATCATGTATATACCAAATATACCTTCACAGATTAAAAGGCAAACAAATGAAGAAAGGAAGAAGAGAAAGAGATAGAATTTAGAAAAAAGACTGAAGTTTGAATATTCGAATCCGGCGAACGGAGGACAATCAGCGGCGGGAAGTGTTTGACAGTGGCACAGTGATAATCAACAGCAAAAACTACAGGGATAGAATAGTCTCTTTTGTTTAGATTTTTTAGAGAACAGTTAATTATTTTCTTTTATTTGTTAATTATATTTTTTGTTTTTAAAAGATAAAAATGTCAAGTATGTTGTTTGAATTTCAAAGAGAGAAGTATCTCCAAAAATTTCATTCTTCAAACTATTGACAGGCTTAAAAAATATTTTTTTATTTGACTAACTGAATTTAAATTCATCTTTAAATCTTACAATATGAGTAAAATACACCCCTAAATTCTCATCAAGTTTAGATGTTTTCAACACTTAATTTTTTATTAAGAGTATTATACTCTTACAAGAGTTTGAAACCATTTATTATGTCATGTTGCATATCGAGAGTGTATTTAAATTTGATTAATCAAGTTAAAAGGTGTTTTAAGACTGTCAATAGTTCAAAAACGAAACTAATAATTTACATCAAAAACATGGAGATAAGCATAAAAAACACGCCTAAACTATCCCTTTTTTTTAGTTTCATACCTGAACTATTGAGATTGTGAGTTTCATACCTAAACTATCACTTATTAGTTTGAGAAACACACCTCAGTGGTGTGTTTAATACGCTCTCTCTTTTATTTGAAAAAACCTTGACACGTGGCATTTCACATGGATAAAATATTTCACATTAACAAAAATTAAATAATAAACTATTAATATTAATTAAAAATTAAAAATTAAAGTATTACAATCCAAAAAAAAATTAAATTATTTTTTTTACCCCACTCCACAACCTCCCCCCCCCCCGGACAATCCCCATCCTTTTATTATTTTTTTTTTAAAAAAAATCTTTTATAACATATTTTTAAAAAACTCATACTCCCCCCCCCCACCCCCAAAGAATTGATATTATTTTATTTTAAAAAAATAAAAATCCGACCACATCCTATTTAACCCTCCGCTCCTAACTTATTTATTTATTTTTTTACATTTTTCTTGTTTGTGTTAGATATGTACATATATTTTTAGGAATATTTCTTCTACTTGCGTACCAAATATGACATAAATAAAAAATTTATTTTAAAAAAAGTCTTGCGGTGGTAAGTAAAAAATATTTTCGATATGTATATATCTAACACAAAACGAGAAAAAAATTGGAAGCGGAGGGTTAGGTGGAGTGGGTAAACCTCAACTTTGAGTCCAAAATTTCACCAAGTCTGGATCACCTCCACGGGCACTTCCTACAGCCCGTATGTCATCCTACGACTCATCCTAATCAACCATAGATCAACAAATTGGGATTTGAATCTCAAAACTCAACACAATTCCTACGAGTTTGGTCTTTTCCTACCCACCTAACCCCTAAATTATATCGTTTTGACCCTATAACTACCCCTATAATTGAATTAACCCTTCAAAAATCCCTCATTCTCTCACATTCACTCATATTTACAAATTCCCTCCAAGTTCATCCCCTTCAATTCTCTCTCAAGCTCAAGGTGAAAGCTAGGGTTTCATGTCTCAAGGTCACAACCTCAATCTCTTTCCTTAGGCTTTGATTATCAAGGTATGTGGAAATCCATCAATGGATCCCTTTCATCCATTGGGTCACAAAAGAACTTCAATCTCCAATTCAATTTCACCAAATTTAATTAGGGTTTATGTCAATCTCCATGAGTCTTTTTTATTATGATTCAATTGATGTTATTCTATCTTGCAAGAAAATCAATTTTGTCATCAATAGGATCAACTAGTGTTGGTATTTATGCTTAACAAACAATTATTCCTAAATTAAAGCTTAATATCAACACTAGATGGACACAAATTGATCTTGCAAGAAAATCAATTGTGTCATCAATAGGATCAACTAGTGTTGGTACTTATTCTTAACAAACACATTATTCCTATATTAAAGCTTAGTATCAACACTAGATGGACACAAATCGATCTTGCAAGAAAATCAATTTTGTCATCCATAGGATCAACTAGTGTTGGTACTTATGCTTAACAAACACATTATTCCTAAATTAAAGTTTAATATCAACACTAGATGGATACAAAATGATCTTGCAAGAAAATCAATTTTGTCATCAATAGGATCAACTAGTGTTGGTACTTATGCTTAACAAACACATTATTCCTATATTAAAGCTTAGTAACAACACTAGATGAACACAAATCGATCTTGCAAGAAAATAAATTTGGTCATCAATAGGATCAACCAGTGTTGGTACTTATGCTTAACAAACACATTATTCCTATATTAAAGCTTAGTAACAACACTAGATGGACACAAATCGATCTTGCAAGAAAATCAATTTTGTCATCAATAGGATCAACCAGTGTTGGTACTTATCCTTAACAAACACATTATTCCTAAATTTAAAGCTTAGTAACAACACTAGATGGACACAAATCGATTTTGCAAGAAAATCAATTTTGTCATCAATAGGATCAACTAGTGTTGGTACTTATGCTTAACAAATATATTATTTCTAAATTTAAAGCTAAGTGTCAACACTAGATGGACACAAATCGATCCTGCATAGATTGGACATCTGCCAAAGGGTCTAAATCCACCCTCAATGAACATGTTATATCTGAGTGGTCCTTATCTGCCTCTTGCCATCAAAACTGGCATTGTATCTGGGATCTTAGCACTCACAGTAAGTCGTTTTTATCCATTACGAGTGATTGGTCATAGAAATTGTAAAGAAGTGGTTCGTGATCAACGTTTTCGTGGACTTACAGGAAGGGATTGCAGTAGGAAGGACATTTGCTGCTTTGAAGAATTACCAAGTTGATCGAAACAAAGAAATGATGGCTATTGGACTAATGAACATGGCTGGATCCTGTTCTTCTTGCTATGTTACAACAGGTACCAACCTCATTCAGTCACGGAGCCAGAAATTTAAATAAGGGCATTAGAAAAAAAAACTTACGCCAAGGGATCTCTGCCCTTGGCATTATTGGCCTGTGGTTTTAGCTATCTATAGATATAAGTAAGATTTTCTGTTCTGTTTTACCTAGATAAGTTTTACTTTTACAGGATCATTTTCTCGATCAGCAGTAAATTACAACGCTGGGGCTACAGCTGTGCTATTCACCCTGCTGTTTCTAATGCCACTGTTCTATTACACCCCATTGTCATCTCAGCCTAGCCATTGCAGTAAGCATCCCCTCGAAAGTTTCAGATTTAAAGTCCTTCTGATCTTACCTAACTAATATTTTCTGTTTTTTGCTGATGAAATTTTAGGTTGGAGTTTCGGTTTTTAAGATCTTGTTGCATGTTACAAGGCCAAATACTGGTGTCTTGGGCAATATTCCTGGAACTCATGTATATCAAAACATGAGCAGATATAGAACAGCAGTTAGAATTCCATCTTTCCTGGTACTAGTTGTAGAAGCTCCTATCTACTTTGCAAATTCTACCTACTTACAGGAAAAGTTAGTTACTAACATAGGCAGCACATTCTGTATGTATTTCACAGTGTCATTTACTTGGAATTCCATTTTGTTAACTACAGGATATTGAGATGGATACGCGAAGAGGAAGAGAGGATAGAAACCAACCAAGAAACTGCTGCTGCTGCGACCTGCCGCTGCTTCTGCTGATCGAGGCGCGCGGCGAGACGGTCGGGGATGGTGGCGCGACCTCCTGCTGCTGCTGATCGAGGCAGCGCCGGTCGAAATGGGTCGGGGATGGGTGGGTGTGAGAGAGGACTGAGAAGGGTTTAGGAGTGAAAGAGATGAGTTAGGTTTTGATATTTCTTTTTTTAAAAGAAGTATTAATTTACCGACCATGGATGTGGGTATCTTTTAAAATACTTATCAATATTTAAAAATATTTAATAAATATTAATATTGTGAAGTCAATATTATTTAAATAAAATAATAATTTAAATATACCGACCTCTTAAGGTCGGTATTTATTAATTTATTTTAATAAAAACTCACCTCGAGGTTGATTTTATTAACTAAAATTATATATATAAGGCCTAGCTCAAGTGGCAAAAGGTGGAGGATTTGTGATTTAGGTCGTAGGTTCGAGCCCCACACTATGCAAAGCGAAACCTGGTATTTAAGTGGAGAAGGGTAGAGGGGCGGGCCCATTATCCACCGAGTTTAGAAGGTTGTGATTGATCCAAAGGGCGGGTCACAGACGGATTTCTCGGTTATAAAAAAGAAATAAAAAAAAAAAAATATATATATATATATATATATATAAATTTAATTTAAATGCGCATCATGAACAATCCTTTGCTGGATTGGATTTTTTTATAGTGAAAATGCCATAAAGCGCGGCCCAAGATTCATGATACGAAAACCAAAATTAGAAGCTTCCTTCGTAACTTTCGGAACTTCTTCGTAGTGGCTCCCTTACATCCCTCTGAACAGAAGTTTAATTTAATAAATTTAATTTTATAAATTTAAATTATATACCTCCTAATTATATAAATTTAGTTTTATTAACAAAAGTTTATCAATATCAAATTTAATATATAAATCTCCTTGAATTGATCATCGGTATTTCTTTAATTGATAATATATTTCATATCTAAACCACTAATATATAAGACTTGATTTGTTAAATTACTTGAGGAGTATAGAATCAACGTATTTCATATTCCGATGAATTATCTTTTACATATCATTGTCTACGATATGATCACTACACTTGACATCCATTCAAGATCGAACGCAATAATCTTGATAGAACTTGCTTTGTACAGTAATTTACAATGTTCTATTGTCTATTTCATAAAATGATATAAGACACTGAAGGTTGTACGTACAAATAATTAAACAGTTAATTATAAATATAAAAATAAATTATTATCATGACAATTCTACGAGTATTATCTCACATTTCATACTCGAATAGATTATATGTTAGCTCTTCACCTCTACATCATTACATGAGATATTAAGTTCATGATTTGACGACGGACGGATAAAATTTGTACATTACTCTATCAATATAAGTATAATTATCTCCTAATTCTTATCAACATAGTTTCATATTCTAAATATGGATTATTGATAATTTTTGGTTTATTCCACGAATTCTAACTTTCTATTTATAAAAGTATACAAAATTATTACACTTTTTGAAACAATTAATTGTGGGTGTAAAATGAAAATTTAGTATTATGCACAATAGCAAAATTATGATTAATAGAAATATTTTAAACAAACCAACCTCCGGATGTCGCTTTTATTAGAAGTAATTAGATTAAATAAAAAATACCGACCTCATGAGGTCGGTATCACATTAAATTTTAAGATAAATAAAAAGCAATCGTGTTAATTAAATAATACTGACATCGGGAAGTTGGTATTTTATATTAATTTATTTTTTAACTTATATAAAACCATCATCCTGAGGACAGTTTATTTAAAGTTAATTGAAAATATTAATTTATTAATTTTCTGGAAGTCACTATATAAATATTTTAATGAAAATTAATTTAATTACATACTATTTAATTTTACCGACTTCCGGAAGTCCGTATTATAATTTTTTTTGTTTTTTATTTTACACAAAACCGTCATCCGGAAGACGATTTAAGAAGTCGGTATTATAATTTTTTTTGTTTTTTATTTTACACAAAACCGTCATCCGGAAGACGATTTAAATAAAATTAATTCAAAATATTTCTCAATTTTGTTTTTTATATTTAATTGAGAAAAAATAAAATACGGTTATTTATTTACTTATTTAATATCGACATCAAGAGGTCAGTTTTTATTGTAATTCATTTTTTCCGGGAATTCTGACCTCCAGAGGTTGGTATTTGGTTTTCCCGCTTTATTTTGCTTAAAAACCGACTCCTTGTAGTCGATTTTCTAAAGTTTTTTTATTTTTTATTCTTTTTAACAATACCCACCTTCGAAGGTCGGAAATTACCGACTTCCATTTGAGGTCGGTAATTTTTAGGTATGTATTCACTGTGTTTTTAGTAGTGATAAAACCTAATTACATGATTCATAATTGATTTCGACTCATGCTTTATGCTTTGATATTTTTCATCCATGAACTATATATGAACTATGATCATATGATGAATTGATAAGAGATTTTATGCATGTTTTATGAAAGGATTAAGTTATGATTTAAGGATTCTTTTAAGTTAAGTATATATCAATGGATTGTGAAAGGTTTTCTCACAACTTACAAGGAAGTCATGATTTTAGATGCTTAGGAAGGTAAGTGTCTAATATGAAGAAGTTTATGAAATCATGATTTTCAAAAGGAGATACTCTTATACGACTTTATGGTTTGAATTGATATTTTGACTATCGCATTTCCTAATGTTATGCTTAGATAATTGACTTTGCCTATTCCATTGAGATTTTACTTAGCATCGAGAGGACTTTGAGGTGAAGGCTCAATTAGGGTAATCTCTAGTAGCAATCTCTTAGTCCCAAACTACGCGCCCTTGTAGGATTGTCTTAAGTGACATATCCACATAACATTAATGATATGATACAGAGTTCTACCTTGATAAGTAGACTCTTCCTTTTCGGTGTGGGAGTTACACCGAATTTCAAGTTATAGCTCACATGGTCTATTATCGGTTAAAGCTAATATTCCCATAAAACAAATGATTTTTCCTTAAAGCTCATTATACCTTTTTATTAATGCTTGACCTTTCTCATGGTTCTAATGACTTTGCTTTCTAAGCTTTTAAACGTTCTACTTAGTCATGCATTACATCTGTTAAGCCTACTATGATATCATGTCTACATTTATGCATTTTCCCCCATACTTAGTACATTTTATGTACTAATGCATACTTGTGCCTATATTGTCTCATAATTAATATAGGGTTTGACGCTCCTTCTCCTCCCGCTCGTGGCTAGCTTGGATTTCTAATAACTATTGGATTGGTGAGTCATCATACTGCGAGGGCAAAGCCATGAAGACCATTTATTGCTTTTATTATTTACTCTTAAAATTTTGTATGTAGTGTATGTGTAACATCTCGCAATTCGAAATAGCTAGGAAGAAGCTAAGAATTGGAAATAGTGATTTTTGGAAAGAATTGAAATCTGGAAATTTGTTTAAGTTAGGAAAAGTTGAACTTTGGTCAACTTCAAACGGCCATAGCTCCTAACTCAGGATGAGTTAGGTGTACTTCCAGATATGGTTAGAATGATCTTTCCAACGCCGCCGAGTTTGCGCGATTCTGAGTTCGTATGAGTTAGCTATGCCCTTTGAAAGTTGGGCTGTTGAATTAAGGAAAGTCTAATCTGGATTTTAGAAGAGTAATTTAGTCTTTTCCTTACCTAATTATTCTAATTCATTTTTAGGAGTTTAATTGGGGTAAAATCGGATTTTTAGTCAGTTTTAGAAAAAGTTGAATTCACGCTATGGCTTGGAGAAAAGAGAAAGAGGAGAAAAGAGAAGGAAGTTCAAGATTCGTCAAGATTGTCGAGATTTGGTTTGTGGATTTCGTCGAGGGTGATCCCTACAAGGTCTGTGAGATCACATAGCATTGGATTAGTTCGCCCACGCTCCAACCATGATTCAATTCAGTGAATTGAAGTTTTTGAAAGTTTAGAAATTGAGTTCTTGATGAACATTGTTGAAAGTTTCGCTAAATTCTTGTGGATTGTGTTGTTGAAGTTTCTTGATGATTTGATTCATGTTTCTGGGTGTAATTTTGAGTTGAATCTATTGTATATTGAGGGTATTAATGATTCTAAGTGTTTGGGGGAAAGAGCCAAGTGAAATTAGAGGGTTTAGAGTTGAAAAACGAAAAAGAAAGTTCAAAGTTTTCTAGGGAGGGGGCTGGGGCGCCGCGCCTCCCAGAGCGCCACAAAAGTTCCTCTGAACTTTGGGCTCTAGCACGCCGCGCCAGCCAGAGTGCCATAGCAAGCTCTTTGAACTTTGAGGGCCGGCGCCCCGCGCCTCTCAGAGCGCCAGGGACGCCAGTTCTCCCCATTTCTTCCCCACCTTTTCGTACTTGTTCCTTAACAATCTACCATGTTTTCTAGTTGATTCCAACACTCTAAGGTACATATAAACATCATGAAATCATCCATAAACATGAGATCATGAACCTTGAATCCATAATCCAATTCAAAGAAAGTTAAGATCAAAGTCAAGAGAAGTTAAGAGTCAAGTCTAGAAGTTAAGAAGCAAGTCAAAGCAAAGTTTAAAAAGTTTTCCAAAGTCTTTAACAAACGTTTTAACTTGGTTTTAAGACTTATGTTTCAAGTTAAGTAAAGAGTTGAGTTCATTTCTCAAAAAGCTATAAGGGAACTAAGTATTCATAAAGAGTTTATAAATGTTTTTCACATTTGAGCAAGAAAAAGGGAACATCGATTCCAAAAGAGCTTTTAAGCTAAGTTTTGAGTAATTATCTCAAACCAAAGAAAGAAGTTGTTTTAAAACATATGAGATAAGTATATTTTTGGGGGTAATATTGAGCACCGATATGGAGATGTGAGTTCATATTAACTCAAGTCTCCATAAACCATGCAGCCATCATGGGTATTAATGGGTCATACTTTTTAGATGATCACATAAGTTAAGCTAGTGGATCCACTAAGTTAAGTAGTTCTATAAGACGGCAAAGTATAGGACAGTCTGGCAGCGTGATGGTAAGAACGTTGTATCACCACTTAGGCTCATAGTGGTGGTTGTCGGTTAGAGAAACTCCCATAGAAATTATATTATTTTCTTATATGAGTAAAGTTGAGTTTGTTATTGCATTTTATTTAACGAACTAAGATGTTTTTAACTGTTTTATATGTCTTATATACTGCATGTGCTTTATTGCTTTATATTTGAGTTAAGTTATTCAGAAGTTCAGAAGTGCCAAGGTAAGTGTTTCTTTCAGAATCTTTTCAAGCATATGTATTGTTTAGCATTCCAACTCGCATACTCGTACATTAAATGTACTGATGCTAGTTGGTCTGCATCTTATTATGATGTAGACGCAGGTAACCAGGATAATCCAACGCCTCGTTGATCCAGCTTGAGCATTTAGAGTTTGTTGGTGAGCCTCCTTGTATTTCGAAGGACGCCTTTATTTGCTTTCTAGTCTTTCAGATTAGGATGATCGGGGGTCATGTCCCGACATCCCTCTTTGTTTTAGAGGCTTCATAGACAGTTAGTAGTCAGATGTCTTTGCATTATTGTTTCATATGTTGAGACTTGAGTTGCCATTTTGGCCAAGTTGAATGTTGACTATTAAACACTCTGAGTTATTTCACTAAATTTATTTGAGTAAGTTCACTATGATCATAATAAGCATGTTTAGAGTCTTTTGCTGAGTCAGTAAGCCAGGCCAAGGGTTCACTTAAGGCCAGCAATTGTCTTCGGGTGCTGGCCACGTCCAGGGTGTAGGCTCGAGGAGTGACAAACTTGGTACATAGCATAGAGTTCAAAAGTCCTAGGGAGTCTATGAAGCCGTGTTTGTAGAGTCCTATTTATCGGTGTGAAGCGTGCCACATCTATATTTAGGAGGCTGCAACATTTAGGACAATTTCACACTCATTTCATGCGTTAGAGTTTGATCTCTAAAAAGTTTCCCTCTATTTTGTGCTTGCGCGTGTTTCCAAATAATTATGCCTCCACGAAGAGCAGTCAGAGGTCGTCCTACTAGGAGAAATGTCGAGGAACAATGGGTACCTAATGCACTAGAAGTGCAATCCCAAAAAGAGGTCACCCATGCTGAATTCTGTGAAGCTATTCGAATGTTAAGTCAAGTTACGACCTATCAAGTTGGACAGAGAGACAATCGACAGGAAGTGACTGATACTTCAAGGATCTGTAAGCTTTTGAGGATGAACCCACCAAGCTTCACAGGTTCAAGTGTCACTGAGGATCCAGAGAACTTCATTGAGGAGCTGAAAAGGTTATTTGATGTGATGCATATTGCTGATGAGGAGAGGGTGGAACTAGCTGCATACCAAATGAAGGGTGTCGCTAGAATCTAGTTTGACTAATGGAAAAAGAATAAGGCTGAGGATGGGCCAGTACTGAGTTGGGCTATGTTTGAGAGTGCTCTCATTGGGCGTTTCTTTCCCCGTGAGTTGTGAGAGGCAAATATAAGAAAGTTTCTCACCCTTAATCCGGAGTCTATGAGTGTTCATGAATACAGTCTGAAGTTCACACAACTTTCCCTCTATGCTCCAGAGATGGTTGCTGACATGAGGGGTAGGATGAGTTTATTTGTTGTTGGGTTATCTCGTCAGTCAAGCAAGGAAGGCAAGACAGCTATGCTGATAGGGGATATGGACCTAGCAAGGCTTATGATCCATGTACAACAAGTTAAGGAGGATAAGCTGAAGGATAGAGAAGAGTTTAAGAATAAGAGGGCTAAGATATCATGGAACGAGTTTAGGCAGCAAAAGAGTAATGCCAACCGGTCGTCCTTTCAACAGAAACAGAAGGGACCTGCTCCATCATCTGCGAGTGCACCTGCACCTAAGAACAAAAGTGAGTACAATAGTCAGAATTTCAGAGCTAAGCTTGTCTATTCTCAGGGTAGTAAGCCTCCTGTCTGCTCTAAGTGTGGTAGGAACCACCCAAGTACTTGTTGTAAGGCATCCACTGGTTGTTTCAAGTGTGTCCAAGATGGGCATTTCATGCGGGAGTGTCCAAAGATCAGGCAAGGAGACGGTAATGGGGGCAATAGAGCCTAAACTTCATCAATTGCTCCACCAGACAGGGCTGCATATAGGGGAGCTACTTTCAGTACTGGCGGAGAAGCAAACCGTCTCTATGCGATCACTAGTCGCCAAGAGCAAGAGAACTCTCCAGATGTTGTCACTAGTATGATCCAAGTCTTTGACCTTATTGTTTATGCTTTGCAAAACCCAGGAGCAAGTTTATCTTTTGTAACTCCTTATGTTGCTATGAAGTTTGATGTTCTTCCTGAGAAACTTAGTGAACCATTCAGTGTTTCTACACCTGTTGGTGATTCTATTCTAGCAGAAAGAGTTTATCGTGATTGTCCCATTTTCGTCAATCACAAGAGTACCATGGCCAATTTTAATTGAAGTTAGACATAGTAGTTTGATGCCATTCTTGGTATGGACTGGCTTCATGCCTGTTATGCCTTAGTTGATTGTAGAACACGAGTTGTCAAGTTTCAGTTTCCTAATAAGCCAGTTATAGAGTGGAGTAGTAGTTCAGCAGCGCCTAAGGGTCATTTCATTTCGTACCTTAAGGCAAAGAAGTTAGTTTCTAAGGGGTGTGTCTATCACTTAGTCCGAGTTAATGACTCTAGTGTTGAGATACCTCCCATTCAGTCAGTTCCTATAGTAAAAGAGTTTCCAGAAGTCTTCCCTGATGATAAACCCGGAGTCTCTCTTGAGAGAGAAATAGACTTCGGCATAGACATCATTCCAGATTCTCGTCCTATCTCTATTCCGCCATACAGAATGGCACCAACAGAGTTGAAAAGGTTGAAAGATCTCCTAGATAAGGGTTTCATTCAACTAAGTGTCTCACCTTAGGGGCGTTTCGATCTTATTTTTGAGAAATAAAGATGGTTCTCTTAGGATGTGTATAGATTACCGCCAATTGAACAAGGTTACCATCAAGAATAAGTATCCTCTTTCGAAAATTAATGATCTTTTCGATCAGCTTCAGGGTGCTTCCTGTTTCTCGAAAATTAACCTCAGATCAGGCTACCATCAGTTAAAAGTTAGGGAATGTGATATTCCAAGGATAACATTCAGGACCCATTATGGTCATTATGAGTTTTTGGTCATGTCGTTCGGTTTAACTAATGCACCAGCAACGGTCATGGACCTTATGAATAGAGTCTTCAAACCTTATTTAGATATTTTTGTTATCATCTTCATTGATGACATACTAATCTATTCAAGGAATGAAGAAGATTATGCTAGCCATCTCAGAATAGTTCTTCAGACTTTGAAAGAAAAGGAGTTGTATGCCAAGTTCTCTAAGTGTGAGTTTTGGCTTGAGTCTGTGGCATTCTTAGGCCACATTGTATCTGGAGAAGGAATTAAATTAGATACTTAGAAAATTGAGGCAGTGCAGAATTGGCCTAGACCCATATCTCCAACGGATATTAGGAGTTTCTTAGGTTTAGCTGGCTATTATAGAAGGTTTGTAGAGAGGTTCTCGTCTATTTCGTCTCCTTTGACCAAGTTGACTCAGAAGACAGTTAAGTTTCAATGGTCTGAAGCTTGTGAGAAAAGCTTTTAGGAATTGAAGAAGAGGTTGACTACTGCCTTAATTTTGACCTTATCAGAAGGCACTCAAGGTTTTGTAGTGTATTGTGATGCCTCTAGAGTTGACTTGGGTTGTGTATTAATGCAGAATGGCAAAATTATAGCTTATACCTCCAGAAAGTTGAAAGTTCATGAGAAGAATTACCCAACCCATGATCTAGAGTTGGCTGTTGTAGTTTTTACTTTAAAGATATGTCGTCATTATTTGTATGGTGTTCATGTGGATGTGTTCACTAATCACAAGAGCCTTCAATATGTGTTCACTCAGAAAGAACTTAATCTCGAGCAAAGGAGGTGGTTAGAATTAGTCAAGGATTACGACATGAGTACTCTTTACCACCCAGGTAAGGCTAATGTTGTTGCTGATTCCTTAAGCAGGTTGTCATGGGTAGCACTGCCCATGTTGAAGAAGGAAAGAAAGAGTTAGCAAAAGAGGTGCATAGACTTGCATGATTAGGAGTTCTATTGATGGATTCCACAAAAGGAGGAATAGTGGTGATGAATGGGTCTGAGTCATCATTAGTGTCAAAAGTAAAAAGCAAGCAAGACCAAGACCCTATTTTGCTTGAGTTGAAGGCAAATGTTCATAAGCAAAAAGTATTAGTTTTTGAACAAGGGGGAGATGGTGTATTGAGATACCAAGGTAGGTTGTGTGTACCAATGGTTGATGGACTCCAAGAGAGGATCATGGAGGAAGCTCATAGCTTTAGATATTCCATTCATCCAGGTTCCACCAATATATACCGTGACTTGAGAGAAGTCTATTGGTGGAATAGTATAAAGAAGAGATATCCACATCTCTTCTAACCTAGAGGAATTCCAGAGTAAGGTACTAACCCTTTCTTAGTATGTATTTACAAGTTAGCATGTTGTTTTGCATTTGCTTGTGGGTGTTTGAGCTGAATGTTGCATGTTACACCCTTAGCCTAGTAAGAGTAATCTCATTCTAGGACGAATGTTCCCAAGGGGGAGATATTGTAACATCTCGCAATTCAAAATAGCTAGAAAGAAGCCAAGAATTGGAAATAGTGATTTTTTGAAAGAATTAAAATCTGGAAATTTGTTTAAGTTAGGAAAAGTTGAGTTTTGGTCAACTTCAAACGGCCATAACTCCTAGCTCAGGATGAGTTAGGTGTACTTCCATATATGGTTGGAATTATCTTTCCAACGCCGCATAGTTTGCGCGATTCCGAGTTCGTATGAGTAAGTTATGCCCTTTGGAAGTTGGGCTGTTGGATTAAGGAAAGTCTAATCTGGATTTTAGAAGAGTAATTTAGTCTTTTCCTTACCTAATTATTCTAATTCATTTTTAGGAGTTTAATTGGGGTAAAATTAGATTTTTAGTCCGTTTTAGAAAAAGTTGAATTCACGCTATGGCTTGGAGAAAAGAGAAGAGAAGAAAAGAGAAGGAAGTTCAAGATTCGTCAAGATCGTCGAGATTTGGCTTGTGGATTTCATCGGGGGTGTACAAGGTATGTGAGATCACATAGCGTTGGTTTAGTTCTCCCATGCACCAACCATGAGTTCTTGATGAACATTGTTGAAAGTTTCGCTGAATTCTTGTGGATTGTGTTGTTGAAGTTTCTTGATGATTTGATTCATGTTTCCGGGTGTAATTTTGAGTTGAATCTATTGTATAGTGAGGGTATTGATGATTATAAGTGTTTGGGGAAAGAACCAAGTGAAATTAGAGGGTTTAGAGTTGAAAAATGAAAAAGAAAGTTCGGAGTTTTCTAGGGAAAGGGCTGGGGTGCCGCGCCACAAAAGTTCCTCTGAACTTTGGGCTCTGGCGCGCTGCGCCAACCGGAGCACCGTAGCAAGCTCTTTGAACTTTGAGTGCTGGCGCTTCGCGCCTCTCAGAGCGCCAGGGACGCCAGTTCTCCCCATTTCTTCCCCACCTTTTTATACTTGTTCCTTAACAATCTACCTATGTTTTCTAGTTGATTCCAACACTCTAAGGTACATCTACACATCATGAAATCATCCATAAACATGAGATCATGAACCTTGAATCCATAATCCAATTCAAGAAAAGTTAAGATCAAAGTCAAGAGAAGTTAAGAGTCAAGTCTAGAAGTTAAGAAGCAAGTCAAAGCAAAGTTTAAAAAGTTTTCCAAAGTCTTTAACAAATGTTTTAACTTGGTATTAAGACTTAAGTTTCAAGTTAAGTAAAGAGTAAAGAGTTGAGTTCACTTCTCAAAAAGTTATAAGGGAACGAAGTATTCGTAAAGAGTTTATAAATGTTTTTCACATTTGAGCAAGAAAAAGGGAACATCGATTCCAAAAGAGCTTTTAAGCTAAGTTTTGAGTAATTATCTCAAACCAAAGAAAGAAGTTGTTTAAAACATATGAGCTAAGTATATTTTTGGGAGTAGTATTGAGCATGGGGATGCGAGTTCATATTAACTCAAGTCTCCATAAATCATATAGCCATCATGGGTATTAATGGGTCATACTTTTTAGATGATCACATAAGTTAAGCTAGTGGATCCACTAAGTTAAGTAGTTCTATATGACGGCAAAGTAGATGACAGTCTGGCAGCGTGATGGTAAGAACGATGTATCACCACTTAGGCTCATAATGATGGTTGTCGGTTAGAGAAACTCCCATAGAAATTATATTATTTTCTTATATGAGTAAAGTTGAGTTTGTTATTGCAGTTTCTTTAACGAACTAAGATGTTTTCAACCGTTTTATAAGCCTTATATACTGCATGTGCTTTATTGCTTTATATTTGAGTTAAGTTATTCAGAAATTGAGAAGAGCCAAGGTAAGTGTTTCTTTCAGAATCTTTTCAAGCATATGTATTGTTTAGCACTCCAACTCGCATACTCGTACATTCAATGTACTAATGCCAGTTGGCCTGCATCTTATTATGATGCAGACATAGGCAACCAGGATCAGCATCCAGCGCCTCGTTGATCCAACTTGAGCATTCAGAGTCTGTTGGTGAGCCTCCTTGCATTCCGGAGGACTCCTTTATTTGCTTTCTAGTCTTTCAGATGTTAGGATGATCGGGGGTCCTGTCCCAACATCCCTCTTTGTTTTAGAGGCTCCATAGACAGTTAGTAGTCAGATGTCTTTACATTATCGTTTCATATGTTAAGACTTGAGTAGCCATTTTGGCCAAGTTGAATGTTGACTATTAAACATTCTGAGTTATTTCACTAAAATTATTTGAGTAAGTTCACTTTGATCATAGTAATCATGTTTAGAGTCTTCTGCTGAGTCAGTAAGCCAGGCCAAGGGTTCGCTTGAGGCCAGCAATGGTCTTCGGGTGCCGGCCACGTCCAGGGTGTAGGCTCGGGGCGTGACAGTATGGTTACGTCTCAACCACTCCTAAGTTATTTTAGAAGGGCTTGTCAAGACTTAGTTATGATTCTGCATTCATGTTCAAACTTCCTTTTGTGATACGAGACATCCTACTTAAACTCTCTAATTGTATATTCTATTGTGTTGTATGTATGTCAAGTGGCTTGTGTAGGGTCTTTCGGGGTCCTATACGACATGTCATGTCTAGGGTATACTTTGGGTCGTGACAACTATTTCAATATTTTTATTTTAAGTTTAGCTTAGAGGTCATATTTGGTGCGCCTGAAGTTTTCAAATTCTAAGTTCGCCTCTGAGTACAACTTTTAAAATTCAAATTACATGTCCAAATAAAAATTTTTGCATGCCCTTTCTGATGCAGGTCACGATGCGGAGCTACCAACTAGCTAAACTAAATAATCTATTGTTAGAATATCTATCCTAGTAGGAAGATCCAGTTCAATGTAACCTCTACTTAAACCAATGATTCAAATCATGATTTTAAGTTCATGTCTAACACCTACTTAGTTTCGGCAATGATACTGATTCAACTTAGTCTGTAAACATCCTTAAAACACTTATTTTTACTCTATATGAGCTTGGACTTACAAATTTATTCCTCTCATCTAATCTTATTGGTCATGAATATTAATTTAAGGCTTTAAGGATCGCTAAAATTGCTTGGGGCTTCACACGTTAAAATATTCCATTTTTGCAAGTTTACGTCGACATGAAATATTAATATTCCTATCTAATATTGTTACCAACTTATTGCCTTTTTACCTATTTTAATGTAATAAAGTGAAGATATATCTAATCAAAACATATACAATTATCACAAACTAAAACATTATTTTTTTAGTTTTGATATATTAAACTAAATATTGTTTCTCAAATTTGCAAGATCATATAAGATACGATCATTTTGGATTTAACATAAGGTTATTAATATAATAACTTCATAAGCTATTTTTCAAATAAGTCATCATTCCTTTTTAATGTAGAAGAGGAGAATACAAAATAGAGAAAAAGAATAAAGGTCAAATACAAAACATTTTGCTTAACACCTTGTTTGGATGGTTGTTATCCGTTGTATTGTATTGTGTTGTTAGTTTAAATATAATGTTTATTTTGATTGCTACTTAAATTTTATTGTATCGTATCGTTTAAATCCATCATTAGGTAACGACAAAAAGACTCATTTTATGAAATGATCGATTGGTGTGATTGTGTTGTTACCTTAATATTTTCTTCTCATTTTGTCTTTATTTATTATTTATTAATTATATTTCATCTTTTGCCTTACATTTTCATAATAGCTCTACACATGTACCCTATTTTTTTGGTGGTTTATCATTCAAATTATGGATATGCATGTGACATTATGTAACAACGGAGAACTATACAATCTATCCAAACATTGTATTCATTAAAACAATATGATACAATACAATAAACCATAATATAATAAAATACGATACATTATGAAACAATACGTAACACTCTAAACTTCATTCTAGTTGCAATAGGAAAGGTTGGGATTGATCCTCGTCTATTTTTTTCTGCTTCTCCTTCTTACTTTGCTCATTTTCACCATAAAAGTATGATATGAATCCACAAATAGCTAGAAAAATAGCAATTCCCTTTTCAATTTGAAATTTTTCATGGAATAAAATCACAGCTAAGATTTCAGTAATGGGAAGTAAGAAAGCACTAATAATTCCAGAGAGCAAAGATGAAGAATAAATTACTCCAACTAATCCCAACAGTGTGAATTGCCAAATAATGGCACAACATACTAGCACCAAATAATACTTAACTTCTCCAAGATCAAATTTGCTTGCCTCTTCTTGAATTGCCTGTTCAAATTTAAATAAGTTATTAATAATAATATCGTTTATTCCAACAAAAAAATTGCCTATTATAATGCTAAATTGTTATAAATCTTAATAGATCAGTTAGCTGGCTATCTGAACTTCCACCTTATAGGTAAAAGTTTGATTCCCATATAGTATAACCACATTTGATATTAAATCAGATTCGTCTATTATTAACAAAATAAACCAATTTTCCAATCCTTTTATGTGTGAAATTTTTTTTTTCTCAACTTCATTTTTTAATTTCTCACATCATTTGAACTTATAAATTTTGTTAAAGTTTAATTATATTTTCATTATAAATAAAAGTACGTACATATGAAGATATAAAATATAATATAAAAGAATAAATTAAGATATTTTTTATTGATTATAATGAAATACTATTATAAAAAGTAAACATCATAGAGAGAATATACCTGAAAATCCTTGTTAATAATCACTCCAACGGTGGAAAAAGCAGTAGCAAAAATAGCAATAATCATTTGAATTTCCAACACAGTAGTGTAAGTAATAGCTTTTTTCGCGTTGATGTAAATCATTTCAATAAGGGGCAACAGCAACCCATAAAGAACGGCTCCTATTAACGACACAATAAACCCCATCATGTAATCCATCGTTGACTCGCCCACGGGCAAGTCATCGTTAGTCGTCCGCAGCGCCAAAATGGCAGCTGCGGCCATCAACAAAGCAACAGAAATCGCCGAATACGCGGTCAATTTCTGCTTAACGAGTAGCACAGCGAATAGGGTAGTGAACGCTAGTTGAGTCGCGTTAATAAGTGTTGAAGTTGAAACGGGTAATTTCGCGGGCCCCCAAGAGTTAAAGTAGGCAATAAGTCCCGCGAGAATTCCTAGGCCAGCTGCGCCTAGGAATTCTCTACGAGTAATAAAAATGATTTGAGGATCAATTTTATGACGTTGAAAATACGCGATCACAAGAGGGATGAGAATGATTGGACATCCAACGGTTTTTAACCAACTAGACATCCAAATTCTTTGGCCACCATGAAGAAAGTATAAACGAGAGATCAAAGGTCCACCACATCTACCAATTGACAATATAACAATGTTCAAAAATAGTAAGTAACTCTTCATTTTTAATTGTTGTTGTAGTAATACTATTTTTGAGAATTTCCAGTATTAATTCATGAGTATTTATATTACATCTTACCATGTGTTAATTTAAGATTGATTGTATGTCTTTTAATTAATTGACATGAGTATTTATATTACATCTTACTAGTTTTATTTTGTTTATTGATAAGCACGTTGCACAACTTGTTATTGTTTGATTATTCTTCAATAAAAAAAGGTTGTGTGTAGTGTATATATAAGTGTTTATTTGAATTAGTATGAATGAAATTTATTTCATGACTTCTCTTTTCTATTTTCTTAAAAAATAATCTTGTAGTGCGAGATGTGCTACTGTGTTGTTTAATACTTATTCACACTCTTGTATATTTTTCAATACATGTTATGCATTTATTAATTTGATATGTATTTGTGTGTTCGGAGAATGCAATGTAAGATTCTAGTTTTTAAAAAATGCATAAAATCTTTCAGCTCCAAAGTTGTGTGCATTATTTAAGCATTTTGCAAGATAGAGTATCTTGAGACACGTTAGACATTTGATTAAACATTGCCAATATGTTTCATTGTGGAGCTGGATGGAATCATGCAACTAGGGATGACAATTGGGACGGGGCAGGGGATGGCATAAAAATAATTTTTGAAATACTTTAATACTAAATAGGAGAGGACAGGACATGACATGACAGAGCATGACAGATTTTGGTTTGAATTTGGCTTACAGGCTAAAATTTGGCCATTAACATTGTGAATATTAGGGAAAATTATATAAATTAGACTCATTAAGTAAAGTATTTACCTAAATTGGACCTAATTCAAACTATTTATCCTGATTGGACTCACGACTCAAACTATTTACGCGAGTGCCCCCTTGTTCTATTCACTGAACCATTGCTTCTTCATCCTTGATACCATCGGAGTATATATATACTTTGATGATATGAGACAATGATTGAGTAGTCTTTTTCCTAAAACGCTATCTTTGATGCCATCAGAGTGTATATATTTTACATATATATATACTGTAATGATATCAAAGAGTAATTCAGTAGTGTTTTATGCAAATTAATAGTTAAAAACATGAGGTATAAAAGTAAAGGAATAGCCACTTATAAATAGTTTCTCGTTTTGAGCTGCAAGTATTCTTTTCCCTAAATATTAAGTATATTCTTATGGGTTAGCATGGTAATTAAGTTTCATACTTGTTTCAAACGCTTAAGTTCAAACAAATGCTTCCATTTTGCATAGGAAATAATGAGAACATTTAATTTTCTTTTGTTACACCTGCATCGCCAACTTTCTTTTGTAATACTCCCTTCATTTCACAAAGAGTGACCTGGTTTGACTTGACACAAAATTTTAGAAAATAAAGAAGACTTTTGAATCTTGTGGTCCTAAATTAAAGTTATGTCAAATGTACTAAATTGCCCTTCAATCTTGTGGCTTTAAATATGCTACATGGAAAGCTGAAATTAAAATGTTACCAAAAAAGGAAAGATGTCATTCTTTTTTAAACTGACTAAAAAGAAAAGGAGGTCATTCTTTTTTAAACGGAAGGAGTAGTATTTATACATCCACTATATGATATTATATATTTATTATACACACCATGTATCAACTTTGTAGTAAAGTGTATAATTGTGCTAAAAGGGTGTTTATACACATGTTTACCTTGTTATACAAAATTATGCAATATTCCTTATACAAACTTATACAACAATCGAGTTTCGTCTTACACGAATTTCAACCCACGACACTTCATTCGAAATGGATAAAAAAATATCAACAAATAACTCAAATCTTCATTGAATAACTTCAAATTTTAACCATAACTTCAAAATGACATTATCAACGAACAAAAATAAACATTACAAACAAACCTCAATCATTAATTTGTCAAAAAAAAAAAATCACAAATCACAAAACTCATTTGTGAGTTTTCAAGCTTCTAAAAATTTCAATAATGGAGTTTTAATTTTTCATTTTAGTACACACAACAATGTTTAGATTTGAGATGATAAACATGATTGCTACCTCAATCAATTTCTAAGCATAAAACTGAATATCATAATTACAAAGTAAGTGAATGTTGATCATGTTTTATTGTGAATTTATTTTAAAAAATAAGTTTTTGTTTTCAACGTGAATAATAATATTTGAAATTTAATATGGAATTATATAATTGCATCATTGTCCTCATGCAGAACAGGCAGCTAATAAAAATTTCATAAAATATTTGAGCTCCATAGTCGTGAGTATTTGTTTAAACATTTTGCAAGATAAGAGTATATATCTTGAGACATGTTAATTAGACATTTGATCAAGTATTGCAAGATCTTCATAGCCAGATTGTTTTTATATTTTGGTGGATACTCAAGAGTCACATTCTATTGCTTTTGAAATGTTGGGTAAGGCCTCCCATCCTAATGTAGGGCAAGGTCTGAGATTACACATACTAGTTGTGAGATTATACTTCCATTATAAATTGGAATTAAGTAGATACGTTGGTGAGAAGACAAAAAAAAATGCCAAATATATCAAATACAAGTTTCAACTAGAGTTGTTGGGAATCTCAGCAAAGAGATACCCTCCAAAAATTGGCGTAAGATTATACTTCCATTATAAATTGGAATTAAGTAGATACGTTGGTTAGAAGACAAAAAAAAAAGCCAAATATATCAAATACAAGTTTCAACTAGAGCTGTTGGGAATCTCAGCAAAGAGATACCCTCCAAAAATTGGCGTATGCCACTATTTGCAATGCATACACGGTATTCTTTAGTAAAAGGCGAAAGAATAGTTCGCTATGTACTCATTGCGTGGATGCGTGAGTTTTACTGGGAGCGAAGGAGCCCTTTTAAAGGGTTGCATATGCCTCGCTTCGTCTTCTGCTGCCGATGTGGGACTATGTATAAGTCAAATGAACACAGCTATGGGCACTTTAGGTATGGGCTTTCTTGGGGTGAGTCCAAAACATTAAAATGGACTATTTCTAGGTAATCAACTAACTAAAATACAAAGATTTCCTTCTAGCGAAGAAGATTAAGCTTGAAGCATAGGTGATTGATTAAAAGTTTCTTTAAATGGTAAAGTGAGAAACTTCTAGCAATAAAAAAATTACTTACAACTTCCCACAAGGCTACAAACAACTCTTCCCACGATCGAGATAAGAATAATTAATTCACAAGAATCATCATTTTATAACCATTCATCAACAGATTTCTCACCCCCACCTACCAAATCATAAAAAGAATAAAAAATTGTGATCATCTTTTAAACTTTTTTTATGGTATATTTATACCAATCCACAACTTTGACTATTATTGAATGATCAACAAAGAAACGTAACATAAAGAAAGACAAAATCTGATTACTAAGGAAATTGTTCCATGCTACGTTATTTATGTTGTACTTCCTTTGTCTCATTTTATATTTCATTCTTTTCTATAAATAGTTGGACCACAATACTTGTCATTTTATGAAATTTATGCATAAATTACCATATTTTACCAATTACACCTTTGATAGATTAGTTAATTAATCTTGAAAATATACTTAACATTTATTATAAAGTTGACTTAAAAAAACATTAAATAAGGATAGAAGGATAAAGTTACATAATTTCTTAATGCAAATGCAAAGTAAATAAATGACATATAAAATGAGATAGAGCGAGTACATATTTAAGACTGACATAATTTTTTATTTAAATTTGTGATATACAAAATTCACTTATGTATATGAACTCTTCACTGCCGTCTAGAATTCTTGGGAGTAGATCCAAAATTGTGGTTCCTCAAAATGTAACGGTTCATCTCCCATGTAATTTACTCTTTGCTGCATTCAATAAATACCAAAAAGTACAAATTTGTTAGACGACACAAGCGATGATCGAAAATTCAAAATCCCACCAAAACCTCAACACGGAGGCAGACAAACGACAATACATGATTATTTGAAGACGAAGAACAAAGGAAACCGCAAGAGAGTCATCAATCATCAATATCATTGTTTTTATCGGCGTCTTTCACATCTAATAGAAGTGAAAGAGAAGCAGATGAGGATGATAACGACGAAGTGATTTCTCTAATAATAATAAAAGAAGTAGTGGGTTTTATCAGTATGAAGAAGACGAGAGAGGACCTTTTTGGGCCTGATGATGAAGATTATGTTAAAACTCTTTCCAGGAGCGGTTTTTCAGTTGCCCGTAATTTGATAATTTATTTTTATGAACATTTTGCTGCAATGTTGAAGTGGTTTGATAGATTAGTTTATTTTTTGAAGTAGTTTGAGGGTTAAAGTTTGGAACTTTTCAGGTTTTTGCTTCAGTTGGTCTTATTTGAACACTTTGTTTCTAGGTTTTTAGGATATTTGGGATTGGTGTTTTGGTTGGTTTGAGAGATGAGTGTAATTTTGAAATGTTTTTTAGGGTTTAGTATTGGAACTTTGCAAGTTTCGACTCTGTTTGATTGATCTGAACACTTTGCTTGTAGGATTCGAGCTGATTTTGGACATTTAAACTTGCGTTTTGTTTGTTCTGATTGATGGGATATACTTTAGATGTTTCTAATGGTTTGGTTTTTGGAACTTTTGATGATTTTGAATCTGTTAGTTTGATTTCTTCAACTCGGAGAAAATAAACATGGTTTGGAGAAAGTTTGTTCTGGTTTAGTTTTTGGATTCCATATGGGTTGGTTGTCGATGCTGAATAACACTTGAATTCTTTCCCTAACCCTTTTCATGAAGAAACAGATAAGGGAGTAAGGAATTATTTTCTTGGAATCTTTAGGCCTCCATTTTTTAATTGAGGAGCAGAAAAAGTGAATAAGAGGTATCAACACATGCTTTTCAATCCATGAATAGCTACTTTTTGGATTCATTTGCATTTGGAATGATTTAGTTTTGTTGATGAAACTTATTGTTCTTATTGCGAAACAGAATAGACTCCAATGGAATGTATTCGATTGTTGTTGTTGAGCATCTTTTGTTGTTGTGCTTCTGATTGATATGTGGTGCTGAAGTAGCTTGTTAATACTCTTATTCTAGTGATAGGTGTCATCTAGTGAATTTTTTTGGATTTGGTGATGTACATTCATTGTATTTAAATTCTTCAATCTCACAGAGAACTCAATCTGCTGTTTAAGAGAATTGGCATAGTGAAAAGCTATTAAAGAGTTGTAGATATTCATGATTCTAAGCAGAAAATGTCTTCTCTGTTTGAAATCCTAAATTATTCAAATTGCCAACATGAGTCATGTTTGCTGTTTTTATGAGAGATCTAAAGTAGAAATATACAGGAATTTAAATATCGTCTAGATAACCTTGACTTTTTTGCTTCCTGAAAAGTCTACTTAATGTCCTTATATAACTTAATACTCAGGGAGATGTAACTAGATTGACACTCTATTGTATAAGCTCTTACACTTGAATAATTAGTGATTGGTTTGGAATTGTGTGTTATAAGCAACAGTCTTTTAGTTTAATGAGAAACTTCAAAGGAAAAGCCTATTTTTCCGTACTCATTTCAACTTTTGTCTACGGAAAAAAATTGCTCATACATTATTAACTTTAACATTAGTTTCAATTTCCACCATTTAGATTGATATTCCATTAATCTGGTTGCTCGTTGTTTAAACTCTTCTTTCTCATTGTCTTTTGCAGTTTTACCCCCTACACTTAACACTAACCACCAAACAAGAGAAGGCTTTGGCCAGGGTCACTGGCAATATGATAGTGGAGCTGCCATTCCCCCAAGGCAGAACTATGGTTATGGTCCCAAGTTTTTCAATGGCCATCATGATGAATGCTTTGTATGTGAATTGAATTTTGCAAAGAGTGAAGAAACATTAGGAAGAAAATGTATAGCTTTTCAAGAGGTACATTCTTTCCTTGGTTTTCTCCTTTTGTTGCCAAACTTTCCCTAGCTAAGCTCATGGATTTCTACCAAACTGTTTTTAAAGATACAACTTTAACTTTAAATTACACTTTTGTTGATGTCTAGGGGTTTAACCATTGTTTCAAGCGGGTTCATCCATTCTGTGTAAACTATAATTTACATCTGAGTGTCAAATTAGTTGGGGTCGGGTATGTGAGTCTTCCATACTATTCTCGGAGAGACAACATCTGGTACCTAAATAGATGAATGTACGGTCCCTAATAATCATACTTGAATGGGGACAAAAGGTGCTACTTAATTTACCTCTTAAAAAATCATAAAATAAATAAACGGAACTCCTAAATATTAAAAAATAAAAACTTGACCGCTCCAATACGTTGTTCATCATTTTGGGGACTAGATCCAAAATCCTTGTTCCTCAAAGCTTACAGTTATCTCCCACATAATTTATTCTTGTTAGTTGTTACTACTCAAAGCCTAACAATTTATGTTCCTGGCATTTCCAATTCCCTTCCTATTGGTGGGCTTTGTTGTCCCTACTTTTGTATGCATGTAGATGTTTTCTTCATGTGTTGCTGGATGCATGGGTATTTCTTTTGCTAATTTTTCTTCATTTTGTCAACAGCGGAACACTTTGACCTGTTTCTTCTGATTTAGTGTTTTTTATTTTGGGGGAACTCTTAGTATATTTGATATGTATATGAATTAGTTTTTTCATTCAAAGATGATGATAGTAATTGTGCAATTTGCTTAAAAGAATCCCTTTTTACTACACTTTATTGAGATAAGATATATATATATATATATATATTCTGTTAATCTAGCTAATTTTCAGTTGTATTGATTCTTGTAACTTCGTTTTAAATTGAGATTGCGACTGCAGTTGCGTTTTGCCCATGTTTATTGAGCAAAAATGTAGTTTGAAATACTTTGAGGTAGGGGTAGACATAAAAATAAGAAAACTGAATCGTATCGCCTGTCGATTTTTGGTGTTGAAGTTCGATACTTTGGCTAACCGAAAAATCAAACTTTTTAGAAGTAACTAGTTTTCACTTTTCTAAACTAGTGCGGCAAATATTTTTCCCTCAAGAAGAAGCTTCAAAGAATTAATCTTGAATCAATGATTAATCATTAAGTGGTATCCTTATTTGTCATAGGTTGTGCCAAATGCCTATAAATCTCCCAAAAGCAGTTTCAAAGGATTAATGGTTAAGTTGTATCCTTATTCTTTTTAGTTGAAGATGCTTGCTCCCAGTAAACATTGTATTTATATGTTATGCAAAAACAGATCTGTTTTATGAAGGGAAAAAATAATGGTTCCAAGAAGAATTATGGTTTTGAATTCTTGTTTTTGCCTTAATGTGTAGTTCACGAGAAGGATTCTCTTACTAGTATGTTAGTGTCAAAAATTAGGGGACACAAATTGGACTTACTAGGGAAAGTATTTACCCAAATTGGACCCAACCTAATATATTTATCCTTATTGGACCCACGGTCCAAAGTATTTACCCCAGAGCCCCTTAGTTTGCACGAACCAACGCTCCTTTTGTTCTTCTTTTTAGCCTTTTCATTTAGGGAAAATAACACTTGTACTCCAAAAAGGAAAACTATTTACAAGCGGCTACCTCCTTACTTTCATACCCCTCCTATTTTTAACTACTAACCGGGGGGGGGGGGGGTCCGTTTTGTACAACTTTGAACAACTCACCAGTCGCCTCTTTGTTAATCTTCTCCAACTCCTCATGTAACTCTTGCAATTTTTCAATGCACAGAACCAACTATTTTCTATCATGATCAATGATGTTGTTAATTTCATCATCCTCGACTAACTTCTCTATCTTCCTCTTTTTTTCTTCTTCCATTTGTCATTCCTCATCTTTATGACAATTCATCACTCCCACGAATGGTTCTCTGTGAAGTGAATGTAGTTTTAGTTGAACTTTGGAATTAGAATGATGCTCTTTTCATTTACGGCAACTTATTAAGTAAATAAAAGCATATACTATATATTCCCCTTTGATGTACAGTTATATGAACTCTTACTCCTTTAAATATTAATAGCTAATCGGTCCATTGACCCACAAATGAATCATCAACCCAATTGTTTTAAATGTAGCAAAGCTCTAAGCCATCAAATCTTGCATTGAAAATAAAACTTATCGATTTGTTAACTTATTTTATTTTTTTTTGGGAAATTAAGAGGTAGTGTTTCAGTGAAAATACTACTAAATTACCGTTTGATGTCATTAGAGTATATACTCTACTAGTATCAAGGAGGAAGAAGCAGTGCATCAGTGAAAATACTACTAAATTACTGTCTGATACCATCAAAGTTTATATATACTTTGATGGTATCAAAGAGGAAGAAACAGTACTTCAGTGAAAACACTACTCAGTTACTCTTTGATACCATTAGAGTATATGTGTACTTTGATGACATCAAAGAGGAACATGCAATGCTTTAATGAAAAGACTGCTCAATTATTGTTTGATACCATCATAGTATATATGTGAAAACACTACTCATTTATGCCTTAATACCATCAGAGTATAATATACTCCTTGACTAGTCTATCAAGCAATACACTTTTAAGTTATTACTTGATATCACAACTATATATATATATATATATATATATATATATATATATGATGTATCAAGGACGATCTACCTGCACACACAATAAAAGTACATAAACAAATCAACAAAACCAAATATTAAGAAAAGAAATACTCATTTATTGCATGATATCAATCACAATATACTATTGCTTCAGCTATGTGAAATAGTAAATGAGAAAATGATTAAAGTAAGAATAAATATGATAAATGAGAAGTGGATAAAAGTAATCAGTGATAGGATAAAAGTAATAAATTGAAGCACAAAGATTACAAATAATAGGATAATAAATTGAAGTACAAAGACAATAAATGATAGGATAAAAGTAATAAGTTGAAGTACCAAGACAATATATAAAAGGGAAAACTACACAAATTGGACCCACTAGGGAAAATATTTACCCAAATTGGACCCAACCCAATATATTTACCTTGGACCCATGACCCAAAGTATTTACTCGAGAGCTCCTTAGTTTGGACAGACTAATGCTCTTTTTATTACTTTTGTCATATCTATCATTTATTATCTTTGTACTTCAATTTATTACTTTTTTCATATTGTTTGTTGTCTTTGTACTTCAATTTATTACTTTTATCTTATCACAAATTACTTTTGTCCCCTTTTCATTTATTATTTTATTTTTACTTTTATCCTTATCTCATTGTATCATGCAATAAGTGAGCATTTCTTTTCTTAATTTTTGGTTTTGTTGATTTGTTTGTGTACTTTTACTCTGTGTGCATGTAGATCATTCTTGATACCATCATAGTATATATACTATTGTGGTATCACGCGTAACTTATAAGTGTGATGGTATCAAGGAGTAAAATGAGTAGTGTTTTCACTGAACCACTACTTGTTCCTCCTTGATGCCATCAGAGTATCAAAGTGTAATTGAGTAGTGTTTTCATTGAAACAGTGTTTTTTCTAGAGTATATATATACTTTGATGGTATCAAGTAGTAATTTAGTAGTGTTTTCACTGAAGCACTATCTCTTCCTCCTTGATACTATCAGAATATATACTCTGATGACATCAAACGGTAATTTAGTAGTGTTTTCACTGAAGCACTGCCTCTTAATTTCCAAAAAAATTGAAATAAGTTAACAATCGATAAGTTTTATTTTAATGCTAGATTTGATGGCTTAGAGCTTTGCTACATTTAAAACATTTATGTTGATGAATTTATTTGTGGGTCAATGAACCGATTAGCTCTTAATATTTGAAGGAGTAAGAGGTCATTAATGGTAGATCAAAGGGGAATATTCATATAGTATATGCTTTTATTTTCTTAATAAGTTACCGTAAATGAACAAAGCATCATTCTACTTTCAATGTATAATTGAAACTGCATTCACTTCACAAAGAACAAATCGTGAGTGTGATGAATTGTCAATAAAGATGGGGAATGACAAACGGAAGAAGAAGAAGAGGAAGATAGAGAAATTAGTCGAGGATGATGGAAACAACATCATTGATCATGATGGAAAGCAGCTGGTTCTGTGCATTGAAAAATTGCAAGAGTTAGGAGTTGGAGAAGATTAACAAAGAGGTGAGTGGTGAGGTGTTGAAAGTTTCACAGAAGTACAACTGGATCCCCCCGTTAGTAGTTAAAAATAGGGGGAGTATGAAAGTAAGTGGGTAGCCGCTTGTAACTAGTTTCACTTTTTGGGGTACAAGTGTTTTTTCCCCAAATTTAGGCATCCAAGTATAGGCCATTTAACTTTTTGCTAGATTTCATTGGAGTATAAGCTTAACCCATTGTAGTTTTGTATTGTATTAAGGATACACAACAAAATGATAATGTTAAACAAGTTTGCACATGACTCTTGAATGCCGATGAAGAACGGTTTGTTTTTATTGTTTCTTTTAATGTTGGTTTACCAGTCAATTTGCTCTCATCAGTGCCATGATTATTGTGATGAAGATTGAAAGCACAGTTCTAGAATAGTTGGTTCTCTTTTTCTTTAACTTACATGGATTTTGGTTCTCCATTTCTCTGGCTCCGATCAATAATTATTTGTGGATATTGCATGTGTCATACGGTATTTTAATCAATAATGTCTGATTCTGCAGCTGATTTTTTTTAATGATTCCGTAAATTCTGTAATATACATCACTTTCACTCCAAGGAAATTGTTTTATGAAGGGTGGAGGGGGAGGGGGTAGCAATCTCTATTCCACTGGTCTTACAGACTCATTTTTGTATGTGAGATGTTTATTTTGAGTTTTCCAACATGATGGGTTTAGGCTCTTGATAATGTTAGCAGATATTTTTAGGATAAGTTGATGACCTATTCAATAGAATGTCTATGATTTCTCCAATAAGATGCCCTCATATAAGGCTTCTACGTTTATCTGATTGATACCAACTTTATACAAAATATTCTGCCTTACTCAGATTCAAATAAGGATCTAAATGTCAAAGAAAAGAAGAGGTAGACTCCAGGAACAACTGACTGATTATCGTAATCTCTCTGGGACACCATATGAAACACTTGCAGCCCGAAACCTCTTTAGGGTGATCATGCATCCATTCTTTTATCCCTTTTATGTAAGTTAACCTACTTTAATAATCAAGTTAATTTGCTATTTCAGTTTTACCGTTGCGTGGTTTCTTTTGTTGAGTTGCATTTTACTCTATGATATTTTGATATTAGTTATGTAAATTTGCTGTGTGAGTGTGTTAACATGGCTGGAAGTTTGATGCGACAACTCTTTTCCTTTTCATATTTGAATTTAATTTGGTTAGAGAAGAACAAAAATAGAAAGAGCTTTTCTATCGCATCCAATCCTGAATGTTCATATGCATTTTAAGGAAAAAAGTCTTGTCGTCTAATTTGTCTCACTTTGCTAACAGTTGGTAGTATAACTTAGTTATAGTTTGATCAATGACTTGTAGGTTCATAAACAGATATGTTACCTCTGTTGTCAGCTCTTTGTCTGACAACTTATTAAGTTTTTATTTTTTAACAGACCTAATTGCTCTCAAAGTGTATATCTGATTGACAAGTGTCAATCTTTTATAATTGGTTAATATGTCATAGACATGATCGAGAAAGGGGTGTTCCGTGCACTAAAGCTGGGCTATGCGTGGGATCCAGGGAATGGCTGGACCACAGGGTCTAATCGAAAAAATTCAAGTTGAACATGGAGCTGCTTTAGTGATGCTCAAGGCCAACCGTGGTGAATGCTTAAATTACTTTTAGGATGTAAACTTACAAATTATATTTAAACAATTTTCTACTAAAATAATATATCAAGTATCTTTTGCAGGTATTGAAGTGTTCACTTGAGCAAGTCAAGATACAAGTTGCCAAGTTTCTTATAATTTTTCTACTGTTAGGTAAATAATTTATATCTTTTGCTGAGGATGTTAGACTTCTTGAAGGGTTGTGTAAACAATACAATGACCTACTAAAGGTTTTTTTTTTTTTCCTACTAAAGGTTAATTTCCACTAATAATTGATGTTGAAACATAATTTAGCGACAATTATGTTACTGCAGTTAAACAATTGTCGCAAAAATCTTTACTTGTTGCAGTGAGTAGATGTTATAAAAATTGTGCATTAGTTTGAGCTTGCAGCTTGGCTGAGGCTGATTGAACCAAAAGAAACAGAAAAAGATTACCAGCCTATGGGTTTGCAATAGTTCTGATCATGCCATTCTGAATTTTTCCCATATAAAATGTCAATCTATCTCTATATGTTTTGTTCTTTCATGAAACACTGGATTTGTAGCATTTACCGTCATGTTTACTTGAACTGGTAGACTGACTTGATTTCCAATTTCCTCAAGTATCCCAGAATTCATGTTAGCTTAACAACGGTAGACGATGCTAAGCTTCTGTATTCAGTTTCAACTGAACTTCTAGATGCTATACTTTGCTTTTTTGATTCCCAAGAGATTAAAGAGTCACCTAGTTTAGGCTGCTGTTCATTTTGAAGGCTTGATGTGGTGCTGTCTTGGTTTCTTTAATTAGTTGTAAGTTACTACCAGTGATAAGCATGCCATCCACATATACTAGGATGACTATCAGATCATTTCCAACTTTCCTCGAGACTAAAAAGTGATCATCTTGGCTTTGTTTGAACCCAGATTGCTTCCAATAACTTTGTATTCCATTGTCTTGGGGCATGTTTTAGGCCATACAAGAATTTTTAAGAAGCTTACATACTGGTCTTGTGTCCCTTAGCTCTTAAAACCTTATAGAAGATCTATGTAGACCTCATCACGAAGATCTCCTTAAAGGAAAACACTGTATACATTTTGGGTTGATCACTTGATACCATTTTGATTACAGGAAAAAATGTTTTCTGGTAATCAATGCCCTCTTGTTGACTGCATCCCTTTGCTACTAATCTAGCCTTGAGCCTTTCATTTCCACATGAGTCTTTGTATTTTATCCTAAAGTCCCATTTGCAGCCTATAGACCTCTTTCCTTCAGGTAGAGGAACTATTTTCCGAGTGTTGTTACTTTCTAGAGCAGCTATTTTTACCTTCTTTGCATCCACCTACCTAGGATCTGAGACTGCTTCACCTATAATTAAGATGATGGTTCTACCTTTGTTGAACTAGCAGCAACGAAAGCTCGATAAGTAGAAGAGAGATGATCATACTGAATGTAATTTGCAATACCATTTGGAGTAGTAGACTTTAGATTTTTGAGTGTGATTAATGGAAGGTCTATTGTGACACCCCAACTTAAGATATAAGTCTCACATTGACAAAACACTTAAGAGATGCTGGGTATATAAGTAAGCAGACTGGTGCGGACCTAGGTCCAAAGGGAACAAATCACTAGCGAGTTGGGTCATTACATCCATGCTCATACAACATTTCATATTGCAACTTAATTGTTAAGCACAGTGAAAAGGCATCATGTTAATTAAGTAAGTTGCAGCTAGAACATAGTTAACAAAAGCTTAAAACACTTTTGACCTTCCAAAAACTTGGTCAAACAGACTATAAGTCGTAAAGAGATCTCTAAAGGAAGGAAGGAAGGAATTAACAAACTTATATGATTGTATATATTTCTGTTACACCCCAAATTCAAATCACACTAGAGAAATATATCAGTTCAAACAAACATAGAAGAAAGGCACAAACCTAAGAAGTGATCATCATATGATCAGTTCCATGGCTCTACTTTATTGTTACAGAAGTAAGCTTTTATAATAACACACACTTAAATTACTGTGGAAATTAGTAATTTAGCAATTGCAAGGGTCACAAGTGCAGTTTGATCCACATTTGCATCCATTTCCTCCTTCTGCTTTCTCCTCAACCATTCCATAGCTACAACATTACATTACATTACAAGTAAGTAATCTTTTAAATTTCATTTCCCAATTTAATAACTATATAGTATGTGTTTAAACAAAAGGGAAAAAATATACGTACTTGTTGATGGGTGCAACACCTTGAACGATGGTAAAGGTAGCAGACTTCTCCATGTCTGGGTACATTCCACATCTACAATAATATATATCGAAAAATGTTTAGTGGTTATTTTTATTGATTTTTTGGTTGAATAGGTGAGAAAAGAAAAAATAGTAATGATTTCATATAGAAAAATTAAGACATGAGAATCTGTTTTTCAGAATGCATTTTTCTAGATTGTTTGATAAAAATTGAGTAGAAAAATTATGTTCTGTAGCTCCAATTTACTACTAATTTGTGGTGGGAAAAACTTTGTTTCTAGTAAGGCCTACTCTTTTCTGGTGCATATGGGTACGAAAAAAAATATTGAAAATACCCCTAAATTTTGCGCAAATTATTAGTTTCATTTTCGAATTATTGACAGTCTTAAAAATATCCCTTAACTTGACTAACTGAACTTAAACACACCCCTTAACTTGACTAATTGAACTTAAACACACCCTCAATCTTGCAACATCAGTGAAATACACCCCTAAATTCTCGTAAGTTTAGGGGTGTTTTCAATACTTCTCTCCGTTTTTATTAAACACTCCATGCTCTTACAAGAGTTTGAGACTACGTCAATGTGACAAATCGGGAGTGTATCAAAGTTTAGTTAGTCAAGTAGAGGTGTGTTTTAAGGTTGTAATAGTTCAAGATGAAACTAATAAGTTGCGCCAAATTTAAGAGTGTTTTCAATACTTCTCTCCCTAAACCTATAAATTCATATAGAAGGGGATTAAGCAAGTGGTAAACATTTTTCATTTAGATTGTGGATACGAGTAACCAAACAGATTAATATGTAATTGATAATTAGGGAATCAAATGAAAGTTACCCTCCACAGCCATTGCCGCACTTGCAGCCAGATCCACAGCCACAGCTTCCACCACAGCAAGACATGTTCACTTAATTTGTTTTTGGAAATGAGAGACTAAATTTGTTGTAAAAGAAAGTGCAATCACTAAAGCAAGTTCTTGTTGTAGTTGTGATGAAAAATGAAACATAGAGTGAAGGGTTTTTATAGGAGAAAAAAGAATAAAATTGGTGATTGTGTGCCTAACACGTTGACAATTAAATGAAAATTTGTATTTAATAGTAATTTATTATGTTAGAAATATCTATAATTTTTTATTTAGAGGAGAAAGGCATGGAGCTTGCTGCCACAAAGAGTAGAATTGATCAGCCACCCCCACAATGTTTGACATTAGTGTGGTGGTTGTGAAAAATTTGGTATATATGGGGCTAATTATATTTTATTTCTGAAGTTTTTTCAATCACAAAAATTCTGAATTTTTCATCGCTCTCAGATACACTCCTTAGTAGTTGATACATTACTTGAGATGGATGTATTCGAGAGGGGACGATGTATCTGAAAAGGGATAGAGATGTATTTGAGAGGGGATTTTTTTGTAAAAAAAATTAAATGGTAGGAAATTTTAGAGATTATGATATTTTAAGTTGTGTATTTATGTAATTTTTCCCGAATTATATACTCTACTACTTAAAAAATAAAGTACGTTAATTACTTTGAGAAAATATGAAATTCGCTATGATATTTGTCGACAGATTCTAACTTATCTGTTGTTAAAACACTGTAAACTAATTAAATTATCTTATAATTCATAGCTAATTCAAAATTAAATGAAATTAGCATGAGATTTTTCAATTCTAAACAATGACACTTGGGTTAGGCATCAATATAGGACTTATAGACTTTTAAGTACATATTAAATAACATTATCCAATTAGTATCGAATTGTTGGTGACATGACTTTAATTTCTTACCTATATAATTTGATTCCACTTGCTTTTAATAAATGTAGACCTTTTATTTTGTTCCATTAAATAATTTCTAAAAGCATCGACAAGACCATATTCATTTTCCTGTCTCAATCAATCTAACTAGCAAGGCATATATTTGGAGTTTTTAGATTCTTGAAAAATTTAGCAACATAACAACCAAAGAAAATTGTTCTTTGTTAAATTCTCCATATCAACCTATTTGATAGTATTAGGACCTTGTCAAAGAGTTCTAAGATTTTAACTATTACAAAAACTTGCAATAGCTAGTAGGTAGGGGCACAATACCCATAAAATGAGCATGACATTTTATTATTTTGGTATAATGGAAAAGACAAAAGGTTTATAGGTTTATAATGCAACGTCTTCTCTTAGATCTGTTAGGACAAGAAATTTCATGTTGTTGAGTACATTCTCACGTTACCAAATTTTTATTGGTTTGATTTGTCTTTCACTCTTTCTCCATTTGTGTTTGATAGAGCTAGTTTTATTAGGAGTAACATATAATAAATATTTGCAATCTTCAACAAATGATCGCAAGAGAATAATGTTATATGTCTTTATTTTAATAAGCTTGACGTTAAGTAAACCATCTGTTTGCTGCATGGATACTTTCACCACAGAAATTTTTAGTATGTCTCACATAGCTAACGGTAGTTGTGTCAGACTCCTTTTTATATAAATTTGGATCCATTTTTTTGTCTCACAAAAAGAAGTCTCACACAATTAATGTTAGTTGTGCAAGACATATAGTAAAAAAAATTCCTCGTACTACCAAAGGATGTGTGATAGGTAGTAAAAATCTTTTTGCCCTTAAAGATTTTAGATTCGATTATAAAACTGAGTCCTCTTTTATAAAGAGCGTTGAAACCTTCATATTGAATTTTCTATATTGTGAATTTGAATAAATCAGATTAGTGCATTTTGGATGGTAAAAACTAAGAGATGCTCACAAAAAAATCCTCTTCTTTTTCTATTTCTAACCGTCCAATATCTTTTGCTTTTGGTGAATACATACCAGGCTCAGCCAGAATTTTTATTAAGCGGGTTAAAAAATTTTTAAAAAATATATACAAACTAGTCAAAGGGAGTTTAACATTTATTACATATACATAAAAAATAATTTTAATCATATATAAATAATATATTTTTTTTATTGAAAGAGAATGGAATAAACTTTTGACCATAAGCTGACTTTGCGCCTGCGTACCATACCTCTCAGATATCTTCTACTAAAAGAAATATATTACGGGACTCGAGGGGTGCTTGATACCTTCCCCTGGTCAACAGAATCACTTACCTAAATTTCTAGTTTGCAAATCAACAAAATGAAGAGTCAATTTCTTTTTTAGTAGGAATTTAAATAAGGTGACTTGAAACACTAAAATTCAATTCCAAGTGGCAACTATGTAAAATAAATAATTCTTTTTCAAAATGTCACTTTAATGGGAAAAAAACTATTTTTTCTCAAAACTTTCGTTTATAAAAATAGGAGTGTGACACAAAATTTAAATTTTGAATCCGTCTCTCAACAAGTAGTGTATATGGAAATGAAACATAGAGATAGATAGCATATACTACAATGTACTTGAAGTTCTCAACCTTCTTGTGTTATAATTTTCAATTCATTCCGAAAAAGGATATAAGAGAAAGTTCAATGTCTCCTTGGTCTCGTTGTCTCTACCATGCATAAAATGACTTGCACATAATTATTCAGTGCAATATAAATTGTTTTTTATTTTAATTATTTGATATTCTATTGTATTTTGCTAGACACATAATAGCGTTTCACCAAGTTTTTTTTTTAAATTTTCTTTTGTATATTACAAATTTCCCCAAAACTAATAAGTGCATAGTCAAAACAAATTGACTTAGAGTCTAAAGATGAAATAAAAGGAAATATACAGAGAGAAAAGGTTTTTTTTTAGCTTAAAAAGTTGATTGACTAAAAAACAATGAATCTCTAGCAAAAAAAAAAACATAAATTTATTTGCTAGATGAGTAATTGAAAGAATTCTGTTCAACAGTCCAAGGTATTATGAAGAAGTAGAAAAATAAAATACACAATTAAAGTGATTTTTTTTATGTATGATTATGTGGCAAATAACGATTGAAAAGTAACTCCATATAAAAAAAAATAGCCCAAGAAGTAAAGATCAATTACTTTTTCTTACACAATAAATGATAAAATTCAACAATAAATATTATTAAAAAACTCAAAGTTTTTTTTTTTTTTTAAATTATTGAGATAGTCTTATTAATGTGAAAATTAATATGGCATTAGATATGCATTTTCGTTGAACAATAAAAGTATATGAAATTCTGAGATCCATGCAAATTCATTCTTTTAATCGAGTATTATTATTGTATATAAGTGAGATAAGTATGTCATTAAAACTAAACATTAACCAATTATTTACTTTTGAAGGACATAAAAATCAAAGAGAGATTATTAATATAGAATTAATTCTGAAAAAAAAAACAAAAAAAAACAAAAAAAGAATATTAAATATAAAGGTCCACTTGTAATAATTTTGAAAAGAAAGTAAAAGTGAATATTATTATTAACCAGGCCACCGGGGTATCTTCAGTGTACTCAAAAGCTTCTCTTCAGTTCCCTTACCGCCATTGCTACTTCTCCGGTCGCAGTTTATTTGCCGCCATTGCTAAAGTCTCGAGTTCTCCAAGTAGGTGTTTAGATTTCTTCTTCTTATAATCTGTTTTTTTTCTAGTCTGCATTGGTTATTGGCCTTGCTGTGAAGGCTGTAAAGGTGAAGGGTTCCGACTAATCTGATTTTTTTTTTGTGGTTAAATGGATAGGGTTTTTGTCTCTGTTGTTTTCGGGTCGTATAAGTTTCGAATATCTATGATATTGCTTTATTTGGATAATTTCGGTATTTGTTGCTCTGCTAATTTTTGGCTTAAAAAATAGTGCTTTTTACTAAACCTTGAATTTTGTTGTTCTTAGTGAGCTGAATCTGTCTAATTCGAGAAGAATTAGTATTTAGGATTAAAATAGACTACTCTGGTGATTAAGTAGTAGTTAATGTTGATGTTGTGTTAACTGGTGCTTGATCGTGGTGTTCGTGTTGTTTGGTGTTGTACTTAATATATGATTATCAAGAGTTTATTGAAAGTAGTTAGTTAGAACAGTTCAAGTAATTAGTTAGTCGTTTCATAAAGTTAGTTAGAAGAGTTAGTTAAATATTGTTTAATTAATTATAGATTAGTTACAAGTTAATTTGTTACATATTAACATTCTTGTTATAAATAGGAGTCTTCTAATCATTATATTCATAAGTTTGAGTAGTGAGAAACTGAAAAATCTCAATTGCTCTCTCAATTTCAATGTGGTATCAGAGCCATTGAGCCAATAATTGTTTGGTTCAGCTCGATTCTGTTTCTGGAAACCGCTATTGACGAAGTACACCATTAAAGAAGTTCGAAGCTTCGATGCTGTCGACAACAATAGATTCAGTAGATGAAACTATTGCATTTGCGATGGAGATGCTTGCAATCGAAAAGGAATCACCCTCTTTACCTACACCCGTCAGATACTCAGGGATCTATCTTGACTACGATTCAGCTTACTGGTAGTGATAACTATTCACTGTGGAGTCGATCAATGCTGATTAATCTCAGAGCAAAAAGCAAGATAGGTTTTGTGCTAGGAACCTACAAAAGGAGTGATTATACATCTGATTTGGAGGAACAATGGGAAAAGGGTAATGCGTTTTTACTTGCCTGGATTATGAACACTGTCTCGAAGGAGTTGCTAAGTGGAATTGTATATGCCTCTGATGTTGTGACTGTTTGGGAAGATTTGAAGGAGTGATTCGATAAAGTCGATGGATCGAGAATTTACCAACTTCATAGAGAGATTTGCACTATCCACCAAGGTAATTTGACTGTTTCAGCTTACTTCACTAAATTGCGATTACTATGGGATGAAGTCGATGCTCTTGTACTTCCACCATCATGTAGTTGTGATAGATCTAGATCTTATATGGATCACATTCAGTACCTACGTTTGTTTGGTTTCCTAATGGGATTGAGTGAGACATATGGACATGCTAGAAGCTAGATTTTGATAATGTATCCACTACTAAGTGTGGGTAAGGCATGAGCAATGATAGTTGCAGATGAAAGTCAGAGAATCACTTCAGGTACACGCATAGGGGGAGATATGGTTGAAAATGTAGCTTTGTATGCAGGAAGAGAAGGTTATAATCCTGGACACAATCGTACTGATGGGGAAAAAGTTGAATCACCAATGTATCCTAATAGGGGTAACTATAATGGGAAAAAGAAAGTGAATTAGAACTTGTTTTGTGATCACTGTAAGATATAGGGTTACACTCAGATGTTACAAACTCGTTGGATATCCTGAGGGGTGGAAATTCAAGAAGAAAACAACTGAACAAAATTTCACCAACACAACCAGAGGAAAGGGCATTGCTAACAATGTGGAACTGGACAAAGATAATGAGGAGATGAGAAATGATGTTTTTAGGCCAGTAGACACAAACACTGCTAATGATTACAGCTCCATTCGTAATAATCTGCAGGCATTTGCTGCACAACCAAATTTCACTCTCAATCAGTATTAAAAGATAGTACACCTGCTGAAAGAAGAGGAGCAAATTGCAAAAACAACCAACATGACAAGTAATTCTAATAAAACTGCTTTTGTGTCCATTAAGGATAATGAATATGCTGCTAGAAAGGAAGATTATGTTGTTGTTATGAATGGTAGAAGTGAACCTGATTGTATCAGAAAGGGAAACTGGATAGTAGATTCGGGAGCAACATGTCATATGACTTCTTCACTGAAAACATTGAACAAAGTATATGCATCAAATAGAAACATTAGTAGGAAAGTATATTTACCTAATGGACAATCAACTTTAGTGACTCATTCAGGCAATTGTGTTATACAAGTAGGAGGAGAATTGGAGAATGTTCTGGTAGTACCTAAATTCAAACATGATTTGATGTCACTATCTCAATTAACTAGACAGTTGAACTATTATGTTCATTTCTTTTCCTGAGTTCTGTATATTTCAGGACCTCTTCAATGGAGAGGTAAAGGGGATTGGTAAAGAGATTGAAGGATTATACTACTTCCCTAAACAGTTCTCAAGTATACAAACACAAACAAATGCTAGTGAAACAAAGGCTTTGATGACACAGTCAGATAATTCACGGTGTATGGTATGGCATAATAGGCTGGGGCACACTTCTATCAAAGTGCTGAGGCAATTGTCACTGATAAAAGAAGACTCTAATGTAAGGTTGTGTGATAGCTGCTCAGTCTGTCTATTAGCAAAGCAAACCAGGCTCCCATTTCCCTTTAGTATGTATGTAACAAATGAGATTTTTTATCTAATTCATCTTGATGTATGGGGACCATATAGATGTAATATTCATAATTATTTTAGATTCTTCTGGACTATTGATGATTATTCAAGAATGACTTGGCTGTTTTTTATGAGACTGAAAAGTGATGTTCTTGGTACCTTAAGATCTTTTTTCTTGCATGTTGAAAATCAGTTTAACAAAAGAGTTAAGAGGATAAGTCTGATAATGGGACAAAGTTCTTTAACGAAGCTGCCACCAGGGAAGAATGCAATAGGGTGTAAATTGGTTTTTAAGATTAAATACAAGGCAAATGGTGAGGTTGGCAGGTTCAAGGCTAGGCTTGTAGCAAAAGAATACAATCAGACAGAGGGAATTGATTATCAGGAGACTTTTTCCCCAATAGTTAAAATAGTAACTGTGAGGTCAGTTATTGCCATTGCAGCAATAGAAAATTGGATGGTCTACCAGATGGATGTGTTCAATGCATTCTTGCAGAGTGATTTGGTTGAGGAAGTATACATGGAATTACCTAGGGACTTTGCTTAACAAGACAAACAACAGGTTTGCAGACTAGTGAAGTCATTGTATGGATTAAAACAAGCCTTTAGACAATGGAATGCAAAGTTGACTGATGCCTTGTCTGAATTTGGTTACACACAAAGTCATTTAGATTACTCTCTATTCACCAAGAAGAAAGAATCAGCATTGGTTATTGTCCTTGTGTATGTAGATGACCTGTTAATTACAGGGAATTACTCTTTGTTGATACAAGTAACCAAGCAAGTGCTACATCATCATTTCAAAAATTAAAGATTTAGGAGAACTGAAATATTTTCTGGGGATAGAATTTTGTAGGTCTGCACAAAGGATTGTGATGAACCAAAGGAAGTATGCCTTGGAGTTAGTGTCTGAAGCTGGACTAGCAGGTGCTAAACCTTCATCCACACCTTTGGAAAGCAATATTAAACTAACATGTGTAGAGCTTAATTCTGAGGATGTCATATTTGCTGATGTAAACATATATCAAAGACTCATTGGGAAACTACTTTATCTCACTGACACTAAGCCTGATATAGATTTTCCAGTCCAATGCTTGAGTCAGTTAATGCAGAAGCCCACAGTATGTCATTGGAATACATCCTTGATGATGATTAGATATATCAAAGCTGCGCCAAGGCTGGGGTTGCTTATGAGCTCTAAGAAATAGACCACAATCATTGGTTTTTGTTATACAGACTGGGCAGCATGCCCCAATACCAGGAGGTCAGTTACTGGGTACTTGTTGAAGTATGGAGAGTCACTAATATCCTGGAAATCAAACAAGCAAAACATTGTTTCCAGAAGTTCTGCTGAAGCAGAATATAGAAGTCTTGCCACAATACCAGCGAAAATAGTTGTGGTAACAAGCTTGTTTAAGGAGTTGGGATTGAAAGTAGACAACCCTATCATCATCCATTGTGATATCAAAGCAGCCATACAAATAGCAGTCAATCCTGTCTTTCATGAAAGGACAAAGCATATCGAAATTGATTGTCATTTTACTCGGGAGAGAGTACAATAAGGACTGATCAAAACTTGTTATATCAACACTAAGAATCAACAGGCTGACTAATTAACCAAAGCTCTGGAAAGATCTCAGCATGATTTTTTGCTTACCAAGCTTGGTGTCCTGAATGTTTTCAGTGCATCCATCTTGAGGGGGATAGTGAAAGTAGTTAGTTAGAACAGTTCAAGTAATTAGTTAGTCGTTTCATAAAGTTAGTTATAAGAGTTAGTTAAATACTGTTTAATTAATGGTAGATTAGTTACAAGTTAATTAGTTACAGATTAACATTCTTGTTATAAATAGGAGTCCTCTATTCATTGTATTCATAAGTTTGAGTAATGAAAAACTGAAAATTCCCAATTGCTCTCTCAATTTCAGTAGTGTTGAATTTGGGTTTATCTTTGGTGGTTTATTGTGCAATCTTTAGGATTTGATTCTAACCAAAAAGCTATAAACTGCTAAATTTATTGTATGGAATAGGGAGTTGATTTTGTAATTTTCTAGTATCTTGTGTGAACTATTTGGGTGCGAATGAATTGGCAAAATGAAGTATTTGGGTGTGAATGAATTGTTAGAGTGTATTAGCGGCTAACTGTGGTCCTCAATGATATCCTTGCAGAATGGTGTCAGAATAAATTGCATAAAACTTCTTATCGTCTCTGTACAATTCCTATTTACTATTTGCATTGTTGGAGATATGGTGGCTGCATGTATAGTTCATAAAATTTCTTATCTTCTTTTTTCGTCTTATAATCTTCTTTTGTTATGCTTTATATCTATAATCTGATTTTATTTTTCTTGTCTTACTAGTTATTAGCACTGTTGAGTTTTGAAATTGATTAATATGTTATTAGCTATCACTTTTCTTAGCTAGTGTTGTTCTTGTGTCAAGTCTATTATTTAGACTTCCATATATTTGGAGCAAGACCAAGTCCATGTGTTAATTTGTGAAATTATTTGTTTGAAGAGCTTACTGTTATTGTAAAATTTCTCTTTGACATAACCATTTTTTATTGCAGGTGAAGCATATAGATATATATGTGAAATTCATTAGAATTGTGAATTAACTTTTCAACCAATGATTCAAAAGTAATGGTTTCAATAATAAGAACTCTGTCAAATGTAAACTATGGATATGCTTCTGACTATGTTCTCTTTTGTTTGGTTATTTTAGTTTGTTGACTTTGAAGCAGATTTTTTCCTTGGGTTGTTATTAGACCCATAGTCGAACTAAGCAAATGACGTGCAGGCATGGCAAGGATTTGGGCATTGGTCTTGGTAGGTATGTGGGCAAAACAGTGCAGCAAAGGTTCAAGGTGCTTGGGTGTTGGCAAGGAAGCTTGGACGTGCAAGGCTTACGTGTGGGCAGAGTCGTCGGCAAAACAAGGCAGTGTGTTGGCTTGACAAGGCAAGGTTGTGGGGCTTGATGATGGCAAATCAAAGGCATTTACAAGAGTTGCTGAAATAAAACCAAAGTGTTGGAAGCAGACTGAAATATTCTAAGTGTTGGAAGCTAACTGAAATATTCTAAGTGTTGGAAGTAGGCTAAAATATTCTAAGTGTTGGAATGTTGTAATTTCGGTTAAGTGTTAGAATATATTTGAATTCGAAATATATTCTATTTCTTAGAATTATAGCTCATGAGACTTAGTTTAAATTAAGTAATGACATCTGTTGGACACATGTCAAATGTAACTGTTTTTGTAACTGCCGTAACTACCTTGTGCAATAATTTTAAAAGGGTGAAAATTCATCTAAGGCAAAGGAGAAATGTTCTGGCCTTAGATTAATTTGTGAAGCCTTTCCTTGTATTGATTTTGATATTAATAAAGGTTGGGAAGAGTTCATGTAAAGTGTTTGTTCATTACTTAAGTTTGCTGCCTATAAACTAAGTTAAAGTATTTCTATACTTAGTCAAAACGTGAAGGTGTTAGGCTGAAGTTTGTAGACGTTTGCGGACTACCTAGGAGTGGTGTTAAATAAAAAAATCGATACTCTTTCAATTGGTATTAGAGCGCGGCTGAACGATGGTGACGAACGCTAAACTACGAGAATTAGTGCACAGAGTTGAAGCCTTCCTTGGGATCACTGATGAAAGAATGGATAACCCAACATTGGTGGATCTTTTGACGCATATTATCAGCTTGATATTAGATGCTGACAAATTTCAAGGTGAAATTAATGTGTATCATAATGATATAGACGAACACGTGGTTGAGAACTTGAATTTTCACGAGGCAACGACGCTACAATTGGAGGGACTGCAAAAGAAAAATGAGAACCTTCGCGCAGATATCATTGTATTATGTCAGGCTGTGGCAGCGTTAGGCTCAACTCGTGGAGAATCGTCTAAGGTTAAAATTTTGAAACCTAATGCCTTTGGTGGCGCAACAAGTGCTAAAGAACTCGAAAACTTCATCTGGGATATGGAACAGTATTTTACAGTTGCAAAGGTGCTTGAGACAAACAAGTTGAATATCACTACAATGTACTTGACTGGTGATGCTAAACTTTGGTGAAGGACTCGAAATGCAGATGATGTGAGTGCTGGACAACCTAGAATTGATACGTGGACCAAGGTAATGAAAGAAATGTGTGATCAATTTCTTCCTAGCAACGCTTCATGGCTTGCAAGGGACAAGTTAAAGAGACTTAGGCAAAATGGTTCGGTGCGGGATTACATTAAAGAATTTACCTTTGTGATGTTAGACATCCAAAATATGTCTGATGGGAATAAATTACATAATTTCATTTCGGGTTTGCAAGGTTGGGCTCAAACGAACTTTGGAGGCAGAATGTTAAGGATCTGTTAGGGGCAATTGCTGCTGCTGATTCGTTGGTTGATTTCTGAACGACTCGACCTGTTAATGATGTTTTTTCTACTTCGAAATCTAAGAAAAAGGGTGAGAAGAAAAGGGACTGGAAAAAGAAGAATCGTAAGGACAATGCCAATGACAAAGCAAAGGCGCCAATGAAAGAATACAAAGACAAACCAAAGAGTAAAGATGGTAATTCGTAGGGCTATTGGACTTGTGGTGGTCCTCATTTGGCTAAGTCTTGTTCAAATAGGGAAAGGGTGAATGCTTTGCTTACTGGAAAGATGGATCAAGGGGAAGAGGAAGAAGAAGTCGTGGCTGTCATGGTGAATCCATTGGGTTTATCTTTCAATCAAATTACGTTGGTTAATAATGTTGAAGGGACGTCTAGTACTTTAAATCCACATGCTCCACTGATTCATATAGAAATGAAAATTAAGGAACAAAGTGTGATGGTTATGGTTGATACATGGGCTACTCATACGTTTGTACATGCTAAAATTGCTACAAAAATGGGGCTTAAGTTGACTAAAAGTCCTTTCTACGTCAAGACAGTCAATTCTAAGGCACAAGCCATTGTGGGTATGGCTTATGGGATGTCTATGTCGACTGGAAGTTGAGTGGGAAAACATAATTTGATGGTGATGCCGCTTGGTGAGTTTGAGATCATACTTGGGATTGATTTTCTAAGAAAGTTTCAGTTTGTTCCGTTTCCTCACTTAGATGGGATGATGATCATGAATGAGAGCAATGCTGGATTTCTTAAGGGTGTTCATCCATTCGAAAAGGTTAGTAAAGTTGCAAAGAAAAAAGACAAGGGAGTGTTGTTGTCTGCTATGTCAATCGACAAAGGGTTGAAGAAGGGTGATGAAACTATACTTGTTGCCTTAGTCGAATTGAAACCTGATGTTACGGTAGATGTGCCTGATTGTGTCGCTGAATTATTGAAACAATATATTGATGTGATGCCGCCTGAATTACCAAAGAAGCTGCCGCCAAGGAGAGATATTGATCATAAAATTGAGTTGCTGCAAGGCACGGTTGCTTCTGCACTAGCTCCTTATCGTATGGATCCTAATGAGTTGGTTGAATTGCGTAAACAATTGAGTGATTTGTTGGATGCTAGACTGATTCAACCATCTAAGGCTCCCTATGGTGCACCTGTTTTATTTCAAAAGAAACAGGATGGGACAATGAAAATATGTGTGGATTATAGGGCGTTGAACAAGGCAACTGTGAAGAACAAGTATCCGATTCCATTGATACAAGATTTGATTGACAGGTTGAGCAAGGCATGCTGGTTTAGTAAGCTTGAGCTTAGGGCAGGTTATTGGCAAGTTAGAATAGCAGAAGGTGATGAACCTAAGACTACGTGTGTAACTAGATATGGTTCATATGAATTCCTTATAATGTCGTTTGGGTTAACTAATGCTCCGATTACCTTTTGCAACTTAATGAATAATGTAATGTTTGACTATCTTGATGATTTCGTAGTTGTCTATCTTGATGATATTGTTATCTATAGTCGAACGTTGGAGGAACATGTTAATCACTTGAGTATGGTTCTGTCTCAATTGAGGAAATATACGATTTATGTTAAATGGAAACGTGTGAATTTGCTCAACAAGAAATTAAGTTTTTAAGGTATTTTGTTAGTAGAAACCAAGTTTGAATGGATCTTAAGAAAGTGCAGACCATTGTTGATTGGCAGGCACCTCGTAGTGTTAAGGATTTGAGGTCATTTCTTGGGTTGGCTAACTATTACAGGAAGTTCATTGTTGGTTATTCGAAAAGGGCAGTGGCTTTGACTGATTTGTTGAAGAAAGATACTAAGTGGGTGTGGTCTGTACAATGTCAAGAAGTTTTTCAAAATTTGAAGAAAGTTATTGCGTCTGAACCTATACTTAAGCTCCTTGATTTTGAGTTGCCATTTGAGGTACACATTGATGCGTTTGATAAAGCTATTGGGGGCGTGTTAGTGCAGGAAGGTCATCATGTGGCCTTTGAAAGTCAAAAGTTGAATGATGCAGAGTAAAGATATTCGACACATGAGAAAGAAATGGTTGTTGTTGTGCATTGCTTGCAGGTTTGGGGAGTCTATCTGTTAGAAACTCGATTTGTGGTGCGGACTGACAATGTTGCTAATACATTTTTCAAGACGCAGAAAAAGTTGAATCCTAACAAAGAAAGGTGGCAGGAATTTTTGGCTGAGTATGACTTTGTGTGGGAATATAAGCCGGGAAAACACAACCACGTTGCTGATGCATTGAGTCAAAAAGAGGTATTTCTTGCTATATATTCCATTTTGAAACTTGAGACTGATTTCTTTGATAGGATCAGGTTATGTGCTACGAACGACTCATTATATGTTAAATGGATGGGTCAAGTGCAAGATGGGACTATGAGACGGTATTGGATCGAGGACGATCTACTTCATTTTAAAAAGGGGGAGAATCGTTGTACCAAACAGTGGTGGACAACATAAATACTTGATGAAGAAAGTCCATGATACTACTTGGGCTGATCATTCGAGTGTTGAAAGGATGTTAGCCTTATTGTCCCGTGTTTATTTCTGGCCAAAAATGAAAGATGATATAGAGGCGTATGTGAAGACTTGCCATGTTTGTCAAGTGGACAAGACTGAACGTAAGAAGGAAGCTAGTTTATTGTAGCCTCTGCCTATTCCTGAAAGGCCTTGGTTATCGATAAGCATGGATTTCATTTCTGGTTTTCCTAAGGTAGAGGGCAAGGCATCTATAATGGTTGTGATAGATAGGTTTTTGAAATATTATGTTTTCATTGTTGCACCTAACGTGTGTTCATCTGAGATTGCTGTTGAATTGTTCTATACGTATGTGGTTAAATACTTTGGTGTTCCAGCTGACATTGTGAGTGATAGGGATACAAGGTTCACAAGCAGATTTGGACATCATTGTTCAATGTGATGGGGACTGAGTTGAAATTCTCTAATGCAAATCACCCATAAACAAATGGTCAAACGGAAAGGATTAATCATTTTCTTGAGGAATACTTGAGGCATTATGTGACAACAAGTCAACGAAACTAGGTCGCTTTGTTAGACACTGCGCAGTTTTGCTACAATCTGCACAAGTCGTCTGCGATAGAGATGAGCCCTTTTGAAATTGTTTTAGGCAAGCAGCCTATGACACCATTGGATGTTGCTAAGTCTAAGAATCAGGGGAAGTGTCCAGCAGCATACAGGGTTGCAAGGGACAGACTTGAAATGTTTTCTGAGGCACAAGACAGCCTGCGTAAAGCTCAGCGGTGCATGAAGAAGTATGTTTATCAATATCGTCGCTCAGTAGATTTCAGTGTGGGTGACAAAGTGCTGTTGAAACTTACTCCACAAATCTAGAAACAGATTGTAAGTAAGACTAAACATCGGGGTTTAATTCCTAAATACGATGGCCCATTTGAAATGGTTAAATGAGTGGGCGAAGTTGCTTATAGATTGAACCTGCCAGAAAGATTAAAGATTTATCCCACTTTCCATGTGAGTTTCTTGAAACCTTACTTTGCATATGTAGATGATCCGGATAGGAACAGATCGAAGAGGGCTCCTCCATCTATTCCTACACAATTTGATGTTGAGATTGAGAAGATCCTTAATCACCGGGTTGTGGGCACAAGTAAAAAGAACACGAAGATTGAGTTCTTAATACATTAAAAAGGCAAGAGTGTGGCTGATGCAGTGGGAGAAAGCTAAGGACTTATGGCAGTTTGATGATCAAATCGATGACTATCTCAAAACAGTCTCGATAAAGACATTGAGTTCAAGTGGTGCGGGTGGTCTGTTAGATCCGTAGTCTAACTAAGCAAATGACGTGCAGGCATGACAAGGATTTGGGCATTGGTCTTGGCATGTATGTGGGCAAAACAGTGCAACAAAGGTTCAAGGTGATTGGGTGTTGGCAAGGCAGCTTGGACGTGCAAAGCTTACATGTGGGCAGAGTAGTCGGCAAGACAAGGCAGTCTGTTGGCTTGACAAGGCAAGGCTGTGGGGCTTGACGATGGCAAGACAAAGGCATTTACAAGAGTTGCTGAATTAAAACTAAGTGTTGGAAACAGGCTAAAATATTCTAATTGTTGGAAGCTAGCTGAAATATTCTAAGTGTTGGAAAGTAGGCTGAAATATTCTAAGTGTTGGAATGTTGTAATTTCGGTTAAGTGTTAGAATATATTTGAATTTGAAATATATTCTATCTCTTAGAATTATAGTTGTTGAGACTTAGTTTAAATTTTGTAATGACAAGTGTTGGACACATGTTAAACGTAACTGTTTTTTTAACTGCCATAACTACCTTGTGCAGTAATTTTAAAAGGGTGGAAATTCGTCTAAGGCAAAAGAGAAATGTTCTGGCCTTAGATTAATTTGTGAAGCCTTTTGTCCCGCCCCAACGGGACCAACATTAAAATTCAGCGGGTCTAGGGGCACGGCAGAGGCGTGCGGCAAAGGCGTTTTGAGGAACGTCGGGTCCCAAACCGAGTTCTAATTTTATTTCGTCTTTTGTTTGGCTGCGTTGTGGACTATTTTTAGGTCGTTTAGGCTGCTGCGTTTGTTTATGGTTTGTGTAGGACTGAAGCACAAGAAGGCTGTGGTTGCCCTTTCTTTGCTGTCCCACGAGGCTCGGAAAATAGCCCCGTGACAAGTGGTATCAGAGTGCGGTGTTGGAGCCATGGCGTCGAAGTCTCAATGTGAGGATGCTGTTCAAGACAAGGAGCCGAAAGTCCGGAGGGATACTACCAGAAAAAGGGACCGAAGCAAGGTGAGGGAGGTCTCCTCTAATCCTCCCGTTTCTGGCTTAAACGTGGGAGAAAAAGGAGATACTTCCAACGTTTCTCAACTAGACGAGAAGATCATCGAAGTTGAGACCGAGTTGGTGACTTTGAATCGGAGAATTGTTGTTCTCGAAAATAATTTTTCTTCTCTTGAATCCATAGCTCTTGAAGGCCTTGATGAGGTCAAGAGCAATATTATCGATCTTAAAGAGGTGAGCAAAGAGAGGTTGACCAACCTCGAACTTAAACTCACTGAAGCACTCTCTTCTCTTCAACAAGAGTTTGAGACGTTGAAGCGGCAGGTGGAGGAGACTGCCGGGGCAGGAGCTGCTGCTCCCATCACAGTTCGTGAAACACGTATTGAGGCCCCAAAACCAAAGGAATTTCGTGGGGAAAGGAATGCACAAGATGTGGAAAATTTCTTGTGGCAAATGGAGGCCTACTTTGAGCATGTAGGCATCGCTAGTGAGGCTGCCAAGATTCAGACAGCCGCCATGTATTTGACTGACACAGCCATGTTGTGGTGGCGTAGGAAGAAGGTGGACATGGAGAGGGGGGTTTGTTCCATTGAAGATTGGGATCAGTTCAAGGGTGAACTGAAACGCCAATTTTATCCCCAAAATGTAGTGCATGAAGCTCATCGAAAGTTGAGGGAATTGAAACAAACTTCCTCCATTCATGACTACGTGAAGGAGTTCACGAGGCTTGCCCTCCAAATCCCAAGTCTGACCAGTGAAGATTTGTTGTTTTACTTCTTGGATGGCCTCCAAAACTAGGCCAAACAAGAACTCCAAAGGCAGCAAGTTCATGACGTTGATGAAGCGATCGTAGTGGCCGAATCGCTTGTGGATTTCCAGGCTGATGCAGCGAAGGGGAGGGATAATCGGAGCAAAAATGTTCCTCCCAAGGTAGATACCAGCAAGACCAAGGGCAGGCCTGCTCCCAACCGAGGCGGCAACACAAGAGGCAACAATCGAGATCAATTTTCCAATTTTCAAAAGAGTTACGAAGATCGAAAGAAGGGTGCCCCAAATCGTGAAGGCTGTTATATTTGTGGTGAGACTAGCCACATTGCACGATATTGTCCGTCATTAGGCAAGTTGAATGCAATGGTGGCTGCCCAAAAACAACAAAAACAGTGCGACCTTGATGGAGTCCGTCAGGGAGCAAGCCCAGGCGAGCGGCGAAGAAAGGTAAAAATGTTGTTATTGGTATGTTTAATCATATGGCCTTGTTTAACCATATGTCGATTGCTGCGTTGGCTGCCAAGCCGGTTAGTGTAAGGCCGCGAGAGTCATTGTTTGTTGATGCCAAGTTGAATGGCAAAACTGTCCGAATTATGGTGGACACCGGGGCAACACATAATTTTATAACAGAGGAAAGGGCCAAGGATCTTGGCTTGACTTATGTTGCTAGTGACACAATGTTGAAGACCGTTAACTCCCTCCCCACTATGGTCCAAGGCTTTGCTTCTAAAGTCCCCATTGATTTAGGAGAATGAAAGGGGTTGACGGACCTCACCATTGCTCCTATGGACGTGTTCGACATTATATTGGGACTTGATTTTTGGTATGAGGTTAACGCATTTATTTCGCCGCGCCTCAACCAACTCCACATTAGTGATAATGGAGGGTATGCCGTGGTGCCCCTTATTCGGGTGCCACAAAGAGGAATGCAATTATTGGCCATGCAAGTTGTTAAAGGCTTCAAGAGAGGTGAACCAACCTTTCTTGCTTCCCTTGTGGACGTTGGAGACTCTATTGAGACGGTTGCCTTGCCTCCTTGCATTGAAAGGGTCCTTGAGGAAAATCGGGACGTGATGCCGGAGGAACTTCCCCAACGATTGCCACCGCGAAGGGAAGTTGATCACCAAATTGAGTTGGTACCCGGAGCTAAGCCGCCTGCCATGACTCCTTATCGTATGGCACCACCAGAGTTGGAGGAGCTTAGGATGCAGCTCAAGGAGTTGCTTGAAGCTGGACACATACGGCCGTCAAAGGCACCCTTTGGTGCGCCTGTTTTGTTCTAAAAGAAGAAGGAGGGGACGTTGCGGTTATGTATTGATTACCGAGCACTCAATAAGGTCACGATGAAGAATAAATACCCCATTCCTTTGATTGCTGATTTGTTTGATCGATTGGGGCAAGCCAAGGTGTTCACAAAAATGGACTTGAGAAAGGGCTATTATCAAGTCTGCATTGCCGAAGGTGACGAGCCAAAAACGACTTGTGTCACCCGTTATGGAGCGTTCGAGTGGCTGGTCATGCCGTTTGGCTTGACAAATGCTCCGGCAACATTTTGTACGTTATGAACAAGCTGTTCCACCCCTACTTGGATCAGTTTGTTGTCCTTTATTTGGACGATATTGTCGTGTATAGTAATAGCATGGAGAAGCATGTCGAACACTTGTGCAAGGTGTTCAAAAATTTACGCGACAATGATTTATTTGTGAAGCGAGAAAAGTGCAGTTTTGCCCAGCCGACTGTCCAGTTCTTGGGGCATTTTATTAGCCACGGAGAGATAATGATGGACAGCGATAAGGTGGAAGCAATTCCTGATTGGGAAGCGCCAACAAAAGTACCCGAGTTGCGGTCCTTTTTTGGCCTCGCCAACTATTATAGACGCTTCATATTTGGGTATTCCGCTATTGCCGCTCCACTTACCGATTTGTTGAAAAAGAATCGAGAGTGGGAGTGGATTGATTAATGTCAAGGAGCATTCGACAAGCTGAAGGCAGCCATCACCGATGAGCCAGTTTTGGCCCTGCCAGATTTTTCTAAGGCGTTCGAAGTGCACACCGATGCGTCTGACTTTGCCATTGGTGGCGTTCTTATGCAAGAAGGCCATCCAATTGCTTTTGAGAGCCGTAAATTAAACAATGCGAACAATGCGAAGAGGTGTTATTCGGCCCATGAGAAGGAATTGACTGTTGTGGTCCATTGTCTACGGACGTGGCGTCATTATGTGTTGGGGGCTCATTTTGTTGTTAAAACGGACAACGTTGCAACAACATATTTCCAGTCCCAAAAGAAACTGACTGCCAAGCAGGCTCGTTGGCAAGATTTCTTGACCGAGTTTGATTTCACGTTCGAATAAAAGCAGGGGAAGGCCAACGTTGTGGTAGACGCACTTAGCCGAAAGGCTGCCTTAGCTGCGATCGTGAGCTCAGCGTGTAGCACTATTATTGATGACATTAAGGCAGGTATGCAGCAGGATTCAATTGCCAAGCAACTTCTCCTTTTAGCCCAACAAGGCAAAACGAAGAAGTTTTAGGAAGAAGATGGCGTATTGTACACCACGGGCAGGCGTGTGTACGTCCCAAAATGGGCTGGTCTTAGACGAAAACTGATTAAAGAGGGTCATGATGCTGGTTGGGCTGGTCACCCTGGACAGAAGAGGACAATGGCGTTGTTAGAGTCCACCTATTATTGGCCTCGGATGAAAGACGATATTGAGGTCTATGTACGCACTTGCCTTGTTTGTCAACAAGACAAGGTTGAAACCAAGGTGCCAGGCGGACTGTTAGAGCCATTGCCAATTGCAGAGAAGCCGTGGGATAGCATCACCATGGACTTTATTACTTGCTTGCCGAATTCGAAGGAGTTCGGGACAATCATGGTCGTTGTAGATCGCTTCTCGAAGTATGTCACATTCTCTGCCACTTCGGCCAGCTGCAAGGCCAAAGAGGCAGCTCGGGTGTTCATGCGGGACATCGTGAAATATTGGGGCATCCCCAAGCATATCATTAGTGATCGAGATCCTCGATTCACAGGTGCGTTTTGGAGGGAGCTGTTCAGTTTGCTTGGTTTCGAATTGCATTTTTCAACCAGCTTTCATCCTCAAATGGATGGGCAAACGGAACGTATCAACGCACTAATGGAATGCTATTTGCGGCACTATGTTAATGCCAATCAGAAGGATTGGGGGAGGCTGTTAGACACTGCCCAGTTTTCTTACAATTTGCAGCGAAGCGACGGGACGGAGTCCATTCGAGTTGGCAACTGGGCAGCAGCCCAACACTCCACAGTCATTACCCGTCGATGCCGGTTTGAAGAGTCCGGGGGCCTATCAAATGGCCAAAGCTTGGGAAGAGCAAGTTGACCTTGCCCGTTCCTATCTTGATAAGGCAGCCCGGAAGATGAAAAAGTTTGCGGATCGTAAACGGCGTCCGGTTGACTATAGAATTGGGGATAGAGTCATGGTGAAGCTCAATCCAAGGCAATTCAAGTCATTGCGGAAGTGAGTCAAAACTTGATACGTCGTTACGAGGGGCCGTTTGAGATTGTTGCCAAGGCTGGCAAGATCTCCTATAGGGTTGACATGCCCCATCACTTGAAGATCCATCCCGTCTTCCATGCAAGCCAATTGAAGCCATTTTTTGAATACGTAGAGGATAAAGATCGGGGGTAGTCCGGGAGAGCTCCGATTTTCATAACTCCACCTACCATGGACAAACAAATTGAAGCCATTATCAATCACCAACTGGTTCGCGGCAAAGGTTGGAACAATTCGAGCTCACAGTTCCTTATTCACTGGAAAGGGACAGCACCAGAGGAGGCGACATGGGAAAAATACAAGGACTTGTGGCAATTTCGCGACAAGGTCCGCTCGTACTTGCAGTTATGTGGCGCCGGGATCGTCGCCAACTCAAGTGGGGGAGCGTGTCCCGCCCCAACGGGACCAACATTAAAATGCAGCAGGTCCAGGGGCACGGCAGAGGCATTTTGCAGAATGTCGGGTCCCAAATTGAGTTCTGATTTTATTTCGTCTTTAGGAGACAAATTTGAATTCCTTGGTGGACAACTAAAAGAATTGACTAGGAGACATGATGGGTCCCAAGGGATGTGACAAGGGTGACTTGTTGGAAAAGCTTTCCACCAACCCTTGACTTTGTAACTTTGTAGCCTTTTCTTTGGGATCTTGTTCCCATTTCGTTTTTCCTTTACATAAGAATTCAAAAGTAGTTGTAAATGGTAGAGAGAAGAACATTGTAAAGAGACAACAATTGGAAATATAAGAAAATTGGCTTTGGCCTCCCAAAATCTTGTTCCTTTACTTTCCGTCTTTTGTTTGGCTGCGTTGTGGACTGTTTTTAGGTCGTTTAGGCTGTTGCGTTTGTTTGTGGTTTGTGTAGGACTGAAGCACAAGAAGGCTGTGGTTGCCCTTCCTTTGTTGTCCTACGAGGCTCGGAAAATAGCCCTGTGACACTTTCCTTGTATTGATTTTGATATTAATAAAGGTTGGGAAGAGTTCCTGTAAAGTGTTTGTTCATTACTTAAGTTTGCTGCGTAGAAACTAAGTTAAAGTATTTCTATACTTAATTAGTCAAAAATGTGAAGGTGTTAGGCTGAAGTTTGTAGACGTTTGCAGACTGCCTAGGAGTGGTGTTAAATCATAAAAATCTTTTAGTTGCCATGAACACGTCTTGTGGAGCAAATTTGGAACTATCGAGGTGCATTGTTGCATCCCCTGTTTGTCATTTTAAATCCTCGATCTTTGAGCCAAGATCATGTGTACCCAAGCTCCAAGGCTTCTTAAAGAAGCTATTGCTTTTTACTAAACCTTAAATTTTGTTGTTATTATTGAGCTGAATCTGTCTAATTAGAGAAGAATTTGTGTTTGCTTATGATATTTGGACAAAAGATTAACTTTAAACTTAAGAAATTTTAATTTCAAAACTCAAATTCATTTGAAAGGTAGAATTTCAATTCCAATTTTTTTTAAAAAAAAATAACACCAAACCCATAATTAGTTTATATTTTGCAAAAGAAAAAGGCCATAAAATTTTATAAAAAAGACTCAGGACGTGGAGAGATAGTCCATATTATGTGGGAGGAATATATTAAAGAAAAATTAGTAATATCAGAGTTGTTTTATCGGACTAGTAGATCTTCGTAAAAGTATTTATATCTGAAAATATATAATAGCATGTAATCACAATCATTTATTTATAAAAGGAATATGGAAGTATGTGATTTATTAATGTGGCATCTTAGGATCGGATATCTTCATACCTTATTTATAAACTATGATTTGCTCTTTTAGTAACATTGTATAAGAGTTGGAAAAACTTTGATAGTTTTTACAAGTCATGTGTGATTTTCATTTTATTTTAAGAATAAGTATGACTTTTAAAATTCAAATTACATGTTCAAATAAAAAATTTCACATGCCCTTTCCAATGCAGTACTTCACTGTGCGGAGCTGGCAACTAGCTAAGTTAGATAGTTTGTTGTTAGAATATCTATCCAAACCAATGATTTCAAATCATGATTTTGTAAACAAATAACCAAAATGGTGGTAAATGTATGGGTAATGTTTTATTTAAACAAAATTAAATAATAAGATTAAATTTAACTAATAGGACAACAGTGGTTTAGCCATGTATGGTCCATAGTTAAATTTAATACCTTTTTTTTTATATAAATCTGTTAGGTTTAGGGTAAATAACCAAAATGAACTATATTTGTTATACGTTAAGGGTCATTTCAATCAAGTAAAAACATTAAAGACTAAAATGAACATTTTTCTTATACATTAAAGACTATTTTAATCAAGTAAAATACATTAAAAAAAATCAAAATAAAACATCACACATTTATTAAAGACCATTTTGGTCATTTTCTCATTTATTATACGTCTATAACAACATTTGATATTTAAATCTTATTCGTCTATTATAAATAAAATAACCCAAATAATCAATTTTCCAATCTTTTTATGTGTGAAAAGAAAAATGATGCAACTAAAATTCTCTAACTTCATTTTTAATTTTCTCACGTGTTCCAAGTTCACAAGAATTTTGTCGTTTTAGTTTCATTATTCGAACGTATAAAGTTTTATTAAAGTTATGTCTTCGATAAAATATAATTAATAATTATTATTTTCATTATAAATAACAAATCAAGTACATACATATTGTAAGGTTATCATGAAGAAATAAAATAACAATAAAAAAATTAATTAAAATATTTTTCATCGATTATAATGAAATACTATTATAAAAAGTAAACACTATAGAAAATTCTGACTAAATATATCTGAAAATCCTTGTTAATAATCACTCCAACAGTGTAAAAAGCAAGTAGCAAAAAATAGCAATAATCAACGAGTTTTTTCGCCTTGAGATAAATTATTCCAATAAGTGGCAATATCCATTAAGTCCCGAGAGAAGAGTAATAAAAATATTGGGAAAGGCAAGCACAAAATAAATGTGCACGATAGGGCAATAGTGGACGAATACCCAAGTCAAAACGTTCCCTTCTATTCAAGAGAAGACAAAAAAAATGCAAGAAAAACACTGTTGGAGCAGCAAACAAATCAACCAAAGCAAAGAAAATAAATGAACACACGAGACACCAAGTTTAAAGTGGAAAACTTCTTCAGTGTGAAGAGTAACAACCACAAGGCCAAAGCTCCACCAAAATCAACAAGATTTACAAAAGTGTTCTCCAAAATGACAACCAATAAAGTGCCAAACAATGAGCAACACAACTGCAAGACAGCACCAAAAATTAGAGAAATAAAAAAGGAGCAAAATCACCAAAATGCAGCTATTGTTCATGAGCTAAAATCTGGAACTACGTGACTCCAAATCATCTCTCTCAGTTCCCAATCAAAGATTAAGTTGAAAGAAACAAATTGTCCAAAAATCAGCTCAATCAAGTAAGAAACGAAGTGGGAATCGCGATTTGAAATTGGCTCCTAGGGCTTGTGCGAAAATATGCATTCTCTCACTTTTCTGTCTATATAGCTGCTGATCTAATTTTTGTGATACTCCAAAATAAGATCCAAAAATAAAGTCTTACATATGCATCATAAATATTAGGCTTATGAGAAAAGTGAGATAGTCAATTAGGCTAAATTTATTCACAAATGAAAGGAAGGAGACTCAAAACCTTGGACTTTTATTTATCCACGTAGAAAGGAAAAAGACCCAAAACCCAAAAAAAAAATGATTTGGGGCTCAATCTTGGAACGCTGGAAATACGCGATCGCGAGAGGGGTGAGAATGATCGGACAGCCAAGGGTTTTTTTTTAACTAACTAGACATCCAAATTCTTTGGCCACCATGAAGAAATTATAAACTAGAGGTCAAAGGGCTACCACATCGACCAATTGACAATATAACAATTTTAAAAAGTAGAAGGGCAAGTACATTTTTCATTTTTTTAGTTGTTGTTGTAGTAGTACTATTTGATTTTCGAGTATTTATGTTAAGCCTTACCATGTGTTTAATAATTTATTGTATGTCTTAATTAATTGACATCAGTTCCACTAATATGATTTTGTTTATTTTCTAAATCAATAATTTATTTTTGAGTTAGCAAACAATGCACCAATAACTATTTAAAAAGTTTTAAAAATGTCAGCAACGTAAATAAAAACAACATTAGTTTAAACTAGAATTGTTGGGAATCTCAGCTAAGAGAACCCCTCCAAAAATTGGCGTATGCCACTTTTTGCAACGCACACACGGTATTCTTTAGTAAAAGGCGAAAGAATAGTTCGCTATGTGTTCATTGCGTGGCTGCGTGAGTTACAAATCAGTAAAAGGAGCTATTTTTATCATGGTTGCACATGTTGCCACTTCACTTGTAGCCGATGTGGGATTTACGTTCTACGTGGTACTATAATATAAGTTAATGGTTGAAAAACTTTCAAAAAAAAATTCAAACATTAGGCCTTAAGTAGGATTTTTTAGCTACATTTTCAATAATTACAATTTATAGCTATACTTTGGTTTGGTACGAATTTGTATTCGTGGTACTTTTTAGCTGATTTCAGAGAAAAAATATAAACTGATTTGTATTAAAATGAATACATATTAGGAGGAGAGAGACATGTGAGATCAAGAAAGGGAGGAGAGAAGACTGTATTTTGTATTTATTTTGCATTGTGTTCTGTATTTATTTAATGCATAACCGTTTTGTATTTGATATTAATTGTATTTGAAATACAACTGTATTTATGATCTCTCCTCCCTCACTCGATCTCACTTGTCTCTCTCTCCCCTCTCTTCATCTCAAATACAATTGATACAAGTACGTCTATTTAATATATCAGGTACCTTTTGTAGGTATTGAAGTGTTTTGAGCGAGTCAAGATACAAGTTGTCAAGTTTCTTATAATTTTTCTAGTGTTCGGAGAATAAGTATTTATCTTTTACAACAGATATAAGATTTCTTGAAGGTTTGTGTAATCAATACAATGACTATAATATGCATTTGGTCTTCAATTATAAACTTTAAATTATTGTGAAGTTTTGAGATTGGATAAGATTAGGACCACAATTGTAGTTTCATAAATTACATAGATTGTGGTATAGTGACCAAAAATATGATCCCTAAAAGTGTTGTATGGGAAGTTATCAAATCTCGTTGTTGTTGTTGACGGCGGAGACACTAAAGATGGGTTGCGATCAGATTTTTTTGATCTCTTAATAATTTTTGACCTTTCAAAAACTTGGTCAGACAGACTATAAGTCATAAAGAGATCTAAATGAAGGAAGGAATTAACAAACTTATATGATTGTGTATATATTGTTGTCAATCTGTATTTAAAACAGAATTACTGATTTCAACAAACTTTGCAGAAACACGAAGTTATCAAAGTTTAATGAACCAGTAAGAACAGAAGAACAAAAATTAATTCACAAAAACTAAAATATGTAAAACATACCAAAATCTGTAAAAGACAGAACGAAAAAAGATCAATCTTACTGAATGCACAGTGTCCCCTTAAGGAAATTATTCCCCTCTAGTATCCGAGGTTTGATTTGGAATATGTCCTCCCAGGATAGAATGATCTCAATCACCAGTGTATTGATACCCAAAACGCTGGTGTCAACGAGCCACTCAATGACAGTAAAGTACACAAAAAATATTGGTGCAAAAGAAGAAGAAGAAGAAGAAGAAACCAGAAATTTTCGTAAGTAAAAAATTCTAAAGAATAACTGGTATTTATAGCCAAGAGGAACTGATTCCGAAAGGTTGCAACCTTTCAAAATCCACACTGCCATTAATGAAAGTTTGCAACCTTTCAAACGGTCATGGTTGTTTCTGAAAGTTGCAACCTTTCAGAACAGTCATTTCCAACGGCGAAAAATTTAAATAAAACGGAAAAGTTTAAATAAATTGGGTCGCGCAAGGATTCGAGTCGGATCAGAACGTTTTCGTTAATTAACTAATTAATAGCCATTTAATTTAATTAATTAATTAAATAAATAACTAAGTAATTAAAACAAACTTTGTCTAAAAAATAACCTCTCGATCATTTTCCAAAGCCAAAGCCAAAGCCAAGCGAGCGACAGCGCGAGGGGGGTCCCTCTTTCCAACCCTTTTAACAATTAATAGAAGTGTTTCCCTATTTAAACTTTTCTATTTTTCTTTCCACCACCGATGAGGGAGAAATGTCTTTTTACTAAAACATAAGAAGACTTTTCAAGTTCCTCTCTTTTCATCTTCCCTCCATTTCCCATTAACTATTGTTATATACCCAACATATATATGATGATATATTTCTGTTACACCCCAAATTCAAATCACACTACAAAAATATATTAGTTCAAACAAACATAGAAGAAAGGTACAAACCTAAGAAGTGATCATCATAATTCATATGATCAGTTCCATGACTGTACTTTATTATTACAGAATTAAGCTTTTATAACAAACACTTAGGGGTCGTTCGGTAGGAAGTATTAGGAGAAATAGTCCAAGTATTATATGTGGTATTATTTAGTACTATGTTTGGTAGGAATTTTGGGTCTATGTATAATCAATCCATGTATTAGTTATACACCCTACATGGTATTATAGGGTGTATAACTAATACCTTCCATTTGGTGGTATTAGTTCTAATACCATGGGACTAATCTAGGTAAAGACAAAAATACCCCCTCAAATCCTTTTAATCATTTTGTTTATTTTCTTAATTTTATGTTTGATATTTATACTAATAAATTTATTTAAATAAATTAGCTTACAAATTTTATTATTTAGATATAACTTTTTGTTTCTAAAATATGAGTTATTTAATCTATTTATTATTAATATAAAATATTATAATCCGACTAATATGCTAATGTTGATGTATGAATTTAAGAACAATTCATAAGTCAAATATTGCCTCTTAACGGAAGTCCATTAAACATTACACAAGTAGTCTAAAACAAGAGCATATATATATATATATATATATATATATATATATATATATATATATATATATATAACATCTCGAGTATAAAAATAGTTTAAATTATTTTGCTATATTTTTTAAATTTTTTTTATTTTATGATGAAGAAATTTTTTTTTTTAATTTATTGATACAAAACAAAGTTCAATAAATTTTTTCTATAAATTATTATAGTTGTGTGACCTTTTGAGATATTCACTCCAATTTATTAAGATGACAATTATTTACTCTCAAATAATTTAAGTGAGAAAATAGTGAACATGACAATAAAAATTTTATTCTCCTAAATAGTTAAAATGCTGTAAAAAAAATAATATTGTCCGTCAATTATCTACCTTGACCCAATTACATGAAATAGAAAAATACCATAATAACTCAAGGGTATAATTGGAAAGAATTTTTTTTGTAGAGTTTTAAACCACACACAAACTAGGTAAGAAACAATGAACCAAACACTTGATAAAAATAACCCTTGCATTACTAGTCCATGCATTACCAATCCCTGCATTACTAATCCATGCATTATTGATCTTTGTACCAAACGACCCCTTATACTATTGTGGAAATTAGTAATTTAGCAATTGCAAGGGTCACAAGTGCAGTTTGATCCACATTTGCATCCATTTCCTCCTTCTGCTTTCTCCTCGACCATTTCATAGCTACAAAATTATATTACAAGTAATCTTTAATTAATTTCCCAATTTAATAACTATATAGTATATGTTTAAACAAAATTAATAAAATAATAGACCTACTTGTTGATGGGTGCAACACCTTGAATTATGGTAAAGGTGGTGGACTTCTCCATGTCCGGGTACATTCCACATCTACGATAATAAATTTCATCAACACACACGATTGTTCTCTAAGCCACTAAAAAATCACTATTTTTCTAGTGAAAAACCTTCGGCGGTTATTTCATTAATTTTTTTTATTGAATCGGTGAGAAAAGAAAAAATAGTAATGTTTTTATACGGAAAAAAAAATTAGACAATTTCTTAATATTTCAGTTCAATGAAAAATGAGTGGAATAACATGTACTACGATACAGATTTTCCACTTATTGAGATGGAAAAACCCATTATTTCTATTAGTGTGTATTCTTTTGTGGTGCATATGGGTAGAAAAGGTAAAAAGGAGTAATGTTGACATATGCGGATTTAGGGTGGATTCTATCTAAATTCATTGCTTTTACACGAATTATACACTTAGTTAAGTTTAGACGTGTCTTTGAGATTTCGATTATAGTCTAGAGGATACTTGTGCCTTGTCCCCTATAAATATCTAAATTATTCACTGATAAAGAAATTGATATTTTAACAGCACAAAACATTATATTAACGTTTTCTCAATTCTAAAGTTTTCTCTCATCATTTTCTCGTTTAAAACAGACTCATAAAGAATATTCATACCGGAATCTCTGATTCCAGAATGAACATTTAAAGTTGTTATCAAAATAATAATTGAAGCAATGACACTTCAATTTTACTGATTTGCTCACTTAGCTTATCTAATTATATTGATGTTCTTTATACGCTCATCAAACAACGTCCAATCAATCTCCATATTTTTAAGGGAAAATTATATGAAATAACAAACTATTAATTCAAATTAAATGTTATAGTCATAGTTTATTTTATTTGTAATTCGCAGCAAACAACCATTTTTTTTGTCATCGTTCGGTATACAATTACCCATTCGGTATACAAACCCATTCGGTATACAATTACTATTTTTTAGTTTGTTTATACAAATTCAATTTGTCGTTTGTATATTTTCCATAGTTATACATAACAAGACATGTTTGTATAATCTCTTTATGTATATATGTAGTAATTTTGTTTATATACAAGTACTATGTTTTAGTTTGTATACAAATCAATATACAAATTATCAAAATATACAGATCAAGACATGACAGATTTTTATGTATAAGTATACTGAAATATACAAATACAGTGTATATGTATACCAAAATATACAAATGCACTGTATATATATACCGAAATATACAAATGCAGTGTATATGTATATCGAAATATACAGATTAATAGTCATAGCAAATATAAAGTTTGCTATGAATCACAATTATACAAACTATAATTGTAACATACAAATATGATTTTTATATTTGCTAAACCTAAAATTTACTCTTTCTTTAACCTTACAACAAATTCAACTAAATAACCATTTTTTGAGCAAGCAAAATTTATATATAAAAATCCATTAGAATTGTAACTTTGGTAAACATGGATCCATAATTATAAAAATACGATGGATTCAATATGAAAAACTTTAAATATTGAATAGATAAAATTTAAATTCTAAATCTGACTCTGAACATATGCATATGAAAATGAAACATAGAGATAATATATACCACTATGTCCTTCAAGTTCTCAACCTTCTTGTATCATATAAGTTTAATTCATTCAGAATCTCTTTGGTCTCGTTGTCTCCACCATGCATAAAATGAATTGGACATAATTATTCAGTGCAATCTAAATTATATTTATTTTAATTATTTGACTATTTGGTACTCTATTAATTATTTGGCTAGACACATAATAGTGTTTCACCAAAAAAAATATTAAAAAAGAAAAATCCCCAAAACTAATAAGTGCATAGTTAAAACGAATAGACTTTAGAGATTAAAGATGAAGTAAAAGGAAATATACAGATAAAAAAGGCTTTTTTTAGCTTAAAAAGCTGATTGACTAAAAACAATATATCTCTAGCAAAAACAATACATAAATTTAGCAAAATTTATCTTGCTAGATGTGATAATTGAAAGAATTATGTTCAACCGTCCAAAGGCATAGGTCCAATGTTCCTATTTTTAAAATTCCATGAAGTCCTAATCAAATTTTATACAAATTTAGTTTAGGGCCAAAAAAGAAAAAAGTACACAATCGATATATGTACTTATTGCACTTAAAAATAAATAAATAATTTTTTTAAGGTAAATTATGTGTGAGATATTATGAAGAAGTAAAAAAAAGTAAAATACACAATTAAAATGAAAAAAATATTGTATATGATTATGTGGCAAATAACGATTGAAAAGTTACTCTATAAAAAAAAATAGCCCACGAAGTAAAGATCAATACCTTTTCTGGGTCGTTTGCTAGAGTGCATTAACAAAAATAATGCTTAAATTAGCTTTGTGTATTAGTAATATTGTTTGGTACATTTTTTTTTTCTTCATGGTACACTTCATTGTGCATTGGTGCGTGTATTACTAATACCATAAATTTCTATATATTAGTAGATCTGTCAATATAGGCTAACACACTCCATTCGGACCAATCCATACAAGCATTGAATTTGACAGGTCGGGCTAACTCCTTTTTTGTGGGCCAGAAAATGGTCAACCTAGCCCACAAGTATGTGGGCTATGAGCTCTGCCGGGCACACACTTTTTTAAAAGTATAATTTTTTAAATTAAATTATTATCATAAATATCGACAAGACAATAATACATAGTGTTAGTGTAATTACTTGTTGATCAATCCACAAATAAAATTATCTTTATAATATTTATTAAGTTTGATTTCAAGTAAAAACAAAAATAACTAAATAGAAATATTAACCTCATAATTTTCCAATGATCATAATAAAACACAAAAACTATAGCAATATTCCATATGCTACGAGCCTACGACCTACATAGTAATTCCTTTAATTTTTAGAGAATTTTTATTTTATGTAGTACATATTGTATAAACATAATTTGTATTTAAATTATAATATTTCAAACTTTAAATAAGTTTTGAATTTGGACTCTTATTATTTTTAATACTTTATTTATATTTTATTTTTTAATTGATTTTATTTGGCCCATGGATCGTTCCTATCTATATTTCTCAAGCCCTACAAATCAGCAGACTTATTTAGGTCGGGCTAGATGAGCTCAAAAAGTCTTAGTCCAATCCTATCAAATCACGGGTTAGGCCAGACCGGCCCAACGAGCCTAGCTCGTATTTGTCGACTCTTGGTATTAGTAATGCAGAGGAATTTAATACATGCATTAACATGGTTAAAAACCCAATTGTCCCTCAAAAGTACTTTTATATCTTTTCAACCATAATTATTGGGGATACTTTTGCAATAAATATTTTTATACAATGTATATTTTTTTTAATACACCAAACCAAACAACATGTATAACTAATGCAAGCATAATTAATACAAATGTTACTAATGCAAGCACTACTAATACACTCTATTTATAATTATTTCTACACACTCTACCAGCGAATGATTAAATTCAACAATAAATATCATTACGAATCTCAATTTTTTTAAAAAAATTATTGAGATAGTCTTATTAATGCGAAAATTAATATGGGATTAGATATGTATTTTCGTTGAACAATAAACGTACTTGAAATTTTGAGATCCATGCATATTCATTCTTTTAATCGAGTATTATTATTTTATAAGTGAGATTAGTACGCCATTAAAACTAAATATTAACCATTTTATAAATAATTTACTTTTGAAGGACATAAATATCAAAGAGAGATTTTATTAATATAGAATTAAATTCTGAAAACAAAAAACAAAAAGTATATTATTTATTAAATAAAAGGTCCACCTTTAATAATTTTGAAAAAAAAAAAAGTAAGTGAATATTATAATTAACCAAATTCAAAGAAATTTAGGGTAACCAGTACTTCTTCCAATTCCTTTACCGCCATCATACTTCTCCTATACTTCTCCGGTGTTCGCAGCTTCTTTGCTGCCATTGAAGTCTTAAGTTCTCCAAGTAGGTACTTTCTTCCTTTTTTTTTTTTTCTTATAATCTTTTTTTTTTTCTGGTCCTCATCGGTTATCGGCCTTGCTGTGAAGGTGAACGGTTCCGACCAATCTGATTTTTTTTGGTGATTACATGGATAGGATTTTTGGCTCTGTTGTTTTCGGGTCCTATAAACTTCGAATTTCTATGCTATTTCTTATTTGTGTAATTTTGGTATCTGTTGCTCTGCTAGTTTTTGTCTTAAAAGATGGTGCTTTTTACTAAACCTTAAATTTTGTTGTTATTAGTGAGCTGAATCTGTTTAATTGGAGAAGAATTAGTATTAGGATTGAAAGAGACTACTATGTTAAATAGCATTTGATATTGTTGTTGTGTTAACTGGTGCTTGATCATGGTGTTCGCGTTGTTTGGTGGTGCACTTAATATATGATTAAGAAGAATGTTGAATTAGGGTTTATCTTTTGGCTTATGTTGCAATCTTTAGGATTTGATTCTAACCAAAAAGATATAAATTGCTAAATTTATTGGCTTTAGGTTATGGAATAGGGAGTTGATTTTGTAATTTTCTAGTATCTCATGTGAACTATTTGGGTGTGAATGAATTGGTAAAGTGAACTATTTGGGTGCTAATGAATTGGTAGAGTGTATTGGCTGCTAAATGTGGTCCTCAATGATGTCTTTGTGCAGTTCCTATTTGCTGTTTGCATTGTTGGAGATATGGTAGCTGCATGTATAGTTCATGAAACTTCTTATCTTACTTTTTCGGTCTTTTATTTTATTTTTCTGGTCTTACTAATTATCAACACTGTTGAGTTTTGAAATTGATTTATGTGTTATTAGCTATCACTTTTCGTAGCTAGTGTTGTTCTTGTGTCAAGTCTATTATTTAGACTTCCATATATTTGGAGCAAGAGCAAGTCCATGTGTTAATTTGTGAAATTATTTGTTTGAAGAGATTACTATTATTGTAAAATTTCGTTTCAACATAACCATTTTTGATGGCAGGTGAAGCATATATATATGTATGTGAAATTCACTATAATTGTGAATTAAATTTTCAACCCATGATTCAAAAGTAATGGGTCCAATAATAATGAACCGTGTCAAATTTAAATTATGGATATGCTTCTGACTATGTTCTCTTTTGTTTGGTTATTTTAGTTTTTTGAGCTTGAAGCAGCTTTTTTCTTGGGTTGCCATGAACACGTCTTTTGGAGCAAATTCGGAACTATCGAGGTGCATTGCTGCATCCCCTGTTTGTCATTTTAAATCCTCGATCTTTGAGCCAAGATCATGTGTACCCAAGCTCCAAGACTTCTCAAAGAAGCTATTGCCTTTATGCAAAGATATAAATGCTAGAAATAACAGGGAGAGAAGCATTCCATTCTCTGTTACTTGTAGTGCCAGTCAGGTTGACACTGCTGCAGATGAGCCCAGCAGTCTTACATATAAGGATGCTGGTGTGGACATCGATGCAGGATCAGAGCTTGTGAAGAGAATAGCCAAAATGGCACCTGGAATTGGAGGATTTGGCGGACTCTTTCCATTAGGTATTATTTACCTTTAGCCTACGTTTTGTTGGTTAATCCTTTTACATGGCATCTTCAATTGAAAATCTTGATTCATTTGTTTAGTGAAAATGTAATCAAGATTTGCGTGTTATAAAATTATCAAACTCAAATGGACAGTTTGATCAATCAGCTGGTGCCATGACTAAAGTGAAATACTTAAGAAAAAATGTTCTTAAGCTTACTCTTATTTGGTTTTGTATACCATGGACAATGGGCTTTGAGCTCTTTAAATCAAGCTTGTATTCTTCTTTTAGGTGAGAAATGTTAGCTTTATTACTGAGGATGGATGCCAGGGTTGTACCTTTTTGTTCTTAAAATATTTGTGATGACACCAGTCTCTGGGTAATGCTGTGTATTCTTCTTTTAGGTGAGAAATGTTAGCTTTATTACTGAGGATGGATGCCAGGGTTGTACCTTTTTGTTCTTAAAATATTTGTGATGACACCAGTCTCTGGGTAATGCTGCATGCACCTTGACTAATCTAATGTGCAGCTTGCTACAGTACAAGCACAGTTGAGGAGTAATCCTTCTCATCTAGGCTGGAGTAAATGGGCACACATGTGTCACTACCTGCGAAGCCAGGCAGTCTTTATTTTGTCCTAGCAGCAGCATATGGCATTTAAACAGAAACAAAAGTTTGAAATGAAAAACCCAAGTATTAAGAAACAGTGATGTTAAAGTTAATTTAATCAAAAAGAAGTTCTTATGCTCATTTACAATTATTATATTTTATGACCGTTGCGTCCATGCCAATTTGTGCACACCTCTGCTACCTTCCACGGGATATCGGTAACTGTGTCCACCAAGGCTTACACACATATGTAGAAATCACCTAGTGTTTTTGCGTCTGATCAGATTTGAACCTGAGGCCTCATTGTTCTCAACCCGCTTAATTGATTTCTAGGCCACACCCTTGGGTGCCCAGCTATATAATGGCATAGCAACCTCTGTTCTCAGGGACCAAACTACGTCTTTTCATAGGTTTATTTTGCATTTACATTGCCGATTTACTGGTGGGACTGGTAGCAATCTTTTTCTCCTATGGGTTCTTTATGCATTAGGGTCAGACATGTGGTTTAGTTTTACCAAAATAACATAAGTTCAGGTCCGTAAGCTTATAACTTGGTGTACTGATGTCCACCATTACCACGAAAGCAGGTTTGTCTTGCGAAACGAGAAGTAGTTCTTGAAATTAGGCTACTTTCTACTTTGTAAGGTCATGCATCTTTTAAGCATTCAGTATTTCACTATGCAACATTGCCACTTTCTCGGTGCCTGCAAATACTCAAAGTTATAGTGGTAAAACCCACCAAAGGAGCACCATATGATTTTTAATTTTTGCTTTTCTACCAGCTAAGACAAGTCCTTTTCCTTTCTCCCACATCTCTTATTTTAATTGAACCCTTAAGCAGAAGGTGGAGAAACTAGTTTCTTCTCAGTTTAATATTCGTCTGTAAATCTGAAAATCTGAATTAGCCTGTCCAAAGTGCAAGTTATATCATTTCAAAAACCTGTTTTTACTGATGTTGAGTATCATTAACTGATGGAGTCACAATGCAACTGAGCACATACAAGTTTGTCCAATTGATTAATGCAACATTATAGTTGTTAAGACTTGTAGGTTATGGTCTTATGGAGTTCTAAAAACCTTAATTCCACTAATCCTTAGCTTGTTCCTGCTCAATATTCCCCTATATATATTTCTGCTCTATTTTCCTAATGGTCTGCGTAACCCATAGTCAAAGTATATGTTTTTCTTTTTCTTTTGTTCGTTGTTCTTTTGGTCTTTTTTATGTTGTTACTGATCTTAATTTTGTAAATTCTTCTTTTTGGGTTTTTTCTTGTACTGAGCAGGGGATTCATATCTTGTGGCTGGTACTGATGGTGTGGGGACAAAACTTAAGTTGGCATTTGAAACGGGAATTCATGATACCATTGGGATTGATCTGGTAAGTTTGATTCAACTTTTTATGTTTTTTGCAGATATGCAAAAGCCAATGGTGTCTTTCTTCCCAGGTTGCGATGAGTGTTAATGACATTGTCACTTCTGGAGCAAAACCTTTATTTTTCCTTGATTATTTTGCAACCAGCCGCCTTGATGTTGACCTTGCAGAGAAGGTATGTATGGCCACATATATCTATCTTACTTCCTGTCGTTTCCATAGCCTTGTTCAAACTGGTGTGTTGTCTCCTTTTTCTGTTAAACAGAGTTGGCTTCTTACATGTTGCAGGTCATAAAAGGTATTGTGGATGGTTGCCAGCAATCTGACTGTGCTCTTCTAGGGGGAGAGGTACCTATAACTCCATTTTTTCTCTAAAAATTACTCCCTAGTAAAAATTTTTTGTGACACTCATTCTGTAGCAAAAGCATTATATATGAATTACAAATATTGAGCTGCTGTTTCTAACAAAACAATTTCAGCATAAAGTTGATTAGTTTGTGCTGCTTTTTTTTTGGTTGATGTGTGCATGAAGTCATTGAGACATTCTGTATCACTTACCAAAACTTGTATCATGTCATTTTCCTGTTTCATCACACCTTTCCTTTTTCTTGTGCTATTATGGGTTAGTATTCTACTGCATATAGCTTCTCTCACTCACGAAGGTCCCAAATGTTGGTTTTGTTTCATGACATGGAAATGTGTGTGGTAAGACAAGTCTTCTTTTTGTATAGAATTGCCTGATGTGATCTAGTATATTTGTTGAGTGTGAATAATGACATGCGTTTAATTATTATATGTTTGGTAAACCATGGTTTTGGAACTAGAAACAAGTTTTTTTATTGCACTCGGTTGATTTGATGTGTGTTTCAGACTGCAGAGATGCCAGATTTCTATGCCGAAGGTGAGTATGACCTCAGTGGGTTTGCTGTGGGTATTGTGAAAAAGGATTCAGTTATTGACGGGAAAAATATCAAGGTTGGAGATGTTCTTATTGGTTTACCATCTAGTGGAGTTCACTCAAATGGGTTTTCTCTTGTTAGAAGGTTTGTCTACCTAAAGAGAAATTATGTATTTAAGCCTTTAAAAATAATTTGATAATTTCATTTCCTTTTGACTTGCATGCTTTTCTTTCCTTCCGTTGAATGATGATAATTTGCTACCTGTGTAGGGTTCTGAAGCAAAGTGGTCTTTCTTTGAAAGACCAGCTTCCTGGTGAATCTATTACACTTGGTGAAGCTTTGATTGCCCCAACTGTTATATATGTTAAACAGGTTTCACCTTTGGTTTTCTTTTCTTCTACTCCTATTAATAAAAAAATTCAATTTTTAATATTGGGTATGCAGTAATGTGTTTCACGGATTTGGAAAATGCAGGTTCTTGATATTATTAGCAAAGGAGGGGTTAAAGGAATAGCCCACATTACCGGAGGTGGCTTCACTGACAATATCCCTCGAGTATTTCCTAAAGGCCTTGGAGCCCTTATTTACGAGGGCTCTTGGACAATTCCTCCTGTTTTTAAATGGATTCAAGAGGTGAGTATCTTTTGATACTTGCTTGAATGTTCTTCCCTTAATTACTTGCACATGAGATACTAATCGCGTACACTTCTATTGCATGTTTTTTTTTCTTTAATGTTTGTGATATGGTCATTGAAATGTAGGCTGGAAGAATAGAAGATGCTGAGATGATGCGAACTTTCAATATGGGTGTCGGTATGGTCCTTGTAGTAAGTCCAGAAGCAGCTGATCGGATACTTATGGAAGTACAGAAGACAAGCATCGCATACCGGATTGGTGAGGTTGTAAAGGGTGACGGAGTAAGCTATAGCTGAAAGCTACGCAGGTGGTCATCGGAGGATAGACATGACGTGATGAGAGTTTTTTCTCCTACCTTCGATTAAGAGTTTGAAATTTAGGAGCCTCTCTTATCGATCGTGTTTATGGATCTCTGTGTTCGTCTAACAACCAATGCATAGACTCTTAAAGATGTGTTGTGTTATGTGTATTAGTGTGTCATTAGTTACATCTGTTAGCCATGAGGAGGATGTAGACAACTTCAACAGATTTTGAAATAGTTTTGCATGGAGTTTAGCAAATCATTTCCGCTATATTCCATTTTTATCAAAAGTGTCTTCTGGTAAGTGCTTCTTACACCAACTCTATTCTGTTTTTTCCATTGCTGGACAGCCAAAATGGTTGATTATACCACGAATAATAAGTCATAGATATTTGTGTTACTATAAATTATTTGATTAAGGCTAAATTTGACATTCAAAAGTTAAATTGTTACTCCCTCTAGTCCATATTAATTGAATTATTGGGGTTTGAAATACCCTTTTAAGATTGAAGGATTATTACTTTTCATTATTGCGCTTTTGATTGATTTCAAACTATTCTACTAAAAAAATGTAAAGTAGTAGTTAATAAGAAGTGTAAATTTATACTACCTTAAAAACATGAACTCCCTAACTTGAATGTTAAATTATTATAATACCCCCAACTTAAAAATTTATTATATGTTCTATATTTAATATTATATTTATATACACTATATTATATTAAAAGCAGACATCTTTTCACATTGATGGGTAGTGACTTTTCCTAAGGGTTGTGACTTCTTTTTTTTATAGAGTTGTGACTTTTTTGATGAGTTATGATATTTTCGAAAAGTTGTGATTTTTCTGAAGGATTGTGACTTATTTGAAAAGACACGATAAGCACATTTTCATACTATTCTTTGTTTTTTATAAATAGAGGGGGTTTCTCACACTTTTAAACTACAAATTTTGTAAGTTTTCTATTCTTCTACTTAAAACAAGGAAGATTGTGAGAGTTGTTCGATTATTCGATTACAATATTTTTTTTGTGGGTAAATTAGATAGATCAATAAAAATTGATGTAACAAGGAGAATGAAATAACTCAACTTCAAACGAGAAAAGTATCTTGATAATTAATATGTATTCATTTTCATAGCCATAAAATATACTTTTGTAACAACTCTTACTTGAAAAGAAGTTCAATGATTTTCCATTACACAAACTACAACTTGGTGTTCAGAATCTAAAAAGTCTCAAACTGTTGGAGAAAAAGTATTTGATCAAAAACTTGTTTGAAGAGTCCAAACTACATTTAATAAGTACTCTTTCGTTTTCAATTTATTTGTTGTACTTTTATTTTTATTAAGTTTAATATAGAATGTTCTTTTTTCTTGGGAGTGAGGACGCATCTTTAAGACCACAAAGTTAAAAGACATTTTTATATATTCTACATATGATCCTTAAATTAAAAGTCTTCTTTATTTTTTAAAATTTCATATCAAACTAAAATTAGACCAATCTATATCTATCTTTTTTTATCTATACTACCTTAAAAGAATGAACTAATAATTTAAATGTTAAATTATTATAATACCCCCAACTTAAAACACCAAATGTAGTATATCTTCTATATTTTATATTGTATTATATTATATCATATTATATTATATTATAAGTTTCCTGATGTTATTACAGATAGGACCCAATTGCAAAGATTTTTGGGAAGTCTAAATTGCATTTCCCCCTTTTACAAGAATTTATCTCGCAACTTGGCCCTTTATATGACAGACTAAAAAAGGATCATAAATCACCATGGACTGATAGTCATACCAATTTGGTAAAAAATATTAAATTTCGTGTGCAATCTTTGCCTTGTCTAACTCTTGCTAACCCTGCATGGTAGAAAATTATTGAGACAGATGCATCTAACATTGGTTATGGTGGAATATTGAAACAAATCAATCCTCATGACAAAAATGAATATCTGATTCGATTTCATTCCGGAAAATGGAGCAATGCTCAGAAGAAATATGCTACGGTGGCTCATGAAATGTTGACAATCGTCAAATGCGTATTAAAATTTCAAGATGATTTATAAAATCAAAAATTTTTGATAAAAACTGATGCACAATCAGCGAAATATATATTTGATAAAGATTTTAAACATGATCCATCAAAGATTGTCTAAAATTTAAATTTCTAGCATCACGTAAAGCAACTAAAAATGTCTCAGGTAGCCGTTTAAGAGTCAAAGACTTAAAAGCAATTTGTATCATCCAACTAAGACAGGATCTCTGAAGACAGGCGGTAGTCCGCGCGATCATCTTCAATCTAGCCTGTTAACATATGAATTCAAGGAGTAAATCCGAATCGAAGTATATACAAATTTTTATATAGTTTGATGACTGTATGGAAGGATCTAATCCTTTTACCAGAGCAAAGGGTCTGTCTAGATTCAATATGTATTGTTATTGAGCCCATGTGTCTAGAAGTTCTAACCGGGTATAGAGCGTCCTTTTCAACTCATTAACGGGCTTAGAACCACGGCTGGCTAGACGGAGTCACTAAGACAAAGCCAATAACTTCTTGTATTAAATATGACTGTACCACCATCTTCGAACCAAGTCAAGAAACCATATATAAATTTATTTATATTTAGATAAAGTCTAGATCTTTCATGGTAAATATAAAAACGAAGTTAAATATCCGACATAGATATGATTCTTTTAGCCGGACATAGTCACAGCTCTAGATCGAAGAAGGAGAAAATAAAATGAAAGGAATAATTAAAGTACCTTGTAACTAAGGCCAACACCAAGGCCTATGATAACTATACACTTTATTGACAACTCCAGTAAGTATTCGGCGAACTCACAAATTACAAAGAGCAAAAGAGAGAATTTTACAAAAGAGAAGAAAGAGAGAGAGGGTTTTTGAACCTGCCTCTCAACAACTAAAACTAAACTTATTTATATATAAAAAAAAGAATCTACGAACAGTAAATGTGGGTCCCTTATCAATGGATCCCTATATACAATAACAGTTTATTTACTGTTGATCAACAGTGTATTTACTGTTGATAGTGGCTTTTGCTGTAGCGATAAATTCTACATCTTGTCTTTTTTCTTTAATTTGCGGAGGAAATCTTCCGCCTTTTGAAGAGTATCTTCTGAGATAAGTTTGTTCGACTCACATGGTTGAGCCTCTTGAATATCTTCGGGGGCGACGTCCTCACTGGTCTCACTCCTCATGGACGTGTCTGATTTTTCATATTGAGTTATGTTAAGAAGTAGATTCCTTCTTATTTCTTTGAGATAATTATTAATCATCTCTTCTTTATTTCCGTCTTGGATGGAAATTTTGCGAGCAATATGCTTCACCGATCTATCTTGAATTACTCCCTTTTGAGGGGTGATGCAATATTCTTGCACCCTTTTTTCAATCAGATCCAACAATTCTTGTCTATATAAAGACTTGGTTTTGGAATCTCTTTTCATTAATTTGTCCCAGAAATTATTATAAAAAGTCCTATATAAACAAGGAATTTGCTCCTTGGTAAAACCCACTTCTGGAGTCCATTTATGAATCCAAGGAATCAAAAATTCAATGAAGAAGTATATTTGTTCAATTTTTTCGATGTAACAGATAAGATCTGTGTGATATAATGCGTTAGGATCGGGCGAAACTTTAACCCATTTTTTGTATAACTTAAGAAATGGATTTGGTAGAATTTTAATTGTTGGACCGTGGTATGACCACCAGTTTAAAAATCAATTAGGGATTGGCTCTGCGAATAACTTCGCACAAATTTTAATAAACCATGTGTGCTTATATCTCTCATTATTATAGATGAGGACTTTATCAAAAGCACGAATATAGTCCCAATATGTAAAACCCATAGAGACTTTATTCAGGTTGATCTGTCTTTCCTTCATTGTGGAGATACCCCAATCTTCAACAGATATAATCTGTTTGATTATCATTTTGGAGAAGTTATAAATATTCTCACTAGTGTTATAACCTGAAAAATGTTGAAACTCAGCACTACCGGTGCTTATTAGAATTGTCTCATAATAAGATCGGGTCTTGTATGACTCACCCGGGAAATATAATCCGCTAATCAAATATCACTGGAATATCTTTCAGGGTTCTTCTTTTCGCTGAATATCAGAATTTTCTAAAAGAAATATCATTTCTTTCTTGGATATTTTTTCATATGATTTAATATCATCAACATCTTCTTTTGCTATGGATGCAAAGGTATCACTCTGCTTCTGGGATAGATACTCCTGTAATTGTGCGTATAATGGATTATTTTTTGGAATATCTTCCAGATGTATAGAAGAAGCCTCCTTTTGAGAGCTTTTTAGATTCACCAAGCTCATCCCTCCTTTTTGTATGATTGGGGAGCTAGATGAAGAGGATCTGTATGACGATCCTGATGATCCCGGGGATGATCTTCCCCTTCCTCTGGTATAACCGCCTTTTCCTCTGGCCTTGATTACCCAAGGAGGGTCCATCCTACAAACAAAACATTTTATTTTATTCGAAAGCATAATAATTGTTATAATAATATAGTTCATCATCAAAATTAACGATTTCTTCTATCATATGAATAGAGTAGACATCTATCAGAATATCATCTATAATATTCCATAGAATAACTTCTTGTACGTCTCGATTGAGAGGACTACCTTTAAGATAGTAACTAAAGTTTTATCTGTAAAGAAAGGAGACAGAAAACTCATTGTGAAGATAGACATTCTCTAGATAAGAAATCTGGAAGAGAGTTATCACTCCCCTTTTTATAATGGATTTCAAAATCAAAAGGAGCTAGCTAGGCCTGTCACCTAGAAAAAATCAATTTTGATGCATCATGTTTAAAATCGTTATCAAACATATATTTCACTGATTGTGCATCAGTTTTTATCAAAAAAATTTGATTATATAAATCATCTTGAAATTTTAATATGCATTTGACGATGGTCAACATTTCATGAGCCACCATAGCATATTTCTTCTGAGCATCGCTTCATTTTCCAGAATGAAATCGAATTAAATATTCACTTTTTTCATGGGGATTGATTTGTTTCAATATTCCACCATAACCAATGTTCATCTGTCTCAATAATTTTCTGCCATGCAGGGTTAGTAAGAGTTAGACAAGGCAAAGATTGCACACGAAGTTTAATATTTTGTACCAAATTGGTGTGACTATCAGTCCATGGTGATTTATGATCCTTTTTTGGCCTGTCATATAAAGGGGCCAAGTCGCGAGATAAATTTTTGTAAAAGGGGGAGACGTAATTTAGACTTCCCAAGAATCTTTGCAATTGGGTCCTATCTGTAATAACATCAAGAAACTTAGAGGCAAAGTCAATCGATCGTTGAATTGGGGTAACCTTCCCTTGACAAATAAGATGTCCTAAAAATCTTACATTAGTTTGAAATAAACTCATCTTTGATTTAGAAATCACCAACCCATTTTGTATAACAATTTTCTTGAAAATGTCTAGATGTTTGATATGCATTTCAAGAGTCTTTGAGTAAACCAAAATATCGTCAATATTAAACAATGATAAAATCCAAATAAGGGTTGAAAATATCATTCATAATTTTCTGAAATTCAGAAGGAGCGTTTTTCAAACCAAAGGACATTACATTCCATTCGTATTGTCCAAATGGGACATTAAAGGCTGTTCTATAAGAATGATCTTTAAATATTTGAATCTGCCAATATCCGAATTTTAAATCAAAATTTGAAAATATATTAGCATCATATAATATAGATAATAAGTCTCTTTTATTCGGAATAGGATACCTAATCCATTTTAAATAGTTATTCAAAGGTTTATAATTTATTACTAACCTGGGGACACCACGTTTCCTTTCAGCCGCATAGTTAACATAAAATGCAGTACAAGACCAAGGTGATTTCGAAGGTTTTATCAAATCCTTTTGTAACAAGTTATCAATTTCCTTTTTGCAGAATTCTACTAATTCAACGTTCATCTGGCAAGGACGAGACTTAGTAGGAATATCATCCTCAGAGAAATTTTCTTCATATGGAAGAATAACAATATGCTTTTTCCAATTCCAAAAAGCACTAGATGATCAGCACAAATATCAATAGTCATTTGTTCAGAAATCAATTTAATTTTTTCTTGTACTTTGGTAGATTTCAAAGTATCAAATATATTCATACTAAACAATTTAAGTTGTAAAAAATCAACATGCTTTTGCTTCATATCAATTAAAGCGTTAATATCACGAGAAATTAGGTCAGTGATAAAAGTATAACTAATATTCTGATTTTCATATGTAGCAGAAAATTCTTTAGCATTTATGCTAGTGAACGGATAAATAACATTTATAAAAGGTGTTCCAAGTATAATCGGAGAGTATAACTGATTTTTAACCAAAAAAAAGAAATGCGAAATGCAAACTTTATTTTGGCAAATGCGAGTATTAGGCAGTTTATACTTTATATCTAAAGCATGTCTTGACGCAGATTTAACCATATGAGTTGTTTTTTCAAAGTATTTGGCAGGTACAAGACCTTCTTGAATGCGACTCACATCTGCTCCACTATCAATCATAGCGACATCAGTTACAGAAAAACTATTGTTAATTAGTATGGTGCATTTAACAGACCACTTATGAGCAGTAACAATTTGCATCATTCCTAGAAACATACCTTGTCTAGGATCAGAATTAAAAGGTTTTGCAAGAGTATTTTCTTCAGCAATATGTTTCCCTTTGTTATGAACAGTTTCAATCTGAGTAAGTCGATGATCACAAATCATTTGATTTTGTTTAATAGATTTAATCTAATTTTTTAAATTTTCAATTTCATTCTTCAAATCATTAAAAGAAGAATCTCTTGTAGAAATAGTCTATTTATGAAGTCTGTTATTAATTTTCGACAAAGAATAAGGAGCAGAATAATCATTTTCAAAATCATTCTTTTGTTTTTCAAAATTCTTTGAAGAACTAACAGTATTATTAACAACTAATTGAATTTTTTTTCACGAAGATTATTATCAGTAACCTCTTTCAAAAGTTCTATTACATTATTAGAAGTAATAGTATTGATATTCAAATCTTCAAATTGAGATTGCAATTTATAAAATTCATCAGTTTCACATGAACAAATATCACCTTGACAAGCATTGCAATCATTTATATTAGGACGCTGATTATTGTTAGATAAATCAGGCAAATCAATCTCTTCTTCTGAACCTGAATCAGAAGCATAATCAAATTTGGACCCAGAAGTGTATAAGAAACTATAAACCTTATCATGAACCTCATCATCTAGTTCTAAGGTTTTCAGCTTTCCAAGCTTTCAATTGGGTGCTATATGTCCAAAATTTCCACATTTATAGCACTTAATCTTGGCGAGTTCCCACCTAGACCTATTCTTTGTAAATCTATTATATATGATACGCTCTTCTCTCGTCCCGTTCTTCCTTAGATCTATGTCTATGTTTAGACCTTTTCCTGTAAGCTTTGTCGGGATTAGAGCTTCTAGAATCTCTATGCTTGGTCTTCATACTATTAGCTGAAGTATCAGGTAAACCAAACTGAGTACAAAAGTCTCCTAGCTGAGATCTTTCTCTAAGCTTATCTATCTTAAGTTGTCTAGATAACTTTAATTCATTGCACAAATTTATGCCTTCTTGAGTGCAAACGCCTATCAACCGGCCATAGGTATAATCATTATAGGGAACTATACCTTGCTCATTTCTGAGGATTTTTCTATCTCGTTCTGCAAATAAAAGGGGAAGGCCATCTATACATTTAGCTTTCCAATGCTCATATTTATTTTCGGGTAGCTTCATCACCCTACTAAGATAAGTATTTTTATACCACTTAAATTCTCCCAAGTTTCTACAACGTAGACCGTTTAACAGGGTACGAACAATTTCGAACTGATTAGTAAATCTACCATTAAAATGTTCTAAAATGGTTAAGATTAAGGTATAAACGGCGTCTTCTCTATTTGCAACAAGAGTCATACCTAAGTTATCAACACCTTCATTCCCAGAAAGAGAAAATGGTCTAAAACCCCCCCAACCTATATCCGAAATCCCAACTACACACTCCAACTTTACGGGTGTCCTATTACCCACCTGAACTTTATATTTCTCTATTTTATACATACCTAAGTGCTGACCTGTCATGGGAGGTGTTCTCACCTCCTCTAGGCGCATCAGAAGGTTAATTTTGACGAAAAATTCCTTCTTCTCCAAAAAATAAACCATTATTTCTTCTCCCCCACCATCAACCCTTGTTTCTTTTATAAAAAAATTCACAATTTCCTCTCAATATTAAGTAGGGTTTAGTTGTTAATGTTCATTTCTACTTCAAATTTTGAATTTAGAATTTGTAATCTGCTCTAATTTCTTATTTAGGTCTCTAATTTGAATTTTGAATTTCTCGAAATTCATCAAAAATGGCAAATGAAAACTTGAATAAGCTTTGTATGGATGAATCAGACCCAATGCTCAACGCTCTAGTGAGATGCAAACACAAAATTTTGCTGAATTTGCAAACTTCTTGGTCGAAATTAAATCCGGGAAAAGATTTTTGTTCTTTTACGTTTTAGAAGGGAAATGGGGAAAAAAACAAGAAATGGGAGTTGAAGAGGCGGGGTACCTAGCGTGTGGAATCACGCAGGCCTAATTATTTGGTTTATGTGTTGAGGTCAGCACTTAGGAGTGTATAAAATAGAGAAATATAAAGTTCAGGTGGGTAATAGGACACCCGTAAAGTTGGAGTGTGTAGTTGGGATTTCGGGTATAGGTTGGGGGGTTTTAGACCATTTTCTCTTCCCAGAAATGGCATTTTTCACATCAGCCTTTTGTTCAATGGTCATATAATTATCCCACCAACCAAGAAGTTGGCTAGTAAAACTTGCAATTATCATTTTGCAAATATTTCTATCTGTGTTTTTAATATTTTTACACACAGTTGCATACATAAACATTCTATAAACAAGAATAGTAAGTTGTCTATCAGTCAGACTATCAAGGTTCCATTCATAAATTTTAGAACCGCTATAAGAAGTATTAGATTGATTCCAGTCTCGTTCCTCTATGAGCACATCCTGAGGAGTTGGTCTGGAATAATAATACGTTTGCATGCTGGGTTTATGCGCAAATTTAGTATTACCACTATTCTTCTTGGGATAACCCTAATGTTTATTAAATTCTAAAGAAACATGATTTTTAAAATCAAAAGTGTTTTCCATTTCATCAGCAAAACTCTCAAACAAATCCATAGGACTTGCCTTGAATTTAGAAAACTTTTTATCAAGAAATTCTTCGAAGTCATAGATCGATTTGAATTTAAATTCTGAAATCTCCGGAGGTCGTTGCACAAGAGTAGACATAGTAAGAGCTTCTGAATTAGTTTTAGAGGTTGAAGTTTTATCAAAAGTCTTTAAATCATTTTTTATTTGAATTATCAAAGCAGTTAGTTCATCTAACTTTTGATCAAGAGAACCGATAGGTTCACCTAAAACTTTAACATAAAGTCCCAAATAATTTTTTTGAGAAATCAAATTATTAATTTCGTTGATGCTGACTGCCGCAACATCTTCTTCAATAAATTTTTGAAGTGGATTAGGTATCATATTCCGAATAATAATGCCCTTTGGTTTAAAAAATGCTCCTTCTGAATTTCAAAAAATTATGAATGATATTTTCAACCCCTATTTGGATCTTATCATTGTTTATATTGATGATATTTTGGTTTACTCAAAGACTCTTGAAATGCATATCAAACATCGAGACATTTTCAAGAAAATTGTTATACAAAATGGTTTGGTGATTTCTAAACCAAATATGAGTTTATTTCAAACTAATGTAAGATTTTTAGGACATCTTATTTGTCAAGGAAAGGTTACCCCAATTCAACGATCGATTGACTTTGCCTCTAAGTTTCCTGATGTTATTACAGATAGGACCCAATCGCAAAGATTCTTGGAAGTCTAAATTACATTTCCCCCTTTTACAAAAATTTATCTCGCGACTTGGCCCCTTTATATGACAGGCTAAAAAGGATCATAAATCACCATGGACTGATAGTCACACCAATTTGGTAAAAAATATTAAACTTCGTGTGCAATCTTTGCCTTGTCTAACTCTTGCTAACCCTGCATGGCAGAAAATTATTGAGATAGATGCATCTAACATTGGTTATGGATGAATATTGAAATAAATCAATCCCCATGAAAAAAATGAATATTTGATCCGATTTCATTTCAGAATATGGAGCGATGCTCAGAAGAAATATGCTACGGTGGCTCATGAAATATTGACAATCGTCAAATGCGTATTAAAATTTCAAGATGATTTATATAATCAAAATTTTTTGATAAAAACTGATGCACAATCAGTGAAATATATGTTTGATAAAGATTTTAAACATGATGCATCAAAATTGATTTTTGCTAGGTGGTAGGCCCAACTACCTCCTTTTGATTTTGAAATCCATTATAAAAAGGGGAGTGATAACTCTCTTCCAGATTTCTTATCTAGAGAATACCTATCTTCACAATGAGTTTTTTGTCTCCCTTCTTTACAGATAAAACTTTAGTTACTATCTTAAAGGTAGTTCCTCTCAATCGAGACGTACATGAAGTAATTCTATGGAAGATTATATATGATATGCTGATAGATGTCTACTTTATTCATATGATAGAAGAAATCGTTAATTTTGACGATGAACTATATTATTATAACAATTATTATGCTTTAGAATAAAACAAAAAATTTTATTCGTAGGATGAACCCTCCTTGGGTAACCAAGGCCAGAGGAAAAGGCGGTTATACCAGAGGAAGGGGAAGATCATCCCTGGGATCATCAGAATCGTCATACGGATCCTCTTCATCTAGCTCCCCAATCATAAAAAGAGGAGGGATGAGCTTGGTGAATCTAAAAAGCTCTCAAAAGGAGGCTTCTTCTATACATCTGGAAGATATTCCAGAAAATAATCCATTATACGCACAATTACAGGAGTATCTATCCCAGAAGCAGAGTGATACCTTTGCATCCATAGAAAAAGAAGACGTTGATTATATTAAATCATTTGAAAAAATATCCAAGAAAGAAATGATATTTCTTTTAGAAAGTTCTGATATTCAGCGAAAAGAAGAACCCTGAAAGATATTCCAGCGATATTTGATTAACGGATTATATTTCCCGGGTGAGTCATACAAGAGCCGATCTTATTATGAGACAATTCTAATAAGCAACGGTAGTGCTGAGTTTTCGCATTTTTCAGGTTATAACACTAGTGAGAATATTTATAACTTCTCCGAAATTATAATCAAACAGATTATATCTGTTGAAGATTGGGGTATCTCCACAATGAAGGAAAGACAGATCAACCTGAATAAAGTCTCTACGAGTTTTACATATTGTGACTATATTCGAGCTTTTGATAAAGTCCTCATCTACAATAATGAGAGACATAAGCACACATGGTTTATTAAAATTTGTGCGAAGATATTCGCAGAGCCAATCCCTAATTAGATTTTAAACTGGTGGTCATACCACAGTCCAACAATTAAAATTCTACCAGATCCATTTCTTAAGTTATACAAAGAATGGGTTAAAGTTTCGCTCGATCTTAACGCATTATATCACACAGATCATATATGTTACATAAAAAAAATTGAACAAAAATACTTCTTCATTGAATTTTCGATTCCTTGGATTCATAAATGGACTCCAGACGTGGGTTTTACCAAGGAGCAAATTCCTTGTTTATATAGGACTTTTTATAATAATTTATGGGACAAATTAATGAAAAGAGATCCTAAAACCAAGTCTTTATATGGACAAGAACTGTTGGATCTGGTTGAAAAAGGGGGTGCAAGAATATTGCATCACCCCTCATAAGGAAGTAATTCAAGATTGCTCGGTGAAGCATATTGCTTGCAAAATTTCCTTCCAAAACGTAAATAAAGTAGAGATGATTAATAATTATCTTGAAGAAGTAAGAAGGAATCTACTCCTTAACATAACTCAATATGAAAAATCAGACACGTCCATGAGGAGTGAGACCAGTGAGGACGTTGCCCTCGAAGATATTCAAGAGGCTCAACCATGTGAGTCGAACAAAATTATCTCAGAAGATACTCTGCAAAAGGCGGAAGATTTCCTCCGCGAATTAAAAAAAAAATTCAAGATGTAGAATTTATCACTACAACAAAAGCCACTATCAATCATAGCGACATCAGTTATAGAAAAACAATTGTTAATTAGTATGGTGCATTTAATATACCACTTATGAGCAGTAACAATTTGCATCAATCCTAGGAACATACCTTGTCTAAGATTAGAATTAAAAGGTTTTGCAAAAATATTTTCTTCAGCAATATTTTTTCCTTTGTTATGAACAGTTTCAATCTGAGTAAGACGATGATCACAAATAATTTGATTTTGTCTAATAGATTTAATCTAATTTTTAAAATTTTCAATTTCATTCTTCAAATCATCAAAAGAAAAATCTCTTGTAGAAATAGTCTGTTATTAATTTAGACAAAGAATAAGGAGCAGAATAATCATTTTTAAAATCATTCTTTTGCTTTTCAGAATTCTTTGAAGAACTAGCAGTATTATTAACAACTAATTGAATAATTTTTTCACGAAGATTATTATCAGTAACCTCTTTCAAAAGTTCTATTACATTATTAGAAGTAATAGTATTGATATTCAAATCTTCAAATTGAGATTGTAATTTATAAAATTCATCAGTTTCACAGGAACAAATATAACCTTGACAAGCATTGCAAGCATTTATATTAGGACACTGATTATTGTAAGATAAATCAGGCAAATCAATCTCTTCTTCTAAACCTGAATCAGAAGCATAATCAGATTTGGAACTAGAAGTGTATAAGAAACTAGAAACCTTATCATGAACCTCTTTATCTAGTTCTAAGGTTTTCAGCTTTTCAAGCTTCCAATTGGGTGCTATATGTTCAAAATTTCCACATTTATAGCACTTAATCTTGGCGAGTTCCCACCTAGACCTATTCTTGATAAATCTATTAGACTTACAATACGCTTTTCTCTCGTCCGGTTCTTCTTTAGATCTATGTCTATGTATAGACCTTTTTTTCCTGTAAGGTTTGTCGGGATTAGATCTTCTAGAATCTCTATGTTTGGTCTTCATACTATTAGCTGAAGTATCAGGTAAACCAAACTGAGTACAAAAGTCTCCTAGTTGAGATCTTTCTATGAGCTTATCCATCTGAAGCTATCTAGATAACTTTAATTCAATGCACAAATTTATGCCTTCTTGAGTGCAAACGCCTATCAACCAGCCATATGTATAATCATTATAAGGAATTATACCATGCTCATTTCTGAAGATTTTCTAACTCGTTCTGCAAATAAAGGGGGAAGCCCATCTATAAATTTAGCTTTCCAATTCTCATATTTGTTTTCAGGTAGCTCCATTACCCTACTAATATAAGTATCTTTATACCACCTGAATTCTCCCAAGGTTCTACAACGTAGACCGTTTAACAGGATACGAATTGATTGGTAAATCTACCATTAAAATGTTCTAAAATGGTTAAGACTAAGGTATAAATGAAGTTTTCTCTATTTGCAACAAGAGCCATACCTAAGTTATCAACACCTTCATTCCTAGAAATGACATTTATCACAACAGCCTTTTGTTCAACGGTCATATAATTATCCCACCAACCTCGAAGTTGGCTAGTAAAACCTGCAATTATCATTTTGCAAATATTTCTATCTGTGTTTTTAACATTTTTACACATAGTTGCATACATAAGCATTCTATGAACAAGAATAGTAAGTTGTCTATCAGTCAGACCATCAAGGTTACATTCATAAATTTCAAAACCGCTATAAGAAGTATTAGTCTGATTCCAGTCTCGTTTCTCTATGAGTACATCCTGAGGAGTTAGTCCCATATAATAATACATTTGCATGTCGGGTTTATGCGCAAATTTAGTATTACCACTATTCTTCTTGGGATAACTCTGAAGTTTATTAAATTCTAAAGAAACATGATTTTTAAAATCAAAATTGTTTTCCATTTCATCAGTAAAACTCTCAGAGAAATCCATAGGACTTGCCCTGAATTCAGAAAACTTTTTATCAAGAAGTTCTTCGAAGTCATAAATCGATTTGAATTTAAATTCTAAAATCTCCGGAGGTCGCTGCACAGGAGTAGACATAGTAAGAGCTTCTGACTTAGTTTTAGAGGTTAAAGCTTTATCAAAAGTCTTTAAATCATTTTTTATTTGAATTATCAAAGCAGTTAGTTCATCTAACTTTTTATCAAGACAACCGATATGTTCACCTAAAACTTTAACATAAAATCCCAAATAATTGTTTTGAGAAATTAAATTATTTAATTTCGTTGATGCTGACTGCCGCAACATCTTCTTCAATAAATTTTTGAAGGGCAGTGAAGGTTGTATCAGTATTATTAGGTAAAACAAATGATGACTGAAGTGGATAAACAGCCTTAATAATATTACCAGTTCCATCTTTATAAGATCGTTCAAGAACGTTGATGAACAGAGGTAAATAAGTGGTTATAAACCAAGACACAAAATACATAATTTGATTATGTAAGAAACAAGTTTCATAAAACTCTTGAGAAATATTATTCAAATCATCGGCACTATAAGTGTCAAAAAACCAAGTTTTAAACTGATTCAATTTATCACTTAAAAATTCATTCTAAATGTACTTTCTTGCCAGGAAACCTGGGCTAAAATCTATTTGATGTACATCCATCATCAAGTATTATTGAGATCAAAATTCATTTCGGATTGAGAAGGAATATCCTTATCAGAAATATCAGGGGCAATATCATTTGCATGAACAATATTTAACCGAGGATTAATGTTTATTTTATTAACAAGTCTATCACTTCGATCCACAGATATAACCAATGGTAGAGTATCTAAAGAAGCAGCACGATTACGAGTCGGGCCATAAACAGGATCAATAGGGGAAATATGATGCATAGCAGACAATCTTCTAGCAGAAGAAAATGAATGTCTACTAAAAGGAATATCATTAAACTGCATATAAATCCATCCATCAAGATTTTGAGTGATATGAGAATACTCAGAATTAGTGACTGCATCCGCTATCTGATTTGAAGGAATAACTGAGTCCAAAGTCCAAGTAGTTGGAAAATTAATTTCTTCCCATTTTATAGGTCGCCTAGTAGTGACCTTAGATCTAACAAAATTAGTTTCTACTAAAATAGTTTCAGCAGATGTATCATATAACTTACATCTCGGATTTGACGTAGAAAGTAATTTGAAATAGATTCTATAAGGTAAGCAAATTAATTTTGAACCAGGCACATAATTATAACCATGCGTTTAACATTCAAAGTTAAAACATCAAGAATATTAGCATCAGTTAAAGATAACTACAAATTCGGTTGAGTATTAAAATAGACTGGACCATATGCCACAGTAGATTCAATCGAACTCATCAAAGATTGTCTAAAATTTAAATTTCTAGCATCACGCAAAGCAGCTAAAAATGTCTCAGATAACCCTTTAAGAGTCAAAGGCGTAAAAGCAATTTGTATCTTGCCAATATGCAAGAAGTTATACTGAAGTTTATATAAGTCGATATCTTGTTTATTTAACAAACGAATAGTCTATTCCGGCGAATTTAATGCCAAAGATTGTTCAGTAGTTTTAATCAACTGTTTATTAGAGATTTTATCAAACCAATCATAGTCATAAATGGTTCTAATATTAATTTTTGGAATAATCCATTTGTTTAACAAATCAAGGTTTTGAGGTATATCTACCTCTTCCAATCTAATACTCTTTGTACTTACTTCTCTAAGATCCATGAAGACAAAGATCATATCTATGTCGTATACTTTACATCAATCTTATATGTACCATGAAAGTTCCCAGGCTCTGATACCAACTAACCAAGATCTCCGAAGATGGGCGGTAGTCTGCGCAGTCATCTTCAATCTAGCTTGTTAACATCCAAATTCAAGGAGTAAATCCGAATCGAAATATATACAAATTTTTATATAGTTTGATGACTGTATGAAATGATCTAATCCTTTTACCCGAGCAAAGGATCTGTCTAGATTCAATACGTATTGTTATTGAGCCCATGTGTCTAGAAGTTCTAACCGGGTATAGAGCGCCCTTTTCAACTCATTAACGGGCATAGAACCACGGCTGGCTAGATGAAGTCACTAAGACAAAGCCAATAACTTGTTGTATTAAATCTAACTGTACCACCATCTTGGAACCAAGTCAAGAAACCATATATAAATTCTAGATCTTTCATGGTAGATATAAAAGCGAAGTTAGATATCCGACATAAATATGATTCTTTTAGCCGGACATAGTCACGGCTCTAGATCGGAGAAAGAGAAAATAAAAAGAAAGAAATAAATAAAGTACCTTGTAGCTATGACCAACACCAGAGCATATGAGAACTATACACTTTATTGACAACTCCAGTAAGTATCTGGCGAACTCACAAATTACAAAGAGCAAAAGAGAGAGTTTTACAAGAGAAGAAAGAGAGAGAGGGTTTTTTTTTACCTGCCAACTAAAACTAAACTTATTTATAGAAAAAAAAAAGAATCTACGAACAGTAAATGTGGGTCCTTTATCAATGGGTCCCTATGTATAGCAACAGTTTATCTACTGTTGATCAACAGTGTATTTACTGTTGATAGTGGCTATATTTATATTATATTATATTATATTATATTATATTATATTATGACAACTTTTCATATTGAAAAGTTGTGACATTTTCGAAGAGTTATAACTTTTATGATGATTGTGACCTTTTTGAAGGGTTGTGACTTTTCTATAGTGTTGCGACTTTTTCGAAGAGTTGTGACTTTTCCGAAGGATTGCGGCTCCGAAGAGTTGTGACTTTTCTGAAGGGTTGCGACTTTTTCAAAGAGTTATGACTTTTTCAATGAGTTTTGACATTTCTGAAGGGTTGTGACTTCTTTTTGATAAGGCACCACAAACAGTTTTCATACACTACCCTTTGTTGGCTATAAAAAGAGGAGCTTCCTCAAATTTGTAAACTATATATTAAAAAAATATTAATATTATTATTATTATTCTGAAAACACCCAATTTTGTATATCTTCTATATTTTTATGAGAAGAAACAATATGCACATACTAATACTACACATTTTTAACTATAAATGGAGGGGTTTCCTCACATTTTTTAACTACGTTTTTTTTTTTTTTTTTATGTTTTCGATTCTTCTCTTCTTAAAACCTCAAGTTTGATTTACAAACATTGACAATCTCAAAGTTCAGTGAAATTAGAACACTCCATAACATGAATGTTAAATTAATCTAATACTCCAGCTAAAACATCCAATTTAGTATATCTTCTATATTTTATATCAATATTTATTTATATTATATTATATTAAAAGTAAGAACACCTACAAAACAATACTAACAAAGTAATGCACTATGGGGAAGAGAGTAGAAAGTTTATTTAAGAGGTGTAACTAAGAGATTTTAAGAGTGGCTAATTTTTTATTTAGCAATATTCATATTGTTTTAAAAAATAGTGTGGTACATGGTTTTATTTTTACGTGCAACGCACGTGCGTCAAAACTAGTATGAAAAAATGTTCCAATAATTTTCTGGAAATTTGAAAAAAATTTCTTATGTTGAACTACTAACTCTTAATACTTAACTTAATATAGATTAGTGGGAATATAAATAGAGAAATGTTTCATTCATTTTGGAATTGATTAAAAAAAAATGAGTCGTATAAATTGAGGGTAGAGGGAATATATTGACCCTTTCTCGAGGTAATGATAAAATTTGTACATTTTACTTTTATCCTCGCCAAACCCCACTTATTGTATTTTACTTGACATATTATTATTATTATTATTATTATTATTATTATTATTATTATTGAAGTATATCTTTGACTAAAGGCCTATCGAAAATAATTTTTCTTCACACAAAAATAAACATAATATCTATTTACATTTTTACCCTTCCCATTGGACACTCTTATTATAGTTGTAATGGCAACTGGCAAGTCACATCTAGTAAGATCTTCCAAGGAGCTTTGTAAAGGGACCCACACACATACTCAAAAAATAAAACTGTTGTAAATTAAATATGAAGTTCACCAAGAGGCTTAAGCTTAAAGTAGCTCTTGTCAGCACAAGTACTTAGCTTCCTCAGTGTTCATTACTCACATCAAAAGAGGAAAAAAGAAAAAGAAAATTTCTCTTCAAGAAATGCTTTGATTCCTCTTCTACTCTGCATTTAAAAGTGGACATTACAACACTTACCTTTCTTTCACAAGTAAACACAAAGACACAAGAAATTAGTTAGTTGTGCCATTTTAAAAAAAATAATTTTTCAACTCCATGGCACTTAAAGATTGGATCTTTTTGAGCTTCTTGGTCATTAAATGTTTTGTTGGTAATGTTTCTTCTTTCCTTCAACCCTTTCTATCTTTCATGTTCTAGTTTCTAAGACTACTACTTTCTTGATTTTTGTGGTATTTATGATGTTTTCTACTTAGTTTTTTAGTAATGAAATGTCTAGTTTAATTTCAAGTTTATCCCATAGACTTGTTTTCTTCTATTCCATTGTTGTAATGTCTAGGAGAAAGCTTAAGGTTTTTTTTTTTTTTTTTTTGTTTGTTTGTGAAGTGCATACTCATTGGCATGGGGATTTCTTGGCTTGTTTAAGGCACATTGTTTATTTGAGCCGAGGTCTATCGAAAATAGTCTCTCAAAGTTAAGGGTAATGTGTGCAAATATCCTACCTTTTTCAGACCCCACATGTGGGATTACATACAACAACATATCGAGTGTAATCCCACAAAGTGGGGTCTAGGGAGGCTAGGTGTACGTAGACCTTACTCTTATCTCTGAAAGTAGATACGTTGTTTCCAATAGAGCCTCGGCACCATGAAAAACAAATCAAAGTAGTTCAAAAAAGGAAATAGCATAAATGATTGTTGTTTAGTGAATATTGTTAATGATCTTGGAATAGAACTATTAAGAGTGGAGGTAAATGTAGAGTTGAATGGAATAGTTCTTTATCAATGCTTAGCTCTACAAGGGAAGAAAGGAATAATGGTAAAGGTAAAAAAAAGGAAGATTTGTTTATTGATAGCTTGATATAATAAAATAGTCTCTTTTTCTGACTTGAGATTCAATTGCTAAATTTTCCCAAATAGTAGTTAAATGAGATAAAGAGAAGACAATTAGTTTAACAAAAAGTTAATTCTAATCTGAAAAAGAGCTATTTTGATGGTTATGTATATGAAATAAAGATTTAGTTTACTATTAATTATTACTACCCAAACAGAGTCCTCTGTCATTGCTCTCTAAGCAAAAGATGAATTCCTTTTACTGACCTAAAGAAAACAGTTCTTTTTTGTTTTGCTGTCTCAAGTAGTTCTTTATGCTTTAGCTCAAACGATTATGGTTGTCGTTAGTTTGATAATCTAGTAGCACCAAGAGAGTGGGGTTGCTAGGAGCCATGTTGCTCGGACTATTCAAAAATATTATCAGGGTATGTATCATGTCCTCTAAAAGTAGTACATTTAATAGAGGATCCGACAATAATTTTGCAGAGTCCGGCACCATAGGTTAGGTGTCCTAAAATGTAGAAAATGTGTAGAGAAGGTTGTTTTTTTTATTTCTAAGTGATCCAAGAGTTCCATTCCCCCTCTGATTAAATTGTTCTACAATATAAGGAAACTCTTTATAGCAAGTCTGATATATGTACTAACATGTGATACTGTCAAGACTGTCGGTCTATGTAACTTAAATCTCTGATCTCATCGTTTAGATTAGTTTTTCGCACAATATTGCGTTGTACACAACAATTATCTATACTTGGAATTGTCATAAGTTGTGTTTCTTATTCATTAAAGTTGTTCTATGTTCTTACATTGCTACTATAAAACATATATAGTGCTAAAAGTAGAGGGCATGGTGCAAGAGAAGGAGGATGCAACTATTCCAATTACAACTCTGTCACCTCCTGAAGGCAACACAACATTCCTTGGTGGCACAACATGGTGTGTGGCACGGGCCGGGGCTCGACAGTTTGATTTGCAGAATGCATTGGACTGGGCTTGTGGATTGGGGATGGCGGATTGCAGGCCCATCCAAGCCGGTGGCCCCTGTTTTGAGCCCAATACACTTCTATCCCATGCTTCATTTGCTTTCAATACCTACTATCAACAAAATGGAAATTCAGATATTGCTTGCAATTTTGGAGGAACTGCTATGTTGACTAAAATCAATCCAAGTAAGCATCTGTTTGGCCTTTCCTTCTGTTGGCATGACTTCAGTTTCTAAAGAACTTACGCCCCACTAGGCATAACATAAGTTAGATTGCTAACGGACAAAAATTAAAGACCAACTCATTTGAACGACAAAACGTGCAATTTTATGAAAAGGAAACATAATGCCTTAACATTTCCATTGTTTTATGTTTTAGGTCATGAAAAATGTATCTATGTTACATCCAGTCCCAGGTAATGTCGACTATTATCCGTAACTTCTCTCTTTATGAAACATTATATTGCTCGAATCCTTCAAAAATATCAACAGACATGTCGTTTCTTTCAAAATCAGTTCATTTTTTGAGGATCCGACATAGGTATAATAATATTTTTGAAGAATCCGAGCAACGTAGCATACATATGAAAATACTTAAGCATCCCTATTAACTGGTCTACTCTTTTTATTTTGGTTTTAAGGATTGAGAACATGAAGTCTGAAGCACCTCCATTTCCCAAAGAAAGGTTAAGCATTATGTGGTGGAAAATAGCTATGATCCTTCTTCTCTTGTACATAGGAAGTTGAGATGTAATTTTGCTATATGTAAAATTTAAAAAAGACCAACTTTTTGTCTAGGAGAAAGTAGAGGGGGGCATAATCAAGAAGAGATACTATGATCAATTAAGCTATGTATAGATCTTTGGGACATTCTTAGAGTGGTTTAATTTCTTAAGTATATTCCTTACTCTCTTGTTGTATTAAGCATCTCAACCATTGAGAAGAAATCTTTGTCTTTTTGTTATAAAGAAAATTCAATGCTGATTAGTTTATACACCTGTTGATTACTTTAGTGATTAGTAAGAACTTTGAGTGATTTTTTTTGGTTTGTCAACATAGGTGTGTTTCGCTAATTGTTGAGTGATAGTTTAGGTGGAAAACTCACGCTCGCAATAGTTCAGATATGAAATTCAATAAAGTGGGATAGTCTAGATGTGTTTTTGACTATTAACACAATTTTAAACTTCTACTCTCTCCGATTAAAAAGAATGACCTCATTTCCTTTTTAGTCTGTTTAAAAAAGAATTGACATCTTTCTTTTTTTGGTAACATTTGAATTTCAGTTTTTCATGTGACATGTTTAAGGCCACAAGATTAAAGGGCAATTTTGCACCTTTGACGTAACTTTAATTTAACACCACAAAGATTCAAAGTCTTCTTTACTTTTTTTAATTTCGTGTCAAGTTAAACTAGGTCACTCTTTTTGAAACCGATGGAGTATTTTATATTTTGATTGTGTTTGGTACGAAGGAACGGAAGATAATTAATCTCCATAGAAAATTCGATGAAAATATTGAAAGCTCAAGAATCCAATTTTTTGGTTTTGGCGTCTAATTCATAATCTGATTTTATCCCTTTCTTTCATATCTCATATGGTGAAGCTTTCTTGTTAATATTTATTTATTATAGTATAATATAGAAATATTATGAGAGGTGAGAGTGGATAGAAGTGCGGCATAGAGGGGATGGGAGCCGTTGTTCAAAATCGAACTGAAAAAAGTTATTAGTTTATTATTAATAGGTTACTAGTTATCGATTTCAATAATAATATTGAGTTATTTTTATATCGAGTTATCAATTTTTCAGTGTCTTAAACTTTCGTTTATTTTATAAGGTGTTAGTAATTGCTTTTGAGCAAGAAGCAATTTATCAATTCAAGTGCACGATTTACTTAGTTTGTTATCTTGTTTCTAAGTGATTTTCAATGATTCTTTTAATATGAAATCTTAGCGATTAAATCAATAATTGAATCATAACGATTAATAATTGATAAATCAATATCTTAATGATTTTATTTAATATTCCATACATTCATAACAAGTAAGTCAAATCGAACCGAATCAATTGTTACTAAGGTGGAAATGGCCATTAATTAATATGAAATATCATTTGTTACTCTTATTATTCCTAATTTTAACATGAAAAGTTATTTTTGTTATTCATGGACATTTTTTTTTAAAAAAATTATTTTCTTCTGATCAATTAAACATAAAAAAAATTAAAAAATATATCTTCAAATACACCTTTTGCCTCAACATTTTTTTTTCTTGGGCAGAGGTCATGGAATTGACAGGACATAAGAGGCCAGCCATTTGCTTTTATGCATGCCTTCTTATTGTCATTTTCCTTTTGTTTCTTTTTCCTCTTTTTGTTCAAAAGTTTCTTTTTATTATACATAATTTGTTAGTTTGACAATAGATTTTCAAATATTTTTGTAAATTATTTTTAGGTGAAGTATTAGATGAAGTTTTATCATGTATTTGATTATAATTTTTGGGTAAAATATTTAATTTTTTTAAAGATATATGATTTATTTTCATAAGTACTATAAATTATTAAAAATATTTATAAATTTACATTATCATTTATAATGAACATGTTTCGTGAAAAGTTATGATAGTGAATACAACTGATATGAATATGATAAAAAGGGAAGAAAATAAAAAGATAATACTATTAATTTGTATACAAAAAACTACTATTACTCTTGTGATGAGAAGTGAATTTGCAGAGCAAACTCAGATAAAAATTGTATGCAATATGTATATAACTATATAACTTATGTACAATAGACTATGACTGAAGTTCAAAACTATAAATGATGAGTGTTTTTATGAAATATAAAAATTTGGGATAGTTTTTAACTTTTTAAAAACTCCAAAATAATAGAATTTATTCCAAATACTAATTTTTTTAATAATTGGAAATTTGATTTTTTGTCAAAATTATTTATTAAATAATGACAAGTTATAAAACCAAATAATATTTGCCAAGCTTTTAGATTCAAATATTTCTAGCTATTTGATTATTATCAAGTACTATTAGTTCTGATAGTCAATAATCTGATATAACCAAATAGTATTTGCCTTTTAAGTTTTTTTTTTTTTTTTCAAATATGCTAAGAAAATACTTCAAATCTTTAAGAACTAATAACCTGATGATAAAGAAAATCAAAATCATTATGAAAACTGCTAAATCAATAACCTATTATTGATAAACCAATAATTTTTTTGTTCGGATTATCGATCTCGATTCGATTTTGAACCGTCCTACTTGGATATTCCCCTCACATCAACTGGAAGAAATGAAGAAGCTAAAGCTGTTGTAATAGTAAATGGACATTATTCTTGTTAGTTTAATAAATGGCCTTCCTACCGGCAAGCCAGTTACTGCAGCTAAAGTATCAACAATTAAACACTACTACATGCAGGAAAAATGCTCTCATTCCAAATGCAAAGAGTGAACAATGAATTCTCCATTGAACAATTATTCAATGCAAATTTAGTGCACTATACCAAGACAAGAGGAAGCATAAATATCCTAGGCTTAGAGTGACATTTACTCAAGAGTACTTGTAATAAGAGTCAGCTAAATCTTTCATGCAAAAGAAAACTTCTCATAAGCCAATCGCCACGATTTTGAAAAGGACTTATTACTAAATAAATACCAACCAATGACCTTATTCTGTTTCTAAATGTTTCAACCATTAACTAAGTTACAAATGATTGGAGGGGAAAGAACAGACATCACCTATGTCACAATGTTACAAGAAGACTCTGAAACATAAACTAAGCAACAAAATCTGCTATAAATATCAACACTTTAGCCAAGCTTTCAGAGCTTGAGCTCAAAATCTTCCAACTGAGTATGGAATGTGTCAACCTTATGGCTTCAAAGAATATTTACCCGGCTCGGTATATGTTTTCTCCAACTGCTCAACCTTGTTGAATCTGAAACCCCTGATTCTTATTTCTTCTGGTATTGAAGTATCCTTATAGTCGACATTTTCAATTGTCCAACCCTTGTTCTGCACAGGACCTCCCACTTTGACCTGTTAAAACACAAATAATTATCAGCAAGTGTATCTAATATCAACCTAATATTTTCATCAGAAAATTTTGTTCAGGGGTGGACCAATTACAATCATATAGGCATGATGTATCAATTAAGAGACATCATTGGAGTTGATACACCCCTATATTGTCATCTGGATAAATAAATTGATCAAGGACTTGAGATATACCTCGGCACCATCAACGGCCTCTACAATGAGAGCTCCATCCAGGGAAAGATCCTCAAGGGCAATATTACTCCCCTTGATCGCCATTGTAGACCTTTGTGAAATGGAGCAGTTTCCACTCACTTTACGTTTTACTTCTGAGAAAGTAAGTGCCCATTTCGGCTTCCATACAACTCGAGACCATACCTCTACCTCCTGCCCGTTAAATACTTGGATAACCGGATCATCTATCTTAACACCAGCCTGTAATAGAAAGAGATGTTTTGTAATTGATGCACAATATTAGATAGACACAGGTTTGCCAACTGAACTCATATGAAACTGACACAGTGACAACTATGAAGGGAAAAGTTGGTAAAGTGTTTCAAGAGTTGATGGTTATCTTTCATACTATCACAATAGAAGTTACAGTATCAAAACTCTTCCCATCTTTTTTGCCAAGCCCAATGGTGGTCTGGAAGCAATAGATTGTAGGACAAAAACTTGCTTCATCATGGGGCAAAACAAAATGATCTTATGGACCTTGTGTTTGGGTTTGCTCACCACTCATTCACAAATGTGACTAAATAAATATTCTGATTTACTTTTCTCTAATCAGTGATGACCAGCAACTCTTCTTGTAGTTTCTGCTGTCTTTTTTTCTCTATCGTCTTTTCTGTTGGTTTACGTGTTACTTAAAAGGTACAAGGACATAGCAAAAGCGAAAAAGGCTTCTTTCAGATTCCAGCAATCTTTTCCTTATACTGCCTCCTATAGAGGTTTGCACTACAATTGGTGCATAAAGTATCAATACCCATAGTCAAGAAAGAAATACTCCAAAGAAGTTCAATTTTCCACTTGAAATGCCAGAAGGAAAGAAATACCTTTCTTAGAATGAGGCTGTGACAGCGATATATGGCCATTTCTCCCGAAGTGGCACTGTGGTAGGGATTTCCTTTTGGCACCTTTCGTTGTAAGGGAGACAATTGAAAAACAGTTAGAAGTCAAACCACAAGAAATCAACATCAATAGCAATAACAACCTACAGTTGTTTTTAGTAACAGCTGTCCAGAAAGACTTCAAAAAATGTCAAGCCCATGAAATACAAGTCAAAAAATAGAGATAAGAATGTCAGTAAGCAGTTTCAACTTTCTTAGTTGGTGAAAGAGGGTTAGGACAGTGGCTATAAACAAAGGAGGAAAAAGTAAAGTAGAAGAAATATGCCACTGCATTTTTCACTTCTAGCGTAAGTTTTAGCGAAGGCTGCCCACTAATTATAAGCTTATGATTGCATATGCAAGAAGAAAATTCCACAATGTTATCTCACAGACCAAAGAGAAATGTTGCTTCCACAAACATACTTCGGTTGTGATCCTTATACCTACACAACTAAATTACAGTATCTGACAAAGTATGCACAAGATCTAAACTCAGCAGAAGAGCTTGAAGCCGAAATCATTCGACATAACACATAATAACAACCTAAATTGGAATTTTTTTGCTAACTACTTGATATAAAATTAACTGTCGAGTTCTAAGAAAGAAAAAGCCAGAAGCAACAATTCTTCATTGCAATGGCCTGTGTGGTGAAAATTTTCAGAATGGAGCCAAGTAAGGGTTCACATCAACCACTAGGGACAAATATATTTGTTATATATAGTCAGCACTAAATCATCTGATCTCCAGTGAGAAGCAAGAACTAGAAGTAGAGGATGATGGATTTTGTCAGGACAATCAAAATGTTATGCCAGCCCCAATTTAAAGGCATCTGCTATTTACTGAAACTATTTTACCTACATATGATAGCAGAATTATTTCAATGCAGAAAACAGCTGATCATACCTTGGCAGCATCTTCTGGGTTGTTTTTCACGGGTGCATAAGCAAGCCATGCATCCATCACCTGAGTCATTGTAAAAAGCATTGTGATCCCCCCACTTGGATAACTTGACAGTAGATGACTCACAGCATATGTAACATAATCAAAAGCCAAAAGCAGTATTGATATCTTCTACTTACAGTGAATCCAACTCTAGCTGTAGGAGGTAGCGTTTTAGGATAATCTTGCATCATGCATTCAAGACGAGTTGAGGACTTAAAAGCAGTTTTGGTAGCATCTTTGTACCTACAAGTAGATGCAAAAATCTGTCAGAAAGAGGTTGTAAAGATGGATATTGGGCCTAACTCAACCTCAAAAGCTAGCTTATGAAGGGAGGATTGTCCAAGTCCATATAAGGAGACCATATTCCCATCCCTTTTCCGATGTGGGAATTCTTAACACTCCCCCGCACGCCCAGACCTCGCTAACTAGAGCGTGGACACTATAATATGGGGGCCCAACATCGGTGAACAAAGAAATTGGGATGGGCCTGACTGACTCTGATACCATGTAAAATGGATCTTGGGCCTAACTCAACCTCAAAAGCTAGCTTATGAAGGGAGGATTGTCCAAGTCCATACAAGGAGACCAAATTCCCATCCCTTTTCTGATGTGGGAATTCTTAACAGAGGTTAAGCAGATTCTGAAATCATAAAGATAGTATTTTAACAACGCATAGGCCCTGAATTGTTGAGATTACAAGAAACATGTACAAAATGACATCAGATTAACATCAGATTAACAAATAAATTATGATATTGGAGCTTCTAATCAATCACTTTAATCGCAATCTGAACAGCTTCACCTCCCCCTTTTATATTTCTTTGTTGACAGTAGTGTCCAACCAATATGTGGGTACCTCGACTGTTTCACCAGGTACCTGCTACTTCCCACCATCCCGCCAACACTAGTATCAGGTAACTCTACCGCTAAGGCTTAAGAAAAAAGGAGGATTTCACCTAGTTTCTAGTATGGCTTTTGCATCTGATTTGGATGCCCAACCAATCCTCTAAGCGCAGACGTTTCAAGAGGATCATCCACCAGCTTGTTGTCCAAAAAAACAAAGAACGGCAACATGCAAGAATTTCCAGAATACGAGTTGGAACCATTTCTCTTTCTAAATCCTCACTGTCAAGTCAACCCACCAACCCTTGAGAACTAGCGATGTTATGTTCCAGTCTTATCAAAATGACAAATATCAACCTTCCGAGAGAATGGGATCCAGAAAAGTGCTGTGCAGAATATCCCTGTGAACAAACTGCAATACCATTGTTCATCTAAGCAACATAAACCCACACGTAAGGCCTGAAATACAAAGAAAGTTTCCACATGCTGCTCCTTCATTAGCTTATGAAATGCTAGCTGAGGATATTCAACACATTCTAGTCCCACTTCTCAGTTGCAGGCTTGCAGCAATAGTTTTAGCTTCAGTATCATGGTCAGTATTCATCATTTAGTATTCAATGTCTCCTCTTAAGGATAAGGAGGCTTGCTGGAAGTTCCTTTCTTCTTAGAACAGATGTACTTGTTGCTTGCTGAAATCAATAAATCTCCTCCAGATCTTCAGAGGACAAACAACCAGCCGGCTTCTGAAAGTGAAGAATCATAGCCTCTTCCAGAGAGCTTAGCTGGATTGACTTTACAAGAATCTGTTTGCTGTCTGACATCCACCTTGGTACACTTGAACAACACACTGGAAGTCAACAGACCAAACAGTGAATAGGAAGACGAGAGCTGACTGGGAAACATCAAGGCATCACAATGTTTAAGCTAGGTACTACAGCTAGAAGCCAAAGATCGATAATTAAAAAGGTGCAAATGCCATGACCAGTGTCTCTTCTTTCAGCAAATTCAGTCTCCACCACCTCCCCTCAGACTAGGAATTGTAACATCACAACACTCTAATTCTACTCTCTTAGACTTCACCATTGCTGTCTTCTCTTTCATATGATCTTAACAAACCCTTAAAAATTCGTTTTCAAAACAGAGGTATAAATCACACTGGGAACGCCATGAATGATATAATTCCTAGGTGATTAGATCAGAATAAACTCCAATTTTCTATATATTGTAATGTCTTACAAGTGACAGAACATATTGGATATAAAGCATCTGAAGTGGATCAGTATTTCTATTTATGACAATGAAGTTCAGCTCATTTGCAGTTTGTTTTTTCATTCCTACCATCATATCAAATTCAGTGGTTTATTTCTCTACATTATATCATGGAAAAATTTCCTGGAGTTACAGCAAAGAGTCAATGCTCCATAAGAAGAAAACTGCACATGTTTTTAAAGGAACAGAAAGCGACATGACACCACAACTTTGAACATATCTTAAATGTAGAGACATAAGAGTAGGTGTTTACTTAGGGTTAACAAACTCCGAGATCGCACCTCCTGTTTTTGTGAGCTCTTCAAGGTATGGGCCAATTTCAAAGATCAACTGCATTGCAAAGTAGATAGCAATAGATAAGCAATACATTACTTTTCTACTGAAAGTAACAAAAATAGGAAAATTATCCAAAAGAGGAACTTGGCTGCTATAACATAATTTGCGTGACACATCCTCCAAAGTAAATAGTAGATACATGCTCAAAAATTTATACCACTGTCACGAAGAAGGAGCACTTCACCTCTCTGTTATGAGATTCTCTGCCCAAATAACTATTTATAAAAGATTTTTCTAATTAACTAGTCCTCGTTCTTATTGCATTGCTATCTACAGTTTTTCATGTGTTCCCTTGCATATCATTCTAGTCTGGGAATAAAATGCACTTTCTTATTAAAATTTACATTCATAATATAATCTAGTAACATATTGGAATGTTATCCTTGGTTCTTTAACTGAAATCAGTCTGCATGTTAAAATCAAGCCTGCTAACGTTGCAAAGCAATAATAGACACATTAAGCTACTTGAAGGCAGAAGGTCGGTGTAGGTCAGAAAAGAGACATCTTCTAGTATTAAAAGTGTTTGTTAGAAATCTAAAAACCAACTCCATTGATTCTGGTGAATTTATATTTTGAACTAGAATGTAGAAGAGTCTCATCATCAAACATTGTTTGGAAGATTAATGACACTGTCGAATGAGTTGGCAGATTTAGTCACAATCTGCCTCATCAATGAGCTGGCAGATTTGATTGTAATTTGCTACAAATAAGCTGGCAGATTTGATTATAATCTGCTGCTGTAAATATGGATAGAATATATTATTATAGGAAAGTAGTTTAGAGGAAATCTCTTGATTCAAGGATTTCCCAAGAATTAGGGATTGATTAGTTTATTTTATCTTACTTGTTCTCCTATAAATACTGTACAAACTCTATGAATAAAAATATACTTTTGCAGTATCTAAACTTTCATGGTATCAGAGCGGGACTTTTTCCCATAATATCATATGGATCAAACACCCTTTCACGGAGAGCATCTTTCTGGAACATCAACAGAAGACAAAGATTCTTCTCTGGGAACTCCTACAGAAAATCTGATGACACAAGGAGGCAATGCTTCTCACATGTTAACTTCTCATCGATTAAATGGGAAGAACTATTTGGAATGGGCACAGTCCATAAAGCTTGCAATCGATGGTCGTGGAAAGCTTGGACATCTAACCAGAGAGACGAAAAAGCTGGGAGTCGGAGATCCAAAGATGAACTCTTGGAGATCAGAGAATTCACTCGTGATTGCTTGGTTAATAAATTCCATGGAACCAGTCATAGGTAAATCTTATCTCTTTTTGCCCACTGCTAAGGATGTATGGAAAGCCGTTAGGGAGACATATTCTGATGTAGAAAAGCTCTCAAATTTTTGAGTTAAAAAATAAATTATAGCAAGCTAAGCAGGGTGAGAAGAAAGTCACTGGTTATTATAATGAAATGGTGTCTTTGCGGCAAGAATTAGACCAGTGTTACAATGATGAATGGGAATGTTCTGTGGATAGTGTAAAAGCACAAAAAAGAGAAGAAAATGAGAGAGTTTACCTTTTTTTAGCAGGATTAAATCGGGAGTTTGACGAGATCAGGTCACGAAACCTAGGAAGAAACCCTCTACCCTCACTTCGTGAAACCTTTTCTGAAGTTAGGAGTGAGGAAACTAGGAGGAAAGTTATGGTAAAACCTGATTTACATGTTGAACTAAAATCTGCTATAGACTCTTCAGCTCTTGTAAGAATGAAGAATGAAGATGACAAAAACAAAAGGCCATGGTGCGATCATTGCAAAAAACATTGGCACACCCGTGAAACATGTTGGAAGATTCATGGGAAACCACTAAATTGGAAGAAGAAGGGAGTTGATAATCGTGGCTTTCAATATCAAAATGGTCAGGCCCTCCAAACAACTTACTTTGATCAGGGGCAGCAACCTTCTCCAAAAACGTCTCCATTTACAAGGAAACAACTAGAATTCTGCACAAACTCCTTCAATCTCCACAATTTCGTCCAAATGCACCAAATTCTTCTAATCATTCTTGTTCTTTTGCTGGAAAAGGTATTGTATCGTCTGCTTTTCTTAGTGCCAATTCCAACCAAATAGATTCTCGGATCATAGATTCAAGAGCTATTGACCACATGACTGGAAGTTCCCGTTTTTTCTCTACTTACACTCCTTGTGCAGGGAACAACAAAGTCAAGATAGCTGATGGTTCCTTCTCTGCAATTGTTGGAAAAGGAATTATTAAACAAACTATCACCATCTCTCGCACTTCATGATACTCTTCATGTTCCAAAGCTCTCTTGTAATCTGATTTCTGTCAGTAAATTAACCCGTTCTCTTAATTGTCGTGCTATATTTGATTCCGATTTGTGTGAATTTCAGGAAAAGGTCTCGGGGAAGATGATAGGCAGTGTTAGAGAATCTGGAGGTCTTTATTTCTTGACAATGGGAATAATTCACTACAACTGAATCCTATTTGCTTGAACTCTACTTCTGTTTTGAATAAAGTCATGCTCTGGCACTATAGGCTTGGACATCCAAGTTTTTATTATTTAAGACATTTGTTACCTCAGTTATTTAGAAATAAAAATCCGTCCTTGTTCCAATGTGAATTTTGTGAAATGGCTAAGCATCATCGATCTTCATTCCCCTCTAAAAAATATCAGGCTTCAAAACCTTTTATGATGATTCATAGTGATGTTTGGGGACCGTCTAGAATTTCAACAATGTTTGGAAAACGGTGGTTTGTAACTTTTATTGACGATCATACTAGATTGAGTTCGGTTTTTTTATTGAAGGACAAATCTGAGGTTAAAAATGTGTTTGAGACTTTCTATGTCATGGTGGAAACGCAATTCAATGAGAAAATCAAGATTTTTCGGAGTGATAATGGTCGTGAATTTTTTAATGAACAATTAGGAAGTTTTTTCAGAAAAAATGGGGTAGTACACCAAAGCTCTTGTTCGGATACTCCTCAACAAAATGATATAGCTGAAAGAAAGAATAGGCACCTTTTAGAGGTAACGAGAGCTTTATTGTTTACTAGTAAAGTTCCTCAACACCTTTGGGGAGAGGCTCTCTTGACTGCCACTTACCTTATTAATAGGATGCCATCTCGTCCTCTTGAATATAAAACACCTTTTAAAGTTTTCAAAGAGAGTTTTCCTAGTTCTAGGCTAACTACAGATCTTCCTCTGAAAGTTTTTGGTTGTACAACATTTATTCATGTTCATAATCGTAGTAAACTTGAATCGCGGGCTAAAGAAGTGTGTGTTTGTAGGATATGCCCCAAGTCAAAAGGGATATAAGTGTTATGATCCACATGCTAGGAAGATAATTGTCACAATGGATCTAACTTTTTTTTAGTCCCAACTCTATTTTACTACTCATCTTCAGGGGGAGTATTGTGTAGGTGAAGATTTGCTTTTTTGTGATATTGAGGAAACTAGACATCAGGAAAATGAGGAACCTGATATTACAATAAATACTGATGTGAGGGATCTAGGAGAAGATATAAATGGTTCTGATCTAAGAGATGATAGGGACCAAAGTGACTTGAATGATAAAAACTCAGAAATTGAACCTGTAGAGCCTTCAAATGACAAAAATAAAAATGGGAATAGAGAACAAACAAAAGAAATACAGGTGTATTCGAGAAGGAACCGAACTCAAGGAAAAAAGATCGAAGATTCTCATCACTACCAAAAGTCAGTTCCGCAAGACCTTACTGGAATTCAAGGTAATCTTCCAACTGATTCTATTTCTAACTCCTCAGATCTGGACCTACCTATTGCGAAACGCAAAGGTGTCAGAAATGTTTCTAAATATCCTACTTCTATGTTTGTGTCCTATAAAAGTTGTCTCCTAGTTATTCAGCTCTTGAAAAAAATGAGACATGGGAGTTAGTGGATTTACCATAGGGAAAGAAACCAGTGGGCTGTAAATGGGTGTTCACCACAAAATTCAAATCAGACGGATCCTTGGAAAGGTATAAGGCCCGCTTAGTTGCGAAGGGATTCACACAGACATATGGCATTGACTATCTCGAGACGTTTGCTCCAGTAGCTAAGCTAAACTCAATTAGAGTTTTGTTGACAATCACAGTAAATCTTGACTGGTCTCTTCAACAGTTAGATAGTTAGATGTGAAGAATGCTTTCTTGAATGGGCACCTAGAGGAAGAAGTCTATATGGATTCCCCACTAGGTTTTGAAGGGAAGTATAAGTCAAAGAAATGCAGGCTTAGAAGATCTCTTTACGGTCTAAAACAATCTCCAATGGCTTGGTTCGAAAGGTTCACTCAATTTGTGAAGAAGCAAGGGTATGTGCAAGGGCAAGCAGATCACACGATGTTTACTCAACATTCACTAGAAGGAAAAACAATTGTTCTTATAGTGTATGTCGACGATATCATCCTCACAGGAGATGATGTGGTTGAAATAAAAAATCTAAAGGAGCGTCTTGCCTCAGAATTTGAGATAAAAGACTTAGGTCCGCTAAAGTACTTTCTTGGCATGGAGTTGCACGATCGAAGAAAGGAATTATAGTGTCACAAAGGAAGTATGTTCTTGATCTATTAAAAGAAACAGGAATGAGTGGTTGTAGACCAACTGAAACTCCAATTGATCCAAATCTGAAGTTCGTAAAGGAAGGAAAATTGATTGATAAGGACCAATAACAGAGATTGGTATGCAAGTTGATTTACTTGTCACATACTAGACCTGATATTTCATTTGCTGTGAGCCTAGTCAGTCGGTTCATGCATTCTCCACGAGAAGAACACCAAGAAGCTGTGTATCGAATCCTAAGGTATCTAAAGAGTTCTCTTGGAAAAGGGTTGTTCTTCAAAAAGAATGAGCAAAGAAGTGTTGAGGCTTATACAGATGCGGACTGGGCTGGTTCATCTATTGATAGAAGGTCTACATCTGGATATTGTACATTTGTTTGGGGAAATTTAGTGACATGGAGAAGTAAGAAGCAAAATGTGGTGGCTCGAAGTAGTGCTGAGGCTGAGTATCGATCCATGGCACACAAAATTTGTGAAATGTTGTGGCTCAAGAGATTTTTGGAAGAACTAAGAAGACCTGCAAGTTTTCCAATGAAGTTGTATTGTGACAATAAGGCTGCCATAAGCATTGCTCATAATCCAGTTCAACATGATAGAACAAAGCATATTGAAGTGGACAGACACTTCATTAAAGAGAAGATTGAAGATGAAAGTGTGTGCATTCCTTTTGTTCCGACAACTGAACAAGTTGCAGATATTTTCACAAAAGGTCTTTTCAGAATTACTTTTGAGTCCTTGGTGAGCAAGTTAGGCATGTTCGATATCTACATGCCAACTTGAGGGGGAGTGTCGAATGAGTTGGCAGATTTAGTCACAATCTGCCTCATCAATGAGCTGGCAGATTTGATTGTAATTTGCTACAAATAAGCTGGCAGATTTGATTATAATCTGCTGCTGTAAATATGGATAGAATATATTATTATAGGAAAGTAGTTTAGAGGAAATCTCTTGATTCAAGGATTTCCCAAGAATTAGGGATTGATTAGTTTATTTTATCTTACTTGTTCTCCTATAAATACTGTACAAACTCTATGAATAAAAATATACTTTTGCAATATCTAAACTCTCAGACACAATTCCACATTGACGGATCAAGCCACTGCCTAAGATCACAGTGAGATTTCAAACCAAGTATGGAGCTGATCTAAAAACAATATTTTATTTCTTTTTCCTAGAAGAAGTCTGCCTACTTATCTGGTTCGTAATGGAACCTTTCCCATTTTATTTTTCTCTGTTTCTTACATAAAGGAATATGGATCCCAACTTTTTATAATCTTCTTGAGGTTTACATACAAATTGTAACCTACGGAGTACAAAAAGAATCAAATATAAAATGCCTTTATATTCTGAAGGTTCAAAGGGAAAGGAAGTAGATCAAGCTGCCAATTTGTCAACTTAAAGGTTTTAAAGGAGTTTTGTTACCCAAAACTCAAAGAATAGAGGTTTCCATGATAGTTGTAACCACAGGGATTATGCATTATGGGACAAAATTTCCAAGAACTTGGGGAATGTCTGCACTATTATGTCTGCACTATTATAAGAAAGTGGTAAAATAATACAGCAAATAACTTTAAGGCATTGCAGCGAAAAGAATGGCAAGAAAGAGAACAAAAAGACAGTTCAGCATGAAGACTAACACGTACTTGATTTATATTTCCAGGAAAAGGTGAATAGCCTGTTTCAGAATTGACATCGCCATCAGGATATCCAGAAGCTCTAAGCAATGGATCAAGCTGGTTATATTCCACATTAATCACCATCGTTCGCCCTAGAAAGGATTTTTTTTTGAGAAAGATAACAATATTATATACCTTAGAAAGGATTTTTCAATTGATATTATTGTCAGATAGAAGCACAAACACCACATGAACTTTCTCAAATGGTACTCCTACACTAACCTAAGCACAAAAGAACATTAGAACCTGAAACTAAGAGAATTATTCCTGGAGAATATCACAGATGAAACAGAAAAGACCCCAAAATAAATGTTAACATACACATTAGAAGAGCTAGAATGTTACCCTTGTTAGAAAACATAATTTATGTGCTCAATGAGTTACTCTTGATAGGGCAGAAGCAGCCCAACTTATCGTGACTTGGCCATGCTATGGCATATATTTGGCATTGCTCAATTGAATTTAAGACATAGAAGCAACTAATTGAATTGTTTATACATTTTGATGATTCAGTTGATGAAATCATTTCGAGACCCCACACTTTGATATAGGATCATTTCAGGCCCATACCAGTTTATTCAATTAAACATAGCAGGAAGATTACATGGAAGTCCAAATCTGTGGAGAGTACAATAGGTCGAATTGGCAAATAACAGTTTAATGGCTAAACATGACTTCAACCTCCCAACAGCTCAGTATTTGTTCTTGATACAGATGATGATGGATTGTAAAGAAACACAAAAAGGGTCAAACCTTTTACTGTATCTGTTTACTCTATTTAATTTTCATTTCAAAACCCTTTTATAAAGTTTTACAACTCAACTTCAACCTGTCTAAATTATTTCACTTCTTCGATAGTTCAACTCCTAATTGGTTCTTCATGTCTACAGACAGATAAGCCTCAGAAGAAAAAAGTTGAGTCAAAAGCTGAAGGAGTCAATTATTGTAATTTTTTATGACAAAAATTACAATAATTGACCCAATGACCTTTAGCTTTCTCTTAGAGATTACAGCTTTTAAAACAATTATTTTAATTGTTCAACTGTTATCTTTCCTTAGTTGGTTTAGGGACTTCCTACTCCTGGATAACACTTCATTTCTAGCATTTATTCATCACATAATCCACGTCTACAAATTTCAGAACACAAAATTGAAGTGAAGTAGCTCATCTAGATGCAGTCACTGCCAACTTTGAAACCCAATCAGATCAACAATATGTTTGCTTTCATATTATGGTCAACAAGGAGCTATATCAGAATTTTAATTCAATGGAGGATAGGGATCACAAATCCACATGGAATTATCTTATATTATAATTGCTCAGTCAGTGTGACAAGAATTTTCAAAAGAAAAAACTCAAGGCTTGAAAGACTATGAATCGACTCTAGTATTCAGAAAATATTTCCACTCAGAGGAGCTTGGGTTAGTTCAGCTAGGGAGAACACGACCCTTAGTGGCTTGACCTACTGTCAATCAATTGCTATATACCTGGCCAAGTGGCCCACTTGCACCTATATATGTATGTAAAAGGTGATATCAGCAACCAGGAATATTATTTTCAAAAGTTGCGTAGTCCACAAATTTCTTAGGGCTATATTATCTTAAATAACTAAAAGTTATCTCATGTTCACCTTTTTTTTTTGACAAGGTCAAGTTCTATTCATAAGTAACAAGAAATTGCAGAATAGTACAAATATTCCCACATCTATACCTCTCATCTTCACCTTGTTAAATACCTTCGAGAGATCCATAGTTTTTGAACAATCTCTAGAATCAATTTTTGCTCAATTGTAGCACATCTATGATATTTTTATGTTCTCAACTTCTCCCACTCATGCCCTGTACAAATGGAGCATGAGGTACCGAAGCAAACAGGAATAAACATACAGATCCTGATATTCCTCATCTACAACTATCTTCACAAGACCAGCTTCAATGTTTTTGGAAGTTTATAGATGACCAACTAAAAGGAGCATAACCAACTTGTTGGACATTTTCAAGTATCCTAATATTTTTGCGACCTGGTAAGAGTTTTGGCCATGGATTTAGCAACTAAGTTTGCAAAGTTCAGTTTATGAAAGCAGGAAACTGACCATGACACCCATTAGATTTAATAATTTCTGCCACTAAAATATAGTTGTAATAAACAACTGAACAAAAAGGAAGCCCATACTATGACCCCTGCTTCCATTTCTTTTCAGCATTTATTACTTCTTTTTTGACCTTTTCCCTGGGCCACTACAAGATGAAAAGGTAGAAGTAAACAACTTATCTACGCACCATCTTTATGAGTAAGCTTGGTAATGCCACCAATGGCTTCTTTTGCTTTCCGAGGAACAGCGAGAGAATTGACATGGTATTGTTTTGTGGTACTGACGCCTAGTGCTGCTGGAATTGCCTGGAAGACAATGAAATGTACAGATTGATAAAATTGGCCTAACATACATGAGCAGAATATGATACAATTGAAAAAAAACAAAAAGAAACAAAAAAGAAAAGGCATCCAACTAACCTTGAAAAGTAGACCGTTGGTGTCCTGGAAAAAAAGGACCCATCTTAAGCCTGCATCATGCCTAGATTGCACAAAATTTGGACCATCAAATCACAGAAATACGTTAACACTCTTTCTCTTTTTAAGTGAAAGCACCTCCTAAAAAATCAAAACAAACTGGATGCACTAGTGATGTAGATACAGGCTACATAAAAGGTTTAACATCAGTTTTTATTTCTGCAAAACGATGGGAAAAAAGCCTTGGTAATATGAATTTCGTGTTTTCTACTTTGAAGATGGATACACTACAAGCTAGGGTCCATAAAGGTATCCATCTTTCTCTAACTGATTAACATTTATGTAGGCAAAAAGGGGCTAGTTCATTGGTTCATCCAAATAGCATCAGAGTGGATGAGAATGACAAAAAAGAAAGAAAAAGATGGAACAAAAAGGTTGAGAAGGAGTGAAAACATACCAAACTTTAAGAAGGCCACTTGAGTAAAGAAGTGAATGGACGTCACCATGACCATGAGGTTTTGTCTGATAAAGTAGAGGCAAGGGTGAAAATCAAATAAATAGAAGCACTTTCAGCTAAAAAGTTACTGACATCAATTGAATACAAGAATGCTCATATATTTAAACCTAGGAAGATTTTTAAGCATAGAATTATCCACCTGAATGCTATATTTATTACGGGGATCCAGAGCAAGGTGTGCTTCATTATCATCTAAACAAGCAACTTTTTCCTGCAAGAAAATCAAGAAATATGTAAGTCATGATACTGTGAATTAATTCTTCAGCGAGATCAGTTGCTAACCTGCTTAAGCAGTTTCACTTGTGTGGGCTTCATTCCAAAATAAGAGTTTTTCTCTAAGAGCTCCAGAGTACGTAAATGTGTGTCATCTGACGTCATAATAGCCAGAGGAATATCCGCTCGGCAGTCGCCTAATTACAAGGAAGCTTTTAGTTGCCAGGTACATCTTTATTGTATTAAGGATATGTATCACACTTTTAGGTGTCTCAAAACATGATATTTTAGCAGGTACCTCTATGCATAAAGATGTTCTTTTCAGCCAATCCTTTTTAGCTTGTACGATCTTTGCTAGGCCAAGGAAGACTATTCTTAACACTCTGTTTATCCATAACAAGCGTTTTTTTTTTTGCTTCTACTGCTGCTACTACTACAATACCTCAATCCCAAGCTAGTTTGGGTCGGCTCTATGAACCCTCACTATCCAACAACTTCGTGCTTCGGATATAAGGTTTAAATTGTTCTTTTCATTTTCTTAAATGTTTCTAAAGAATCAAAATCTTAGCAACTCACAAATAGAAACACTGGCCAATTATTCTTGGAAGCATCATCATAAATCTTAAGCTTATGATTGGATCCCCTAGCTCAACAATCCCTCCCAACCTACTAATTGAGCCTCTAACATAACAGTTGAGGGAGATATACCTCACGGGGCTTGGGATTGCCACCTATAATTTGTTGCTTTACTTGGCTAGTGGTTTAGTGAAAAATTGGGATAACAGAAGAAGCAGTTTAATAGTAATCTTCATCCCTGATGGATAATTACAAAATCATAACATGCACTTCACTAACCTCCGGCAAGGCTGCAACTGGCTTCTTGTAAAGCAAGAATAGATTCAATATAATGTTGTAAGAAGCATGTCCCTGTAGTTGTTTCTCTAGGAAGGGCCACCTGCAAATAATTAGAATGAGTTGTCAGAAGAACTCAATCTTATGCAGCCACAAATCCTTACATTAGTAGTTACATGGTGAAATGAAAGACCACAACTATCAATCAAGTCGCAAAAGATTCTGCACATTTTGCCTAATGAAGACAAAAATTAAAACAATTTCTAAACCAACCACATGAAAGCTTTATGTGCTCTACCTTTATTCCATTGTACCCAAGACGCTCTCCGAGGCCTCCAGCAACAAGAACAAATGCAGCCTTCCGTGCGTCTTTGATGCCAGCCTCCTCAAATTGAACAAAATTATCGTCACCATATTTCAGAACCTCTCCAGATGGAACCTGCAGAAGTTTACATCCATCTTAGAATGCATCACTAATCTAGAGCAGAGCATCAATGTGTTCTACATTTTAAGTGCATGTTATATAAGTATTAATAAGGTGATCCATTATTTTCCAAATTTTCAAGGCAATCAGAGGAGTGAGCAAGAAAAATGTAATTAAAATCTGACCACATCGAGCATCAGCTATCATATTTCAGAAGAAACACAAGGAAATGTGTTGCTAGTTTATCCAGAATGCTAGAGATCAAAATGGTTTTTGATCAGAACCTAAGGCTGTCCAAAAAACCATCAGTAGTCAACGGTTTTTTATAACAAGCTACCAAAAAGTATGCTGAGAGGAAATTTAAGTCCAGAAGACTTGATAATATCAAATCACAAAGCTAAGATTGGCTACACACTATCCACCCTCACTTCTATCCATTTAAAATCTGTGAACATGGTTTTCTTTGGACTCTGAATGGAAACTTCTGCTTCACGAAACCGAGTCAGAGTTAGCACTTCAACAACGAATAGTTGGATAACAGGCCTTGTGCAATTTTTATATAAAAAATGAAATGACATCATCTCAATTTAACAAGTCCACATAAAAGAATATTACAGCAAAAAATTAGTTTGAAATAAAAAGTTCCAATCTTGAATGAGGAGAGATATATCACAATATCCTGAAATGGAAAAAGAACTAATCAGTTTGGGATTAAAAAGCATGACCTCATTAGTTTGACCTTCAACAAAGGGTTAAAGCACCTAAAAATAGCCAAAATCTGCTAACTATGCATTTCAATTTGTTCATAGGACCAATAGGCATGGCAACCTAACCAAAGTGAATAAGGTAGTTTTGGAATCTTCTACTAATGTAACATTAACCACTACTATCTGCCGCAGTTGTACCTTAGAAGCATTTATGTGGTTTCATATTTTTCTCACACTCCATCTAAAGAATAAATTACTGTAGCATTAATAGAACAGGAGAAAAGTAGCTGCATGAACAGTATTCATGAGATTTGTGAAGGATGGCTTTGCTTTTATAAGCAGCACCAGCACTAATTTCTAACAGACATAAAAACCCAACTGCAACTTTAAGACATTCACCCAATCCAATAACTTAGATAAAAACACAACTTGCGCTATGTGCTTCTTGATGAAAAAAGTTATCGTTAAAGTTGCTTTTTACAGAATGATAATTAGTGAAATAAGTTTTGCTGAAGCAGTAACACAGGATTCAGTTACTTACCGAAGGTGTAAAACCATCATACGGGTTTTTTCCAGCCTTTGAATCAGCTAAAAGCTTCCTAGCAGTTTTAATGTATGCTGCCAACCCCCCAAGATAACTTGAATTAAGTTTAGCAATCTGAAACAGACAATAACACCTCAGTGTTCATAAACATTAAATTGAACTAGAAGTGAATACAAGCATAGAAGACATGGAAACAAGCCCAACAGGAAATGATAACATTTCCGGCAGTACAAGACTGACATGATAAACAGCTGTACAATATTCAACAAAGACAATAAATTCCTTTTAGGCTACTTTATCGCTTGAATAATTAATCAAGAATAAATACTTCACATAAATTGCCACATAATCTATTAACTACAAAAGACAAACAAGATCAAGTTTTTATTTGCTTAACTGCGAACCAAAACCTTATCATCCCGAAATGGCGAAATTCACCATGTAAGTTACCACAACTACCTAATGGGAGTTCAAAATTGCTTGCACTGTTCAAATTCAGTTGAAAATCCTAGTTGGTCAGTGAATTATTTAAAAGGAAAAAAACACACAATTCAAAGCCTGTCTCCTGTCCTGACTTGACCTATTGCTCTCTGGGTGACATGCTATATTTCCATCTAAAAGGAACACCAAGATCTCAATATTCCAATCCTGGTCTAGTCATAGACATCATAGGAGATATCAGGGCCATTAATGGAAAAATCGTCCATGTTGGTTCGGTTCCAGGAAGAGACGAATGATTATCCTAGGTGGAGAGTTGCCTAAGCATCATATTTGCAATACCAATTTGACATGTTGCCTGTAATCCGAAATCCACCAGTAATACTGACCACCAACATAGACTCTGTTTTGGGTTTATGGGTTCTTCATTATTAATATTCTCACTCAAACTACTGAGGAGGAAATCACTCTTATCTTTTGGGGATACATTAAATATCCAACAACATGAAAGTAAAAGTCCTGAACGGAGAAGTATAATTACATGGCTCTGATTATTTGGTTAAAAAACAAAAGTCGATCATAGTCTAGCCAGTTTAGCCAATTCATTAAAAAAACATATCCAAAAAAAAAAAAAAAGAAAACCTGATCAAAGAAGGCTCGCTTCTCATCATCATCAACTCCAGGTTCCGCCCAATGCTGAAACAAGTGACTTTGCCCCATCTCTATCAACACTTTCGCCAATTCTACCTAAAATTACACACACATCACTCTCATTCTCTCAACAATTCCAAACAGAAAAAAAAAAAACAATATCAATTCGTTAAAATTTCACACAGAATGACAATAAAACAAGACAGACATTGTACAAAGTTAAATCCTTTATCGAAAAAAACCTGTTGAGAGGAGAGAAGAGATAGGTTTTTGTGTAAATTGGGAGCAGTAGAAGCCCAATCGGCACTAATGTTAAGCTTAGAGAATTCATCGGCCGTCGATCTCATACTGCCGTCGCCGAGAATTTTTCGTAGAAGCCGACAGGAATGCAGAGCTGGATTGTAAAAAGCAATAGTAGAAGAATAATTGAGAATGATTTTGAATATACCGATAGAGAGAGAGAGAGAGAGAGAGAGATCTGGGAGAAAAGGTTGACCGGGTAACCGGAACAGACGGTGAGTGTTCGGTTAGTTACCACACCTGAGAGATATGGGAATTGAGTAAAGCAAAGCTACTCTTTTTTTTTTTTTTTTACTTTTTCTATTTATAGGATAGGGAAAAAAAAGTGAAGCAAATTGCAAAAGAGGGGTTATGTTATAAAATTATTTGATTTGGTGTGTTAAGTTATTTTTATTTTCTTTAATATAATTAATAATTTGTAACTTCTTCTTTTTTTGGTTAATATTATGATTTGCTACCTGTTGTATATACTAATGAAAAATAATATAATTAATATTTAGAAAAATTATGCATATAAGCAAATATATACTAGTTAATTACTTAATATAACTATAGTTTGTCTTAATTACAATTCGCAACCTACTTTTAATTATAATTACGCGGCTCAACTTTTTTGTTTTGTATAATTCGCACGTTTGTATAATTCGAAATTTGTATAATATAATTTGTATAACTTTTGTATAATTTAGAATTTGTATAATATAATTTATATAACTTTTGTATAATTCAGAATTTGTATAATATAATTGTATAACTGTTTACACTTCTGATGTTTGTAATTGTATAAATTCGTTATTTCGAGTAAAAAAATAACTGAATTACACAAACGTACCCGCAAATTATACAATCCGTGAATTATACAAACGACACAGCTTAAACTGTAGCTACAACCCGTAAATATGCAAACTATAGCTATGAGGCATAATTAAGTTTATTATAGTAGCTATTTGCGAAAGTTTCTCTATATATTATCACGTGATGCATTTTATGAGTCAATAATTTTGGCAAGAATTCGTTCATTACATATTTATAACAATTCTAGACGTCTTCATTGATCATGACGGGTATTCCAACAGAACATCAAACATATATTGAATTATGATCTTACCTTAGTATTATTAGATAATACTAGAGTGAGAGGGATATTTAAAATCTGTCTATTTTTTAAAATAAAACGGATCCTTATATAAGAATATCCCTACAAAAAGTTAAATAGAAAAGGGAAAAAGCTCATCGAACTTTGAGAAAATACGCATTTATGTCATCTGTTAAAAAATTAGCTCATCTATGTCATTGTCGTTTGAGAAAAAACTCATATATGCCATTATTTTTTAGCTCCAAAATTTGCAAAACTATTTTGTTACCTCAACAAGAGTTGAAACTAATTCGTCCTATCTAGGAGTACCTCTTTTTTTTTTATTTATTTACACTCGTTATCTTTGAATCAAACTAATTTATTGATTTAAATAATCCATGACAGAAGAGAGACTGACAAATCGAATGCTAGTTTTGGGATACGAGATATCTATCCTAGTTACTATGAAAGTATTTGAAAATTGTCCAACAAACTGGGCTTTTTTTCTTTTCATGGAATTAATCCTCATTTAAACCCAACAATTACCATTCATTTAGTATCCTGAATCTTAATTCGACTCACTATACGAGAAATGTGTATATGTCGATTGAGTGTATGTGATTGCATATCTTATGTATCGCTGGACATAAGTTTACATATACACAACATACAAAATACATATAGATGATGTTGACATGTTGTTGGGGGTACAATTTGTAATTTCAAATACAAGCATAAATATAAAATTTTGTTATAAGTACTACAATTTACATGGGAGTGACCATTGCGCTTCTATGAGGCCTATTAGTCTGCCTATACCAAACAACTAATGTCGTACAAAAAAATAAACCCAAAATTACAAAAGTCATTATTACATATAAATAATTCCTACTAGAACTTTTATCGTAGTTGGAGGAGAAGTTAGGAAGAGGAGGTGGTGAAGAGGGTATGTAATTTCCTTGGTATTCTAAAATGGCGGTTGTAATTTTATTTGTGTCATACGTCTCGCTAATATTCGTTACAACAACCATATAATAATAATTATTTGGATGTTGGTTCGCCTCGAATATGCAGTCAATCGATTGTTTTACACTCAATTTGACATAGTATGTTGTAAATGGTTTTGTTATAGGACTTCCATCCATCGCAATTACAGTTAAGTTGTGACTTGCGATCCCAAAGTAAAGTTTTTTACGGATTGCAGCGTTCACAATTCTGAGAAGATATTTCTTCCCAGTATCCACTACTATCGTAAAAGTTCCTGTTCAATTTAATTAATAAAAGAACATTAAAATGAGTTCAACAAATAACTCGAGAAAATAATAAGTAAAATCTTGTTGGCCCATATGGACAGAATCGAAAAAAAAAACAATGTTAGAAATCAAACAGAAGAGTCCAACCCAAAAAACTAATCTGATAGATAGGAGAACTAATTTATCTTATAAATCCATTAACATTTAGTCGATGAGGAATAATTAACACATAATTCATGTTTGTGACAAATTAAAAGAATTTTTACAGCCTAGTAACAGCTGATACATCTTTCTTTTATCAAATTTCATGCCCCCCACCCACCCACCCACCATTACTTGAAAAAAAAAAGCCATGTCTTTTACTTGGCTATTATAAAAGTGTAATTAGCCCTTAAAATGCTCAAAAGAGATCGAATATGAAGAATTTGATTTTTAATAGATTAATTAAGTTTGATATAAATAAACTGAACTGGACGACTTATACATACCATTGTTTGAACAAGGGTAGAAGTCACCAGGCTGTCCATTGATAGTGAAAGCGTCCGATTTTATGTCACCGCCTGAGTCAATATATTCAAGGAAGACCTCCTTCACATCCTTCTTCCACCATTCACCTGGCGAAATTGTGAAGAATTAATCAAACAAAAAGAAAATACATGTTAGTAAAAGACTTATGATTTTGAAAGAAATTACTTAAATCTAAATTATTCGAATATTATTTAACCTATATACCTAAAATGATGGGAATATCGGCATGAGGCTTTGGAAAAGGAAAAGCCTGAGTAATGTGATGGACAACGAAAGCGCCATGAACAGTGGTAATGTTGGCTTTCATGGCCTATTTTTGGAATGTCATTTTTCTTGTCTAAAGAGTTATAGGAGTTGAAATTTTTGAGAAAAACATGAAGAAGGGTCCTATCCTTTGAAGAATGTAATTATTCTGGAGTCAATTTAGAATCTTTATGCTAGATTAAAAGAAGGGATCCCTTAAAAGAAAGAATAGTTGTCTCACACATTTCACTAAAAAATGAAGTGGAGAAATATATATATAGAGGAGAAAGGGGAATAGAGCTCTATCTATTCACATGCACAAAACTTTAATTCTTCTCAATTTGGATAGAAGTCAAATAAACGGGTTAACTAGATTGAATTTGAGCAGGTTATTAAAAATTAGACGCAAATGTCATAAGCGTGAAATCATTTTGAGCTGCAAATATTACTTATAAGTTATAAACTTATAGCTTACATTTTTCTATATATGGTTTTAAAAGTTTTTTTTTTTAAATTCTTGTTGTGTTCATATCTATCTTTGTTTTTTCATTTCATTGATCAAATTTTTTTCCTTCTTACAGAAATTGAAAAATTCTCTTATTTAGATAAATTTACTAGTTTTGCATAGAAGATTGGTAATGTTTGAATAAACCTACATAACCAGATAAAATTAATTGAGAGCAATAACTACAAAAAATAAATGATAGTGGATGACTGATTTTAGATATTTATCACATTATGTAAGACCATTAAGGTATCACTTTTTAGGAAAAAGAAGAGTCATAAAATAAAAACTAAATTCAATAAAATTTCTCCTCGTATGAAAACAAACAATTATACTTTATTGCTATCACTATCATATTGATTACACCCATAAGTAGGAAAAAGCAAAAATAAAAAAAGAAGAACCAAATAAGTAATGCTTTAAAATTAAAAGTTAAACATTCAAAAAACCATACAAAAAAATAGCATAAATTATAAGTTGTCGTGTCTATATGAGATGTTGCTAATATAAGTAGCCTATGTTACATATTTAATTCAAGAAGCAAAATTAATTACTCATAAAAAAAATTGATGTTTCTCTTCAAAAATTTCCCTCTAGTTTAAACAACTGAGATATAAGACCTAATAACCAAATACCTCTAAGAAAATTCTCTTTCACTATGTCAATTTTGTGATGTGATCTTTACATTTTGGGCTAAAATCATACTTCAAGTATATAGCTCAAACTTATGGTACATCCTTGGTATAATTATAAACAAAAAACATCCTTTAATTATTCTAAACTTTGCAATAAATATCCTTATGTTAACTTTTGTTAAAAACTAACCGTTGAAATAAAAATATGTGTCATGCATGTGATTTCCCCATATCCCTAATTGATTTTCTCTCAATTTGGATAGAAGTCAAATAAACGGGTTAATTAGATTGAATTTGAGCAGGTTATTAAACATTAGACGCAAATGTCATAAGCGTAAAATCATTTTGAGCTTCCTATAATACTTATAAGTTATAAACTTACAGCTAACATTTTTCTATATATGATTTTAGAAGTTTTTTTTTTTTTTTTAAATTCTTGTTGTGTTCATATCTATCTTTGTTTTTTCTGTTTCATTGATCAAATATAATTTTTTTTATAGAAACAGAAGAATTCTCTTATTTAGATAAATTTACTAGTTTTGCATAGAAGATTGGTAATGTTTGAATCATACGTCAGCTACATAAGTAGATAAAATTAATTGAGAGCAATAACTACAAAAAATAAATGATAGTGGATCACTGAAATATAACTAATTTTAGATATTTATCACATTATGTAAGACTATTAAGGTATCACTTATTAGGAAAAAGAAACTTACTAGGAAAAAGAAGAGACATAACATAGAAATTAAATCAATAAACTTTCTCCTCATATGAAAACAATCAATTATACTTTATTGCTATTGCTATCTTATTGATTACACCCATAAGTAGGAAAAAGCAAAAATAAAAAAAGAAGAACCAAATAAGTAATACTTTAAACACAAAAGTTAGACATTCAAAAATTATAAAAAAAAAAAAAAAACAGTATAAATTATAAATTGTCATGAAATATGAGCTATTGCTAATATAAGTAGCCTATGTTACATATTTAATTCAAGAGCAAAACTAATTACTCATAAAAAAACTGATTTTTCTCTTAAAAAATTTCCCTATATTCTGTCGAATTGATTTTCTCTAGATTCCCATCCATTAAGAAGAACTTTTGGCTTCAAAAACAAAATTTTCTATCCTTCTGAACTTTAGCAACCAAATAAGGTGCTGTTTTACTATATTGTTGTTATTGGTTTACCAGTTTTTCCCCTTGTTATTCAGCTGCTTTCATTTTATTTTATTTTTAAATGGTGAGTTTTTCTGCTAGTTAGCAATGAGAAAAAGACACCCACCTTCATAGGCAAATAATATGTTGAATGACAAAATAATAGGTTTACAACTTGAAGACAAGGCAAACTACATATGTTGAATGACAAAACACTAGGTTTCTCAACAATATTCCACAACAACTTTACCTCTTTCACCACCAGGAAAATTACCCATACAAATAAAATACAAGGATTAGAACGATGAGTTAATTCCACATATAGACAACCGAACATTAAAGTTCAGAAGTTGCTAAATTTACTTTACAAGGCAATGAGACTTGGAAACTTATATGCAATATGCCCGCAATCTCTTTCAGACCTCTTATCAAATAAGTAGGGGGCATTTTACATTGCCATAGCAGATCTTGAACATGGTTATTTCTATTTGCCCTTTACAAATACAATACTTCTTTCAAGACCATAAAGACAAACAAGAATAGTTGAGCTATACTTCAGGGATGATTTTAGCCCAAAACACAAAATGATCGGATTCACTGTTTACGCAAATGTTATACTTTAACACAATATGGAATTATAAACACAAACTCACTAGAAATTTAACATGTATGCTTGCTCTCTAGAAACTAACAAGACTAGAAGAAAAGAGACCTTTCTCTTGCCTTTTATAGTAGAAAAAAAAACACAAACTTCAGATGTCAATTGTCTCAACTGGCAATAAGCACCAGCAAGTTTTTTCAACAAATCTGATAATTGTCTCAAACTTTTCAATAAATTTGATGGTAACGAGAAAAAGAGAAAAAGGTCAGTTACAACGAGCCAACAAACAGCAAAACAAAAGTTTTCATCCTTGTCAACATGACGAAACCAAGAACTTTTCCACCAACATTCTTTCTCCTAGCCTCTTCATGGTCCATGATACCAGCTGAGGTAGTTGAAGTGCAAGTTGAAGTCAATACGTAAACATCAAAACATAAAAATAGATAATATACACAGTAAAACTGACTAACAACTAAGACTTATACTACATCTGTGTTCGCAGAAAATATCTGCAATTTCATTTGCTTAGTATCAAGTATCAACTACATATCAATCCACAAAGAAACATACTTCTCATGGACAGCAGAGACTCTGTTAGCCAAGCCACAGGATACAAAATTTCTCCTTTGGATAGACAGGAATGCTTCCTTTACAGGAGAGCCTCAACTGCTAGCATCTACAAAGAGCACTTGCTCCTTTGGATGGATGGGTCTTGTAAGCATTACAGATGAGTACTCAAGATTTTTACTGCTTAAGAAGAAGCAATAATTTTCAAATATCATTTTTTCCCTTCGAAACAAAACTACTTTTTTTTCAAATTTCACAATGAAACATTGGTTAAATGCCCATATAGCAAGCCAATTCATGATTCGGCAAAGAAGGAATCAAAAATTAATAATGTCTATTTCACAAGCTAATATGACCATGACTTGACATTCACCCCAACAATCATTTCAGCTCAATTTGGAGATAACCAGAAATGGAGTTCCATATATTGATCAAGGGAACAAAGTGAATATATTAATTACTATACCTGTCGGGAAGGGAGCAATCTAGCAGTCCATCCTTCAATCTCCTTGACTCCAACATCGAAGCGAGGACTAATGACACCACACTTGTTTTGCCTTCCATTCAGTTCAACAACAATCTTTCCGGACCTATGATCATCGACATACTCAAATTCTCCGATGTAACCTACGCATAGATACCAACAGTAAGAAAATGATAGGGTGATGCTAGCAGTGCATACAGTTAAGAAACTTAATTGATGAAGAGAGATTGAAGGCGAAGATTCTGATATCTAATACATTAAACAACTTTTATGTACCATTGTTTGAGCAAGGGTAGAAGTCACCAGGCAGTCCTTTCTGTCAGCATTGGATTTGATTTGGAGTCTCGTCACGCTTCCCTTGTTCGTCAAAAGAGAGCAACAGAAAGATTAAACCAGCAGGTGGCACAAGATATAGCACGCTGAAAGTCCAGTGAAGGTGTAAGATTTTAAGTGGCTCCGTGAAGTTGAGGACACAATTACCTGGTGAATGGGCAATGAAGGCAAAAAAAAATCTTTGTTTCGTACTTACTGTATTTTCTCCTCACTAGCACACCCTGTCAAGTTAGACAACAAGAAACTAGGGAGATTGTACTCCTACCCAGTATCAACCCAATTGATATTGTGTAAACTAAAGTCAAGGTAAGGTGACACTCTAGTTTGTTCACCCTCACACATATCTTCAAGAGAACTATGCAAACAAGGAATAGTGTAATGCCATAAGACAGCAGATGAATATTCGATTGCAACAATTCACAAACTCACCTTTGACATTACGGTACATTGGCAAGGTCCCATTTAGGACATTTGACAAACAAAATGACATTATCTCGTGGATTCTCCTCCCCTCAATATTAGATTCTTTCGTATCAACTAACACCGCAGTAGGCACATTGGTTTGCAAGTTGACGTCTTCGCTGAAGTTATCGTCGACCACCTTGGCTACTGTATATGCAAAGTTTTCTCCCTCGTGGTCTATAGTGTTCAGAACATTGATTTCAGAGCTCACTGTTGTGTGGGAAATTTCGTCGAACACCTTAGCTTCAACAATGGAAAAAGGTGTTGATACCAAATTCGCTCCCTCTACTGAACTGAATTTGTATTCCCAAGATGAGGTGAGTCCGTGAATGCCAAGGCATCCACATTTTTATACGTCTCTGGCAATTTATCAAACACCTGGTCCACCTTTGAGTTGCCACCAGTATCATAAGCAAAATCAAGGGCAGATGAGGCCGGAAAATGACTGGGAGGCAATACAATTGATTGTGAAACTATAGGGACAGAATTAGCGCAGTTAAAATGAGCATGTAATGAATTAGCTAGACGCCTCACCACATCATTGTTGGTTTGTTGTCGAAATCGCTGAACAAATTTACCCTTGAAATGCTTCCAATCCAAAAATAGCTTGTTGCAAAATAAGCTATTGAACCAGGCAAGAGCTTCGCCATCAAGGTAGAATGAAGGAAGTGGAAGCCAGTCATTCTCATCAAAGCCAAGGTATGTAAAGTACAACTCGGCCCGAAAAATCCAACTCTCTGGGTTGCGTCGCCACTGAATCTAGGTAGAAACATCACTTTGGAGTACGATTGATGAAAGCACCAATGTAACAAACTCAAATTCCTCGCTATATTGATAAGAGAACTGAAACACGATTACAACTTTAGAATTGTAATTGCAATAGCCAAACTACTGAATTACAATGAAAGTATGAAAATAACAAGTAACTAAGATAGATATAAGAATTGGGATGAGAAACTTAGACTCTAAAAGAAGAAGAAGAGAGGAACAAACGTTTTTCTTCAATATGCATAACCCTTATGTGTTAACACCAAGACCTATTTAACCAATTGATAATTGGATCTGAATCCCAAATAAAACTCTTCAACATTTTAATAAGCCCAATAATCTTAAATGAACCGGTTTCATACACCCCTTCCAGCCCATAGGCCCTTATGTAGTTAGTTATGTTCACAACATATAATACTTGTACAACTGACTAGGAATTATTTAGCAGAATTTAAGCATGATGTACATGAGTAGATTTGTCCTTCAAAATGTATTCCATACTTATATATCAAAAAAATGTGTCTCTATAATATTTATCCAACTGATAAGGAGTGTTCTCATTTGGATAAAAACCGATTTAAATAAAAAATATCGAATCAAATGGATTAAATAAACCGACTTTAGTTGGTTTTAAGTTTTTAAAAATCGGAAGTATTTGATTTGGTTTTGGTTTGTTCAAAAAAATCGAAGAAATAATCAGACCAAACTAGGGTGTCTAAAGAATATGAAAAAGGGATCGAACCTAAGCTTCAATTATTGAGCTTGTTGGTTTGGAGCTAAGGAGACACATGATTTGTGTTTGTTCACCAGCTGGCCAGATGCTAAGAATATCCATCATCATTGTTAGGGCTGGAAAATAAAATTATTAGTATATCATGAGCAAAGGGTAGGCGGTTGATACCAGGTGCTCTCTTATTCATGCTAAAGCCAATGAAGTCATTTTGAGAGTTCAAAGTATTGAGTTTGTTTCGAAAGAAATGATAAAAAGAGAAGGTGATATAGGGTCTCCTTGTCTTAGTCATATATCTTTGAGACTTGAAGAAGACACATATGACTATTACCATTGGCAATGTGTCTGTAAATCAAGTCTTTGTCATCAGAATGCAAATATATGGTTATGATACTCTATCATATATCCAATTTGATCACTACATTCCTGAATAATAGATCTGGGCTAATAGAATATGCCCTGCTGCCTTTGATGAAATCACTCTGATTTGTGCTAATCAGAGTTGGTAGAATTGACAAGTTTTGAGAATGCTCTCAGTCCCCTTAGGGATCATAGCAATACAAGTATCATGAGTCAACCATTTAGGCAGAAAAAGGAATGTATGGCCTTCACAACCTCAGGTGCAATACAAGATTGATACAACTAATTTGCTGTAAAAAGGCTATCTTTGATCTCTTCTTCAGAAGTAAGTAGAATCAGAGGAATTGTTAGTATCCTCATGCATCAATCACAGTATCTATGCAGGATATATAGCTCATTGAAGTATGTAACAACAGCTTTTGAGACTTGTCTGTTGCCTTGTACCCAAGATTGAATTGATTTTCATCCATGATCTTGTTAATCCTTAATGTGAAAGTAGCTAGGCAGTATTAGAGTCTCCCTCATGTGAAAGTAGGCAGCTTTCTGTTTTAACAACACCTTATCTTGGTATCTCTATTATTACACCAAGTATGTATATATTCCCAAAAAAAAACAGCATCTTCTATACAGTCGAAACTTTTGTCTATTCACCTTCCTTCTCTCTCTCTCTTATGCATCAACAATTACATTAAATTCAAGCAGTGGTGCACTTAGCATAGACAAGTGATATGACTTCCTTTCTTTTAGGCAAGCATGAATCAGCAAGGGCCACGTTTCCTCATGAAGCCGGCCATTTGTACAGGAACTGTAAATAGCTGTCAACTCCATAGCAATAGTATTACGTTTTCACCATTTTCATTCACAAAATTGATTTGGATTTCGTCAACTTGTGCTCTACTGATTTGGTCTTATCTATGATAATTGGTATTCCAATGGGAGCCGCAATTCGACAAACAACTGTCGTTTCAAGTTAGAAGTGGTTTCAGCTTCTGGCTTAAAAATAGCCTTCCAAGTTAGAAGCTTCATCTGCATATTGCACAGATTGATAAAATTTCTACCATACATGCACATTTCCATGGTCAAAATCAATAAAAACATGATGTAAATCATATGCTCCGATCTTGACAGAACCTTTAGTGGAAATCTGAACGAATTTTATCAATGGATGGGCCAACTCTACAAAACTTACTTATAATGGTAAGCTTTGATTTAGTATCCTGAACCACTATACGAGAAATGTGTATATGTCGATTGAGTGTATGTGATTCTATATCTGAAGTATCATTGGACGTAAGTTTCCATATACACGAAATACAAAATACATGTAGACGATGTTGTCATAATATTGTTGGGAGAACAATTCGTAATTTCAAATATAAGCATCAATATAAACTTTATTATAATTTACAAGGGAGTGACCATTGCACTTCTACGAGGCCTACTAGGCCGCCTATACCAAACAACAACGAATGACGTACAGAAAAATAAACCCAAAATTACAAAAGTAATTATTATATATAAATAATTCCTACTAGAACTTTTATCGTAGTTGGGGGAGAAGATGGGAAGAAGAGGGTATGTAATTCCCTTGGTATTCTATAATGGCGGTTGTAATTTTATTTGTGTCATGCGTCTGACTAATATTTGTTCCTGTAACCATATAATAATAATCTGGCTGCTGGTTCGCCTCGAAGATACAATCCACCGATTGTTGTATACTCAATTAGACATAGTCTGTTGACTGTTGTAAATGGCTTTGTTATACGACTTCCATCCATTGCTTTTATGGTTAAGTTGTGCCTTGCAATCCCAAAGTAAAGTGTTCTACTCATTGCAGCGTTCACAACTCTAAGAAGATATGTCTTCCCAGTATCCGCTACTAGCTTAAAAGTTCCTGTACATTTTAATTAATAAAGGAAAATTAAAATGAGTGCAACAAACAACTCCAAAAAAATAAGAGGCGGAATGGTAAAATATTATAAGGTTAGAAATCAAAAAGGAGAGTCTAACCCAAAAGACTAGTCTGATAAGTAGGGGAACCAATTTGATTAACTTATAAATCAATTAGCATTTCTCTGTTTATCTGATGAGGAACAATTGGCACATAATACATAAGTTTACTTTCTAATTGTACAAGCCTACAACCAAGTTTGACATAAGCTGATCCGTTGAAAATTTAAAAGAATTTTTCTCTCTTTTACTAGAAATTTAACATGTATGCTTGCTCTCTAGACGCTAACAAGATTAGAAGAAAAGAGACCTTTCTCTTGCCTTGTAAAAACACAAACATGCACATCTACAACAAACTTTAGATGTCAATTGTCTCAACAGGCAATAAGCACCAGCAACTTTGTTATCAACAAAATCTGATAACTGTCTCAAAATTTTCAATAAATTTGATGGTAATGAGAAAAACAGAAAAAAGGCGGTTACAACGAGCCAAAAAACAGCAAAACCAATGTTTTCATCCTTGTCAACATGACGAAACCAAGAACTTTTCCACCAACATTCTTTCTGCTAGCCTCTTCATGGTCCATGATTCCAGTTGAGGTAGTCAGCACAATGTACCCGAACTGCAATTTGAAACCAATACGTAAAGATCAGAACAAAAAAATAGATAATTTACAGAGTAAAACTGACTAACAACTAAGACTTGTACTACATCTGTGATCGCAGAAAATATCTGCAATTTCATTTGCTTGGTGTCAAGTATCAACTACACATGATGCTTCAATCCACAAAGAAACACACTTCTCATGGACAGCAGAGACTCCATAGGATACAAAATTTCTCCTTTGGATAGACAAGAATGCTTCCTTTACAGGAAAGCCTCAACTGCTAGCATCTACAAAGATGATTGCCCAGAGTACTCAAGATTTTTACTGCTTAAGAAGAAGCAATAATTTTCAAATATCATTTTTTCCCTATGAAACAAAACTACTTTTTCAAATTTCATGATGAAACATTGGTTAAACGCCCACATAGCAAGCCAATTCATGATTCGGCAAAGAAGTAAGGAATCAAAAATTAATAATGTCTATTTCACAAGCTAATATGACCATGACTCGACATTCACCCCAACAATATTCATTTCGGCTCAATTTGGAGATAACCAGAAATGGAGTTCCATCTATTGATCAAGGGAACAACGTGAATATATTAATTACTATACCTGTCGGGAAGGGAGCAATCTAGCAGTCCATCCTTCAATCTCCTTGAATCCAACATCGAAGCAAAGACGACACCACACTTGTTTAGCCTTCCATTCAGTTCGACAACAATCTTTCCGGACCTATGATCATCGACATACTCAAATTCTCCGATGTAACCTACACATAGATACCAATAGTAAGAAAATGATAGGGTGATGCTAGCAGTGCATACAGTTAAGAAACTAAATTGATGAAGAGAGATTGAAGGCGAAGATTCTGATTCCTAATACATTAAACAACTTTTACGTACCGTTGTTCGTCAAAAGAGAGCAACAGAAAGATTAAATCAGCAGGCCACACAAGATATAGCACGCTGAAAGTCCAGTGAAGGTGTAAGATTTTAAGTGGCTCCGTGAAGTTGAGGACACAATTACCTGGTGAATGGGCAATGAAGACACAAAAAAATCTTTGTTTCGTATTTCTTGAAATTTTACCGCTATTACAAGAGAAGTGTTTTCTCTATTCCTAAGCACAAACTGAAAAAATTCTCTTATTTAGGATGCAGAAATCACATTCATCTCGCCACACTTGTAAGCTAATTAAGTGAGACTTTGAATTGAAATAATATGTTTTCAGTAACAGGTACATCAAGTATTGAATCACCCAAAATAAATTGCAATTGCAATTGCAAGAACTAATATACTAGCTTCATAGTTTTATATATCAATACAATACAAGCAGTTGGTGCATCTTAGCAAAAACCACCACCCCCAAACAAAAAATTATAATCCCAGTAATCATCATGAGCATTATGCTGACTTCCTTCATGGTAACATCTAGATTGATGAGTTTGAACCAACGATTCATCGGGTTGAACTAGTTGATTGTAGCCCACTCCATACAGGACTTGACGCATATGACAAGTGGTGTGTGGATTGCCATCCTCAAAATTACCATTTCCCATGGGTGGACTATATTGTTCACCCGCTGGTGTAAACGCCTGTCCTCCGTATCGCACTACCTGCGATCCATTTCTTAATTCATTGAAAATGGTCTCTGGCCAAAATCCAATAACAAACAAACCCTCAAACAAAAGATAGTAGTCTGCAAAAATAAATAACACCAGAGTTACAACAACTACATATATACTTGCTGATATTAATATTCCAAAGTAATTTTAATTACCTTCATCCTTGTAGATCTGAATTAGCAATTCATAGTCATCATACATTGGCCTAGAGATTTTTGGGAAAGCATAATCTATTGGTACTGTAGTGTCAAGTTGAACAAATCATGGACAAATATTGTTGTAACATCCTGTTTTCTGGCCGCCATCTGTCTATTTAATTCAAATAAAAATGAAATTTACTTACTCTACTTACTTTTGAATTATTTCTTTTAAATATCAATTAATTTCTAATATACTTACTGTCCAATGGGAGTATAACCGAGTCCGGTTGTCACCGTATAGTTTTGGATGTACCTAAACCAAACAAACATCATGACTTTAGGAAATCAAATCGTCAAAAAATAATTAATAGGTTCAAATCATTGATTTGAAATAAAAACTTACAATCCATCCGGCTTGTATTTGCTCGAAATTTGTTGCATTATCTGCACTTTGATGAAATATTGTCGCGGAACTATATTGGCCAAGTCCATTTACTTGTGGATTATACAAAGTAACACGGGCTGTGGCACTTGTAAAACTTTTTATTTCTGGCGATGCGTTTATACTAATTCCTGCAACTGAAGTATTAGTGTTACATAAATTAATTAGAATAACTATCTGAAATTGAATTTGTTGACTATTAATGATAAATTTTGATAATTAAAGAAGTAGTTACATCAATGATATCTTCAGCAAGGGATTCATTTGCCATGCTTAAGGAGGCATCTTTGGCGCTTTGGAGTAGTTCTTGTGTCAATCGTCGAATAGGGACCGTTCCAATCGGACAACCTTTTTTATTCAACCAAAACTCTTTTGCTTTAAAATAAATATTTTCATCCTTTTGCAATCGTTTGGCTTTGACTGATCTTTGTTTTTCTAGTTCCTTAGCAATTGTCATCTGTTGTTTCGAAAATGCCCATACGTGCAGAAAAAAAGAATGAATTTCAAAGAAAATACAAGTAAAATTATATTCAAGTAAACATAAAATATTACTGAAAATAAATGCATGTGAGGGTATATTTTAATGACAAGGATAGAGTTAAACATTTTTTTTCAAAAAGTTACACTACATATACTATATATTAAACATTAATTTTATACCTAATTATATATTAAATCTTCAACATTAATTTTATACTTAATTATATATTAAATCTTCATCAATCTTCACAAGATTCATGGCTTTACTAATTGATTGGATGTTTATATGAAATCGTCAATGGCTAGTTTATTAAGAATCTGATTTTAATTATGAATTGACTATATCTTATAAAGAAATAGATTGGGGCTAACTCAACCCTATAATAAGATTACTAGCGTGGATCTATAACTTGAACTCTTAACATAAATTAATAACATTTTGGGGAGACATCTTATGTGAATTACTAGTATTAGATTTTCCTTTCCAAATTGTTAAAAAATGTATAAATTATTTATATCAAAATTCATAAATTCATAAGTTTCAAAATTTGATTCCACCTTGGATAAAAATACAAAACATTGCAAACAACAGAATTGTGTGTTATCAGATTTTGTTTGTCAAAAGAAAAGAAGAAAAAATCAATTAAGTTGTACGAGTATAAATCTTGCACCTTAATTCTTTCTTTGTGGGGCATCGGGTGCAAAAGAGTTGGTTGCTTATAAACATCCACACAATCATAAATATCTCCGTGAATAGTCTGCAAACATAAATTAATTTCACTACAAATTATTCATTAAAAAAACGACATATAAACTTTCCTACAAAACTATACCTCAAGGACGAGATTTGCATGTCGACTAGACCCATAACCTTCAACCAAACAAAAGGCAATGGTGGTCCAAACTAAAATAATGAAGCATAGAGTTGTAAATATCAATGCCATCTTTTTTTTCATTATATTTCTGAAACAACTTATATATATATAGTGCAGAAGAAATGGTTATTTAGGCAAACATGGTACGCAATGTGATTATCTAAATCTAAGATTTAAATGTTGAATAATATTCAAATATAATTAATAATATTAATTCCAAATTTAGCCATTGCACAAATATTCTCCAAATTAATTAGTATCCATTGATAGTGGATAATAAAATTATGCTATCAATTTATTTTTAGAAAAACTATAGAGTATTTTCATATATTATAAATATTAATAATAATAACAAAAAAATTATAATTAGGATTCCAATTTTAAAATTTAAATGCCTTTAATATTCAAATATAATGAATAATATTTTTACCAGATTTAGTCATTGCACAAATATTCTCCAAATTAACTAGTATCTCTGATAGTAGACAACAAAATTATGCTATCAGTTTATTTTTAGAAATATTATAATGTATAATGTTCTAATTTGTAACGGTGAATCAGACATTTCCTTATTTTGTTGTCTACCTCATTATTTAGGGCTCAATCGACACAATTTTTATAGCTTACTGTATATATCAATTATTAAACAAAATTTAAGTATGATATACATAATTGATTTATCCTTCATTATTTTTAGAATGTGTATAACTGTATAAGTTGTCCTTCATAAATGTCTACCAAAATGTTTCTCTATAGTAAAATTTATATAAATAATTAGTATACATCAATTATATAACAAAATTTAAGCATAATATATCCTACATGACTATTAAAATGTTAGTATCTATAATGCTGGACAACTGACTATGAATTATTTAGCAGAATTTAAGCATGATATACATGGGTTGATTTGTCTATCAAATGTATTACATACTTATATATCAAAAAATGTGTCTCTATAATATTTGTACAATTGACTAGGGGTGATCACGCCTTCACAGTTTGGATAAAAATTGATTTAAATCAAAAATACCAAATCAAACAGATTGAATAAACCAACTTTATTGGGATTTGGTTTGATCTTAGATTTTAAAAAGTCAAAATTATTTGATTTGATTTTGGTTTTGGTTTGTTCAAAAAATCGAGGAAATAATCAGACCAAACCGAACCGATAAATTATATACATATATTTTATTATTATACATAGATAATATATTTTTTTATAAACAATTTTAAATATCTTATATATGTATTCATCAATATTAATTTATGAAAGCAAAAACGTCATGCGACGAGAACGTTTATCTTATCGGTTTCACATATACAAGTATCTATGATAATGTTTTGTGGGACTAGGAATGTCATTGTCTCTTCCTTCCAAGACAAAATGGTGAATTTTGAATATTTATTCACAGTAAATTCAGTGATCGAAAGTTCTGTAATATTATCTATTTTTTGTTTTATATGAATTGTTGTCTTTTTTTCCCTCTTTAGAATGAATCTTTTATTTTTAATTTTTGTGTATGGTTAACAACCGAAAAATCGAACCAAACCAAACCAAAATCGATAACAATCAAACCAATAAATTTATATATATTATATTTGGTTTGGTTTGGTTTTAATAATTTAAAAATTGATTAAATTAATTTGGTTTTGATTTCAACCAATAACATGTAGTGTCCCATTTCTTGTGAAATTGTTTTTCATTGTAATTGGCCATTTTACCCTTCTCCTTATCATTTTAATGCTTAGTTTATTCCGGGGATGGTTGGTGTGGTCCCCAATGCAATTGGGTATGTTTTTGGTGATTTCACCCCTCTTGAGTTGTGAATTCTTGATATGGTTGAATTCGGTCAACATTTGAAGTTCCAAGCACCGGATGGGATTTTTGTTAGTCCCATCATATCGGGAAGGTCAAGTTTTAGCTAGTTAGGTGGTTGGTAAGGTGTATGAGTCCTTAGGTTGAGTTTTGAGGCATTTGGGTGAAAAACTAAGTTTTAACCTTAAGAGTGGTTTGGGAGGGTAATTTTGTTATTTGACCTTTTTTTTTTGGAAATTTGACTATTTCATTGAGCTTGGAATATCGATTCTAGTGGAGTAGCATGTCTAGTTTATTTTGATAGGACCCCAAACGATTCCCAAGGGTCCATTCGGAGGCTTTTAATTTGAGAGAGTTGCTGGCAGTTTCCGGTGCAGGTCATTTTTTACCTTCGAGATCGCAGACAAGGTGTCTCGCGATCGCAATCTTTCTTTCGTGTCTTTCGCGATCGCAATGAGTAAAATTCACTTAGAATGAACTCAAATTTGGGATTTCTCGCAAAAATCCCATTATCCACCATTTTCAAACCTTGGAGCTTTGGGAGGCGATTGTTAAGTGGTGCTTGGTGTATTCTAGGTTTGGGTAAGCTTCTTTTACTTATCTTTATCAATTCCTACTAATTTCATCTTCCAATAGCATCTTTAAATCAAGGTTTTAAGTAGAGACCTTAGAGGTTTTTCTCAAATGAGAAAAATGGTGATTTTTTTATTTCAAGCTCATTTCTTAATCGAATTTAATGGGGTTTTCAACCACAGTTTCCTTTTGGCTTGTGGAAAGTGTATTTCAATTAAAAATCTGATTTTCCCTTCGATATTTGAAGTGATTTTTTGGACTATTTTACCTCCAATTTCAAACCCTTTCACTATGGGTATCACTGTGTCATAACCCGAGTCTACACCCTGGATGTGGCCGGCACTCGAGAACCATTGCTAGTCCCCAAGCGAACCCTCATCATGGATGACTACAAGCGGAAGACTAACTCAAGTATACATAAGCTTAAAACTGACTTAACTTCATTAAACTCAAATACTTAACTTTAAAGGTCTAAACAATACTCAATAGATAAACTTATAGTTTGCAAAACAACTCAAAAGAAGGTAAAATACTGCAAAAAAATCCTCAATTTTGTCTATCTATTAAGCCTCTACTATTATAGAAGGATATCGGGACAAGACCCACGACATCTCAAAACTACTAACGGTAAGGTAAAGGTGAAGTCCTCTAGAATATAAGAAGGCTCACCAAAGCTAACTGGGATGTCACATTTTGTTGATGATCATGAACACTTGTATTTGCATCATAAAACGATGCAGGTCGAATGACATTAGTACGATGAATGTACGAGTATGTGATAAGGTTAGAGTAAACAATTATCTGGCTTGAATGACTGAAAGCAATAACTAACTGAACTGACAAGGCTGGAACAAATACTCACACTCAACTCAATTCCATTCTTGATAGTTGAGGATCGTTCCGGTTAGAGTGTGGTCGAGGATTTGCTCTGGTAGAGTTTTTTGGGCGAAGTTTCGGTCTTGAGGTAGGTTTGGCTATCCCTCTTTTAAGACTAAATTGAGTAATTGACCTATTCTTAGGAAGTTAACTATGAAATGAGTAGTCGTATGTGCCTTAGTAGTTGGTGAGTGTTGATATGCCTGTTTTAATTTGATTGATGCCTTACTGTGACATTAGCATGTATGTAGGCTTATGTGATACTGTTAACTGTTGTGGAAAGTCTGTGATTCTTGAGAAAATTTCCCGAGTTAGGGGCTTGAGTTGAATTATGAACATCTTAAAATGAAAGAAGTGATTTCTAGTGGTAAAGACTCATTTCAAATGGGTTTCTCCACTATCTATATCAGTGGCGGAGCCAAAAAATTTAATAAGGGGGTTCCAAATCTGAGAAGTAAACGCACGAACTAGTGGAAGGGGGTTCGGCATCTATTATACATAGCTAAAAAATAATTTTAACCATGTATAAATAGTAATATTTTTCGCCGAGGGGGGTCGGATGACCCCCTCATTATATGCTGCCTCCGCCCCTGATCTATATCCTTTGAGAATACATGTCATGACTTTTTGAGTTTGGAAATTCAATACTATTTGCAATTCTTAATGAACTGATTATGTCTTGTGTTGTATGTGTTGTGATACATTCCTCCTCATGCAGAATATTATTTTTTTCATGGAAATATGAGAAAGTGGAGAAGTACTGCCTTTTTTATAAAAAAAAAATTGACACCTTACTTACATTATTGACCACGCTGAAGTGGAAAGTTGCTTTTCTAACAATGCAACTCGAGGAATGTTATGCATGAAGTGAGTAGAGCTTCATGGAGATCGTGCTGGCTATGATGATCCAACCATGGTGACTTACATCGGGCGCATTGAAGGTAGAAGTTATCTCTTCATTGGTCATCAGAAAGGTAGAAACACAAACGAAAAACATCATGTAAAACTTTGCAATGCCAACCCCTGGGTATGCTTCAAGAATTCTCATTCATAGCAATATTACTGATTACTATCATTAAGCATTCCAAGTAATTTGTTCTGTGGTTAATAACAGGTTAAATTGAATTGATGTTTTCATTAATTCAAAGTGAAATTAGATTAGCAACAAGTTAGGCTGTAGTTGTTGCTCATAAGCCTCTGAACATGTTCACAGTTATCATATTTTTGGATAGTCTATGCAGTGTTCAGTTTTTTGAAAGGAATATTGTTTAATTTGATACCTCAAGGTTAGTTTTGTAAAAAGATGAATTGATAACTACTAAATCTTCGCCTTGCAGCTACAGAAAGGCTTTGAGAATGATGAAATGTGTTGATCATTGTGTCTTGTTACATTTGTTGACACTCCATGAGCTTTTGCTTATTTAAGATCTGAAGAGATGTGAGTCTTTACCTTGAATTTCAAATATTGTGTTATTAGATTGCGTTTGGTCATGTAGAATCTATAATCATCTCCAATAATTTCATGACAATTTAAGGGCTTAAAGTTCCAATCATAACAGTTGTAACTAATGAAGGTGGTTCAGGCAGAGCTCTTGCCATCGGATGTGGTTAATGTTCAAAATTTTATGTTACTAGGTAAGTTTGGTTCATTTGTACTTCTTCCATATTTTTGCTACTTATCAGGCATGTGACAATTTGAAGAATAAGGAAAGTTCAAGTTTAAAAATAATTTATCAACCAAAAACATGTTTTAACTTAAAAACGTGAACACATTGTACATATGTTGCGGCATGGATTTTGTAGTTATTGCTTTTACACTTGTTATATTGTTTCCTTGAATATCTCCATATTTTCTGTATCTTTACAAAATATATGCTTCTTTGATCAGTCTTGTAACTTGTGCTTCTATATTATGGAAGTCTTCACAAGCAGCTCCAACCTCTGAAGGTATATATTGTTGTGAAAAAGATGGTTTCTGATTGAATAGGCAGCTAAGAGCTCAAGAACATTACAGACTTTGGATAGCAGATGCAATTATTCCAGTTAATAGTGTGAACGAAACAATGTTTAGCTGGACTTTTAGAAGACGGAAAAAAGATGCAAAACATAAGATTGTCCCCTCTTTATCACTTATGTTGACAAAGTTTTTGATGAAGTAGAGAAGAATTTTCCTCATCCCTTATTTATTTTTTGTGCACTCACAAGTTTCTTGCTTCTTACATGTATAGAAGATCGGATTTATTCATAAAAATGTGTCTTTTGTAAGGTTGTCTACATTTGATTTACTTCTTGTATATGGGTGTGTTATTGCCTTTCTGTTACTGTTGAAATTTATTACTTTTTTCCAAAATAAAAATAAAAGAGTAAACACAACCTGTATTCTAAGTTAAGCTCTTTTTTTAAAAAAAAAAACCTAGTAGCACTGGAGGTGTTGTATATCGTAACAAAAGTTTAAATACAACACCTGGATAGAAACTATCCATCAAAAAAATGGGCTAACAACACAAAAATCAGCTTATTGCGCATCAATACTACAGCAAAAAGAGAAGCCTAACTAACAAAAAAAAATTCCTTATCAACTTTAGACCTTATACTCAGGACTTGTCTCTTATCCAGAAAGAGAAGTCATTTTGCGGCCTGGGGAAGTGTTGAGCCGAAAGATAAATGTTTCTAGTTTGAGAGTTCATCGCCATCTTTGCTAGCCAGTCTGCAAGTTGATTGGCTTCTCTGTAGCAATGCTCAAAGTTGATACCAGCAAGATGTAGAATTGAAAAAGTAGCTTCTATGAGCAGGGAATGATCAGTAGGTTTGAAGGTAACCTTACTCTTTTTCTTTGGCATCTTTTTTGTTCTCGACAACTTTAGATGTAAAGACTAGGACTTGTTTGCCTTAGTCGTTGGTATTCTGTAAATCTCATCATTACTAAGCTCTGTGTTGTTCTGTTCCTGTAGATTAACAGCTTCCTCCATCGCTTCTTTGTTCTTCTTAGCCTCCTTTTCCTTGGCTATAGTTTTTTTTCCAGAATCCTACAGTTGAACTGATTGAGGCCGAGCAAAATTTAGGAATGGTTTCATATTCCAACTTTTGAATAAAATAGTGAATTGTCATCCTCTAAACCAACCCAGACACTTTCCGGGTGAGATTTAAGCAAGTCCAATTCCACTCTCACCTTAGCCTAGTTTTACTGTTAGTAGCAGATTCCCTATATAGAACTGACTATTTTTCTGACAATTTACCATATGGTAACGCAGTCCCGGGAGAAGAACCCACACCGGTGAAATAGGAATATCTTCCTCCGGCTTGAAATCCGGAGTTCATTTTTGGAGCCACATCAAGTTCAATGCCTCTTTTAAACGAAACCGCTTTGAAATCTAGAAAGTATATTAGGATCAAATTTGTAGTTGTTGTTCCAGGGTTTGGTTGCTCATGGTCAAATGAATTGATGGACGTATTTGGTAGTTTTTTCAGCATATTCGTCGCAGTTGTTATTCATTTACCCATTAGTACCACCTCTATTTATTTATCTATGGGTTAATATCGGTCATTAGGTAAATTGGGAATGTGTATATGTCGATTGAGTGTATATGATTGCATATCTTATGTATCGCTGGACATAAGTTTACATATACACAACATACAAAATACATAGATGATGTTGACATGTTGTTGGGGGTACAATTTGTAATTTTTCAAATATAAGCATCAATATAAAACTTTATTATAAGTACTACAATTTACATGGGAGTGACCATTGCGCTTCTATGAGCCCTATTAGTCTGCCTATACCAAACAACGCATCTCGTACAAAAAAATAAACCCAAAATTACAAAAGTCATTATTACATATAAATAATCCCTACTAGAACTTTTATCGTAGTTGAGGGAGAAGTTGGGAAGAAGAGGTAGAAGAGGTGGTAAAGAGGGTATGTAACTCCCTTGGTATTCTATGATGGCGGTTGTAATTTTATTCGTGTCATACGCCTCGCTAATATTCGTTACAGCAACCATATAATAATAATATGGTTGCTGGTTCGCCTCGAAGATGCAATCAATCGAGTGTTGTATAGTCAATTCGATGTAGTCCGTTGTAAATGGCTCTGTTATAGGACTACCATCCATCGCAATTACGGTTAAGTTGTGCCTTGCAATCCCAAAGTAAAGTGCTTTACTCATTGCAGCGTTCACAACTCTGAGAAGATATTTCTTCCCAATATCCACTTCTATCCTAAAAGTTCCTGTCCATTTTAATTAATAAAGGAAAATTACAATGAGTGCAACAAACAACTCAAGAAAATATTAAGTAAAATCTTGTTGGCCTATATGGGCAGAATCACAAAAAAAAAATTATATTAATTTTGATATAAATAAACGGAATTAGACTACTTATACATACCATTATTCGAACAAGGATAGAAGTCTCCATGCTGTTCATTAACAGTGAAAGCGTCCGAATTTATGTCACCGCCTGACTCAACATGTTCAAGGAAGATCTCCTTGACATCCTTCTTCCACCATTCATGTCACGCCCCGAGCCTACACCCCGGACGTGACCGGCACTTGAAGACCATCTGTAACATCCGACAATTTGAAATAGCTATGAAGAAGCTTGAAATTGGAAGTAGCCATTTTTTTGGGAAAAAATAAAAATACAGAATCTGGAAAATTTGGCTAAGTGTGGAAATCAGTGATTTTTTGGCCAACTTTGAGCAGTCGTAACTCCTGGATCAGGATGAGTTAGGAGTAGTTCCAGTTATGGTTGCGAAGCTTGTGGAATGATATTTCCAACGCCACTGAGATTGCTCGATTTCGAGTTCGTATGAGCGAGTTATGGCCATTGAAAGTTGGGCAGTTGGCAGGGAATCCGTCCGGAAATTTTAAGGGCATTTCGGTCTTTTCCCTAGCCATTTCTTTTGAGGTTATATGTGTGTGTTAGGCTGATTTTGGATCATTTTATCCTATTTTAAAAGAGAAAGAGTTAGGGTTCTTGAGAGAAGAAGAAGAGAAGAAGAAGAGGAGAAGAAGAGGAGAAAGGAGATCAACAAGTTTCCGTCGTGGATTTTCGTCGGGGGTGATCCCTATCAAGGTATGTGAGTCTTTGTGTGGTTTGATCCTTTCCCCCACACACCAAGCTCATTTTTTTTATGATTTGAGAAAAGATTGGATTGGTGTTGAAGTTGTTGAAGTTGTTAGTTGTTGTTGATGTTGTTAGTTGTGTTGTTGAAGTTATTGTTGGTTGTGGGACATGATTGGGTTGTGTATTTGAGTTGTAATTTATTGTATGTTGAGAGATTGATGATCCTTAGTGTTTGGGGTTAAATCCATTGAAGTAAAGGTGGTTTAGAGTTGAAGAAAAGAGGGAGAAAAGTCGGGTTTTTCGGGGAAAGTGCCGCAATCATCGAGACGCAGAGTGCCCAAAGCACTTTCTCGCCGCCAGATCCGTTTGAAGTTGAGGCTGGCGCCCGTGCCTCTTAGAGCGCCAAGGACGCCAATCCTTCCCGTTACCTTAATTCCCCATTTTATTTTATTTTTGTTCCTAGGTATTATACCTACGTTTCCTAGTTGTTTCCAACACTCCAAGGTACTTCTAAAAGTCAAGAACTCATCCGTAACATGTGAGCAAACACCTTGAATCCAAAAATTCCAATTCAAGGAGAGTTAGTTAGAAGTCAAGTGAAGTTAGAAATTAAGAGTTAAGCTTAGAAGTTAAGCAAGTCAAGCTAGTTGTAAAGTTGTTCAAGAGTCTTTATTGAACGTTTTAACTTTATTTTTAGACTCAAGTGTCAAGTCAAGCAAAGAGCTTAGAGTTTCAAGCTAAGTAAAGAGTCTCAAGTTTCAAGTTGAGTTCATTTTCTCAAAGTTATTAGGGAACTATGTATTCCCAAAGAAGTTTTAAAGAAATGTCTTTACATTTAAACAAGGTTAGGCTGAAATTTCCAAAGAGCCTTCGGGATAGTTTTTTGAGTAATTATCTCATGTCACAGGAAGAAATGTGTTTTAAAACATAAGAGCCAAGGCATTTTGGGAGTAGTATCGAGCACCGAATGGGGAGCGTTCAAAGAACCCACTACCCATGTAGAACCATGTTAGCCACCATGGGTAGAAAAGGATCATACTCTTTAGATGAATCCTTTTCATATTAGACTAGTGGATCCATTAGGCGATTCAGTCTTATACCTTTGGCCGTATAGGATGCTCTGCGGCGTGAGGTTGATCGTCAGATCATCACTTTAGCTCTTATGTGATGGTTGTTTGCGGTTAGAGAAACTCCCATGCAGCTTATTGTATTTTTATACACGAAATTATTGTATTTTATATACATCGTTCAATTGTATTTCTATATACATCTCAGCTTATTGTATCCTTGTATACACACAGAGTTTATAGTATGTTTTAAATCTTTCTTTATATCACACTTGTTTTAAATTGCCTTATATTGAAAGAAGTCAACAAAGTTGAGTTGAGTTGAACTAGGTAAGCTTTTCGATTTCTTCCAAATTTCTTCTAGCCTATGTTGCTTAGTTTTCCACTGCATACTTGTACATTCCATGATCGATGTTACTTGGCCTGCATCATCTTATGATGCAGATATGTGATTCCCGGATCAAAGATCCCGCACGCCGTTGATCCAAATTGAGCACTCCAGAGTCGTGGTGAGCCTCCTTGCATTCCGGAGGACTCAATTATTTTGTGTTCTTAGTTTTTGTTTTATTAGGATGTTGCGGGGTCTGTCCCAACATCCATCTCAGTATTTAGAGGCTTCATAGACAGTCAGACAGTCAGTCAGTTAGTTTGGAGTCTCTCATGCATGTATATATGTAAATATCCTATTTTGAGACTCGAGATGCCTTGTTGGCAAATTACTTTCAGTTGAGTTGTTTTATAACCTTTCATTGCATTGAGTTATCCTGTTGAGTTAAGTTTCCGCTGAGTTAAGAAAGCCAGGCCAAGGGTTCGCTTGGGGGCCAGCGATGGTCTTCAAGTGCCGGTCACGTCCGGGGTGTAGGCTCGGGGCGTGACAAACTTGGTATCAGAGCGCAGAGTTCAAGAGTCCTAGGGAGTCTATGAAGCCGTGTTTGTAGAGTCCTAGTTATCGGTGTGAAGCGCGCCACATCTATAATTGGGAGGCTGCGGCATTTAGGAAGATTTCTCATTTCTTTCACACTCATTTCATGCGTTAGAGTTGACCTCTAAAAAGTTTCTTTCTAATCCGCGTTTGCGCGTGTTTTCAGATAATCATGCCTCCATGAAGAGTTGGTAGAGGGCGTCTTCCTAGACGTTATGTTGATGAGCAAGAGTTACCTTATGCCCCGGGAGTGCAAGATCAAGGGGAAGTTTCTAATGCCGAGTTTAGAGAGGCAATTAGAATTCTGAGTCAAGCTGTTACTAATCAAATTGGTCAGCAAAGAGGAGCTCGACATGAAGGAGCTGACACTTCAAGGATTCGTGAGTTCTTGGGGATGAATCCTCCGAGTTTCATGGGTTCAGGTACTACTGAGGATTCAGAGAACTTCATTGAGGAGTTGAAGAAGATTTTTGATGTGATGCATGTAGCAGATATTGAGCGGGTTGAACTAGCTGCATATCAATTGAAGGATGTTGCTAGAACTTGGTTTGACCAAAGGGAAAAGAAGTAGAGCTGAGAATGCACCACCTGCGAGTTGGGCCGGTTTTGAGGAAGCTTTCTTGGGGCATTTCTTTCCTCGAGAGTTGAGAGAGGCCAAGGTACGTGAGTTCCTCACACTTAAGCAGGATTCTTTGAGTGTTCATGAGCATACCAAGTTCACACAATTATCCCGCTATGCTCCGAGATGGTCATGATACATGAGGAATAGAATGAGCTTGTTTGTCGGGTGTCTCGGTTGTCGAGCAAGGAAGGTAGGCCGCAATGCTTATCGGGACATGGACATATCAAGGTTGATGGTTTATGCGTGCAGTTGAGGAAGAGAAGTGAAGGACGAGAAGAGTTTAGAAATAAAAGAGCAAAGACCGAACGAGTCCGGCAAAGAAAGAGGTAATTCAAACCGCTCCTCCTTTCAAAGAAAGGCAAAAGGGACTTGCTCCATCATTCGCAGAGCACTGCACCTGCATACAAAGGTGAATTTAATGTTCGTAATTCAAAGGACTTCGTGGCTAGACCAAAGACAATCTTTGGGTAGTGTGGCGCATGGAGTAGTAAGCCTCCCGTCACTGCGCCAGTGTGGTAGGAACCACTGTATTTGTCGAGAGGGCTCCATTGGTTGTTTCAAGTGTGGTCGAATGGACATTTCATGCGAGAGTGTCCAAAGAATAGGCAGGTAATGGGGAAATAAAGCACGCCTTCTTCATTTGTTCCCACAGACGACACCTGCAGGAGCTACTTCTAGTACCAAAGGAGGAGCAAACCGCCTTTATGCAATCACTACGCCATGAGCAAGAGAATTCTCCAAATGTTGTCACCGGTATGATCAAAGTCTTTGCTTTTGATGTGTATGCTTTGCTAGACCGGAGCAAGTTTATCTTTGTAACTTATTATGTTGCAAATAAGTTTGAGGTTCTTCCCAAGGACTTTGTGAACCCTTTTGTGTTTCTACACTGGCTGGGGAATCTATTCTAGCAGAAAGAGTCTATCGTGATTGTCCTGCTTCCATCACCACAAGAGCACTGTGATTTGGTTGAGTTAGATATGATAGATTTCGATGTCATTCTAGGTATGGATTGGCTTCATGCTTGTTATGCATCGATAGATCGTAGAACTCGAGTGGTCAAGTTTCGCTCGAACGAGCCGCTTAGAGTGGAGTAAGAGTTCAAGAAGGCCTGGCGGTCATTTCATTTCGTACCTTAAGGCGAAAAGTTAGTTTCAAGGGTCAGATCTATCACTTAGTCCGAGTTCATGACTCTAGTGTTGAGATACCTCATTTCCATCGGCCCTATAGTAAGAGAGTTTCCGAAGTTTTTCCCGATGATCTACCCTAATTCCTCCCGAGAGAGAAATAGATTTCTGATAGATCTCATTCCAGATACTGCCCTATCTCTATTCCGCCATATAGAATGGCACCAGCAGAGTTGAAAGAGTTGAAAGAGCGGTTGAAAGATCTCCTAGATAAGTGGTTTCATTCGACCAAGTGTTCGCCTTGGGGCGCTCGGCCTTGTTTGTGAGAAAGAAAGATGGTTCCCTTAGAATGTGTATAGACTACCGCCAATTGAATAAGGTTACCATCAAGAACAAGTACTCTTCCGAGGATTGATGATCTTTTCGATCGCCTTGTGGTGCCACTTGTTTTTCAAGATTGACTCCGATCGCTATCATCGCTAAGGGTAAGTGGAATGTGATATCCCAAAGACAAATTTTTAGAACTGTATGGTCATTATGAGTTTTAGTCATGTCCTTTGGTTTGACCAATGCACCGCAATTTTCATGGACTTGATGAATAGAGTCTTCAAACCTTATTTAGATATGTTTGTTATTGTCTTTATTGATGACATACTAATCTATTCAAGGAATGAAGAAGATCATGCTAGCCATCTCGTAATAGTTCTTCAAACTTTGAAAGATAAAGAGTTGTATGCCAAGTTCTCTAAATGTGAGTTTTGGCTTAAGTCTGGCGTTCTGGCCACATTGTGTCCTGATGGAATTAAAGTTGATACTCAAAAATTGAGGCGGTGCAGACTGGCCTAGACCCACATCTCCAACCTAAATTAGGAGTTTCTTGGGTTTGGTGGCTATTATAGAAAGTTTGTTGAAGGGTTCTCGACTATTGCATCTCCTTTGACAAAGTTGACTCGTAAGCAGTGAAATTTCAATGGTCCAAGCTTGTGAGAAAAGCTTCAGAATTGAAAAGAGATTGATTACTGACTCAGCTTTGACGCTACCGTAAGGTACTCAAGGTTTTGTGGTGTATTGTGATGCATCTAGAGTTGGTTTGGGTTGTGTCTTAATGCGAATGGCAAAGTTATAGCTTATGCCTCCGCAGTTGAAGGTTCAGGAAGAACTACCCAACCCATGATTTAGAGCTAGCTGCCGTAGTATTTGCTTTGAAGATATGGCGTCATTACTTGTATGGTGTGCATGTCGACATATTCACTGATCACAAGAGCCTTCAATATGTGCTTACTCAGAGGGAGCTTAATCTCAGACAGAGGAGGTGGTTAGAGTTACTCAAGGATTATGACCTGAGTATTCTTTACCACCCAGGTAAAGCTAATGTTGTTGCACCCTTAGCTTAGTAAGAATCACCTCATTCGAGGACGAATGTTCCCAAGGGGGAGATATTGTAACATCCGACAATTTGAAATAGCTATGAAGAAGCTTGAAATTGGAAGTAGCCATTTTTTTGGGAAAAAATAAAAATACAGAATCTGGAAAATTTGGCTAAGTGTGGAAATCAGTGATTTTTTGGCCAACTTTGAGCAGTCGTAACTCCTAGATCAGGATGAGTTAGGAGTAGTTCCAGTTATGGTTGCGAAGCTTGTGGAATGATCTTTCCAACGCCACTGAGATTGCTCAATTTCGAGTTCGTATGAGCGAGTTATGGCCATTGAAAGTTGGGCAGTTGGCAGGGAATCCGTCCGGAAATTTTAAGGGCATTTCGGTCTTTTCCCTAGCCATTTCTTTTGAGGTTATATGTGTGTGTTAGGATGATTTTGGATCATTTTATCCTATTTTAAAAGAGAAAGAGTTAGGGTTCTTGAGAGAAGAAGAAGAGAAGAAGAAGAGAAGAAGAGGAGAAGAAGAGGAGAAAGGAGATCAACAAGTTTCCGTCGTGGATTTTCGTCGGGGGTGATCCCTATCAAGGTATGTGAGTCTTTGTGTGGTTTGATCCTTTCCCCCACACACCAAGCTCATTTTTTTTATGATTTGAGAAAAGATTGGATTGGTGTTGAAGTTGTTGAAGTTGTTAGTTGTTGTTGATGTTGTTAGTTGTGTTGTTGAAGTTATTGTTGGTTGTGAGACATGATTGGGTTGTGTATTTGAGTTGTAATTTATTGTATGTTGAGAGATTGATGATCCTTAGTGTTTGGGGTTAAATCCATTGAAGTAAGGGTGGTTTAGAGTTGAAGAAAAGAGGGAGAAAAGTCGGGTTTTTTCTGGGGAAAGGGCTGGCAACTGGGCAGAATGCAGAGTGCCCAGCAGCCCCCTTTGAAGCTGGCCAGCAGTCCCGTTTGAAGTTGAGGGCTGGCGCCCCGTGCCTCTTAGAGCGCCAAGGACGCCAATCCTTCCCGTTACCTTAATTCCCCATTTTATTTTATTTTTGTTCCTAGGTATTATACCTACGTTTCCTAGTTGTTTCCAACACTCCAAGGTACTTCTAAAAGTCAAGAACTCATCCGTAACATGTGAGCAAACACCTTGAATCCAAAAATTCCAATTCAAGGAGAGTTAGTTAGAAGTCAAGTGAAGTTAGAAATTAAGAGTTAAGCTTAGAAGTTAAGCAAGTCAAGCTAGTTCATAGAAGAGATATCCATATCTCTTTGAATCCGCAGATCAAGGTATTAATTTCCTTCTTAGTGCTCTTTAAATTATAGTGGGCATATTGTTGTTGTTGTTGCATAGTTGCTTGTTTGGTGTTTGAGTTGTTGTTGCACCCTTAGCTTAGCTTCTAAGCTTAACTCTAAATTTCTAACTTCACTTGACTTCTAACTAACTCTCCTTGAATTGGAATTTGGATTCAAGGTGTTTGCTCACATGTTACGGATGAGTTCTTGACTTTTAGAAGTACCTTGAAGTGTTGGAAACAACTAGGAAACGTAGGTATAATACCTAGGAACAAAAATAAAATAAAATGGGGAATTAAGGTAACGGGAAGGATTGGCGTCCTTGGCGCTCTAAGAGGCGCGGGGCGCCAGCCCTCAACTTCAAACGGGACTGCTGGCCAGCTTCAAAGGGGGCTGCTGGGCACTCTGCATTCTGCCCAGTTGCCAGCCCTTTCCCCAGAAAAAACCCGACTTTTCTCCCTCTTTTCTTCAACTCTAAACCACCCTTACTTCAATGGATTTAACCCCAAACACTAAGGATCATCAATCTCTCAACATACAATAAATTACAACTCAAATACACAACCCAATCATGTCCCACAACCAACAATAACTTCAACAACACAACTAACAACATCAACAACAACTAACAACTTCAACAACTTCAACACCAATCCAATCTTTTCTCAAATCATAAAAAAAATGAGCTTGGTGTGTGGGGGAAAGGATCAAACCACACAAAGACTCACATACCTTGATAGGGATCACCCCCGACGAAAATCCACGACGGAAACTTGTTGATCTCCTTTCTCCTCTTCTTCTCCTCTTCTTCTCTTCTTCTTCTCTTCTTCTTCTCTCAAGAACCCTAACTCTTTCTCTTTTAAAATAGGATAAAATGATCCAAAATCAGCCTAACACACACATATAACCTCAAAAGAAATGGCTAGGGAAAAGACCGAAATGCCCTTAAAATTTCCGGACGGATTCCCTGCCAACTGCCCAACTTTCAATGGCCATAACTCGCTCATACGAACTCGAAATCGAGCAATATCAGTGGCGTTGGAAAGATCATTCCACAAGCTTCGCAACCATAACTGGAACTACTCCTAACTCATCCTGATATAGGAGTTACGACTGCTCAAAGTTGGCCAAAAAATCACTGATTTCCACACTTAGCCAAATTTTCCAGATTCTGTATTTTTCCAAAAATGGCTACTTCCAATTTCAAGCTTCTTCATAGCTATTTCAAATTGTCGGATGTTACAATTCACCTGGCGAAATTGTGAAGAATTAATCAAATAAAAAGAAAATATATGTTAATAAAAGACTTAAGATTTTGAAAGAAATTACTTTAACTAAATTATTCGAATATTGTTTAACTTATATACCTAAAATGATGATAATATCGGCATGATCATCAGGCATCGAAAAGGGAAGAGCCTGATTAGTTCCAGGTTTTGGATGGACAACGAAAGCGCCATGAACAGTAATGCGCTGCCAGATGTTCAGGGCATGCCACCATAGCGTCCCTTCCTCGTCGTCAGATATTGTGATATTTTTTCTTACTGTAGACCCTGCCTCAACTAGCCATTCCACTTGATCAGACTTCACGTGTCTACCCATGCCCCTACAACTTCATTTTAGAAAGAAAATAACAGCCACCAAAAGTAACAACTTAAACAAACAACAATGAAAAGTAGACGATTTGAATGTACCAAAACATTGTAACGTTGTCCTTCCCTTTGTTTTCAATGTCTAGGGCCAACGTTTCGCCAGCCCGCGCATATATGGTAGGCCCTGGGAATCGTCCGTTGATAGTAAGAATCTTCTTCGATTGGCAAAGCCTATCGAAAGAGGCTTCTTCAATCTGTTGATAGTACAAGATAAAATTGATTAGTACACAACACAAACGATAACTTTAATAATGCAAAAAAAAACTAAATGAACAGACAATACTTACAACGAAATGAATATTAGTATTGTTTTGTGTTGAAGCAGTGTACTGATGAACTGCGAAAAATATGATTAATACCAAGCTAGTGTTGATTTTTTGGAATGTCATTTTTCTTGTCTAAAGAGTTAGAGTCGAAATTTTTGAGAAAAAGATGAAGAAGGGCTCTATCGTTGCAAAAATGTAATTATCCTGGAGTCAATTAGAATCTTTATAGAATATTAAAAGAAAGAAGCAGTTGTCTCACACATTTCACTAAGAAATGAAGTGGAGAAATATATATAGAGGAGAAAGGGGAATAGAGCTATATTATTCATATGCAGAAAAATTTAGTTCTTCTCAATTTTGATAGAAGTCAAATAAACGGGTTAACTAGATTGAATTTGAGTAGGTTATTAAAAATTAGATTCAAAGGTCATAAGCGTAAAATCATTTTGAGCTGCATATAATACTTATAAGTTATAAACTTACAGCTTACATTTTTCTATATATGATTTTAAAAGTTTTTTTTTCAAAAAAATTCTTGTTGTGTTCATATCTATCTTTGTTTTTTCTGTTTCATTGATCAAATATAATTTTTTTATTATAGAAACAGAAAAATTCTCTTATTTAGATAAATTTACTAATTTTGCATAGAAGATTGATAATGTTTGAATAATACGTCAGCTACATAATTAGATAAAATTAATTTAGAGCAATAACTATAAAAAATAAATAATAGTGGATGACTGAAATATAACTAATTTTAAATATTTATCACATTACGTAAGACTATTAAGGTATCACTTTTTAGGAAAAAGAAGAAGCATAAAATAAAAATTAAATTCAATAAAATTTCCCCTCGTATGAAAACAAACAATTATACTTTATTGCTATCACTATCATATTGATTACACCATAAGTAGGAAAAAGCAAAAATAAAAAAATAAGAACCAAATAAGTAATACTTTAAAATTAAAAGTTAAACATTCAAAAAAAACCATAAAAAAAAATAGCATAAATTATAAGTTGTCGTGTCTATATGAGATATTGCTAATATAAGTAGCCTATGTTACATATGTAATTCAAGAAGCAAAATTAATTACTCATAAAAAAGAAACTGATTTTTATATTCAAAAATTTCCCTCTAGTTTAAACAAATGAGATATAAGACCTAATAACCAAATGCCTCTAAGGAAATTCTCTTTCACTATGTCAATTTTGTGATGTGATCTTTACATTTTGGGCTAAAAATTATACTTCAAGTATAGCTCAAACTTATGGTACATCCTTATGGTATAATTGTAAACAAAAATATCCTTTAATTATTCGAAACTTTGCAATAAACATTCTTATGTTTTTGTTAAAAACTAACCGTTGAAATAAAACTGTGTGTCAAGCATGTGATTTCCCCAAATCCCTAATTGATTTTCTCTCAATTTGGATAGAAGTCAAATAAACGGGTTAATTATATTGAATTTGAGCAGGTTATTAAAAATTAGACGCAAAGGTCATAAGCGTAAAATCATTTTGAGCTTCCTATATATTTATAAGTTATAAACTTACAGCTTACATTTTTCTATATATGATTTTAAAGTTTTTTTTTTTTAATTCTTGTTGCGTTCATATCTATCTTTGTTTTTTCTGTTTCATTGATCAAATATAAAAAAATTATAGAAACAGAAAAATTCTCTTATTTAGATAAATTTACTAGTTTTGCATAGAAGATTGGTAATGTTTGAATAATATGTCAGCTACATAATTAGATAAAATTAATTGAGAGCAATAACTACACAAAATAAATGATGGTGGCTAAATGGAATATGACTAATTTTAGATATTTATCACATCATGTAAGACCATTAAAGTATAGCTATGTAGGAAAAAGAAAGAGACATAAAATAAAAATTAAATTCAATAAAATTTCCTCTCGTATGAAAACAAACAATTATACTTTATTGCTATTACTATCATATTGATTACGCCCATAAGTAGGAAAAAGCAAAAATTAAAAAATAAGAACTAAATAAGTAACACTTTAAAATTGAAAGTTAAAGACATTCAAAAATATACAAAAAGTAGTATAAATTATAAATTGTCGTGGCAATATGAGCTATTGCTAATATAAGTAGCCTACGTTACCAGTTACTTCAAGTTAGCAAAATTAATTACCCATAAACAAACTGATTTTTCTTTTCAAAAAATTTCCCTTCTAGTTTAAACAACTGAGCTATAAGACCTAATAACCAAATACATCTAAGAAAATTCTCTTCACTATATCAATTTTATGATGTGAACTTTACGCAAATAGTTAATCGGATTCACTGTTTATGCAAATGGTATACTTGAACACAATATGGGATTATAAACACAAACTCACTATCAAACCTTCTTGGTTTCTTTCACTAGAAATTTAACATGTATGCTTGCACTCTAGAAGCTAACAAGAGACTAGAAGAAAAGAGACTTTTCTCTTGCCTTTTATACTAGTAAAAAAACACAAACATGCACATCTACAACTTTAGATGTCAATTGTCTCAACAGGCAATAAGCACCAGCAAGTTTTTCAACAAAATCTGATAATTGTCTCAAAATTTTCAATAAAATACCTACTAAATTTGATGGTAACGAGAAAAACAGAAAAAGGTCGGTTACAACTTACAACGAGCCAACAAACAGCAAAACTAAAGTTTTCATCCTTGTCAACATGACTCGATAAAAGAAACCAAGAACTTTTCCACCAACATTCTTTCTCCTAGCCTCTTCATGGTCCATAATACCAGCTCCGAGGTAGTCAGCACAATGTACCCGAACTGCAAGTTGAAAACCAATATGCAAAGATCAAAACATAAAATAGGCTATACAAAATAAAACTGACAAACAAGTACGACTTTTACTCCATCTGTGATCGCAGAAAATGTCTGCAATTTCATTTGCTTAGTATCAAGTATGAATTACATATGATGCTTCAATCCACAATATGACTGTTCAGATACTTCTTCAAAGAAACACACTTCTCATGGACTAATACAAAAATAACAGCAGATTGAGACTCTGTTACCCAAGCCATAGGATACAAAATTTCCCTTTGGATAGACAGGAATGCTTCCTTTACAGGAGAGCCTCAACTGCTTGCATCTACAAAGAGCGCTTGCTATGTGACAATTATAAATGGATGGGTCTTGTAAGCATTACAGATGATTGCCCTGAGTACTCTAGATTTTTAATGCTTAAGAAGAAGCAATAATTTTCAAATATCATTTTTTCCCTTTGAAACAAAACTACTTTTTTCAAATTTCACAATGAAACATTGGTTAAACGCCCATCTAGCAAGCCAATTCATGATTCAGCAAAGAAGGAATCAAAAATTAATAATGTCTATTTCACAAGCTAATATGACCATGACTTGTTTCAACAAAGAAGTCAGGAATCAAAAATTAATAATGTCTATTTCACAAGCTAATATGACCATGACTTGTCATTTCGGAAGCTAGAAACAAGGCTCAATTTGGAGATAACCAGAAATGGAGTTCTATATATTGATCAAAGGAACAAAGTGAATATATTAATTACTATACCTGTCGGGAAAGGAGCAATCTAGCCGTCCATCCTTCAATCTCCTTGACTCCAACATCGAAGCGAGGACTAATGACACCACACTTGTTTAGCCTTCCATTCAGTTCGACAACAATCTTTCCGGACCTATGATCATCGACGTACTCAAATTCTCCGATGTAACCTACACATAGATAACAGTAAGAAAATGATAGGGTGATGCTAGCAGTGCATACAGTTAAGAAATTAACACACAATAGGGTGACGTCATTCATTTAAAAGAGCAATCAAAAACTTAATACATCCACTCTATTGTCTTCTAGTGGTAAAAATATGAATTACCTATAAGATTGTGTTCAAGTTATCAAAACAAATAAAAAGAATGTGTTCAACAATGAAGAAACAAGAAAATTGAGTCAGTGAAAGTAAAGTATGATAGATTGGATCACGATCATATGTAATATCGGGAGGATCTTATTCTTCCTTTTGTGATTAAGGACTTGTTGTCTTTTCAAGGTAGCAGGCAACAAAAATATGTAAACACTTGCTTGGTATATGGTTTGAGCTCAAGATTGCCCCAACGGCAGGTGTTGGCGGAGGGAGCCATGATGGCAAGGCAGAAATGAAGTCTACCAAATCTTTCATATTCTTATATGAAGTACCATCAATCTGCATACCAGAAACTATGCTTTGCTGCATGTCTGCTACTCTTTTCTTCACATCTTTGCCTTCTTCACTTAACATGAGTTTTCTTACTGTTTTCTCTATGACCATTTTTTCCATAACCTCCCATTCAAACCCAATCTTGTATATTTGGATCAGAGACCTTACGTTCACTAATTGGTCTGCTAGAAATGGTCTGCATATCAAAGGGACTTCATCTAAAATACTTTCAAACGTAGAATTCCAACCACAATGAGTGAAAAAGCCTGCTACTGCAGGATGTGCAAGCACCTGTTTTTGTGGACTACCTGACGACTTGCTATGCACGGCTACATGTTCAAGTAATTTATGCACGACTACCTGTTCAAGTAATTTATGCATGATTACCTGTTCATTCATCAAGGTTGCTGCGTGTGAGGCATCTTTTGCTTAGCTCTACTAATTCTATTTGCTTGACTATGCTTCTAGAATGAGAAAATTGCATGAACACAATTTGACAAATGATTAACTACCCCTTTAACTGCAGATAGGCAAGAAGATACAACACCAATCAATTTTTTGTGAGACACCTTACTCTGCACAATTCAGTCTCAACATTTGATTTCTTGCTACCATCTGTACAAAGAGCTTCTCCTTCCTTCTCTTCACTTGGTGTTTGTCACTGTTAAGGTCACCAAACTATAAACATAGGCACCAGATAAGTTAATTCTATATTCGATTATATATATGAATTAGAGTCGAAGAATCGAATAAGAAGACTCTACTAAGGTTGATGTAAGGAAATGAAAAATATACCTTCTCCCTCAGTTTTACATTTTCAGCAGCAAGGATTTTCTCCAGGATTCGTAAGAAAGTGAAGCATTAAGCAAACAAGTAGTAAAGCAGTTGAAAATTCTACGATAGAGACATTCACATTCAACAAAGTAAGGCCTATAGTCTATAGATAGATTGTTATTTTTTTTTTACCTTTGTGTGAATTAAAGCTCAAAATATATCAGTCAATGTGGCCTTACCTTTTCTTTTAGTCGCTCAACCTGCTCCTTAAAAACTTGAACCTTAAAAGAACAAGATAAGATAAATGTCAAGTTTCCGAGACTTATAAGAAGAATAGATCATTTCTAAGACTTCGAGAAGAAACCTTTCGTGACCGAATGGTGCTGACAGTCTATTCCAACTGTTTTTCAATCTGTTGTACTCAGTGGCGAATTTATTAACTAATTTTGGGTCATCCGAACCCGTACTCATCCGACTAAACTCGATATATTACTTCTATAATTATTAAAGAATATATTAAATTAAAACTTGTTGAACCCGTTCTCAAGATAGCTTATCTTTAAAGCAATAGTGCACCCGTTTTCTTGAAATTCTGGATTCGCCTCTGGTTGTACTTCTTGAAGGGTACATGACAGCAGACCTTCTCTCAAGAATTTCCTGACGGAAATTTCATTTGTTTAAGAAGCATCTTTAAAACTTACTAAAAAGGGAGAGAAATGACAATGCAACAACTTTTGGAATAAGGTTTAATTGAACCTTTTCGATGTTTCAAGGAGCTCTATCTTCTTCATTAAATTTGCTGCATATGCTGCATTGTTGTGTAAGCTACAGTAAAACTTTATTAACTTTCAAGAAACTACTAGTTGCTTTCTAATTCATCCTATACAGAGGAGACACGAAACTCAAATCTACCTGCAGATGTTGTGCCCCAACTTGGTTTTCAGGTTGAACTCTGCCTTAAGTATGCCTCTTATAGCGCTCTATTATCTCCTGCGTGCTGCATAATTCTCCCTGTTAGTCTTTTTCCGTTACATTTGAATAGTAAAACCATAACTTAGCTCTACTATTTCTATTTGCTTGACTACACAGAAAATTGTTCATTTATCAATATCGACAAGGATTTGCACAACTAAAAAGTGTAAACACTGAAAAGAAACAAAACTGGAAAGTTCATCAAGCAAAGAACAACAAAGAGACAAGAGATATGAAAGTTTTCAATTCACATGGAATCGAAATCTGGAAGTACAAATATTCACTTGATTCAACAAAAGACATGAAGAGGAGAAATCATGAATAGCATCGGGATTTTTATGTTCTTACCTCACTTTGACTACTGATCATGAAATAGAGAACTTTAAATCCTCTTCTCGAGCTAAACATAGAAGAAAGCAAAAAATGACTATTATATACAGTTTTACACTAATCAAATCAACTCAAGTTTTTGAAAAGTGAAATCCAAAGGTTGTCAAAGTAATGTTGACAGAAAATACCAACATTGCAACAAAAGAAATTAAAAATAGAAAGATACTCCTGACCAGAAGCAGTAGATCAAGTTTTTTCTAGATATTTTGTCAAACACTTAGTGGATCTAGTAGCATTCCTTATCTTATGAACAAATTTAAACCAAATTATAAGAAAATTGAAGATAAAAGGCATATTTATTAGCTGATAGGCTGATAGCACATGCATGTATACATTACCAGCGAGAAAAAGAGATCAAATAAGAAAAACATTCAAATTTGGTTGCTGAAATTCAGAAGAAAATTAAAGAGAGAGATTACCAGTTGGAAGTAGAAGAGCGAGCAAACTGAAAGAATGAGAAATTGTTGGTGCTTCAGACTGAAACCGTCGTATGTAGCCATGGAAGGAGGCTTGCTGATGCTTGAGAGAAATTTGGTGAATCTCAAGGCTATCGATGGAATGGAAAAGAGTGACGAGACATTTAGAATTTGGGGACTGAAATTGAATTTGGGTAGAGAATGTTTGGGAATTTTATTTAATTGAAAGGAATGTGATTGTATTTTTAAACTTTTTAAGTAATTGTCATTAAAGCTGAGACTAATTGTCGTTAAAGGGTCAACTTTTACCGGTAAAAGGTCAATTGCCATTAATAATTGACATCAAAACATGATTTAGCAGCAACTATATTACTATCGCTAAATCCTTAATTTGTTGTAGTGCATCCTTCTGCACAACAATGAGGATCTTGATGATGACTTGTACATGTTCTTGATTCAACAACCAATCGATTGTTGTATACTCAATTCCACGTAATCTGTTGTAAATAGTTTTGTTATAGAATTTTCATTCATCGCGATTACAGTTAAGGTGTGTCTTGCGATTCCAAAGTGAAGTGTTTTACGCATTGGAGCGTTCACATTACATGAGAAAATGTTTTTTGTCAGGAATTTCTCTATTCCTAAGCTCAAACTGAAAAAACTCTCTTACTTAGGATGCAAAAATCACATTTGTCTCGCCACACTTATTAGCTTATTAAGTGAAGAGTCTGAATTGACATAATATGTTTTCAATAACAGGCACATCAAGTATTGAATCACCCAAAATAAATTGCAATTGCAATTGCAAAAACTAATATAATAGCTTCTTAGTTTTATATATCAATTAAATACAAGCAGTTGGTGCATCTCAGTAAAAACCACCACCCCCAAACAAAAAATTATAATCCCAGTCATCACCATGAGCATTATGCTCACTTCCTTCATGGTAACATCTAGATTGATGAGTTTGAACCAACGATTCATCGGGTTGAACATCTTGATTATAGCCCACTCCATACATGACTTGACGCATATCACAAGTGCTGTGTGGATTGCCATCCTGAAAATTACCATTTCCCATGGGTGGACTATATGGTTCACCCGCTGGTGTAAACGCTTGTCCTCCATTTCTTAATTCATTGAAAATGGTCTCCGGCCAAAATCCAATAACAAACATAGACTGTATGAAAAGATAATAGTCTGCAAAAAATAAAATAACATCAGAATTACAACAACAACATACTTGTTGATATTAATATTCCAAAATATTACAACTATTGTAATTTTAATTACCTTGATCCAGTAGATCTGAATTAGCAATTCATAATCATCATACATTGGCCTAGAAATTTTTGGGAAAGCATAATCTATTGGTACTTCATTGTCAAGTAGAACAAATCATGGACAAATATTGTTGTAACATCCTGTTTTATGGTTGGCGCTGTCTATTTAATTCAAAAAAAAAATGAAATTTACTTACATTACATGCTTTTGAATTATTTCTTTTAGAAAAATATCAATTACTTTCTAATATACTTACTGTCCAATGGGAGTATAACCGAGTCCGACTATCACCGTATAGTTTTGGATGTACCTAAACCAAATAAACATCATGACTTTAGGAAATCGAATCGTCAAAAAATACTTATAGGATCAAATCATTGATTTGAAATAAAAACTTACAATCCATCCGACTTGTATTTGCTCGAAATTTGTCGCATTATCTGCACTTTGATGAAATATTGTTGCAGAACTATATTGACCAAGTCCATTTACTTGTGGATTATACAAAGTAACATTGGTTGAGACACTTGTAAATTTTTTTTATTTCTGGAGATGCGTTTATGCTAATTCCTGCAAACTGAAGTATAATATTACATTAAATTAATTATAATAAGTATTTGAAATTGAATTTGTTGACTATTAATGATAAATTTCAATAATTAAAGAAGTAGTTACATCGATGATATCTTCAGCAAGGGATTCATTTGACATGCTTAAGGAGGCATCTTTGGCGTTTTGGGGTTGTTCTTGTGTCAATCGTCGAATAGAAACCGCTCCAATCGGACAACCTTTTTTATTCAACCAAAACTCTTCTGCTTTAAAATATACTTTCATCCTTTCGCAATCGCTTGGCTTTGACTGATCTTTGTTTTTTCTAGCTCCTTAGCAACTGTCATTTGTTATTTCGAAAATCCCCATTCGTGCACAAAAAAAAGGATGAATTTCAAAGAAATACTAGTAAAATTATATTCAAGTAAACATAAAATACTACTGAAAATAATGCATGTAAGGGTTATATTTTAATGGCAAGGATAGAGTTGAACATTCTTTTTCAAAAAGTTACACTACATATACTATATATTAAACATTAATTATATACTTAATTATATATTAAATCTTCAACATTAAGTTTATACTTAATTATATATTAAATCTTCAACATTCTTAACAAGATTCATGGCTTCACTAATTGATTGTATCTTTATATGAAATCGTCAAAGGCTAATTTATTAAGAATCTGATTTTAATTATAAATTAACTATATCTTATAAAGAAATAGATTGGGTATAACTCAACCCTATAATAAGATAACTAGCATGGATCTATAAGTTGAACTCTTAACATAAATTAGTAACATTTTGGAAAGACATCTTATGTGAATTACTAGTATTAGATTTTTCTTTTCAAATTGTTAAAATATGTATAAATTATTTATTTAAAATTCAGTAAAACTATCAAAACTCAAAAATTCATAAGTTTCAAAACTTGATTCCACCTTTGATAAAAATCCAAAACGTTGCAAACAATAGAATTGTGTGTTATCAGCTTTTGTTTGTCAAAAGAAAAGAAGAAAAAATCAGTTAATTAAGTTGTATAAGTATAAAGCATGCACCTCGATTCTTTCTTTGTGCGGCATTGGGTGCAAAAGAGGTGGTTGTTTATAAACATCCACACAATCATAAATATCTCCGTGAATAGTCTGCAAACATAAATTAATTTCACTACAAATTATTTATTAAAAAAACGACATATAAACTTTGCTATAAAAAGAAAGAAAACTATACCTCAAGGACGAGATATGCATTTTGGCTAGACCCATAACCTTCAACCAAACAAAAGGCAATGGTGGTCCAAACTAATATAATGAAGCATATAGTTGTAAATATCAATGTCATCTTTGTTTTTCATTATGTTTCTGAAATAACTTATATATATAGTGCAGAAGAAATGGTTATTTAGTCAAACATGGTATGCAATCTGATTATCTAAATCTAAGATTTAAATGATGAATAGTGTTCAAATATAATTAATAATATTAATTTCAAATTTAGCCATTGCACAAATATTCTCCAAATTAATTAGTATCCATTAATAGTGGACAACAAAATTATGCTATCGATTTATTTTTAGAAAAACTATAGAGTATTTTCATATATTATAAATATTTAAATAATAATAACAAAAATTATAATTAGGATTCCCGTTTTAAAAGATTTGATTTAAATGTCTATCAAAATGTATATCTATAATAAAATTTATATAAATAATTAGTATATATCAATTATTTAAGCATAATATACATTAGTTACTTTGTCCTTCAAAATGTATTCCTTCCTATAGGACTATCAAAAGGTAAAAACTTATCCACACCTGGTGTATACACTAAACGAATACAATTTTTATGGCTACATGATTTAATGAAGTAAAACAAATGTTAATTAATTAAGATTAAGTAAAATAAACTATAAATTCAAACACATGGCATGCATGTATTGGGTTGATGTATACGTCAAATGCGGATAAGTTTTACCCTAATCAAAATGTGAGTCTCTATAATACTTGTACAACTGACTATGAATTACTTAGCAGAATTTAAGCATGATATACATGAGTTGATTTGTCCTTCAAAATGCATTCCATACTTAAACCTTCATCGACGCCAACACACTGGCAGGGGGAGAAGCATGGTAAGCGAGGCTCCACACCATTCTTGAATCGAAATCGGACCAAGCTCGCACACAAGCCTACTACCAAGCAGGAGCAAAAAAAGGAATATGTTGAATTGAGACAGGAAACCGTCACAAACCAGCCAACAAGAAAAATGAGTTCTCATTCACGGATAACTAAGCTTTGACAAGGGAGAGGGGACCCTTCTCATACCCGCCCTTAAAGGAACCTAACGGAGAAAAGTCTATGCCTAACAAGGGAAGACTGCAGTAAAAGGATGTTCGTCTGTTGATGGCTAGCTCATAGACACAAATATTGGACCTAGATTTTTGTGTGTGTGTGTGTGTGTGTGTGTGTGTGTGTATATATATATATATATATATATATGTGTGTGTGTGTGTGTGTCTCTACAATATTTGTAATACTGTTAAGGGGTGTTCTTGATTTGGATAAAAATCGATTTTAATAAAAAATATTGAATCAAATGGATTAGATAAACCGACTTTATTAGGTTTTTGATTTTTAAAAATCGAAAGTATTTGATTTGGATTTGGTTTTGGTTTTGGTTTTGATTTGTTCAAAAAAATCGAAGAAATAATCCGACCCAACCGAACCGATAAATTATATACACACATTTTATTATTATACATGGGTAATATATTATTTTTATACACAATTTTAAATATCTTATATATGTATTCATCAATATTTATTTATGAAAGAAAAAACTTTCAAGACGATAACATTTATCTTATCAGTTTCACATATATAAGTGTCTATGATAATTTTTTGTGGGACTAGGAATGTCATTGTCTCTTCCTTCCAAGCTAAATGGTGAATTTTGAAGCTTTATTCACAATAAATTCAGTGATCGAAAGTTTTGTAATGTTAATCATTTTAACTATTTTTCTTTTTATATGAATTGTTGTCTTTTTCCCTTTTTTTTTTAATATACCACTAGATAGTCGAGTGTCTAGTGGTGTGTTATTAATATACAAATATAAAAATCCTCAATAGAGGGATAAGTACAAGAAAGGGGGGGTTAGGTCTTACCTTACCAATCCTAATAAGGTTATGAACCTCTACTAATTAACAAGCATGAATAAAATAAGAACTAGAGAGAACTAGGTATTCTACGATCATCATTGAGTCAGTAACATACTCTATAATGATATTACAAATGAGGATACTTAAATAATGCAAAAATATAAAAGCCAACAAGAAAGTTGTGTTATCAACCTCAACCTTCCTTTTACAAATGTATGAATTAAAAAAATAGGTTGCTCGTTTAAAGTAATCCAAAGTATTTTCCTCTTGTCTTCTTCTTCAAATCTGTCCAACAACACTTGATAGTTCATCACTTTTTCTTGGGTTGATTGGATCTTGTTAAATCTATTGACACTGTCATATGATTTGCTTTGCCAGTCGCATAGGTAGTTGCCTTGGAACAAACTCTCCGGTCACTTTACCATCCCAACTGTGTTATCTACCATGTGTCTTCCATTTGCTTTTGTTACTTCCACTTCTTTGATGCCTAGGTGAGATATCCCCATCCCTAGCATCTTTATCAAAACATTCGTCTAGTATATTATCTTTCCCATCCTCATCAAAAGAATCATCACCCAAATCAATAGCATAAGCATTAGTGGGCTTAACTCCTGATGCTAAAGCCTCTACTTCATTCTTCTTTGCAATCACACTTTTAGGCACAAATTCTAAAGTTTGTGGACTTAATTTTCCTTTCAAAATAGGGCGTGAGACCTGCACTTCTTCATCAACCAAATCCGCCCACCTAGGAGCACTCCTCTCCCCCTGATTTTCCTTTGAAATAATCAAATTATTTGTGAGATTAGCTTGAGAAAGTGATGATATACCTTTCACCAAATCTGTCATTCCCTTTGGACAAAATGAGCTGTCCAGATTCACCTTGAAGTTCCCTAAACGACTCCAAAGATTGGGTAGGGACCTCATGAGCTAAGGTGTTCAAAGTGACTATTGGTGGCTTGATCACCAAATTGGATTCGAGTGCCATGGCAGCCTCACATTCTTGATTAATCTTATTTACTCAGGATTAGAAATGTGTAATGTTGGAGCCATAACATTACCATCTTTTCTGGTATCCTTCAAGAAAACATCAAAATTATTTGAGCAAAATAGGTCATTTGAGGAATTATTTCGCAAACCTGGAGAAACATTAGATGATGCCTTCCTACGTATAACCATGTTCCAGTTCTCTTTGCTGCAAGTTCCTCTCCCTTTGTTCAAATCCTTGTCTAGCATTATTGCTAATGAGCCATCAACATCCTCACTCGTATTCATAGCAGTTGAAACTATAATGTCCTTGGCCTGATGTACCGAATTTTCAACATGTTAGGGGACCTCATTTAAAGATTCTTGATTAGAATTTCCAATGCCAGAAACGTCGACTTGTTACATCAAATATGGATTCTTCGACCTCTAATTTTGTGTTGTTTTTATAGGTGTACCAAAAACTCTATCACCTAACTTGTGCTCATGTCACCTCGATTTCCCCTCTTTTTAATGAATTTTTTTTAAAAAAATTTATGTGCGGTTAATAACCGAATAACTGAACCAAATCAAAATCAATAACAATCAAACCAATAAATGTATATTATATTTGGTTTGATTTGATTTTAATAATTGAAAAACTGATTAAATTGATTTAATTTTGATTTTAACCAATAACCGATCCAAACCAACTTGTGAACACCCCTGCAACTGACTATGAATTATTAGCAGAATTTAATCGTATACATGATTTGATTTTTGAATTGTAGAATTAGCGTCTTCACAATAAAGTGTATTCGATCTTATGAAGTTATATAGAAGTTTGATGCAGTTTTACATAGATATTTATACTCAAAAGTACAAGATCCCAAACAACTTCTAACACTTTTTAATTAGGTTTTGGATCAAATGTACTCTTTTTGCTTCTTCTTCCTCAAGAACACATGAAGAACATTAACAACTCTCAAATTTTCAACTTCTTCACGAAATCACCTCAAATTTCAAGAGTAGCTTCCCTCGGAACTAAATATCAAAAGTCAATATCTTTTGAGCTCAAATTCAACCCAACTCAACAAGACACACTTCAAATTTCTTCAAAGTTTCAAAACTTCAACATCCTTTAATGGTAGACTTTTCTCCACAACTTCAAATCACTTGAAATTTTGAACATAAACTCATCGAAAAAGAATTGATTTGACCATTTTTATTTTCTTTTAATTGACCTTGATATACATGGGTCTTGAATAATAGTTGAGTTGACTGTGATATTGAGATTATCAAAAAACAATTGTGATGTTGTTAGTGAACTAGTTGAAGGAGACGATTTGACCCATTATTTTAAAGTATTGCTGAAATTCTCTACATCAGGTAAAAAATTAATATATTTTTCATAGCAATTGATTAATTGATCGTTAATTGGTTATATCAACCATATTCAATGATAAATAGGGTGGTCTTGGTCTAATTTAAAAAGAAAATCCAAAATGGATAGTAATTTTATTTGAATTTGCTACAATAAATGAGCAAGTTATTATACTTTTTTTTATAGCAATTACTGAAATTCTCTATAACAATTAAACAAATTGTTGTACTTTTTATAGTAAATGAATTCCCCCAAATCTCCATATTTTGTGGATTGACCGTCTTCATCCTTCAGGAACGATAATGCACAATAGTTCGACTTTTTTGATGCTTTTGGGCATAAAAATAATTTGTTCCAAGGGAAAGAGTTTTGTACCGTATGAAAGGTTAGGATGCTAGTTTTTATTCTTATATGTCTTTATGGTCTTGAAAACTATAAGAATCGGTACTGAACATCCCGCCTGTAATTGTACAGGCTCCCATAGCAATAACATATTTTGGTTCGGGCATTTGCTCATATAATCTCACTAAAGAGGGGGCCATTTTCATTGTTACTGTTCCGGCTGTTAAAATTAGATCCGATTGTCTAGGACTCGATCTTGGTACGAGTCCATATCGATCAAAGTCGAAGCGTGAGCCTATTAGTGAAGCAAATTCAATGAAGCAACAACTGGTACCATAGAGAAGCGGCCATAAACTAGAGAGCCTTGACCAATTTGAAAGATCATTTAATGTAGTTGAAATAACTGAATTATTGTATTTTTAAAGGACAAGTAGAAGTAACCATGATCAAGATTTGCTATAGCAATGTAAAATGCCCTTTACTTATTTGATAAAAGGTTTAAAAGAGATTGCGGGCATATTGCATATAAATTTTTAAGTCTCATTTCCTTCTAAAGTAAATTTAGCAACTTCTAAACTTTAATGTTTTGTTGTCTATAAGTGGAATTAACTCATCATTCTAATCCTTGTATTTTATTTGTATGGGTAGTTTTCCTAATGGTGAAAGGGGTACGTACAATGAAAGTTGTTGTGGAATATTGTTGAGAAACCTATTATTTTGTCATTCAACATCGCAGGTTGCCTTGTCTTCAAGTTGAAAATACACAAATGCCAAATTATTCGCCTATGCATGACAAAGGATGTTTATTGCACATTTTAGGACAGTTAAAGGATGTTTTTTGTTTACAATTGTACCATAAGGATGTATTGTTTTACTCGAAAATATATAAATAAAGAAAAAATGACTACGTTTTCGAAAAATCAATTAAACTTATGATTTAAGAGAAATCGAATTTTCAAGAGAACAGAGTCGCCACTTAATTTTTAGTAAAAAAAATCAAGAAAAACTTTAAAGTTTTCAAAAGACTCAAGCAGATAAAGTCAATTGAAAATAAAAAGGGTTTGAAATTCAATGTACATTCCGAGAAGGTGTTAGGCCCTCGGAATGTCCGCTAACTTGCGGTTGACCAGCGATTTGACTAAAATGACTTTGACTAATTTTGAAAATCTTAACTAAGTAAAAGAACTCCTTTATTTTCCTATTATTATTATTATTATATATATATTTCACTATTATTGTCATTTTAGTTATCTTAAGGGGAGATGAAATAAAGAGGAATTTTCTAAAGGGAGTGACAAGACACATAATAAAGATTGAAGCTAAGTGTAAATTTAATTTGAGTATAAAAAAAATGAAATGGCCATCTTTGAGGATTTAATTAAATTAAAACCATAAAACATAAAAAAGGGTTAGAGAGTTAATACAAACAAATAAATAATAGCAATAATAAGATAATGCCCAAATTTAGGCCCAATCTATTGGACCCTTGGTCCACACCTGTCCTAAATGTTATAAGTGGGCCTGCTGAAGGTTTAAATAGATTTCAGCCCATTTGTTTCTTTTCAACCTGCTACCTAATCACATAGGACTTTTCGAAAGCGGTGACTAAGACTATGAACAGAGGAATAGTGATTCTTCCACCGACAGCGACTTAAAACCTTGGAAATTTACGACGAACGAACGGAGGGGATAAGCTCGGATTGAACAAGACGGCTCTCCTCTCCATTTCGACGGTACCTTTTATATATACATATATTTTTTATACTTTCCTAGACTATTTCTCTCTATCTCTCCCTGGATCATCACCAACCCTATAATGAATGGAGAAGAGAGTATTTATAGACAAGAACTAGGGTTCGGAATGGGGGGAAAAGGGCTGAAAATTTTGAATAAACAAAGGCCTATTTTGGAATTCAAATTCGAAATCCTATCCAAAAATCCGAATATTCCCAACGATTTGAACAGATTAAAGGCGAGGTGGATGTTTAGGATCGATCCCCTCGTCCTTAGGAGCGACGTGTCTCGATCTAACGCTATAAGGACGGAAACGCGTGTTGCTCTTGCTGCCGAATCAATCACGAATAAGATTACGCTGCATCGCTTTGTTTGTCGGGAAAGAGGAAGACGACGAGAAAGTGTAGCGTCTTTGTTATGCGCGTGGCATCGTGTACACGCCGTGAGCTTTTCCGTGAATTGCCGTGAGTTGATGAATTGTTGGGGCGTCTTCTGTACGCTGTATACGCCGCTTGGATTGTTGCTCTCCGTGTACTTCTGTGAACGTTGTTGTTCATGCCTTCTGGGATTACCGTCTGGTCGCTGTGAGTTGTTAACGTTGTGAGCTTCTGGGATTTCTTTTGTTGAAGAAAGATTTGGGCCGGGTCGGTGGAATGGAGTGGGCTGCTGGAAGAAAACAAAAGGGAATTGTTGGAAGTTTGGAATGGAACGTAATGTTGATGTATGTTGATGTATTGTATGGATTTCTTTGGTATTAAGCTGGTAATTAAGTAACGGGCTAAAAGTTAGGAATGGGAGAGGGTCCAAATGAATTATAATTGGTCCATTGAATAACCGAGTTGAATTTACTTAGCAAACTTGACTAGTAAATACATAAGACGGATTGATATAATTAACCAACGAGCTTCCTAATCTTAACAAAATAAAATAATTAACTTAATTATAAACTAATTAACTCAAAATAAAAATTATTAATTAATTAAACTAATTGACCAAATATTTAAATAAAACTGACTCTTTTTTAGACGATTTACGAACATTCATAAAATGTACTAATTATATAAAACATATATATTATTTAAAAATTATCAAAATGACAAAATTACTTTAAAATTAAAAAAAGTATTTTGCATTTTTTTTAAAGTCAATTATTTTAAATCGTTTAGAGTCTAAGAAGCTCAATGATTAATATATTGTGGAGGTCCAAAATTGGATGTCAACAACAGTCCCTCGTTTGACTTAGATTGATGAAAGAAATCTGAAGCAAATGAAATTAACGAATCTAATTTTGATCGACCACATGTCCATCTCCTAGAAAAAGGGATTTGGTACGGACTTTAGGAATTATGGCCGAACCCCGAAAATGGGTTTCCTACATATCTCAGGCTATATGAGAATTCAGGCCACTTGTAGTTCGATACGCTTGACTTTATGCACGATTTTGAAAAAAAAATTCAAAAGCTATCCTAATATCGAATTATGAAGAGACCAGCATGCTTAGGAATAAGATTTTTAAGAGCGAATTTTGGAATACAGCCGAGTTTTCGACATTGATCCCGCCTACATATTCCTCAACTTAGGAAATCAGGCTGCTTGTAGTTCGACTTGATCGGTTGAAAAGGAAATCTCTTATGCTAAGATATCCTTCGGTTCAGGCGAGTGACAAGGTAAATCGAGTATGAGAAATAGGCTTGCAACTTCTTAGCCATGAATGTGGCTAGCTTCACACCCATAATTAAGAATTTACACGGACATGATTTCCAAAACTCTTGGTGCATTGTCACTTGGATTGGAAAGTTGTTTCCGGTGGAGAAACTTTTCGGATGCGAAACTGAAACCAACAAACCTAAAGGAAAACCCACTTGCCTTCTGATAGGGGTATGGTTTGATTGTGGTGGAAGTCACTCCTCTGCTCGCGTCCTAAGAGTTTGACACTCCTCTTTGGACTATGTCCCAGTTCGCTGCTAAGAAAAAGTTCCACGTTATGCTGCATCCTTTTTGATGTCGTCCGCACCTATGGTTTATTTTGAGAATTCATCCTCTCAGATGCTCTAGAAAAAGACTGAGATAAAACTCATTAGCATAAAAATGCAATTCAAATGGGGAGATAGTGTCTTTTACCGTGTTGACACTTAATTTCTTTCCTTGGGCATTTGACGTCAACTTCATTGGGTTTGACGTAAAGCAAATAAAGCTTGTATATTATATTCGCAATATAATCTTTAATAAACTCTTCTTTTGATGTCGAAGCAATAAAGTAGGCTGATGCAATATGTTAATGGCTCTCTTGATGACGTTCTTTCAAATTAAAATAATAATGATGATTATTCAATGGTAAGATGATGATAATGATAGGATAATGTTGCTCCATTGATAGGATGATGATGATGCTCCATCGATATGATGATGATGTTGATGCTCCATTGGTAGGATGACGATGATGATAAGATGATGTTGCTACTATATCGATAGGATAATGATGATGCTCTATCGATAGGATGATGATGCTGATGCCCCATTGATAGGATGATTGACAGTGATCCATTGATAGGATAATACTGATGGAGGTCCATTGGTAGGATGATGATAATGAAGAACCGTCGGTAGGATAATGTTGGTCCATTGGTAGGATAACGAAGAAGATCCATCGGTAGGATAATGTTGATCCATTGGTAGGATAATGTTGATGATCCATTGGTAAGATAATGTTGATCCATTGGCAGGATAACGTCGATGATCCATTGGTAGGATAATGATAATGAAGATCCTTCGGTAGGATGATGTTAACGAAAATGAAGATTCATTGGTAGGATGAGGATATTCCATTTATAGAATGACGATGACGTCCCTCTGGGTGATGGTATTATCTCGTTTAATAATACTCTATGAATGACTCTCTGCGATGCATGACTCTTTCTCTTGCTATGTATGATTCTTTCTCTTGCAATGCATGAATTCATTTTCTCGTGATGCATGAATCTCTTCTCTCAATGCATGGATCTTTTCTCTTGCAATGCATGAATCTTTTCCTACGATGCATGAATTTCCTTCCCGCAATGCATGAATCTTCTCCTTGCAATGCATGAATTTCTTTCTCGCGATGCATGAATCTTTCTCTTGCAATGCATGAATCTTCTCTTATAATGCATGAATTTCTTTTCTCGTGATGCATGAATCTTCTCTCGTAATGTATGAATCTTTTCTTTTGCAATGCATGACTCATTCCTCTTGCTATGCGTGAATTTCGTTTCTCGCGATGAATGAATCTTCTCTTTCCGCGATGCATGACTTTTCTCTTTTCATGATGCATGAATCTTCTATTTTCGCGATGCATGCATCTTTTGATGATGCCTCCCTGATACCGGACAAAGATAGTGCTTCGCCGAGCAACATAGGTGATCTTCTAGGTATCTTTTGGATGGCGGTATCATCTCAATCGATAATATAAATAAAAATGACCCTCAGAGTAGTGGCGTCATCTCATTTGACAATATGATATAAATGACTCTCCGTGTAGTGGTATCGTCTCATTCGACGATACAATATAAATAACCTTCAGGGTAAGAATATTATCATATCTGATAATATAATACAGATAAACGTCTTCCAGGTATCTTTAGTTACTAGAAAATAATAATATTGCTCTCATCGTGGTTTTCGTTTGTTCCATATCCGAACATAGTTGCAATGTTCGTTACGGTCCTCGCTTTGTTGAGAATTTGAATAAAATAATGCCACTCAGATTCCCAATTCTTTGGTATAAGAAGCATAAAACTTTTCCTACATCCACAGAAAAATTGTTAGTGTAAAATGAACTGATCTGTGTCGATCTCTTCGGTTGCCTGCTCCTTATCTGGCTATCTCAAATTGATTTCTCCGATCTCCCACTTCTTGATAGATAAGACAACATTGTTATGCAAAAACTAATTTAAACACGAAAGAAAAGTTTTAAGAAAAATAGATTTCAAAAAATAGTATTTGGGAAAGGTTACTGCCAATTGTCATGTCACGTCAAGCTTAAGGAACACCCTTGGAGTTGATGTCTCGAGATCTATCTGATTACTTGCTGGGAAGTATTCAATGTTGTTCCAAACCTCTGATGAACCCTAATGAAATTTTGGAACCATCCTCAAAATTTATGTCTCGGTTAACTGTCCTGGTTTATCTTAAACCATTGGTGAGCAAATCACGAAATTTTTGAGATCTTCTCAAAAATTCTGTCCCAGTTGCGAATCTAAAAGTAACTTCAGTCTTGACTTTGTTGGAGAGGTCTTCTTCTTGAGAATTTTTGAGTCCTTCTCAAAAATTTTGTCCCAATTTCTATTGTAAAGAAAAGTAGAAAGTTTTGGGAGGTATGACCGAGCCGTCGTGGCGCCTACGTATCCCACTGAGACAGGAATCAAGTCAAACGTAGTTCCCTTTCTCGAGGATTAACAAAAGTAAGAAAATTACAAGGAAACCGACCGAGGCCGACATAGGCCGCTTACGTATCTCATTCTTGAGAATTCAGGTCGAACATAGCTCAAATACAAAGGAAACATTAAAAAAGGAATAAAGGGGTGACCGAGGCCGACATAGGCCGCCTACGTATCTCATTATTGAGAATTCAGGTCAGACGTAGTTCATTACAACGGGATAAAATTCTAAACCAAGTGATTACAAGCAAATAGAGCGGTTACAAGGAAATGATAGAAATACAAACTGAAACCTCACACATAATATCTCTTGATAGTATCTGAGTTGATCGGTTTCGGCCATTCGGTGCCATCCATCTCCGACGGGACCAAGGCGCCTCCGGATAAAACTTTGCGAACCATGTAGGGTCTTTGCCAATTTGGTGCAAATTTCCCTTTGTACTCATCTTGATGAGGGAAAATGCGTTTGAGAACCAACTGACCAACCTCAAACATTCTGGCTCTTACTTTCTTGTGAAAAACACGAATCATTCTCTGTCGATACAGTTGATCATGACAAACAACGACCATTCTCTTTTCATCAATCAAGGTTAACTGGTCAATCCACATGTGAATTCAATTAGCATCATTCAACTCGGCCTCCTGGACAATTCTCAACGAAGGTATTTCAACTTCTGCAGGTATAATTGCTTCTGTTCCATATACTAACAAGTATGGGGTAGCTCCAATTGATGTTCTAACAGTTATCCGGTAACCCAACAAAGCATATGGCAACATCTCATGCCAACCTCTGCGATTATCAATCATTTCCCTCAAAATCTTCTTTATATTCTTGTTGGCGGCTTCTACAGCTCCATTCATTAGGGGACGATAGGCGGTTGAGTTCCGGTGAGTAATCTTGAATTGTTCACATATCTCTCTCATCAAGTGACTATTGAGATTCGCTCCATTATTAGTAATGATGGATTCTGGTACTCCAAACCTGCATATCAAATTGTTACGAACGAAATCAACTACAACCTTCTTGGTTACCGATTTATACGAAACCTCTTCCACCCATTTGGTGAAGTAGTCAATGGCAACTAAAATGAATTTGTGCCCGTTAGAGGCGGTTGGCTCTATGGGACCAATGACGTCCATGCCCCAAGCTACAAACAGCCAAGGCGAACTCATAGCATTGAGTTCGTGAGGCGGCACTCGGATCAAATCACCATGCACTTGACATTTATGACATTTTTGCACAAACTTGCAACAGTCATGCTCCGTAGTCATCCAAAAATAACTGGCTCGGAGGATCTTTCTTGCCAAAGTGAGCCCATTCATGTGAGTACCGCAAACTCTGGCATGTATCTATTCCAGAAGCTTTGCGGCTTCCCTAGCATCAACGCATCTGAGAAGACCTAAATCTGGAGTCCTCCTATAAAGGATTTCCCCGCTTGCGAAGAAATTGAGGGCCATGCGGTGTATCGACTTCTTCTGGTTGAACGTTGCATTCTCAGTATAAGTCCCGATCTCTAAATACTTCTTGATGTCAAAATACCAAGGCAAACCATCTGGTTCTGCTTCAACATGTGAACAATGGACAGGCTGCTTCTTTACCTCTATATTTAAGGGATCAATATAACTTGTATCTGAATGTTTAATCATCGAGGCGATGGTGGCAGGAGCATCGGCCAACTTATTTTGTGTCCTGGGAGTGTGTTTGAACTCAATCTTGCGAAACTTTTTGCACAACTTCTGTATATACTGCACATACGGTGTGATCTTTGGGTTCTTCACGGCCCATTCTCCTTGAACTTGGTGAATTAGCAGATCTGAATCTCTAATAACCAACAACTCATGAATGTTCATATCAATTGCCATCTTCAGTTTGAAGATGCAAGCTTCATACTCAGTCATGTAGTTTGTGCAATCAAATCAAAGTTTAGCCGCCATAGGATAGTGCTGACCAGTTTTCGACACTAAGACCGCTCCGATACATTTCCCTTGGTGATTCGTTGCTCTATCAAAGAATACTCTCCAACCAGGGTATGCCTCAGAAATATCTTCACCCACGAATGAAACTTCTTTATCAAGAAAATAAGTCTTGAGTGGTTCATACTCCTCATCGACTGGATTCTCCGCAAGATGATCAGCTAAGGCTTGTGCTTTTATCGCCTTCTGAGTCACATACACAATGTCAAATTCACTCAAAATCGTTTGCCATTTAGCCAACTTCCCGGTATGCATCGCTTTCTGAAAAATATACTTCAATGGGTCCATCCGAGAAATAAGGTATGTGGTATAAGAAGACAAATAATGTTTCAACTTCTGAGCGATCCAAGTCAAAGCACAACATGTTCTCTCCAAAAGAGTGTAACGAGTTTCATATGGAGTGAGTTTCTTGCTCAAGTAATAAATGGCTCACTCCTTCTTCCCAGTTTCGTCATGTTGACCAAGCACGCATCCAAATGCGCTATCCGAGACAGACAGATACAGCAACAGTGGACTTCCTTCCCATGGAGGAACCAATACCGGTAGATTGGACAAATAGTTCTTGATGGCATCAAAAGCAGTCTAACATTCTCCGGTCCATTTGGTCAGGGCATCTTTTTTCAACAACTTGAAGATTGGCTCACACACCACGGTGGACTGAGCTATAAATCGACTGATGTAGTTCAACCTTCCCAAAAAGCTCATCACCTTTTTCTTGGTCTTCGGAGGAGGTAATTCTTGAATCGCTTTGATCTTGGAAGGATCGAGCTCAATGCCCCTTCTACTGACTATGAATCCCAACAACTTGCCAGCTGGCACCCCAAAAGCACACTTGGCGGGATTTAACTTCAAATTGTATCGATGCAGGCGATCAAAGAATTTTCTCAAGTGAGTCAAGTGATCCGAACTCTCGCGGGATTTGATTATGACATCATCAACATACACCTCGATCTCTTTATGAATCATATCATGGAAGATAGTTGTCATAGCCCTCATATAAGTAGCACCTGCGTTCTTGAGACCAAAAGGCATCACCCGATAATGATATACACCCCAGGGTGTGATAAAGGATGTCTTTTCCGCATCTTCTTCATCCATCAGGATCTAGTGATAGCCCGTATAACAATCCACAAATGACTGCATCTCATGCTTAGCACAGTTATCAATGAGAATGTGGATGTTCGGCAATGGAAAATTATCTTTTGGGCTAGCTTTGTTGAGATCTCTGTAGTCAACACAAATTTTGATCTTTCCATCTTTCTTGGCAACTGGAACAACGTTGGCTAACCAAGTCGGATATTGTGTCACTTCCACTATGTGAGACTCGATCTGTTTGGTAATCTCCTCTTTGATCTTTAAACTCAACTCAGGCTTGAACTTCCGAGTCTTTTGTTTTACCGGACTGAAATTTGGATTAATCGGCAACTTGTGGGACACCATATTCGTACTCAGTCCTGGCATTTACTCGTAAGTCCAAGCAAATACGTCAATGTATTCTCTAAGCAAACGAACTATGTCCCTCCTTTGAGCTTCAGTTAGATGGACACTGATTCTTACTTCCTTGACATATTCCTCATCTCCGAGATTCATAGTCTCAGTTTCTTCAAGATTCGGCTTGTGTTGATTCTCAAATTGCCGAAACTCTTCGGCAACATACTCGGGTACCTCATTTTCATCTTCATACACCTCACATTCATCATCACCTGCCTCATTTTGTTCGTTTGGCTCGTGACATGACATGACATTGGTAGGTTTTAAATTGATGTTACTGAAATCATAAATAAACAAAATTAGGAAAGTAAAATATAGACAAGTAAGTAAACGAATTTTCGACAAAAGAGGCTTTCATTTAAATTGAAAAGCAAGTGCAAACTATGGTCATGGCCGAGGGCTATTTTGCCTTTTTAAACATCACATGAGACTTTAAGAGACTTCAAATAAGTAAAAAAAAATGCATAAAAGGTGGGTCTCGGGCCTCTTCCGGACTACCACCGATTTTAAAAACAAGCATGAACACATGTCATTTCTACCAAGTTGCATGGGAAATCAGAAGCGGTGTGGAGATCCAATTTTGCAATTTCTCTCCAGGTTCTGCATCACGGATGCCCGATGTCTCAGCCTCTTCCTCGATAACTACATCAATCTGCTAAAAAATGCCCCAGATTCCTTCCCCGAGACCATCATTGTCAACATATTCTCGCACCGGGAACGACTGGTATAGATGAGTGATTGATTTGGCCAATGCTTGATCAACACTTTTGTTTTTCAGCTCCACTTCATCATCTGTGGGGACATACCCCAAACCAAACTTTGCTCCTTTGGTGGGAACTTGAATAGGCTCGACAATCCCTTGGAAATGCTTCCCCAACCCGAATCCTGGTTCGAAACCACTCCGGAGCATAACAGTAGCAATCATCTTATACATGGGAGGCATAGAAGATTGTGGGGTCAAGTCATCACCGGTGGCATTTACCAGGTCCACCGTGTAGAAATCACAACCTTGAGAAATATCATCGACGATGGGTGCATACCCGTTGGAATGACTCCCTTCACCATAAATGACCAATTCCTGGTCCTTCCAAATGAATTTCATTAGTTGGTGAAGGGTAGAAGACACGACCCCAGCCATGTGGATAAACGGTCTTCCCATAAGCAAATTGCAACTGGTATTGATATCCAACACTTGGAACTCCACATTAAAATCCGCGGGACCCACCTGAATATCCAAGTTTACCGCACCCAATGTGTCTCTTTGCACTCCATCAAAAGCCCTCACATTGACTTGGTTTTGTTAAAGTTTTCCCAGGTCAAATTTCAGCTGCCTTAAAGTCGAAAGTGGGCAAATATTAAGACCGGATCCGTCATCGACTAAGATGCGATTTATTATCTTGTCTCAACACATACAGATGATGTGCAAAGCTTTGTTGTGCATCTTGCCTTCAAAGGGCAGCTCTTCGTCACAAAAGTTGAATCGATGTCCTCGAATAACCTGGTTTATCATGGCTGCTAGATTGTCACTGTTGGTGCCCACGGGAACATAAGTGTCATCCAAAGCTGTAGCGACCCCCTCCATTTACCATATGCACATAGCTTACATGATATATATATACATATATATTTCTATTTTTTTTTCCTCATACAAGTAATTAATGATAATAAAAATTATCCACTTCCGAGTACCCAAACTAGTTGGGTTCATGCTTTATACGATCATTACAAACAAGTAGGGCTCATACATATTACCAAACTTGGGCTTACACACCCCAAATAAACCAAACACGTAGCCATACTTAGATTACAACCCACAAACATGATACAGTTAGCCTTCAAAATTTAATGCAAATATACATCGCATAGATCGTGCATAAGTACCAAGATTTATACAAAATATAGATGCCTATATGCAAATGTGATCTTCTTTAAGGTTCTCAAAATTTCCATCGCCCATGGCCATCTTCATCACTCCTCTCGATCAGCCCCTACGATAGAAACAACTATCGCTAAGCATAAAGCTTAGTGGTGTAAAAACTATAGGTCGAAATCCTCAAAATTCATCAAGCCACATTTTCCAAGTCAATGAGCAATATACTTGAAACATAATAAATAAATCAAGTAACAATAGATAACAAGTATCAAATTCGATATTCAAAGATACAAATGTCAAGAAGCTCATAGCACCATTTTCCAAGAATTTCAATAGCAAGGCTCGCCCCATATATACTTCATGTCGTCACACTCGGCACAAGCAAGTATCAAGAAGGGTCGATGCCCTGTATCAAGAAGGACCGAAGCCCTGTATCAAGAAGGACCGAAGCCCTGTAACAAGAGAACCAAGAACCATATTAAAAATGGATTTCTAGTTCGTACTTAAAATGGATAACCTCCATTTCTAAGACGAACTACAAATCCAAAGTCAAGTTGGCAAATGATCCGAATCAAGAGGCCTGCCAATAGTGACAAAGCCGCAGCCACAAGAAGGACATAGTCCCAACAAGAGTGCCAAGTGATCAAACAATCCGTACAAGTGGCGAGTTACACAAGCATGATACCAACACGACAATGCAAAGTGACAAGAGGTAGCTGAGGTATCAAGATCAAATTTCATATATATACCAGCCGTTACAAGAGTGCAAGCACAAGTTTATACACAAACCTCAATACTTTAGCGTAGCAATAGTCCAATAAACTTCGCAAGCTCAAACCGGAGACCAACCAACGTATCAAGTTCCTCAACTTGTTCACAAGTCTATACAACCTTAAAAATGAAATTAAATAACTTCTTTAATTCCTAATATCCCAATAATATCGAAATAAAATAGGATTATCATCATAAGTAAGCTCAGCCCACACAGACAAAATTATGTTCTCAAAACAGTGCTTCTGGACAGTTTAGTACCCCATGTTGCAACTTAAATTTGAACAGGAATTCAGCAAAAATAGGTTTTGTAACCTTCATGAAAGTTGTATATACATCTCTTAAGATTGCAACACAACAAGAATCACTGAAAAATACATTTTGTACAAAAAGATATCATCAATACACTAACAGTGGTTCCTACCGGAATTCTAAACCCGAAATCTGGACAACACTTGTCCTGTGTTGCGTCCCATATTTCCCATCCATAAAAGTTAGATTAGACTTTCACATAAACATAAGAGTTGTAGATACATGAATCAGCTTTCCAAAACATATTTATTCAAACAAAACGGAGTTATACAGAACGAGATATTCTAAACGTAACACAACCTACTCAGCTACAACAACAGAGAAATCTGGACAGAACTTGTCCTGTGTTGCGTCCCAATTTTCACATCCATAACAGCTAAATCAGTCTTTCACATAAACATAAGAGTTGTAGATACATGAATCAGCTTTCCAAAACATATTTATGCACCCAAAACGGATTTCTAGATCACAATATATACACAATTTACCAAACACTACCCAGCTCGGAAACAGATTTCAGCACTTACCAAACAAGGCAGTTTGTATCTTGAATTTCAGCCAAAAGACCAAGGTTTTTCTTGTGATTTGGATGAACAAACTGTTAAGCCAAGTTTCTAAGGTTTTTTTCTAGAAAGAACCGAAATTAATCAAAGGGGAGTTAAAATATATTGCCAACAAGTGATAAACATCACTTTTAAAGCTTTGTGGGCTGCCCAAATAGTGTTGTGGGCTGCCCACAATGCGCACATATACACCTATATCTATCTATCCTTCACCTCTTATAAAAAAATATACATAATTTTAGTTAGATTAGTATGGAAACACCCCCATAAAATCCCTTAAATTACGATCCAATATATACTAAGCAACTAGCACTTATCACAACATTTCAAGTTCCCAACTAGAGAGTAGAACATATTGAAATAGTTTAATAACGGTAATCAATATACAAATTCTTATTAACATTTAGGGGTGTTACAAAAGCCCTCATCAGAACCTGTCTATGCACTTGCGAACTCATCAACAAGGCCCATACAGAAATCTGAGCTGGTGTCTTCTCCAAATGCTTCACAATTGAATAATCTTTCGGCTGCATTTTTCTCCAGAACTCCTCGACTTCAGCTTCACTAATCGGCCTTTTAGACTGCTCTTTCTTCTGCACCCTCTGGGATAACTCTTCTGGTGTGTATCATCTGCCGGATCTGGTTATACCCTGGGTAACAGCCGTTTCAATCACAAACTTTGGTCGGTCAAGAGTTTCTCGTGGCACCAAGGCAAGAGCCTTTTCGGGTGTCAGAATCACAAACTCTTTCTTCTCTCTAATGTTCAACAAAGCCACAGCCCTTTCCAGGTTATCAGGAGCGATCGGAACTATCACCTTTGTTACACACCAATCGTCATCCGTCTCTATCATATTGATAGTGACGCCTCCGTGATTTGGCAAAGGATTACTATTGACATTGGGCGCAACTGTCTGGAGAGAGACCACTTTCTGGTCGATCAGGTCTTGATTCTTGTGCTTTAGGTTGATACAGTCCTCGGTATTATGCCCAATGTTGTTGGAGTGATATGCGCATCTCTGATCAGGTCTGTAAAACTTTGAGCTAGTGTCGACTGGCTTGGGCCCCACTTGATGAATATATCCTGCCGCAATTAATCGCTCGAACAGCTTTGTTCGGCTTTCAATAAGCGGAGTGAAAGTTCTAGCAGGCTTCTTCTCAAATTTACGACGGGGGGATCGTAATTGCCTTGTTGAAGAGGAGGCATTTGACGATAATTTGGAGTGTTTGAACGAGGGGATTGATATATGGGATATGGGTTAGTTCGGTAATTTGTCTGTGGAGCTTTGTAGTTCGGGTGGGTATTTTGGTAAAATGGAGCTGGGGTTTGGTACGTAGGAGGAGGGGTTTGGCAATTTGCCTGAACGTTGGCGCAGTTGGGGGGTGACATTTCGGTAGTGATGAGGTGGAGTTTGGTAAACTGGAGGGGGAGTTTGGTAGATAGGAGGGGAAGTACTTTGGTAACTGGGAGGAAGGGTATTTTGATAACGGGGGGGAGGGGTATTTTGGTAATAGGCCTGTGCATAACAGGCTAGGTACGAACTCTGTGAAGATCGAGAACGACCTTGGTATGATGAAGATTTCCTTGGGATCTTCCTCCCCTCATAAGAGATAGAAGACACATCTTCTTCTTCAACAAACCCGAGGATCCTGGCGAGGCAGCAACACGGGCAATCTTCCCAGTTCTCAATCCATCTTCGATTGTCTCACCCACTTTGACTATCTCGGTAAACTTTGCTCCAACGAGCAACATAATTATATCATAATATTCGGGTTCTTGAACCCGCATAAATACTTCGATAATTTCCTTCTCAGACATAGGAGGCCGAACTTTACCTGCCTCATTTCTCCATCTGTATGCAAATTCTCTGTAACTTTCATTTGATTTCTGTTTCATTTTTTCTAAGGAATAACGATCAGGAACGATCTCCACATTGTAGGCGAACCGTTCAATAAAGTCCTTAGTCAAAGCGTCCCAGCTAGGCCACTGTCTTGTTTCATGCGATGTAAACCATTCAGAGCCTCTCCACTCAGACTTCGACTGAAAAGCCGCATCAGTAAATCTTCATCTCTTCCAAGTGTGCTAAGGGGTTCCCTATTCCTCTGAAAACGTCGAACTTTGGCACCTTGAACCCTTCCGGGAGGTTCAAATTCGGATGAATGCATAAGTCCTCATAACTCAAATCGGCGACTTCAGGAATACACTGTAAATCTTTCATGGCCCTTCGGATCTCTTCCTTCATATCCAGCTTGGCGGCCTCTTCTTTTGACCGCCACTCTCTCTCTCGCTCCTCATAGTGGTCGAGTTCAGAACCATTGACGTTATGCTCATTGGGGACTGGGATTTGGAAAGTGGTTTTCTGGGGTAGAGGTGGAGCAATGGAGGGGCTTTGGGGCATTTTGAGTGGTTTGGTAATTTTGAGGGAAAGTCTGGGGGTTGGTATGTTGATTTTGGTAATGGAGGGAAGTTTGCGGGTTGTTAACGTTTTGGGTTTGAGGGGGTGGACCAATTTGGAGGTTGGCATTTTGGGGAGGAAATGACACTTGGAGGTTGGTATTTTGAGGAGGGGTGGTGTCTGATAAGAGGCGGAGGCATAATGGGGATTTTGGGTGGTTAAGTCGATAATTGAGGGATTCTGAGCGGGATCAGAGGGTGGGTTTTGAACTTGTTCCGCGTTTGAAGGAGGAAAGTGAAGTGGAGGCCTTCCATCTGCTGGAGCATTGAAAGTAAAAATTGGATTAGACAAATCTTGCCTTCTCTGCATTTCGACCCGCATCTCAGCGCTCTGTTGCATTAACTGCACGATTAACTCGTTCTGATCGACAACGAACTGAGCCACAATAACATTTGTTAAGCCGGTATCCTCAACGTTATCGCCCATTGTTGACTTGCCCTTTCGAGAACTTTGACTGGGGAAGGAATCTGTAAGGCCTTTTGATCTTGTAAAATACGGGTGTTCAGCTAGCTTATCAACACAGATCAGTTCTAACTACCTGTAGAGGAAAATAACTCAAAGGCAGATCTATTAGTTTTGATTTAGGATAAATAATGCAAAATATCACATAGAGGGCATATAAACACATAAGAGTTGCTTTGTTTGAGAACATGTTAACCCACGAATAATGGAGACTGATTTTTTGAACAAGCAGGAATTTGCTCGTTTTTATTTTGGGGCTATCGACTCATAAAGGTTAAATTGCATTGAGCTAAGGTTTTCTCGCTACATCCTCTAGCATCAGTTGATCTGAACTTGCCATTTCCTTGTAGAATGAAGGGGGAAATTTTTTTTTTTAAGGATAGGGCCTTGAAAGGCTGTCTACGTATCTCGCGAGGAGAATTTAGGCCCTACGTAGTTTGAATACAGAAGAGAATTCTCATTTTCATTCATTCATTCATGGTGATTACAAGGAAAGTGAAAAACAAACAACAAAGCTCCTAAAAGATAAAATGTGCCTCCATCCAAGCCATTCCTCTTCCGATTGTCGCGTTAATCATGGGGGGTAAACTCATATGTTTTGAGGGTGGTATTCTCATTCTCTTCTTTCCACCGTCCCTGTAAATGAGGCTTATAGACAATTTCCTCCCCGGTATCTTCTTCAGTAGTTCCAGGGCGAGTGTCTTCGGGGACACTATTAGCTTCTTGATTGAAGAAAGAACATTTTTCGTGTATCTTTTGGAGCCTCCTGGTTATATCTTTGTTGAAGACATCGTGTTCCTTCCGTATAGCGGTCATCTCTTCATTCATGATAGCATAACTTGCCATCTTAGCCACCAACTCCTCGTCTAGCATTGCATTTGCGGCTTATGCAACCGCGGTGGCGATCCTTGTAAAGGAGGCTTATAGACAATTTCTCTAGTTTCTTGGATCTCTTGTATGAGCCTGTTCAGTTTCCTCCTCAAATCCTCCTCAGTTAGCTCCATCTCAATATTTTTTCCCTTTTCCATCTTAGCGGCAATTTCACCTTTCCTGAGATGATAGAGTAATGTCTTAGGATTTGGTAGTAGGATTTTATTATTGATTGAGAAACTTAAGACTCAGGAAATTTTGGTCGAACATTTGGTAGCGACTTGTATTTAGAATTGTAAAGATTTTTAGAAGATTTTTGAAAATGAGTGGGCTAAAAATGTCCTCATTCAAAGCAACAAATCACATAAACAGTTAAAGCACACAAGCATACAGGCTAATATCGCATCCTAAACATGCATGTGACCCTTTTGTGCCAAGGGTAGGCCTAGCAAATTGAAGGATGTATATGTCTTTTTAAGCCAATTCACTATCCCCAAAAGCATTTCGTTAATATCATTCAAAATAATGCTTAACAACATATAAATGGGGAAAAAAGTTCAAAAAGGAAATAATAACAAAACAAAATACAAATGAAAGCAATCCCACGCAGGGGGCGATAATAGATTTCAAACTCCCCTGAACTTTCACCAAGTTTGGTTCTTTTGGTGATGCTGACCTCTTCCCACATAGCATATATGTTCACTCATAGGTGATCTCTAGCCAACCGACCCCCTTCTTGATGTCTGAACTTCTCGACCGACCGAATATGTTGTTCCATGTTGTCATCTAATTCTGATATGCATTGTCTGGCTCTTTGTAGCTCTTGCTTTAACTAAGTTATGACTCTGGCGTCTTCTGAATGCTGACGCTGATGCTTCAACTCATTCCTGTCAAACTTCTCTTTGAGTTGATGAAGTCAAATTTGATGCTTGGCTCCAACATCTGCAATAATATGGGAAACGTTTGGGCCAGGCTTGATGGTTCCAGCGAGGCTCTTCTTTAAACATTCCTTGTAATCTTTAGAACATTCAGGACGAAACCTATTTGGCACCGGCTCACCCAATACCCTTCGAGTTTTCCATAATTGAAGCATCTTTTTAGTAAAAGCAACTTCGCCATTTTCATGATTGGTCACAAATCTTGTCATGTCTTCGATCTGAGGAAGTTCTTGTTTCCCTCCTAGTTGTCTAAGTACTCGAGAAGGAGCATATGGCCGAGTTCCTCTCAACCCAGCAAATATCAAGTAGGGGGCCTTTCCACTTCGGATCACCATTTGTTTTGTTATTACCAAACACTGGATCGACCACTGCAAATTTTCCTCTCTCAAACCCTGAAGTCTCGGGTACCAAAATTCTTGACCTCCAGTCTTGTTTAAATGATTACGTTGCACCCACCAATCGTGACTTTCGAGTCTGTTCGGTCTTTCCAAGGGATCTGGTTCTGTTGGATTATGAACTTTGACCAAGTGTCTTATCATCCACGATTGAAGTATTAAGTTACACCCTTGAAAAAAACGTGTGCAGCTTTTACATCTATCCAATGCCCTGTAAATATCAGTAAGGATCATGGGAGCCAAATTGTAGTACTTTCTTGTAGACCCGTAGCCTATTATATTAAAAATAGCGTGAGTAACCATTACCACACTTGGATGGATAGTGTAGTTTGGTCCTTGGGGAAACACTATCAGTAGGCATATCGCAAATGCGAGGGGGCATGTTTCTTTCCATTTTTCTTCCGAGACAAACTCTTCTTTGAACTTCTCGTAAGCCCTTGCGCGTCCGAATCGATAATACAACTTCCGAAGTGGAATATTTATCCTAGGAAGCCTGTCCATCCACTCAGCTTTAACAAGTGAAAGTTTTTCTTTAATTTCATCAAAACCCCATATCTTTGGAAAGAGGAGATCAGTATCGGGTTGGTGTTTCCTCTTGTTACACATGCCGACACTCTCATAACTTGCAAGAACTTCATCAATAGTTTGAGTCAACTCTACTTCCCCGAACCGGAACACCATGTTGTCACTGTCCCAAAATTTAACCATTGTCCCGATCAGATCTGGATAAGCTACCATGTCCATTAAGGACAGGAGATGACCTATGTGTCTTTGAACTTTCTTCTTGTCTTCCGCGTTCATGAACTTTCACCAAACTTGGAGGTAGGGATGGGATATGGTCACCATTTGAATCCTCAACGGCTCATATGTCGGATTCATCTACAAGAAAAACAAACAAGGTAAGTTACCCCCACCCCATAGATAATTGATTTGTTTAAATCGACATATACATCCTTCAATTAAACACATAAGTATGATTGTCTTTCTATTGGCAAATGGGCCAAATAGACACAAGGTGGGCTTCTAATGGGCCCAACACACCTTGGGTGTTGGGTCAACCTAGTTCAAAATGCCCATAAAATTTGGATTGGGTTCACTTTACGCTAGTTGACTAAGAGTGGTTTTAGAAAGACCGGGAACCCAAGCGGACAACTTAGGCTGGAACTCACGACAACTATTGGACGCATGACGTACCAATAAATCGCCGATTATTCCAAAAAAAGGATCGAATATAAAAAGTCCGGCTGCGATTATGCAGAAACCGTCCTTAATATACTATACATACAATCGGAAAATGACATGAATGCAATGTCAGTTAATAGCAATTTAAACACGTAAAATGCAGATAAACAATTCAGTAATTAATAATAATTAGTCAAATCAGTCAAATATTATGGTTAAAACTTAATAAAATCCCCAGCAGAGTCGCTAAGGTCTGTTTTACTCGAAAATATATAAATAAAGAAAAAATGACTACGTTTTCGAAAAATCAATTAAACTTATGATTTAAGAGAAATCGAATTTTCAAAAGAACAGAGTCGCCATTTAATTTTTAGTAAAAAAAATCAAGAAAAACTTAAAGTTTTCAAAAGACTCAAACAGATAAAGTCAATTGAAAATAAAAAGGGTTTGAAGTTCAATGTACATTCCGAGAAGGTGTTAGGCCCTCGGAATGTCCGCTAACTTGCAGTTGACCGGCGATTTGACTAAAATGACTTCGACTGATTTTGAAAATATTAACTAAGTAATCCTTTATTTTCCTATTATTATTATTATATATATATTTCACTATTATTGTCATTTTAGTTATCTTAAGGGGAGATGAAATAAAGAGGAATTTTCTAAAGGGAGTGACAAGACACATAATAAAGATTGAAGCTAAGTGTAAATTTAATTTGAGTATAAAAAAAATGAAATGGCCATCTTTGGGGATTTAATTAAATTAAAACCATAAAACATAAAAAAGGGTTAGAGAGTTAATACAAACAAATAAAAATAGCAATAACAAGATAATGCCCAAATTTAGGCCTAATCTATTGGACCCTTGGTCCACACCTGTCCTAAATGTTATAAGTGGGCCTGCTGAAGGTTTAAATAGATTCCAGCCCATTTGTTTCTTTTCAACTTGCTACTTAATCACATAGGACTTTTCGAAAGCGGCGACTGAGACTATGAACAGACGAACAGTGATTCTTCCACCGACAGTGACTTAAAACCTTGGAAATTTTCGACGAATGAACAAAGGGGATAAGCTCGGATTGAACAAGACGTCTCTCCTCTCCGTTTCGACGGTACGTTTTATATATACGTATATTTTTTATACTTTCCTAGACTATTTCTCTCTATCTCTCCCTGGATTATCACCAACCCTATAATGAATGAAGAAAAAAGTATTTATAGACAAGAACTAGGGTTCGGAATGGAGGGAAAAGGGCTGAAAATTTTGAATAAACAAGGGCCCATTTTGGAATTCAAATTCGAAATCCTATCCAAAAATCGGAATATTCCCAACGATTCCCACGATTTGAACGGATTGAAGGCGAGGTGGATGTCTAGGATCGATCCCCTCGTCCTTGGGAGCGACATGTCTCGATCTCACGCTATAAGGACGGAAATCGTGTGTTGCTCTTGCTGCTGGAATCAAACTGCCGGAACAGTACTATGCGTACTGTTTGTCGGGGGGGGAAAGAGGAAGACGACGAGAAAGTGTAGCGTACTGTTGTACGCGTAGCTGGCATCATGTACACATTGTGAGCTTTTCCGTGAATTGTCGTGAGTTGATGAATCGTTGGGGCGTCTTCTGTACGTTGTATACGCCACTTGGATTGTTGCTCTCCGTGTACTTCTGTGAACGTTGTTGTTCACGCCGTCTGGGATTACCGTCTGGTCGCTGTGAGTTGTTAACGTTGTGAGCTTCTGGGATTTCTTTTGTTGAAGAAAGATTTGGGCGGGGTCGGTGGAATGGAGTGGGCTGCTGGAAGGAAAACAAAAGGGAATTGTTGGAAGTTTGGAATGGATCGTATTGCTGATGTATGTTGCTGTATTGTATGGATTTCTTTGGTATTAAGCTGGTAATTAAGTAACGGGCTGAAAGTTAGGAATGGGAGAGGGTCCAAATGAATTGTAATTGGTCCATTGAATAACCGAGTTGAATTTACTTAGCAAACTTGACTAGTAAATACATAAGACAGATTGATATAATTAACCAACGAGCTTCCTAATCTTAACAAAATAAAATAATTAACTTAACTATAAACTAATTAACTCAAAATATAAATTATTAATTAATTAAACTAATTGACCAAATATTTAAATAAAACTGACTCTTTTTTAGACGATTTTCGAACATTCATAAAATGTACTAATTATATAAAACATATATATGATTTAAAAATTATCAAAATGACAAAATTACTTTAAAATAAAAAAAAGTATTTTGCTTTTTTTTTTTAAAGTCGATTATTTTAAATCGTTTAGAGTCTAAGAAGCTCGATGATTAATATATTGTGGAGGTCCAAAATTGGATGTCAACATGTATCATAAGTTTGGCTATACTTGAAGCATGATTTTAACCGAAAACTCTACTTTTGTGAATATGGTATTTTGAATTTGAATGCTTTCTTTTGTTGAAAAAGAATTGATTTGACCATTTATACTTTCTCTTAAATGACCTAGATATTTATGGGTCTTAAATAGTAGTTGAGTTGAGATTATTGAAAAAGAATTGTGATGTTGTTAGTGAACTAGTAGAAGGAGAGGATTTGACCCATTTTTGCCTTCTTTTATAGAATTGCTGAAATTCTCTACATCAAGTAAGAAGGTTGATGTATTTTTCATAGCAATTGATTCATTGATCGTTAATTGGTTATATCAATCATATTCAATGATAAATAGGGTGGTTTTGGTCTAATTTAAAAAGGATAATAATTTTATTTGAATTTGCTACAATAAATAAGCAAATTATTATACTTTTTATAACAATTGCTAAAATTCTCTACATCAATTAAACAAGTTGTTGTATTTGAAGTATATACAAACTTTGTCAGGATTTGAAGTTTTTGTTAGCAATTTGAAGAATATAAATTGACTAAAAACAGTGTGAATAAAAATAAAAGTATTTATTGTTTACATTTTGTGATACTAAGTTTTGTGTCAAATTCTAACAACAAAATAACTAATGAAACTGAAGTTAATAGTGGAACCACAAATATGACTACAAATATTATCGTGAATATTACATCACTTTTTTAATATTCTCACAAAAAAATTAAATAACACTACATAAATCATGATAATTGTCACTTGTGTGTAAATTATGATAATCTACATAGTTTTTTCAAATTCCAAAAATTTATTCAATCACATTGCGCTGATTTCCAAATAAAATAAAATTAGAAGCCCTCTGTATTTTAGTGGCCTACTATTTTGGTATATAAACCGCCATTTCCAAAACTCCTTTTCTATATCGAAAATGGCGGTTTTAGTAGCAGCAATTTGAGAGATTGAACGTTGAAGAAGAATAAGAAGAAACCGTAGAGTTGATTGTAACAATTTCTATTAAGCTCACAAAACGATGGCTTCACGCAAAAATCTCTCTCGTAGAAGCAGTGATTCTTCAATATTGTCGAAGAAACGAAAGATTGAAAATGAAACCCTAGAAGATCGTATCAGTGAGTTGCCGGACGGATTCCTCCTACAAATGCTCTCTCATTTGCCCACCAAAGACGCCGTCGCGTCATCTCTTCTGTCTAAAAGTTGGCGTAATCTCTGGACTCCTATTCATAGTTTCAATTTCTCTAATGCAAATTACACGGAAGTTAGGAACTTCAAATCCTTTGTAGACAATGCTTTAATTCATTCCACCTCTTCCAAAATCAAGAAATTCGTACTCGATTTTCATACTATACTCTGGCAACCTGAATTGTGGAAATCTGATTCGAAAATCAGTCAATGGATTAATTTTGCTGTGGGAAAAGAAGTGCAAGATGTTGCGATTTATGCACAACCATATTCTTCACGTTTCTCTTATGAATTGCCTCTATCTATGTACACTTGTTCGTCATTGATTACATTGACTTTGACAAATTGGGTGTTTGATAAACGACTGAACATAGCTTGGAACTCTCTAACCAGCCTAACGCTGCACTCAACATCTTTAGATGATGAGGATATTGTGAAACTACTGTCAAGTTGTCCTGCTTTGGAAGCCATGGAGCTGTCGTTTTGTGAGAAGTTTCATAGTCTAAAAATTACTTCAAATTTAAAGAGACAAACATTGTCAAACCATTTGTTGCCTGATGTTCAAGGAAATGAGGTCTTGGAAATTAATGCCCCACATCTTAAGCATTTGGATATTTCAGGCGATCTTGGAAAACTCAATGTAGGCTAGTCAATGTCTCCTCTTTGGTTATTGCCAGCCTCACTTTTAGTGATATTTGTATTACTGTTGGCAAGAGGGAAGCTGGCATTGACGAAGATGATTGTCCTTATTATCATCAAGTTATCAGAAACCTTGTTCTGGACTATCTTGATAAGTTGAGCAATGTGACAGAGCTGATAATTGGAAGTTGGTTTGCAAAGGTTTGTTTTTATTTCAAGTGGTTAGATTTGTTAAGTTGTGGATTACATTTATTTGTAGTTGCTTCTTTCTCGAACTTTTACCTGTTTCTTTGAGATTATTTCACCAGGTTGTGTTCATGTTGCAACTTGAAAGTGTGATTCTACCAAAATTGAGATGCAAATGTCTAACTCTAAAGCTGGGTGTATCGAAGTATAATATGTATGGTATTGCCAGTCTATTGCAAAACTTGCCTCGTTTGGAATCACTCAACATACACATCAAACCTAAGACAGTAAGTTCTCTCGATTTCTGCTCTTCTTTTTATGTTTATTCAAGATTTTTGAAGTTTTAAACCCCCTTCCCTCAAAAGGAGTTCCTTAAGGAGAACACAAATATAACATCAATTATCCCTAAGAATATTTTGTTACCATAGAACAAAAAAACTAAATGATCAGGGTAGTTGCTTTTTGTCCAGTTAATGGGTTCAAGAAAAGAAAATGATCATCGACAACTATACCTCTTTTTTTTTCATGTACTGTATGAGTATTTATGATAGGTATTAGCTATTATAATCATTTGCTGAGAACTGTTCAAGATTTATGGGTTTTGGGACTTGTTCTACTGTGAGATATTTAGTTTGTCTCCTGAGTATTTCCATTATGCTGTAGACCTACTTTGGGTCCTGATTATATTCTTTGTTCCAGTATAATGATTCCCCCTGCGAGCTTGTGCAACGCTATTTGGACGAAGTAAATGACATCAATTTCTGGCGTTGGATTCCAAACCATCTGTTTCCTAATCTCAAGAATGTTAAGATTGTTGGCTGCGTAGGAAAATGTATGAGGATGTGGTCTACAATGGGCTTTTGTAAACTTTTCAAACTTTTGAAGTTTCTACTAAAGAATGTAGAGGCTTTGCAGAAGCTTGTTATCGTAGCAGAGAGAAGAGAATGTGATTTTTGTTTAGAGAGATGTGTCCCGGCATTTATTGAAATTAGCTGAGAAATTGTTAGGCACCCCAAGATCATCAACTAATCTTGTGATTAGTTACCAAGAGATTGCTTAGCATGACCAGATTGGAAGTTGTTTTGTTTCAGCATACTGGAAATGTTACCTTATATTTCAGCTTTTGATTTACTGCAGTCGTGATTTTGAACTATGGCATTCGATGGCTGATTGGTTTCTTAGAAGCCTTTGTTTGTTGCACTCTTGACATTGCATTGCAACTTTGTTTCTCAAAACTGTCAAGATTGGCGCAAACCTACAACCGACAGGTTCCTACTGTTTTGTTTAAGAAAATAATCTGTAGTTGTTGTACATTTTGAGGCTTATAGTGCTGTTGAATGCATTTACTCGAGGTGTTATGCTCATAATAAGGCTGTTCAATTACATCTAATTGGTTGATTTCCCTAATTCTTCATTCCTCAGGCTGATTCCGCGTGTGCCCGGAGTCAACAAACTCTCGTTGTTGAGTAAAGTAACTGCTAGTATCTCTCTTTGTTGTAGTTTTCTTATGGCTGTGTGTGCCCGGAGTCGACAAACTCTGAAGCTGGTAGATGCTTTAGTTTCTTTGATGGATATTCCACAAAGATTGCAGCATATAGAAAGGATTATTTCTCAGGCCAAAGCAGATAATACGATTCATGAACTTAGACTGACATATATTGATCATATAAATGTGTTAAACTTCATCAATGTTTCAATCTACTTCAATTGTTCAGTTTTGCATGTTACTGTCTCTGTTTTTTTTCTTAATACGTGATTTGCTTGAAATAAGCCATTAGTTAAACTACTTCACCAAAATTAATTCGGTAAAAAATCTTTAATTATCTTCCTAAAATGATGAGGAAAATGAGATGAGAAGTAGGAAAAGTAACTCGGTATATATTGTACATAGGGGTGTACAAAACCGAACCGAAAACCGAACCAAACCGTAAATCGAGTCAAACCGAAAAAAAATCCGACTAGTGGTTTGGTTTGACTTGGTTTAGTATTGGAAAAAAAAACCCGACTATATTTGGGTTGGTTTGGTTTTAACTAAAAAAAACCAACCCGAGACCAAACCAACCCGACATTATATATGTAATTTTAAAATTTTATTTTATACATAAAAATATTTACTTTGATATAATTTTAAAATATTTCTTATACTATTTCATAGTTTTAATCTTTTAATATTTTATTTCAAGTTTAAAACTTAGAATTCGGAATGGTCTAATAAAGGTTATAGTTCATAGATGTTGATAATTATAATAAAACTTAAATCAAAATCAAATTAATACTAATGCAAAAAGAAAATCAAAATGACGATAATATTGAATATTTGTTCTTTAGTTTCACATTGGTTTAGACAATTAAAATACATAATCTAATTTTAATTTTCCTTAAATATTTAGTACATTGGTTTAGACAATTAAAATACATAATCTAATTTTAATTTTCCTTAAATATTTAGTAATGTAACTAATACTTATTAAACTTATTTTAGCATGATTTAGTACTTTTAAATTATGATCATTTTCATTATGACTTTGCAATATTTATTTTATATGATGATTTCATTATTATCTTTTATTGAATATTTTTGTATCATCAGTACTCATCTCATATTTTGTGTTTTTTTTTTTAAGAAACACCTTAGATAATTGTATTTTGGTTGGACTAAAGAAATATTTGGAGCACAAGTTAATTATATATTTGTATGCAAACTTTACTGAAAAAATACAAAAATCTGAAAATGTTCGAGGTTTATTAGTTTGGTTTGATTTATAAATTTAAAAATTTGACACAATGGTTTGGTTTGGTATTTAAAAAACCCGAACCAACCTGAGGTTGAAAAACCCGAAAAAATCCTAATTTTATTAATTTGGTTTGGTTTATAAATTTAAAATTTTTACACAAATGGTTTGGTTTGATATTTGAAAAACCCGAACCAACCCGGTCATGTACACCCCTAATTGTACATAATGTTGTATTTGTAAGAAATTAAGTTTTTATCTGTCCCAACTATATTTTTAGAATAAATTATTTCAATTTATTATTGATTTTTATGACTGTACGAATTTCAGCTAAGTTCATAGAGTTGTACCATTAGTTTGTATTTCAAACCACCATAACATACAAATTACAATTAACTAAAATTGTATGTAAAGATCTATTTTAAATGTGAGGAATTAAGACAATTAAGTTAGGAAAATCTAACTTTAACTTTATGAATGAAGTTGATGAGAATATATTGATGAATGAGAGTTCCATTGTATCTGGTCTTATATTCTTTTCTCAAATAAACTTAGTGTATTTATTAGTATGGGTATATTGTCGTTGGTGGTGGTGACATGTGAAAATTCAATAGAAGTACTTTTTTTAAACCAAATTATGGTCTTCTCCTTTATTGTTAACTAGTAAAATTATCCGCGCTTTGCGCGGAAATTTAATGTCACGAAATTTATAAAATAATACTTAAAACCTATCAGACATTAAAACTAAAACACTATATTATCTTACATACAAGATTACGTAGTAACAAACATTAATAATGCATGTAAAGGAAAATGAAAATCATTATATCTTATCATTTATCCTTAATAACATAAGCTTAAATTAATGATTGAAAAAATACATACCAGGATCTGTAACATAAGCAATGGTGTCAGTGAGACACTCAACAGGAGCAAAGTACACAAATATTTAATTGTGAAGAAGAAGAGGTTCAGAGTTTTCGTTATTTTAAAATGACAGGAAATCCCTCTATTTATAGACAACAAAGGCTAGTGTGAACAAATGTATTCTGCCTTATCAGAAAGGTTATAACTATTTGGTAAACTTGCAGCCCTTCGGAAAAGTCACAACATTTCATAAAAGTCACAACTTTTCATAAAAGTTGCAACTCTTTATTAAAGTCGCAATTTTTCATAAAAGTCACAACTTCTCATAAAAGTCAGAATGTTTCGTAAAAGTTGCAACTCTTCATTAAAGTCACAACTTTTCATGAAAGGGAAATGCCAGTTTTAGAAACAAACAAGCATCATTTTTTATTTTTACAACTCCAATACATTTCTTTGTAAATATTATATCTATTTAATAGGAATTATACTAATTAACTTGGTTAACGCAACGCGCATACCTAATTACTAGTTCAAATAAAGGGAAAACATGTTGCCGCCCCTTGGGAAATTCTAGCACCCAAACATGGATTTATTGTTGGGTATTATTGCCCTAGTTTCCTATTTTAAGGTTTTCCTTTTAGGAAAAGAAAAATATGTAATTTTTATATTTGGCTAGCCATTTTCTTGTAGGAAAAAGTTTATGACTCTATAAATAGAGACTTATTCATTCTAAGTAACATTCACAATATAGTCGTATGAGGCTTTGAGAGTTTAGTTTAAGGAGAGAATTTGTGGGACGTACAAGTTATCATTTGTGTGAACCTCTTTGTATCCGACTGAATTGGGTGAAGTTGTTTCTCTCTATATTTTGTACTTTCATGTTTATATAGTAATGCTCATCTCCAATGTAGGTGTTGTTTCTCTCTATATTTTGTACTTTCATGTTTATATAGTAATGCTCATTTCCAATGTAGGTCGTTGACTGAACCACATTAAATCTTTGTGTCTTTTGGTATATTTCTCATTTGTCTTCTTACTGACAGTCTTTCGAAGTTTGCTTTGCTAGCTTCCGCATGATACTTTATTATTTTGGTCCTAACATATATGGCCTCCATTTGTAAGAATAAATACTTTAATACACATCAGGATCTTGAACGCGATAATCTTACATAGAGATTGTTAGGGGCACATACCTGATGTGGAAGACATCATCACAGAGAAAAGAGAATTTGTTAGTCATAAATTGGTTTCTACCTCCTTGCCCTAGCCTTACGTTACCACAGCTGTCATGAAATTAGTGTAGAGAATATGTGGTAACCCTAATGAGTGGAGGGAGGACCAATTTATAGAGGTTATTTAATCTGGTACCTCCATCAAATAATCAATGTACGGACGAGATCTATTCTTCATCAAATATTATTTATGGTATTACTTGGGTCACAAATAAACTTGGGTCATAGGTAAGAATTATTCTTACACAATTCTCAAAAGAAATGAAGAATCAAAAGAAAATAGTTGAAGAAACGAAGAATCAAAATTAAGAAAAGAGTTGAAGATATATCGAATCAAGAGTTGTTGACTCTCTTCTTATTCAGGTTCTCTCTCTTTTGCCAGCCGAGGATGTCTTCGCAACATGTCCTTTTTCCAAAAAGGTGGTACTATATGTGGCCTTCAATTTATCACTTCTTTATCAGTTGTAAAGATAAATTGAATCGGAGAAACTTTATATCCTTTATCGATTATTGCAATTAGCTCATTCAACTTGTTCCAAAAAAAAAATAATAAATTCCAATTGGATTTCACGCACTTGTCCAACTACGAGTCACAAATCAAATGTGTTAGAAAATAAATTATGTTGTCCAACTACAAGTCACAAATAAAATGTGTTGAAAATAAATTATTCTTCCCAACTTGTCGATAGCTTGGTACTGTTGACAAAAAAGTTGTATTGCGATCAAATTCATACAAGAATGACATCAACAGTTTGCCATCCTCCTTGAGATAACATTGAATCTCACGTGTTGTCAATTTGATGAATAATTCATTTGAGAATTAATTTCTGGCCAACAGAATCCTTCTATTTGAGAAAAATCAAGAGTTTCCTAAGCAGGACAACCTAACAATATGCTTACAATGTCGTCGTCATTATCTAAACTAATAGGCTCAGAATTCTTTATCAAATTCACAACAACTCAGATCCAATGTTATCAACGAGGAACAATTGTAGATAACATGAGCCAATGTGATGGTGTCATCCTCAAACCACTTTGACCACAATACAACATTCACAGCAACAGTAACAACCCATAAGCAAATTGGGAACAATAATTTATTTTCAACATATTTGGTTGCATGAAATCCAAATGAAATTCTTTTTTTTTATTTTTTATTTTGGAACAAGTTGAATGGGTTTTAAGACATTAATAATAAAATCAACACTATAAGAGGGGGGGAAATATATAAATGAAACAATATTCGAGCTAAGATTTTCACTGAAAGGGGTTTAAAATATGAAGAATTAAACACACGCAAAGGTTCAATATTTATTATATTTACATAAAAAATTATTTTAACCATATATAAATAATGTAATTTTTCATCAAAAAGGATTTGAATGAATCCCCTCGACCTTACCTGACTCCCCGAAGAAACAAATATGGGTCTTCACATTATTGCGCAAGCCAACTCGTAAAATTCTCTATGACTTCATTGCATGATCGACGTTAGCTCTTAAATAGTTGTAGGAAATGACTATTCAAGTACATTTTTTACTACATCATATGAATTTGGTCGATAATTATACATTAAATCTCAATCTTCAAATCTTTTGAAATTAATTAAGGAAATCAATGCATTGAATTTTGAAAGAACACACTGTATCTAGTGGCGTACGGATGATTTTTTCTAAGCGGTGTAACCATTAAAGGGACAAGAATGACTCATCACGAAGAAAATCAATGAAAGCTTTGCTTTAAGCCTCAAAAAATTTGAGACCCCATTAAAAGTGAACTTTATGAAAAAATATTTTTCTTAAAAATATGAAATTTTGATTAAATTAAAAATAAAATAAAAAATTGTCTACTATTTTAAATAGATAATATTTTAAAATTTTAAATTAAATCATTCACGTCTTCATATTATAAAAAGTTTTATACAATATGATTTCAACATGGGATTGTATTGCAAATAAATGATTAATATCTTTTAAAATAAAATGAAAAAAAGGAAACATATAACCTTGTTGGAATAATCATGATCATTTGGATGATATTTTCGAATAGATAATCTTTCCACATGATCAATCCAATAAATTTAAATCAATTCCTTCACTTCGTAGATATTTTTTTTTTTGACTCATTAGCTTGTTCTTCCAAGTCAGATGAAGCTTGATTCGTTAAAATTGGCTTTGAACGTTTATAATTTTTTTAGAATAATACCTTTACATTAAATTTAGACTAATTTAGAATAATATGATGTAATTTAGAATAATCTACACAATTAGTAATTGAGGATCAAATAATAGAGGATTTCCCACAATTATAATCAATTTAATGAATTCTACATTATTTCATTGTAACAAGAAAATTATTGTTATGAACAAATAAAAATAAAATTCAAGCACATAATAAAAAAATAGAATAGCAAAAAAAATACTAACATGGTGTGGAGATTCGAGATGCCAAATAACAATGATTGATGAACAAGAATAGAAAGAAAATTGAACAAACTCACAAGTCAATACAAAGATTTAAGGAGTCAACACTATTTTTAACTATAATTCTAATTGATAAAGGAGTCAAAGATTTTGAGTTTTATTTTAATTCTAAAAAAAAAAAAAAAGTAGTTAGATTTTGAATGAATTAGAGTGGGTCAGTAGATTTTTAATGAAGGGACCTATTGTTTTGAATTTAAAACAAAAATTTAATAAATTTAAGAAAAGTAAAAAATAAAACGAGAAAAGAACAAAAAAAAACATGAATAAAAATGGTGAAAAAAAAAAAAGAAAAAATGGTCAAAAGCCCCAGGATTTTCAACTACACACTACGACTCATACTTCACTGTGCCCTATCGCTCTGACTATTTTAAAGTGAAATTATTTGCTCTCTAAATGCTGATGTGCCAAAAAAGGTGTAGTTCACTCTCTTTGGGAGAGTGAGAGATAAAAAGATAATTAAAATATTAACTTTATAAATATTTAATTTATTTCATATTAATATTCTACTTTTTTTATAAAAAAAAAAAATTATGTTTCCTTTTTTTTTTTTTTTACTGTTCTTTTCTCTTTTTCCTTTAATCTTCATCAGATCCGGACACCGACGATGGCTCACCTCGACTATCAGGTCACCGCCCTCATCAACTTTTCATCACTAAGTCAATTCTCATCTTCAAATCACATACTTTTCATCATATCTCCACTTTTCATCACTTAGAAAATTTGTTGGTAGCTCAAAATCAAAATTGAAGATCGAACTTTAAGTCATTAATGGAGGAGTTCACTAAGTAATAGATTCAATTAATGGAGAAGAATTCATTAAAGAAATCATTGAGTAACAAGCCCTTTGATGAAGAAGACCCATTTATTGAAATTGTTGTAAACATCAATTGAGTTTCTCATATCAACATTGTTAAATCTAAATCAATATTAGTCTCTCCGCAAGTCTGGTACCTTTACCGGCATGCAAGTATAAGTTTGATGAAGGTCAAAGAGCGGTAGTCGTCAAATCTGCAGAAGCCTTCAAAGAAAAAGAAATGGAGGAATGAAAAAGAAAGATAAAAGGAGAAAATGAAAATATAAAACAAAAAAAAAGTAAAATATAAATGAATAATTAATTTTTTTACATAAAAAAAGGATAATATTATGTGGCAGCGCGTGTTGACTACTACCTAATACAAATTTGGGCGTGAGTTTGTAGGGGGTTAAATATTTCACTTTTAAAAGGTTCAGGTGGTGATAGGACCCCCGTAAAGAATAAGTGTGTAGTTGAGAATTCAGTAATAGCTGGAGGGTGCTTTTGGTCATTTTCTCAAAAAAGAAAGAACAAAAAAAACATTAATAAAAATGGAGAAAAAGAAAATACCCTCGTGGGGGATCAAACTTGAGACATGCAACGCCTTTGCCATCTGAGCTAGGGGTATTTTGTTACAAGTGATGTCCTTTCAATTCATTTACCCTTTATGTTTATTTTTTATTTTTTTTATATAGGTATTTTTCGTAAAAATGTTCGATGAAGCTGTGTCACGTGACACACCTTAGACATAGGTAGATACGCCCCTGACTATACCATGAATCTAATCCATATTATTGACCCAATGAACGTAACATTTCAGATTCTTAATGCATTGATTTTTAAAAGAATATATTATACTTACTGCTTTGAACTTTGGAGCTTATAACATAACTAGTAAACTTAGCCGCGCTACGCGCGGTATATATAAAAGTTTTAAAGTTTTTTTTTTTTTTAATTTTCAAATTCAAATAGATTAGATAACAAATTTTAACATTTAGATTTGAGATTTTAACTTGATCATGAATGATTTTATACAAAAGAAAATCCTTAAATCAGCACGGTCTAATACCTATACTTTTTTTTTGGTTGAATAGTACCTATTCTTTTGTGTTAGTTATAATATAATAATCAAGTTAACTTGTCTTTAGCTTTTTACTGATTTATGCAAAATGACAAAAATGAATTCTCTTAATTAATTTTTCTTATATTTTTCATAATTCATATTTTATTGAAAATTTGAAAATAACTTCATAATAATTTTGATTATCTCCTGCCGCTAAGTCTACATCCACAAACACATTTTAATGTTTTTCAAGAATTGTTTTTCCTGCTAACTTTTATTAATGATCTTGCGGTTATAATTTCATAAGAAAAAAATCCAAATTTCACTCCCGGACAACCTCTTCTTCCAAAACTAAATGAGAACATACGTAACTTTGAATTGGTGAGAACTACTTCACCGCCATCTTCTTTTATGAGGTGGCGCTCTGGCTTGAACTTTAATGGATCCTCCCAAATTCTTGGATTCCGACCAAGGCCAAGACGACTTAATAGCACTACACTCCCTTTAGGGATGAAGTACTTTTCACCAACTATTGTATCAAAGATAGATACATGAGGAACATTAAAAGGCGATATGGGATGGAGTCGAAAAGCCTCTTTTATGCAAGCTTTAACATAATTTAGCCTTGGCAAGTCTGATTGTTGAACCAATCTATTCATCCGAACAACTGTGTGGAGTTCTTCTACGGCCCGTTGCATTAACTTTGGTTGGTTCAACATTTCTGCAAGTGCCCATTCAACTGCATTTGACGGATTATCCACGGTTGCCAACATGAGTTCCTGAATATTATTTGTTTGTAACAAATCAAGTAATGTCAGCACTCCCGAATGAGATGAACATTAATTCATGCCTAATTTATATTTTGCTTAGTTAATACATAGGATGTAAATAGGTTTTCTATTTATAGGTATGAATAATGATTCATTGTTTGTTTGGTCAAGCTTTTGAGAAATCAAAAATTGATTTATTAGAGAATTGAGTTGTTTAACCTCGCGATAATGGAAAAACTGTATTTTAGAGTAGTAGCAGAAGTTGTTTTTCAAAAGCTGAATTTTTTTTTTATTCCTGTAAGCATTTTCAGATCCATGGCCAAGTACAAAATATTATACTAATGTTTTCAAAAGTGCTTTTTAAATTGATTATCCAAACACAAACTACTCCTCCGAATGTACTTTTACTATAGGTACTTCTAACAAAATGAAAGTTTTGAAATAAGCAGATTTAAGGTTGGGCCAAATAGACTATCAATCATAAAAGCTATAGGTGATCACACAATCTTCTAACATATTTGTTCACATAGTAATTGAATGAATACTTACAAGCACTTGTGCCTTAATCTCTTTAACATTCATCAGTGGATTCCCATTAAAATCTTTGAGCATGATAAGAACATCAAGGATGTCTTCTTCCAAAGATTTGTTGCCATCTTTCCAAATATGGATCCTTTGATCAACCTCAGCATCAATGTGTTTTGTTGTTGTGACATAGGCTTTCTTGATAATTTTCTTGTGATCATCCAAATCAAACACACTTAACCATGGAAAGTAATTTTATATACCAAAAGCATGAAGATATTCAAGAAGTGTAAAAGTGCATTAACATGCTCATCTTCACCTATAATTTCACATCATCTCTTGCTGAAAATCATATTTCTAATTACATTCCCACTATAACGTCTTGTCACTTTCCTTAAGTTAATAACACCTTGGTTTTTGCATTGATTGTAAATGAATCGATGAAGATGGTCAGCTTCTTCATCCCTTTTATGATGAAGCCATTGAAGTGATGTTGGGGATAACACATGGGAAGCAAAAATTCTCCTCATTTTTGTCCATTGATCACCAATGGGGAGAAAGACAGAGGTCAAGTATCCATTACTAATAAGGTTTGCAGACATGTAAATAGGCCTGGAGGAGAAAATAGAGTCCTGGATCTGCAAGAATTCACGAGCAAGCTCAGGGGAAGTTACAGGAATGACATGGAAAGTACCGACACGAATGCAAGCTATTTCAGTGTCCATTTCCTCCATAATTTTGTGTATCCAATGATATGTTGGCTTCTTGTTTAGGAGCATTTGAGGAAGGCTACCAATTATAGGCCATGGTTTTGGACCCAGAGGTAATGATGTTTTTCTTATCATACTATTCCATTTGTTTGTAACTTTAAGAACAGTAGAAATAAAGATCCTCCCTAGAAGACTAACAATGTTTGAAATTTTGAAAATTTTCATCTTTTTTTTATTTTGATTGATGATTTATAATCAAGGTTGAGGTTCAAAGATATAATTGCATACTATCCAGTATTTATAGCACTCTACGAACATGAAAGACGTGTGGATTTTAATAGGTGTGAATGAAATGAAGAGTTGTGACCTTTATGAAGAGTTGTGACTTTAATGAAAAGTTGCGATTTTTATGAAGAGTTATGACTTTTATGAAAAGTTGTGACTTCATGAAAGGTAGTGATCTTTCCCAAGTGTTGTGACTTTTCCAAAAGATTGTGACCTTTCCAATAAGGCATAATAAGTATTTGTTCACACTACCTTTGTTGTCTATAAATAGAGGGATTTATGGTTTCCACTCATTTTGAAAAAAACCAATATATGAACTTCTTCTTCCACTGTTAAATCCAGTATCCCAAGTGTACTATACTACAATTGAGGGGTACCAATACAACATTGAGTAAGATCATTCTATCCTAGGAGTATATATTTCATTAACATCGGGTACTTGAGGAGAATAATTTCCTTAAGGACACACTGTGTATTCAGTGGACTCGATTTTCTTCTTTGAGAAAAATATTTTATATATTATTTCTAATCTATTTCAAATTCTATTTTCTTTACTGATTTTAGTTTCTAGGTTGGAAAATACTCTTTAAACTTTGTTGTTTCTTACCAAGTTTTTCAAAGTTATTGTTCTAAGTATCTTAAGAATGTAGATTCAACAAGTAGGGGTGACAAATAGGCGGATTATATCATATTTGGATAGATTGAAAATGGATTGGGTTGTAATTCACACATATAAAAATAGATAAACTTGTATTTTTTCAACTATCATATTAGCCTTACATTCATACCATATTATCATATTAGATAGTTCATTCTTTTTTGAAAAAACTATCATGTTAGACATACATCAACACCATATTATCATATTAGATACTTCATTCTTTAATGGAAAAATTATCATATTAGACATCAATTTATACCATATTATCATATTAGATACTTCATTCTCTTATGGAAAAATTATCATATTAGACATATCACTATCATATTTTACATATCACTATCATATTAGACATAAATCCATACCATATTAGATACTTCATTCTTTTAAGAAAAAACAATCATATTGCACATACATCCATACAATATTACCATATTAGATACTTCATTCTTTGATGGAAAAACTGTCATATTAGACATACATCCATATCTTATTATCATATCAGATACTTCATTCTGTTATGGAGAAACTATCATATTAGATACACATCTATACCATGTATAATAACTCTATATATCCATACCCATTAAGATATTTCTACCATATTTTAAGTTAGATAAATTTAACCTTTTTGAAAAAAAAATAATTGACTCCTTATATATTTCTAGTATCATGTAAATCCCTTTCCTTTATCCTTTTTGTTTTCTTAAATATTAGTCTCTTTTCATACGTAATTACTTTTCTTTATTTGTTTCTTTGAAAGAGTTATTCTTTCTTTCCATATTTAAACTCTATTTTTTGTGTTTTTTATTTCCTTCTTTGCTGATCGATTTTCATAATTAATTAATATCCATGTTTAAATCCTCCTCTCTTTTTTTTTTTTGTTTCTTTATGTATTCTTGTACCATGTTAATTTATTCTCCTTTCTCCTTTCTCCTTTCTCCTTTCTCCTTCCATTTGCTTTCTCTCCATACTTAAATCATGCCTTTCCTGTTATTCTTTTCTTTTCGTGTTTAAGTTTCCCCGTTATTGCTTTCCTAAAATACTTGATTTATTTCAATGTTTAACATCTTTCCTTTATCTTTTATTTGGTTTCCTCAAATAAGTTACTTTTTTCTCCATCATTTGCTTCTATGAATAATTTATTTGCATGTCTTAATTTTTATGACTTTTCATGTTTCAATCGCTTTTTTCGTCTATTTATTTATGTAATAGTTTTTGTTACTATGTACTGTCACGACCCAAAAACTTGAGTCGTAATAGAACATACAATAATCCACTAGTAGGTCAGTCAACCCATAACCCGGAATGACAAGTAATTGGTGTATGGTTATAATATCAACTAACTGCAGTAGAAGAATAATTTGACAAACACAATAGGAGTAATGAACGGAAGCAATATTTACGTATATAGACAAAAAAAAAAGATCCTAACTAGAACCTAGCAATCATAAGTAGAGAGCTACTACAGATAGAGTACACGTCCTAAAAGTGGACAAAATTTATAGACTTGTCTCAGAATACAAAAAACTAGCTAAACTATAGAAAAGGAGACAAGTATGATCCATAATGCCATAAGCTCACCCTCACCTCTGAATTGAATGGCAACGGGCTCAAAATCAATGTTGATAGCTGGAGCTCGGAAGGCATCACGAAACAGATACAGAGTGTAGTATGAGTACCAAAACAACAAGTACTCAGTAGCCACATCGTCCATTTACCTTACGCTTAAACTGTCACTAGTATCAAAGTATTCTTAGCAACACATTATCGCCTCTAAATATTTTGAACTATGGCTCCCTCGCTTACCATTTATGTATTTCATGACGAATTGATGAGTGGTGGATTTCCACTCAGTTGAGGCTCTTTTCATATTAGTTTTAGAGGACATTTGAATAAACCAAGTGAACTTGAGGCAATAAGAGGTTGAAGAGCTGAAAAAATGCAATTCTGGCAAGAAAAGTGTTCTACATAAATGCGATCAACTGACCCACGAACATGGAGTTCTAGTCAACATGGCATCATGAACACAGTAGTTGCCAGCTATCAATGTGGCCTTGAGGTCAAGGAGGACCGTGAGTGCACCCATTAGACCATGAACACGCTAGTCCAGTCAATGCAATTTCGGGAATACAGATAATGGGCAGATTTGGAATTTCCCAAATTAATCCCAAAATCTTTTGTACTCTCAACATCAGTCATAATTTAGGTCCAAGATCCATCCTTCATAGAATAGAGAGTCAAGAGAAAAACTTGTAGTGTTCTTATTTTGGTTGAGACTTTAAAAGCAAGTTGCCTCATATTTCATGAATTCTGGGTGTAATTTCTAATTGAGATTGGGGTTTTGTGCTAGAAATAATCAATTCCTTTGGGTCTTTGATTTCTCATTCTACTGATTTTTTTATTTTATCCCATGCTTAATATTCATAAAATGGGTGCAATCATGTTTTCATTTTGAATTTGTGATTTGAGAGTGCATGCTCAAATGTAGCTTCTCATCTTTGTGGGTTACTCGAAAGAGAATTTGTGAAGTGGTGAACTAGATTGATAATCACATATTAGCCTAGAATCTTTAGTTTTCTAGAAAGAGAGATTTAAGTTTTCATTGTTGAATGCAAGACTTGCTCAAACAAGACGTCTAAATTAAGGTATAAGGTTGTTTTGTTGAATTACATGATTAAGACCGAAAAAAGATTTCATGATATAGCACAATGAGATTGAAAATAGGTTTGTGTTGTTAAAGATAACCTAGCCTACCTATGATTGAATTAGCATGTGTTGAGATTGTAATGGATCGTTGAATGAGTATTGAATTCCAAATTTCCCAACTCCCAATTATCCCTTACTTGAATAGTTCTTTTCCCAAATCTTAATTGTGTTACTAAACCATCTTCATTTTGATAATTGTGTATTATTAAGTTCAGATTCAAACTAGTGACTTGTAATTCTCTGTCTTCTGAATTGCCGACAAATTGTTCCTTTTGGGATGCGACCCTAACTCTTAGTTATATATTTTTATTGCTAACAACCACTTACTCTTTTAACTGATTTTGAGGGTAATTTGAGCGTTACCAAAAATGGCATCACTGCCGAGGAACAATTAGGCGTACTGAATTGATTTAGGATTTATAGTGTACTTGTTTCTATTTAAATGGTGAATAGTTGTCTTTACTTTCTTTTACTTAGTTCTATGGCTTTTTGTGTTTATAATATGTTTCGGTGGTATTCCCTATATCGACCCATGGCCTCTTGCTGAAATAAGTGTGATAAATTAATTAAGGCTTACGATCGTGGACGAAAAGCTCAATTAGGGTGAGAAGGCCCTACACCGACTTTCCCAAGAAAAGGAAAAGCTTCGCAACATGCACCTAACTCAATGCCATAAGATGGTTATATTCAAGTTTTTACTCGCAAATCTTAAAGACAAGATGATAATAAGAATGGAGGTAGATGCTACTCCTTATCCTATGGCTGAAAAGAGTGAAGAGGAGTTTTGCAACTTGCACCTAGCTAGGTGCTACGAGATGGTCCAACTCGAGTTTGAGATTGTAACTTTGGAAGCTAATAATAGAATAAAAAAGGGGTTGTGGTGGATATTAAAGATATCTTTAGTTATTGCAATCAATCCAAACCAATAACAATCAAAGAAGTCAAAATAAATGAGATGATACTAACATTGCAAGAAAACACCAAGAAGATCATTCATGGAAACTTTATTTCATGTGGAATCAAAAGTGTCACTCAATTGAGGGTCAACAACCATGAAAATCAATGCTCAAATAGCCTAGTGACTCTCTATCCCTCTTGCCCAAGGATCCAAAATGAGAGAATTATGCAAAATTGGGTGCGAAATTCAAGTCTTTTATGTGGAGAGATCGAGTGAAACTCTTGATGCCCTCATTCACTCCACATACTATTCGGAGAGAAATTGATCTAAAATTAGAGAGAAGGTTCATTGCCTTGAAGTGGAAACATAAAGGGTGATGTACTCCACATCCCATCACAACGTTAAATTTCGTGCTTGATGGGAGGCAACCCATCAGTATTTAAATAAATTCAGATAAAATTAAAAAAAGTTTATTCATATTCAACAACAAAACAAAATTTTGTTCAAAAATTTAAGAACTACGCACACCTGATTCTCCATGTGATATATGTAGGCATCCCTCCATGGGTTCGGTGATATAAGTTTAAAAGTTTAAAATAAAGGGTTTTAATTCCTCTGTAAAAAAACAAATGAAAAGTTTGTTAATTGTTATGAATGGGCCAGGACCAATATGGGCAAAACAACCCAACACCGAATTAAGAGGCTATGTTTGGGATCCGGGTTGATAAATACAACTTGGGAGAGAAAATTAGACTTATGCAAATTGTTGAAATAAATGTCTAGTCCTCTCATCCCTTTCTATGAGTTCTACTTCTCATCCCTTTCTTCTACATGTGTTCTTCAATTTCCATTTAGTTCTTAAATTCCTTTGTAATTCCAATTACGAGTTAGTGAAATAGATTTGTCGATTGTTTGAATTTGAATTGTGTTGGTCTTGTTATTGGGTTTGTTACATTGGCTCTTTCATTGCTCGTGCTACATGGCTGACGGGTACCTCAACTTTTCTTGCCAAACCCCAACTGCAATCATGATAGATAGCTTCATCGGTGTTTCGGACCCAACAGTATGGGTTTATCAAGCAGAGTGTTATTTCAATTTTTATGGCTTATCGAAGGATATGTGGTTATCTCTTCCTTACCTTTAATTTGACGGTGTAACACCTCGAAATTAGAAATAGATAAATTGAGACTCGTACAAGTTACTCTTCAATTGTGAGTTGTGGGTCAACTTCAAACTACCATAACACTCAGCACGGGATGAGTTAGGTGGCCCATGAGGTATCAAATCTAACGTCGTTGAGTCCTCTTTCCAATGCCAACGAGTTTACTATGTTCTGAGTTTGGATGAAGGAGATATGCCCATTTGAGTGCAGCCTGTCTAGTTAAGGAAATTCATCCATTTTTAAGGAGGAGTATTATGGTCTTTTTTCTACCCCACTAAGGCTTCAAGTTTATTTTCACCCAATTAGGGGTCTAGGCTGATTGAAATCAATTTTTCATTCATCCTAAAACATTTAACAAAGTTAGGGAAAAGCTCAAGAGGAGAAAAGAGGAGGTTTCAAGAGTTCTTCAAGACTTTGGGGAAATCGCCAAGAACTTCGTTCTTTCCGAGTATGTCAGGTTTCCCATAGTGATGGATTTTTTATCCTCACGCCAATCATATAAACTCTTACCTATAAATTCGTTCTTGATATTGATTGATTGAGTTCTTGAGAAGCTCTTGAGTTTTGGCTAACAATGGAGGTCTTTGAGTCCTTAAAGTGAGGGTTTTGCGAATGAGTTTAGTATTTATATAGATTTTTATGTGGGTTTCATTGAAAACATACTGGGTTTATAGATATTCATGATTTTAGACAATGAAATTGCAGTGGGTTGAATTGAATGGAGTTTGGAAATGGAAGAAATGAACGAAAAAAATACGCACCCAGATCCGCGTCGCGGAGGCGCTTAAAAATTTCAGTCTCCAGTCGATCGCCCCTCTCCGTGTCATGGAGAGGATAAGGATTCTTCTTCCTAAAAAAAATTGTGACAAAAAATTCAAGACAACTTCCACGTCGTGCCAGTACTCTCAAATTTATGTCATCGCTTGTTTCTTCTACTCCTGTTCGTGCGATAGAGTTCAACTCGATGAAAGTTTCTTCTAACTCATGCTTATGCGTATCTTTCAGATCATGCCTCCCAATATAGCTTTTTGAGGACTTCCAGCTAGAAAGAATGTTAATCCTCAAGATCAAAAGGTCCCTAATACACTAGAAGTGCAACCACCTCAGGGAGATGCCACCAATGTTCAATTCAAAAATCCAATTCAGATGTTGGCTCAAGTTGTGACAGGACAGGTTGGTCGCGAAGGAGCCGGACATCAAGATAGGATTGATGCATCTAGAGTCTGAGAATTTTTTAGAATGGGTCCTCCGTAGTTCAGTGGGTCAAAACTCAATAAGGATCCAGAAAACTTTGTGGATGAACTGCAGAAGGTGTTTAAGGTCATGCATGTTGTTGATGCTGAACGCGTGGAGTAGGCTTCTTACTAGCTCAAGGACATTGATAGGATATGGTTTGATCAGTGGAAGAAGAACAGGGTCAAAGGGGCACCGCAATTGACTTGGGCTTGGTTTGAAGATAACTTCTTAGGGCGCTTCTTTCCTCGCGAGCTAAGGGAAGTGAAAGTAAGAGAATTTTTGAATCTAAAACAGGAATTCATGAGTCTGTAAGCGTACAGCCTCAAGTTCACCCAACTATCTCTCTATGATGTAAAGATGGTGGTCGATATAAGAAGCAGAATGAGCTTGTTCATGTCTAGACTATCCTACTTATCGAGTAAGAAAGGTAAGACGGATATGCTAATAGGAGACATGGGCATAGACAGACTTATGATTTATGTGCAACAGGTTGAGGAAGACAATTTGAAGGGCAGGGAAGAGTTCCGTAGCAAGAGGGCTAAGACAATAGGTCATGAGTCCGGCCAGCAAAAGACTGGGAACATGAACCGATCATCTTTTTAGCAGAGTTCGTCTGGACCTGATCCATCATTAGCTAGTGTGCCTGCACCAAGGAACAGGAATGACTACATGAATCAGAACTCCCAGAATTTCAGAATCCAAGGTTCTCAGTCGCAGGGCAATGTACCACAAGGGTTCCCTTGAAACCCGCTTTGTGGTAAGTATGGTAAGCTCCATCCGAGAGAGTGTCGTGTTGGTACAGATATTTGCTACAAGTGTGGGAGGACGGGTCATTTTTCTAAGTAGTGCCCTAGGAATAGGCAAGGAAATGGGGACAATAAATTCCAATCTTCTTCAGCAATCCCTTTAGATAGAAATATCCATAGAGGAACTGCTTCAGGAACAAGCGGGGGTGCAAACCGTTTGTATGCTATAGCTAGTCGTCAGGATCAAGAGAACTCACCAGATGTTTTCATGAGTATGCTTAAAGTCTTTACTTATAATGTTTATGCCTTGCTTGATCCCGATGCGAGTTTGTCGTTTATAACTCCATATGTAGCCATGAAGTTCGGCATTTCCCCCGAACAACTTTTTGAGCCTTTCAGTGTTTCCACACCGGTTGGTGATTCTATTATAGCGGAAAGAGTCTATCGTGGTTGTACCATCTTTGTCAATCACACGGACACCATGGCTAATTTAGTTGAGCTAGATATGGTGGATTTTGATGTTATTCTAAGTATGGACTGGCTTCATGCTTTTTATGCCTCATTTGATTGTAGAACTCGAGTAGTCAAATACAAGTTTCCTAATAAGCTAGTTATAGAGTAGAGGAGTAGTTCAACAGTGTCTAATGGTCGATTCATTTCATACCTTAAGGCCAGAAAGTTAGTCTCTAAGGGGTACATCTATCACCTAGTCTGAGTTGATGACTCTACTGTTGAGACACCGCCTATTCAGTCAGTTCCAATTGTGAGTGAGTTTTCAGAGGTCTTTCCAGATAATCTTCCTGGAGTCTATCCTGAGAGAGAAATAGACTTCGTCGTAGATATTCTTCCTGATACTTAACCTATCTATATTCCACTATATAGAATTGCTCTAGCTGAGTTAAAAGAGCTAAAATAACAGTTGAAAGATCTTCTTGATAAAGGTTTCATTTGACCTATAGTCTCACCTTAGGGCGCTCTGGTCTTATTTATGAGGAAGAAAGATGGTTCCCTTAGGAAGTGTATTGACTACCGCCAATTAAACACGGTCACCAAAAAGAATAAGTATCATCTTCCGAGAATTGATGATCTTTTTTATCAACTCCAGGGTGCCACTTGCTTCTCTAAGATAGACCTCAGATCTGTCTATCATCAGTTGAGAGTAAGAGAAAGTGACATTCCGAAGATAGCATTCACGACCCATTGTGGTCATTATAAGTTTCTTGTAATGTCTTTTGGTTTGACCAATGGTCTTGCGCCGTTCATGGATCTTATGAACAGAGTATTTTAAGTCATACTTTGACATGTTCTTATGGTGTTTATTGATGACATTCTGATTTATTCGAGTAATGAGGAGGATTATGCTAGTTATCTCAAAATAGTTCTCCAAACTCTCAAAGATAAGGAGTTGTATGAAAAATTTTCTAAGTGTGTGTTTTGGCTTAAGTCTGTTGCGTTCTTAGGCCACATTGTTTCTAGTGAAGGGATTCGAGTTGACACTCAAAAGATTGAAGCAATGCAGAACTGGCCAAGACCCACATCTCCAATTGATATACGAAGTTTCTTGAGATTGGCTTATTATTATAGAAGGTTTGTCTAGGGGTTCTCATCTATTTCATACTTGTTGACAAAGTTGACTCAAATAAAAATGAAGTTTCAATGGTCTGAAGCTTGTAAAAAAAGCTTTCAGGAATTGAAAACCCGGTAAACTACTACCCAGTGTTAACCCTACCAGAGGGCACACAAAGCTTTGTTGTGTATTGCGATGCATCCAGAGTTGGACTTGGTTTTGTATTGATGCTGAATGGCAAATTTATAGCTTAAACCTTCTAACAGCTTAAGATTCACGAGAAGAATTACCCGACTCATGATCTCGAGTTAGTTGTTGTAGAATTTGCTTTGAAACTATGGTGTCACTATCTCTATGGTGTTCATGTTTATGTGTTCACCAATCACAAGAGTCATTAGTATGTTTTCACCCAGAAAGAGCATAATCTCAGACAGAGGAGGTGGTTGGACTTACTCAAGGATTATGACATGAGTATTGTCTATCACCCAAGTAAGGCTAATGTTGTTGCTGATGCTTTGAGCAGGTTATCTATGGGTAGTACTGCCCATGTTGAGGAAGACAAGAAAGAATTTTCCAAAGATGTGCACAGACATGCATGATTGGGAGTCCGATTGTTAGATTCTAATGAATGTGGAGTGGTGGTGATGAATGGGGCTAAATTATCACTAGTGTCTAAAGTGAAGGAGAAACAAGACCAAGACCCCATTTTTCTTGAATTAAAGGAAAATGTTCATAAGCAGAAACTGATAGCTTTTGAGCAAGAGGTAGATAGTGTGTTGAGGTATCAAGGTAGATTGTGTGTGTCAAAGGTGGATGAGCTCCAAGAGAGGATTATGGAGGAAGCTCATAGTCCTAGATATTCAATTCATCCCAGTTTCACAAAGATGTACAGTGACTTGAGAAAAGTCTATTGGTGGAGTAGTATGAAAAGGTCTATTGCAGATTTCGTTGCCAAGTGCCTGAATTGCCAACAAGTCAAGGTAGAGCACCAAAGGCCCGGTGGTGTGGCTCAAAATATATAAATATTCTGGAATGGAAGTGGGAGATGATCAATATGGATTTCATTACTGGTTTGTCACGATCTCACAGGCAGCATGATTCGATTTGGGTGATTGTAGATCAGATGACGAAATCAACACATTTCTTACTGGTAAAGACTACCTATTCAGCAGAATATTATGCCATATTATATATTAAACAAATAGTTAGACTTCATGGGTTCCTGTGTCTATCATTTCAAATAAAGGTGCAAAATTCACCGTACAATTTTGAAAGTCTTTCTAGAAAGGTTTGGGCTCAAAGGTAAATTTGAGTACTGCTTTCCACCAACAGACTGATGGTCAAGAAGAGCGTATGATACAAAGTTTATAGGATATATGGAGGGCTTGTGTGATCAATTTTAAAGGTTATTGGGATGATCACCTACCTCTCATAGAGTTTTCTTCTATCAACAATCATCACTCTAGCATCCAGATAGCTCATTGTGAAGCTCTTTATGGGCAAATATGTAGATATCATATTGGATGGTTTGAGGTTAGTGAAGCTAGGTTGATAGGACCAGACTTGGTTCATCAGGCCATGGAAAAAGTGAAGATTATTCAAGAAAGGTTGAAAACAGTGCAAAGTCATCAGAAATCCTATACAGATGTTAGGAGAAGAGACTTAGAGTTTGAGGTGGATGATTGGGTTTACTTGAAGGTTTCACCCATGAATGTGTTATGAGATTTGGCAAGAAGGGGAAACCCAGTCCCCGGTATATTGGTCCTTATAGGATATCCAAGAGAGTTTTCCATGTAGCTTATGAGTTTGAGCTACCGTCAAGTTAGCAGCAGTCCATCCGGTATTCCATAGTTCTATGTTGAAGAAGTGTTTGGGTGATCCTTTACTTATCATACCTACTGAGAATATTGGTATTAAGTACGACTTATCTTATGCAGAGATACCCATTTAGATTCTTGATCGTTAGGTTCGCAAGTTGAGGACCAAGGAGGTTGCATTAGTCAAAGTCCTATGGAAAAATCAATTTGTTGAAGAAGATTCTTGGGAGGGTGAGGAGGATATGAATAAAAGATACCAACATGTCTTTCCTTCCGGAGAAATTTCATATCAAGGTAATGATTCATTGTAAAATACTCTCTAAGTTAATGTGTTGAGTTGTGTGAATTGTATATTGTGTATTTAAGGTGGGGTTGTTAGATGCTTCTCATTTCCCTTTTGACTTAGAGTGTTCTCATTCGAGGATGAATGTTCAGGGGAGATTTGCAACACCTCGGAATTAGAAATAGCTAAATTGAGATTCGTACAAGTTACACATCAATTGTGAGTTTTAGGTCAACTTCAAATGACTATAACTTTCAGCACAGTATGAGTTAGGTGGTCCATGAGGGATCAAATCGAAGGTTGTTGAGTCCTCTTTCCAACTCCATGGATTTTGCTAAATTTTGAGTTTAGATAAAGGAGATATGTCCGTTTGAGTGCAGCATGTCTAGTTAAGAAAATTCATCCATTTTAAGAAAGGGTATTTTGGTCTTTTCCCTACCCCACTAGGCCTTCACGTTTTTTTCACCCAATTAGGGATCTAAGCTGATCGAAATCAGCTTTTAATTCATCCTAAAGCATTTAAGAAAGTTAGGGCAGAGTTCAAGAGGAGAAAATAGGAGGTTTCAAGAGTTCTTCAAGACTTTGGGGAAATCGCCAAGAACTTCGTTCTTTCCAGGTATGTGAGGTTTCCCATAGTGATGGATTTGTTCATCCTCAATCCAATCATGTATAGTTTTGCCCATAAATTCATTCTTGAAGTTGATTGATTGAGTTCTTGAGAAGGTCTTGAGTTTTAGCTAACAATGGAGGTCTTTGAGTCCTTGAAGTGAGGGTTTTGCGAATGAGTTGAGTCTTTAGATAGATTTTTTGTGTGGGTTTTGCCAGCGCTATGCTTTTCTAGGGAGTATGAGGCTGCGACTTCTGATGTTGTGATCATATATATCTTCTTAGTTTGCCATGGACCTGCGTATGTATTGTTTGATCCGGTTTCTACTTTCTCATATGTGTTTACCTATTTTGCTGCTAGGTTTGATATGATGTATGATTGCATGCATGTGCCTATTCATGTCTCTACAACAGTGGGTAAATCCTTAGTGGTGGATCAAGTGTATCAATCATGTCGTGTTGTTTTGGCCGGGTATGATACTTGGGTAGACTTGATCATTTTGGGAATGGTAGACTTTGACATTATCTTGGGTATAGATTGGAATTTTCCAAGACTATGACTTTAGGGATACAGGGTGCCTCGATATTTGAGTGGGCAAGTGCTAGTGGTTATTACCATATCAAAGTTATATCCTATATTAGAGCTCAGAGATTGGTTGATAGAGGGTGTATGTCCTATTTGGCTTTAATTCGGGATACTAGTGTTAAGCCATCTCCCATGGATTCTATACCCGTAGTTTGAGAGTTTTCGGATGTGTTTCATACTGATCTTCCAGGTGTTCCTCCGGATAGGGATATTGACTTGGAGTCGGGCACCAAACCCATTTCTATTTCTTTTTATCATATGGCTCCAACTTAGTTGAATGAATTGAAGGATAAGTTGCTGAATTTGTTGAGTAAGGGGTTTATTTACCCTAATGTTTCCCTATGGGTTGCTCCTGTGTTGTTTGTGAGGAAGAAGGATGAATCCATGAGGATGTGTATTGATTATTGACAATTGAACAAAGTTACAGTGAAGAACAAGTATCCTCTTCCTCGTATCAATGATTTTTTTGATAAGTTGTAGGGTGCATCTCTATTTTATAAGATTGATTTGAGGTCATTTGAAGATTAGCGCATCTGATATCCCTAAGACAACTTTCAGGACTCGGTGTGGGAACTATGAGTTTCTTGTGATGTCTTTTGGTTTGACTAACGCCCTGCAACGTTCATGGAGTTGATGAATGGGGTGTTCCAACCTTATCATGATTCCTTTATGATAGCGGTCATTGACGACAACTTGGTGTACTCCAAGACTGAGGCAGATCAAGATCGACATTTGAGAGAAGATAAGCTTTACGCCAACTTCTAAAAGTGTGAGTTTTGGCTTGATTCTATGGCATTTTTCGATACTGGTGTCCAAGGAGGATAGTCAGGTAGATCCAGGCAAGATTGAGGCAGTGAGGGGTTGGACCCGACCTACATCAGTTTCGGAGATCAAAAGTTTTGTGGGACTTGCAGGCTATTACCAACGATTTGTGCAAAGCTTTTCTACTAATGCAAGCCTTTGAATTCAAAAACTTCCATAATTCACAACTTTTAACTCAATGTTAAAAAAAAATTCAAAATCCAATCAGAAATGACTTGGGGTCAGTAACGAGAGGGGTAAAATGAAAATTTTATGGAAGTTTTTAAAAATGACCATCTTTGCCATTACAATATAGATCAACAAGGTCTCCTTGACACGAAATCCATGAAACTCATAATAAACAAACTTAAAGCTAAAAAAAATACCAAACTACCTCAGGACCTTATGAAAAATCAACCAACACTGCACCTAGTGCTAAAATCATCTCTCGAATCAAATGAAATTGTCGAAACTATTATCCGTGCGTCCGAACTTTAAATGCTGACCAAAGTCAACTCAAGGTCTAAAATCACTTTAACTTCAACCTCAAGGCCTCAAATCCATGAAACAACTCCAAAGTAGAAGATGACAACAATCATAGACCAAATTCCACATTTCGGAGCTGATGGAACAGATGGAATTTCATTTCAAGACTTCAAACTTCGGTTGTTACAAAAACTGACTTTCAACAACTTTGAACCTCCCAAAACTCAAAACTTCCAAAAACTAAAACTTTTCAATCAATTTGAAAAACCAACTTCATGAACTGATCAAACATGACTCAAGGAAACTATTGGAAGGGGGTAAAATTGTAAATTTATAAAAAAAATTCATAAAATGACCTTAAGGGTCATTACAATGTCAGTCATTCTCTTTGGTCCACTTTCGCCATCTTGACCTTTATCATGAGCACCCCATCATAGGATCTTAGCGTACTCACTGAGACAATCCTACCATCGTTGATCGTACTACAAGAGTCTGACTCTAATACCATATTTATCATAATTAAAATCCATATCATGTATTGTTTGTTTTGGATTTGTATCTTGGGGCTACATCATCATCAAGTCCTTAAATATATATATCATGTTAACTTGTGTTATGTTTTATATGACAATTCACATTATTCTCCCTTTTTAATATGACATTATCTAAGATATAAAGTGTATCCCTTCATTAAAAGTTTATTAGTTTATAAAAGATAAAGACTAGTGAAAAGTACGTTTAATGATTTGGGGATGTCCATCAATCACTAATTTTTTTATGTACTCATTTTCAACTTGGTAGTAAAATTATTTAGTTACCAAAAAAATATTTGATTACTTAGGCAATTAAGGAAAAACTAAAAGTAATGTGATAAGTAAAATAGTATTAAGTACTCTACTTAATTGGATGCATTTTGTTGTATAGTATTTGTAGATATCAAAATTTTATGGGACTCTACAAAATGTGTTTAATTTCAATTGGGACTCTACTACACGTGTTAAACTTCAGTTAGGTTCTTGGAGGCTTTTCAATCAGAAACCCTAGTTCATGCCTATATAAAGGTTAATATATTTCCCTTAAAAAGGCATCTCGAATATCCCATAAACTCTTGGGATATTCATATAGGATCAACCCAAATTATCTTTAGTTCGAGAAATATGCTACTAACGAACCTCCAATAACGGCAAAACTCTAAGGAGAGAAGAATCAAGATATAAACAAATTTATACTGATTATTGTTTATCAATAAAATTATTCTTTTTCATATATATATATATATATATATATATATATATATATATATATATATATATATATATATATATATATATATATATATATATATATTGTGATTGCAATTAACTTTCTATCACTTTACATTTATTACAAGCAATATGAAATTTCCTATTTTTCAATAGAAGCCAAAACTTTTCATAGATAAAATGAATTAAGGCAAATTAACACATTCTTGGAGATTTAGACATTTTAAGAAAAGAAGTTATGAGTTGGTATCCATGTTACTTTTGTGGATTCAAAAATTCTGGGGGGTAAACAATTGATATCTAATTTTGATTTAGATTAGTGTTTTGATTTTTTTTCCTTTGATGAGAATACATTGATGGCCATATTAGTCCAACATTTTATCCACTTTGTTAAAGTTGACTTTTCAAATCAACATTTGGATTTTACATTAACTTGACCTATAAAATTTTGGAGAGTGTTCATCCAAAAGTAATTTATCTTTCGAAATTTGATTTCTATAATTTGAGATATTTAAGATTAAATTTTTTCAAAAGTATTCATTCTTGATTAAATTTTAGTTCAAGTCTTGGATAAACATAGTAAATTTGAGAAAATATTTGTTTGTCTCTCCATTTCGAAGTATTTTGTTAAGGATGAGTGCTCTTATCAACAATGTGGGGATCACATTATTTATCTGAATTTGATTTGTCATGATAATTTTATTCGCGATCTAAAATGAAAATATCAAAGTCTAAATTAGGTTTTAGGATAATATGAGAATAATATATTAAAAGATAGAGTATTTATCTCTTCATTACCATAATATTGAAAATGAAGTCAGAGGCAAAGAGAAAAATAATTATTAAATGACCCAAATAAATTAAAGAAATACTTTCTTGAACATAAAATTAGAATTTTATTATAGAATTTTTAATATATGCATACTGAAACATAACAATATCTCTTTTGTAAAAGCAACGAAGTATCTAGAATAAGTTTGAAAAAATTTGTTAACAAAGACAATGACAAAAATGATTAGGAGGTGTTTTGCCGATGACTTTGCAGTGACCTCCCTTACAATTTTGCTTGCAAATATTATCACATTTGGTATCATCTTCGCTCCCTGGAATGCAACGTCCAATGTGATTGTCGGTGCAGCAGTTCAAACCATCTACTTGAAACAAACCTGAAATTCGAATTTCATTATATGTATTTTTCATATCTATTCCAAAATCTTCTAAAGTAAGGTAACATAATAGAATATGAAAAAAAAAAAAAGTTAATTATTATTCAATTTTCTAGAATTGAAATAGATTTATTGTTATATGCAACTTTAAATGATCATTTGCACACTTCATAAGTTAGTGAAATATAATAAACTATTATACTAATTTTAAATATAACAAAAAATGTTTGTAGAGAGAAGAAGCAAACCTGTTGATGCTATTATCATAACTAGGGAAACAGAAAATATCAAACTATTCAATTTGCCCATCTTTTCTTTCAAATTATATTGTATTTGTTGTTGTTTATTAACTTAACAAGATGCTCATTATATAGTATTTCTTCTTTTTAAGAGTCAAAACAACTTTTATAGAAAAAAAATAATGACCAGTATAAAAATGGTAATATGACGATTTTCTTCACATTTTTTGCTTTTACTCATTTGCTACTTAATAATAAATTCCTTTAGTTACCAAAAAAAATTGAGTAACTAAACATTTAAGGAAAAATAAAAATAAAGTGACAAAAAAGTAATATATGACTCTACTTAATTAGATGCATTTTTGTTATATATTATGAAATCCCCCATTTTTTTTATATAGAAGTCAAAACATTTTATATATAAAAGGAATAAAGATAAACTATCATGATCCTTGGAGATATAGACATTTTAGGGAAAGAAGTTATGGGTTAGTACATGCTATTGTTGTGGATTTAAAGCACTAGAGTTTTTTAATTAGATTTTTTTTATTCGAGGAGGAAAACTATCAATATCTAATTTTGATTTAGATTAATATTTGTAAATTCTTATATTAAGGGAAATGCATTTATGGTCTTAGTTGTAACATCTCTCTAATTGAAAGAACTAGAAAGAGTTAGAATTGGAAATAGTCATTTTAGGAAAGAATGAAAAATCTGGAAATTTGTTATGTTATGTTATGTTTGGGTTTTTTGTCAAATTCAAACAACCATAACTCCTAGCTCAGGATGAGTTAGGTGTGCTTCCAGATACCGTAGGAAAGATCTTGGAATTATCTTTCCAACGCCGCCAAGTTTGCACGATTCCAAATTTGTATGAGTGAGATATGCCTATTTGAAGTTGGGCTGTTCAAATAAGGAAAGTCTAATCCGGATTTTAGAAGGGCATTATGGTCTTTTCCATGCCCCATGACTTAATTTCGTTTTTGACAATTAATTGGGGTCTAAAATAGGATTTAGTTTACGCTTTTACAATATTGAGTTAGGGTTTTAGAGAAGAGGAGAAAAGAGGAGAAGGAGCAAGAATTGTCAAGATCTTCAAGAAACGCTTGTGGATTTCGTCAAGGGGTGATCCCTATGAGGTATGTGAGTTGACATAGCATTGGGTTCGTTACCCATGCACCAAACATGTTTATTTCAGTATGATTTTCGTCCTAAAAGATTGAGACTTTGATGTTCTTGAGTTATATTCGTGAATTGCTTTCGTTCTTGAATTTGGGATGAGATTGAGGAGTTCTTTGAGAGTTTAAGGTCAATTTTATAGTTGTGTTTGATTAGATTCTTGTGTACGTATGTTGGGTATCTGAATATAAAGAGAACTGGAGAAAAAGAATTGAATTTAGATGAATTTGGGGTTAGAAAATGAAGAAGGAAAAAGTTGGGCGAATCTTGTGCCCTAGTCCACATCGCGGACCTGGTCCCCTATTTCATAGAAAGTTTCTTCGTGTCGTGGAGCAGTCACAGACCTTTTTGCCTCAAAATTTATTTCGCGAGCAAATAATTAAATGCATTTCCGCATTGCAGACTTGCTCCCGGACAGTGATTTCTTGATATTTTCTCATGTTTAACTATCTAAAAACACTCTTAAACATCATGAGATCTTTCCTATCACAAATCATAATCCTTGAATCCATAATTTAATTCAAGGAAAGTTAAGAGTCAAGTCAAGAGAAGTTAGGAGTCAAGTCAAGAGAAGTTCTTAGAGTCTTCCAAAAGTCTTTTACAAATGTTTTAACTTTGTTTGAAGACTTGAGTTTCGAGTTGAGTAAAGAGTAAAGTTTGAATTTCATTTCTTCAGAAGAGTATATCGTGACTATGTATTCCCAAAGAGTAAAATGTTTTCACATTTAAAGAAGAAAAAAAACCTTGATTTCCAAATGAACCTTTGAGCTAGTTTTCAGTTAAAGAGTAATGTTTTCACATTAGACCAAGAAAGGGAACATCGATTCCAACAGAGCATTTAAGCTAAGTTTTGAGTAATTATCTCAAACCAAAGAAAGAAGTTATGTTTTTAAACATATGAGCTGAGTATTTTGGGAGTAGTATTGAACACGATATGGGGACGAGTTTGAGTTCAGATAACTCACGTCTCCATAAACCATGTAGCCATCATTGGTAGTAAAGGATCATACATTTTAGATGATTCCTTAAGTGATTTTTAGCATAGACTAGTGGATGCACTTAGTTAAGGTGTTCTATATGACGACAAAGTATAGGACAGTTCTGGCAGTGTGGGCAAGACGATGTATCACCACTTAGGCTCATAGTGGTGGTTGTCGGTTAGAGAAACTCCTACAGCAGTATTAGTTGTATTTTAATATACATTCAGAGTTTATATTGTATCTTTGCATACATACAAAGTTACTATTGTATTTCTAAATGCACAGAGTTGTTATCCATGTTTTAAAAGCTTTTCTTTATATTGCATTTATTTTATTGATTTATATTGAAATGAGTTAAGTTGAGTTGAGTTGAGCCCAAGTATGTTCTTTCAGTTCCTTTCAAGCTTACGTCTTGTTGTAGAATTCCCCTCACATACTTGTACATTCAATGTACTGATGCTATTTGGCCTGCATCTTTTTATGATGCAGACACAGGTAATCGAGATCAGCATCCAGCGCATCATTGATTCTAGTTGAGCTCCAGAGTTTGTTGTTGAGCCTCCTTGCTTCCGGAAGATCCCTTTTTATTGTTTTTCAGTATTTAGTTCATTAGGATGTCGTGGGTCTTGTCCCGACATCCATCTCAGTTATTAGAGGCTTCATAGATAGACAGTCAGTTAGTTCATTTTTCTTTATCTTGTTATTGACTTAAGTTCAATTTTGAGCTGCCACTTTGGCTAAGTTAAATGTTTCTTTCTAAAACATTATGAGTTTAGTTTGAACAATTGAGTTATCTTGCATTTGAGTTCTTTTCTTAATGCTTAAAGTCTTCCACTTTTTAAGTAAGTCAGGCCAAGGGTTTGCTTGGGGCCAGCAATGGTTCTCGAGTGCCAGTCCCGCCCAAGGTATAGTCTCGGGCGTGACATTAGTCCTAGATTTTAATCATTTTGCCAAGGTTGACTTTTCAAATAAACAGTTGACGTTTACATTAATCTAACCTAATCATAGTGAATAATATTATGAGATATTTAAAGCTAAAAGTTCACAAAGTCCTCATTCTTTATTTAATTTTATATGAAGTCCAATATAGTGTATCTAAGGAAATATTTAAACTTTATATGCTTTACGACACTCTAGTTCATATGTTGAGATTTTTTTGATGGGATACCCAGGCAGACATCTTATCTATCATTCCCAATGTATCACAAACTAGTGTAAGAAGTTCGACTCCCGACATAAAAGAAGGAGAAGTGTTGGAAGGCCACACAAATCTAGAGCCAAACCATCTTTGAAGATGAATAATAAGAGACTGCTAAGTTTTTGTGAGAAGTGTGCTGACAAGCAGGTCACAATAGGAAAACTTGTAAAAACATATATCCCAAAGAAAATACTCCCTCTGTCCAACAAAAAATCTAGTTATCACATGTACAAGTCTCTAATATATGAAAACAAAGTTGAAAGATGAATACAAGTCTCAATATCTTTGTTTCTCAAATAGAACAAAGCAAAAAATAAGAAACAAGGCCCGTGTGAATGATTAGAGGCTACCTCTCACAATCCTTTGAAAGTCTCGTAGAAAGATGAACAAGAATGATCACATGAATCATGGCTCGGAACTTACACAAGTGTTAAAGCAAGGAGTAAGTACCAAACAACAAGGTACTCAACAAGAAACCCCCTAAAATGGTAAAACTAAGCTGGAATATAAGTACTCCTTTCAATCCAACCGAACCGCCAGAACTACAACTTGCATAGAAATCATTCCAACCTAACAATTTACAGTGTACAACTCACAAGGCTTAACAATCGTAGCCCAACAGTCACAATTAAATAATCAACAAGTGTCAATTATGCCAATCAGAAGCATCAAGAAGATCAATCAAAAGTATCAAGTAGATCAATCATATGTAGCAAGTAGATCAATCGCAATAGTCAAACACTTGACGAAACCATTTCCCATTGACACAATAACACTAGCCGGAATCATTTCCCTTTGACTTTATATAATGTCACTTGCTGGAATCTTTTCCCATCGGCACAATATCACTAACTGGAATCATTTCTCTTAGACTTTATACAATATCACTTGCCGGAACCATTTTACATCAACACAATAACACTAGCCAAAACAATTTCCCTTACCCTTAATATAATATCACTTAACAGAATCATTTTTCATCGGCACAATATAGCATGTCTCATCACGGTGCACAGAAATCAATGCAATTTCACACCATAAGGAAGAGACAATAAACTCAAGCAATTGAAGTCCATAATAATGCCATCAAATAATTTCATCAATCGGCAAATTAGGGTCAACAACAAAGAAAATAAAAAAAAAAACACAATTATCAACACATTGCCTTTTTCATTTAATCCTCTTTTATTTATTAAGATCAATCAAGTGGAGTAATTGACCTGATAACCTCATTCTCATTAATCCCAAACACACATAATGAAAGAAAATACACGATTCTACAATTTTTGCAAGGTTTAGAAGTTCACCTCCCTCTATTCAATCAAAGGTCACTCCAAGACTCCAGTCTTTCCTTTTCAAACAATGTATAAAGCCACACAATCTAATTCAACAAGTAATCACAATAAGATTCAAGAAATAACAACACCCATATCATAAACTTTGAAAAATGGGTCAAATCAACTCAAAAGTCAAATTTTTAAAATGAGGTTTGAATCAAAATATCTTTACTTGAAAATATTTCCCAAGGCATTCCAAACTCATTCTTGAAAACCATTTCCAAAAAGAAGATAAAATGAGTTCACAATCACCATTTCACTTAAGAACTCAAGTTTTTGAAAAACGTTTTACTTGTCCAATCAAAATCTCAATTTTTGATGTTGAAACCCACAATTTATAAAAGAAAATTGAAGTTTTAGGTTTATAAAGACTTACCCAAATGATTCACCACGAAAAAATCTTTTTGAAATTGCTTCCAAATATTTTTCAAAACTTTAAATGGGGAAAAATGAGGTAAAACCATAAAATGGCAGGTCGAAACCCTCCTCTAAAATCACTTTTGCGAAACTACGCTCGCATACGCAACCATCAAGATCGTGATCCATGGTTTTCTTAAGCGAACCCCACAAAAACTAGACCCTTCGCTTTCACGAGACGGCTTTCGCTAATGTAAAGATCGCAAAAGAAAGGGTCAAGTCACCTAACCCTCTCCCAAATGCGACCAAGGTCTCGCTAACGCAATCCTTACCAAAGTGAGAAACACTTTGCGAACGCGAGGCATACCAGACATCTAAAAATCAACCAACTCTCAATTCATCAAAAGGACCCCCAAGATTCATTCGGAACCTCATACACACAAATCATAAACAATTTGACTATACTAGATTTTTTTTTTTTACACAATGAAATTGTCGAAACAGGAATTTGAGGTCTCTTTCATCAGAATCTCAAGAAAGTCAAAAGAAACTAATCATAATGCCTAAAAAGGCTAAAACAGGCCCATCAAAACATGAATCCAAGGTCTTCATCATCATAATCTCGTGAAAGTCATACGAAACTAATCATAATGCCTAAAAGCCTAAAACAGGCTCGGGGCCTCTGAAAATTCAACCAAGACATCCTCAAGACCTAAAATCATCCCCCAAATCCAAAGAAACTATCGAAAATCCAATTGGAGCATTCGAACTTCGAATATTGACCAAATTCAACTTAAAGACTAAAATTTCACAAATTTCCAACTTAGGACCTTAAATCCATGAAAAGATTCCGAATCTGAAACATACAAATCTCTTAGACCAATTTCCACATTCCGAGACTGATTGAATCAATGAAATTCCATTCAGAGACTTGAAACTTTAACAGACATCAAATTGGGGGTCGGTAACAAGAGAGGTAAGATAGTAATTTTATGAAAGTTTCTAGAAATAACCTTCTGGTCATTACAATACGGATCCAAGGTCTCCTTGACCCGTAACCTATGAAAGTCATAATAAACTAACTTAAAGCTCAAAAATACCAAACTACCCTCGAGACCTATGAAAATTCAACCAAGACTTAACCTAGGCCTAAAACCATCCCTCCAATCAAACGAAATTGTCAGAACTATGATCCGGGTGTCTAAACTCCGAATGTTTACCAAAGTTAACTCAAGGCCTAAATTCACTTTAACTTTAAACTCAAAGCCTCATATCCATGAAACAACTCCAAAACATAAGACGAAAACACTCATAGACAAAATTCCACATTTCAGAGCAGATGGAAAAAACCATAATTTCTTTTCGAGACTTAAAACTCGCGTTGTTACAAAAACTGACTTTTATGAACTTTGATCCTTCAAAAACTCAAAACTTCCAAAATCTACAACTTTTCAATCAATTTCAAAAATCAACTTCATAAACTAATCAAACATGACTCGATTCAACTATTGGAAGGGGTAAAATGGTAATTTTATGAAAATTTCCAAAAATGACCTTAAGGGTCATTACAATGTCAGTCATTATCTTTGGCCACTCTCATCATCATGGCCTTTATGATGAGCACCCCATCATTGGATCTTAGCGTACTCACTGAGATAATCCTACGGTCGTTGATAATACTACAAGAGTCTAACTCTCATACCATATTTATCATAATCCAAAAGACATATCATGTAGTGTTTGTTTTGGATTTGTATCTTGGGGCTACATCATCATCAAGTCCTTAAATATATGTATCATGTTAACTTGTGTTATGTTTTGTAATATCCCAAAAATTTTTAAGTTAAGACTCGAACCAATCTCCATTTGTGAAAAAGATTAAACCGAGTGATTCTACTTTTCTTAGGTATTCAGGTCACTAGATGTAAGACCTGGGACTTCAAAAAGAGCTAAAGAGAGGTTCGTACAAGTCACCTATCAAATATTTTTCATTTGGGGTCAACTTCAAATGATCATATCTTTTGACAGATAAAGATTTAGGAGGCTCATGACCTATCAAATCGAAGGCCTTTTAGTCCTCTTTCCAACACCGCCAAGCTTGCTTAATTTTGAGCTCAGAGTAAAATGTTACGCCTATTTGAGTGAAGCCTCTCTATTTAAGGGATCTCGTTCATTTTTACAGGGGTAGTTTGGTCTTTTTCTTTTCCTACTAAGACTAGCCATGTTTTTCCTCACCTAATTAAGGGCTTGATTATATACTAAACCATCTTTTCACGTTCCTAAACACAGAGATATTTGAGCGAGGTTCCAAGAGGAGAAAAGCTAGGCGTTCAAGCGTTCTTCAAGATTTGTTGATTTTCGCCAAGAACATTATCCTTTCCAGGTATGTAAGGCTTCTCACAGTGTTGGAATTGTTCGTCCTCATGCCCTACATCTCAATTTAGTCAAGAAATCGTTATATCTAAAAGATACATTTGTAGTTCTTGGTTTTCAGTTCAATTATTTAACAATGGAGGTTTTGATTCTTTTGGGTTGTGAACCTTTGGTAAAAGTTATGTTTTCAAAGAGATTGTATGAAAGTTCTCATGTAATACTGTTGGGTTTGAGAATCAAGAAGAGTTAAGGAGAAATTTCCCAATTCTAAACTAAATTGGGGTTCTAACTTAAAGTTGAAAATTCAATGGGTTGTTGGGGAATGGCCTGGGGCGGCACACCATGATAGTGCCAAGTCTTAATTACAGTAGTTCAGGGCCACGCGCGATGCGCGAATAGTATGCCAAGGCCCAAATCCTAATGTTCAGGTCCTGGTGCGACACGCCAGCAGTACGCCAAGTAGTTCTGGGCAAATCTTTCCTTGTTTCATCGAGTATATGTTCCTTTAAGTTGTAGCTACATTTACCTTTGAGAATTCCTACATATCCTATTCACATGTCTTAATGCGCGTTCTAAACTAAAGTGAGTTTAAGAGAAAAGTTCAAGAGCCTTTATTGAGTTGGTTTTGAGTTCCTATTGTATTTGAAATTCTATTTCTAATTAATGAATTGCTATATGTTATACATTAAGATTCTTGAGTTTATTTGTTCACATCTATATTTCAGCATGAAACCTATCAATTGAGTATTTTTTAGATGAGTAGTATCATTGAGTTTTGAGTTCTTTACGTCTGAGTATTAAGTTTTTTATATTGTTATTGAGATCCTTGAGTTGATTCATTCATGTTTATATTTCAGCATGAACCCTATTTTGAGTTATAAATTTTGAGAATCTTTTAAAGCCAACGATTGTGTTTTAACTAAGTTTTGAGGAGGTACAGAGGAGTTTGAGAAAGAGTACAAGGGAACTAAGTATTTCCTAAATGTTTCATTTTTACATGAAGAAAGAGAGTATTATTTTGAGGAAAGAGAAACTTTGATTTCTAAACGAGTTTATGAGTTTTGAGATATTTCAGAGTTGTTACTTCTTTTAAGAGGATAGTTTGAACAATTATCTCAAATTAGAGAAAGAGTATATTTAATATATTTGAGCATTAGTGTGTGTATATATATATATATATATACATATTATTGGTAGTAGTATGGAGCACCGACATGAAGATGAGTTCAGACAACTCAAAATCCTCATAAACCATGTATGCCAACATGGGTAAAGGATCATAGTTTTTAGATGACTCCTTATTGCTTTCGAGCATAAATTAATGGATCCACTTAGTTGAGGTGTTATATACCCCGAAAAGGTATAGGAAAGTTTTAGAAGCATGGGTGAGATGTTGTATCATCACGTAGCTCAAAGTGATAGTTGTCGGTTAGAAAATCTCCCAATAGAGTTAAGGTGCAATATTTGTATATCACTTATTAAGTTGAGTTTCAAAGATGAGAAAGTGTTTTTGTAAAGTTAAAATGATTTCATTTCTTTAATCATTTACATTCAGTTGAGTTCATGTTTTACCTATTACAGACCTTTCATTCAGTTATTTTTGCTTCGTCTATATTACATATTCGTACATTCAAATTTACGGATGGAATTCAACTTGCATCCTTTTATGATGCAGTTACAAGTGTTCAAGATCATCAACAGGCACTTCGTTAAGATCACTCTACACTCTAGTTAGCTTTTGTTGAGCCTCCTTCTATTCTGATGGACTTTACATTTACTTTGAGTTTAGTTGTTTTGAGTCATCATGGGCCCTGTCCCCACACCTATATTAAAAATTAGAGGATTCATAGATAGATAGAGTTGTGGAGTCTTTTAGTATGTATTTTCTTCCTTGCGATGCTTTTTGCAAACTATTATACTTGTAAGGTTGAGTATTTTAGAGACAATTTGAGTTGAGTATTTACTTTGAGTTTAATTGTTCAAAAATTAATTTCAAGTCCTTTTATTGCTTTAGTATGTCTTCCACTAAGTAGTCATCCAGGCCAAGGGTTTGCTTGGGGACCAACAATGGTTCTCGAGTGTTGGCCACGTCTAGGGTGTAGGCTCAGGGCGTGACAAACTTGGTATCAGAGCACAGAGTTAAAGTGTCCTAGGGTGTCTATGAAGTCATGTCTATAGGATCTTATTTATGGTTGTGAGGGCCCCACTTCTATAAATGAGGGACTACAGACATTTAAGAAAATTTTCCCTTCTTTCATACTCTGAATCGTGCAATAGAACTATGTCATAAGGAACTTATTCATACTCGTGCATTTCTCAAGTCCATTCAATTACCCCTCATACTCAAGGTGATTGAAAATCAAAGTCAAATCCATATCGATTAGTAACTCTCAGCAAAAAAAAAATCTTAAGAAAATCATGAGACTGCAAAGGGGCTTGAGAGAAGCCCGCTAGTAAGCTTAAGTGTTCTGATATGAAAGAATGCACTCTTATTCATGTGAATCGTGCATTCGAGCTAAAAGAGAGATGTACTCCAACACTCACTTCTCTAAATCTTGTTTCAGGCAAGACCCTTATGAAGAAAGTGTGTTTTAGAATGTTTGGGTGGTATGTTTTTTCACCTGAGGAGATAGTATGAGTTGCAGTGTTATAATTCATAGTAGTAAAAGTGCCTAGTGTTAAAAGTATGCATACAGAGGTATATTAATCTAAGAAAGAGAGATAGTGATGAAGTAATTTATGTTCTTGCAGTCATGCACATAGTAAGTTATTAATGAGGAGTTTTTCCCTATGGGTAGACTAAGAAGTGATGAGTTTGTGTAGATTTCATGATAGAAGGTAGAGTAAGAGTTACTAGTGTGGATGAGTTAGAGTATACTTTAAGTAGAGTAAGAGTTACTAGTATGGATGAGTTAGAGTATACTTTAAGTAAAGTAAGAGTTACTAGTATGGACGCGTTAGAGTATACTTTAACCATAAGGGAGTTTATGTTAATGTAATATTGTGTTAGTGAAGGCCAAGTATAGGTGTTGAATAAAAAAAGCAGAGTATTCATGAGGTGATAGATCTAAGCTAAGCTTATGATTATTTTGAAGGAGAGCCATGATGTTCACAGGGTTATAGAACAAATTTTTCAATGATGTATAGTGAATGGGTAAATAGTACTTAAGTTGTGAACGGAAATGTGATGGTAAATTGTAAGTATCTAGATTGAGAGATAAGGATTGATAACTTTTTATGAGGTCTTAGTGGCCGAGTGTTTCTTAATTTTATCTAGTAGTTATCAGTTAGTATAGTATGGGAGCATTTATATTAATCTCTAGGTTTAGTATAAGACACTAAGCTTGAATTTGAGATGAGTGTTGTGATAAAAAAAAAAAAAGTGGCATCATGAGGGTGAAGATGTTGGTTCTGAGATCTGATATGGTAGATTTGACATAGAGTAGGTGAGGAATTAAGAAGTTAGTTGCAATAAATTTGAGTGGTACAAGTGTGGTATTATGACTCTTATATGAGACCAATGAAGTAAGGCTAAGTCAATAGATTAACAAGAGCATTAAGGGGTGTACCCCAGATCATATGTAGTCGGACAAGGTTCTAATTGAGTTTATGATTTTCTATATGTTCCTAGATAGTATATTTGAGTTATCAATGTGGATTAAGAGTTGGCTGAAGGGACTATATATAGCCAATGATGAGACTTTCAAATATAGTTCAAGTTTCCTCCTGTTAGATTGATATGAACTTAGAAGGACAATATTAGTGGGCTAAGAAGAATAATTCATACTATTAAGAGTTTGATTAAATGACTTTATAGGTAAGTATGTGTAGCAGTTATAGAAAGTCTTCTATAGAAGCCAAAAGAAGTTAAGAGTAGTATCTCAGAAAGAAGCCCTAGAAGGAATCTTAGTATTTGCACATAGAGAGTTCAATAGCCAGGAGAGTAGCATTTTTTGAGTATTAGAGTAAATCTAATATCGACTAGTTTAGAAAAAAAGATGGAATAGATCCATAGCTTTAAAGTATCAGCTTTAGACCTAAGCGGGAGACGATAAGATGAGAAATCAAGTCCAGTATTATGAATCAGATAGTGAAATTGTCCAGAAAGAGTTAGTGTTATATCAATCCATTAATACTCTAGTATATTCCTTAAAGTTCAATCGTTACAACATCCCATTAATGCCCGTAATATCAAATTTTTGTTCATAACCTATGCTCATACACTACAGACAGATTTACATCTATGCTCAGTTCACAAAATGAGGGGCAAAGACTTTAGCCCATTGAACTCAATCTTACTCCATAAAATTATGGATATCAGTCTCATGATATGAACCTATTCATATAAGCACTTGTCTCTCATAGTATTCTTAGTATTGTGAATTCATGATTTACTCTCAATGGCTAGAAACATAATGTTATGTCATACATTTTCTTACATCAGATTTCTCAAATGAATGATGCTTATGATCTTTTGCTCTAAGCTCTTTCAGTGATCTTTTTCAGTTTTGATAGCGATGTTGTCGATAGTAGTTGAGTAATGATAAAAGGAGAGGGTTGATGTTTCTTATTGTGGTAGTGGTAGTGTTTTTATTCCATCTAAAGTTGTAATGTAAAGGAAGAATAAGATGGTATTTTACTATGAGTAATAGTTAAATGAGATAAATTAGTAGGTTATTGTAGTAATATTTGAAATTCCAGTTGGTAGAGATGTTGAGAGAGTGAGAAATTCTTAGAAGGATTGGTTAGTAGGAGTCCATGGAGTAGTTATATTACTAGACTTGAATGTTGTGTTGTTAACATGTGGACAAATGCATGATGCATTAGGTGTTTCTTGAAATGGGCTCAAGGTTGGTTGAAGGCAGCTATAAGGAGAAGTATTCTTGGAATGAGATTCCTTATAGAGGTATAATTCCAGATTCCATATAGAGGTATAGAACTGTAATCTTATGGTTTAGATAAGTATAAACATCTCATGTTTATCATCTTTCGATTTAGAGATCAGGCTTGAACACAGTAAGAGCAGATAGTTATATTAGACCTTGGTAAGAGTAGTCGTAAATCCATGTAGGAATTATGAGTTGCAGCTAATGAGGTGCGGTATCCATAAAGAAGAGCATGGTTTAGAGGTGTAGCTAGGCTGGAAATCTAGTTGTTGTATTTCTTAAGGCATAATAGTCTTTTTCTTACTTCATGCCTAGATTCTTTTGATTCATGTAAGATAACTTCGGATAGTGTGACAATGTTCAAAGCAATATCGTTCTTGACTTATGTGTTATAGAAAATTCCAAAACTCTTAGTATAAATAAGTTCCACTTATGTTAGTAGGCAAGTTCAGAAGTTAGAAAGATACTAAGAGTAATTCCTTTCCATTCTCTGTGCAACAGTCATTCGAGGAAGAATGATCCTAGAGGAGAGATATGGTAACATCCCAAAAATTTCTAAGTTAAGACTCGAACCATTCTCCATTTGTGAACAAGATTGAACTGAGTGATTCTAATTTTCTTAAGTGTTAAGGATACTAGATGTAACACCTTGGACTTTGAAAAAAGCTAAAGAGAGGTTCATACAAGTAACCCATCAAGCGTTTTTATCCTTTTGGATCAACTTCAAACGATCTTATCTTTTAGCACATATAGAATTAGGTGACCCATGACCTATCAAATTGAAGGTCTTTAAGTCCTCTTTCCAACGCTGCCAAGTTTGCTTAATTTCGAGCTCTAAGTAAGAAGTTATGCCTATTTAAGTGAAGCCTCTCTATTTAAGGCATCTCATCCATTTTTAGAAGGGTAGTTTGGTCTTTTCCTTTTCCTACTAATCCTAGTCACGTTTTTCCTCACCTAATTAAGGGCCTGATCAGCTGCTAAATCACCTTTTCACATTCCTAAACACTTTAGAAATTTGAGCGAGGTTCCAAAAGGAGAAAAACTAGGTTTTCAAGCATTCTTTAATATTTCTTGATTTACGCAAAGAACATTGTTCTTTCAAGGTATGTAAGGCTTCTCACGGTGTTGGACTTGTTCATCCTCACGCCCTACATCTCAATTTAGTCAAGAAATCGTTATATCTAAAGGATTCATTCGTAGTTCTTAGTTTTTAGTTCAAATCTTTAACAATGAAGGTTTTGATTTTTTTGGGTTGTGAATCTTTTGTAAAAGTTATCTTTCAAAGATATTGTATGAATGTTCTCATGCTATCGTGTTGGGTTTGAGAATAAAGAAGAGTTTAGGAGAAATTTTCCAATTCTAAACTATGTTCAAGTCCTAATTTAAGCTTGAAAATTCACCGGGTTGCTGGGGACACTACTAAAAAACTGCTAAAAAACGACGGACGGCGTTGCTCCAAAAAGCGACGCCATTAGCCACACTGTCCGTCGCTTTTTAATAAAAATAATTTTTTTTTAATTTTTTTTAAAAAAGCGACGGATGGCATCGCTTAGTCCATCACTTTTTTCGCAGATTTTGTGCAAACTATATATATAATTAATAATTAATTTTTTAATTAATTTTTTAAAGAAGCGATGGACAGCATCTCAAAGTCCGTCGCTTTTTGGTCAAAATGTTTGGTCAAACATTTAAGAAAAGCGACGGACAGCGTCTCTTAGTCCGTCACTCTTTTGGTCAAAATATCGGTCAACTATTTTAAAAAAAGCAACTGACAAAGAGATGTTGTCCGTCGCTTCTTTCAAAATATCTTGACCAGATCAGGATTTCTAGTTTTGTTCTCTCTCTCTCTCTCTCTCTCTCTCTCTTCTTCTCTCTTCACTCTATTCTCTCCATTCTCTCTTCAATCTGTTCGTTGCCGCCGCCAGACACCGCCCTAGCTCCTTCCCTCGCTGCTTGCCGATTGCCGCCAGTCGCTGCCGCCACTGCCTCTCTCCTCATTTTAAGGTTAGTTCCTAATTTTAGGTTTTTTTCAAGTCTTGTGATTATAGTTGATTTTTAGTTAGTATATTATTGTTTTAGTTTATTGGGTTGTGTTTAATCAACTATTAATTTGATTTGATTATTGTTAGTTAAGTATATAGAATTGAAGATTTTTGAATTTAGGGTTTTTTAAAAATTAGGCATATTTTGAATTGGGCATTGTTAGTTAGTGAATGAATTAGGATTTTTATTACGGTTTTCAAGATTTTGAATTAGGATTATTATTAGGGTTTTGAATTGAAGATTTTTTGAATTTAGGATTTTTTTAAATTTTGATTGATTGTTAGTTAGTAAAGTGTTAATTTGAACTTAGAAGTTAGTTTGAATATCATGAATATATATGTTGAATGTTTGAATGTCATGAATGAATATATGAACTTGAACTTGAATATAACCAACTCATGGATTAGAAGTTTATATATAATTAAGTTTAGAAATTAGATATGAATTAACTTGAATTTAGAACTTGAACTAATTGAATTTAGAACTTGAAGGTTATATACAACTAATTGAATTTGTGATTTTAAGACTAGTTTGAATTTGTAATTTAGGACTAGTTTGAATTATATTTGAGATTTTAGGACTACTAATAGTTTGAATTTGGGATTTTACATTTTGATTTTTGAAATCTAGGAGTATACTTTGAATTTGTGATTTTAAGACTAGTATGAATTTGGAATTAATTAGGACTAGTTTGAATTATATTTGAAATTTTAGGACTACTAATAGTTTGAATTTGGGATTTTAGCACTAGCTAGTTTGATTTTTGAATTCTAGGAGTACTTTGAATATGTGATTTTAAGACTAGTTTGAATTTGGAATTTAGGACTAGTTTAAATTATATTTGATATTTTAGGACTAATAGTTTGAATTTGGGACACTAGCTAGCTAGTTTGAATTTGGAATTTTAGGGATTTGAATTACAACTTAATTAGAACTTATAATTAATTATAACTTGAATTTACTATAAATTAAACTTAATTAGGAATATGAACTTGAAATGTTGTTCACTTTAATTTATTAGAACTTAATTTTTATTCTTATTAGAACTTGGATTTTATTTGAACTTAATTAGAATTTTGTAGTACTTGAAAATTTTATTAACCTTAATTAATTTGAACTTAATATAAATTAATTAGAACTTTATTAAACATAATTAATTTATAATAACTTGAAAACTTAATTATGAATTAATATAAACTTAATTTTGATCAACTTAACTAGAACTTGAACTTAATTTGAACTTAATTAATTAGTATTGATTAATTAATTAAGCTTTAACTTTGTAGATCTTGAACTAATTGAACTTAATTAGAATTTGAATATATAACTAATTACACAAAGTAGTCTTTGTCGATAGTTTTTGCACTACAAAATTGAAGTAGAGGACAATTAAGCTTAAAACAAATATATTTGGATAGAAATATTATTTTGATGTGATTTTAAGATGTCACAAGCTTGAACATTAAGTAATTGGGGTTATGAAGGTATAAAGTTGAAAGTTATAAGTATTACTAATAAGTACTAATTCAGTATAGAGGTTATGAAAGATGAAGAGGTGTGAGTTTAGGATAAAAATTAAATATAAATAAATAGATAAAAATAAGAGAAAAAGTAAAAAAAAAAAAAATACATATTTTTTTAATAAAAAAAAGTATGTTTAAGTAAAATCCTCCACCATTTTTTATGGTTTAATTTTATTATATGACATATTTTATGTTTATCTTATTTTACACACTTCAAATAATTAAAAGTCTCTAAATATGTTTCTACTAATAAACATTACTTTTAATAATTACTATTATTTTGAACAATATATTATAGGAGAGAAATTTATTAAGGGAAAAATTAATTAACAACAAATTAAAAAAAGGGTAGAGAATCAAAAAGTTAATCAAAAGGAATAGAAAAAATATAAATTGGCAAAAAAAGTAATGATGTGGATGTTATAAAATAAAATTTAAAAAATAGTTGATTTTTTGTTAATTGAATTCTCAAATATGTGAAACAACTTTTTGACTTATAAATAATTACTATATATAAATAATATAATTAAAAATGTAGGGTTAAAATAATGCATTTTTACCATATCATTGTTATATGATTGTGACATATGAAATTGTAAGAGGAATCTGTTTATTTGATTCTTAGCTATATAAGAAAAATAATTAGTTTGATGATATTTTTTTCAAAAATTAATATATACTATTGTGTTGGTTCTTAATGGCTCATATTGTTAATGAATTATTTTTTTAATTGAATTGTATGATTTTTTCATATTTCAATTGAGGATTCTTTTTATATAACATGTTTGTGTTTAATATTTAATATTTTATTATACTTTATATTGAGATTTGACATATTACTTTTTTTGTTACTTATCTGTATTATATATTTGTATAACAATTTTATAGCTAGTGAGCAGGAAGAGATTGTTAGACGAAATTGAATTTCAGATCAGTAAAAATAACATATACTGGCGATTTTACAATTAACTAAGTTGATAAGGAACCAATCATATCTTGTTACACTGGAGATTTGGGTGGAGAACTATAAACAATCCTTACAATAACAACAACAACAAAAACATAACAATCCTTACAATAACAATAACAAAATATAAAAATATAGTTAACTAATCAAGCAAAAATATTAAAGAATATTTAGTTATAATTTGAAGAGGAAAAATATTAAAGAATATACAACCATCCCCTGTTTTAGTCCCACTGATGTGAGTGGAGTTAGTCTTATCTCTTTTCAATTAATTGGTGTTGAGAATTACACCCTGTGGAATAGATCTATTACACTGGGGTGGAATAAGGTAGGATTGATTAATGGATCCTGTAGGAAAAAAGTTTATGGTGAAGAACTGTGGGGCAATATTGTGAAATGGTAAATGTCATTGTATTGTCCTGATTAATGAATTCAGTATCCGTAAGCGTTCTTAGTGGTGTTGCCTTTGCATTGAGTGCTTTGCAAGTTTTGAATGACTAGAAAAAGAGATTTGATAGGGTGGATGGTTTTAGAACATATAGCCTTCACAAAGACGTTGTAACACTGCAATAAGGTAGTAATTCAGTTTCTAAGTATTACACAAAGCTTAAAACTCACGGATAAGTCTGAACTTCTAGTTCCTACTCCTTGTTGCAACTGTGATAAGTCGAAAGAATTTGTAGCTCACATGAATAAGCAGAAGTTGTATTAATTTTTTATGGTTAAATGAGTCATATCAGCATGCCAGGAATCAAATTATGATGCTAAATCATTTACCTACTATCAATCATGCCTATGTTATGATAGTAGGAGATGAGAGCCAAAAGGCAGTGATATCTCACACCAACAGCATGGGAATGAACACAGTTGGTTGGTATTGATTTTGTGGCTTTGTACTCTAAATCTGGTTCTACCTTAGGTTTGAGTCAGAGATTCAAGAGGAACTCAATTTTAGTTTGTGACTTCTGTAAGTGTAAAGGTCACAGCAAGGAGTACTGCTACAAAGTTGTAGGGTATTCACCTGACTTCAAGTTAAAAAGGAAGGTACAAGGTACTTCATCAGATTTTAGCTTTGGCCAAGCTCACTTCTCCTACGGTATGAATACTAATGTGCAGGTACTAGGGTGGGGAAGGAAATCTGATAGCCCTTTGACATCAACGAATCGAATCTCTTTTTTTCTTCTAGTAGCTTCTTTGAATTGTGTACCATTCACGTTCAGATGTAATTAGCTCTTAATTAACACCAGGAGATTTGTGTAAAATGTATATATATATATATATATATATATATATATAAAGAAATATATTGATGAACTATTAAACTCATTTGATGAGTATTTCAAGTGGATTAAATGTCCAAATGCCAACTTCTAAAAGCTCTTTTATCTTGACTTTCAAAATATATTTTCTTTTAACTTCAACAAATTATTATTGAAACGTTATTCCAAATACTTCTTGTCCCATATATAGTTTGCATGAGAATCCATGGTACGTACATCCTATAGTCATTTTAATCATCTATCTCTCTTGGCAGAAATTGCTTAAAAGACACCTTAGTGTGGCCAGTGATTTTGTACTAAACAATCTATTTTGTACTCAACTAGATGGACTTTGAGTGAACAGGTCATAAAAGAAACTTGAACAGTGCGTGCAAAATTATTTGATTGCACTTTAGTTACACATAATTACACTTTTAACCTATACCATTACATGCAAAAATAATTGAACCTCAATCATACATAACAAAAATGTAAGCAAAAATTGAAACTTCAATCATGTGTGATTGAAGTCCAAGCACAAATAATTGCACTTCAACCATATGTATATGGAGTGCATGCAAAAAAAAACTTCAACTATATGTACTTGAAGCTTGGCCATGTATGTGACATACCAACTTCAGATACCATTTTTAACTAATCAACTTCAGTCACGTAGGTCAGAAGTTGTGTCAAAAATGAGAAACTCGCAATAACAAATATTTATCAACAACTTAAAACCGTGATTTCAAAATTAGATATTTTTTTTGTGTTTATCAAATTCCTCAAAAATTTGAAATTCAATTTAAAGTTGAATTTCAGAATTTCAAGGCCAAACATATGTTCTGGAGTTCAATTCCAAAAAAAATTCATGGCCAAACACTTGTTATATCTTGAACATGAATTTTAGTTTCCTGAATTTTAATATTTCCATTGCGAACTTCAGGTCCATATAATAAAGTTTAGGTACGTATCATAAGCAATGTGAAAGTCGAAGACTTCAGAACATTGTGTCTAAATTTTTAAAAAAAATATCAATTCAACTTTCAAAACTTTCAATTTTGGTGTCTGAAATTCAAGTGTGTTTCATGAAGTTCAATATGAGGTTTGAAAACCTTCAGAACTTCAATTTTAGTATTCTAAAATTTAAACTTATGTCACTAAGTAGAATGTCAATTAGAAACTTTCAGGACATCATGTCTTAAAATAGAGTTAAAAAAATTCAACTCAAACTCGATCCAAACTTCAATTTTAGTGTTATGAAGTTCAAGTTTATATCATGATGTCCAATATAAAGTTCAAAAATTTCAAAAGTATATGTCTTAAAAATTAAAAAAAAATTACAATTCAAGGTTTACCACTTCAATTTTTGTGCCATGAAATTCATGCATGTGTCATGAAGTTTCAACTTCTTTTTTTCATCTTAGTTTCTTTGATTTAATGCTTAAAGAATATCGTTTTCACCCATATTAGTTCTTACCTTGTTATAAATATATAGTTGAGCTAAGTTATTTATCAATTTACCAAATCAAGATAAAATCAATATGAATTTTCTCATTACAACAATACAACTAAAAAAAATTAAAAAACCATAACAAACTTATAACTTCACCGTAAACTATGACTTTTCTTGTAAGACTTGATTTGCTTTGAGGTTTATTAGTTTCCTTATTTCTTCTAGGACTATACGGAGAAAGAAGTTGTTTAATTTTGCAATTGCTGCTAGATTTGTGTTAAATAAATATGTTTGGTTCTTTTGCAATATTTGAATTAGTGTTAAATTTTTAATTGGTTCAAATAATGTGGGCAACTCTTTTTTTTTTTTTTTTTTTGTGTATCTTTCTCAAAACTAAATTTTGCAAAAACAATGATGGTAATAGTTTAACTCTTTGGCTGACTTTGATAGTTTGGTGCAATAAATAACACGGTTGGATCAACAATAATTAACTAGGCCATTAAAGTTTTAAAAACTCTCAAAATTTTATCTTTTTTTTATATAACTAGTCATTTAATTTGTATGTATTTATAGTTATAACGCAGTATGAAAGAGATAATATTTTATTATATAACTTGAGAAAGATTCTTTCAAGTTAATACAATGTAAATTATTTATTGCAATACAATACTTTGATTTTTATTCTCAAAATATTATTAGTAAATAATAATATTTAAGTAGTTCAATTTAAAATTTTAAAATATTAGACAAAATTCTACTTTCATTTATATAACTTACTAACGGTTCATAGGCCTCCTCATCCCGAAAGGAAAAGGGTGCAGAGGTAGGATATGATCACGTGAGGGACCCGAAGGCATTAAGATAGCAATGCCCCCCCGGATATAAATTTGAAAAGATTACAAAGAAGAATATTATTTGACAACTTGAAATAACAATTGTAATTAAAAAAAAAACGCATAAATCAATATGATAAGTCTATATTTTTTTACAAGTAGATACAAAATATTCCTCGTATAAAAATTACAATTCAAATATGTTATTGTATTGAAAATAGGAAAGATAGACTCCCTAACTAGAAAATGTAAAACTCAAACATGAAATTTTATAGAAAAAAATAAAATAATAATAAATAAGTATTTATCTACCACAATTTGACCATTAATTAAGAATGAGCTTGATCAATCTCAATTTTGAGTCCAGACAGACTTTCCTCAAATGGTCGGGTTGTAGTGAACAATAATGTGTTTGACTCACATTCCTAATTATTAAAAATTTAGATGATGTATCGTTTAAACAAAAGTAGAACTATGTAAGATATGCACTACTTTGATAGTCAACTCACTTATTTATCACCTATAGTTATGATGCTTTAATTTATTGGTGGTATATAAATTTAAGTATTCAACTGATAAAGTAGTAACAACAATCAATATAAAAATTCTCTCTCCTAATTTTATGTTCATATTATTGTTTATCAGAAAATATCACAGATGGAAACAAAGTCTTTTGAAGACTTCTCAGTGTTTGTCTTTTGACCATAAAATTGAAGTTGACCTGCATTTGAAATAAAAGAATAGGCCGACTTATTGATTTTTCTTAAAATGTGCATGTAAATCTTAACTTTATGGTATTTCTTGTTTTGGAAATTTTTTGTTTTGTTCTATGCTCTACTTCACCTTTAAATGTTTGGTTTGAAACAAATTATCCTGGAATAACTTATTCAGGATGTATATGTGATAACTTATCTCATCACTATGGTATAAATGATAAGATAAATTATCCCAAACATGGCAACCAAAACCAAAATTTTATCCATGAACTAATTTTTTTTTAATCCAAAATTATTTATTTTTATCCCTCACAGCTCACACCAAATGTGAAACGACCCCATTTTACTTCTCACAACAAACTTCTAATTTTCTTGCTCTTCATCTTCAATTCAGTGAAAATAAGTTTTATTCCAATTTAAATATTTCAAACAAGTGACACATATTAGATATTTCAAAAAAGAAAATTGAGAGAAATCAGCTTCAAATAATTAATAAAATTATATTTTTATTTAACATGGTTGTAGAATTTGAAGTGGCTAGGAGGGGCCAATTCCCCCTCAACTCTGTCGTACAAAAGATACATAATATTTTCAATATTGTTACTTTATTTTCAGCTTTTCTTTGTCTGGGCTTATTTTTAAAAGTTAAGAATAGACTAATAGTATAGAGAATCTTTATCTTTATAATGTCAAATCTATGGACTTCTATTATTTCTGATTCCTAAAAAGACTTTAATTAGAGGGGCCAATGATGATTATTGATGAGCAGAGAAGGATCCACACCTGGTTCAATGGTGGACAAAAAGAGGCCTTTTTTTCCACCATAAAATATTGCTATTGTAATAAAGTTACTACACTAAATAGCCCTTCTCCTAAAACTAAGACAAGCAGATAATTGTCAGTATTCCGTTTTAACATTTGCCACACAGAGAGAAAGATAATGCTACAACAAGAGATTTTTTCAACTACAAAAGACAAACTAAATGCCGTTCACTACAAACTTCAACCCGAAATGTGGCCTCTATGATCAGGCTAGTGTGTTTTTCAGCAAGTACTTCCACATAGAGCTTGGCTAGCAGTCAATCATTAAGCAAGCTCGCAGTTAATCATTAAGCAAGGGTTGCTCTTTTGCCTTTTGCATCTCTTGACTGTACATAGACATGGTTGTTGGTAGTTAGCGATATAAGAAAGCAATTGAGATGTAAATCATCAACCACACCAGTAGTAAGTAAGAACACAGTACCTGTGCAGCCACTGATCGTTTTGAATCCAAAAACTGATGGTAGATATCATATAATCGCTGCTTTTCAGCATCAGAAACAGATGATTTTGCCTTGGATGCAATTGATTTCAAAAGAGTATCAGAGATGACCGGCTTCTTATCGGGCTTCCCTGCATTCTCACTATCCAGAAGATCATGGACAGCCTCAAGCTGTGCATCAGAGAGAAGAGCTTGGAGGTCAGCTCCACTAAATCCTTCTGTCAAACGAGCTACGACATCCAAATCGACGTCACTTGCCAATGGTAACTGCATATCAAGCAAGTAAATCAGTTTACTGTCTTCATTCAAATAAATGTATGCTTTAGAAGTTAATTAACGGACCATCGTCAAAGCAAAAGCTTTTATTGTTAGAAACTTCCCAAAATGTCTTCATCCCTCCCAAAGTTACTCATAGGAATACTCTCATGTTTCCCTTCTACCATTTCTTTAACACTGGTAATGAAAATCATTTAAAAAACACTTCGCTGTTATATTTCGTAAATTTACAAAGATAGGAAGTAAGAGAAAACAAAGTCTAGTAAAGCCTGAGTCGAAGTCAGAGTCGAAGTCAGAACTCAAAAGCCTTTACTTTTAGAACCCAACTTTTAACCTAATATTCTTCATCCTTTGCCCTGAGAATACAAGAAATGAGATATTTCATTTGCAAGCTCTTTAGTCAAGTCATCCATTTGTGTTTCAAGGTTATTCATAAATTGAATTCAGCCACAATTTCTCCGGCAAATATGAGCAAATCCGATCAAGTCAAGCCCCATTGCCATGTAGCTGAATGTGGAAGAAGCATATAAACCTTGTCACAGTGTAAAGGAACTTAAGGCTACCAGCTTGGGACTTAATGTAGTCGAATTTGACACTCAACCAACTTCCTGGGTTAACTTGAAACTGTAGATAAGCTGATAATTAACAATCTTGTTGCTTGTGTCTGCTCTCTTATTCAACCTTAATTGACTGGGATTGATTTTCATGGAAATTAAAAGATAAAAGTGCATCATTGTATTGAGTTTGGGCGAGGATAGTAAAAAATATTAGACTGAAAAAGTTTAGTTGATATGAAGCCACACAGCAGCTTAAAATAATACAAAAGGCAATATTAGTTTCCCAACCTAGTTAGGGATGGAGACATGGTTGTTTCATATAGCAGTACTAGTTTATATTATCGTCTAATTTGTTTGGAGGAAAGGAGTTTAGCCATTATTTTGGAAAGAACTCATACTTCTTTCACCAAGTAAAACAGAGAGGACGCAAGTTAGAATGCGACAGGTGGATAATCAACCTGTATGCAGTGTTTCTTTGCAAAAAATATTAGAAATAGGCACATCAACATTATTCTAGTTCCTACTGCTTTTCTACTTATCATTTATGTAAAAACAATCAGTCAAAACGATTCATTATTAATTAATTTGAATGAAACTTGAATCTGGAAAGGCATACCATGGACTTACTGTTCATGATCCACATATTTAACATCTATTTGCGATTTGATTGTAATTAGTGCCCAGTCAGAATTCAGACTTACTTTTCTTGATAGAACTGAAAGAATCTCCGACCTTTCACGCTGTGAAGGAAAATCACAGAAGAGAAGCCGATCCAGCCTTCCAGGTCGCAGAAGTGCAGCATCAAGCAAATCAGGTCTACTGCTTAGAATGAAGACAAGAAAGGTCAAACTTGATCAGAAAAATTGGATCACTTCAATTCTTCCAAAGAAAAGAAGGCTAAATGAATCCTTGTTCTTCATAAGGATCAATTCTTCAGTACAATACAGAGGTATAGCACGATCAGACAACCTCAAAAGCAAGGAGATATGGTATATGGTTGGGTGCTTTCATCCATTTGGCTGTTCAAGTTCCATTTAAAGAAGGTCACGTAACACTATAGTAATGAATTCAATTCCATCATTCAAACTCACAAGCAATTGATGTACCTTTTAAAATAAATGTCATTAGGTCAAAAAGGGATAATATCCATGAAACAAAATTACTTTCCAGTAGAGACATTCTCGCAGACATGTCATTAGATGAATGTTATTACATATTAAAGATAATTATAGATAATTAAAAAAGGATTAAGTCAAAGAGAAAGCAGATGTTGATCTATAGAATATTTTAGATGTCCGTTACACTTGTGCTCCAGCTCACACGTACACATCTATCCAAATATATACATGTGTGTGCACATCACGAATTATGAAGTAAATCACTCAATAAGAACCTTGTCATTTCAAAGCCAGCATGATAGTGCCTAGAACCAATAACGTCACATGATAAATAGGGATACCAAGTTGAAAGACTCTAGCTTGGTGTTTAAAGCATTACACACTTTTGGACCACCTAAGCTTGATATGACCTCTGTTCTTGATAATCTCCTCAACTAAGATTCTAAACTAGACGGACAATAAATAAATAAACCAAGAGCTTTCAATTGTTCCATTCTGGCCTTTTCTGTTCCCTTTTTATAGCACATGTTGTGCAGGAAGTAGTTAACTTCTAGAGAGTACAAGGAACAAACTTTTTAACCTCATTTTTTTCTAAATTTATCTTCCTACTAATATATCAAAGATATAAAACAAGCTAAAAGTTCTTTCTACTACATTAGTAACATTGTAAAATGAATGATTAACTCAATTTTAATAGTAGGGCGTGTTTGGTTGCAATTTTTCCATGTTTAGTTGATCAAAATGTTTTGGAAAACAAGCTCCTTAAAAATTAAGAAAATCACTTCCGTAGTGCAAATAGGGAAAACAAATTTCATAATAGGTATTCCAAGCTCATTTCTCCTCCCCCTTTCCCAATCCCCCCAAAAACCCTCAACCCTTGACTAACCACCCCTTACCCCACCCCCCAAGTGTTTTCCTAGATTACATATAAATGCTCTTGGGACATTATTTTTCGATCACTTACCAAACACCAGAAAATATAAGTACGAAAACCACTAATGTCCAAGAAAACATTTTCCTTCATACCAAACACAACCTCAATCTTTGTGCTTATTGTAAGAAAAAAAAGGTCCAAACATGCCCTAGTACTATTCAATTGCTCAATTTTGCCCTCAGTTACACTTTTTGGTCCATTCATACCTTTACCGGAAGCAAACCGTCTCATATTTGTCCTTGCCATTAGCGAAGCTCCAGCATGAAATGGGAGGATTCCACGTGTCCAAATTCATCAAGAAAAAGGTCCAAATTTATCCTTCAACTTTCGACAATGCTTAAATTACCCACAGGTTAAAGCTCCAATGGAGGTCAAGAGAAAAATGAGTGTCTTTCCTAACAGGGGGAATATTAAACCAAAAGTTTAATGGAGGCAAAGTTGCTCTGAGTTGTACACACGTAAATTGACCATTTCCCCTTTTTTAATGTGTAGTCTCTACTAGAGTGATGATGAAAAAGGTTCAAAGAAAGGCTTTATTATATAATTCCTCAGTAATGCATGTCTTGATGTAAAATAATTTTATCCTAGCAATTAAGTTTCTTTCTGCGTGATCAAGAAAATTCACTGTATGGTTTGAGACTTCAAAGGAAACAAACTTGGAAACTAACTGATGAACTGTCCCATCCTATGCATTTATGTGAGTTTGTTTCAATCTGCATATCCTCAACCAACTAATAGGCCAAGAACGGAGAGAACTTGCCAATGGATGAAATACAGGTACCACAATATCCAAAACCTTGAAAGCAATAATGAACAAAGGCATCCACGGTTAGTAGGCGCTAACCTTGTGGCAGCAAATACAAACACACCCATTAACACTTCAACACCATCCAATTCCGTGAGAAACTGCATCAAATGAACAAGGATGAAAATTATGCAAGGTAAATAGAGAATAGAAACAACAAATGATATGGACAAGAGATAACCTGATTAACAACTCTATCCGTGACACCAGTGTTGTCATGGCCTCTCTTTGGTGCGATAGAATCAAATTCATCAAAAAAAAGAAGGCATGGTGCTGCTGCAGCTGCTTTTGAGAATATATCTCGAACCTAAAACAAAATAATTAGTGTCAACTAGCCATAATCTCCAAGAGAGCTAGATACTACGACTTAGGGGGTTGACAATTAGACTTGAGAAGGCAGATTAGAACTTTTGACAGGGGAAAAGATGATACACATCCTACTGCTATTGGATCTTTGGAACACATTTAAGGCTTTGACCTATCTACTATGTGAAAACTTGAGGATGTGAGTAGAAACCACAAGATTTAACTTTGTCCAGTTTGGCCTTATCTAGAACTTAACTAATCAACCTTTTGGGCAATGGGTTGGGATGGAGATAAGAGCAAGAAGTTGGATCCAAAAGAATTGATATTCCATACTTTATCGGATCCAAAAGAATTGATATTCCATACTTTATTTTGATGTTTAAGATCTTTATTGATTTTTACTTCTTTACTTTTTTTATTGGGGGTAGGACGGTAGTGGTGACTGGTGAGGGAATTTTGGCATCATCATCATCATCATAAAAATATGCAATCCGGGAAGTGGAGAAGTTGAAAATTCACTTACAGCTTGCTCAGAAGCACCGATGTATTTATTCAGCAGTTCAGGACCTTTGACTGAGATAAATCTTAGTGAGCATGCAGCAGCTGCAGCACCAACAATGTGTGTTTTGCCACAACCAGGGGGGCCATATAACAGAACATTAGATCGCATCCTTAGAGGAGCTTGTGCAAATATATTTGGAAATTTGGACGGCAACTCAATCATCTGACAGAGGCAAAAACAGGAACTTCATATGCTGAACAAAATGATCCAAACTAAAGTTGATATGAAATATAAAAACACACCTTTAAATAAGGTTCATGCAAACCCTAGAACATGACTTCTGTTCAGCTCAATACTCAACACAACTTAATACCTAATTCAAAGGGATTTACAAATGAAAAGAGCATGGTAGCAAGAAAATATGATAGCAAGATATAAAGCAAATGAAGCAACAAAAAATAATACACATTGAAGAAAAATGAACTACGCAACCACTAAATAATACTACCTATAAGGAGAAGTGGAGATGAGGCTAGCCACTTGCCTCTCCCACACAAAGTGCGAGAACACTCGATCTCCATACCTTCCTATCTAGGGTCAAGTCCCCAATAAGTTAAAGTTGTGTCATGTCCTATCTAATCACCTCCCCCAGTTCTCCAGCTTATCTCTACCCCTCCTAACTCACGTTACAATCAACCTCTCACAACTCCTTACTTACTGGCACATCCACGCACCTCCTCTTCACATGCACGAACCATCTTAGTCTCACTTCCCTCATCTTGTCCGCCACTCGGACCAATCCCACTTTGCACTGTATAACTTCATTCCTAATCATATCTCTCCTAGTATGCTCACCCAACCATTCGAGCATCCTCATCTCCGCTACATTCATCTTTAGAGTGTGGGTGTTCTTGACTGGCAAGCACTCTGCCCATATTAATAATGTTGGTTTAACCACCACTATGTAGAATTTACCTTTAAGCCTTGGTGACACGTTCTTATCGAACGAAGTTAGACAATAAGACAAGACAAAAAGAAAAAAAATAACCAACAGGCTCCAAAATCAAAAAAAAAAAAAAAAAAAAGGAGTGCAAGCTAAACCTAGTCTAGAGTTTCTAGTATTCCATCTCTCTGGCAAGCCAATCAATAGTTGATGTTTCTATCCCACTGCTTGATTAATAATTATTTCATTTTCATTGAAGCTAACGCACCAGTTGATAATCATTTAGGCAAATCATAACCATTCTACCACAGGAACAACAGCTAGTAGTTGCTTACAAGTACAAAAACATTGTTAATCATGCAGGACAGTCAAATTTATATGTTGACATCATTAAGTTTCTATTTTTTATTATTATTTTGATAAGGTAAAGCTAGGGGTGGCAAAATCAGTTCAAACCCATTCGACCTGACCAACCTGCCCAAGTTATAATGGGTTGAGCATGCACTACATTACAAATGGGTTATGTTTGGGCACAACCCAACTAAACCTATCTATTTTCAGTAGCCCAAACCAGTCCAGAACTTTAGCACAAATTGACCCGTTAGTGGCCAAAAAGAATTCTTATACTTTGTCACTTTATCTTCTTTCTTTGTGAATAAATCTTGAAGATCACACTGGGCATGAGATATACTTTGGGGGCAGTGGCTAATGTTTATCTTCTTCCAACCTAAATTGGTGTCTCAGAAAAACCATTTTAATACCTTCCATAATTTCTCGTTTTATTTTTAATTAGTAGTGCGACTAGGAAATTGTATCAAATTTACTTTAGCATTTTTCTTTTGCTTTAGTTTCAATAAAAAGGGCAGCTCAAGGCACAAAGCATATCACGTTAGGAGGGTGAGGGAAGGACCGCACCTCAAGAGGTGTGATGCAGACAGTCTACTCTATTGCAAGCATTAATGGCTGCTTTCATGGCTAGAACCCGTGACTTATAGATCACACGGAGATAATTTTACTGTTGCTCCAAGGCTCCCCTTCTTGCTTTAGTTTCAAATTGTATTAAGAATCCTTTGAATGTAGATCTTCTGGTGCAAGCTTTATGGTGAAAGATTCTTGTGAAAAAGAATTTAATCCTTGCAACTAGGGTAGCTTTACTTGTTTGTATAAATTTTAACTTTATGTAATATGTACTAAAACTTGTTTGAAAATATTTGGTTGAGAATGTTTATTAAAATATCTGGAAAAAAAAAAAGTTGGGGCCAAGTTGGACTATAGCCCCTTATTTAGCCCATCTTGATCCAAACCATCTTAGCCCAGCCGAGCAAATATTGGGCAGGGTTGGGCATTGACCCATTTATTGGTTCAACACATCTTAACCCGCTCAACCTTAGCCCAAACAGCCCATTTTCCACCCCTACGTAAAACCATCAACAAGTTTTTACTCCCTCTGACCCAATTTTTGTGGAACCCTTTCCTTTTCAGTCCATCCCAAAAAGAATACCATCTTTCCTTATATGGCAACTATTGAATGGCACCATTCATTTTACCCTTATTGAATCCCATTTAGTACCTAATTGTGAAGAAAAGTCGACTAAAAGTGAGCACTAAAGTGACATTAATAAGGACAATTTGGTAAACATAACAAAGTCTTTCCTTATTTCTTAAACTTTGTACCCGGTCAAATGGAGACACCTAAATTGGGACTGAGGGAGTAATTGATATGGAAGGCAGAGACGAAAAAGAATAGAAGAAAAGAGTGGAAATGTAAAAGAAAATGTGAACTTTTTGATGTAGTTTCAGTGATGGCATCAGAAAGATGCAGAGAGTATAAAGATAGTAAGGGCCCATTTGGACATAAATATTTTGTAGCTTTTTTTCAAAAACATGTTTGGTTGTACATTTTGTCAATTTTTCACTTCAAACTTAAGAATCTTCAAGTTTCTCAGACCGCTTTCTCAAGTTTAAAAAAATCCAAATTCCCTCCCAAATCTTCAACATTTTTCAAGCGAAATATATGTCCAGACACTACTTCAACTTCCAAATACTCCTTTTCAACTTAACTTCAAATACTACTTCTCAAATATCACTCAATTCATGTCCAAACGCTTACCAAGTACCTAAGAGAGTTTGTTAGCTCCATTACATGAAGTTCTATGCTAAACATAAGGAGATAACAAAGTCCAAAGAGATTTAAGGGGTATTTACAGGGAATAGTTTTTTTGTTTTCTTTTTAAGAAAGATAACAATATTTACAGGGGATAGATCACTCCAAGCCTCAAACTAAATAAACTACTTGAGAGGTGAGAACAAAGTCCAAAAAGTTGTCAATGGTAGTTACAGGAAATAGTTCAAATATTGTAGAAGATCTCTATTGATAGATGCTGAAAGGAAGTCCACATCAATCTACTTATTGAGGGAGTCGGAAACAATCGAAGAGGCAGCAAAATAGGAACTTTCAATCAGGGATAGCACAACAAGGTCGAGACAAGATGATGGATGTTCCACGGAAGATCGAAGAAGATGAATGAAGGTTTATACCTAACCCTAACTGGCACTATGAATCCAATCCCATCTACATAGATGTTCCAAGCCACGAGATGAGGGGGGTCTCTCTTACGGTTGACCCCGTTTTCCTCTGGTTGTTGGAAAGTGAGTTAAAATGATCAAAAGAAATAAATATGGAGTCCAAACTATGGATGCAAGGGTACAAAGTTTTTACCTTTAGGTTTATCTCTCATCATATCAGAAACAAAATGACTTTGTAAAAACTTTTTAGTACACTTCCTTTCTTTCTCATCTCCAGCATATAATTTCAAATTTCAAATTTCCAAATCCAATACCTTCATTCAGAACAATTTTTACTCGATCAATTAAAAGGTTATACGAAAAAAAAAAATTTAGAACCCAAAGTTTTGAAAGAAAAAGAAGGATACAATTTAACCTCCCATGTGTCAAATTAATGCTGGTAAAGCAAGTAAAGCAGAAGAAAACATAAAAGGGGAACAGAAATCAAAGTCGACGCATAGACATCAAATAAAGAACTGATTGATTACAATTACATCAATGTCTCGTAGAATGAACAATTATGACATTAATTAGTTTACCAATAAAGGATATACAACCACCAAAAAAAAAAAGATGAAAAGAAGAAAATAAACATTTACCTCTATAATAGCATTACGGATGTCATTAAGACCTCCAACATCCTCCCAGCCAGACCGGCCACCATCAGCAGCAGGTTTAGTGATGTCACGCATAGCCACTGGAACAAACTCATGCATGGCACGCAGGAAATCATCCTTAAACAAAACAGGTTTTTCCTGACTGCCAACAGCCAAATCACTAGACAAAAACCGGGCAGCTGCAGCATGAACAGACCTATCAACCAGTATTTCCTGAAATAAAATAAAGCCCAGCATAAATGCAAATGTACCCTCTGATAGCTAAAGAATGGAAATCAGAAACTCCATCAAATAATGGCCAGAACACAAAGAACAAAGCTGCACATGAACAATATATTTTGGACTCACAACTTCAGTGAAATATAATTTTAAGACATTAATCATCGAGATATATGATACAACCTGAAAATGGACAGTATTAAAACTTTCTGCTCAGAAGCTACAATACAGTTTATGAAGTACAAATAGTTCATTGTGAAGGGATGTCGTGGAATGGTAAGGGTTCCACTACGCTTAACTAGAGGTCTCGGCTTCAATCCCTAGGGATGAAGTCTCCTTTGGTAGGGTCGTAAGGAGCACTAAAGAACCCCAAAGTGGGTTTTCTATGGTGTGAGTTCCAATTAGTCACGCCAGTGGGCTCAGAGTACCAGATGGAACAAATACTTCATTTTGATTGACATGCTTGTCTATATGACTTTCTTCTGGATGACTTGCTATTTCAACAGTGGATAAAGAGACACTGATTCTCAGTCCAAGCGTGAGTAGGAGTATTAGAAAACCGAATTGCGTACATGGTTTAACAAAATATTGAAAATATGTAGTCCAACTGTTAGCTACCCACAAAAAGAAATAATTCACCAACCACATAATAATTCATTCTTGCACAGAAAAGGTAAGCTACTTCGTGATCTCCCAAAATTGAAATTCATGTTGTACATGGGGAAGGAATATTAGGGCTCGGTCATGTTAATCAGCAAATAGATGGTATATCCCAACTAAACAAATGACGAGCAGTAAAAGGCATGGTTATAGTAGTTCATGAATTCATCCTTCTAATCGAGAAAAAAACCTCTCGTTCCATTTTTTCCTGGATAGATAAGAAGTACTTGTCTACTACTGGCCATCTCTCAATTAGATAGCCTTGCATGGTTCTAAATTAAGAGGAAATTGTTGTCTGTAAGTACCATATGAAGTGCTCTCTTCAATAAAAAAGAATAGCTCCCAGTTCTTCTTTCAAGCCCCATTCATGAGGGGAATTCCTAAAATAAATTACTTCAACATCTTTTGATAAGGAAAAAAAAATGTTGAATTGTTTTATTTTACTTCAGCATTATTCCTTTGTTCTCTGTTTGCAGAAGGCAGGAAGTTTGGAGTTTGGACATCTAAGCTAAATTTGTGATTCTCCTGCATATACTTCAATTGGAAGGAAAAGCAGGAAGGACAGATTTATGCATTCCAGATCAAATTAAAAGCTAATCATATGCAGCTGAGGTAGCAGCAAGCATTCAAAGAGAATTGTTGTAATCAGTTATTAACAAAACTTAGAGCTGAACTAAGTACCAGATCATATGCATCATATCCATCACACTTGGAGGCTATATCCAGCAAGGTTTCATCAGAACATTGCAAAGAACGCTTCTGAATGATATGCTTTAGCAAGGCACCACGCTCTGTGGTAGCAGGTGCAGACAATTTAACATGAAAGTCAAGCCTCCCTGATCATAATAAAATTCAATACATTAGGATCAAGAGAAAAGTGTTGTGACACTAAAGCTAGAGGAAGACAGTTTAAACTGTCATAAGCAACAAAACTGATTTCTCCATGAATGATGATGGACTAACCAGAAGAGGTCAAGTTCTGTGGTAAATTAGTCAGAGACTGTGCACAAGCAATAAATGCAACTGGGCCAATCCCACACGTGTTTCTCCGCTTTTCCTATTTAACATACAGAAACAGAGTTATCAGTTAAAAGTATCTGTGATGAAACTACTCAAGAGCCCAAGACCTAACTGACGTTGCAAATAATATTGCAAACCTTGAATGTTCTTGGCTAAAAGTTATCAACGCACAGAGAGGTTGATTTTTAATAATGGTGGTATTTGGGATAGCTTGTCTGTACCTCGACTATTCCATCAACTTCTAGAATATGAGAATTTTCTAGGTTTGTCTAAGTTCACAGAAAATATTATATGGGAAGGAAGCTAAGTAGCATCATGACTGTGCTTCAGAATCCTATATGTTCTCATCAGGTGTGTTATTCCTACCTCATTCAGAAGCAACTATATCTTCCGCCAATTTTTGGGAAATCAGAACTGAGTTAGTGGAGATCCTAAGATGAAAACAAAAATCAAGCTGACAATGGAAGTTCTGAAAACCTAGCTCGTTTAGACCCAAACACCATCGAACACATCATGCCTCAGATAAATATTAAAGTAGCTCCCTACACAGGGTCAAACAAGTCTCACCTCATATTCATCCATAATATCAGCAAAATATTCTGCAAGCACTGCTGATGAGGATGAAGGTTGAGAAGCCTCTGATTCAGAGGAAGCTGCAACAATGCTATCAAGATCATCAAACACCACAACAGAAGGTGCATGATCCAAAGCATCAGCAACATAGCTCAATAAAGTTTGACGAATGGCTGAAGGCTTTTCCAAAGCAAGCTTAGAACAAGATAAGAATATTCTGCAGAAAGAAACAAGAGTCAGGCTTCGGCCCTTGGTACAAAATCATTAATGTTCAAATTGAAGCTTCAAAATGGAGTAAAGCTGATGTCCAACAGAAAACAAAGGTTTAGTGGGATTGACGAAACAAATCCTTACATATGGGCCAAGATGTCCTCACTTTCTTCAGCAAATTTAGCAGCAACTGTAGCTAATAATGTTTTCCCCGAACCCTAAAATCAGAAGAATGTCCAATTTGGGTTCATTAAACAGTTTTTAATAATATTGTAAGATTCACATTAGTCAGGGTCAGAATCATACTAAAACTAAAAACTAACCTAGATAAAAATAGAGATAGGAATTACACTTATCCACTTACATCTCATACATTACACAAATTGCACTTCTATGCATTTGCTTCATTCGGAATCCATAAGTTCAAGGACATATCCTAAATGATACCAGTACTATTAAAGGAAGTTCAGCACTTTGTGACCACACACTCCCTTACTACACATCCCTTTCATAATTGTTGTACTCAGCGTGTATCAGCAACGGTAATATACAAAAGATTATACCTTAATGTGCAGTCGCAAACTATCTTTAAAGGACAAATGCTACCTATAATAAGTTTTGCATTTTGATACTTAATTTCATCCTTTAAGATGGTAAAGGAGTGAGATGAAAAACTTAAAAAGCAATAGTTCTCAATTAACGATTAACTTAGTTCGGGACTTCCTAGTAGCATCACCAAGGACATAATACGATCTAGTCTATGCTTAAGTTGTCTGAGAAACTCAACGAATCGGCATTTAGTGGAGCTACTGACCAAATAAGAGTTTCCTAGCTAGCATCTTTTCTTTTTTCATTAAGGCCAAACAAGAAGTTACAAGCCTAATTAATTGCATTTGAATTAGAAAAATAGATCAAGCTCATGTGTAGATTAAACTTTTTTATTATGGAGTAAGGACCAAGCTGGCATGTAGATTGAAAGCCTATGATTAATCAAATTTGAAAGTTAATAATACAAGAGACACCAACCGTTTCTTCCCTTCTTGTGATAAGACTAGTAAAGCCTTTTGTAAAACTTTTTTAAAAAAAATTGAACCTGTTTGTCTCTAAATGAGTAGACTAATTGTATTATTCTAAAACAAAAATTGATTTTCAATCAACATGGTCTCCTCAAATTCTGAATCTCAAAATCTTTTATTTCTGATAAGTAAAAGTAAAAAAGAATTTTATTCATCAATTTGGAATGCACTAAACAGGTGTTGACGTGTAGAAAGCATTGTTACAAAAAAGATACATGTAGGTTCTCCTACAGCTTCTCAAGAGTGTGAAGTAACTCAAATTTATTAAAACAGCTAATAAGTACACTTTCAATTTTGTCAGGCAAGTGTATCTATGTTGTATACAAGTGCTGCAGACTTGCAGCTACTTCATTCTCAAAACACCAGCCTGTTTTCCATTCTAAATCACCCATAAAATACAAGGTGGAATTCTGGTCCATATGCCTTTATGCTGTCTTTTCCCCTTCTTTTCCATCCAGCATATAATAGCTTCCTTTAAGCTGCTTCACATCACTATTTTACATTTAAAATACCAAGGAACATCTGCCATAGCTGAGATGCTATGGTCACACTCTTGCATCTATTATATCCCAGGGAGCCAGATTTCAGATGAGTGCTATCTCTTAAGCCAGCTTCCTCAAGAGAGTGGAATCCATTCAGGTTCCATCTTAAAATTCTAGCATTTTGTGGTTCTGAATATTTTTATTTTTTTTTGGCTTCTTCCAAAATCTCTATGTTCACTGGTCAAGGAGAAAAATAAGACATAAGCATAAACTGTCCCCTTTAATAAGTCAACTCTACTAAAGGTCCCTGCATTGGGCCACTGGATCTTGTGGGCTCCAGTGGTCCCTGCATTGTCTTCTTTTACTTGTATCGTCCCTGCATTGTGGGCCACCGGATCTTGCAAATCTAATGGTCCAAAATTGCAGGGACCAAGTTAAACCGGGGTCATTGGAAGAATGCTCAAGACAATCAAAGCACGTAAGGAATATTCTATAGCATGTGTAAATATAGTAGGTAGCTTGATTTGCTCCTAACTTGATTCGTTCTAGAACTCCTAGCTTGATTAGGTATTGATTTGTATTGATTTCCTTTGCTTTTTAGGACATGACATGTATACTTAGCTATTTAAACTCCAATAGCTTGTGGGAATAATCAAGCAAAGTTCTCTCTCAAACTCTTGTCTTCTCACATGGTATCAGAGCTTTTTTTAGTGAGAAAACAAGAATAATAAGAGAACAAAATTGCTGAGAATTTTTTTCCAGCAAAACCTCCACTGTTCCGCGACTCCGACACTCTCAGGGGTATTGTGCATACACCATTACCACCAGTCCACCATTATGATCCGAATCCTTGCGGCTTGTGGTGTTTTTCAGCCACTTTTCCAGCAGATTTTTTTTCCAGCAACTTTTTCCTGCGAGACAGCAAGCAGTTCTCCAGTATTCCAGATCTGTTCTTCAGGTTTTTTCCCCAGAATTTACTTTATTTTTAGGCACTAATAGATCTGTTTTGCATGTCTCTCGGATCCAATATGTTTAGCACTAAATCTCTGAGTTTCAGCAACCCAAACCATGTCATCACCACAGAACCTTTGACGGGTAGTGCAAACTATTTATCTTGGGCCTCCTCTGTTCAATTATGGTGCAAGGGACAAGGCGCTCAGGATCACTTGGTTACACTGGCCAAGGATATTACTAAAAAAGATAGGGGCGAATGGGAGAAGATTGATGCTCAATTGTGTAGTCTAATATGGAAATCTATTGATTCAAATTTGATGCAAATTGTTTTGACCATTCCAAACTTGCTTCTTAGTTTGGGAAAAGGCTCGTAGGCTATACACAAATGACGTATCCGGCTTTTATAATGTGATTTCTCGATTGACTAACCTTTAAAAGCAGGACTTGGATATGTCAACTTATCTTGGACAAGTTCAGGCGGTTATAGAAGAATTTAATGAGTTAATGCCCGCTACTCCAAGTATTGAAAAGCAATTGGAGTAGCGTCACAGAAGATGTTTCTAGTTGTTACACTTGTTGGACTTCCATCTGATCTTGACACTGCGAGATCAAATTTTGGCTAGCTCGATTGTTCCTGTTGTGGATGACCTGTATGTTTGATTGTTATGACTAGCTGCACCACCTATGCCGTCTAGTCATCTGGTGCCACCTGCAAATTCTTCTGTCCTAGCATCTCAGACTGCATTTCAGATCGAAAATCTACATGGAGGCCAGTATGGGAAACAACGACCAAGATGTGCCTATTGTAACAAATTGGGTCATACCCGTGATATGTGCTACTCTCTACATGGTAAACCAAAGAATGCTCATGTTGCTCAAACTGAATACATTGGTAATCCCACCAATCAATTGTTCTCTTTGTCTGAGGTAATACAATGACTTTCTTTGGTATCAGGCGAGTAAGCAGACATCTTCATCAATAGCTTCTGTTGCCCAAGTTAGTAATCATGTTAATCATGTTGCTTGTTTCCCACAATCCACCACACTTGGCCCTTGGGTTATGGACTCAAGTGTTATGGACTCAAGTGCTTCTGACCACATTTTCGGTCAGTCCCTACCCACTGTTACATTAGCAGATGGTTCCCAGACCATGGCAGCTGGAGTCTGTCAAGCCAATTCCTTACCTTCCTTGACTCTAAATAATGTTTTTTTTGTCCCTGGTTGTCCCTTTAGTCTCTTCTCAATAAGTCATTTGGATAAGGCTTTAAATTGTTTCGTCTCATTTTTTAGTGACTTCTTTGTCATACAAGACCTCAGTATGGGAAGGATGATTTGCGAAGGGCATAAATCTGATGGACTTTATCATCTCAATTCTCACAAATCCACTACAGTTTGTTCAGTCTCAGAGTCTCCAAATTTAATCCATAGAAGATTGGGACACCCTAGGTTATCCAAGCTTCAAAAGATGGTACCTAGCTTGTCCAAATTGTCTAATTTAGATTATCTGTGAGCCAAGTCAATTGGGGAAGTACACCCGAGCTACTTTTCCATTTAGTCCTAAAAATCGTGCAGCGTCTCTTTTTCATTTAGTTCATTATGATATTTGGGGTCCTAGTAGAGTCTGTTCTACATTGGGTTTTAAGTATTTTGTTACTTTCATTGATGATTACTCAAGGTGCACTTGGATGTTCTTAATGAAAGACCGTTCTGAATTATTTTCCATATTTCAAACTTTTTGTGCTGAAATAAAAAAAACCAGTTTGGTGTTTCTATTCACACTGTTCGTAGTGATAATGCACGTGAATATTTATCATCATAACAGTGGAAGGAAGTACAGCTTGTTCTTCTCCCTTTTACTAGATAGGTCTTATTATTATGATGACCTCTGGGCCCTTCCTTTCTCCTTCGACTTAGAAGGCATGAAAGGAGAGATAAATTAGTTAATATTTCCTAGACTATTCCATCTCCTGAGGAATCAAACATTATACCATCAGAGAGGGAAAACACAAAACAATATAGAAGTAGCTTATAAACCATCTAATGAGTACACTTTCAAGCTTCTGCAGAGATTGCAACATCCTAATATTCAGTGCATACACATCAAAAGGAACTAGAAAAAAGGAACTCACAGAAGGACCATGGATTAGGATATGTCCTGGCAGCGGAAAATCATAAGCACTGGACAACATCCAAGATGCAGAATATAACAAAACTACCAACCCTGCAAAGTGATGATAGTATTCAGTCAAGGTGAAAAAATAGTACTTGTCTGATTAAAAAAGAAATTTCTCCAGTCACAAAATTAACTTGGCAGATAACGAGAAATAAATGAATACGCAACTCTCTGTGACATACTACAGACTTGCATAACAAAAATATCGTTCACAATATTTTCCATTAAAGCTGAAACCTTTCAAGATCTTCTCTGATGTCACTGGGTTTGCTAACTTAGACTCTCAGCTTCTAATTGCAAAAAGTACTATTCCATCCCTTTATCCTACCAACGACATATTGGCTTTATGCAGATTTATTTCTCCATCAACTAGCATGAATAGGAATTTGAAAACCAAGATTGCTAAAAGCAGCAGAAACAAACACCAAAAATTGCACACTGCATTCTTTTATTCCAGCATCTGGCAATTCATGCTCTCCCATTTGGTAAATTTTGTAGCTTAAATACTTATTCCATTTCCCAATGATCCAAACCTAGTCCTTTTATCATACATAGCATGTGACAGCCATCTGCGTAATCGAAGAATGAAACTTGGAAATAATAAGAAAGCTCTACCTCTCCATCTGACATGAAAGTAACCTTCAACGATCACCCAAGTCCCAATATTGAATAACCAAGATCTTTCACCACTTCAAAATTTCTTTTCCCAGGTCTGCCACTAGTGGTCGCTGCTTCCCTCTCTCCTATGCCTACCCCTTCCCTTTCCACATCGACTGTTCACAGTATCAATCTCTTCACTGCCCTCCATCTTATTCCTTCCCTTTTTTTTGTTGTTGACAGGGTAATGTAATTTATAAAAAGTCGGTACCACAAAGGTACAGAGGTACAGAGAATAGTACAATAAACAGCGGATTTATATAATTCATCTATGACCCCATACAATCCAAAGAGTATAAAAATTGTGCCATACTATCTAACATACAACCCTTACACCACAAGTATAAATTTTGTTAATGCCTATGTTTTACAAAAGATATATTGTCTTTCTATCGAAACATCTTTTGTTTCTCTCCAGCCAAAACAGTCCAGAAAATACAAAAAGGAACAGTCTTCTATATCATCTTAAGTCTTTCATCAATCCGCCGATCCTGCCAGCATTATAGTAGACTCTTAATATCTCCTGGCATATCCCTTCCTTTTTCCCTTTGTGTGCTAGCCCCTACTCTTACCGAACATACTCCGGCTTATCAAGCCTTACATAGAGCAGAACCCTTTTTCAATGTACTAAGTCTCTGATGCATGTTGCATTTCGGATATGTAAGCATACCTTTCTCATACAACTTTATCAAAACCTTAATGATAGAATGTATCATCATTTACACAGTCAAAGATAGAAAAGAGTGTCCTTGAAGAACAGAAGAAAGAAGAGTGGAAAATTTGCAGGTGAAAGGCTCATCATACATCCGAATGCATTTAGAGTTAGGTTCAGATCCTAAAATGTATTAACGCAAATAAAATGAGGAAATACCTACTATTAATCACATCAGGTGCAGCTGTCCCCATCCAGTCTAATGAAGAAGTTGTAAGACTGGTGCATTTAGCAAATAATTTCTCTCTGACAGTCCTAATGGAAAGACTGTTGCCCAGTTGAAGCTTTTCAAGCCAAGGTTCGAAGCTTTTTGGGCTGGTAGTCAACTTGCTTCCTTCATCGAATGCAACTTCATAAGCATCAATCGTTTCATCACGTAATGAGTCATCAGTAGTTGACAACACATACATGGCATCTAGTGATGTTTCTCCACCATTCATTGTTTGGACACCATGTTTTATGGATCTGCTGTCTTTCGCTTTGAAGTGAAGCAAAGTTGTGTTCCCTAAAATCAACGATTTCACTTCCACTCCGGCCTTGATCGTGACAGCATGTAGTTGTGCAAGGCACCATCTATGCAAAATAGCTGCAAGATCCTTTTTGATATCAGACTTGATGCTCATTTCTTTGTCTTCCTTGCTAGATTCATAAGAAAAGGCTGCGGCAATTTTCTCATGGATTGACCAATCACTAGTACCCATCTCAATGTCTGAATTGGTTCTCAAAAGTGTTGTTAATGTTTTATTATTATTATTCTTGCCCAAAGCCTCAGCATTATTTTCTTCAGAAACCCCAGTCTCCTGGAATATCTTGAACTCACAAGGTGAAAGCGAAACTAGAGGAATCTCTTTCTTCAACTTGACATTGAATCTCTTCACATATACACCTGGAAAGAGTAATTCTTTTTAGGATTGCAGTAGGCAAATGGAGTTGAAATAATTGCAAAGCAAACCAACTTATATCTTCATGCAATACTGGACATCATCACAGGAGAAACATTTTAGTCCGAAACATGTCAATCGTAATTTACATACATCAAAAGGTAACCTTTCAGAAAGTTCCCTTTTTAATGACTTGGCTAAAGATTTCAAACGCAATAATGTCTGCAATTACTTTTCTGACCGGAGGAGTTTTTAAAGAGTGGCTGTTAGAAGGTTGGACAATAAGTAACATTCTTTAATCAATGAACCAACTGACAAAATGAATGTGATGTTCCCTATTTTTCTGTTTCTATGAAAATTAGATCACAAAGAATAAAATAGTGGTATATGACAAAATACAATAATAAGAAATGAAAATAGACGTGACTTGTTTCCTGAATACCAACAAGTGTAATTACTTGAACTGCCTAGATAACATCAGCTTTTCTGCAGTTGGTGCGTCAATTTAATTCTGAAAGAAAAACCTACATGAGTGTAACTCTGCTCTCAAATAAAGCCGAATAGACCGAGGAAGCATGATATGTCCTTTAGCCACTGATTCTGAAAATATTAGACGAACCATTGCTTGATGGATATCGTGCTTGTCAGGTAGAACTCCTACATTCCCTTCCTTTGAAGTTACACTACTTTTCCCTCTACGGCTCTTTGTCTCATGGTTCTTCTTGGTTTCTCTGGGAATTATAACCACAGTCTGAAGAGGTTCAAAAGAGTATATGCTGGCCGTCTCAGGATGAATGAAGATAGCTGAAGTCAAAACCACACTCATCTCGACTCCCTCAGCCTCGTATTTGTGAATACATTGATCATCAGTATCTTGGACTCTCAATAGTGCCTTTGAGACCGAAAGCTCGTCGTCTTGCATCATGGATTCCTCACCCGAACTAATATTTCTTTTGCGCCTTTTTGGAGCAACAGCAACTTCAGTTCCAGGGACAAGTTGTACTGATAACAACCAGGCAAGTCAGATATTCACGATTTTGAAGTTGTAAAATACAGATTAAGCACATGAAAAGAACATTTTATATGTCCTACCACCGTTGACCTCATTTGCCACCAAAATGAAGTTAAAGGAAGAGGAAAAAAATCGAACAAGCATATTGCAAATATGCAGCATTTATCAAAATTTCACACACCATAATCTTCCTTCCCTCCTTAAATAACAATTTGGTAATTGATAATGAAGGCATCAAGAAGCCTTAATCCACGATCTTGGTAAATGACAGTCCAGGTAATAGATACCAGCAATTATCTTCTCTTCCTAGTAAGTAATACAAGGATTTAGGCAACAATGTCAGAGAATACATGAAAGAGTTAAACTCCACGACATGCATCTTCTCTTCAGAAACTTTATATTACAGTTGGGCAAGCTTTTAAGGAAATTGACCAAGTCTCTATCTAGAAATAGACTACAATTATAAGCATTAAATGACATCCATCAACCAATGAATTAACATCCTCTTACCTACCGGTGTCAGCGGAAAGGTTGAAACAACTTTAAATGTGATAATTGTTTTCCCATGCAGCCACAAAGGAAATCGCATTGCTCCATAGACAATAGCAACCTGTATAAAATATAAAATGGTTGAATATTGGTTAACTTCAAGAAAAAAATATCATTCCCTGGGTTTCAAGTTAAATATTTTGTTTGATTTTACACTGTTCTGTTTTTACTTTACACTGTTCTTGAAAGAAAAGTATAGACGGAATAGTATGCTAACTTTGATTTGAACACGGATTACCTTCCAAGAAGTGGGTTTCAAGGTCGAGGTGATAAATTATTTTTTCTGATTTAATAAGTGGAGCAAACTGAAAGTGCGGAACGAGTAAAAACATGTCAATATATATAATACGTGGTAATATGTTCTAATTACTTTTTTTGTTCTTTTAATATCTGTGAAACTCGGCCAACTTTCTCACCTGGACTCCTACATTTCATACCTACTACCTCCCATCAACACACACACTATGTGACTCTGTATCAACACACAGATAATTCTAGATATTAAGTAGCATCTGAAACAATCTCAAGCATTCCCTCCCACAAATTGCCAAAACAATATAGATGCACATGCTTATTCTACTTTAAATTTTAAGTACTTCCTGGCAGAATTTCTGAGCAGTAAACCAAAAACTCAGAGCAAAGAGAAAGGATGTCATTCAGCAACCAATGGTATGATTCTTTTTCTCCGGCAGCACAATGTTGACTCAAGTATCCAAAGAATCAAATCCTACTTCACTGTCACACAGCAGGTCGATCTTTCATATATTCAACTTTAAACAAGATTTATAAAAAAAAAAAAAAAAGAAGTTTGATCAATTGTCTGATAGCCTTGACTTCTCGGGGCGAATGGCATCTGTTGCCTTAAGCTAACAAAACCCCATAAAGCATCTGTTCATGCTTGTTTATCTTAGTAATGTCCATAGGTCACAAAATTAATATTTTATTAAAAAAAATTAATTTTGATAACCGTGGTGTCCGGTCCAGCTTTCTTGCACTCAAATACTTCTTAAAAACTGTATGAATTGAGATTTATTTATGTATCAGACTGAAACAAAGATAGAAACCTGTCAGACTACTGCGAGAAATCAGCCAAGCAAGATGGACAAAGTATACACATAAACATATTGGCATGCAGTACACCACTCTTGCACTTTTTTCACCCTCTTACTGCCCCATCCCTACCTTCCCCATCCGTGCAGACTACAAATCTCATTAGGGTGGTTGTTCCAACTGTAACTGAAATTTCTTTTTTCTTTTTCTTGCGTTTCTTTAGGGGAATAAGCAGTTCGCTAGAATATCCCCTGGCTCCAACACTAATGTTATTGTCTTATGCATTGCCATCCTTATGAAATTTTAAGTGATTAAGGATAAGGTTCACATGAAAGATCATACCCTGGTAGTTTCTTATCCATTCCATTTTGGTCCTAACCATTTATAACCAAAACCTTTAAAGACTAAAACAAATGGATATACGAGTTCGAGGAAAAACTATTCTTTGATAAGAAACATCAAGGAAAAACTTTAAACAAGAAAAACAACAAACTCTCTCTCAGTAACACAAACGAATAGTATTAAGCACCTGCTTTAAGATAGCCTGCTCTGCATGCTCAGCATTAAGCTCCAAAACTTCCCAATCATCTTCAGTATCTGGCTCTATGGTAACCATAGTAGCTTTAGGTAAATTGGACACTACTTTTACTTGAACCACAGTACGATCCGACAATCCAATACACTCCGCATATTGCTTCGCAATCTACATCCACACAAAACGAAAGTTTAAAAATGAACACTGTAGTACTGTACAGTTACCAAAGTTTGCTTAATCATTCTACCGCCTTCTGATAGAGTCTATAAACGTAGAAATTGAAGTGCGAACCTGAATTGAATTAGGAAATGGATTGGATGAAGCGGAACCGGACCAAGCTAGGCGCCAGAGATTGTTGCCGGAGCGGAGTTCGAGGGCTAGAACGGGAGGAAGGTAACCGGAAGCAGTGGTGGATTCGAGAGCCTGGAGTAATGTCACTGGTAGCGATACGAAGCAGCTCTCAATTCCGGGGACAACTCTCACCTCCAACTCCATTTTTCAGATGATTTTGGAGTGTGAAATGGATGAATTGTTTCTCTTTTACAGAACGAGACTGATTGCTGACTAAAATGTTGCTTTTCCCGAGGGACTCCTAATCATTTAATTGGTATGTTGTTAGACCCGACCCGAATAAAATGTGATGGGTAAGTGGGTCACTATCCTTATCCCATGATTTGGGATATAATTAATTAGGTAGGTAATCCCAATATAGTATTACTTTTTATTACTTTAAAATGATCGAGATTATTACGAGTAATATTTGATTTCATAATATATTCTAAAGGATAAATAGCTACTTTAGTTTTTATGTTATTGTGTTATTGTAGTTTTCGTTTTTGTATTATTTCACTAAATATTTTAAATCTTCAATTAAAATAAACGTATGATTTTGATCCTTAAAATTAATAGATGTTGAAATTTCAATAAAGCTTATATTTTTATATGTATAATAATAAAAAAATAACAAAAGTTTCATTTCGTCGGCAAGATAATTATGGCTAATAACTTGATATGTTGTTTTGCAATATAAAATTTTCATCTAAGAGTTAAGTTGAGAGTGTCATTATATTTGGAGCCTCAAGAATAAACAAGGAGTTGTTGGCTAAAGATGTGTCATTTTTAGTACCCACGTGTTTGTGTTTGCTGATTAAAGGCATAGCTATATGGACTATGGAGTCACTTTTTAAAAAACTATATTATATATTAAAAATATAGAATAAAAAATTAATTTTTTATATGTATTTTGAAATTTTAAATACTTATTGAAATTTCTTACTTTTATCATTGTAATCATATGGTATGTTTAGCAACCTCAAGCTATCTTTCAATATTTTTCTTTTCTTTAACAGTAGTAACAACTCTTAACTGTGAACTATTTTATGGAAGGATACTAATATATTATTTGTGATGATGATTTTGTATTTTTCGTTTTAAGTTTACAATCTTGTTACATTTTTAACTTTCATCAATCTTAAGGATGAAAACTATATGTTTAATTTAATTAAACATTTAAAATAATAAGTGAGATAATACATGGATCAAAATTATACTTATTAACTTAAGAACTAAAATCGTTATTTGCCTTATTCTTAAATATTAACTATTGTAGCAAATGATAGAGCTCATCATAATAATTGACTAAGAACAAACTAAAACGGAATCATGATAGTTGACGTGTACAAAATATTTCATTCAATTTTTATTAAGTTCGTACAATTATCTACATTTATATTTGACAAAAAAAAATTGTGCTTGAATTGCTAATTATGTACTTCTGTATAGTGTAAAATATCACTTATTTAGTTTAGTAATTATTATACATAGAAACAACAATAAAGTAGGCTGGGTATTTATTTTTTAAAAAATACTGGGGTACAGGAAGGAGAAAATGAGAGGAAATTACAATGGAGAAAATTGAATTCTCATCAAGATAACCAATTAACTAAGTTATTAAGATTTTTTAACAAAATCGGATACAGACGAGGTAAGTTTAAATATATGTGGACGAAATGAATTCAAAAAAATGTGGAGCAGTGTGGGGTAGAAAATCTCATTTTTACTCAGCTTTTAGCCTACAATTAAAAGGTGCACGTTACACGAGTTAACATATAATTGGTGTAATTTTTTATTTTATTTTATTATTATTATTGCTATTGTTATTACTATTACTTTGGTTGTTATTGTTATTGCTTTCAAAGAAATTACTACGCACTGAAATATTTCTATTGATTTTATTGTGCGTTATTTTTATTGTTATTACAATATCTTATTTTATTTACTATTTAAATATATTTTATAACATCCGAAAGTATAAGTTTATGAAAAACTAACAGTACATTTAGAACTCTCCGAACATGAATTTCTACTTTTAAATTAATTTGTATTCAAAAAAAATTAAATTTAAAATTGCCAAGTGGCTTATCAATAGCGTGTCACTTTGCTTAATCTCATTTCAAACTATTCTCCTTGATAAAACAAATGTTTTGTAACAGTATATATAATAAAAATTCTCTAGTTATTACTTCTTTAACTACAAAATAAATGTAATGAAAAATTTAAGATATATAGTTAGTAAGATAATGATAAAACTACGATTTATACTTAATTCTTAATGCTATATTAAGTTAGTAGAAATTTATCAACCAATCACATTTTGAGCATTTTATATTTGTGTTCTAAAATAATTTGTATATATGTTAATTAATTTTAAGAAGACATTGAATTATACACATACACGCGCTAAATAAATATGCTTCAAACGTATAAGCTAACCAATAAAATTCATAAAAAAGACATTAACTCAATTCATCAATTATATTTAGTTCATGTCACCAAAAATAAAGTTTCAAAGACGCAATTAAGAATTTGGGTTTAAAAAGTAAAATATTGATCATAAAGATATTGAAAACTTGATTGTATGTAGAAATATATATGTGTATAGATACATCAAAGTGAGAAATGTAGGAATTAAATTTATCAAATATTAGAGATTAAAAGAAATGAATTACTTTTTATTACCTTGCGGAATGAACTATACTGATTTTGAAAAGACATATGATTGTGTATATTGCATCTGTAGAATAGCAAGAATAGAAGCTTTGGGTTGTATAATTTAATATGGCTGCAATAACAAAATAAATGAAAATTAAGAAAATATAATTATAATTATTTTTAATCTTTTAAGAATATTTACAGGCAAATGATGATTGTTGAAGACTATACCAATTTATAATATCAAATAATGTGGTAGTTTTTTAAAGAGATAATGGTAAAGTTTAAAATCGTAATGAGCAGTTGTAGTGACATTTTAAAAAATTTAAAATTCAAAATTTTAATATTTAATTTATAATGTCAAATATGTGCTGCCCTGTAGGCATTACTACCTCTCATCTTATATTATATATAGATATATATAGAATTTTCATTTCAAATCATTTATACTGTAAGGGCTTGTTTGGCCATGCGATATGAAATCATGATATGGAATCATGAGATATAGTTGAACTTTTGTTTGGACATGCGATCTGAACTTTATAAGCATAAAAATCTCATAAGTTGTAAAATTATTAAAATAACCCAATTGTTTATTCAATCTTGTCAAATAAACAAAAATCTACAAAATAGCATAATAAATTATTACAAAGCTATTTGTTCTCCACTTAATTAATTGTTTTATCTAACTTTAATTTATCAAACTTTAATTTAATAATAAATTGAACATAAATTGTAGTGTACTAGTCTTCAATATAATTTCATCACATAGTACAGACAATCTTCTCACATTGAACTTGCATTTTCTATCATATAACCGAGAAGACAAACCAACATTGTTGTTTTGAGCCATTTGTAGGTCAATATCATTCGCAACTATATTTTCATACTTATAAACCATAAATATTTCATCACCCCTTTGGTATTATCGCAAATAATTATGTAACACAATACAAGTTTTGACAATTTTCACTTGTGTGTCAATTGCACATTTTCAGTGCATTAATTTCGTGCTAAAATCAAACATATTGGAAGTATGATTATCAAACACACATCACCAATTTGGTCCCTTTTCATATTAAATTGCTTTAAACATTTTCATATGTAGTCGAAAGAGAAGTTTTTTTATTATCAAAAATAAAAAAAGTATTACTCCCTCCGTTTATATTTATATTCACCAAATCAATTCTTACTTTATCATTTATATTCACCAAATTGAAAGCAGTAATAAATTTTATGTTAGTGAGAATAATAAATTTTAAAAAATAATAATATGATTATTAATTTTATTTATATATGAAATAAATTTTTAGTAGATATAATGTGGGGTTGTGTTTAACAAAATATAAATTTATGTGTCAATTTTTGCATTTGAAAAATCTCAAATCATGATTTTTGGAGAATATGGTATTCCATCTCATGATATGAAATCATGAGATGAAATCAACGTGAAATCGCATGTTCAAACGTTGATTCCATTTCATAATTTCATATCGTGATATGGTATCGCATAACCAAACGCCTACTAAGTGTGAGTATCTTGATTGACCAAAGATAATTCTGAAATTTCTAATTTTATTTTTTCTAACATTTTACTTCTTGAATAGTTTATCAACCATACACCACGTGATTCTGCCTTTTTAAGTGACAGATGCCATTGTCATCATTTTAGGTTTTCTTCTTTTAGAATCAAAAATCCATTATTAAGTTCGTTCATACAATTCAATGTTCAAAAAATTGAAATGACAACACATAAATATACACTAAACATTCAAAAATTTTACGCAAAATTGATTATTCCCTCCGTCCCATTTTATATGGGAAGAATTGTATATAATAACAAATTATTAATTTAAATTCAATGTCATAATCACAATTTGATTTAATTGTAACCCATAGCAAACTCCCTAGGTTTCTCGCTCGACACTCTCGCCAGTCTCTCCCTCGCCTCTCTCGCTTTTTATACGAACACAAATGTATAAAATGCGTTTGTGTTTTTATACGTTTGTGTTCGTATAAAGTGAGAGAAAATTGTATATATACATATATTTTCGTTCCCCTCTCCCAGATCTCGCTTGCCACTCTCCAAGATCTCGCTTGCCACTCTCACTCGTCTCTCTCACTTTATATAAACACAAATGTATACATTGCGTTTGTGTTTGTATAAAATGAGAGAAAATTGTATATACAAATACAAATACATATATTTTCGTCCTATACACTTATGATTATACAAATACAGATTTTTCCCTACCCAATTTTCTTTTGTCTTTCTCTCTTTCTCGCTTTATACAAATACAGATTATACAATTAATTCTTTTGTATATGTATACCGAAATGGATTATACAATTGCTTCTTTTATATATATGTATAGTGAAATATACATATTAATAGCCCTAACAAACATAAAGTTTGCTATGAAACGCAGTTATGCAAACTATAGTTTTAGCATACAAATATGATTTTTATGTTTGCTATATGTGAAAGTTGCTCTTTTATATGTCACATTTTTACTTTGCAGTTGCATTAAGAAACGATGTAACTTTACATATTCTACTCTTATTTAATGTTTTTTTAAGTCAAGTTTATAATAAGTGATGAATTCAAAATTAATTAACTATTCTATTAAGGATATAATAGGTAAAATATGATAATTTATACTTAAATTTTATAAAATAACAAGTATTATGATTCAGTTATTTGTAGAAAAGGATGATTGACAGAGCGAGTAATTAATAAGGTTAAAATCATTCTCATTTTCACGAGAATAGGAAAGGTTAGGCACTCCAAAACATAATTAAATTCAATTTAAATTAAATTCATTGTTATTCTCGAGGTCATCTCTTAATCCGCATGGATATTTTGCACTCCTCTTAGATTTTGCTCCGGCCCGGTGAGTTTTTCTGCTTCTCAATTTACTTCTATTTCGGCGAATTCGTTGTTCTTAATTCAAAAGAGAGAGTAGTTTTCTCGTGTCCAAGCTAAACTGATGCTTAATTGGAAACCTAGAGACTGTAGGGAGTAATAGTTTGGGTTAGTTGTTTAGTGGAAATTTGAGTTTTTGATTATATGGGGAAAGTTGTTATGGGGAAATTGTGTCCTTGTCAAGATAAGGACATATATCATGATCTTGGTAGTGCATTGGAAAGATGTGTTCATGTGGATGAAGATTATAAAAGCTTGTTGTTATTTATAGAGAAGGGTGGAGTTGCCTATGGTGGTGACAGGGATAACCCTAGACTTGCTTATTTTGATGTTGAAGCTGACCCGCTTTATATGAATTTCTTGGCTAACACTAAGCTAGATGGAACATCATATGTTTCTAAAGTTAATGATCAGAATGGGTTGACAGTGTTCATCAAGTATGAGAGAGATAGGGAGTTGGAGATTCACGGGGTTGAAAAGGGTCAGGATAATGTTAGGGAAAAATGTGAATTGGGGAGGAGTTCAAAAGCTCTAAAGACTAATGCGAGAAAGAATAGGATGGAAAATGGGATTTTAAGTAAGAAGCGAAGAAATGAGGATAGGGATTTAGACAATAGGAAGCAAAGAATTGATGTGGAGATTGTACCTGGTAAGGAGCAGAAGATGAAAGGTGGGATTTTGAGTAAGAAGCGACGGAATGAGGATATGGATTTAGATAACAGGAAGCAGCAAATTGATGTCAACATTGGACCTGGTAAGGAGCAGCAGATAAAAGATGGCATTTTGAGTAAGAGGCAAGGAAACGAGGATAGGGATTTAGATAACAGGAATCATAGAATTGATGCGATGATTGTACATGGTAAGAAGCAGAAGATGAATGATGGGATTTTGAGTAAGAAGCAACGAAACGACGATAGGGATTTAGATAACTGGAAGCACATAATTGATGAAAACATTATACCTGGTAAGGAGCAGAAGATTCAGAATGATAGCAAATTCATGGATGTGGAAGTAAAAATTGAACCTCTAGAAGATTCTGATTGTAAGTTATTTGATTCTTGCAAAATAAATTGTGTATGAAGATATCATTGTCTCACATCTTCATTTGGTAATAGTTGTTGTTTTTTATGAAGCTCTTAAGGAGGCAATATCCCAAAGTGAGGTAGAAATCCTTGAGAATGTAGGTGCAGAGGTACACAGGGGCAGTAGCTCTAACCCCTTTGTACCTTCAGTGGAACATTGCCTGAATGTATGATTTCAATTCTTCTGCTTCTTTCACTAGTTCTTTTGGTCCCTCCTTTATTTTATGTTACCTCTTAGTTTTGGTTCACCATGATAATTCTTGTAACCATTGGCTGCTAATTTTGTGTATCAAGCTGGATGCGACAATCATAGATTCTAGGTACAGGAAGGAGGTTTTGAATTTATTGATGAGGCCCTACAATGAAGAGGAGTATAAGAAGCTCTGGAAAGACATTAAGATGCGATTACCATCTAGCTCTACAAATGGATGTGGGAAATCCCTTCTATCACTCCATAAAGGTAGGTTAATAGCCTATGGTTTGTTTTCCAGCATTGTGGCATCTCTTTGCATTTTGAATGCTTTTCTTGTGTTTTGAATTATTCTCAGGCCATACCTTGATTTCAAATCTATGTTGTCACTTTTAAGATAGTATCCAATTCCATAGGATTCCTGCTCTTCATTTAGATAACTTAATAGTAGTTCCTTGTCTTGGTCTTTTGCCAAAAAATGAACTAACTTGCTAGCAAATCTTTACTGAACTGATTGATAAAAAGTTGACTTTTTTTTAATCTCACTTTCATGTGGCTCGTAGTAGAGCATGTTCTCCTTTTGTTTTCTCTACACTTTTATTGTTTTACTAGTAAAATTATCCGCGCTTTGCGCGGAAATTTAATATCACGGAATTTATAAAATAATACTTAAAACCTATCGGGTATTAAAACTAAAATACTATATTATCTTACATAAAAGATTACGTAGTAACAAACACTAATAATGTAAAGAAAAATGAAAATTATTACATATCATTTATCCTTAATAACATAAGCATAAATTAATAATTTTAAATGATTGTAAAAATACATACCAGGATCTGTGACATAAGAAATGTTGTCAGTGAGCTACTCAACAGGAGCAAAGTACACAAATATTTAATTGTGAAGAAGAAGAAGAAGAAGAAGAAGTGGAGGAGGTTCAGAATTTTTGTTATTTTTAAATGAGAGGAAATCCCTCTATTTATAGACAACAAAGGGTAATATGAACAAATGTTTATTGTGCCTTATCAGAAATGTTACAACTATTTGGAAAAGTTGCAACCCTTTGAAAAGGTCACAACCTTTCATAAAAGTCACAACTCTTCATAAAAGTCGCAACTCTTTATTAAAGTCGCAACTCTTCATTAAAGTCGCAACTGTTCATAAAAGTCGCAACTCTTCATTAAAGTCGCAACTTTTCATCAAAGTCGCAACTCTTTATCAAAGTCGCATCAAAGTCGCAACTATTCATAAAAGTCGCAACTCTTAAGGAAAGGGGAAGGCTAGTTTTGGAAATAAATAAATTAACAGGGAATTTTGGTTTGTGGTGGCGCCATGTAGGCGGGCCTAAGGTTCTCTTTTATATATATATATATATATATATATATGATTTCCACTAGGTGTGGAAGAGTGAGTGTTTTTTTTTTTGAAACTGGTAACTTTTTGTATTCCTCAACATTAAGGGCTATGTTGGCCACCTCCAAAAAACTATTACAAGAAAGGGAAAAGACTAAAAAGAAATACTTACCAAGAACCTATGAAGTCCACTAATTGGAACTCCTCTTCTATAGCTTGTTCTTTACACCAAAAACCTATAGTAGTAATTACTTTCCATTTGATCTTCTGTATTGTACGCTCCTTTCCTTCAAAAATTCTCTGATTCCTTTCTTTCCATATAATCCACCAGATACATGCTGGAACTGTTCTCCACCATCTTTTCTGACTTTTGCTGCCTCCCCTTTTGATCCAGCAACTAAGAAGGTCAGAGGTGTGTTCAGGCATAGTCCAATATTCATTGGCTATGCTTGTAAACAGAGCCCACAACTGAGCAGTTACCTTACAATGCATGAATAAGTGTTTGTTAGTCTCCAGAGCTTCTTTACAAAGGAGACATCTGGATACTATGTTGATGCGCCTCTTCTGCATTGCCTCATGAGTCCAACATTTTTTCCTAGCAACCAACCAAGTGAAGCACTTCACCTTGGCGGAAGCCACACTTTTCCATATTGTGTTCCAAGGTCCGATGGATCTTCCTATACTTCTTTTAAGTCCCCGGTTGTATAATCTATTCACCGAAAATACCCCATCTTTGTGATGTCCCCATGCTAATCATGCGGCTCTAGAGTAGTACAGGAATCCACCAATCAAGCCCAAACACTCCACCATTCCATCAATCTCCGATCATTTAGCAGTCTTCTAAATATTATATTCCAACCTTGTGGTGACCACATCTCCTCTATCTTGCTGTTGGTGTTTCTGCATATTGAGAAAAGAATAGGGAACAAGTCCCTCAAAATCCCATTTCCACGCCAATCATCTAGCCAGAACTTTGTTTTGTGTCCTCTGCCCACCACAATTTTTGAGTTGTTCTTTAGACTCTCCCAAAGGTTTTTGATGGTCCTCCACACCCCAACCCCATAAGTTTCATTAACTTCACTAGTGCACCAGAAGTCCTTTTGCCATATTTGTGGTTTGTTATCTCTTTCCATAGAGCCTGCTCCTCATGATTATTTCTCCACTACCATTTTGAGAGTAGGCCCATGTTATGAACTTTTAAATTTCTCACTCCCAGCCCCCCATTTTTCTTGCTTTGTTGTACTACAGACCATTTCACCAGGTTGAATCCCTTTTCTATCTTGTTCCCTTGCCATAAGAAGTTCCTTCTGAGTGCATCTAAAACCTTCACTATCCTACTAGGAATAGGAAAGAGGGACATCACATAAGTGGGTAAAGAATCCAGAACTGAGTTAATTAGTGTAACTCTACCTCCCAGAAATGGGTATTGAGATTTCCATATAGCCAATTTCTTCTCTGTTTTCTCAATAATGCCATCCCAATTTTTTTCTGCTTTGTGCTCGGAGCCCAGAGGCATACCAAGGTAAACTGTTGGGAGCTTCTCTATCTTGCACTTCAAAATGTTTGCAAGATCCTCAATATGTTGCACTTCCTTAATTGGAAAAATGCTACTCTTTCTGCAGTTTACTTTTAATCCTGAGCAAGCCTCAAAGATCACCAGGATCACTCTTAAGTAGCAAATTTGTTACTGCTCAGCTTCACAGAATACCAATGTGTCATGTGCATACAAAAGATGTTGTATCATTTACCCTGTTCTTTATGGAAAAGCCCCTTATCCAGTTATTCTGAGAAGCAACTCTCATCAATCTGGCTAAGATTAAGTGTGGCAACGGGACCGGAACCGGCACTATCGGACCAGGACGGACCGGAACCGGACACCATGGGCCGGAACCGTACCGGAACCGGTAATTCCGGAAATTTATATGTATTCCTGTCTCGGACCGGACTGGACCGGATCGGAAACCGGGTCCCAACGTCTATATTTAAAAAAAAAAATTATTAAAATTAAAAAATAGGAATATTACTCAAATAATATTAAAACTTGTATAATTTTAAAGTTAAAAATTTATACTTTTATACTATTAAAGTTTTAAATACAAACTTTCAAACTTAAAAAGTATAAAAGCTTAAATTTCACACTTTAAAAGTTTGAAAATTTAAATTCAAACTTTAAAACTATAAAAATTTAAATTTCACACTTTAAAAGTTTGAAAATTTAAATTCAAGACAATAATAAAAAAAAATTAAGGCGAATAGCCTATACTTTTATTAATATTAATTAAATAGTACAAGTTGAGTTACAAAATATTAGTAGAGTATTAAAAAATCTAATCTACACAGCCACCTTCTAGGAAGGGTTCTGTTTGAATTAGACCTCGAATTATTATACTCATACTAATAGACATTTAAATTTAATAGTTCATGCTACCAAGGAAATTTTTTTTTAAATCATTTAACATTTTTCTAGTAACATGCTCTGGAATTGGTTGATTAGCTAGTTCCTCCATTGCATCAATGCCATCGTCGCTAAAATCTTGCATTATTTCATCAACGTCATTTTCAAATTTGGTCGGTAAAGGTGGACGACCATAACTCCTTCTCTCGCCATTAATCCAATCTCTAAATAGTACCGATATCTCCAAGCTATCTGCTGTTAATGAATATCTATGCTCTCCAATTTGAAATCTTGCTGCACTAAAAGCGCCTTCCGAAGCTACTGAAGATGCTTGAATAGCTAACACATCTCGAGCAACCGGTTGAAGTTTTGGAAATCCCTGGCCGCGATTGCTCCACCATTCTAGAAGATCAACAGTAGTAGGTTTTGTATTTTGATTAATATATGCATCAAAATCATTTCTATCATTATGAGAAAGTTCAAGATAACAATCTATCATAGCATCAATATCATCTTCATTATTATATCTACTCCTAGAACTTTGAGGCTCTTCATTATGTACTGCATTCATTATATTCGAATTATACAAGTCATACAATTTTCTAGCTTCAATTTTTATACTATCTTTAACATCTTGACAACTAGGTATTTCATCATCTTCACTATCAATATCCAAATTAAAATATATTTTATCAACCATTCGTGATGCACCTTCATCTTTGTAATGTGGGTTTAACAAACAAGCGGTTAAATAAATGTGAGGAATAGGAATAAAATATTTTTAAAATTTTTCAATCATTTTGTTAACAAATTCTCCAAATCTTGGTTTATTTTTGAATTTATAAAATTTACTAGAAATAACACAAATATTAGGCAAAACAGAGCAAATTGTTGGATAATAAAGTGCAAATATTTTTTTTGTAGTTAAATAAAAAACTTTTAAGAATTCTATAAGTTCTTTTATGTCATTCCAATCATTATCATCAAGTCTATATGTCATATTTGAATTATGAGCATTCCAAACCATTTCTAAAGGTTTCCTATATTCATAAGCGACTTCAAGCATTTCATATAAAGAATTCCATCTAGTACACACTGATTTTGGAATTTTTCTAGGTGGAAGATTAAATTCACGACAATGATTTTCAAAATCTCTGCGTCTAGACTTAACTTGACATTTAAAAATAAAATGACATGCAGTTTCAACTTTTATGCAACCATCATTAAACATTGATATACCATCTCTAACAATCAAATTATATATGTGTGCAGCACACCTAATATGAAAACCATCAATATAAATAGGGCAAAGAGACGATTTTAGTATTTCAACATCAGTTCTATTATTAGAAGCATTGGTGACACTACTTATTTTATCATAAATTCCATAATTTTGTAAAACATCTATAATTGTTTGAGCTATATAACTACCGGTTTTATGCATTTCACAACATTTATAACCTAAAATTCTTTTTTGCAATGTCCAATTTTCATCAATCCAATGTGCAGTAATAGTGAAATAGTCATTACCTTTTAAACTACAGCTCATATCAGAAGTAATAGCCATTTTACAATTATTATAATAAAATAAACAACGAAGATATTAAACATGTTGAACTTGATAATCAAAGATAGCCTTTTTAATTGTATTTCTAGTAAAACCTTTAAAATGTGGATTATACACAATTTTAATATAATGAATAAAATCGGGATTTTCAGCAAAACTAAATGGCAAACCCGTAACAACAATCATTTTAGCTAATTCTTCAAGATTTTTTTCTCTACTATATGACCGTTGTATACTAGAGCCAGAAACATTAGAAGGATTTAATTGTGTTTGGACCATATTAGAGCCCTCTACTCCTACATTTTCAGGAAGGATGGTACCATTATTTTTAGCTTCGACTACAACTTTAGCATGCAAAAATTCATTTTTACAACATGACATTAAATGATTACTCAAATGTCCCGTCCCACCCTGTTTTCCTACAGTTTTATGATTCATTCTATGTTTACATTTATTACAAATAACTTGTGTTTTATCTTCATTCTGAGTCATAAATTGCCACACAACTGATTTTTTAGCGCGTTCTACCTTAGTCCTATGATGCATAGGGGGAACAGGAGCAAGACAACGAAAGGGAGTGGGAGGGGAAGAGGGATTGGGAGTAGGAGTTGCCGTAGCTTGCTGAGTTTCATCATCATCATATTCATCAACATTATTATCAAAACTATCAATATAATCATAAACATCATCATGTTCATCATCTTCAGGTAATTCCTCATCAAAATTACCAAACCTTCTTTGTAAATGTTCATGATAAGGATCTAATCCACTATTACTATCAATATTAAAAGCAGTTTCATCAACATGCGTATAATCATCCGTATTTATTCTTAATTGAGAAGTTTTTTTAGTTTTAGATGTAGAAGTACTACCGGTTTTTTTATTTTTCTTGGATTTTGAGCTCCATAAATTAGTGATCGAATCAACTATGGTTGTTTTACCCTTTTCAACATTGTTTTTACCGAAATTCATATTCAAATATAAAAAGTAGTAAATTATATATAATACGAAAATGTAATGCAAAATTTTAAACAAATAAATAACTAAATAAATAGAGACTAGAGACTAATTACTCACAAAATAAACAATTAAATGCAAACAAATAAATAATTAAATGAAAAGTGAGTTGGAACGAATGTACCAAACGTCTACTTAAAAAAGTAGACGTGTATGAACGAAAGCCGAAAATTGAAAATTGAATTTTGAAGCTCTAATTTTCAAAGACCAAATTCGTAATTTTAACGAGAATAAGAGATTAGAGAGTAGAGAGAATAGAAGATAGTATTTTTGTGAGTGAAAAGAATGAAAGATTAGGAGTATTTATAGTTAAAAAAAAGGATGAAAATGTAGTTTTTAGAAGGTTTGGGGTGTTAAAAAAAGTTTGGGGGGTAGGGAGGTGTAAAGGGGAGTTATGGGGGTGAAAGAGCCGTTGGTGGGGCCCAAAACCCGTTGCCCAACGGCTCTCAATGACTAATAAGATTAAAAAAAAATTAAACTGCCGAATCGGACCAGACCGGGACCGGAACCGGGACTAACCGGTAAATCTCGATTTCCGTCCCGTTACCCCTCCCAGACCCGCTACTTACCGGCACTAACCGGTACAAGCCGGAACCGAGACGGAATCGATAACGGACCAGGACGGACCAGAACCGGAATCGGTACCTCCCAGTTCCGTTGCCACGCTTAGATGTTGCACTTCTAGCTAGTGAGTACATTGATTCTAGAATTAGAGGTGGAACCCCTGGACTGATGTGCAAGCTAGACATTGAGAAGGCATATGATCATTTGAACGGGGAGTTTCTAATCAATATCCTAAGGCAGATGGGGTTTGGGTGAAAATGGTTAAGCTGGATAAATTTCTGCATTAAAACCACTCGGTTCTCCATACTTGTAAAAGAAGTACCCGATTGGTTTTCAGTGAAAGAGCGTGCAACGGAATCGAGAGTCTTGGATTCGATTTCGTCCGTCCGATCCGTTCTGGTTTCGTCTCGGTTCTTATGCATGGGTTAGTGCCGTGCGTAGCGAATGCAGGAGGGTAATGGGACGAAAACCGGGATTTACCGGTTAGTCCTGGTCCAGTCCGGTTTGGCAGTTTAAATTTTTTCTTTTTAATTCTTATTAGCTGTTGAGAGCCGTTGGGCAACGGGTTTTGGGCCCCACCAACAACTCTTTCACCCCCATAACTCCCCTTTACACCACCCTACCCCACCAACGGCTCTTTCACCCCCATAACGACCCTGAAAATGTAGGGTGGTATAAAGGGGAGTTATAGGGGTGAAAGAGTCGTTGGTGGGGCCCAAAACCCGTTGCCCAATGGCTAATAAGATTAAAAAAAAAAATTTAAACTGCCGAATCGGATTGGACCGAGACTAATCGGTAAATCTCGATTTTCGTCCAGTTACCCCTCCCGGACCCGCTACTTACCGGCACTAACCGGTACAAGCCGGAATCGAGACGGAACCGGTAACGGATCGGGACGGACCGAAATCGGAATCGGCACCTCCTGATTCCGTTGCCACGCTCTTTCTGCTGGAAAAAAACCAACTGGTTCTTCTTTTACAAGTATGGAGAACCGAGTGGTTTTAATGCAGAAATTTATCCAGCTTAACCATCTTCACCCAAACCCCATCTGCCTTAGGATATTGATTAGAAACTCCTAGTTCAAATGGTCATATGCCTTCTCAATGTCTAGCTTGCACATCAGTCTAGGGGTTCCACCTCTAATTCTAGAATAAATGTACTCACTAGCTAGAAGTGCAACATCTAAGCGTGGCAACGGAACTGGGAGGTGCCGTTCTGGTCCGTTACCGATTTTGTCTCGGTTCCGGCTTGTACCGGTTAGTGCCAGTAAGTAGCGGGTCCGGGAGGGGTAACGGGACGGAAATCGGGATTTACCGGTTTCGGTCCCGGTCTGTTCCGATTCGGCAGTTTAAATTTTTTTTTTAATCTTATTAGCCGTTGAGAGCCGTTGGGCAACGGGTTTTGGGCCCCACCAACGGCTCTTTCACCCCCATAACTCCCCTTTACACCTCCCTACCCCCCAAACTTTTTTTAACACCCCAAACCTTCTAAAAACTACATTTTCATCCTTTTTTTTTAACTATAAATACTCCTAATCTTTCATTCTTTTCACTCACAAAAATATTATCTTCTATTCTCTCTAATCTCTTATTCTCGTTAAAATTACGAATTTGGTCTTTGAAAATTGGAGCTTCAAAATTCAATTTTCAATTTTCGGCTTTCGTTCATACACGTCTACATTTTTAAGTGGACGTTTGGTACATTCGTTCCAACTCACTTTTCATTTAATTATTTATTTGTTTGCATTTAATTGTTTATTTTGTGAGTAATTAGTCTCTACTTATTTAGTTATTTATTTGTTTAAAATTTTGCATTACATTTTCGTATTATATATAATTTACTGCTTTTTATATTTGAATATGAATTTCGGTAAAAACAATGTTGAAAAGGGTAAAACAACCATAGTTGATTCGATCACTAATTTATGGAGCTCAAAATCCAAGAAAAATAAAAAAACCGGCAGTACTTCTACATCTAAAACTAAAAAAACTTCCCAATTAAGAATAAATACGGATGATTATACGCATGTTGATGAAACTGCTTTTAATATTGATAGTAATAGTGGATTAGATCCTTATCATGAACATTTACAAAGAAGGTTTGGTAATTTTGATGAGGAATTACCTGAAGATGATGAACATGATGATGTTTATGATTATATTGATAGTTTTGATAATAATGTTGATGAATATGATGATGATGAAACTCAGCAAGCTACGGCAACTCCTACTCCCAATCCCTCTTCCCCTCCCACTCCCTTTCGTTGTCCTGCTCCTGTTCCCCCTATGCATCCTAGGACTAAGGTAGAACGCGCTAAAAAATCAGTTGTGTGGCAATTTATGACTCAGAGTGAAGATAAAACACAAGCTATTTGTAATAAATGTAAACATAGAATGAATCATAAAACTGTAGGAAAACAGGGTGGGACGGGACATTTGAGTAATCATTTAATGTCATGTTGTAAAAATGAATTTTTGCATGCTAAAGCTGTAGTCGAAGCTAAAAAGAATGGTACCACCCTTCCTGAAAATGTAGGAGTAGAGGGCTCTAATATGGTCCAAACACAATTAAATCCTTCTAATGTTTCTGGCTCTAGTATACAACGGTCATATAGCAGAGAAAAAGATCTTGAAGAATTAGCTAAAATGATTGTTGTTACGGGTTTGCCATTTAGTTTTGCTGAAAATTTTGATTTTATTCATTATATTAAAATTGTGTATAATCCACATTTTAAAGGTTTTACTAGAAATACAATTAAAAAGGCTATCTTTGATTATCAAGTTCAACATTTTCAATATCTTCGTTGTTTATTTTATTATAATAATTGTAAAATGGCTATTACTTCTGATATGGGCTGTAGTTTAAATGGTAATGACTATTTCACTATTACTGCACATTGGATTGATGAAAATTGGACATTGCAAAAAAAGAATTTTAGGTTATAAATGTTGTGAAATGCATAAAACCGGTAGTTATATAGCTCATACAATTATAGATGTTTTACAAAATTATGAAATTTATGATAAAATAAGTAGTGTCACCTTAGATAATGCTTCTAATAATAGAACTGCTGTTGAAATACTAAAATCATCTCTTTGCCCTATTTATATTGATGGTTTTCATATTAGGTGTGCTGCACACATATATAATTTGATTGTTAGAGATGGTATAGCAATGTTTAATGATGGTTGCATAAAAGTTGAAACTGCATGTCATTTTATTTTTAAATGTCAAGTTAAGTCTAGACGCAGAGATTTTGAAAATCGTTGTCGTGAATTTAATCTTCCACCTAGAAAAATTCCAAAATCAGTGTGTACTAGATGGAATTCTTTATATGAAATGCTTGAAGTAAACATGAATATAGGAAACCTTTAGAAATGGTTTGGAATGCTCATAATTCAAATATGACATATAGACTTGATGATAATGATTGGAATGACATAAAAGAACTTATAGAATTCTTAAAAGTTTTTTATTTAACTACAAAAAAAATATTTGCACTTTATTATCCAACAATTTGCTCTGTTTTGCCTAATATTTGTGTTATTTCTAGTAAATTTTATAAATTCAAAAATAAACTAAGATTTGGAGAATTTGTTAACAAAATGATTGAAAAATTTTAAAAATATTTTATTCCTATTCCTCAAATTTATTTAACCGCTTGTTTGTTAAATCCACATTACAAAGATGAAGGTGCATCACGAATGGTTGATAAAATATATTTTAATTTGGATATTGATAGTGAAGATGATGAAATACCTAGTTGTCAAGATGTTAAAGATAGTATAAAAATTGAAGCTAGAAAATTGTATGACTTGTATAATTCGAATATAATGAATGCAGTACGTAATGAAGAGCCTCAAAGTTCTAGGAGTAGATATAATAATGAAGATGATATTGATGCTATGATAGATTGTTATCTTGAACTTTCTCATAATGATAGTGTTAGAATATGAATAGGTTTATACAATCCTATTAGAATAGGAATTGGTTTACACAATCGTATTAAAATAGGAATAGGTTTATACAATCCTATTTAGAATAAGAATATGAATACAAATAGGAATAGTAAATAGTATCCTATTTGGTAAAGGATTGTATTCTAGTGTCTATAAATAGGGTCTCAATGTAATAATGTAGACACAACAACAATTCAATAATATTTTTTTCCTATATTTCTCACATGGTATCAGAGCCTCTACAATCTTGGTAAACAATCAAAGAGTTTCCGCTGCCGGCGGGTGGCTATTATCCACATATGCCGCCCGTCCGGCCAACGATTATGTTAGCAAAAGTTGGGTTACCGTGTATCTTTCTGGTGACTATTTTTTCATATCTAATTTGTGTAGCACCGTGCCATCATTTCGGTGACTACTTTTTCATATTTAATTTGTGTAGCACCGTGCCATCATTCCGGTGACTACTTTTTCATATTTAATTTGTGTAGCACCATGCCATCCTTTTGGTGACTAACTTTTTTTGCACATCTTATTTGTGTAGCACCGTGCATCTCTCTGGACTACTTTTCATATTTAATTTGTGTAGTACCGTGGATTTTTCCGAACTATTTTCTCATATCTGAGTTGCATAGCATCATGTGTCTTTCAGTGACTCCTCAGATTTGATTTGCATAGTTTCATTCGTCTTTCCGGTGACTCCTCAAATCTGATTTGCGTAGGGTTGTGCCATCATTCCAACCCTACCCGTATAATTTTTCTTTTTCAGTAGGGTCGTGCCATCATTCCGACCTACCCATATTATTTCTCTTTTTCAATAGGGTCGTTCCATCAATTCGAACTATCCTATATAATTTCTATTTTCTAGTTGGGTCGTGACATCATTCCGACCCTATCCATATAATTTTATTTCTTAGATTGTAACCACTTTAGCCATCAAATCTAATACTCCGGCATATGAGCATGTTCCGGCCAGCTTTTTGGGTGACTTGTTTAATATCGACTCATCTATTGATTCTAACATGATCCATATACTTTATACTAGATTTTGAGCACTTTGTTGCTCAGGGGGAGTTTAGTAGCCTTGTATGTCAATTATGTGAGTTACTCTATGGTTTGAAACATTTTTTGCAAGTTTGGTTTGGGAAGTTCAACACTGGAATTTTATCACTCTGTGTTTTATCGGCATTATGCATTAAATTTAGTATTTTATGAGAAGTTTAAGCACATTGAGATTGACTGACATGATGCATCAAATCCAGTATTTAATGAGAAGACAAGCACATTGAGATTGACTGTCAATTTTGTGAAGTCGACTGATCAACTTGCAGATATCTCACCAAGCCCCTCACTGGTCCTCGTATTAATTACATATGTAACAAGCTAGGTACATGAATTGTATGCACTAGCTTGAGGGGGAGTGTTAGAATATGAATAGGTTTATACAGTCCTATTAGAATAGGAATTGGTTTACACAATCCTATTAAAATAGGAATAGGTTTATACAATCCTATTTAGAATAAAAATATGAATAGAAATAGGAATAGTAAATAGTATCCTATTTGGTAAAGGATTGTATTCTAGTGTCTATAAATAGGGTCTCAATGATATAATGTAGACACAACAACAATTCAATAATATTTTTTTCCTATATTTCTCACAGATAGAAATGATTTTGATGCATATATTAATCAAAATACAAAACCTACTACTGTTGATCTTCTAGAATGGTGGAGCAATCGTGGCCAGGGATTTCCAAAACTTCAACCGGTTGCTCGAGATGTGTTAGCTATTCAAGCATCTTCAGTAGCTTCGGAAGGCGCTTTTAGTGCAGCAAGATTTCAAATTGGAGAGCATAGATATTCATTAACAGCAGATAGCTTGGAGATATCGGTACTATTTAGAGATTGGATTAATGGCGAGAGAAGGAGTTATGGTCGTCCACCTTTACTGACCAAATTTGAAAATGACGTTGATGAAATAATGCAAGATTTTAGCGACGACGGCATTGATGCAATGGAGGAACTAGCTAATCAACCAATTCCAGAGCATGTTACTAGAGAAATGTTAAATGATTTAAAAAAAGATTTCCTTGGTAGCATGAACTATTAAATTTAAATGTCTATTAGTATGAGTATAATAATTCGAGGTCTAATTCAAACAGAACCCTTCCTAGAAGGTGGCTGTGTAGATTAGATTTTTTAATACTCTACTAATATTTTGTAACTCAACTCGTACTATTTAATTAATATTAATAAAAGTATAGGCTATTCGCCTTAATTTTTTTTTATTATTGTCTTGAATTTAAATTTTCAAACTTTTAAAGTGTGAAATTTAAATTTTTATAGTTTTAAAGTTTGAATTTAAATTTTCAAACTTTTAAAGGGTGAAATTTAAACTTTTATAGTTTTAAATTTTCAAAGTTCAAACTTTTAAAGGGTGAAATTTAAACTTTTATTGTTTTAAAGTTTGAATTTAAATTTTCAAAGTTCAAACTTTTAAAGGGTGAAATTTAAACTTTTATAGTTTTAAAGTTTGAATTTAAATTTTCAAAGTTTTAAAGAGTGAAATTTAAACTTTTATAGTTTGAAATTTGAATTTAAATTTTCAAAGTTCAAACTTTTAAAGGGTGAAATTTAAACTTTTATAGTTTTAAAGTTTGAATTTAAATTTTCAAAGTTTTAAAGAGTGAAATTTAAACTTTTATAGTTTGAAATTTGAATTTAAATTTTCAAACTTTTAACTTTTAAAGTGAAATTTAAACTTTTGTAGTTTGAAATTTGAATTTAAATTTTCAAACTTTTAAAGTGTGAAATTTAAACTTTTATACTTTTAAAGTTTGTATTTAAAAGTATAAATTTTTATCTTTAAAATTATAAAGTTTTAATATTATTTGAGTAATATTCCTATTTTTTAATTTTAATAGTTTTTTTTTTTAAATATAGACGTTGGGACCCGGTTTCCGATCCGGTCCGGGACGGGAATACATATAAATTTCCGGAATTACCGATTCCGGTACGGTTCCAGCCCGTGGTGTCCGGTTCTGGTCCGGTAGTGCCGGTTCCGGTCCCGTTGCCACGCTTAGCAACATCTATGATTTGCCTTCCTTTGATAAAGGCCATTTGGTGCTTGTTTATTAGCTTACTGATCACCTTTTTCAACCTTTCTGCCAGCACCTTAGCTATGATCTTGTATACCCCTGTGATCAAGCTGATAGGTCTAAAATCCTTTAGCTCATTTGTTCCCACCTTCTTTGGAATTAAAGCTACAAATGTGGCATTAAAACTCTTTTCAAACTTTTGATGAGCATGAAATTTGTGGAACGTCTGCATCACATCATCTTTGATAGTTTCCCAAAAAACACTGAAGAAAGCCATTGTATTGCCATCTGGTCCAGGTGCTTTATCAACAACACACTGTTTTATTCCTTCCAAAACTTCTTCCTCCTCAAAGTCTCTAGACAACAAGATTTGTTCTTCTTCTGTGATTGTTTGAACATCCAAGATGTTCAAAGATGGTCTACAACTTTCTGTCTCCTTGTACAAAATCTGATAAAAATCCACAATTTCATTTCTGATTGCAACAGGATCTGAAGACTCTTCTCCATTAATCACTAAGGATTCTATAGTATTATTTCTTTTGTGGGATGTCGCCATTTTGTGGAAGAACTTGGTGTTCTTATCTCCATTCTTTATCCACTGAATTCTGGATCTTTGTCTCCAATGGATTTCCTCATTTCTAGCTACTTCCTCATACTCCATTGCTGTACGAGCTTTCAAAAGTTGCTCATCATCTGTTAATGCTCTGTGCACTTGAATGTCTTCCAAACTGCCAATTTGTTCCAGTAGGTGTTCTTTTCTGACCTCCAGTTGCCTCTATTTTCTTTGCTCCATTCTTTGAGCTTCTTTTTTAAGAAGCTCAATTTTGAGGCTAGTATAAAGTCAGGACTGCCTGTCACATTAAAGGAACCCCACCACTCCTTAACTTTGTCTCGAAAACCCTCCACATTTAACCACCACTTCTCAAACTTGAAATATGATTTTTTGAAAACCTCATCCCCACATGTCAGTACTATTGGATTATGATAATTTGGGTGAACATCTCATCCCAAGGAAAAGAGTCCAGGAATCTGTCGATTCTTGAAGCATTTTTCTGATTTGCCCCTCCTCTCCATGTGTAGGGTCCCCAAAATAAAGGGGGATCCACAAGTTCCAATTCATTGATGCAACTGGAGAAATCAGACATAGCCTTGAAAATTCTGCTACAATTGGTCTTTTCAGATGGAAACCTTGTGCTGTTGAAATCCCCACATACCACCCATAGCCCTTCACAGAAGCTCCTCATTGCACCCAACTCCTCCCACAGTTCCTTTCTCTCCCTCCCATCGCATGTTGCATATACTGCAGTGATGAACCAGATGAGGTCTTGATTTAAACCACTGAACTTGCAGGTAATGCTTTGGTTTCCTCTTTCTACTAGTTCCCCTTTCCAATTCCTTTTGTCCCACATTATCAAGATAACCCTTACTACCTAAAGATTCCATCCACATTCCTCCCATCCATCTGTTTCCCCCCAACTGCTGCACATACTCCCCTACCTCCCCCCTAAGTTTCGTCTCCACCAACACTATTATGTCCACCCCCTCTTGTTGTATTCTACTCCTTACCAGATTCCTCTTGGTATCCATGTTAAGCCCCCTCACATTCCATGAAAATATCTTTAGCTTCATGATAAATGTAAGGTTACATTTCTCCCTCTACTCCTTGTTGCACTCCTGGAATCTTTATCTTTGTAATTAACATCAAAGATAAGATTCCTTACTTCTTTGGGCACCATCTGATTCTCACATGTCCCCGAGATGGGGTCTATTTTTGTTAACTCTTTGAGCCTCCTCTGGTCAATTTTCAGAAGTAAATTGAAAGCTTCCTCTGTGCACCCCTCGAAAATTAAAAAGGGAAAATTCAGATCTTTCTTCTTAAAAGTTCCCATCGATCATGGTTCCCCTTTCAATTGACTCAACATTTTGTATGAACAAGGCATGACCAATGTAACCTTTGATACAATATAATGTTTACTCACAGTGAAGTACCAGTGGAAAAAATAGTCATGTAAGGCAAGTGACCTCATCAAAAAGAAGAAGTCAGTTAAGGCAAGTGGACAAGTTGTGACTCCAAGAAAGGGAACAAAGAAAACATTTCTAGGAAGGAATAACTGCTTTTGAAGCCTGAAAGCCTCACCGAGAAACAAAAGAGTTAAACTTGCCAAATATGCTGAACGTCATCGACTCATCGATAATCAAAACAGTGTCTCATTCAAATCAATGTTGTCAAAGGCTCATTTAAGGCGCACTTAAAAGGCCTAAAGCACATAAAAGCTCATGGAGGGTGATTCTCCTCACCTAGCTGTGCTTCAGTGTAGGCAACCCATTATTTGCATCGATTACTTATTATACGGTACATCCACATCTTGGGTACCAATTTAGCATTACTAAATTGACAGCCTTGAACCAAGCTACATACTTTTTGTTGCAGGGTGATTTAACAGTATAGAGAAGGAGCTGAATTAAATTTAGATTGGGTGTTTGGCTTGTAGGGGCATTTTGGGCTTTTGAATTATACTTGTTTTCAATGGCCTTTTAAGTGACTTGATTAAGTTTTCTAGTGCACTTTTGGAGTTATTGTTTGTTATGGAAGAGAAGGAACCCTGTTTATAGATTCTATTAGTTTCACTTGGCTTCTTGGTTTAAGTGATAGCAAAGCGAAAGGAAATAAGAGTTGTGCATACCTTATGAAGAATTGTAAACAAAAGTGTCATTCTTTTAAAAAGAGCAATCAATGATCTATCTTAACAATCCATCATACCAGAAATCTCATGAGTGCTCTAGACATGTAGAAAAAAGAAAAAGGTCTCCTGAAGTTGTGTACACGAACTGGTTGTCCCTTACATATGTGCTCTCATCGTTCATATAAAAAACAGATCTATGCTTTCATGATGAAAGCATGTTTTGGAAACTCTAAAGTTGTTTGCTACTCTATGACCAGAAAAGGACAAAAAAGATATTGTAATTAGGTATTGATTTCCTTCCATTTTGAAGACATTAAAACTTAGCTATATAAACCCCAATAGCTTTAGGGAATAATGAAGCCAATTTCTCTCTTATTTTCTCTTCCGTTTCACAAGGTGTCGGATCTTGGTTTAAGGCCACCGACATTGGAAGAAAAACTTTGCTCCCCCCGCCCCCAAGCTATTTTTCTTGGCTGTCCGAACAGATCTCTAATTCCGGAGGTGTTGTGATCAAACCAACACCACCACGAGACTCGGACCACCACCGTAAGCAAAACCCAATCAGCTACGCTACCAACGGCCAGCCCACGCTCTCACGTGCCATTCAAAGCCGTTAGATTCT